>OV788328.1:9671559-10994434 GCA_928718305.1 Tetramorium bicarinatum
TTTAAATATAGATAATTGGGGGGAGAATCCGAAAATCACGGGAGTTATGGAATTTTTTAAAATTCATCCCTTCTGGTAAGGGTGAGTTCCGGCGACTCTATTGTCTTGTAACTTTGTGAGTCGTTTCGTTTCGTAATAAAAGATTTAAATATAGATAATTGAGGGGAGAATCCGAAAATCACGGAAGTTATGGAATTTTTTAAAATTCATCCCTTATGGTAAGGGTGAGTTCCGGCAACTCTATTGTCTTGTAACTTTGTGAGTCGTTTCGTTTCGTAATAAAAGATTTAAATATAGATAATTGGGGGGAGAATCCGAAAATCACGGAAGTTATAGAATTGTTTAAATTTCATCCCTTCTGATAAGGGTGAGTTCCGGCGACTCTATTGTCTTGTAATTTCGTGAGTCGTTTCTTTTCGTAATAAAAGATTTAAATATAGATAATTGGGGGGAGAATCCGAAAATCACGGGAGTTATGGAATTTTTTAAAATTCATCCCTTCTGGTAAGGGTGAGTTCCGGCGACTCTATTGTCTTGTAATTTTGTGAGTCGTTTCTTTTCGTAATAAAAGATTTAAATATAGATAATTGGGAGGAGAATCCGAAAATCACGGGAGTTATGGAATTTTTTAAAATTCATCCCTTCTGGTAAGGGTGAGTTCCGGCGACTCTATTGTCTTGTAACTTTGTGAGTCGTTTCGTTTCGTAATAAAAGATTTAAATATAGAAAATTGGGGGGAGAATCCGAAAATCACGGAAGTTATGGAATTGTTTAAATTTCATCCCTTCTGATAAGGGTGAGTTCCGGCGACTCTATTGTCTTGTAATTTCGTGAATCGTTTCGTTTCGTAATAAAAGATTTAAATATAGATAATTGGGGGGAGAATCCGAAAATCACGGAAGTTATGGAATTTTTAAAAATTCATCCCTTCTGGTAAGGGTGAGTTCCGGCGACTCTATTGTCTTGTAATTTCGTGAATCGTTTCGTTTCGTAATAAAAGATTTAAATATAGATAATTGGGGGGAGAATCCGAAAATCACGGAAGTTATGGAATTTTTAAAAATTCATCCCTTCTGGTAAGGGTGAGTTCCGGCGACTCTATTGTCTTGTAACTTTGTGAGTCGTTTCGTTTCGTAATAAAAGATTTAAATATAGATAATTGAGGGGAGAATCCGAAAATCACGGAAGTTATGGAATTTTTTAAATTTCATCCCTTCTGATAAGGGTGAGTTCCGGCAACTCTATTGTCTTGTAACTTTGTGAGTCGTTTCTTTTCGTAATAAAAGATTTAAATATAGATAATTGGGGGGAGAATCCGAAAATCACGGGAGTTATGGAATTTTTTAAAATTCATCCCTTCTGGTAAGGGTGAGTTCCGGCGACTCTATTGTCTTGTAACTTTGTGAGTCGTTTTTTTTCGTAATAAAAGATTTAAATATAGATAATTGGGGGGAGAATCCGAAAATCACGGAAGTTATGGAATTGTTTAAATTTCATCCCTTCTGATAAGGGTGAGTTCCGGCGACTCTATTGTCTTGTAATTTCGTGAGTCGTTTCGTTTCGTAATAAAAGATTTAAATATAGATAATTGGGGGGAGAATCCGAAAATCACGGGAGTTATGCAATTTTCTTTATTTCATCCCTTCTGATAAGGGTGAGTTCCGGCGACTCTATTGTCTTGTAATTTCGTGAATCGTTTCGTTTCGTAATAAAAGATTTAAATATAGATAATTGGGGGGAGAATCCGAAAATCACGGAAGTTATGGAATTTTAAAAATTCATCCCTTCTGGTAAGGGTGAGTTCCGGCGACTCTATTGTCTTGTAACTTTGTGAGTCGTTTCGTTTCGTAATAAAAGATTTAAATATAGATAATTGAGGGAGAATCCGAAAATCACGGAAGTTATGGAATTTTTAAAATTCATCCCTTCTGGTAAGGGTGAGTTCCGGCGACTCTATTGTCTTGTAACTTTGTGAGTCGTTTCGTTTCGTAATAAAAGATTTAAATATAGATAATTGGGGGAGAATCCGAAAATCACGGAAGTTATGGAATTGTTTAAATTTCATCCCTTCTGATAAGGGTGAGTTCCGGCGACTCTATTGTCTTGTACTTCGTGAGTCGTCTTTTCGTAATAAAAGATTTAAATATAGATAATTGGGGGGAGAATCCGAAAATCACGGAAGTTATGGAATTGTTAAAAATTCATCCCTTCTGGTAAGGGTGAGTTCCGGCGACTCTATTGTCTTGTAACTTTGTGAGTCGTTTCGTTTTGTAATAAAAGATTTAAATATAGATAATTGAGGGGAGAATCCGAAAATCACGGAAGTTATGGAATTTTTAAAATTCATCCCTTCTGGTAAGGGTGAGTTCCGGCGACTCTATTGTCTTGTAACTTTGTGAGTCGTTTCGTTTCGTAATAAAAGATTTAAATATAGATAATTGAGGGGAGAATCCGAAAATCACGGAAGTTATGGAATTTTTTAAAATTCATCCCTTCTGGTAAGGGTGAGTTCCGGCGACTCTATTGTCTTGTAACTTTGTGAGTCGTTTCGTTTTGTAATAAAAGATTTAAATATAGATAATTGAGGGGAGAATCCGAAAATCACGGAAGTTATGGAATTTTTTAAAATTCATCCCTTCTGGTAAGGGTGAGTTCCGGCGACTCTATTGTCTTGTAACTTTGTGAGTCGTTTCGTTTCGTAATAAAAGATTTAAATATAGATAATTGAGGGGAGAAGCCGAAAATCACGGAAGTTATGGAATTTTTTAAAATTCATCCCTTCTGGTAAGGGTGAGTTCCGGCGACTCTATTGTCTTGTAACTTTGTGAGTCGTTTCGTTTCGTAATAAAAGATTTAAATATAGATAATTGAGGGGAGAATCCGAAAATCACGGGAGTTATGGAATTTTTTAAAATTCATCCCTTCTGGTAAGGGTGAGTTCCGGCAACTCTATTGTCTTGTAACTTTGTGAGTCGTTTCGTTTCGTAATAAAAGATTTAAATATAGATAATTGGGGGGAGAATCCGAAAATCACGGGAGTTGTACAATTTTCTTTATTTCATCCCTTCTGATAAGGGTGAGTTCCGGTGACTCTATTGACTTGAAACTTCGTGAGTCATTCTATTTTGTGATAAAACTCCTGGATATAAAGAATTGGATGTGTAATTTCAAAATTGTGAATTTTCCAAAATTCGTTGCACAGCAACGTTGGAAACTTCACATACATCCCAAATGTGGTTGAATTAAGTTATTAATACGGCAACTTTGTAAATGCGGTTAATTTGTCGCATGCTCGCCGCACCTTCTCAAATTCGCTACCGTGAGGAACCGCCGTTCCGAATGATTTATCTTCGTTATCATTCTGACTGCTTTACACAGATACGGGCGCGTTTCTCGGTGAGATGAAAGCAAAAGCGGTGTGTGGGTCCCGTCGGATTCGCGAGGGCGAAAAAGCAGCAGAGAGGGCGAGACACGGAGACAATCTGGGGAAGGAAAAAAGCGCCAAGGCGTCCGTTTTATGTTTTATCGCGACAACTGTACCACACGTGCGGGTAGACACGTGTCCTCGTGTCACGTTGATACATCAGGACCGTAATCTTATTGCCCGATAAAATAAAAAGTTTAATAATCGCGCAATTCGCAATTGTCATATCTCGACAACGCACAGGAAGTCTTCTAGATTTCGTCAAGATTTAAATAACAAAGAAACTTGAATTAATAAATTTCATTTTAATAGATTGCTTTAAATTTGATACGTTTCTGTATCAAATTCTGATTTTCATCAATCTCGTTTATAAATACAACAATTACGTTAATGTTTCATGATGAATATAAAAGTTCTATATATATGTACAATTTTGCAATAGTATAAAAAAATATTGTACATTTTCGATTATCATAGAATATTATAGTTACGGCACTGTTTGCGCGAATATTTGTAGGGTTCGCTATGCTAAAGTATAGCTATGCGACGCAGGATAATTAATGCGCTCGTTTCTCCCTTTTTTCTCCTCCATCCCTTCGTTCTTTTATCCCACGGGTTATTATTCGCGAACTACCTACGAGTGGTTGGTAATTAATAGTGGCAAGCTTGTTTGGCAATTAGCATTTTGTTAACATCGTGTGTTTTTTTTTTTTTTTTTTTTTTATTGACACGTTCGCGTTCGAAATAAATTATTGTTAGAAATTTCGTTCAAAAATAATTTGAAGCTTGTTACAGAAAAATATTTGTGTATTTGTATTTATTTATTATACTTATGATTTTTTGGTTAACTTACCAAATCATTTTATAAATTGGATAACACAATATGAAATATAATCGGATTTCTGGCTAATTTAAGTGAATTCCGGTTGACAGTTTCCAAACATGTGATGCGACCAGACACATCTTGCGTCTCGCGACCATTAAAACTAATCCGGACCAATCATTACCCTGTGTTTAACCTTGTCCATCATTCTCGTAGTCCCGGTTCAACAATATTCGTACCCCCATGCTAAATGCAAGGCGACGCATTAACGGGATCGTAAAAACTCTGTTTGACATGTAGTTAATACGTCGCGCGTCCGGTGGTCTACAGAAGTGAGCGAGTGACTGTCGGGAAGCTTTTACGATCGATAGATTCTTTCCCAAGGATCCGCTTCCGTGAGAGATAAATTTTTTTTCGCAAGGATATAGATAAAATTAAGTTCTCTTTTTGCAGAAATAGATGTACGTTACGCAATAATAATTAACATAAATCGATGAGAAAATCTAACATGAAATACATTGTAAAAGAAATGAAGGTCTGATTAATTATATTTCATAACGTCTTTCTCATGATGTTAACGTCGAAACAATAATTAATCATCCGATGGATAGGATTAAAAATCGTGATTCATATTATTTTATCGTATACGAGAATTATTAATTCGGTGACATTCCTATAAAAATATATTTTTTTAATTATTCGTACAGTATCGTTACAAAAGCGCAAGTAATTAGACGCTTTGCATAGTTGCATACGTAATGAAACTCTTCTAGTTTCACTTGTTTTCTTCATTATCCTCCGCGCCCAGAATTCTTTTCCGACAAAGCTAACGCATTCGACACATCGCTGTAGAGTTTCCCAAAAGGAATGCGCTGTCATTGCTCGATCGTTCCGCTCCGTATTCGACACGCCAATTTATTCCGTTGTCTACGTTGTCTCTTAAAAGAGCGAGTCCTCGGAATATTCATTATTCATTCATTCATTTGCTCGTTCATTTCCGAACGTGTCCGAACGTGTAGCTCTTTCCGATTTTTCTCCTCGCCCTTCTCATTCCGTCGCTTGAAAGAAAATTAACTGACAATGGAGCAACTAAACGAGCGAGAATGTGGAAAAGAGAGAATGAAGAGGAACATCGTTTACACGGTATGCAAAACAAGTGTATGAACGCCGCGCTTGCCTCTTTTCTTTCTCGATGTTAGATATCGCTTTTCCATTCGAGAGGGACGCGCGCAAGATGACTCAACACATAATATCATCACTAGCCATTGTGGCGTTTTTCTTCTCTTTCCTTCCTTTTTTTTTCCTCTCGCGTTGGCCTCGATCAAGTATACCCGGTCAGAAGATATGGCCTGCGATACTTTTACCCTCGACCACCCTTAAGTCTACCTGCTCCTCCTCTTCCTTTGCGAGTTTTTTTCCGCACGGACGGCGGTATAATGAAACAGGCTTACTCGTTATACTTCCTGCAACGCTCTCCGTCTGTCTTGGGGCGTTAGGGATGCCGCGTTCGAATCTCCTTCGCTTTAATCATCCCTCGAGTTTCTTTGCGCTTTCTCGGGAGGGTGAGCTGGTGCTTTTGGATTAACATATTTATCGACCGACGACGCTGTTGAATTTCATAAAATCGCGTCAGCGTCATTCCTTGTAATGTCTATCGGTGAATATTGTTGTAGCTCCTAGATCTCTTTTTCCCGGATATGCTTTGCTTCTTTATTATTTCCCTGATGAGTTCTTCTTGAACGCACAGTTATTTTCTTTGAAATGCAGGAAGTGCAAAATGAACAATCCTCATATTTTCTTTATCGCAATCCCGCGAGGATGACCCACATATTCTGAACATTGTTGAGCATGTTGCTGTAAGTAATTGTGGGAATGGCATTGAGGAAAGCATTCTAAAATTATACCGTGCACTGTCAATTAATGTCATTAATTAATCTTCAATCAGTGATAAGTACTTTTTTTTATAATGAAGCAGATAAAAAAATCATCTGAACCGCTTAAACTCTTTTCAAGTGAACAAATTACTTCCAATGCATGTTAATTAGGAAACAAATTATCGAAAACTGAAATTATTAAATTATTACTTGAGGTTTTTAATTACTATAATATATGATAAGGTGCCGTGATGTATAAAGTCTAGTACACACAGTTAAATCCAGAATAAAAACCGGTTATCTGATCAAAGACATGCTATCGCTTTCAAAAGAAAAACGTGATACTAATACGGCTAACCAGCCGGTATTCTGCGAATTGATTTATGAATAGCGTTATCGATACTAGAGTAGATAAATATTATGTTTCGAGAGAGATTACGGACTTAGAAAGCGGTGTGTGTTCGATTAATCGCTGGAACGTGAATTGATTTTGAACGTTTCGCTTCCATCGAGGCATTAAATACGTTTTTATCGATATAATAAGTCCATTTACGAAACCAAGATAAACTTCGTATCGATAATAATTCGCGTCGAAAGATAGATATGTTATGTAGTTTTTCATAGCATACTGTGCAGCTTTCTGCGATGTATTTTGAAATCTATTCTTCTGTCAGTGACACTGCTCAGCATGTAGGAAACAAATGATCAAAATTTGGCGAAAGCTTAAGGACTTAATAATGTTGTAAAATTCACGCTATAGTGCACGTTTACATCGTCGGCGTGTAAGAAAGTGATAAACTGCTCCAAGCGTTCAAAATTTAATGGACGACTCAGGTATTCCTAGTGTTTCCAAATGTTTGTGTCTGTAGATAGGTAATAAAATTTTTGAAACCTTTGAAAACATAAAGGCCGAAAGCATTGAAATGTACAGTATCCATCGTAGAATAGAAATATCGGACAGGTATAAATCTGTACGATACTTCTGTTCTAAATTATACAGGTTTATACCTGTACGATATTTCTATTCTGAATATTTTCAAAAATTTATTTTTTAGAAAAATTTTTGAAATACAGCTTTAGAAAAGTTTTTGAATTATATTTCAATTGCAACTGCATTTGCATGTCCCAATAATTTAACTAGAAGTCAAAATGTCCTCATTTATTTTCTCATTTTTAAATGACATCGTATATTCAAGAAAAAAGAAAATAAGAAAAATCAACCTTTGTTGCACGGAATTACGCTCGTTCGCTACAGTTTTGCTTTCCTTAAAAAATCGCGTCTTTCCCTTGCGATTGCGAGAGGGGACCAGAACGAGCGGTGAAGAATCGATCTCCGAATGGAAAAGAGATTTAAGCTCGAACGACTGTCACGGGCAGGAAGGGCAATCGGATACGTTTTCTTGGGTAGGCTTTCGATCGTGTCGTCGTCGTGCGCGCGCGCCGGTAAGGAATGCAGAATGCAGCCTTTTCACGGAGAGATATCCAGGCCGTGGCAGAATGCAGCCAGCCGGAGTAGCGGCGGGCTTAATGGTCGCTCTGTTATAAGTTATAACTTTTAAATAACCAGCACCGGCGAGGAGGGGCCCTCCTCGGTCGGCACTGGAAACCAGCTCACCTTGCTTCACCCGATGCGATGAGTTTCGCTCCGTGTAGCAGTCCTATACGACTGTCCGTTTTACACACGTATATACACGTGATACACCCGTGCCTCGAATGCGTAACGACGATATAACGCTGAGAGATTTCGCGGACGCGACGTATAACACCGAGCACGCCGCCTTGCACCCGCGTTTGCTAGCCGGTCCCTTTCGGAGCATGTAATTCCTACCGCTGGATTAATTACCGTAGTTGCTTGACGGAGTTACATTACAGTTGCCGTGATGCTCGCGGTGACGCTGTGAATGCAAAGTCAAGAGTGCCGTCTCTCGGAATACGGATTAATTAAATCACATTCGAAACCGCGATTATCATATAAATCTGGGAAACTTTGTGTAATCTATCCAAATTGCTCGCAAATAACATTTAAGTATAAACTAGATGACAGACAATAATCCTTTTTGTGAATTTTAAAAAGCGGAGCTATATTTGTCATTAGATACTTGAATCTTTCGCATAAAAGAAAACAAAGTCCAGGATGTTTTTTTATCAGAACCTTCATTGATTGCTAGAAATTAATATAATCTTACATTGAAAATTAGTAAAAAATTTTATCTCTTCCACACAAATAATTAAACTTATATTATTGCCAGTTATGTAGAGAAAAGGGCTTAATATTTCCACTTTTATCATGTACTACAGCGAGATCATTTATATTTATAATAGCCGTGTTAATGTCTGCGAATCGAGTTACAATATTACTTTGTTTATTTTCTGGCATATGCAATTTACGAATGTCGATCGAGATTTGATACTGCTCTCAGAAATGAGATGTCGTTTAGTGTAATTCCTATATGAAGTACGTAGATTGGGACGCTTCTTGCACATCGATGTGATTACCTCGCAGGTAGTTGTAATTGGTTGTTTATACTCAGCATTTTCTCAGAGAAACTCGGCCTACGATACATGCAAGCAAACCTGATTGCAATGCAAGATAGGATCCTTTAATAAGATTCATCTTTAGGTTGGCGACAGTCTAACAACAAGTTGCATAGAATAATCGCATCCGCCCTGTCAGACTTGTAATTTAATTCAGTACTCAAAAAAGACATTATAACAGAGTCAGATCTTTAGTTGATACGCAAGATTATTTAGCCAAATTATTTTGCTAAAATACATTTCGCAAATAATTAAAATAAGAATTTATTAAAATTTAGCATTGATTAAACATATTTTTGTGCAAGCTATATAACATATTCTAAAATATATGTTAATACACATATTACGTTATAAATATTAGGAATCTCAAAATATTCAATAATCAACTTTTCAGTTATATTTATTATTAATTATTCGATATCAATTTAAAAAAAACTATAAAAATGAATTTAATATAACAGGTACCATTTTTTGTTCAGTTTTGTTTAATAATAATTTTTTATTACATGAAATTATTTAAGATTTATCACGTTATTAATTTTTAGTAAATAATCTCGAATTTCTTCATGTCATAACTTATAAACACATAATTTATAAAATCTTTTCCGTTGTCTGATTATTTTACGAGATCAATATAACTCACACAGCTTTTTTTGAGAAAAAAGAATTTTTACGCCGGGACAGATACCTGACAAATACTAGCGTGTTTCAAAATACAATCTGAATGTTTGACATTTTATCTCCGAAATAAATGCAACGTTGCAGTCATACAACAGTCAAGTAAAATTACGAACACGCGCGCATTTTTCATCGTGCTCGCGTGAAGGTTTGCAGGACGTACATAAATAAAATTCAGGAAGAATTATATGAGCCTACTCGTCTTTATTTATCTATTTATCCGGACGTACATAAATATGGCGAGTCCGGGTAGGGTTTGTCGACCCTGTGATTGATGGGAAACGCTATTTTTACTCGGTGTGCGCTATCGTGAAAAGGAGGAGGGGAAAAAAGCGGGGGTAAGAAACGAGGTGGAGAAGACACTCGTTCTCGATTCGGCCGTCCGCAAGGCGCCCTCAGCTTTGGTAACGAGGGAGAGAGAGAGAGAGATAGAAGGAGAAGGGGAGACTCTTTCGAAGTAATTTATCTTGATTTTATTTTTATTGTACCAGGCCACGCGAAGGTGACGATTTATCGATTTTTCTTTGAGTCGCCCTCGTGATGCAGCTCCGATATAACAAACGTTTCGTACCTCGTTCGTTTTAGTTTTTGCGTTTCTCACGGCGCGATGAGAGAAACGTTTAACGACAATACACGAGAGATATCACTGTCCGACAGAAGTCATTCCACTTCTGAAACTGTGATGAAATCGAATCTATCTCTGCCCTTCCAGGCAAATATATTCCGTGGAAGATAAAAATTCACGGAATTTGAGAGTTTAAATGGGTAATTGTAATCTATGGCGATTGATAAACGTCAACGACTAATTGAATTTTTCGTCGACAAGTTACCGCTTTGTGAATTCGAGCACGTTCCAATTCGAGCGTATTCCAGTTTTGATCTCTTGCGACCAGGCTTTTTTTTCACGCGAGGATATGCCGAAACAATTACCTTGCGGTCGCGAATTCAATTTTTCGTCGTACACGGTGATATCTTCTCTATGCTGATGGCATGTAAAATCCGCGTGACTGGTTCGTTACATTTCGATGCGTAGATTTTGTCGGTGGATGTCGAGAATTATTCATGTTTCCGACAACGGCGGTAATAATTAGCGGGTTTTGTTTTTGGCTTATTGACTACTTAATGTACCATCAGTTAAGCACAAAATTACGCAAAATATGCTGCGCGTATTTCAGAGCTTGCCGGTAAAACTGATGAAATAAATCGACATAAAATGCAAGATTTCGCGTTTAAAAATGATGAGAAATTGTCGTGTTCTTAAAGGGTTTACAGGGTTGCGTATTTGTACATTAATAAATAAAGAGGATACATAAATTAATTGGATAGCATGTTAATATTATAGTCACAAAATGTACGTATATTTACGTACGTATATGAATTTCCCTTGTAATATTAATTAAATATAACGCGGTGAATTTTTCGTCTATCATTATGGTGGAAGAAAGGGACTTTGAAACGCTCGGTTAGAATACATAGGTAAATGTCTACAGAGAGTAGAGATAAATTATAGAAACAGGAAGCTGAAGAAGGCTGCCGGCAAGCTGTTGCACTCACAATGTAGCCCCATACTCCCTTCCGGCTTCATATTTACTTCAATATGGTTCTGAGTACTTTTACCTTCTCGTATCTACCCTTCGCGATTAAACATTTAATATTTAATATCCGTTTGTAACTGCAACGATGGAAAATTGTAAATTTTTATACAAGATTTTGTATTTTACAAAGCGTATTCCTCTACAAAGCGACATGACATTATTAAAATTATTATAATAAAATATTTGTTGCATTTAACTATTGATAAAAGAAATATTTCCAGCTAATAAATCTTTCCATAATGAATTATATTAAAATTAAAAATGAAAATTAATGAACTAATCGGAACGCAATAATAGTAATAAATTAACCAAAGTATCATAAACACATAATTCTTTTCATTATGAAAAAATATTCTAGCATGTAATTAATTTTTCAAAAGTTCAAAACACCAAAGAAATTTCGAAAAACATTGTAGAAAGTCCTTGCAAGCCGCAATCTTCCGGAGGGTACAACCGTCGTGCAATTCGCCTCCCTAAATAGACGGGGGACGCGAGAGGAGCGGGTAGTGAACGGACATTTCACAGTATTATAAATCTTTCGAGCTCGTCATGAGAGAAGCGGAGTCTTCCCCCCGCGGCCATACGTCGCGATCTCACTTTGTCCATGCGTTGAAGCACTCTTCAAGTTACACTATATCTGCGCCACTTCGCGACGAGGGTTTCGAGACGGCTTGTGCCTCGTCACAGGGGCGCTCGCCTTCCGTTACCTGACACTACCCGTCACCGGAGAGAGTTGCCCGGGCTCCGAAAGAGGGGCAGGAGGGGCCCCAAGTCTCTTTCTCTCTACCCCTCGACGTTAATGTTACGCCGCTATCGCGGTCTTTCTGACAGCGGCATCTGCGCTCACCGACGACTTCGTCGTCGTCGTCAGCGACCTATCGAGGCCACTCGTCTCTCTTCATAACGCCTATCACCGTGCGAGTCGCTGCGCAAGTTTGCCATAAATGTGTATAAGGATAACGTCCTCTTTCTGTGTGCCGCGTTTTGCCCTGCTCTCCATGGAAACTCGCTAAAAGCAAGATGAGGGCTTATTGTCGCAACGAGAGTGCCTGAAAATGAGATTTCGCCGACGTGGCCGTTACGCACCAAACTCATGGGAATTGTGCGTTAATCGTCCTGACTGTCATTCGTGAACGAAAGCGAAAAAATAACGTTGTCGAAAAGGAGACAGCATTCCCTGGATTTTTTATTTTCTAAATGTTTAACACTTGAGTGTTTTTATTATTTTTTCTCGAAACAATTTTATAATTCATGTGGTACAGTGCTTTCTATTTCTTCGATAAGACACATAGGATATTTTAGTAATAATATTTTTAATAATACGCAGATATTTTTTGCAAAATGATAGAACTATGATCCATTGTGACAAGATTTTTAAGGCGTGATGTACACAGCTCATTCAAAGCAAACAGTTCAATTAAGTTGGGCCAAAGCGAGTTTACATGCATGATATCGCACGAGTTTCCCCAATAGAGATCGCATGAGTGCTTCTAGTGGAAATTGGGCGTACTATACGGTTCTAAGCCCCTAAGCCTCCGGTAGAAAGGCAGGCAAAGGATGAATGCCAGGTTCTCTTACACAGAGCAGGTATATTCATATAATACGAAAGCGATGCTCGATCCGGGTCGGGGATTAGCCAGCTCGTCGTGATCCGGCAAATTAGTCTTCCTAGTCTGACAGCCGACTGTCTTATTTAGCGACGATTTCGGATGCAATTTGGATCTCTCAGGGATATAATAAAAATAATATTCGGACCTTTCAACAAAAATACGTGGAGTAGAATTTGACAGACTATTATTTCTTCCCTTTCTTTTTTTCGTGCAGTTTTGCACGACTTGCGATTTATTCAGATAATACAGTGGATTTAAAATTATTATTAATAAATTAGGATTTCGCAATATATAAGATCGCGATATTTGGTTATAACGATGTTATATTTCTCGCTGTAATGGACACACAAAATGATACAAAGAGAATCATCAAAATATATGAGAAACTTGCGTGGTGATATGCGAATCTCAAAGAAATATCTTCTCCTTCACGTTATACACGGTGGTAGTGCGAGGGAAATACAGGGGGAATGTCGTAAAAGTTAAAATTATGCTGGCTGCCGTGCGTATATAAACGAAGAGAGATGATACCTTAGGCGCGTGTAAATACTCGACACGATGGAGTCGTCTGTGCCCTATATAGACCCACCGAGGCACGAAGAATTCGCGAAAGAATCTCGCCGGGGAAGCATAAAATTCAAAGTTAGTGTCGTGTTAATACTATAGGAAAAGGGTAAATAAAGCTAGAAACATTCGAAAAGTTTCCGATGTCTAAAGTTATAACTTTAACTTTTGATCAGAACTAAAGCACGATCGTAGATTCAAGGCAAGAAAAAAAATATATTCTGTTTACAGTTAGAAGTTTTATATAAAATCGAAATTGATATATATACGTTTGATTTTCTGTAATTGCAAGAAAAACGTCGTTCAAAGGATTAATTCAATGTTAAAAAACAATCGCGTTTATCCCAATAGTCGTATGTTTCTTGAAATTAATTGTATCCGCAGAGCCCAAGCCTTTCCTTTACGACGAGTGCGCGAAACACGTGTTTTATGACGCGCAAAACGATGCGGGATAGGGCGAGAAAACGTGCTTGAAAGTTTATTGACCTTCATCCCTTTCGCACACAGCCCCCCGCCGGTCCCTTTTGCACGCCGCACCGTCGAATCTACCTTTCTGCCGTCGAAATGACGCCCGACGGAACTTGCTTTACACACGATGCACGTATAGACGGTATCGGAAAAAAACGTGCTCGGGATTACACGGGAGGGCTCAAGTCGGCGGCGTCGGTAAACAGAGAGTTTTATCACGGACGGGTACTTTCCCTGGAAAATTGCCCCACCAATTTGATAGCGACCCGAGAGTCTCGTTACTCGCGCGAGCACTCCCGGCTCGGGTACGCGAGCAAACAGGAAAAATGTCTGCTTGCGAGAAGATCGTTTCCAGGCTAGGTATTTCCGCCTTAAATTTTTTTCGATCGAGTCGCCGATCGAAGTCATCAAAGATGGAATGAGAAAAACGTGCTGTGTACTATTTCGTTCGAATATCGCCAAATGTAAGAGAATCATATTTTTTATCTGGCATATATTATTCTTATTTTTTTTTTTTTTACGTCATAACTCCCCGTTGCAGTATCTTAGCAGCTATAATTTTTGATAATTTCACATCTGGAAATATTTCTATTTTACTACCACATAAATTTCTCTATCTCTGCATCGGGCTCTGCGTGCAATGATGGTAGAATTTATACAGTAATTAAATAAAATGAATTCTCTGTTTTTAATTAAGATATAAAACGCGATATGACGCGTTTCTCTTTCTCGGAAAAACCTTCGACTGGTCACACGAGAAATTATATATCTGGAACGTTAACGTCGCAATATCCAACGACACATTTCGATAAGAATGCGAGTCAAACGACAGGCGGTGCATCGATTGACCCGCGGAGAAAATATGTGCAGAAATGATTATCTATATATGCAGCGAATAAACATAAATCGTATGTGAAATGCAAATATAGACGAGATATCGACAGGGATGATATAAAATCCATGTTATTTCTGTCGACGAGTAACCGAAGACAGAATCTACGAAAACATAATTTAATTCTCGAAAGTTAGAAAACGTGTCTCTTTTTCTTTTCTTGCAATTTATTTTGCGACATATTTTTTATCTTAATGATATTAAAAGAAAACCGGTCTGTTATTTCCTGGGCGGTCCTGTCTTTAGTTCGATTAATGATACATCTTATCGCGACAACTACTTGCGGCCTTTCTGAACGTCGGAGCGTCTTGCTCTCCAAAATCCTGTAATAACGAATAAACAAGTCGTTAAACTCGGCGTGCATTTGCTTTTACGAGCAGGAAATAAGGCTGTAAAGTACGCGACACATCGGCGGCAATGTACGCACATATAACGCATGTCGTATATGTTCGCTGAAAAAGGGATCTCGTTCCCGTCGTCATCGCTCGTCAAGTAATGAGATTTCGTTAATTAATCCTTCCTTCGTCATAACGGCCGATGTAAAGACGAAACGTAAAGTAAATTTGATATACAATCGCCTTCAACGGCTGCTTATTCTCACCGCATATTTAACAATAAACGCGACCTTCTATCTCTCGACATCAATATTGACGTTTCAAACTTTGTATTATGCATAACTTGGAGTTTGACTACGTCTCACTCGGTGAGTTTATTGTAGATCAATAAAGCAAAATGAAATAAGGTGATAATAAACTTATCTTTCAGTCTTTGTCAATCTTCGTCGTAAAAAGTTATATTTTTTCTATTTTTCCTAATGCTTCTTAGCGGTTTTGAGATGTCTATTTTGTGCTGCATTTCTCATCGCTTTCGCAGGTCTCATTTTCCCGTTTCTCAAAGAATAGTAGTAGTATCGGTACCTTCAATCCGATATTTTCGCTTGCCTGACCTTGATTTAGGTAACCGCGTTAAACCGCACGGATCAATTGTCATTCACAAAGCGATTCTTCAATCCTTCGGACCGAAGTGCATTAATCGAAAGAGGGAAAAAAAAGAAGCGAATGGAATTGCGCGAACATTTCGCTCTCTCAGAGAGTGGGAATCGGCCGGGCTGACTTCGCACGGCTCCTTTTTTCTTTCCTTTCTCTTTCTCTCTCTATTCGCGGTTTTCCTCTTCTCTCCGCTCTCAACCGGGGTTGTGCGGTCGTTCGCGTCGACAATCGGACCATGCCGACTTGTGCGAAGGATTGCCCGACTGCAAAGGAAACCGGGCAAATGTCAGTCGCCCTCGGGGAGCGCATGCACACGCCTCGCGAAGCTTTTAATCAACGCTCACGGCAAAACCTTTCTCTTTCCCTCTAACCCAGCCGTCGTCTCTCCCTCTTTTTCTCTCTCTTTCCGTGCACTTCACGATTGTACGACCGCGCACGTGAAAGCGAGTTGGGTTGGTCCGTTCGGTCGTCCGCATGTTGCAATACGCGCGCGACTTGGATCATTCAGTCACGACGTCTTCCTGTGATCTCGGACTCTCGCCTCTCTTAATGAAAATTACGTGGCCCGGAATTCTACGGCGGTCATTGCACAGAAAGAATTCGCACTAGAGTCTTCGCAGAAGAATCTTTGGAGAAGAGGAATGCAAGGAAAAAAAAACTAACGTTACTTGTAAGAGGATCGATAAACTTTATTATATAGAGTTGTATGATGTACTTTATTATATAGAGTTGTATGAGTAATCGATGTTATTAGGTTATACAGACCGAAGAATAACTTGTCCCAATTTTTCCTCATCGTCTCTCTTTCATTCATTCGCTCTGCCTCGACGAGTCCGTCATCAAGTTTTGCAACTTATCGAGCTTCACGATTTTCAGGATTAACTTTCCTCGTAGAACCGAGAAGAGAGCGAAGCGAGGCTCGTCGGTGTTCTCACGTTCGTGTTAACACCGTATAAATATTCTTCACGCCTTTTTGGGTTAATTCGCGATCGCAAATCAACGGGGCACACAAAAAAGCGTTCGTGGTTTTTCTTTTGCGCAGTGATATATTTGCGTTAGGCATACTCGAAACGCACCGATCGCACGTACATATATCTCGTTTTACGTTTCTGCAGTATAACTCGAGGCTTTACGGCAGGCCTTCGGGTGTAATCAGAATTACGTCTTCGTTGAACGTGAAGTTTAACTTTTACTGCGCACCTCGGGATGTAAGTTCTTCCCATTTCTTCCTCCATACGTTTGTCTCTGTTAGGACAAGAAAACCTTGGGAGATTCTTACGGTTTTCGCTGTTTGTTTAACTTCAATGAACGCGCGTTACCCTGTCGGAATGCTTTCTATTTACTTTCATTTATGGAGCTGTAGCAATCTCCTAATTAGCTGTTACATGTCAGTCAATAAAACGGCTCTAGTAGCAGCTTAGTTTCGACATCGACGTATTTATAACTAAAATGCTACTTCTATATTTCCGTAATCTGCGAAATTCTAAAGGGACAGACCCCCAAGAAGACACGCAAAATGTTGTTAGCATTTTTCCTTGAATCACGTGCTCTTTTAAGTCTTTCTATATTTTTGTTCTTACGAATATTCTACCTTAGGAAAGAAATGGTATTTAAAAAAATTCTTTATATTCTTTCATAAATTCCTTCACAAATAGAAAAAGCACCGTATAGATATATGCGGAAGAATAGACTTATAGAACTATCTTAATCTGCTTAGTAATCCTTGTATGTTCTTAAATAGTATGTTATAGTGAAAAATCTTTATAGGATTTTGAAGGAAATTACAGGCTTTGTATAGAATTTTTCGCATTAAAGTGAAATGCCGTGGATAAACCGACTTAACCAACACATTAATCTGGACCGCATTATTTTTCGTTACCATGACTCCGATGGGATATAGGTATAAACCAAGATCTTTTTACATTTCATTAATAATAAAATAGAATATATTAAAAGTTACCACTCTGTTTTCCTAAAAAGAAAACTGCATTGCGCTCTCAGCGAGATTGCTGTCGTAAATTGCTTGCCGCAATGTGAAGTTCGTTTAATGGAATTAGTTTAATATAAATAGCCGATCGCAGTTTCGCGCGAGGAATGATACAATAACAATATTAAAAATTCAAGTCTCTTAGGGAATTAAAATTAGTTATTAATTAGGAGATAAAACTCAGCAAATGTGATCTTATATTTTTTCGCGAATTATTTGAGAATTTTATAATTATGTTTGATAGATAGCTGAAAAATTCACAGAGATCGAAAACCGTTTTAGATGATCTCGATTGGAAAATCTAATTGATATATGAATTCGATTTTGCTTAATTCAAATTACTTTTGCAATTTTAATTCCCGTTCTATCTCTAGATATTTTTAGAGGAATAAACGTGTTCTCATATAAAAACGAATTTTATGAACGTTTCAATGAGGACAGATTTAAATGTCCCAATTTCACAAGCGACAGTATCAAAGTTGCGATGCACAAATTTTATGCATATAGGTCGCGCTCCCTTTTTTGTATTCGACGATATTATACGTGCATGAACGTGAAGATATAGAATCCATTATTTCCTTCTTCGCGCTTTAGACGGTATGCGTTCTTTGTAACGCTTTATATTATTAAGTATATTCATCTTTTGTATATAAGGATATTCAGATGAATCTCTCGGGAAACGATGTCGCAGATATATTAGTGTGCGAGAACAAGCGTCTTTAGACGAAAGGATACATTCTTGAACTCCTTGTGTAGTAGTAACTTTCGAATATTATCAATGGCGATATTAATATCTTTATTATTCCGCATGAAAATCTCTCAAAGGATTATCCGTGCTCCAAATGTTGCATATCTTTTACACAGATTACGTTAGTCATTCTTTCATATCGTTACACGTAAAATTTTGCAATAATTAAATGAATGTTTCTAAATGTTTAATATTTTTAAAATGTGATTTCTAAAATTATACTAAGAAAAAATATTTTCAATAGTTTAGAAAAATTGTATAGTGTATATATATATATATTTTTTTTAATTTTAAAATTATTTGTTTAACATTAAAAAGGAAGATTATAATAATCTCATAGATTTTTAAAGCGTTTATATAATAAGAATCATAATTATGATACGAGATGAAATATATCCGTGGCGAAATTCACAAATTAAGATATTTGAAAGCAGCATCTATGTACATACATACATACATAGGCTCTCTTGAAGATTGGAAACGTTCAGGCATTCGATGTTCGATTGCTTGTAAGCTGCAGCATACAATTACCGGATTAGTGTCGAAAGAAGCCTCTTAGCTGGAGACATTGGTGTTCGAACGTTTCCATAGTTGTTAGAACATCTGCCAACCAACGACACTCGCACCCATAACAATAGCTACATAGAAATGTATAGAATTGTTGCCTGCGCGCGAGAATGGACGAAAAAAATACCCCATACGTACTCCCATCCTCACGTTCGCATTATTTCTTTGACGTAAACATTTTACGTCAATTATTACAAAGAGTATTTTACGGTATTTTAAAAATATAACTAAAAATGAAATTAAGATTTAATTTAAATAATGACAAATATAAAAATATACAATTTCGTTATTGCATACCGCTAAAAGGATTTTTGGAAATTGGAAAACTTTGCTCGATTGTTTAAACACTTGGATCTTAAAAACAAAAATTAGTAATCTATTCGACGAGTCTGACACATATTCAACGCTGAATATAACCCTCGTATTACGAGTTTTATTTGCCCGATAATAGCGGATCGTATTCAGTGCTGGTTAGAGGGAACGCGATCGGACAGCTGCATTCACTGCTAAATGCGCGACGAGAATGCGGACCGAGCGTGCGGCGGTATCATCCCTCCACCATCACGCTCATCTTTTTATATCGTGAGATCGCGATCTCCCTTGACCGTGAATAATCGTCGCTTTCGCGCCGTAACCTCAGGCACGCGTGACTCACGCAGCATCCCGCGCGCGCTTACGCCCGCGATGGGATGCAATGGGATGCAACGAGCTCTAGACTCGCAACAGGCTTGCGCGACTGTCATTGATGTCGCAGAAGAGCCACGCGATAGAGGGAAACTCTTAGAGGACAATGCACGCCAGAGTGCGAGCTGCAGGAATATCCGGTTTCGTACGGGACAGAGACGTGCGCATTCTCTCCGAGGAAGCATTCATAGTCGTGCATGCCTCTGCATGCGTGTCGCGATGCGCTGGATGAATTGCGAGAGGGCGAATAGGACTATGCAAGAATTTTTTAGATGCTATCTCGGGCTTTGTCCATTGGATGCGTAAAGTAATTCGTATTTGACGCTAAATATACGTAATTTTAATTATATTATCAGAAAATTATGTTTCGCGACGATAAATTTTAGAGTCAAAATTAATGAGTCTCAGACTGATCATGTATATAAAACTTGAATTAATCATTTGAACCGTATGTACCGCGATAATATTTTATTTCACTCATACGTTTACGTAAAATACGTTACGAAATATATTATAATTAAATATCCAGAGTTGATGTAAGGTGAGAGGTTGTTTAATGTTCATTAATCATTGATACCCGTTCGGGTCACCGTGCATTTCTGAGACCGAGCATAAACGTGTGTTCCATTTGCGATTCACGCGTGTTGGTAGATCAAAGGGCGATATATATAGTATCGAAATATTCCCTTTCTATCGCATACTCCGTGCGAACCCATACGCGTCGGCGTTACAGGCACAAGGAACTTTCATGGTTTCTGTTCCCATGGCCAGTTCACGCCTACTGCGTGCCATTTTCGTTTCACGATATCAGCCGTGTATATAGATGCAGGAAGTAGCGTATACAGTATACAGGAAGTGCACGTGGCGCGTGAGTAAGCTCTTTCTCTCCGCTTCTTTTTTTTTTTTTTTTCGTGTTGCTAAGTTCATTCGAAAATAGCTGTTCGATGCAAGACGCGAATGCCCGCTGCACAAAGGCCATGCCACGAGGAGCATTGACAGGAGCGTGTACGTGAAAGCAATTAGAAAGATAAGCGATAGATAAGCAAAGTCGTGAGTTTATCGCATACATCAAATTGAAGTGTAACAACTGAGGTGTCTATGCCTATTTTAATATCTGCTTTGCTATTTTCGTACAAACAGGTAATGAGATAAACATTTTAAAATACCGTATTGCAAGTTTGTTAACATGAATTAATTACAGTTAGGCGGACAGTTCGTTCGCGCTCGAGCGCTCGTTAAACTCTCGCGGTTAACGCCGTGTCGACGTTGATAACGAGAGTCTTTCGACGAGAGTTTCGTAACTCCTGGGTCTTCTGGCGCGCGTTGCTGCTTGTTAAATACATGACGTATCGTGTGTTTTTCTTAAAGGTTGCTTCCTTATCTCGCGCGCAGACCTCGATGGAGGACTGGAGTTTTCTTTCACCACTCGATGTTTATTTTTGATAAACATTGTATCTTGTATCTATCTTGTTTTTCCGCAACATGAACATTTGTTCATTTATTTCTTCTCGCATATCTGTTCATCTCTTGATTCTATTACGAAACAAGCCGACGTTTTATTTTGAAACCTATCCGAGTGAACGGTAGCTATTTCTGGTAATTGAATTTCCTCCTTTGCCGGAAGATTTAAAAAATCTTTTCGTGTCAAAAACAAATTTTATAAGCAGATCGCAACGTCTCCCGTCACATTATTTGTAATTCGCCGTAAATAATGAACGCAGAGTTTTGTGGCAAATATTGATCCCGATTTTTCGGAATTGTCGGCATGTCGGCGCGCCGCGCTGACACGATGGATGAGAAAAATCGCCGTTCGACATGACAAATGTCGTCCCGTTTCGAGACAAAAGCTACGACTCTCGAATCGATTTTGACATTTCGGTTGGAAACAAAAAAAAACGCTAGAAAAGGGGGTCGAGTGCGTTTTCCCGGGTTACACTCATTTTACTACGAATTTTATTAACGAGAGTAATCGTACTGAGCCAGAAGGAAATCGATGACAGAGTGCAACGAACTTGACAGAAAGCTCGTCGTCAACGGGGTGCGTGGCCCGCGCTGACAGTTGGAGGAAAGAGACCATAGATGAATGACGTGCCGCGACCTGGGGTGACATATGCACATGACGCCCGTCAAACACATCCCCTTTCTCTCTTTCTCTCTCTCTCTCCCTCACTGGAAGTGGACCCCTGCCTCGGCTGCGTTCGACTAATTTGCAAACCAAACAGAAGGTCATTACGCGAAAGCTTTGACGCAAACGTCTCGAAAATATAACATCTGCGCATACGATAGAAGAAGAGAGATAGGAAATATGACGATAAATGCGGGTACTCATTAGAAGCGCAAAGCGAAGGGCTTGTGAAAATTTCGACCGATGAAAGGATCTAGATATTTTCGTGCGACATACATAAAGATGAGTTGCCGAGCTCCGTGCTGAATTTCAATCAATTTATTGTGCTTTCCGTAATTGTATTTAGAAAAACAGGATCGACAATTACAAGAATTTAAACAGATTATAGCGTTTATCATCTATTATTCAACTTTCTGAACATTCTAATTTTAATTTGGTGGAAGATTGTTACATATTTAAAGGCAAATTCTATTCTTATTCAAACTTTTAGCTTTTCTCGCGATTAATCATATAATTCTCGGTGTAAAGATAATCTGCTACTGAAATGACAGTTTCCTATGTGATTAAGAAATCATTTGAATGCCGGTATATGTCAATCTTTTCCGTGTAATTCTTTCTGCGAGATACTCTATTTCTATTTCTCCTCGCGTGCCTTTTCTGCGACGAGAATGGTCGTCTAAGATGGTCGCTTTGACAAAGCGACCACATGAATGGAGAAAGCACGTAAATGTCCGTAGCGGTTCATTATCTACGGCGGGACCGCGATTCCGTTTGATGTCTGCCTGCGTGGATAAACATTCTGTCGGGGAGGGTTTACTTTCCGCGGATGCGCTCACCCTCCTCGATTGTGCGGCACGACACCGGCGTTTTCTCAGACGTGTGCCAACACGGAAAATCGCTATACATACAGGTGTCTGGCGCACCGTGAAAATATCGAAAACACTATCATAATAAAAGTGGCTGGTGGAGTATCATTCATAAATGGGACACGTTTGCTTTTCATCGATGTTGATTCTCGTCATTCGGCGCCAGTTTCACAGGATCATGTTATAGAGATAAATCAATATTTCACACGTGTACATCAATTTATAAAAAAGATGGGGTAATCAATATATCTAATATTTGACATAAATTTATATTGCATAACAATTTTTCAAAGTTTCTATTCTATTCATGCTTCTCGAAGCGAGTACGCTGAGGGAAGGAGCGCGATGTTTTCGGTTTCGACAGGGTATACAATATTCCGTTTATACATTAGAATACTTGAAGACGCAGAATACACAGAACAATCGGCCGTGGAATTTTCTCGGCGCGTAGACGAGCTACTCTTTCCTGAGCTACAAAAAAGCTCTTCGCTTCCCGCTTGCTCGAAATCCCGAAGCCTGGAAACACTTTGGAATATCGTACGGGATGACTTGGACGTGCATAGGGTAAACACAGAGTGTTTCGGACCCGCGGTCTTTATTTATGAAATCTTTTTTCGGGTGCCGTTCGTTGCCATCATCGTCGTCGTCGTTGCCGATTCTCCTTGACGTTTTTCGCCATAAAATCGATATTTTATAAGATATTTACATTAACCCTCGTCATTATATATACATTAATCTCTCTACAATCTGTCTTTGTTGTGCGATAATCCGCACAGCACGAGACTTAATAGAAGCACAGCTTGAATATGCATAGAATTATTCAAATGCCCTATTTCTCGAAGAAATTTGCTTGACACCAGGATATCAAGTAAAAGAGAAGAGTTTGTATTTTTAAATGTCGTAATTGACATCCCTAAAAATCTATATTTATGCACGTATAAGCTTTAAATTAGTAATTAGCTAGATCAGTAGTAGATGCCGATAAATTTAAATTGTGTTGCGATGTCTCTTTTTTTATATTAATTACATTAATTGATGGACGCTAATTTTGAATAATTTTAGCTGACATATAATTTACAATAAAATTTTATTTATCACATCACGGAATATATTTGTGTAGGTATCAATACAGAGATATTTCTCCGATACACATCGAACAAAAATATACATTAAATTTTTAAACTTCTGATTCGAATCTATGTTACGAACTCTTAGATTGTCTAAAGTAGAATTTTGGGAACTTAAACTCGGTCAGTTGAAACTGAAAACTGATTAATGACAGCTACATATACACGATGTATGAAAAATATATATCGATTTTTCTCGGAGTAAATTTAGATTTCTTCAAAAGAAAATCGTTAGGCCAACAATCGTCTCGTGTCCTAGAAATTATTTTTCTGAATCGTCGTATACACATCGATTGTGCTACTTTGTGGAAGATGAAAGGGGAAGGGGTTAAGGGTTTAAAGAGTTTAAACGAAAGGTTTCACAAGTTACTTACGCGATCATTTGCATCTGACTAAACGTAATACAGCTTCGAAATTTACACTTCACGGACAATCCGTGGCTGACAAATATCGACTGTATATGCGCCGAGCTTTGACCTCGTGCCGCTTTTATCGTCGATCTTCGTGCCCATCCGTGCCACGTTTATACCATCTTCGTGCCACACTTGAAACAAACGTCGTCCCGGGGCCCATCGCCCTTCTCTCAGGACGTGCATAACTCACAGCGGCGCACAATGCCTCCTCCTTCGAGCCGTGCAATTACATCGATTTCTTAGGAGTAGCGTGCTGCCCTTCGTGTGCATGCGTGGCGTGTCCGTCGCGATAGCCAACGTGCGTTTATGATAATAAGGAAGCCGAGTGTCCCGTGGAAGCAAGGCGCAAATTCGAAAAAACTTACAAGAGTCAGTTTAAATGCACCTCAATTTTAATTACATTAATTTCACGATGAAACGAAAGCGCAATTAATTTAATTAAACTACGAAATCGGTAGATTGCAGCGAGTAACAATAATTACAGAATTATGATAGAAAAAATAAATATAAAAAATGTATTTTAATTAATTTGCTTTATCTCTTACATTTTGCAATTGTCTCTGACATGTCTATCCATCTTTAGAAATCCATATTAGCGCGACGCAGGATTATATCTCGTCGGATAGATTGCATCTTTACAGAACGATTTTCCGCGTGCGCGACGTTTGATTAAAAATTTTAGGGAGCTCGTGCAGAGAGTCGTGGGCGTCCACGGATCAGCGTGTACGTTGGGGATGCGATACACGCGTATCGAGGATGAAGGAACGGTCAAGAGAGAAAGAGAGAGATTGTGAGAGGGGAAAAAAAAGAAAAAAAAACACGAATGGGTTTTAAAACGCGATGGGGATCCGGTCCCGGCAAGCTCTACCGCCCGACCTTTTTGTTCTCTTTCCACGGCGAAATGAACGGCGAACGAACGAAATCCCGAGATCGATCATCGACACGGAACCCAGTGTGGGAACAGGACGCGCGAGAGTCCTCCGTTCGCGAACGTGCGAGCGTGAAATCGGTGCGCTCACCTTCGATTTCGCTCTCAGCGCGTATTCCGGGCACGTCAATGTGCGGATTAATAAAAAGCTGGGCTCCTTGAATCTCGCAGTCTGAAACGAGTCGTTTGCGAGCGCAAGGATACTTTGCCCAGAATCCACGGATGCTTATGTAGTATTTTAAAGAATTCATTAGATTTTTAATTATTATATGATTACTGTTATTTTTAATTAAATTATTAAATAATAATTTAAATTATGCAATTATTTGTTTTTTGGTGTGTCTAAATTAACGGAATAAGGCCTCGCTTAAAATTCTTACTGAAACGGATTTCTGTTCGTGATAGGTTTGACACAAATCGCAATTATTTCTTCATGTTGTGTAATTTGAAGTTTCTCACAGTCAATTTTCCTAATAGACAGGTATTAAACCTAATGCATTATATTATGTGTTGATGACTAGTTAGAATAATGCGTTATTGTTAGTAAGACATTATAATGAATACAGCATCATTACTAATATGAGATGACATAAATGTTGCTTCTCAGACAAAAATGATCAATGATGTTGGAAGATCGATCGTATCCGCTATTATTCCCTTATGTCTCGTAATCACAGGGTGAATTCCTTCTCTCTGAGCGCTCATTGAAGCTGTTTCGCGAACAGGTGAAGTATCGGCGATACTTAACGTACATAATCCGTGACGATAACGAAGTTTAATTGGACTGCACTTAATATCTGTCTGATAGTTGAAAGCTTACTCAAGAGCGTTCATTTTAAGGGAACTTCTTCTTTCGAGCAAAGTATATCTCGCATGTGCTCGACGATCAAACTGATGTCTCAAGATCTTGTTACACGTTAGTAACGAACAGTACCGTAGCAGACAAAGTTCTCTTGCAATCTAACGTCAAATTAGGCGACGAGTTATTAAGCGCTCGCTTGCTCGTGCACTTACACGGAACGCCGATACTGCTCGTGGGTTTCCAAAGTAGTTCGTTTTGCCATTAATTAACAAACGCGCGTGTCCTAAATCGTCGATGTTTAAATAGGAAATATGTTAGGAGAACGAAGTTTGGAATCTCCAGTTCGGAAGAGATTTTATTAACATAATTAGAAAGTATCAAAGCTATATATGGAGACAGTTTAATTGAGATATCGTTCAATCGTTTATATTGAGATATTGATCATTTAATTATATATGGTTTCTTAAATTAAATTGGTAAGTGTGCAAAAAATTGAAAGAATGCTGGCATAAAAAGGAAACGAAAATATCTGGCTAAAGCGCATAGAGGGAAAGAGAAAGAAAGCGATCATTAGAACTGTCTTTTATTGTCGCGAGAATCATAGTTAGAAGAAGTCACGATTTTTCATGATAGTCACGATTTCGCATGTAACAAGTCCCGCGAGAAGGAACTTGTTCGCATACCTGCATGCTGAATCGTTCAGACGTTCAGGCATTCCTGAAGTCTGGCTTGGTCGATAATTATGAGATATTAGTCAGTAATTTATAGCCGTCTCAGGGACCTTCTCTCGAAGGTACAGGCTCTCGCCTCGCGATCTTCCTTCTCTCTGCGAGCTCCGATTGAAGAATGGCGGCCGTGGCGAATGGCTCTTCGTGGCGATGACGATGGTGATGATGATGGCCTTTGATTCGAGAACCTTTAGGGTCGAATTCATTCTCTTCTTCGTTTCCTCCTCCTCCGTCACTAGTCGAACGTTCTTTATCCAGAAATGTCCTGATCAAGCAAAATGGTGATCATTACTCGTAGGCGTGATTGCTTAAGTGACTTCGAAATGTCGTCTTAAAATTTTTCAATGTGTAGATTTTTCTGCTAGAAAGATATATTTTCTTAAATATTAATAGGTCTCAAGTTAGAGATAAATTATTAAGGAAAACTCGTCGCGACTTCGTCGCGACAGTTAAAACTTAGCAAACTTTAAAGATGTAAGCAGATAATGTTATTTTCTATCTAACTAATTTAATATAGACTTTACATTATTAAATTTCTTGGAAAGATTGATTTCATTATTAATGAAAAATTTGTAGATGAAATGAATGATTTCGAAACTTTTCGGAAGTTACCTTTGAAAATCTCATTACATATGTATACACATTGTTTTTGCAAAACGAGTACAGATAACCGCTTTAAAAGCTTGATGATGCATTCTGTATTCTCCAAGTAAGACGGGCAATTCAAAAGTAACAGGCGTAAAACATGAATGATCGATAGACAATCCGAAGATTACGCCGGAAGTTTCAATAAAAGACCCGCGCCATCTTCGCCTCCCTCTGCATGCGCTACCGCAGCTCATGTAGACCGAAGACGCCATCCATCATCCTCGTGTTTCATTACACATCTACGCGCCTTACAGCGGAGTTACATTAGCTCTCACTAAGTATTTTATAAGGGATAGGAGGACGCGGGGCGCGTAAGCGTGTAACATAATTTTTAAAGTCGTTTGCCGCAAGAGCGGACGTACTTACCGTGTAAATCGAATCGATCAAAACTATGTTTATAGTATATCGAAGGGTAATTCGATCAGAATTACTCAATCAGTCTTCTTACATTGCAAATTCTCGCCAAATCGCGGTTATGATAAGCATACAGTAATAATATAGGAAATATCTCAATGAAAATTCGTTTTCCAATATCTGCGTATCAAAAGATTATTAAAATTTATCATATCATAAGAAGCATTTAACTTTATCTAACTTACTTTGTTTTTTTGTTCCAGGTAAGTACTCTGAGAGCTTTCAACGATGATAATCGCCGTAGCGGTAAGCATATACTTAAAACGTGATGACATTTCTTTCACGGAGAATGCGTTTTGAAAATATGAATCAAAATATAAATAGAACGTTATTTGCTGCATTTTTTCCATTACATAACAGTTGTCGAGTTATCGAGATATCCTGCGTTTGTCTCACGGATTGCACACCGATAAGAATTTCCGCGATAACGACAGTCGCAGCTGCACTTCGCGATAAATGCGAGTGCGAATATGTTGCGCAAATAGGTGTCTCTGTTGCTACATTGGTCTCCTTGACGCACCTTATTTTCTAGGCTCGCATTTACCTGCAACATTTAGCGCTAAATTCTACTCTAAAACGAGATTTATAAAAAAGAACATATCTTTAGGTTTTTCTCAGGCTTTTCGGAACGTGCCGAGCGATCTCAGATATGATAAAAGAATTTTATACTATTCTCTGCGTTACACAATTTTCCTACAACGGTAAACTAATAATCTTACGATCTTTCAAGTTATTCTGCATCATTCTCGTTCTTTGAGCACTTTAAGTTTTGCAAGTCATTAGC
Organism: Tetramorium bicarinatum; assembly: GCA_928718305.1. Lineage (NCBI taxonomy): Eukaryota > Metazoa > Arthropoda > Insecta > Hymenoptera > Formicidae > Tetramorium > Tetramorium bicarinatum. The sequence goes on from OV788328.1 coordinate 9,699,833, forward strand.
ATTTTTCTCTCGTTTGGAATATTTATTCACATCGAGAACGCAAGATATAGATAATCGTGCCGCGTCATAATGGGGAAATTTGTTCCATGTTCACATGTCATATGTGCATAAAATCATTTGCTTACTTGATTTAAAAGTCAAAACCTTTTAAATGTTAATCATAATAATGAGAATAGTTTACATAAATTAGAATTAAACTATTCTCTCTGATAAAAATCACATTAAACGTTACGTTTATACTTTTGTGCAATTTAAATGAAATATTTATCTCAGCTGGGCAAATTTCATAGTGCGTTCGCGAGGCATTAAGGTATCGAGACTGGCGTCGGTCCCTTCGATTCATCGCCCTTTACGTGCGGCGAGAGGTAAATCTGATAACAGGCACCAAACGTACGGATCGTATTCGTCGTCAATGTTTATCGAGACTGGCGAAGAGTTGTTTAAACTACGCGAGCCGATGTCCGATAGCCGAGAAGTAGGCAGGGGTTCTCTCGACGGACACGGGATATCCTTCGAGAAAACATCGCGTCGAAATGTTTGCGAGAAACTCGATGCGTTCCTTGCATGGGTGTAGCTTTTAAATGACGTTCCGTTCCTTTCTGCAATTGAAACTTATGTAAATAGATACGGGGAGAATCGTTTAGTTCCTCAGTATACATTAATCTTATCATTATTGCTCAACTGACTTCTCTTTCTAAATGCTATTCACGATATGTGAATGTGTGGAAATTTTATCGAATCTTTTAAAATTCATTGAAAACAAAGTTATTAAATGGCTGTATCGATGGACGACGTTTGAAGTATTTCATTACCTATATATAAATTAGATTTTTTAAAATATATAATTTTATATTTTAATAAATATTGGCATATTACATATATTTTTCTATATAACGTATATATATTTTATTTTATGGTCTAAACATACAATTTCGTATTTATTTATAAATTTTTATTTGTACCTTGATATCTCTAATCTAATCTTGATGGTTGAGAAATCCAATCGGTGAGAAAGTACTGCTACTGGAACTCGACACGTTAATGCACATAATTTCTCTTTTAAATCAGTTATAATTGCGTAAGTAAATTTTTTAGGTATCTTACATACCTAGATACATATCTGCGATCTCGACACATTACACGAAACAGTTTAGATTTTTAATACGTACTCTTACGATAAACGGGGAGAAGCGAACGGTTATTTTAATTAGCCGTTTATTAATTTGAGTGCTGTCAAGTGCAAGATTGTTATTCGCATACGTATCTGACGATCAGAATGTACGGTATTTCCAATTATAATCGCCAATCGGGTCGTTTGCACGCCGTCGCGCATATTTTTCACTCGATAATCTCGCAACAACGTGGCTCTATTTCCATAAGTACATATAAAAATTAAGATTTTTCACCCTGACATCGACATCGTCGTCCGCGTGTAAATTAAAGAACTCGTGCGCGATAACGAGCCGACTACAGGTTATACTTTACCGGGGCGTAATCGCAACGTACGCGACCGCCGTAACGCTGCGTAATTCGTTTTGATTAGCCCTGTGGAAGACAGGCCGATACACTCGAGCGATAATTAGAGTGCCCGATGGCGGCGTTCCGCGGGTGACAAAATGCGTCTCATTTCGCGACGGTGACGACGCATCGAGGGAATTTGCCGGTGCGTGTAACGTGCGTCACGATCTAATTAAAGCGCGTCGAATTCCATGTGTAATTAGGGATTAATCCGACACCGAGCCGGGGTGAAGATAGGTGACGAGGGTATATATCTTCCTTCGCATCACCATCGCGAAAACAGCTATAATTAGCAAAATTAGCGAAAGAACGGCTCGAAAATATCTTCGTTTCCATTTTAAAATTATTTATTTTTCATTGGTTCTTAATGTTAACTCTTTACATATAAAGTATATATGCAAACTATAAATCGCACAAAACGTACAGAAATTGGAGTAAATTGATGTCTCATAAGAAAATTGAGGATATATTAAAAACCATTTTATTTATTGGTTAGAACTGTATCCAATTTGTTTAATTCTGGTAAATCCATCTTACAGCTAAATCTCATTAAATAAATAGCAAAAAGTATACGAAAATATTTCGCAAGTCAAGTATATTTCACTCTTACTTCAATAATAACTTGAGTTTGCACGATAAGAAAAAGTAACTCGTAAAGTCGTAAATTACACTAAAATGTACGTCAGGTAAGACCGTAAATTACAGGGAGACTTCAGAAATTGCAGCGCGTTAAAAGTGCGTATTTTCTCTCAACCTTGAACATTTCTGTCATTAACTGTCACGGCTATTTGCTCTTCGTGCGGGCATTTTTGACCCATTAAATGTCGTGCCGCGGCCTTCCCTTTGGAACGTCATGGCATCACCGAACGTTCTCCTCGTGCGAGGTGGAGAGAACAATGGCCGGGGATACCCCCGAGTCTTATGTAAATCCGCTATCTTAACCCTCCTCTCCGCGCGATTCCCTTTATCCCTCGCTGATTTTGCCCAGCAATTTTCGGCCATTGTTCCACCCGCGAGGCTCCTTCGTGCTCTTCCGCTTCTTGTTCCTTTGGCTTGTTTCCCCTTCGTCCTTCTCGCCACATTTCGCCTTCTTCTTCTCTTCATCTCCGATTCTTTCTGTCGACGATCTCTTAGCTTTTTTTTGTTTTTTATAATCTCCACCTATGTGGGAACGTCTCTAGTGTTTCTCCTCAGTTACTTTCATAATCGATTATCCTCCATGCTCGTGACTCGGTTATTGAAATACTAATGTAGAATAAATTCTCCATACGGCTGATAGGTATAATTTTAAGAAGAGTGTCAATTAACTGAAAGAAGTTACACGAGAGAATTATATTCATATCTCATTTAAATTCGAGATAAAATATTTAATAAATGCGACAATTAATGTGCACGTTGGAAAATCTATAGGTCTTGCTTTATAAAATTGTTCGAGAACGAAATATCTAATAAATTTCGGCATAATGTATTAAACGTATTGCATATCATTAGCTAAAACTTACGAACACGCGTTAACGTTTACAAATGCATTCTATCCTTTTACGACGGCATGTCCGATTCAGATGGCCGCACTTAGCGTTAAGCGCGGCGCTAAACGCAGGCGGAGAATGCGGGCCTTCTCGCCTTACGAGACTCCCGCGTGTAATTACATGCAGCGTTCGAAGAATGCAGCCGCATTATCGCGCAACGCGACAAAGAGGAAGGGAGGCTTTTATGAAATTGAGGAATTCAGACCCCCGGGTTTATCTCTCTCTCTTTCTCTTTCTCTCTTGGAGGTCCGGAAGTGCCGTTGTTTTTCATTGAACGCCCGCGACCTAAAATGACAATGAAACTAATGAATGGACTTCCTCCGACGCCCGCAATTAATGTAATTCTGCCGCACTGAATAGCTATTTAAATTTGTTCCGGGGGTGAGGGGTAGGCGCGAGAGAGCTTGTGTCAGTAAAATTAATTCCTGCCGCGATATACACGGAAGTGAAACAGCGGCCGTGTCCAGTGCGCTATAATCGCGCTAATTGGATCGGTAAGGCGTGACGCTGTGTTGTTAAAAATTTACATCGGATGCAATTATATATTAATTTTTAAGACTGATCAACTGCTCTATTTTGATACGTAATTAAATTAAGAATATTCGTTTATTTGTGACACGGAAATATAAAAATGTCTGCTGTAATAAGTTACGCTATTATTATTTACATATATATATATATATTAATTACCAGAAAACTTTTTGAAACATCTGGAACTCTGGGTTCTAATTTTTTTGAGCAGAGAAAGCCAGAATTCCATCAATTACATTGAAATGATAAAAATACAGAGAAACTGGATAGTCAGTTTCCTGCATTGAAAGAGAATCTATATCGTTTTACTTTGTTAATCGGCTAGAAAAATAATGAGTAATATCGCTTTATCAGCTTTTCCGTGCTGAATTAATTTTATTTTGCGAGATATCTTTTACAAATGTATTACTGGCTCATTTAGTTACTGGCTGTATTAAATACGGCAAGTTAAAGCTCTCGTTTGTAACTTCCTCTGAGGCAGATTTTTCTCCGCTTAATGATTTATTCCGTGCTTTTATTATGATTGAGGCTCATTCACGTCGCGGTGGTGGGCTTATCCGTTTTTCACGAGCTTCTTTTTCCCTTCGTTACTTGTTTCTTCTTTAAATTTCAGACGTCTAGACGGATCGCGTAAATTCTTTTTTTCCGATTTAACATTACGATTGATTCAACTTAAAAAAATTGCATTTATAAAAATGTATTATTTTCTATCTGAGAAATTTATAAAGGAATTTTCTGTCTGCATTATTATTGTTTAATCATGATTCTAATTTTTATTAAAATATTATCTCACCGTAATTGTTGTTAATTGCACATTGTTTTTTATGGAACTGCCATTGTATAATTATCTATAATTGGCAATAATATGACAATACTATGTCGAATTTACATGCAATTCCAGAGATAGCAGAAGTGACAGAAAATTTCACGTTACGCCAGATCGCTTCATTATTTTCCGCGCCAGAAGTCACCGACTGTGTCGATAGTAAACGTGCGCGGCCGTTTTCGCATCGCGACGCTATAAAAAACGAGAGAGAGAGAGAGAGAGAGAGAGAGAGAGAGAGAGAGAGAGAGAGAATCGGAAAATCCAACCGTCTGATCCGATTCGGAATTTCTTCCGGCCGACGCACACGACGCATTTTCCACGGGCTGCTGAGCGCGCATTCGTTAAGCGCTCGAATCGTTCACAATTAGTTCGCACGCATTCGCGCTTACGCGTATACGCACACATCTCTATGCAAACCCCGTGACGGGGTGCGCGACAGGGTACTATGCAAAAAAATTGTTGCAGACAGTACTACGCGTAATGTTCGTTAAAAAATGATGCCAATGGTGATCCACCTGCACGCTTGTATCGTGCCACTTTGATTCATTTATTACAGAATTGATCTCCCGTCCTTCCCTTCCCTCCCACCGAATCGCGTAACAAACTCTTGCGTTGTTTGTATTTTATTTAGGCGGAGCGCGGGCAATTTTTGAAAAACACGATGAGTCTCGCGTCGTCGCATATTCCAGAGATGAGCATAACGTGTTACGATTCTTACGATTCTTCGAACGAATTTTTACACTGTTATTTATCATTTAAAAAACAGTATCTTTTATCGATTCTAAAATAAATATTAATCCATGAAATGGAAAAGCCACAATTTCAAGAGTGCAATATAAAATATAATGTAAATATAGAAGTTAAAAAATGATACTATGCAAATTAACAACATTTTATTTCTATATATTTTAATTAGATATCAGCGATATTAGCAATTTGATGCTTATATATATTTTTAATTGGAGTAAATATTGAAGTATATTAATTATTTTACGTGTTCATGATATGTAGATTCGATTTATTTTTGGCGTTCCCGCGAAATGTTGACTTTCCGCGGATTACCCAGCTCATGTCTGGCCGTTTACACATAAATCCGTCTTCGTGGTCTGGTGCATAACGTGGCGGAATAAATGCGCAAGTGAGAACAGTGTTTGCGCGCAGAATGTGTGTTGTACGCGAGTATATCGCGCACGACATCTTAATGAACACGCTTGATGGTAGGTAGTTAATTTTTCACTCATCACGAGCTTTCTGCGACAGCAGTGTTGGTAGAAGCATCGTCTTTTTTTATTTTTCTTACATGTGAAATTGATAGACTATCAAAATGGAAAAAAGAATGGCAGGTCAACGTAATCATCTAGCGTTATTATCTATTTTTAAAGTCATAAATAGAATAATGAGAAAGATTTAAAAAACATTTAATAAGTACATTTAGTGACATGTTATTTATATTTTTTGCATATTTTCTCACACGTTTCTATTACATTACTTCTCACCACTTACAGCAATTTTCCTTCACGCGTGTCGAGTGATTACATGTTGCGATGCCAAAACCCGTGATCGACACGCGGCACATTTACAAACAGCAAAGTTCTCGTGCCTCGACGCGAAAATCCATCGATACCAGTGTCGATTTCCATGTTATCAAACGCAGCGTGAAAATGTGTGTTCATGAGGCAGTTTATGATTAAACCGCACGGATCGAAACCTGTTCTGTTATAGGAATGCAATCTGCGAAAATCCGTGTATATATCTAATTATCTATCTCGTGGAAAATAGCTGTAAGATTGTAATCTGATGTTTAAGCGAAATTCTCATCGTTCACCCGCTTTTCATGCTGATTAGATATCGTTCTCGTGTCTCTTATTATTTCTTTGCCGGTAATTTGTGCATTGCAACGTACATTAGCGAGATAACTATCGCTAACAGCGCGTTGCGTGAAAAAAAATCTGATGTATGACCATAATTTCTACAAATCGCGTCATCTCTCTCTTTCTCTCTATCTTTTTTCTTCTTTTCTCGTGTACCTCAACCACCGCTTAATCCTGTAAATTATTCAAATACGGGATACAAATCCTGGTGCTAATCTCGTCGTTGAATTAAAGTTATAAAAACAATGCATAGAGAGCAAAAATTTGCCAAGGAAAAACGCGACGTAAAACGTTGCTGAATATTCCAATTTGTGTATGTAACAAGTTATCGTAACACTTTTAAATATTCAGATTGAATAAGCCAGTGGATTCTTAATGCCAATGCAAAAATGTCGAAAAAAAATTTTAAACCCCATGCATTTGTTTTGTAAAATTAAATTAATATGTATTAAATTACATTATATGCATCATGTTAATTATTACGTTAGATTATTATTATTGCAGATAATTAAAATTGATTAAATTGGAATAACATTTATTATGTCTTTCTTCTAAACGGCATAAACGATGAAGAAAGTTTTTTTTTTCGTTCATAATAAGTTTTATGATGATCGATGACGATGATCTTAACGTTTTCACAAGGGAAGGACGCTTTTCTACGTGCTTTATTACAGCCGTCTTTTACCGCCGTAAATCTCGCTGTTTCTACAAATGTCTGGTCCTCTTTAATCAAACGCGGCGGTTCCGACAGAAGGTGTTTGCTCTTGGCGTATATATATCTTAGATATTTTCTTATCGTAGACACATTTTATCTGCGTGTAAAAACTATGTCTATAATCGCGGCTTTTGTTCAACAGTTTTTATGGCAATTTCCGTATTTTTTAACAGATTCAGCACTGTCGGCTCTTAAACGAAAATTAACTGAAATTAGTTTGTAGCTTGACAAATGATTTTCTATGAATCTCTCATTTATCTCAGAGAGCTTCTTTGTAAGAAATATACGATTATTGATAGAACGGCTTAAAAACTTTTGAATTGAATCACGCGCGATGGCTTCCCTTAGAAATCATTCGGGCGTTCAAAGGGTTGATCTTTCTGAAATCTTATTTCTTTTCACGAATCTCAAGCCCCGAAAGGTCCCTTCCTTTCTTCCATCCGTTTAATCGTCCGTCATATCGCTGGCAAGCGACTATTAAGATGTTAATCGCGACTTTCACTCGCGATCATTTTACTACCACGATTTCGCGCGTGCTTCTGGAACATTTAACACAAGTATAGAAAGAGAAAGAGAGACAGAGAGAAAAGCAGACAGAGGGAGAAAGAGACATCGCGACGCGAGTAGGTGGATATGCGGGGGATAAGAAGGGACACAAGGTGCGAGAGGCGTGGATGCGTAATTTACGTGCGTTCGTTAACGCCAGGAGCACTTCATTCCGCGGTACGTTTATGGCGGTCGTATCCTGAAGCGCAATGACGAAGGGTGCGGGAGGGAGAAGGGCTGAATAGATAGAGACGAGAAGAGAGCGCGCTCGCGGCCTCTTCTCGCGAGACAGGCTCAAATATTTGAGAGAGAGGGCGAATTTACCCGCCGCGATCATTTCGCTTTTAACTTGCCGCCGCCGCGCAATGCTGGAAGCTCTAATTACATGCGACCTACCGAAATTCGGCGGTATTAAAGTGCCGTTGTTCCACCTGCGTCTCAAGAAAGAGGAAGCACCGCCACGTGGCCGGGTAATTAAGGCCATGCCACATTTATAACCAGTCGCGCGGCCTTTTAGTTCGCGATAAGAAACCTTAAGTGTTTCGCACCGCCAGTGGTTTCATTGGGTCAACTTGATTAACGACCTTTGATAATGAAGGGACATGTGACTATATATATTTTTTTGTATAGAGCGAACGTAGTGCAGGAATGAAAGAAATGCAGCATCTGGATGGTTACGTGTCGCGATAATAAGTTTCATGACACGCCCTGGAAGGCTAATTAGTGTCGCTCGCGCGCACAATTTAATGCGGCGCTTACATTTCGCCAACGAAACTAATTTCGGGGCTAATAGAAATTTTCGCGGCCGCCGCGCTGCGCAGTTTCGTGCGAATTTAACATTCGCTGAATCGCGTTCTCGCGACTCGACCTGTTAACGCCGAGAGTACTCGCAAACGAGCGAACTTTGCGCTGCCATTTCAATAGCAGAGTGGAGAAAACGATGTTTGAATAGAGAGTCACATCGAGATTAAACAGCTTCGACGCTTGGTCCCTTAACATGTGCATCGACCGTAATGCAGTTTACGGTACAACTCCGTGGATCCGTCGTATTCGATGAGAACTATACTAGGAGAGCGGAAGCGGTCCTGACGGTATCCCGGTACATCGGATGCGGGACGAGATAGAAGCGCGCGATGCGCACACTCGCCCGTAATTCATGCCAAACGCTCGTGGCGATGGCGAGTGTTTATCATCCGCTCATCGGAGGCTTTAATTTTATACAAATGTGCGTTCAGCTGTGACCAGGAAAATCCGCGCGTTTATTACCTTCGATTCCCGCCGCGAGCCGAGTTTAGTTGCAGTGAAATATAAATTTTAATCATACAAGCGCACGTCATTTATTTTTTCGCGCAGTTGGTATTTTTTAAATATTAAAGTGGAGAGAGGGAAGACATTTTTTGAACTTGTGCTACAGATTTTATTTCATATTCTATATTTATCGTGTAAAAAGTTTTACAAATTAAATTTGACAATTTTTCCTGAAATCCATAAAATGATTAAGTTAGATTAATTAGCCACAATTCAGACGGGAATCTTTGAACATTAATAATTTCACGCTTAAACGTTTCATCGTCGACATACTCGACTCGTTGTCTAAATCTGTCAAAACATTTAGATATAGATGTATTCGGAATCAGCGCCAGTATGAACCCAAGAGAATCGCGATCTCTCTCTGCCTTAAGTATAACATAGAGTAGATGCGTCGGCGAAGTTGAAGGCGTCGTTTTGCACGCTTTAACAATCGCGTAACAAGTCCCGCGTCCAAGTTCGCGAACTAGCTCCGGAGGAACCTGCAGTCTTCTTGCCTCGTCTCGCGAATCGCTCGCGCCGCTCGCGAGATATATCACGGGACTTTCCTTCGCGTCTCCCTGGCATAACAATGTGATGCGTTAAATACGTTCTTTGTGCAGGTCCCTGCGCACTTGCGCATGACATCATAAATTGTATTCGCGTTCGGCGCCGAAGTCATTATAGGAAAAACACCGCACTGATGTCGAGCCCGCGGCAGTAACTCGCCATTTCTACAAACGCGATTAACAACACGTGTAGATGGAATTGTAATCGAGTTATCATTATTTACGGCAAAATCTAGAAATGTCCGGACGGTGTGAACAATTGATAATATACAGAATAAAAGTGCTATTCGAAATAATCCCGCGTAGTGTTAGAGATATACAGATATACGAGGAAGGGTTTTGTATAAGTAATGTAAAAGACTCGCGCGGTGATAGTGCCGTACGTTGAATTATTAACCCAGAGATCTATAAATTGATCTATAAAGAATTCAGGTATGCGAGATTTATGATACTAAATATCGATGGGATGAAATGATGGGAAAAAAATGGGATGACAGATCTATGAGTCCAAATTCGATTTAAAAGAGATAGCTGAGATTTCTATCAGAAATTTATTCATCAGTCCGCGATTGAAAAGGTGGATAACGAACGAGAATAGCATGACAATTGCATCTGCGTATTTTTTTTAAAGATAGGAGGAATACATTGTATTACTATTTAAATGTAATGATGATTCATCTCGGTGCTTCCCAATGATTATCATTTGTTCGCGCAATATCAGACGCGAATGCATCTTGAACCAATTATACAGGCTCAATGGTTCACTGTTCGACGTCATTGATAATGGATCGCATAAGCATATCACGCGAACGTCGCGCAACATATCGTCGGGCTATGTCGGATCCCGCGTAAGGGATATCTCGCCGCCTCATAACGTCACATTTGACACATCTCCGGAGTTCCGTGTCGCTCCATTTCAGCATTGTGAATCCACGATGTATCAATGTGCGTCAGGAAGCAATTCTTTGCATAGAAAAGTTTATACGTGTAAATTGCATCGTGCACACACGAACAAAATATGTGAAGCCGTGTGCGTGTAACAAATTTTCAGAACGCTGTAAAATGAGAAATTAATAATATCCTATCATAAATTAGTTAAGATAAAGTGACGAAATTAATATATGTAAATTATACTTGGAAAGGATTAAAAGTGGAAAGCTAAACGAAGTTTGAAACTTTCAGTACAGATATCCGCTTAGATGTTTAGGAAGGTTAACAGTTTTCCGAAAGGTTCACACTTTATATAACTTATTAAAGTGAAAATAATAGGAATAATTTGCATTAATCTAGGAAATGCGTTAAGCGTGATGTACAATGTGTAATATGTGCTATGCGTAATACATACTCCATTACGTGCATGAATATGTATAGCGAGGATCTGTCTCCAGATCTGCTCGACGTGGAGATCCTCGCCGGTAACATAGCCAGGAGATTTCGTCAGGATCTCAAGACGGAAAACCGGGTAACGGCCGCGCAGGCAGGCAAGGGTAGATTCCTGAGAAGAGAAACACTCTGCACCTCGTCGGCCGGGAATTAATCAGGATTCCGATGTAAATAATACGAGGAAGAAAGTCGAATGTCTCGCCCGGGTAGAGAGAGAGAGAGAGAGAAAGAGAGAAATGTATGCGGTGTCCCGAATGACTAATACCTCGAAAAATCTTCCGGTCTTGCCTTGTACCCATTTTGTCTTCCCCTCGCGCCCTTCTCCTTTGTTCCCTCCCTGCGCCCTGGTAACGCAAGTTGCGAGGAAGTGCCATCGGCTGACGAAAGAGCCGCCAGAATTTCCAGGCGGTGAGGGGAGGAAAGGGAAGCGCTGTAGGGATGAATGATTTTGTCCCTCCCTGAGCAGTGGTTTTCACTGTGGTTTCCCTTACGGTATTTCTTTGTTGTCCACTCGGCATGTCGCCCGGAACTCGGGGTATCACCGAATGACAGAAATAAAAATTGATGTGGCTCTCCACACAAAAGTGCCGTTGAAATCTGTTTCGAAAATATGCGAAGTTGCAGAAACATTCTTTTTGTAATATATTTGAATCACAATGAAATTCGAGGCGACGGCTCGGATGACTAATACCCCGAGAAACTTTTCGTGTTTCTTCTCTCCGTTCCGTCCTCCCTTTGCCCGGCGAGCGTGAGAGTAAGAGTGCAACGGCCTGGATGTCAAAAAGGGGAAAAGGAGCGACGTGGAACGTGTGACGAAACGATTTGCGAGAAAGTCATATCGTTATTGAGAGCTCGGAGGATTTTCAATAAAAAAAAAAAGAGAGAGAAAAGCTTTTCCTCGACTTTCACGCTAGATTCGTTTTAGCTCTACATTAAGGCGCTATTCAAGTTGAGAAAATACTTTTAGAATTACGGTCAGACTTTCAGAAAAGAAGATTTTCTTCAAGGCCGACAAAGAATCTGCCGTTAACGCGCAAAGTGGGATATTCAGTATGCAATCCATCTAAGTCTACGTTTAATTAAAAGTAATAAAACACAAATAACGAACGCGATCGAAACGGATTCTCGCGGGCCGCATTCCGAAAATGTTTGCGCCTCTCTCTTCTTCCTTTCTCTTTCGCCCTTACTTCATCCTCTCCTCTTCGCCATCCTCCGAGCGTGAGAGCGAAAGAGTAGCGGCCGAATGCTCGGCAGTGCCCGGTTAAAGGACGAGGAGGATATATACGCGTTGTGTGACGAAAAGTCTCGGACTTTTGTCGAGGTGAGAAAGAGACGGAAGAAGCGGGAGAGGAAGAGAGATATACGAGAACAGCTGAGAGAGGATGAGCACGAATACGTCGGTCTCGTGCTCCGCGCGCGTGAGGACGAAGGACGACGATGGGAGAGGAGAGGATCGCGCGAGAGGGAGCGATGAGAAAGACAGAAAAGGAGGAGAGGAGAGAGAGAGAGAGAGAGAGAGAGAGAGAGAGAGAGAGAGAGAGAGAGAGAGAGAGAGAGAGAGAGAGAGATCGGCGGCGGTGGCCCTTTTGCTCTCTTTTAATCCCGCGGCATTCCTTTGCTCGTTCCAACCTGCCTGCCCGCCGCCAGTTTAACCTGCAGTCTAACACACTATTATGTCTGACCTAAGGCGCTCCCACATTTAACTATACGCTCGGCCTGACATCGTATATGCGATCGCGCGGGCGTATGTGTACGTGTCCACGCACGTGTGTGTGTGGTCGAACCAATGCTCGGCTGCCGACAATGACTCCGAGTCAATGGGTCTACCGTCTCCGCAGTGGCCGAGTCTCTGTTCGGATTCGTCTTTCTAGTTTCCCGTCTTTCCCTTCGACTCCCGCACTTACTCCGTCGTCACCTTCAAGGGACTTTTCGACACATTTGCAAATCGATTCGTCGTCTTTACATCATAAATTTTCATCTGATGATTCATATCTGTGTTCTGTCATGTGATTCATATTAAATGCAAACATTTGTACATTGGAAAACAATTTTCGAAATCTTAATCTTAAAAGAAATTAAATAACTTTGTTTTGTAGCATTTTATCGATTTCATGTAAAAAAATCAGTCATGCTCGATTTTAAATGACTTCTGGATTTTTTTTTAAGTTTTTGATCTTAAATTAGTCAATCTTTAATAAAATTCTGAATGAAGAAATATTCTGGCAAGTAGCAGTAAGAGAATTTTGGTCTTTCCCTCTCGCATTTCCCTCTTACAATTGAAAGTTTTCCTTTAATGCGCGTTGAGTTGCCAGTCCGTCTGCTCGAGTGTCCTTAATTTTACAAGTGCAATTGCAGCAACAGGCTAGTCGAAGGAATTCGTGTAGTGCGTAAATAAAGCTTATACAGGTTTGTTCGCTCCGTAACTCAGGCGAGTTTATTTAAGCCTGACATTCCGATCGACTAATCTCACCGCTCGTTAGTATATTTTATCACTACGGATATTCATCATTAGCCTAGATGCTTATCGCTTTCCAGTTCACTGAGTGTTCTCCTTCCGCGTTTGCACAATTCGCATTGATTGGCGTTATAAGGATGAAATTGGAAATATAAAGTAATATTTACAGTTAAGTAATTTTAAGATACGTAATCATACGTATGCTGAATCAACAGACATTTTCATGACAAGTGGCCTAAGAGTCAACCGATCAAAGATCAGGGAGAGAGAGAGAGAGAGCGAAAGAATTAATCTAACATGTCGCGGTACAACCAATGGTTCGCATCTTGCGCGTGTAACAGACGTCGCTTAGGCGCGTAATCGTTATCCTGAATAGCTGCTAATTGCATAATCTGCACGCGCAGCGTGACCGCGCGGAACGATTAGCAGCGAACGAAGTTGCTCAGGTTTGTTAACCACTTCGGGCTTGGGTTCTCGTAGGGAAGAAGAAAGTGTATATGTGTACGTGTGTGTGTGTGTGTGTGTGCGTGTGCGTGAGAGAGAGAGAGAGAGAGGGGCAAAGCCGTGCCTAAATCGAAACTATAGGAACAGGCGGGCCCCGCGTGTGTACATGGCCGGTCGACCGGACGTAGGTGTGCGTTAAATGAAAGGGATGAAGGAAGAGGAGAGTTCGAGGCATGGGAGAGGAATGTGGTCAATGCATAAACTATACCACCGGTTGGTTGGGCATTCCTTCGGCCCCAAGGGTGCCTATAGTTCGCGAATCGCCCCGGTGTGTGCACTCGTGTAATACGTACATTACGTGCGTGCGTGAGTGCGTACGCACGCGTGGACCTGCAGCGTGGTACCTACCTGCAGCAACCTCGGGATACCTGTCCGCGACCGGCTACGTGAGCGCAGGACTGTGACGCGATTATTTGGCGTCTGCGTTATTGAATAGACGAAATCCGATCATATACGCGATAATAATTAGCCCGCAATAAATGGCCGGATAATAGGAAAGAAAATCTTCTCAATATCATTATCAGTGAATCAGGAATTTAATATCGGCGTTTTACCTCGATTGATTAATTAAATTATGGATATAACAAGGAAAATAAAACGTTAACAAAACTGGGTTTACGTAATGAATATCGCAGATGTTTGAACAATACGTGTCACAGCTTCTCCGAGATAAATACTTTTAGAGGCAAACGTGTCAAATAATTCTATAATAATAGCGTTGCGTGCGTGAGACGCCTGTCGCAAATTACTTATTATTACGAACTAAACCGCGATATCAGAAATAACAAACAATAACCGATACCTGCGGAATACGACGCGTTTGCCTGTATATTGTGTGCCTGCCAATAACGACGACCGCATTCGTCATACACCATTACGCGTTACGCGTGTGTACGTGCGTACGCATATGCCGCAGCCACGGTACAGATGCGTGCGCTCTCACGTGCGTTTCGCCGGCCATTAATGCGAGGAATCAATTAGCTCCGCTCCGCTCTCGCAGCTTCGCTCGCTCGCTCGTTCGCTCGCACGCAAAAAATCTCTCGCTGGCATCTCGCGAATATCCGCGTACGCCGGCATACTTAACAGATCTCCGGTGTGATAAACACGTACCGAAGTTCCGCGAACGACCTTAATCGAAACGATACAGGCCCGGTTTCCAAATTTCGCCATTTCTCTCGAAACTTTCGCAAATAATGAGATATTTAATTTTCTCAACTCCACCAGAGAACAAAGAATGTATATAAAGCTTTGAAATGTTTCTTCTGTTATTAATTACGGATCACAAACATCTCTTGAAATAATAATCTCTCTTTTTGTACGGAGAAATGATTAAATATCTCGAGTGCCACAGCCTACGCAAATAATAATTATCTTTCTCTTTATTTAAAAAATCGCTAAGCATTCGCGAGCAATTCTTTCAAGTATTCGAACCGTGTTAAGATTCGATTAATCAACGTTCTTTTCACTCATCGTCGGAGTAATTAACGTCAATGTCGTCGGCGTGCGCGCGCTCGCGTGAATCGCTTACGCGATGCGTTTTGGTGGTCCGCCATGTCGATAATGAATTCAAGACGAGAGGAAAGAACGAGAGGAACGGGTAATTGAACGCGGAACATCGATGGTGCGCCGATTTATATCGACACGGCCGGCGAGATCGACGAGCGAACGCCTCGAATTACTCGGCAATTTTCTCGCTCACGCATACCCCGGACGTGCATTTTTAATGGCGATCGCCTTCTGTGACTTGCGGTTCTCGCTGTACACGCTCGCGACGTTATTGGCGCCGACGTTGAGCAAACACGAGCGACCGACGTCGGGACGTATGGCGTTAATGAGAACGTTTTTCGGACCCCGTCGAAAACTGCAGAACGAGATGGGAAGATAAAACAATTTCACGCATCGATCTCCGTCATGCAAATTACGGGGTAAAACAAGTATTTCGGTTCGTTTTATTTGTGCGGAACGTAAATTATTGTTTTGTGTGCGTATATATATATATATATGCAAAATTTGATTAATTGCTGTTTTAAACATTTGCAATGAAAAAGAGGATGAGTTACATTTTATTTATAAAGACGTCATTCAATTGAGATTTAATTGCGAAATTTTATTTTATATATATGGGTCATATATGCATTCTCGCAATATATTCAAAGTTTAATACTTGTAAAATATTATTACACGTTATTGTCAAATATGTAATAATATTTGTAAAACTCGTAAAATATTACATTAATATTATATACACTCTTCAAATAATTTTTAATGTATTATGCATTGCAAATTTTTCAAAAATAATTTTTGAACTTTGTGTAGATAGAAATATTTTGCAAGTATAATTCTGCACCAGACAAACGAAAATTCTAGACACTAAACAATTTTATTTTTGTATTACTTATAATCATGTATTTAAAGATGAAAAGAGTTTTATTTAACTCAAGATATAAAAACATATTTAGGTCACGATTTAATTAGCAGATATATTACAGCTGTCTTGCCAAGAATACGATCTGTCAGGACTCGATCAGTGCGTCGCGAAATCATAATTAACCAGTATATCCAGCGTGCAAAAGTTTTGTAGAGAAGTTCGGCAGCTCGCAAAAGTTGCTCGACGTCGGCAGAACAAACTCGCGTTCAACTTTCGTGATGATGGTCGCTTGTCGTGTCGCTCTTTGTCGAGAGGCCAAGCGATTTCATGATACGATTCGCGCTTGACTCCGTCGAAACGATTAACGACTATACGAATTCGATTCCTCGAAAGGGAGTGCGAGAGAGAAAGAGGAAGAGAGAGGAGAACAGTCGTAGCGAAGAAAAGACGCAGCCAGCCTCCGCTGGGCGAAACATCCGCGGGAACGCAGGGACGAGCGAGTCTCTCGTGGCCCTTCTCTGCAACTCTTCGTTTTCTTCTCGTTCCTCCCGCGTTCCCTTCCGCCCGCCCGCGTCGTCGTCCTTTCGCGCACGAACCCGGTATTAGACTCGTCTGCGCTTTAATTACTCTCCTCGAGCCTCCTTCCTCTCTCGCGACTCTCGAGATTAACGGCGGCCTTCCGATTGTAACTGCGAGTTACGTGGGATGGAAAGGGGTGCCGGACTATATCTCGCGCGCTCCAACGAACGTTCGATTCTTCTTCCCGAACCAGGCACTCATAATCTCCGCAAATATCGATTCTCTATGAACTCGCTTCAAAAGGAATGTTGAAGTTGGTGCAAGGCGCCGTGCATCGAATTATTAATAGGCTCTGAAATTGTTCATTTTTTTAACAAGTGCTTCATAATTTTCCACTTGTTCTTACGCAACTACCTACAATTACTTTGTAATTACTTTATAATTTTGCAATTATCGTTTTATATTAATATCTGTATTATAATTTAATAATCGTAATTTTTTTCACTTCGAAGAATGTATTATGCATTAAAAATTTTACAGGATCAATAGCGTAAATATTTCGTAGGTTTTTAAATAAAATCAAGAGCGTTAGCTTTCATTTTACTCTTATCAGGCATTCAAAAGGCATTCTTTATCAATTCCTTCTTTCTTCTCTTAGGAAGAGATATAGTTTTCGAATTCAGTGGCTTTCCTGTCAGATCTCTTGTTCCCGCCAGAGGAATATTCTCCCGGTTTACGATTGTCGTGAAACGAGGAAATGCAGTTCGCGGTAACAGTAAAGCGGCACAGTCACGTTGACTATCTTCATCTCGTCGTCAGGTTACACGTTGCTTTTTTATTTTTTTATAATTGCAGCTGTGCGACTCGCATGGCAGAGAATTCTCAGCAGAAATTAGCTTATTTTAGTTCCACGCGACTTCGTAATTACGTTTAACATTAATTCTAGCTCGAAGAAATTTTGCATTGATAATGTGTGCGACCTGCGTTATAAAAATTTACGAGCAGCGCGTTAAACCGCGCTAGTTAACCTCCGATCGAGATCGTCGTTTCCACGCGACTTCAACGAACACCAGAGAAAAACTCTCTTTATGTACACTTTCGAAGAACAAAATTGAAATAAATGACCGTAATACTGCCGTTCGTCAAATGTGAGAGATTTGCAGCGATTATTTTCGCAAAATAATAAAAATGAAAATTTTGACATAAAAAAAAAAGGAAACGTAAAAAATTTTGTCGAGAGGGTTCTAATTGAGACCAATGATTCAGATGATCTAGGACATGGAAATATTCGATGCACTCTCGATCTCTAACGCAACGTAACAAGATTTTAATGAGAACTAATTGCTCTGGGCAAGTACTCGTAATGCATCCGTGCAGCGTACATGCACACCTCCGATTTGGCGCATATTGATTCGGTGCATACCGAACGGCTATACTAATTAACAGTCACCAGGGTATATCATCAGGGGGTGACTGTGTTTGTATCGATCATTGAAGCCCACACACGTTCCGCTGTCTCCCGTACATACATTATACACGTCGATTAATTGAAAGTGTTTGGAAGGAATATAAATTTCAGAACTGTAATAGATGTGCGTGTGTGTGTGTGTGTGTACATATAAATAAATTTATTTCTAATTTTCTCCAAAAAAATATATAAGTATAAAAGATGTATATACAGATATCCTTTGTGCGGGAGAAAATTAAAATTAAATTTATATTAAATATAAGTTGCATTGTAAAAATGCTTCTTTTTTAGCCAACTTCTCTCAAGAGTCTTCCAGATTTGCTTTTGACTTTTATCCCCTTCGTAATTTCCGCTTTTTGATTGGCCTTCGCTTGCGTCAAACGAACGATATTAAAAATACTGCTTTCTCTCTCTTTCTCTCTGTTTAATACCTGACTCGTGCAGCTTCACTTGTCGGATTTATTCGAACGTGGCAGAGAGCTATCAAAGTCCTGTTACGAACGTTATACTGTACCAAGAATACAGCTTCGTGAGTCGCGACGGGATCAACGATTATCGTCGCGGTCGGTTTGCCACGGCGGGCGTAATTAGATCTCGTATGCGCAGTCAATATGTGGCAGTTATGATTACACAACGCGTGCGTGAACGTTGATTTTAACAAACGCCAAAGTGGCGCTTCTTACGGTAATGTAAACGTGCAGAATAAACATGATTCAACGGTGGTTAACGGCTCTGCCTCCTGCACACGTTGCTGCTCCTCGCTTGACCAAACCGAAACAAAGACGGGGATATAACGCAAACAAAAGGAATTCGGGACAAAGGGGAATTACATTCGCGTCTCTAATGCGCCTGGCAAAATTCATGAACCGCCAGGCCGTCGTCCCGTTAAGTATGCTAATCTTTTCCCGCAGGCATTTTCAGCTGGTTTTAATAACGATACAATTATCTCTCATGCTTCTCCAAGGGTTCTTCATGATTATCAGCTTCGTAATCCCTGCAACGACGTAACAAACCCTTGATTGACTTTAATCCTTTATCGTTTCCTATTCATGCGCGTAATGTAAATTGTGATTTCAAAGGCGGACTTAATAAATTGCGTTGAATTGAAATTAAAATTAAAATTTGTCGATTTTGAGTTTTAATCGGAATTAACGCATAATATAATAGCTTCGAGAATTGAGAATCGGTAATCGCGGGAGAGGCGGGGGGCAGCTCAGTGAATTCCAGATTAAAGTTGGCGGCGGGGCCCCGGAATTGAGTTATCGTAAATTTACGCGTGCATTCGCCTCATATTACACTTAGAATTATTGCATTCGGACGGGATGCCATTGCCGGCTTGCATCGGGCATTCCTGCAGGGTACACGCGTACACGCGTGTGTGCACGCGAATGCACACGTATCCACGGCTTTAGTCACGGGCTGACGGTCGACCGCGCCACCATCTAACCGAGAACCCACGGTGTCCCTTTGTTTTGACTGATCGCCACCAGACCGTGGCCCTTGCTGTCCCTTTCGCCCCTTGGTCAAGCGATTCCCCGTGGTTTTCTGCGTGGTTTCCCCGTCGCGACCCCCGTCATTTTATTGCCACCTTCAGGAATCCGACGACGACACCCAGACGTCTATTTGTCAGGTGTCAACGTCGATCGATCACGTAGACAGGGTTGACAAAACGCGATTTTTCTCATAACCGCGTATGTGTGTTTTTATTCGTATCGCGAGCGTAGTATGCAATGTAGAATTTTTCGGGCGAGAACGATTACATGGGGAAAAGACCGCGGGAACGTGATGAAAAATGGATGGAAAATGCGATAGCTCTCTTCAATGTTCAATTACATATTTTTAATACGAATAATGTTATTGTCTGTCGCAACTTGTGCGAACGCTATACATCTGGCGATTCGTAACCATCTCCCGTAGTCATCGAAACGCATTTTTAAAATACCAAGCGGGAGAGCGAATAGCACTTAGCGCATCCGGATAAAACGCTCTCGCCCCGCCGATAATCTAATATGTATCAAACATCGACGTTGGAAAACGGTGCCTCCACGCCCATCGAACTCAATTCTGCGTATGTCAACCTTTGTCGAATCATCCCCGAAGTTTTTTACAGGACGCGTGTGTCAATTAAATTGTAGCACATTCAATGCATTGATTTTAAATAGTAATTTACATTAACGTTCTTAAGCGAACGAAATTAATCTTAGCTCTCGTTATCTTAAAAAATATATTTTGCCCGACGGATGGAGTTTTCTTTCGACCCGACATATTATTTCACTTAATTTTAAACGATCAAATTTAAAAATTAGAAAAAGCTAAAAAGTAAGTTAAATCGAGATTGAAATTAATTTATATTGATATAGAAATGGATATAAAAGCGACGGAACGCAATTATTTCCTACAAACGATGATTTAAATGATGAAATTAAAAGTTCTAAAAAAATATGGATACATATAATTAAAGAATTAAATTAATTGGCGAACGAATCTACGAAGCGAGATGCGAAATATTCGCATCGTATAACAAGTTATTCGCCGAAATCGGTTTGAAACGAAGAGAGTGGAGAATATTTTGTAAGACGTTAAAATATTTCGTATACCCGGCTAGCGCTCGCGACCTTGGTATTTGTTGTTATTCTGCGTAGCTCCGAGTGTTTGAATAAGTTCCCGCGCGGCAGGCAGCGGCACGCGCCGCGCGAGGCATTACATCTCGAGCCGCGGCCGAGTGAGGTACTCCGTCCGTTTCTATGAACGTAGACATTAGAAAAAGATAAAAAGGTAAATCGAGACTGAAGTCAATTTATATCGATATAGAAATGGACGTAAGAGCGACCGAACGCAATTATTTATTTCCTCGCGATTATTACGACGTACTGCAGACTGATTCGCTTTTAGCAAGTGCATTGTCACACTTTTCGTGCAATCTGTTGCGAAAAATATCCACCTTGAAGCGGCAATTGTGTGTCAATTATTACGAAGTCGTTCATAATTATTTTTTGAATAGTATGCATTCTCTTCTCGTTCTTCAAAATCGCGGTAAGCACTTTAAGATACGAAATTCGATTATCTTTTACGGTTATAATTGGAGGTTATGGGACCGCGAGTTTAACGATCGCGATTAACGACAAAATGATCGAAGTAGCTATTTGGCGCGAAGCGATCACTTCGCGTTGCTTTTCCGTCGCAATGTGATAAAACGCGCAACGTTTATTGATACCGGGAGTGCTGTGCAAAGTGTCGCGCGATCGTAATTATCGTATTTTCGCGAGTGAACGTTACGTGAGCGCCATGAACGAGCGCCAAGCGAAGAAGCCGAGAGGAGGACGAGGCCTCGGGGGCATCGGGCGACGGCGGAGCAACAACCGGGTGAGTAGTTCACACATCATTTTATTCGTCGCTTGCAAATGTTTCTATAATTATGCGTGCAATTTTACGAATGCTCTACTTATCTAAAATGTTATTTTAATTCGGTATATTTCCGTTTTACAGAAACGTGGTTCATTTTGTGTGGTTCCGCTGCTGCGCATCGTGTATCGGTGAGTGGGATAACATTGTTTTATTTTAATCCGAAGCAATTAATTCGTGAAAATTGTATTAGATACACATGAGACATACGTATTAAATTAAGAATATGAAAATTTCACAGAGAAAACTAATTTCTCTCTTTCATACACAAATCGATTGCTTCAAAATAGATGGACTAGAATAAATCGGAGTTGAAATATTTAATCCTGAAGCACATAAATAAAGTTAACATGATTGAGAACATCATAAGAGTTTAACGTATTGATACATTTTAATATTAATTATAATTTGTTAAATATATGAATTTATTGAAATGAAAAATGAAGACAAAAAAAAAAGGATATAAATTTGTAACAAATAAATTATTGTGTGTGTGTGTGTGTGATATTAGTGGAATATGAAATACTTAATTAATTTTCTCTTATAACGTTCATATTTCGTGAATCCGGACAATAAAGATTGAAAAAAAAATTAAGATGCTCATCATATTGTTATTATCATAAATAATTGTTGGAATAAAAATGAATTGAATCCACAAAATAATAGAGAAAATATGTTAATATTTAAGTGCATTAGGTAATTTTTTTTTTTAAATAAAATATTTGCGCGTGTAACATCTCTATTCAGGATTAAATGTTTTTATAAATGTTTTTATATTGGTGCTAGGTAATTCTCAAATATTCAATTTCTATATTTAAGTTACACGTGAGAAATAGACATAAGTAAAATAGAAATAGAAATATTTTACAGCTCTTTTTCAACTAATTTATTTAATGTGAATACGATCGTTAAACTGAAATATTTAATATTTTATGTGCTGATTGTCATTTGGGTTTATTTTTATAATGCACTAATTAAATATATCTTGTTTATTCATATCTACTTATAATTTGACATCTGAAACTAAATAAAATGATGTACAAAAATAGAACCAAAGAAAATTCTGTAAAGCGAAACATATATATTTTAAGAGTAACGATATTTATGAGATTGAAGATACAATAGTTGTAGATCATAAATGCATTTCCAATTTCTTGAATTGCTTTGTTACGCCTTTATGCTTTTAAGTATGATATTATTGAAATAAACGCGATAATATTATATGAAACTCGTATAAATTTTTTTCAACAAGAATTATAATTTACAAATAATATTTTCGAATTTCTCTAAAGTATGAGTGATAAAAGTCGATTAATATTTCGCATGTAATGCATATCTTGAAATGCAACGAAATGTAAATAAGCTTGAGATAAAAGTGAGATTCTTAATTTTCCAAAATCTGATTATATTCCGTCTGCTTTTATTAACTATAATAACTTTGGCAAAACATTTTTCAATCTCGGCTAGAGATATACGTATATTAATGAAGTTAACGAGATTAAATGCGAGCCAGAAAGAGAGAAACGGGGAAATAGACGGGAGAAAATACGGAGATGTGAGAGATTGTTAAATGAAAGGGTGGACTCGAGGTGACACGAATGGCACATTTTTCTCGTGGCGATGAGAATTAATGGCTGGTACACGCGCAATGGCGTGGTTCGTACAGCCTCTCACCGCACGAGCGGCTTTATTTCTTCCCGCATTTTACCAGACCTCAGTGCGAAGTTTGCTCCGCGGTCTTTCGCAAATTGTTAGCATATTATTGCACCCTAGTGCTCTCATTAAGCCTGATTAACCATTAATTGTTGAAATAGTGTTTACAGTATTAGTTATGTTCCGAAATACGAAACGTCAGGTCGCATGCTTCGCGAAAATTTATTTTCACAGGGGTATTTCGAAAGTTTATTCGGTCCTTTACATAATATTTGCTTTTAAAATGATCGCTTATTCAAATGCATGTCACAATAATAACAAATAATGAGTAAAATGTAGGTACGAATAAATTTAAATGAGCTCGTTGCTTTATCAAATATTTGGTATCAAGTATTGGATATGATTTATTAAATATATAATTTGTATAAAGTTAAGTATAACATGAACAATACTTTTAGAGCACGTTAGAAAACACAGAGCTATCACAAATTATATAATGTGATATTAATGGATAATTGAGAACTATAATGTTGAGATAATTTTGGAAAATATAATTGGTCGAGACATGCATTTGCCGTGATTATGCAGATTCTTGTACCGCCTTAATCTCTGATGATAGGAGTCTTCGTAAACTTCTAAACGCGTGTAGTGTAGTTCTATTCGTGGAGACAGGAAACTATCTTAAATCTCGTCTCTTATCTGCTACACGATGAAGAGGATTGCAGGCTTGGATGCCTCTCTTCATCGTGTAAAGTTTGCAAAGAAGCGCTCACTCCGAGGATTAAAATTGACGGAATTCACTGTTTCTTTTAAGACAAATTGTATTTTTTTATAATAAAGCAATATTGTTTAGAAGTCGCGAGATGACCGATAAAGGGATATATTGCTCTCTTAAATTTTCCACTTTATTTAGATATTAAAAAGACAAATTTGGTGAATTCTTTTCTCTCTCTCTCTCTCTCTCTCGTTTTTTTATTTTAAACAGTTTAATGTTTCGCTAAATAGTTTTAATGTATTCTTTTTGTAAATAATAACGAAACATAATATTTTAAATAAATTGATTTTAGGGCATGATATTTATTGATGTAATTAATTTATTATGATATTCTGTACATCCCTGTACGTCGGATTGTCAGAGTCGTGTTTATATTTGAAATTGTACACCACATCGAAAATACTATTTGTGTTAACTTAATATCATATATTCATGTCACTCTCGGATTTATTTCGAGAATGCATTATCGATGTTTGATTTATCATGTATCGAAAATTTAGAATATTCCATTTGCCGACACCTTGATGACAACATTTACTCTGTATTCAAATGTTTACAAAAAACATTGATATATCTTAAAAATATCTCATTTCAAAAAATCATTAATTAAGCTCTTCTATAATCTTATAAAAATGTTACGTTATTAAAAATAATGAAATTTTATGTTTCTCAAACAGATATTTTCATATTATATTACCTATCGAATTATTTTATATGAAATTTGTTTAATGTTTTAAACTCGCGTTTTATTTCAAATATTGCAAGAAATTTAAATAGATATCGATATTATTTTACAATATTTTATTATATTTTAAATCAATATTATATGAGTGGCTCGATATGGAGAAATTGGAGAACGGATATGGAGAAATTCTCTAAAATAGCTCAGATAGCTAAAATAGCTTAGAAATTGTCATTTAACTGATATCTCACTCTAGTCTAAGATCTATAAATATTGTTACATCAATATACGTCAATCTGAATTATTCGTTTACTGAATAGTTCGAATAGATTTATTTATAGATTGGCATATTGGTGTTTTATATGATTTTATTATTCAGTCATAACCCAAGAAACAGATAGTAGCGAAATTTTAACTATTTGTCGAAATATTAAGTAATACAAATAATTTACTAGTAATTCAGCTATTTCCGTTAGAGAATAAATTATACTTGTCCTCATAAAATTTTTTAACAAATTATATTCTAATACGGAGATAATAATTAACTGTCTAAAATCGAACATTTGGTCTAGTTTGAATTAAAAGCTGCGCTATTCGACGCCGCTTATTATCCTATCATTAAGAATACGATTGCGTCAAATCTCTCAGTATCCAGCATCTTTCGTGTTCATCTCTACCCGTTATCCTTCCGCAATCTCCACGCCCACCTGATTTCGCACTTTGCATGTGTTTGCGAGGAATCCTTCCTCGCATCATATTATCCCGTTCCTCCACCCTCCAAAGGCACCCGAAAGATAGAACGAAGAATTCATTTTCTCCGAATATTTTCTAGGCGACGCGTTATCCTTGCTCGATCTCTTTATAGATTTTCTATATCCTCGTGAGATCACGATCGGTTGGTGAACTCGTTTGAAAACGGCACGATTCGAGGCTCGGCATAATTGCGATGAAGATGAAGAATAATGACTTTTCGAATTAGTCGCGAGTGCGAAATTTTATTTAATGAATGATAGTAATAAAGAGAAGCATATTTCATGAGCCTTCTCGTTAAATAAAGGCGAAAAGGGAGAAGTTCATTTAGTCCCCAATATCTGTTGTGTCTGTCGACATGCGGGCGTAGCAGGTTCGAGGGTAGTTGCGAGAACATTGAAGAAACGAAAGCTCTCGGAACGTTAGGGACGAGGAGGAACGGAGAGAAACGAGCAGAGTGCGGTTTGGAGCAAACTGAAAACCGATAAACCCGCGATGTCTAGACGAGCCGCGTTTATTTATGTAACAATGTCGGGTGCCCACCGACGAGCAACCGCGAGCCGCCTGCACGCCGCCCGCTCTTATCGGCGAACTTTTCACGGGGAGCGTTTTGCGCTTCCTCTCCGCGCCGAGTGGCCTTTTGTGCGGCGAATGTCGTTGCTGCACCCAGGAAGGGAAATCTCAAACGCGGAGCGCGACGTCGTCACTTGATGTCGTCCGTAAAGCAGGAATTGTATTCGAGTTTAGTTTAGACTCGGTCGATCCGGTTAATTGAACTGTCGTCCAATTTAAAAAGCGCAATTACTAGGAATCCAGAAATCTAGGAATGGCGTTCCAACAAATACAAGTTTTGGTTTCCCAAGTATTGCTATCTCGAATTATATGTCGAAATCATATTTCGATGGAAGAAATAATGTATTATTTTAATATATTTATATAAAAATGTATATCGTATCCCTCCCCTCCCTCCTCTTTATTTCTCGTACGTGTAACTGAACGTTTATTAATGTAGTTAATGTCAGTTATTACGCTGTTCATGATATGTACAATTCAGTAATTGAATTGCTATGTAAAAGCTGATAATTATACTGATTGTAATTTAATTATGTTCATCGATCTGCCCATTAAATTCTGCAAAATGAGATTGCATTTAATACCAACGATATATTTAAATATGTGCTTTGGTCAATGACATGTACAAGCTAATAGTCTAGTAATAAGTTGATATTCCATCTTTTGATTCCTTTTTTCCGTTTTTTCCCATAAAATTAATTTTCTGATACATTTCTGTATTAAAAATAACAACAATTAGAAAGGCATTTTTATTGACCTATTAAATAATTCAATTAAAATAATTCCTTTTTTCTCTCGCTCTCTCACTCATATTCTCGCTCTTGCTCGCTCACTTTTACGAAGTAATTCCACAACCGTAATTACATTTGAAATAACAGTACGACTGTCGTCGTCTGTGCAACCACTGCGGCATTAAGCACGCCCATTTTCGCGACGTCAATTCTCCTTTAATTACGTCGATGTCAAGAACGGGAGAGTGACACACGCGCGCGGATGTCAAAGAGAGGAATAATTAGAGTGTGTTAATGACTTACACGCGACGCGGTCACCACCGGCGCGGCGGGGAGATATTTGCCTTTGTACGCCGCATGTATGTGCGCAAATTACGAAATACGACTGATTGTGAGTGCGAATGGCTCGAGCGATTGTGAGACAGAGAGAGAGAGAAAGAGAGAGAAACCTTTATTGAGGCCGTCTGCGGTCTCTCGGCCCTCTTATTCCTCGTGGTTAATGTGAGTCACGGTCGCGGCGTGCACGACGATGCGAAATATCTCATTGCCTCGCGCGATTCTCTCACCGCGCCGGGGCGCGGATACGCCGCGAATGGCAACGTGAATAAGACCGGTAGAGAAAAACCCCCGTCGTGCGTACCACTACTGCTGCTTTGAATATCATCAAACAGTCGACCATTCGTCGTAATTCCTCCGTCTGAATTCACCGCGTCGCGCGTTTTGCACCGCGCAGCTTGTGGGCTCGTGTTTTTATTACTTGAAGGAATGTAAAGACCCGTGAATTTGTTCGGAACCTTATTCAATTTAATACTGAATCGAGTACACGCAGGCGTCCAATAAGACTTAAATAATCGGCGAATATCTATAAATATCTATCCATAAGTGGTCACGATAGAAAGACTAAAAATTAATTTCAAAATAAAAATAAATCCCAATGTTTTCCATCCTTCTCTCTTTTTCTCTCTTTCTCGCGCTCCTCGAATTACGTGAATTATTTTCGCTTTTGGATCGATGATGCTCTTGTAATTAAATTTGCAAATTGCGTCGCTCTTTTTTTCTTTTTACCAGAAATGCAACAAGTTGCGCGCAAGAACGTGACGAGATTTATGATGGTCTAGTATTATTATTGTATTCATAACAACCGGCGGCTCTATTACCAGCTTTTAATCCGCCGGATTGCACGTCCGTTCAAACCGAGAATGGCGTGTTCCGATGAGATTTCGCGGTAGATCCAGGATCGTTAGGGTAAAGAAAACTCGCCGTCGTGTTGCCCGCGTGTGCCGTTTTGCACCCTGCGAGTCGCTATTGTTATCGCGGTCGGCAGATCACGGTGAGAGGATAACATCGTTCCGTTACGTTGGACGCGAAATGGATTTCATTACGTTCCGCTCGGTTAAAGCGGCAAAATATGGAAACGGTCTTCGGAGTCTCCGCTAAAGGTAAACTGCTGTGAATTTATGAATGAGTCGACACTCTCTCGCGCTGCTTCTCGTCGCACCTCTCGTCGTCCCTTCCCTCTCTCCATGCCTGATTAATTCTTCGAGATGATGTTATTTAATTGCGAAGGCTACGGCGATGGCAATCAGTGAATATTAAAAAAGTGTTATTCAACGTTCTGCGACCATCGAGAAGAAATTGAATAATGAACGACGAAAGAGATAATTGCGAATAATAATGAATTTTTTAAATATGAAAACGAATTTAATTTATAATTGGAGAATAAAGTGCTTCTTATTTGTGTTTTTTAATGGAATAAAAATAACTTAAATATAAATTATCCTTATTAATTATTTATTTGTAGATAGAATAAGTTAAATTCGCATTAAATAATCGGTAGTTGATATTTTGTAATAGTTTGACAATTCATTAATTCAGGAAATTCGCGAAAATTTGGGTTACGAAGATAATTCCATTACTAATGCGAACGCACTGGGAGTGAGTTATCAAATCGCTATGCCGGTTGTCGAACACAGTTTACAATTTCATGTAAATCTCGTTGAATGATGCGAGAGGGAAATTAATGCGATTTACTCGGGCTATTACTCGAGCAACTAATTAAATACTCGATAAATACTCGATATTAAAGCGTTGACATTTTACGGATTTGTTATTCATTTGACAACATAATTAATTCATTTGTAATATACTCGATGGGTTAATCAATCCATCTAACATTGTATCGTTTCATTACGTCGCGTTTTCTTCCGAAGACGATCCTTGCTTCACAGAAATTCGAAGGTAGGAAGTGAAAATAGACTATCACCTTTGCTACGTTGAATTCCTTTGACTAGAGATGTAATTTCCTGAAATTATGTAATTCATGTAATTAATTTCTTTAGCGAAATTCGATTCAACTCTGATCCAATTTTAAACTCCAATTTCCGCGTCCAAAATTAAACGGTAACGGTTCGCCATAGCACCGTGTTCTTTCCGATTCGCGCGACACGGAATAGTAATGAAAAGATTAAAAACTCGATGACACGTACGCACGCAAAAAACGTCAGTCACAGGTTGACCGAAAGGATAATGCATCGCCTGAAGATCTCGTCAGTGCAATCTAGAAAGTCGAGATGAACTCTTACAGTTGCCGCTGCAGTCGGGGGTCCGGATCCACGCGCATACGACGTATCCCCACATAAATTGCACGGGGCCCCTGGCGGTGGCGACGTCGATTTCGTTTTTTTCGCGCGGTGTCAGTGTCGGGAGTTTCTCTTTTCTGCTTCAAAGATGCTGTGGTGCAACCGCCGCTACTGCATCGGCCGCGCGCGCGCGACACGTCCGTTTCATTGATAAAACTAGCCTAGCAACAGCGAATTTTTCACGCGGTTGCTCGTTTGTGTTTCACGTCGAAAGCTCCGGCACCATCACATTATTACATAAAAACGTATATCCGATAATCCACCTCTGACAAAAGTCTACAGCTAAAACAGATTTGATTTGTTTTTTAACGAAAATTCGATTTGACGCTAAGCTTATTCTTGATTTAAAAAGGATTTTTTTATTTCAAGAGTGCTTATCAAATTAGTTGAAAAATATTTAAGAATAATATTTTATTATATCTATTTGATTCCTTACTTTCATCTATTTTCGAGTTCAATATCGAGTACATTTCGAGACTTACTATTGCAGAAGAGAATCCAAGTCAAAAATTTATGTAGATTTGAAGTAGACTTGAAATTCTTTCCTCCAGAAAAGTCTCCTCTCGCCGCTTCGTCCACATTCGTCTCCGAATCAAACGACACGCGGACAGCCCCGGAACACTTGTAACGGTATCCTCACGAAAAATAAATAAAACAGTACGAGCGGCGGCGAGCGTGTATACAGCGATCGCAAATACGGTCCCTTTCGAGGGAGCTCTTTGCCGGGAGCCGTCCCTTGGGCCCGTTCTCGAAGTCGCTTTCTCTGTCGTGCGGGTACAGCGAGAGCGTATATTTTTCAGGAGTATCGCATTCACGGTACAGGTGCCTTAAAAATGCAGTAAAGGGAGGGAAGGAGGGTACGTAAGGTCAAGAGGTGGTTACGAGTGGCGGCGGGTTCCTCGAGTGCCAAACGATTCAATGTAGAGGCTCTCTTTTACGACCTTCCAGTTCCCTCTGTCTCCCTTTTCGTTTTTTTTATCTCTTTCCTTTCGGCATCTCACTTTTCTTATCGTTTTCTCCTCGTCTTCACTCTACCTCCGAGCTGCTCGCTTGTATTCCCTTCTTACGTGATTCTATCTGCGCTACCCAGCTTTTCTGGGTCAAGTGTGAAAGAGCGTTCGACCGAAAAGCGTTAATGATCACCGTGCAAAGCTCGACATTTTAAATATGTCAATTTATAAAAAAAATTTATAAAGAGAAAGATTTTTTTAGCATTCGAGAAATGTGTTTATTTGAAAATTCCATTAGTATAAGATCGCAGCGGTTATTTACTTTATAGAAAAAAATGTATAAAAAAAATTTTGCTTTTTGTACCTTTAAATTAGATAACGACATTCATTTTTCTAGACAGATACAATATAAAGATTAATATTAATCTTCATATTTGCCGCAGCCACTAATACGATTTGTTGAGAAAACAAATAATTTAAGAGAAATAATTTAAGAAAAATTAAATAGACGCATAATTCAAATATTGGGAAATAATTGATGTTTGCTTGATTCATAGTATTTGCTAAAACTTTTTAAAGCTTTGCTTCAATATACTCACCTCTCTCTTTAAAATCATTCAAGATCCTTAATTGCTGATCTCGTTCCGATACGTTTATTTTCAATCTCATTCCAAGGCTTCTTTCGGCAACATGTCGGCGGCGGCGAGTATACACACCTTTTCCGGGCGCGAGAGCGTTTACACGCTGCAAACGGGTCCGGTGCATGAACTGTGCTTAACTGATTTCGCGGCTGAGGCATTTTTATTAAAGAGGCGGCTTCAGGATATCGCCATCAGCAACGGATAGCGGAAAAGATGGATAGAACGATGGCTATTCTTTAGTCGCGCGCTAGGCGGCAAGTCGACGTAAAAAGAACACGTCGCGTCGCCGCGCGAGAGCTTACACGAAGACGAATTGTTCACCGCACCAACGTGGTTTTACGGTTTTACCATTAACCCGCTTTTCCGCCTTATTGGCGCGTCGTCCTGCCTGAGCACTTGGCTGTCAAGTGCTCGTGCGAGTCATTAGCAGAGGCCATTCTATCGTCTCCCCATTCCACGTTTTCTCAAGCTAGAAAACTACTTCTCGCAAGTGCATTCTCATCCTAGAATCAATAGAAACTTGCTGACTGATTGCACGGTTCTTTGGCATGTCCGATAGACACCTCGCATTTGCACTTGTCATGCCAATCACCTCGTTCGCCAAAAAATTTTATAGACTTTAATTCTGTAGTATCTCGATTTTAATACTGTGAGAGAGAGAGAGAGAGAGAGAGAGAGAGAGAGAGAGAGAGAGAAGCTTGAGATATTTTCGTGTAAATTACAAAAAGTTCTGCACAGATTATATGCGATATGTAAATTATTCGCGTCACGGGATCGTGAACGAGACGGAATTCTGATCAGCTGGTTTCTCCAATTTTTTCGAATCTCTTTTATCGTATTCTTTCGGCTACTTAAATTTTTTCAGAAGCCAATCGCGAAGATTGGACCACCGGACAGAATCGTATACCTAGCCCGAAAGAGGATATCTTAATTCGTCCTGCGTTCCTTGTCATTTGCATGCCGATTTTACGACTCACCCTCGACTTTTTTTTGACGACTTTTATGCATGCGTGTGTTTGTGTATCCATGTAACAGTCTCTGCCTTTAGACTGAAATAGTCAAAAGATTGCTCTTTCGACGACAAATGGATATTTGTTTTGAAGACTATAACATTTAAATACATAATATCGCTTTAACTTACGATTAAGATAAAAATTACGTTATTTATTTTAACAAGAGACAAATTGTTTTCCGAATCTTTTTAAATAATTCAGTTTTAAAGCGACATTAGTTGCATATAAAATGTTTTGACAAAAACAGTAAATTTTTTGAAACGACATTATCAACAAAAGAAAATAAGATCGTGATTGTAACTCGGTTAGCCTCTAAGATTCAGACAGACTGACGGAGAGAGAAAGAGAGCAATTCAATTCGCGGCGGAAACTAGAAGAGAAAAAAGAAAGGGCAAGAGAGAGAGAGAGAGAGAGAGAGAGAGAGAAAACCGTGGAAGAAACGGACGAAAAGGACGTGACGGAGAAAGGACCGCAGTGGGATTACTTAAGTCGTAAACGTCAAATATGCAAACATTGCATTCAGAATTATAATCCCGCCCCTGCCCGCGGCTGCATGCCGTGCCGCCGTCGCGTTTAATATTCTCGTTTCTTCTCCTCCGGCTTTCCCGCAAAGGCTGGCGCGGCGATGTAATATGGTCGCTCGGAGAAACACACGCGGATGGACCATCGCTCCTGACGCTCGCTACGTGCGAATTTATTCGACAAATTTATTTGCGCGGCCTTATGTCGCGTCACCCCTGTGTTCCCGTGTTTCGATAGGATTTAACATCGTGAATACCTGCGGCCGCATTCCTCCTCGATTGGCATGCTGATAGGCATCGAAGCTGGAATCTGCCGATAATGGTCCCTGAGATTTCGTTGAGACAGAAAAAGTTACGATAATAAAGAGATAATTATAAATAAAACGTAATACTTTTTAAATTAAAAACAATTTATTTAAAATTATATGTTAAATTCACAAAGGCAGCAATATTCGTATTGTGTTTAGAATATTGAAAATAATTTCTTGCGAAATTAATATCATGTTAAAATATTAATTACTACATTTTTTATGAAATATATATTTTTTTTTAATAAAATACGTTATTACCGTTTAAAAGCTGAATCATAAATAGACAAATGGGAGAGAAAAATATAGAATAAGATTGTTTCCGAACATGCTGCCAATTTTAAAATGCATTTTTCTATTCGCTCGCGTTTGCGAGGGAAGATAATCTGATCGTGGATGGGTGCGGGTAAATTTTGCATTTCTTCCTTTCGATTTCGCGTCGTCGCTCGGTGAACGTTATGTGCATACGGCGTCCGGAGAACGTCCGGCTCGATGCAAGCAAAAACGAGCACGACGAGCGAAATGTACGGCGGAATGTCAGACATTCCGGCGCAAAAATGCAAATGAACAGATTGCGCCACGAAATTGGGATGGCTCCCCGAAGCCTCGTAACACACGACGTCAGCGACCCGCGATAACGGCCTTTTTCTTTCGGGCAACCCTCGTCAGATATGTAAAAATAAAGCAGGAGATATGACTTTATCCGACTTTTAATTATGACGCTAGACGGTTTAGGAGATCAATAATTCAAGTAGTTTATTGAGACACAGCTTTTGATAGAATCGAAAGAAGATCTTGAAGATATTGGATATATATATATATATATCCAGTCGAGAAAATGTTGATTCGATTGATAACAAGGTGTTTGCTATATTTGAAATAATAGGATTGATCCAAAATTTTTTTATTTTAAAACCGTTTAACAACTTCCTTTTTCATTTAAAGTTTGCACGGTGTGCCATTGCATTAAAATAATTCTCATGCTATTTAAAGTTCCCTGTAACTCGGAAATCGAACCCTCCAACAGATGCTTCTCTTCATCACAAATTACGGTGGATATGTTGATTCTAGTCCGATTGTAGATGTTTGAAGACTCGACGCAAAAGAGTCGAAGTGCCAGAAATAAAAGTTCTCGGAGGAGAAAGAGGGGATATTCTTGTTCTAAGTAATATTTTATTTATTTAAAAATTCGTTTGGCTTTTACGCGATTTGCGATCGGATATCCCACACTGTATGGACATTGCGTATATGATGTCTGAAAAAGCGAGAAGAGGAAAAGCGGTAAAGGGGAAGAGACGGTAATTCTTTTTGCGGCTCGCCGCTATTTCAGCCGCCATTGTCTCCGCGAGAGAAGCGGCGCCTGCTTTCGTCGCGTCCGCTGGTTATTATTTTTACCTTTGATACACGCAGATTGGTCGGCACGTTGCTATCCAATGCCGCATTTCCGCTTTTTTATTCGTTCGAACGCGTGCCGAGGGGATGCACAAAAGGAAAAAGGAAGCAACGGCAATTTTGCAGCAAATAGGAGACCAGTTCGTCACGTGTGAAATTGAAAAATATTATCAAATAGTCACGTTTCAATATAACCAAAGTACGGCATATAAAAAAAATCGATCGACATTCAAAATCACGAGACGTCACTTTAGTCGAGTTTACGGGGCGAGTAAAAAGAAATTTCCGAGGATAAGTGAGTTACACTTATTTTAGCGGCGCCGTTTCGTGCCTGAAATTCGATTCTGCGGTCGCTTTTTGATTTATTGCGGACGCATTCTCCATGTCGGAAAAAAAAAGAGAGAACCGAGACGCGCCAAAGGTCTCTGTCCTCGCAGCGCGATTGAATTTTAACACCCCGTATAGAGTTATCGGGGATTTATCGGCCCCTCGCAGGCGTGTAAATCAAACCGAGAACGATCGCCGGCTTTCCTCGAGTTACAAGTTTCGTCGTTTCGATCTCTCGGCCGTCGATCATGCGTATCCCAACACGTCAAAACTTCTTCTCGTGTGTTTTACCGGTATCTCTTGCCACGAAAAACTCCGTTCGATAGTCCTCCCGTCCCTCCATCCTTGACCTTTTCACGCCAGAAAGCCGCGTGAGCCCCGAAAACACGTAAATTCTATTAAAACTTTGCACACCGCCTTTTCTTATCCCGTCTGATACATGCGTCACCTTATCTCCCCTCTCGTCTGCTCGGTCACAATGGAAATTTCTTTTTTCTGATAGAACAACCGAGCCTATAAATCGCGATTAGTCGTTGCGATAACGCTGTCCGGTATTGCTTCGTAGCG
The DNA here is from genome assembly GCA_928718305.1 of Tetramorium bicarinatum. Lineage (NCBI taxonomy): Eukaryota > Metazoa > Arthropoda > Insecta > Hymenoptera > Formicidae > Tetramorium > Tetramorium bicarinatum. The sequence goes on from OV788328.1 coordinate 9,734,846, forward strand.
TGCGCTTATCTGTTATTACATATTGGGAAATAGTGGAGGCGTTAAATGTCCAAGATTCCTTCTTTGTTTCACTGGATATCTCTCGTTTTAAAATCTTGCAGCGCAATATAGTCATAAAATTTGATTTTTCATTCTTAATTTTTCTCGGCGACTATTTGGTTTCTCGTAAGAATTCTTGTTCTTGCGACTTAAAAAATTATTTCTGTTTCCTGATGAGAGTGTTGAATAACAAGATAGATTGGATTTATACATTTATTTAGATGCTATTTTTATTAGTAGTATTATTACTTAATGAGCTTTAAGCTCAAAATAAAATATTTTATTCGGAAAATGTTACTAAAAATAAAAATGTTCTTGAATTATTAAATGCGTGATATAACGTCCACGAATTTTCACAAGCAAAGCTCTTCTGCGCTTTTAATTGTAACATATACGCAAAACCTTATGGTTTCATTAACACACATTTATCCAATGCTTGGGGATGTTTGAATAAGTGAATATACATATGTTACATACAAATGAAGTTATTATGCTAGAGGAATATATTTTGAGCAAGTCCGTATATTTTTCCACTTTTTTACACGACTCATATTTCATTTTAATTATCAAGATACATTTTCCTGTTTCTCTAGATACGTTATTATACGAAGAGTCTGCGAAATATTAACATTTCTATTAACATCTCAAAAAATCGTGAAAGAATCGCTGTTCTTTATCATATTACACGTAATTATATACAGAACAAATTGTTTCTAAATGTAAAATAACATTCTCGTTGCCTCGATCTTCTCGCACAATTTATCCGACGTCCAAAAATAAATTCGGTTTTTAATTTTGGCCAGTGAGATTTAATTTGCTAATCAACGCGCAATCAACAGGGAATATATAAATTCACGCAGCTGTATCCGCGTTGCATCGAACTCTCCGATGTGCGAGCCTTCGATGCACGGATGCCTACCTTTCCGAGCCTACCCCTCTCTCGTCTCTCCTCTCTTCGTGGCCCGTTCTCGGTCCATGCGTTCATCCTCCGTTGCAGAGGCGGCTGCACTCGCGGCGGTCAGGTATGCCAGGCTTGCAGACGAAAAAAATAAACGGAGAAGAAATGTGGAAAGACAAAAAGAGCTGGTGGACATTGCGGGAGAAGAGAGAGAGAGAGAGCGAGGAAAGAAAGGGCGGAGAGGATCGGTGGAGAGAGGCACAGAAGGAGCGAAGGATGCGGCTGATGTGGTCGAAAAGAAAGAGAAGGAGAGGGAGAAAATGACAGAACGAAAGACGAGGTGCCGAGGGAGCGAAGGGAAAGAAATCGGGACGAGAGCAGACTGACCTGTGCGACCTGGCTCGATTTAAACAATCGGAGCAGATCGGCCTTCGAAATAGCGTTAGCACCCGTGAACACGTTCTTGCGTGTCCGTGCACGCGCTAACCAGACTGCTAGGAGTTCTCTTCATAAAATCCCAAATGGATGAACGAACGCGCGATACAATAACGCGGTGAAATATACGACCGTGCTAAACGAGGTCCCCCTGCTCGCTAACGAGATTAATTCGCGAGCGCGTCTGGTTGTGGAAAAACCTCGCGAAAAGACACCGGTAATTCGATCGACAAATACACAGGTGTAAAATTCATGGCACACGAATGCTTGATTAATCCTTAATCGATACCATGCCTTTATCTTTATTTAGTATGCGATTATTGGATTATGCGATATCGCTTTTTTTCACTGGGCACTGTGAAGTGCGTTCATTTTTGTCAAATTGCTCGATGAAACTTTACGAATTATTGTTCTACTGAAATAACAGAATGATATCTGAAATATTTCTAAAAAAAAGCTTGTACAATTTATGTAAAGATTTTTTTCGTTTTAAAGATGGATAATTACAATAATTCATCTCTTACCTATACTTCGATATAATATACTATTCCATTATTATTATTAGGAAATAAATATTTTTAAAACATCCTACTTATAATTAATATAGAAGAAAACGCAGATTTAATGATTCATGTCGGAGCGCTCGTGATTAAGCTTGTACGGAGTGACACCGAGTCTTGGATTTAATTTGCATTACGTGCCCAGAGGACGGTGTATCGCTTCCCAATTAAAGCCACGGGATTATCGAAAAGCTCCCGACATCGTATTAGCACACGTGCGAATGTAAAAGCATTAGCCAGATGCGAAGAGTTCTCGTGATGAATAAATCTCGTGTAGTAGCGATGTAATTTATTAGTTAATACCATGTTTTCTATTGCTTTTCCGCAATGCATAGAAGCTGAACAAATAATTTGGAATATTACCTAACACGCAATTAATTGAACAGTATTATCAGAATCATCGTTAATTACGACTATTACAATTCAAATAGCGGTAGCTATTTTATTAATATGTCGTACATATTTGAAATAGTAATGTTATCTAATTGCGCACACGTAACGGCAATCGCGTCGGAATAACAAAATCGCGTCGAATTTGATTTTAAAGCAATGATTATTCAGCTGACCCTTTTACGAAACGCGTTATGCTTCCCACTTTTAATCGCAAAATCCTTTTAGCTCCGCTGTCACGTACATTTTACATTTCGCGGAACGGCTTTATCGCAAGTAAAAATTGAATCTCCTCCGTAATCATATTACTCCGCGCGCTCTCTCACGCTTTCATTACGCCACCATGTATCCAGCGACGTTGCATTTAACGCTGTGATTTCATACTGCGAGTGAGAAAAAACTCAGCCCCTTTGAAGGTACATTAAACATTATAAGAAGATTATAAAGTGTAAGATGAAATAATGAGATTTTATTAAAACACTTTTATTAACCGATTTTCAATTATGTTTCGAACGTTCTTAGTAATTAAATATATTATTAGCATGTTATCATGTTTAATTAGTTTAATTTGGATAGCAAAACTTCATGTACATAAAATAACATAAAAATTGAAAAAGCCAGCGATACATTCGTATATTACGTGTGCAAGTAGTTAGTTGGGTAAAGAGGTCAATAACGAATTAACCTTTTTAGTTGGTAATACACTATAATTTATTATTTTACGGGTACGCACGCTTAATCCCTTGCACACGATGTACACGAACGTGCGCGGAAAAGCCGCTCGCAGCACCGCACCCGTAGGATTTCGTGTGTCCACAGGACAAAATCTGCGGTTCTCCAGCGAGTTTTGGCGTCCCATCGCGTTCAGCCTCAAATTAAACTCCCACTCAGCCTGGCGTTTGCATTTCCGACGTATAAATCTGACTGCTGCAACGTTTAGCTTGAACACGGGCGCGATAATGCATCGCGTCGCGGGCAGATTCATGAGCCGCTTTTTCCATCGCGATTGCGCGCTCGCGGAAAAATTGCGGAGGAACCAGCAGTTATGCATCGGCGATTTGCGCAACTGCGTAATCAAATTTTACGCGAGTGGCTTTAGGAGCCGCGTCTCGAATCGAAAAGGTTACGCGCGGATATGAATTTCTGCGCAGCTTTGGCGGAGCTCTGTAAAAAGCTCGAAGATTGAAATCTCTGTAAGATAAAGAGCCTTATATATCTACATGCCACTTTGCTCCGTATTCGCCGGCGTGTTACAAAGACGCACGGATTTCTACGTGTCATTGTGCAAGCAAAGTTCGACGTCCGAAATATGAATTTTTCATAGTGACGCGGGATTCTATTTCCTTAGGTTTCGGTCCAAATGAAAAATTCATATTACGGACATTACGTACTTCACCTCCGTGCCCCTTTATGCGCATCGTGAAAAATCTCTGTTCGCCGACGTAGGCGAATGCTCATCTCTAAGTACAACAGCGGCCGCATAATAATCCCAATTTCCCGCAGTTTCCGAAGTCCGTACTATAGAAAACATTTGCTTCGCGGATTGGCCATAATCTTCCAATCTCGCGCAAAATAAAGACTGGTATTAAATTCGTAATTTGCATAACCAATCCCCAAGGGTGGCCGTCCGAAATTTCAGCGTTTATTTTCGAAACTTTAATTTTCTCGCGTGAATTTGCGAGCCCATTGTGTGTACACTTTTCCATTTCCCGCGTACGAAATTATCGTTCGTCGAACCGGGCGACGAGCCGTCGACAAACAAAACAGGGGGAAGGGGGAACCCCCCGTTAAATAAGGCGGGGAAAACGCCGACGAAGCGACGATTATCGCCGGCTCGACGGCCGTGCTGATAGCTCTGTCGATTCGTGTCCGGTGCATCGATGCACTCGCGAGTCGGGTGAGTAGTTTGCGGGGGGGTTGAAACAGACGGATGGGAAGGGCTTATGTTCGCGCTGATGGGTCGGCTGGCACGGCTACTCGATTGGAAATCGCGGGTCGATCATACGAGGTTTGTTTTGCGCTGCGGCGTGTCGCTGACGCTCTTCGCTACGTATAAGGATGTTTTATTAAAGCGACGTGATTCATGGCGTAGATTATGATGGATGGTCCGCGACGCGAGGGAGAAGTGAGGCTTTAAAAAGAATCGCTTTGTCGACGAAAATTACCATTTGTTCGCCGGTATTACACGGAATAATCTGACGATAACGTTGCGTAGAAATTTCACTATAACGCCTGTCAAGATAAATGAAGTGAATTTTAATGAATTTGTAACACTTGAGAGAGAAAACTAGAAATTTTAACAATACTGGTAATTTCTCGTTCCTCAAAAATTCGAATTAATTCTCATTCATTCGAAATGCGGCAATTCTTTACAAATTACTCCAAAAATCCCACATGCAGAGGATAATTTGTAATTCCAGCAGCGCGTCGACGGCGATCGCGACGCTTTAGCACGCTAATTTTCTTAATGCACCATTCGGACGTTCAAACAAATGCATCCTCCCGAGCGTTAGCGTCAAGCACGCTCGTTGAATTCGTTTAATTGGAAGCGTGCGTGCCGCGATCCGCTCGCCGGCGTCGGGACACGACACACGGTTCCTTTGTTTCCACTGTGACGCGCGTGTACAGAGAGCGAGAAATCAGGAAGTCCCTCGCTCGCCCCGCGCTCTGAGGGAAGATAAGATCGTCGGCCCGGCCCCCGTTTCGTACACGCTCGCGTAGGGGTAACACACGTCCGTCGTATGCGCGAGGGCGAGAAAGTAAAGTGAGCCCGCGCGCATTTAGCATAATACATCAGACATGCGGTCGGTCCACCGGCGCTGCAAAGAGCATTTAGGTCGCGGCTACATTTTACAAATGCCCATCGAGCTCGCAAACATTACCTGAAAACGCACCGAAAAAAAAAAAAACTGCAGATATCTTCAATGTTCAATAATACAGTTCTATCCTTACGTTTAATCTTTAATTTAAGGGATAGAGTTTTCTGCTTTTGTCGGGATTAAAAAGTCTTGTCTGGAAAGTATAAGTTAATCCGCGATATTATATCGGTACGCGCAATACGCTTCGGGTGCGTATCGCACCCGCCAAACGGGCGCTTATCGCGAAATTCCCTCGTGAGATTCCCTCTCTCGCGCGTTACTCACCTCTTCGAACTCGAGATACGCGCGAATTATCCAGACCGCTCTCTTATCGGCGAGTCGCAGCCGAGATTCCCGAATCGCAAGGGGTGGCTGACCCCCTTCAGCGAATCAGCTGTTCGAGCCGTCGTTACATCGCGACCGGAGAGTCGCGGCGGGCAACCGGGGAACGGAAAGGGGGGCATCACCTCGGGCGGCAAATCTCAAAGCATACCACAGAGAGCGACAGAGGGAACGAGTTGGAGAGCAGGGCGGAAAAGAGAGAGAGGAGAAGTACACTCGAGAGAAAGGGATGCGTAGTCGGAGGGAACCTGAAAGAGGTGGGCACGCGGGAGAGAAAGAGAGAAGCCGACGAAGGAGGGGAAAGCGGACGCGTGGGAGAGTTCGGGCTCCGTCGGGGTGGTGCTCAACCTGGCCTGGCACAGGTGAGCGGAAGTCGAGGGCTCTGGCACCGGCTATCTTCGAGCTCCGCGAGCTCCATTAACTCATGGGAAATTCGATCTCCCCGCGACGCTTTACCGGTTGCCGATGTTGATTTTGGAACGCGCCGCTTCTCGGCGATGGATCCCCTCGTAGATTTCTCTCCTCTTTTTTTTGTCTTTCTTTTTGGTTATACGATATGCGCGTTCCTTCCTGAGCGAGAGACGAAACGATTTCGAGAGAGGTTCGCTCGTTTGGTTGCAATGGTTCGTTTGAGAATCGTCGGATGATCGATGTATGGGATGAAGTTCGTTTGCCGAGATGACAGTCGTGACTCGATAGATCGTACGCTTGGATCAGTCGTACACATCGATCTATTAATGCGTAGCAATATGATGATAATATGATAATTAATGTATAATGTAGCGAGCAGCACGTCGGACGGTGTTATTGAAAAGAATGCGATATACCATTCCGTTTTCGATGGCTGTGGGTACAGCCATAGAATATAAATGAATACGTAAGTGGATACGTGATAAATTATCAACTGAATTGCTAAATGGGTATTTCGGCCAACATTTGGTCACATTCCATTGAATATTCTGTTTCTAAATCCATACATGCAAATGTACTAAACATATCCCAAGCAGTGTATTCGTTCAAGTACTTGTATTCATCTATATTCGAATATCAATAAATTATGATCTATAAATGTAAAATTATTTAACATGGAATATTATATGTGTAGGAATTGTGGGACATTAATATTCTAAAGTGAGATTGAAAGTTTTATTTTTATTAAAGTATGGGACAAATGTATACAAAACAAAATTGCGCCACTTGTAGGTACTTTCGGCGAAAATTTAGAATTCCATAAGTTTCGTCATTTCAGAAGCACTTTTTTCCCTTCGCAGTTCTTTTATTCTCTCCCTCAACGCGTTCCATTCTTCTCCTTAATTTCCGCCGAATTTCGCAGCGGTGCGCCTCGGACGGAGAAACACGCACGGCGACTTTCGACCTCGACGAAATTGCCGCGCGAGCTCGTTTTGCGGCAAAGGCCGCCGCGACAGTCTCGAGACTGTTGGCCGCCGAAATTGAATCAATTAGGGGACAGCGGTATTTTTTTTTGTCGTGTGATTTACGGCGTCGTCAATGGTGGTGACGGCGACGGCGATAACGCCCCGTAGGTTATCGCGGATCATTGTGCGCTGCTGGCGAATTGTGCATCGCTATTATCTACGATTACGACACTAGATCCCGATGCTCTCGAGCGCGGTCCACTTAGAAGACATTCGACGTATTGTATCGATGGAATAATTATGCGTTTGTTATAAAAATACAGGTCAAATCGATCAGACTCGGCATCGATGATATAAGCAGTTGTTGCATAAGTGTTTGGAAATGAGTTACACAGTTCTCTGCGAGGACGTTAATTAGCGTTGATAAAAAGAAATTTCATACGAATTTACTTCTCCGAACATCTCGTTAAATAAATGCACAATTTCAAATGGAAAAAAAACATCTTTTTTCGATATTAATTTTTTTTTAATTCTTGATACTATAATAAATATATTATTGTCAGTGAAAAAGTGATAGAGAGAATTAGTAGACATTTCAAGATGAAAGACGAAATTTACGAAAAGGAATTCTGAATTGTTTGTGTCTAGTTGGGAATGTTAAATTGAACGTGAAATTACAAACGTGATTTTAACAATTAAATGTTGCAGCGTTTAAAAAAATATGACGAATAGGCTGCTTGGTGACACTCGTGATTGACATGTAATTTATGGTTTCATGACGAACTTTCGAAAGCTTCGATTTAGACGAACGGGAAATTTCGGCCTTGTATCAATTTTCGCTCGAATCGTTCGTTATCGCGGGGCGAACGCAAGGTAAAATGAGGAATTGCGAGTGTTCATTTGCGATTGTAAAAACGCACGGTTTGCTGGCGCGAAAAGTCGCATAAATAACTCGGTGCAGTAAGAGGAGAAACGTTGGACATGTAAAGCATAGAATTACGGAAGTAGTACAAGTTAGCCCGAAGGGCTATTCTACTAACGACAGCTTAATCAATGAGCTGTCGAACGCGGCCGTGCGTTTTAGCGGTTTACGGTCTCGGGCAAGTAGAGCGTGCGATTCTTCTCGTAACGTCATTCGAGAACAAACTAGTCCAGTGGCTGCTGATTGAAAGTGTAAACAGAATTATGCGTAATGCGGATGAAATGCTAATGTAGACAGTCAATGGACTCTCTCTTTCTTTATCCCTGTTATTTCTCCAATATTAAACTCGCATTTTAATACTTTATTCTATCAGTTACAATTCTATCGAGTTCTATCAATGAAAATTTTATTTGACGAAATTCTATCAATTGGAACTCTAATTAATAGAATTTAATCAAATAGAATTTTTTTTCAATTCAGCTTTTAAAATACACGATATTACACCGTTGATAAAAATAATTAAGATTTTTTTACATTCGATCAATTAATATTTCGCTATTGCGAGATTGCCGAGGGTGCTCTTCCTTTTTTTCTTAATCATCTTAATCATTCGAGTCGTTGCGAATAATCTTGCGAGATTCTCAAAGCCGAAGATAGGAAAATATCACGATGAGATCCGTCGCGGCGAAAAGCGAGAAAAGCGAACTTTAAACGAAACCGTCGACTGACTGCTGGCACTCACTCGAAGAAGAAAAAGAAGCAGAGGAAGAAAGTACGAAGGGGATGACGCGAAGGGCGGAGGGGGAGCAAAAAGGAGAATCTGGCGTGAACCGCTGGCCAAACGGCGCCAGTCGACAATCTTTTTTTCTTACGTTTCGCAGCAATGTCGGCTTCCTCTCCTTTTACTTTTCTCTTTCTCTCTGGTGCCTTTTTCTTCTCTCGATTATGCCCGACTTCTTTACTTGGTTTCACTCTCGTTGCGTTCTGCTGCCTTGCCTCGAGTCGTCGGCTTGAATTTTGTCCCTCCAGCATCGACTCGAGCAGTTTCACAGATTGTGTAATATTCGAGAAACGCGGCAGATTATTTTGCAAAGCAAGAAATATTATTAGAAATAGATATAGAATACATATATTGCATGAAGAGATTATACACGAATTATTCTACAGACGCTAAAATGCAATCAGAAGAATATCAAATAAGTATATCTTAAGTTTTCTTATATAAACAGGTGAAATCTCTCTTTAATTTTATTTTCGCATTTAAAAGATATTTTAAAGTGTTTGTGTGTGTTATTTGTGCGATATATTAATTAACTTGCACTCTCTTTTCACGAGCAACTTAAAGTATTTACTTTATCTTATTTAAAAATATGCGTAAAGAAATATATATCCCACGTCTGTCATCAGACTTAATAACAAGATGTGGATAATTATATTCGAGATGCGTGCATATCTCCTTTGCGAAACCTGAAAGCCACCGCAATAAAATCGTAACGATGTAACCACTCGGTGTATCAATGTCGATAATGCTCGATCGATCGATACATGAATATGTTATTTAGCTTATTTGCTTTGCAAAGTGCCCGACCTCCCGAAGGAAAAACAGAGACAGAGAGAGTAGTTGTATCAAAGAAAAAAAGTGAATGTGATTGCAAATCAGGTTTTCCTTGCGATCGGAGATTACAGTGTACCGGATACGGGAATGGTTGTAAAGATGAAGTGCGAAAATTAAGAAAATCTTCCCTTCATGTAATCTCGGCATATTCAGTCGTTCTTGTTGTCGATTTCTATCGTTGCGTTTTCTAAAATGAGAAAGATAAAATTTCGAAACTTGTATAAGACGAAGATTTTACTGTGTTTTAAAAACACACGAGATACAAATGTTTTTCATTCTATTACCGCCTATTAAAATTTAAATCTAAATCTATTAACATTTTTTTAATTTGCGTAACACCGGCGTAAATCATCTTACTTCTTCGCTCGTAATCGTCTACAAATCTTTTACGGTTGCTTTCACAAATCCCCTTCGATTAAGTCAACCAAAATAAGCCGGGTACATTTGAATTTTTTAATGAAGCAGTATCATGCTCGCCGATCAATTAATCGTGATTTATCACACATCTACCGTCCACTGTTGCCATACGGGAAAGTTTATCTCTTGCACAGTAATCACTTTTGCTGCCGCTCGCAGTAAGATTAACTCAATCCGATCGTGGTACAAATTTATGCAAAGCATCATCGCGAAATTCTCCGCGTTTCACTCACATCGATACCCACGTGTGCACGCACGCACGCGGACACACGTCTACAAGCGCGGTCCGGTCAGGCTCGGGTTTCAATTGCTCATTAGTGAAGACGTTAGAACGAAATATGTAAGACACTGTACGGCGGTTTCGTGATCCAGAAGTTGGAACAGGTTTGGCGCCCGCGTGCGCGTCAGAGTTTCTCAACCACCGCGCTTCGTCAACCGCAGCCGTTAATTTTAAAGCCGTTAGTGTGCATTTGAGGAACGATCGGTCGGATGTATAATTTCAAAACGCTCTACGACGGGTACGTGAATAATGAACGGAGAAAATTTATATAGTGGTTCCTGTGAAGGACACCGGCTGACTTGATTGCCAGCTAATTGCCCGCAAATTAATTCTGTATTAAGGTGTATACGGCTATCCATTCGAGAGAAAGAAAGGGAGAGGGAGAGAGAATTAAGTTGTGGAACTATGAGAAGCTGCGGTCATAAATCAATCTGGTATTTTTCTCGACTATATTTGCATATTTTTAATTTCACACGTTGCAGTTTTATTTTGCGAGGCTTACATGGCGTTAAAAATTGCGCAGAATTGCCTCCAATGCGACGAAGTGGCCTTCGATTAGAAATCAGGAATGCAACATCCAAAGCGTATTTTAATTACGTGTAATGTTTACCTTCGCAAATTACGAGGAGGATTATGAATTAATTGGCAATTACCAATAGCAAACAGCGCGACTATTACGCCGTGCGTGACGTACGTGTTAATATCCAGGGAGAAGTGAATGCATCGCTTATAATGCATCGCCGTGATAAACAATTAATTGGGGCAAATTACGTTTGCGTAAATTACATAACTGGCTCCGCTATTTGATTAGCATAATAGAATAAAGGAACAACGCGTAGAGTGCCGTATGCGCTTCTGTAACTTTCATACTAACAATATTATAACTGCGTAACATGTTGTTTTTCCGCGCAAAAGTTTAATTTTGTAAAATAAAACTTCAGTAAATTGTTTGCCGCTGAAAGTTTAATTTTCTCTCTCACGTGCATATTCGTTATACGTGTATATTCTATTATACATATATATTTGCATGTCGCGCGAGCGCATTTGTATCTATCAATTATATACCCTATTTTTTTATAAATACTCTGTTTTTTTCGTGTGCGTTAAGTAAGTCGCGACTGTTAATCAAGGTCATTAAATCTCGCGACACTTAAAGTAAGCAAGTCGTATGGCAATCACGGTTCGAATCTGCGGATCGCGCTCAGTCGCGGAAATTGCGTGCGCTGCAAAGTCGATTAAATCCACCGTGAGTGCAAAATGATACATAATTTATTTCTTCCATTGTTGCAGGTGAGTACCGAGGCGAGATCCAAATCCAAACCGCCGCCGCCGCCACCGCCTGCGGCTGACACGCGATTACAACTTCCCTTTTCCCCTCTGAAACTCGTCGAGTGAGTACGATGTGGTCCTAGAGTCCGACGCCACGTGCAAATAGCGACGTTCTACGTCTACGTCCACGAGTAATCTACGCGGACTATCTCCTTTCGCGTAATTCACGCTGACAGCGCATAATCTGCACGGATAACGCTCGCGCGTTCTCTCCCCTTTTTTTCGTTTCCGGGCTGAACTTCGTAGGAAGAAAATAAATTCGATTCGCGACTCTAATTTCCTTGATCTCGCGCCTATGGAATATTTTATTACGCAAGTTTTCGCCGTCGTTTTTTTCGGCCAGGAATGGAAAAGTTTGATTTACTTTGCAATCTGTAGCTATCACAATCACCAATACTTTTTTTTTTACAATGCGGAAGACAGTAATTTTTATTTAATAATATTATCAATTTATTCGTCTGTGCAAAATTAAATATATATATGTATATACATATATATATATATATATATGGTTCATTCTTCATACAGTTCATGTAGTTTAAATTTTTTACTATAGTGCAATGTCATGAAAAGTTTTTTATAGAGAAAATACGAGAACGTTTATTAATCAATTTAATTACACCTACAGCTACATGGGGGAGAAAATATATAATACATATAATACACATGTCACACACATAAACGTCGCGTAAACAATTTATGGGCGAACCGGGTGGTTGTAATTTTGCAGTTCACGGCCCAACGAAGACATAAAATTCTCATCCGAAGAAAAAAATCGCCGGGAAATTCTATAAATCTTTCGAATAAATCACCGCGCGGTTGTTTCGGGAACCGAAATCGGAAAACGAACGAGTAAAACGGCGGCGTATACACGACATATGGATAGTTCTTTTATCTCTTTCTCTCGCGAGAAAGGAAAGATTATGGTCCCTCAATCGCGAAACTCTTTCGATCACGATGGAGACATAACGCAACACGACACAACGCGACGTGACGTACCAGTTTGATCTAATCAATATTAATGAGCCCGCGTCAATCGTTAGAACGTATGCACGATCATTATCGCATTCCGGATGGCATTATAATTCGCGCGATAAAGTATCGAGGTAATGCATACTAATCATCGGCTGTGGCGCACTATTATGCCCTAACTTAGGCGATGCATTTGAGTGCACGGACGATCTCGAGAATGTTAAAATGGAAGGAAGTCGAACCAGTCAATATGGGAAGATATCGAGAATATTTCAATCGCATGATTTTTTTAAACAAATTTCCACCCAACAGTACGCGTATTTGCGACAGAATGGATTTCCGTAAGAAATTATTTACAATACAAATCTTAAAAATATAATGAAGTAATTCAAAATGTAAATATTGGCATTTTCAGAACAAAAGCTCGTTTTGAAAATAACACAATCTCGTCCTGGCTGATTTAATAGTAGCGAATCGACACGTGGATAGTTTTTATTACTCTCCCGACGCTATGACCAACGTTGAATTATTACGACGATTGTGCGTGAATTATTTGACGTGGTCATTTATTGACATTATTCACACGTTGTTTGTTTTTGTCTCCGTGTTTGTTAAAATGAAGAACGGCGCGCGGTATCGCGAAAAATGGAAATGCACATTTCACAATTTCACGTTGCATGGAATTGAATTGCATTGTCCCTATTTTAAAAATTTTGGAATGATAGTACTATTTTTTTTTTTCGTTTTTTTAAAATTTATTTGAGAAAATAATGTGAAATCTCGTTGAAGATTTATAAATCACTGTTTTTATATTATGTGTATCTGTTTTTTTATTAGATCACTTTGGGGAAATGTGAAATGTAAATGAAATGATGAAAAATACCTATATTTCACAAGATTATAAAGCGTTTTATCTCAATAAATAATTAACGCTCTTTTCAAGATGAAGCAACATATTGGTTACGATCATGTAGCATCCATATACATATCTTATTTATTTCGATAACTATAAAAATTGTACGTCTCTCGTTACTTCGATAAACTAAAGTGATAAATATAATGTTAAAACAACGTCATAATTGAGTTATAGACGTTCAAAGTACGTTTATGGCAAATATTAACGATATGTGAATATAAGATAGGTAATGCTCAAAATATCTTTATCATGTCTCTGTACAATCTTTTAAGATATTAGAAAAAATTATATAGTCTATAATACTGTTATATTAGAAATATATATTATCAAAATATTAGTTTTTTAGATATTTGTTTTACGATCAGGCCGTGTAAGTAAAATATTTCACACTGCAAATTATGAATTTTGCGAAATTCAAATGACGGGAACAGAATTGTTTTTTAATTTTTCTCATAAGGGAAACCAGGAAACTTTGAACTTTGTTCCTCGAATCCATAAATTTAAATTTTCAAGACTTATTCTATAGGCCTATTCTACGGCAAAGTCACACACGAATCTCACCCGTAATTATCGGCAAACATCCCGTATGCGTGTTCTCTTCTTTCCTTTTTCCGAAGAACTGGAAAGTCGACGCACATACCGCTCCTCGCTTTATAATAATCGAGTGGCGCGCGCTATGCCGATGTAAGATAATTTCAGCCGTGGCGATGCGTGCACGCACGTATGTCCGATATCCGACACGCTAACGACCGGGGCAATTACGACGGGTTAAAAGTTAATTGCATCTCGCGGAGAGAAAGGAAGAAAGGGAGGAGAGAGTGACGGGGGAGGGGGCTAGAGAAAATTCTCAATTGTCCGAAAATTAGACTTCTTTGTCTACCACGATCGACACGTAAAGACGACTCCGATTCATAAATATTTTCGCGTGGAAGAACGACTGATGGTCGGTCACAATATACGTTTATCCTTAGGCTTGTCTTTTGTCGAATTAACACACTCTTTCTCACATTCTGAGATCGATCGATCCTCTTTTATACTTTAACGTGCAACGATTTCAATAAACGAGTATTTCCAAAAAAAAAATGTAAAACGAAAATTAAGTATTTGTGGGAAGTAAAGATTCATAAATTTTTGTCGGAAAGCATACATATTGATTTATACTCTGTTTATAATTTCATATCATATACTTTGATAACTCTGTGTATTGAATTAGATTTGATATCGAAAAGTTTTTAAAATATTACGATCAATATGTGTCATGAAAAACTATGATAAACTGCTTAAGTGGCTTCATTTAATATGACATATGACAAAATAGTTAATCGTGTTTACTTTTTTTCTATTTTTATCGAGCATTAACGTTATTTGCATCTGTGCAAATATGCAATTTAGATCAGCCGCCAGCGAATAGCCGCGCGGTAAATAACATGTATATTTAATGCGGATGGACGACAGTATGTCTCGTTGTTCGAAGAGATTACACGCCGATTAAGCGATCTGAATCTTAATCGCGCTGTCGGAATTTTAAACGGCATTACGAATTTCGTGGTAGCTTCTTTTGTCGGTTTACTCGGTTTATTCAATTACGACATTGACACGCCGGCAGTCGGCGCTTTATTGCGTATCACAATTTTAATTGAAAATTCGAGTTTAATGATACATAGAATACGATTATGTCGTGGAATGACCGAGAAATACGAAAAACAACTTTTCGGCTGGCGATGTTACGCCAGCGGATTGACGATCAGCGGTTACACCTGTGAGTTTCATTAAAGGGCACCGTTAGTGCTGATCGGCTGGCACGAAAGACTCATTGAGATACACTTTGAAAACCCCGAAAGCCACAAAAGACAGTCCCTTCAGAGCGCTGCTTCAAATTGTTGAGCCAGCTGTTACATCGCGCGCCGCGTCCTTCTGTACTTCCCTTTTCCTTCTCTCCTTCTTCGCCTCGCCTTGAACTTCTATCCAAACGATCGCCTTTATGCACTTAAAGCTAGGTGCATTCCTGCCACCTGCTGTACCGAAATTAAAAAATTCCATCATTTCTATCCAACATTGTTGTAAAATAGTCGGCGATTACTCGGTAATAAATCTCGCGATTTTGCTCCGTCAACTCTCGTATCTGCGAACGCGCAAATTTTGTCGAATATCGATATTAATTGTTAATAATTCTCAACTCTAAACTCGAGAAGCCGCGAGTCCCGAGTCAAACAATGCCGTAACACGTTCGCGGTTGCGGCTGCGGCTACGGCGCGGGACACGCGCGCGCGCGCGCGCAGATGCCACCGGCGAGATACACGAGACGACACGCGTTCTCGTGTGTCCGTGAGCCGGACGGCGGTGTTCTCGATGCGACACGGAACGGCGCATCTCGCGTGGTACACGGTAGGAGCACGTCCATGTGCCGTCGGCGCCTTTGATGCGGCTGCACACGGCGTGCGCGTGTGCGTTGTCCGGCAGCGGATGAAAGTGGCGCTGCCGAAGAATGCACCTTGCGTTCTCGCGTTCTCCTTCTGCCTTCTGAGGAAGGCGGTCTTTCCTCTCGGCAGGCGAATCCTCTCGACCGTTCCACCAGCGTGAAATCTGCCCAATCGAGGAAGACAGAAATGCTTTATCTGCGTAGCATAGAGAGATTCCGCCACGAAATTACTCTGCTCGATTAATAATTCGAAATTCAAATATTAAATTCTTCGAAATTAAATGCTTTGAAAAGGAATTTTGTGGAAAATATATGTTAAATTTTCCACTCTTGGAAAAAAAAAATATTAGAAACTATGTAATGCTACAGTTGCGATATTGGTAGAATTGTTAATGATCGTGTATAGAGCATTTCGTTCTGCCAGTCCTTGGACTAATTCTACACCGTGCGTCTCTGCCGGATGTGTTCCCTCGCATGGGTGCCTTCTCGTTTTTCTTAAAACCGGAACTCCCCCTTTACCTTATCATTAAGTTTTCATTCGCCACCGCCGACTTCGACTGCTGCACGCAAAGTTGATGCGCTGATAATATATTAAAATGTATGAATAGCATCTCAAGGTTTAACGCAGTAACTTACGGTCTTAAAACGCGCATGTTATTATTAGAACAATCCGATGCCATGCAACCATTGTTACAATGTTCCTTCTTGCGAAAGTGAGAAGGAAATTGTACAGTCAATTAATTCTACATTACTCACCGGTCGATACAACTGTTAATTAAGTACGCTGCTCGTAAATTACGCGATGAATTTTTAAAATAAATACACTTATGGTTTCGAAATGAAGTTCTCGTCACGCGACAGCTCTCAATTTGCATTCGACGCTTAAAATGATGTTTATTAGTTTTCTCATGTCTGAGAGTACGCGCCCGCGGTAATTCAATTTACGAATGCAGTTCCAAACTGCACTTTTGTAAAAACGCCGCATATATCGCGCCGACTCCGGACAATGGAAAAAGTGACATTGACGAAGAATGCACCTCACCGGGAGGCAGCCTTCCCGGGGCGGCATTTTTCAAGGCGCCGCGACGCGGCCGCCGTCGGCAGAAAGCCATCTCTCTCTCTCGCCGAAAATCGAGCGTGCCCGCCTCCGGAAATCTCGCGCCGTCCATCCTTCGAACGGATAAAACGCGGACGAAAATTGGCTTCCGTTCGCCGAATGTCGTTTCCCAAGCGCGCGACGCGAGGCTCTTTCGTGATCGCGCCTCGGCGCAATCGCGTTTTCGTACCTGGCCCTAACAAAGTGTATCGGCTGGGATGCAATCTCGTGCAATTTTACTCGCCGACATTTGTAACGGCGAACGACTATCGCATGCTTCTTTCTGGCATTCCTTCCCCTCGAATTCATCGGTGAGGAATTCGGAATTCTCGCATATGGTCGAAAAAACTCGAGGCAGTTCACGAAGAAAGAGAGAGAGAGAGAGAGACGACACTGTTCGAAGAGTCCTTTTTAGCAGATCGAACAACGTTTATAAATACATTTATACGTATATAAATACGTATATACGTTTATAAACATATTGATATGAAGCGCGACAGAAGTAAAAATTCAGAGGCAATAATGCAAATAGCGCGCAAAATCTTGATAAATTGAAGATAGAGTGAAATAAAATTATAGTTCATAAATAGAATTTTTCAGATTCCAGTCTCGATCGGCAATAAGTCAGTTCTTGTTCAAGTCATTTGCTTGACGTCCGACATTTTTAAAGTTATAAATTCTACGTATCTCCGAAGAGAAAAACGGGTGAGAAATGTTGAAATGCATGTATTTTTCTCGTCTGATCTTCTTTCATGTACTTGTACTCTTCTCTGTAGCTTCGTCTCTCCCGTGAATTCCATCGAAAATTCATCCTCGATTTCTCCCGCTTTGTGCGTCGTACATTTGCGCAGCTGCAACGTAGCCGGCAGGTGATAGGAACACATGCTGCATGGACCACGCTGGGCAACGCATTCCTCCTACTTGACGGAGGCAAAACTCGCTCCGTTGAAGACGTTCGCTCGGCCGAACACAAGTCTTAAGAACTCGGACAACAGTGCTCGCTACGCTAAAACGGTTAACCCTTTCTTTAGGACGCGGTCTAGAAAAAGCACTACAGTTCCGCGCGGTTCCGTTAAAGAGGAGTAGAACATACGCGTGAAAGCGGCTTACAAGAATTTTCTGTCAAATTATTCATACATCTTCGACATTGATATCTTGCAACGGATAATTTCTGTTATGTGAGTTGCCTAACGGAGAGATTTAATGGCGCTTTATCTCGATGCGGAAACAAGAGATAAACGTAGAACTGCTTTAGATGCGTATGTTTCCGTAATACCACGTAATCTCGTGATAATCTCCGATTCGAAGCTATCACGTAGTACGAAATAGTAAGATAAGCAGTATGGGATAAATAACTGGAACCTTTGCTCGCCATTAATCTCAGCTATCATAGAGCAGTACACATAAGCGGCGCACAGTAAATGCGGGAATCAATCTGAGTTCTTGTATAGCGGATAAATGCGGTAGAAGCCGCGCAAGAAAGCTCAAGACGAAAGTATCCGCGCCGCGTGATCAGGTAACCCCGTATTAGAGAAATGCAGATGGGAAGGCTTAATAGCATTTTAAAAGATACCCTAATTGACGATCATATGTGGAATCAAAGCTGCTAAATATCCTCTTCAAGTTTCAAACAACTTGATCGCTCGGACGCTATGAAAAATCTCCCTCGTGTAATTTTCCTCTCATAACGTTTCGTCAAACGTCTACGAACCTCGCCGATCATCCATCGTACGTTTATTCCCTCTTTCACTCAAGGGGCTAATAAATGTCTATCCTTTTCGCGAGCATCTCTTTACCCACCGCGTAGATCGTTACGAGTAACGCTGGCTCAGAGGTTAACCATCGCTTCCGGCTCTGAATGCTCTGCAACAGGTCTTCCCTTTCCTTCCTGGCCGATCGGACCTCGATAAGGATACCTATTGACTATCCTCTCCTTCTCCTTTTTCCTTCCGATTGCTCCGCTTGATGCCCACGCAACAAGGGCGTTATCTAACCGGTACAATTCAGATACTGTTATTGCAGATTCTAGGCGATTTTTTCAGCGATTCCATAAATCATTCCACAAGAGCTAAGCTTGTGCTTGATATTATTGCACGTTGATTTAAAATCAAGTTATCGTGAAATTGCTTATCTTGCTATTGTGCCTAATTTTAATTTCTAAGTAAAATAAAATGTTGATGTCTTGAAACAGTTCGAAATGATTTATTATTCCAAGTAATATAAAAGAGAAGAATATGCACCTCTCCTCTAGTTTATCTTCAGCTCCGCGTAGGTAAACGTGACACTGATGTATCCCTCGGATTCAATGTCGGTTTCTTCCGTGTCTTTCCGAGTTTAAGAAGTGTACACGTGCACACAAGGGGGAGAAAGAGCTCTCGCAGAATGTCCCGATGCATACATGCAGTTGAATGCGCGAACGATCCGGGGGGAAACAAGAAAAAAAAAAGAAGAAAAAAAGAGTCACCCCGGTCAGATGGTCAGGCCTCATTAGTGAGATAAGTTCCGTGAAGAAGTTTCACAGAGTTCTCCTCTCCTTGTCTCTCTTTCTCCACGGTAAATGCACATGTACGCGCCGTCGTCTCTCTCTGTCTCCCGCGCCCCCAACCCCTTTTCCCTCGCTCTATCGGCCACGCGGGAATCTCCAGGCTTTATTAACGTCCGCCATTATCGTTTTAGCCGCGGCATCGCATTTTTATTTTTATCTTTACCTTCGAGATACCGCGTTCAATAATCACCGCGAGAAAGTATAGGAGCGCGACGGCGGTGGTTGTTTTCTCTTCACTTCTGTGTGCATCCCTTCTCCCGTTCCCTCGCCGCGGCATACTTCTGTCTCGAGACCTCCTCCCCTTCCCCCTTAGCAGTTGGTCCACCTCTACCCCTTTTCGTTTCCCCCCGCGTCCCCCCTTCAGCCTTTTCATTTAACCCTCCACGCCGACCGCATGGAATTCCGAGGGATTTCGAATTATGCTACTCGTTCTCCCTTCCGCCTCTTTTTGCTCGTCGTAGGGCCGAGCATTGCTTCCTTGTATCGTCCTGTCCGCTAGGGCAGTATGATAATCGATACAGTCGCATACGCGCGTATCCCCGAGGGGTTGTTTCGGAACGGCGCGCGATATCAGACTTACACTCGGGGCTGGCACTCATCCCCCGGTACCGTATTGGATTCGTAGGTTCGCCATTAACTCTAGTCTACCATCGTGAAACTTTTAATATCGTAATGTACGAGTCGTATCGTACACAACCTGAGGCAGCAGCTTCAAAGGAAACGACAAAATCAACCTTATATGGGTTTTATATACTTCTGCAAAAACAAATCCTTTCTAGAAACGGGACTTGTATAAATAATTAACAAGAAGAAATCGATGTTAGGTAAAATGAAGGAACCGAAGGATTTCTAGCCTCGAACCGGCACTTTGCCGGTGTATCTCATCCGCGGAATCTTAGAGCACGGCGCGGCGACGATTGCGAAAATAATAGCGATTGAATACTTCATGATTCACGCCTCTCTCGGGTCCTACTATTTTGCTCCGTAATTGTACCGGGAATGCGCCGACCGATGCATCGCTCCTTCAGACGGCGAAACTCTTTCCGCGGGACATAAGGAAGACAATTGTGAAACGCCCGGAATTGCCGGCGAGTACGCGGGATTCGCGCTCGCGGCGTGTAAATGACGTTTACCTCTCCGCGTTTAGCTTCCCCCGGTACCTTCTTTATGGGTGATGATAACGGCGCAACGGGAAACGTAACAATAAATTTTACTCGCATTCCGACTCTCGCCGCGGAACTCCGCTCAAACGATCGCGATGCTCGCGTCGATATCTGTGAGCGTGAATTTTAAGGAGCGCATATCGCGAAAAGCGCAAATTTTCTCTGTAAAATCTATTTAGAGATTATTATATAGGCAATCCTATAGATATGTTATCTATATGAGGACCGGTTTTTCCAACTTTTTGGTAAACTAACTAATAATCATAAAAATAATCAAACTAATTAAATCATATGTTTAAACTTGTTTAATTTGAAGATAAAACAAAGACGTATGAACTATTAGTTAGTTTACCAAGAAGTTGGAAAAATCGGTCCTAATTGAATTAATATATTTTGCATAACAAAAAGTAAGGTACTACCGTATGCCTTTAATGGCATAATTTAACGATATTGAAACTGCAATTTATTTAACTTTATCTCGATTTCCATCGACTCGACAAAGAGATATGGGGATATACGCGAGAGAATTCCCATGGATCATACGAGATAAGCATCGCGCTAACTACGACATTTTATATGCTCTCGTTTCCATCTCGTTGCCATTCGCGCTAAGGACGCATAATAATCGATCGCCTTCGCGCGCCGTAATCGCGCGACATTAGACGGAACGCGATACGGGATCTCGGGCTCATTGCCAATTGCGTTTCCGAGCGAAATTGAAAGATTGCCGGCCTGCCTACTACGCCGGCTATCTTATTATCTCGCCTTATTATACTCAATCCACGAAATCGTATATCCGGAATTTCCCAACGTGCCCGAAACCACCGACGAGCCGCCCAATCATTCGCACGCACTGCGAACGTGCGCGGCGAACGCCCACGGTGCTACATTTAAATTAAACGCGATTCCCGTGGCCCCAAGGCTGCCATTCTTGGAGTGTCGAAATAACATAGAATTACCCGGACGACGCTACAAAATATGATAACTATTAATCACGCATATCGAGAGGCACGAAGCGGGAAGGAACGCGGAGACAATGTATCGATTTTACATTAGTGCGTCCGGAGAGAGAGAGAGAGAGAGAGAGAGAGAGAGAGAGAGTTCTTTATTCTATCCAACATTACGTCATGCGATCTCGCAATCGTTAGTGAAGTGTAAATTCTACGTAAATATAAAATGTACGTGTACGCAAGTGTGAAAAACGTACGAGGAAATGCCAGGAACGTTTTGCGCGATCGTTTTCGCGCGGTGCAACGCGCTCTGGAATCGAGTCGAGCGCGAGTGTCTGTGGTTTGCTAGTGCGTTAACGGCAAAGCGATGCGCGACTATCAGTACAATGTGCAAAAATAACCGATATCTCCGCGATGCAGTTCGCCCCCGGTGAAGCGAACTTCCTCCGACGCATATTGCGCGAGAATCGTTGCGCCGATGGCGCTCTCGCATTTACATTTACGACCCACTTTTGCACAGGAGGACTTCTTGCTAAGGGCCACTACGGTACTCTCGAGGTATCTCGCCTATCGAGAAAAACTACCTGGAGCGGCGACAGAATTATTATCGGCGGGAAATGCCGATAATCGATTCTGGTGTTACGCCAAATATTTTGTACGTAGAAATTAATATGCGTTATTTATGAATTTGTATATACATATATTAATTTTAAATACGTTCGCACGAACACGTTAATTAAATATTGCAAAGACAGAGGAAAGAGTTTCCCTTTGATTATATTTAAACATTCGAATATTCGAATTTCACATATTCTTGTGATATGTGAAATATCTAATTTTCGAGTCGGCAGTATCGAAATGTAATAATTTAGCGTAACGATCTAACGCGCCCGTTCGAATTTCGAGGATCTCCGGGTTTTTTTTTTTCTTTCTTTATCCCTCGGGCTCTCCGTTCTCCTATCCATCCATGATTAGCATGGCGAACACGCAAACGGACGGACGTGGCAAAGTAAGGTCACGAGAGGAGGATCCAGGATGATTCACAAAAGTAAACGCCAGTGATCTCACGGTTTTCGTCATATCGCGCGTAGCCGTAGAAGAAGTAGAAGACGAAGGCGCGACCAACAATGCGCGATGTGTGTGCCGGATGCCAGAGTAAACTCTGGCTTCCGGACGGGCGAGCGAGCGAGCAAGCGAACGAGCACGCTCTCGAAAGTATTCATAAATATAAATTGGACTTTGATTCGGCCCCCGTTGGCCCCGGGGTTGTGGACGAGTGCGGGAGGGGAGAGGTGAGCTTTTGCCTGGCAGATCAAATTCTTCTGCTCCCCTCGCGAGCAGGGATCTTCCTGTGAAATATTTGGACAAATTTCCGGAGCGAATTTCCTGCATCAAAATGTAAAAAAAAAAAGAGAGATTTAAATGTATGCTTGAAAATGGTCATTTGTTTAAATTACAGTCGAAAATCCATGAGAAATATTTTTGCCATAAGCTATACCTTTTAAATTTTTATTTCTTGTAGCTATTTGAGAACGACATTATGAATTTTCTTTGTTTTAGCAAATTTACTTCTGACATATGGTCCAAGTATTTTAGAAAGATTCTGTATATCACATTTCCGCTAACTTGAAGAGAAGCATCGATTCTCTCAAAAGTTCTCTCTCTTGTGCAAATAGGCGAGTGAGCACTGTGTGCTTTTTGCTGCTTAAGAAACTGAGGTGATCGACTACCGGTCTCGGGATCAATTAATCTGTCTGAGTGCGAGCAAATTTATGCAAATATAAACGTGTTTTTACAAAGATAAGAAGAGACTTCTAAGGGATTCGACGCTTTAAGTATCCAGAGACTTCTTCGTAAGTTTTAAATCTGTTCTTCAGACTATTCTTTTAGCCGTGCTGCAAAAGTCGAGCTAATTGCTCGACAGTGTGGTAGTCGCGAGTTTATAAGGCATTTCAAAGTTGCAGATCGTCTGGAAGATATTACCTTAACGCTATAAAGATACTGACTATATTATTCTCGATATATCATCATGCAACTCCTGTTGCATAAAGAAATTACACGAGCAGAGAGCTTCGTTTATCAGATCTTATAACTTTCATTCATTCATTCCGCTCTCGTGAAACACGGCGAGAGTTGAAAACTCAAGATAAGACAAATATTTGTCTCTTGGAGACGACGGTATTAACGCACAGTGCGCTGCCCTCGACGAATTTATCTACCCGAGGATCTCCGTCGCGGAAGCTCTCCCACCGTATATGCGATCGTCTCGTTCTATCTCTCCACCGACATCGTCGAAAATGCGACGAACACGCGGCTCGCGGGGAGGGGACGAAAGAAAGAAGGAAGGAAAGGGAGCGGAGAGACGTTCGAGGCGATACGAGAAACCACCGCCCCCGGGAATTGAACTCTGGTTACCCGCACGACTACGAAGCAAAAGTGACTCGGCCCCTTCTTTGTCCGAATATAACTGTATTTATCTCGATTCGCCCGACTGAATCATCGGTGAACGAGGAGAGACGCTCCTACGGATCCTCCCTACGATCGAGCACGAGCTCAAACATTTCGCTTCCCAATGAGAGTTTACTCAACTTTCCGGCGATTCGGTCCCTTTTGTTATTTCTCCTTGTCTTTTAAGAAACGTGAAACGTGTTTTTCACTCTGTATCCTCGCACCTAAATTTTGTTTTTCTACCGCACTCAACTTATCTAATATTTTTCGTGTAATCGAGGATGAAATTTTATCAGAAAATGTTGTGCTAAAGCACATCGGTAAACTCTACACATCAATACTCAACAATTTCAAGCATTTCATTCCGTTCGCCCGTTTGCTTCCAACGTTTTGTCTTATCGTAGAAAAAACCTACCTTTGTCTCGGTTCTCGTAAATCTCTCTGTCGAGATTACGGAGTTCATATTTCAGAAGGCGAACGATAATACCGGCTTAAAATCGCCGTGGGTCATGTAGCGGTTGTTAACTGAGTCTCCGTGCACGATTTTGGTCGCTAATATTAATAATGCAAGGTACGTATTCTCAAGGTATTCTCAAAGCGTGTATAAGTATAATACACTCCAAGCACTCTAAAATATCTATCATTTAAATTTATCATAGATATTACTTTATTCAGTGGCGCCATATACTTATGTGCGCACGCGGTTTTTTACTCCGACACGGTCCGAGGAAATTCGCCATACCGATGAACGAATTCCCTTCTTCGGCGGAATATTATAAACAAATTGCTCTTTCTGCGAAATTGCGTTTCGACCGATGAAGTTTCACTTCGTAATAAAGTCGGAAATGCAGTCGAACGTTGAGTAAGCGACGCTCGCGTTGGAGACGTTCCATGAAAGGCTCTTTTCTCTTAGCCTTTTCTCGGACATCGGATATTTTGAAAGAATTTTCCGGGAAATGATACACGGCACGGAAGAGAAAAATATGACGTGTTTACTGCAGTAGTATTTTTCACTTGACAAAAAATATAGCCCTCGTAAATGGGCCTTCTCGTCTCTGCTGTGACGTTCGCATTCAGGAGCTACATACGCGCGACAGGATAAGCTCTCATTCGCGGAACGGCTGGTGAATTGCATTTGCGCAATTACCCACGGCTGAGTGACGCGTCATTTGCATAATACGACTCGTTGAGCAATTAAGTCGCACTCCGTCAGTCAGATCGAGAGCGCTCAGAATTTCTTATTCAGCGAATGGCGTTTCTTCCGTAACGCAATCGACAGCAACTCGCAATCGTGAGTTCGCCAAGTGTGCACGTCTACCATCTAACACCCACATTGATATTTCCGTCGGCATTGAATAATCTTCACTATCTCATTTTTGATTGCCAAGTTTTTTAATCGTCCCAAGTTCGACTTAAATGCTACAAAAATCCCGCGTTGTTAAGATAATGGAGTGCAAAAAATTCAGAGTTAATTTGAGAAAAAATTAAAATGATATAATGGCCTCATAATCATCTTTTTTAATGAGACCATTGCAGAAAAATTACGATTCTATAACATCCTCATTTTATCGAAAATTTATTGTCGAATGCGTTAATTTTTTTTAGAGATATCACGTTTTATTACAGATAACATTAATTACACTCTTTCCGTGCAATTCTTCCAATCAGAGAACTACTCATATACGAGGAAACGAGCTACCCACACCGATTGTACATGAAATTAAATGTCAGTATTGCATTAACGCTGACGTATACCCGCAGATGCGGATACGCATCGAGGCTCATCTCCGACTTCCGAGACTATCATTTTTATTTATTGGCTCGATAACCCTATTCGCGTTTAATTGCGCTGTTGGAACGGCAAATCGTTAGCGGCTTCACCCGATCGGCGATTATCGCATGTGTCGAACGGTCATCTACCATTTTTATTAAACACCCGGGTGTTATTTCTCTCGAGTGACAGAGAGAGACGATGTAACTTGATCAGGGGTCTGCTATGAGTTTATCGTCTGATTAATGACTTCGAATCGAAGCGGAGATGCCTGGACGCGAACTTTAATACGGACGAACGAATCTAATTTCATTACACGCGCCACACTTCCACAGTTTATTCTCGTACCACTTTAATCGATCATCATCTCGTATTGGCTGATCAGCATCTCGCGGTCCGGTGATCTCGATATTTCTCGATACGCATTTGCGCGAGTTTCTGGATGACAAAGCGCGTCCTCGTGTTTATTTGGCTGAAATTTATGCGAATTTATGATCGTCTCCGAGAGCTGATAAGGCAAAGAATGTCGAACGATGATTCGTTGCGCTTGATCGACACAGTCAGTTAATTTTAACGAGATGGCTTCGCTTTATTTTTCTGTCGCTTTTTATTTTCCATTGAAAACGCCATATTTCATGTGCCATCGACATTTATGTATATTTTTCATAACAATGGAACGAATCCCCGTCAATGTTTCGAGACAATTATTTCTAACAACGCGACATAGAATGTTTTACATTATTTTTCAAACACAAAAGTTTTTTCATTGAAAAAATGCCGTGAAGTAAATTTCAAGACTGCAGAGCGGGGCTTAAAATGTATTGCATTCTAAAAATTTATAATACTTAATGTTGACTTCTAGAATATGATGCCATTAGAAAAAGTATTTTACGGATGTCATTTTAAATATCAATCTCCCAGTCATTCATAGCTTTTCTAAAATATTCCGCGATAAGAGCAAGTAATGTGAAACGTGAAAGATGCTTAATATCGATGTGTTTTTCTTATTCGCGGAACACGATATATATATAACGTAACACCGGGAGACGCTAAATGTCTTTCGGAAATTCGTATCCATAAATCTGTGCTTTTACACGTGCTTCTATGCATATATATTTTTATTTACAACACATACACCTGTGGCTGATGTATGACGGTCGAGTAAAATAAATACGAAACTTTTCTGGTCGCGACTATGTGCGTTCGTCTCGATATGGTACGAATTCGAGATAGGAGATGAAATATTAACCCTCCGCGCGACCCTATCGATCCGCTAAAGCTCATTCTCGAACTTGGTAACGCACGGACACACGCGTGTTACACGAAATGACCCTGATTTATGCGTTAAACCTAATAAATCACGAGTTTCTCGGATGAACAGAAGCACGCGACGAACATTGACCGCAACGTCTTGGAAAAAGGCGCCTGATTGATGGAAGTTAATTACATTAAAGATCAAAATCGTAAATTATATCAAATATGTATGTAAATAATAGAGCACAGCCGTAGATTTTTCTCCCCTGTCCCTTTTTACTTTTCCGCTGATTTTCCTTCCGTAAGAAATTAAATGCATTTTTATCTACGATCAGAAAATAGCTGGCGTATTGCTTTCCGCTACATTTCCGCGGCGTGAACATTTTTACGTAATTAACCTACGTCTTATCTGAGCACAATAATTGGAGTGCCCCGGGCGGGAATATTAACTTTTAATTAAACTCCAAGAGCGTCGGAGTAGCAAGAAATTTTTCTTTTAGGAGAAGTTAAACGTTGAAGAAAGAAAAACGCGGACAAGATAGACCTGATATAAAATAAAAGCTTTCTGTCGTAAATATGTCCATTTAATAGACTTCCCAGCGAGCGTTTTTAATTTCGACAAGAGTAGTTATTATTTCAGATATCACGAACATTTCGCTGATCATGAACACGATAATTGTTACCGTGTTGTCATTGTGACCGGGTGTTTTTAGAATTTGCTATTTTCTCAACGTCACAAAATTTTAATCGCACTCTTGTTTGCAAGAGGCAATATCTGTTTTTCGTTAAAATTTAATAACTTCTTTCTTTATTTCTCGCGCTAATATTTAACGCCATTGAAATATGTATGTACCACCATATTTTATTAGCAATTATTAACATTAATATACGTAAATATTAAATATCAAATACATAAGCTGTATTATAATAATTGCCGGAAACTCTCGTGAATTTACAGCTAAACTAGCAAAGCGTACAATGTCGAAAACGGTTGGAAACTTGTCATGAATGACGATCCCCGGTAGAAGATAGAATACACAAAGTAAATCTGCGAAAGTTACTCTTGGTCGAAAGGATATCCGGTCTTTCCGCGACATCCGGCGCACCATTATCGGCATGCAAGCGCAAGAAAACGCTTTATTCCTGATGCATGATACGACGGACCGCGCGCGCCTACATAAGTTCACGGAGACAAATCTCGCGTGCGTTATGACTGGCGAACGCGACAGGCGGAATAGATACGATCTCCCGGATGGCGGGAGCCGTTTCCAGGACCATTTCATGCGCGATTTAACCGCGATTCGCCCACATCCCTCCGCAACGGCGGGACCGGCGCTCTCCGTCGTTGGGTGGCACGGGCGAGATCGACGTGACGAAAAGCTGCGACGCGTCGGTTCGGTCGTCCGACCGGAACCGCTCGGCCGGAAATCGAGACCTCGGCGGACCGTGCCCGGCCGCCGTCCCGCGCCCAGTTCCAGAACACATGAGATGTATTCCGACACGTTAAACCGCCGTGCAAATGGTCTCTCGTAGTAAATTACGCGTCGAAGTTCGCGGAATCCGACGCCGTGCGCGGGGGTCTGCTTGCGGAGCGCTTGGGTTGTTTAATTTGGGCGTTGAATTTAAACGACAGCGAGCCGACTCGTGCGTTCTGTAATTAGAATGTTATCAATGATAAAGCGCTCTGCGTAAACCGACGGGCCACGTGGTTACGATTTCTGGATTATACCATCGAGCGCTTTGACGCCACTTGTCATTAGGCTGGCATGAAACTGCATGCGCGAGTGTTTGAATGTTTGAACGCGGAAATACATAATGAAGGCAGGAACGCCCTGTACACAGTCGCGCTGTGGTCGACGATAAATTCAATTCACAAATTGCGACAAAGGACTACTCGCAGTTTCAATAGACAGTTGCTAAACATTTTGATGTGCTCAGTTTCAAAATAAATTAACAGAGGTAATTTGTCAGCCAAGTAGAGAGGCACCATTGATCGATACTTTGAAATGTATTCAATCTTTAGTTTTAATTTAAACGCCTCTGGAATCTCATAGACTCTAAAAAAAAAAACAAGTAAAACTCGATCCTTGGAGACTTCGATCGCGGATCCGTGTCGAGTCTCCTTTCTTCTCGAGCTGAATCGAATCATTGTGCTAGGCGGGCGTAAAGGAAACACAGAAGCGCCCGTATTTCGAGCGCCACGTCGAAATGTATATCGCTGGTCCGGTGTATCGCGCGGTCGGCTCGCCGACCACGTGTTTCGCCTATGTTTAGAAAACCGCGCCGGACGTTATTGTCCCTTGGCCGGTGCACCCACGTCGACCAGGCGCCGATCTAAACTCGGAACGGATAAACAACCAACGGGTATATCGTACCTTCCGCTTTGTAAACTAGCCGTCGGAGCCCACGCCACCGGAGGAGGGGCCTTCATTTCAGCGTGGGCGGCGATGCCGATCGCGATCCTGCGCTGGACCATTGTTCCGAGAGACCGCGAAGTCACGCCGGCCGCCGCGCCGTCGTGTCGGCGTCGTCCCGACGGTGACGCTGGATTAGCCTCCCTAATTGCATCGTCTCCTCGCGAAATGAAACGGCTGTCGAGGATGCGGACGGTGACTCGGACGAATCGGGAATTTCGAGCGAAAGACGCGAGATTTATATATTTCCATCTGTTTCAATTTAGCCATAGAATTCCTCTCTTTTGTTCCATTATTGCAGTTATAATTTTGGCAAACAATCGTGATAAATTTTGTAGATTTACAGCTTTGAAATTGAACTGTGTATCAAAGTAACTCGTGAAAAAAACTGTAGACGCATTTATCTGCGTTTATCCGAGCTTTGCAAATGAGAATAATTATTAGCATTAGTTTGGCGAATCTCTCATGTTTGTCACGTTTGTCCGTTTACAGCGTCCGTTTAATTCCGCGGTTTCTCATTTTGCTGGCTCTTTTAATTCCAATTCAATTTCGCTGTTGCGGGCACGCGTACAGAGGAAAAAGTTCTCTCTCTCTTTCGTGAAATTCCGCGTACCGCAGCGGGTGACGCCGCATTTTCCCGTGGTGACGATCGAAATCTCGTTTCGCGCGTAATCGCGTCGAATGATAACAATAATTGAGGCGATAAATAATGGGACAAACGTCGGTAGTCGCGCACTCGTCGCCGAACCGCAAATATTCGGCGTCGCGATGCGGTTACGCCCGCGTTTCGTTACATCGCATCTGCGTGCAATCAATTATCCAAAAGAGCGCCGCTTGTCTGCGATAATGAGAGAGGGTGAGAAAGGTTGCGTAGGTCGACGCGGCGCCGGGCCCTCGTGCGTGCGCAAAATGCAAATCCAGCGTGTCTCGTGCATCTCGTGACGCGCCGTATTGTCGCCACGAGGAAACCACGCGGCTCCTTTCGCCCCTTTCACATTGGCATTCCGATTTCCCCGACGATCGCGAGTCGCCCGTCTCGGCGAGGTGACAGTGGTGTAAACGGAGGGAAGTGAGGATTGATATCGTTACGTCAGCCTAAACCTTCCCAAGGGAGAGAAGCGAAAATTTTTTTGAGGGACTTGCTGAAAATTTTGCGCTGAGAGTTTGGATTTCGAATAATATGAGCATATAAATTACATTTTTAATCTAAGTTTTTATTTTTTAAAGAATATCTATAAATGAAATATTTTATTTTCACGTCACACGAATTTGTATTCATGCATATTTCATGGAGTTTTGTAAAGCCCTCCCAAGTTTCTTTAAGATTTATTTGCAATTTTGGGAAGCTACGTGTTACAAAATAAAGGCGATGCGGCGTCAAAGATTCGGCACAGTCGAGAATACATGAAAAGAAATTCCATAGGCTTTGTCTGAAAACATTTATTTCTCCCTGGTATCGTACGCCACTGCAAGGTAACCACGAATCTACGTGCGCTCGTCGATGGGCCGTAATCCGACTCGCTTTCCCTCTTTATTTCCGCTTCCCTTCTTCACCCTTAAGCGGTCGTCGGTCTCCGAGGCCCGCCGACGGAGCGCATTCGTATGCGACGCGGCAGGTGAGGAGATACAAGGTTCGGTCGTGAGGGAATTAAGGGCGGTAAAGTGGGATCCAGGATAGGACGGCGACAAGAATGAGGTTGGAATTTTTCACTCGGTATCAATTGCCGTCATATCTGCCGACGAAAGATAGGGGTGAACTCCAACTCACATAAATCATTACTCAACTTGCGAATCAGCTCTTTATCGCAGACGTTTTTATCTTGCTTCCAAAATTGGGATTCTTTCTCTATCGATTCTTATCTTGTCACCACAGTTGAATTTTTGTTACACACGTAAAATAAACCTTCTTGAATTTATTTCATTTCAGGAGTGCTTTAACTTATCGCGAGTTTTTAGAATAATTATCTTTATTAGAATTATCTTTTTTATCATAGAAAATGAAAGCGTTTCAATAAAGACACATATTTTTACAGAAGTTGTGAAATCATCGATCTCCGATGATTTCATCGGATGATTTCATCCGACAATCGAAATCTCCGCGTTTGTGTAAGACCTAAAAATCTGTGACATTCGGTCCTAACGATTTAAATTCAAGATTGCTTTTTTTTATTTAAAGCTGACCGTTCTTGAAAGAAGCCGAAATACGTGAGCTCAGATTATCATCTTTGTACGAAATAAAACAGTAGATCTGTCTTACATTTATTCGTGCACGAGCTTATGATGAATTCATGAGCAGACTTCTTAATGTCTGTCAAGGCATACAATATACACGTCTGAAAACGTACATAATCGTGCGTCTAACTAAATTATAATGTTCTTAGTAGTCGCGACTTCAACCAAACCGATTTGAATCTTGAACACGAGTCACACAGGTCTAGGTAGGTGGACAGTTTTTAACAGATTCACTCGCGACGAATACGAATGAACGCGAACTACGCATTTTTCTTTTTTTTTTCTGTCTTCGATAAATTTACGAGTTCCTCGTACGAGTACTCACTTTAAGTTATGCCTAACGAGTAGAGAAGACGAAGCCCTTCAAATATTCAGACAATGTACAGAATGTCGAGTTTAGTTAATTGCTGATATTGATTTTCTTAAATCTTGCACGATCTATACTTTGTAAAAAGCCCTTGTTTTTGAACCAATTATTACAAGCTTAATTGGGAAAATAATGAGCTCTACAAGAGTAGCATTTTAAAATGCCGTTCAACGAGAAACGGCATACCTAGAGAGAGCGAGTTTCCTAGTAAGAAAAATAAAACTCGGCCGTTTAATTAGCGTCCTTCAAAAATTTCTTCGGTGTCGCGAATGAGTCGACTCACGCGAAACTTATTCGACGGTTTGGTTAGTTTATGGGCCACCTGTTAGAACGAGCGCTCTTTACCGTTTCGCTGTCTCGTCCTTACCGGCAATTCTCTCTTGAAGGATTATTCGGCCGGTTTGAATAAGCTTTCGAGACACGTGTAGACGGAATTTAAAAGGATATCAGATCGTGCACTGCTGCGATGTGCTATAAATATTCTCAAGGTTCAACAATCTTCGAGTAGATCTAAGAGAAGATTATCTCGAAATTGTTGGATATTTTTTGGATTATTGGATTCTTCGGCCGATTTAGTCCGACCTTTCTTCAGTGAAAATATTCCCCCTATATAAAAGTTCATACGAGTAATTAAGTTCTTTACGAGTAATTAACGATTGAAAATAAATCATATTCTTGATTTTAATTTCAAATAAATTTTAATTAAACAGAAAGATAAAATGATGGATTTTTGCTGAAGAAAAATCGTCCTTTTCCATATTACATATAAAGAAGTTGCGATTGAGAGACTCTTTGTTATTGACTTCTGAGACACCCTCTAGACGAAACGATGATCCTTTAAGATCCTTCTCCCTGCTGTCACGAGGTCTCGGAGAGGTCGCGCGAATGTCTTCCGGCAGCGAAGATTAACGATGTCTGAGAACGGTGGACATCGGGGCGACACACGCCCAGCTTGGCGTGTTGCTTGCCTTCCAGGTGGAAGAGGTCAGGAAGCTCGGCATCGTCCTCGTGTACACGCGTCCTGACCGCCGCGTCATTTTCCTCCGTCTAGACGACAACGGCGGAAACCGGCGACGATCCTCTCGTGCAACCAATTCGACGTGTCCCCCTACAAGTCGCATAGGGTAATGCAATATAACACGTGGAAGAGGGTGTCTCCTAGCAACCCTGTGTCTTCTCACCCCGCGTTCTGTCTCTTTCTATCTCTCTCTCTCTCTCTCTCTCTAGCTCGCTCACTCTCCTGTATATCCGAAACCGTCCTACCGCCTCTCCCTCGCTTTCCCCCGTTCCCTAAGCTTCGCCCTAAAACACCCTAAATCCTGCGCACGCCGCGACAGGGCGTACAGGAAAGTTTCGCTCGTCGCGTTGTCGCAGGTGCGTATCTACGTACGCGATCCGATTTCATCAGACTTTCGCAGTTTCGGAACTTGCACCGGAGAGCGTTGCGCCAAGGGATGTGGAGGAGGGAGGGTCCTTGCAAAGATCGCATGCTTTCTAGAATTTTTATGATCGTCATTATCCTTATTCTATGAAGAGATATTATAATTGCGCAGACATTCTCCGAAATTAATTAATTTCACTAAAAATTATGATTTATTAATATATTATTTTTATACCATTTTTATTTTATTTAAAGATAATACGAAATAATCGAAAGAAATTGACGTTTATCGAAAATTTTACTCTGTCAGTTGTATTTTAAGTAATATTTCTCTTTCGAACAGAGAACTTTAACAATTTGTTAGATCCGTCTAATAGCTTTTAACTTCGAAGACTGATATTCGATAAAACTCTTAAATGGACATTTGCGTTCATAATCGACTTTAATCTTTAGATAATTAATCATAATTTCTAATTGTAAGTACCGAAATATAAAGATAAAAGTTGAATTTTCAATTAAAATCTATTGCCGGAAAATTTATGAAATATTACATTTGTTATTAATTAGCCGCGGTAATTTATTACCGCCTGCTTGGTTGGCCATTGCTCCTTTGCTTAGTAATGGATCTGAAATTAGATTATCAGCAGTTGCCGTTGTGAACCGTGAATCCATTCCCGTCACGATCTTCAAAGTAGACGATGCAACTTTTATCGCTCGTCGACGCTATATCCGTAGTTTCACGAGCTTACATCAGTTTGTATCAGCGCACCCGGTAGCCGCTGGTCGGATATGGGCTTGTGGATCGATGGCTATCCGGACGGTTTGAATATTTCAATTCGCGTGCAATTGCGCTTACGAATGCAGTAAGAGCGAAGTCCCCCGCCGTCCGTAAGACGGGATTACCGAGCTGTTCCCGCAAAAGAGATCGCTTTACATTAGTTGATGCGATTAGAGGTGTCTATACAGGTAACCTATACAGTAACATAGATAGGAGTGATAAATAAATGTGAAGTAAAATAGACTTGGAAAGGAAATGATATATATTTAATAATTAAATATTGTACATCTTTTATTTACAATGTTATATTTTCGACGTTTCATAAACGATACAAGCCAAATTTCGTGATATATATATATATATATTTGAAAGATAAAGATATACATACATAAAAAATTTATCAAATAATATATTTTTGTAAGCTTTTATTATATTTGTTTTGATATTTTATACATGCACTGAAAGAAAAATGTAGTTACTTTTGGATCCAACCACAGTTTTATAATATTTCTAATAATAATTAGAGTTAACATAATGATGCATACAGTTAAATTAATCATATTTCGTGTTAGAAATATTATAAAATTATGGTTTTGGATCCAAAAGTAACTATTTGTCTCTCAGTGTATCGCAAGCCAAACTCGTGATTGATTTTATGATAGAATAATTATCGAATTTCTCTTTCATCTGCTCATCGCGTTCTTCTCGACCTATTGTGCGGAGAGTCTTGCTTAAATCCTATTCGAAAATGTGCCATATGCGGCAACGTGGAGTCAACTCGGAAACATTTTCCCGTCGACCTCGCAATCGAAGTGACCCTCACGCATGAACCATCCCGTTGATGGCATCGATCCTGAAGTGTTCCAGCGCGTTTGTGTCTACGCGCGTCCACGCGTGTGTGCGTGCGTGTCGTACGTGTAACATGGGCGCCCACGACGATGTTTCGTTCGCACGCGGTGCCTCGCCGGCCGGCCCGAGGCCCGCCTTCGATTATCGAGCGCAAACGAGTTTCGATTTTCAGCGGTCGTGGGGTGCCACGTGAAACTTCACAGACGCGCCTTTCTTTCGCACCGCGGCCACGTGTACGTACGCACGTCGCCGTTGAAGGCGGGCGCGTGCCGAGGGGTCAAATACAGAATCGAACATGTCCGGGATGAGCCGGACCCCACGTTTACCCACGTGCCCTCGCAATTGTCGCGGGCGGCCGTTAGTTTGTTGGGTTTGTCAAGTTTGTCGGTCACGCTCCCGTTTACGAATCGCGAAACGCGTCGGTTGATTATTTCGCGATCATGCGAATCGGCTGATTTGTCGGTTGTACATTCGAGACGCGCGCTTTGAAAAATGGAGCTTCCTCTTTTTTTTCGCGAAGGGATAAGGAAGTCTCGTAAGGAGTCAGGAGGGTGGATTTTTGATGGCTGCCAGTAAATATTTAACGGCCATTCGCTACGGAATGACATAATGGCGAATGCTCAGAGACGCACGCCCCTCTGAGCGCAGTTATATCCCTTCGTAATGGCAAGCGCGAAAGGATTCCCCGGGGATACATTGTTCCGTTTAGTCGGCGGCGAGCCCGCCAAACGATCCGCATTTGTCACCAGCTATATCAATCTCGTGAAATATAATACACAATACAATTATTAACGTGTAATTCTTTAAATTAACGTACTGCAATTGTAAGCAAGCAGTAAGAAAGCAAGGGACAATTGCGTACTGTTCTACGTAAGAACAAAATTTCCTTTTAATTTAGCAAAGTAAGAAACATAGGATGCAACTCTTTCATTGAAATCTGTTTTTTCTTCTCGATTTTTTTTGAGTTATTCACGTATTTACTGCAATTGATACCGCCTAACGTCTTTCTTGTCTTCATCGGTAGACGAGGTAAACATCCAGACGAGCTCCCCCAAAGAAAAACGAGCTAAAAGCTCGAACGCAACCGTTTGGCATCCACGACTGCCACCATGTCTCGATTGTATCCCTGGCTTCCTGTCGGAAATTCCAGTTTTCCCAGAGGAAGTGATTTAAAGGCCCGCCATCCTTCACCCTGCCCCCCCTCGAAATCGAAGACGGGCGGGTGGAGGGAGGAGGAGGATCTCGGATGCGGATCCCGGTGGACTATGTGGAAATTCCTGTCGTGTCGCTTTCCACGCAAATATTTGGCATTCGCGAGACCGAGCCTTCTCCATTAATTTCCGCCCTATTTTCAATTTCAGCCAAGACGCTTTACTTTGCCGCACGAAACAGCCCGTCGCCGCCAATCCCGTCGTTTTCCCGGTGTTCCCCCATCCTTATTCTCCTTCTTTGGGGATCCGCAAACATTTAGGGGTTGTAAACTCCGGGGGAGTTCCGCCGCTCGTTCTCAACGTTGAATGCTCGGCGACGGTGCTCACTCGATGCTGTTGCCATTTGTATTCCGCGACGACGACCGTACACGAGATGTCTTTTTATCCGCGAGCTCTTTGTGCGATCTCGAGTTAACTCCTAC
Organism: Tetramorium bicarinatum; assembly: GCA_928718305.1. NCBI lineage: Eukaryota > Metazoa > Arthropoda > Insecta > Hymenoptera > Formicidae > Tetramorium > Tetramorium bicarinatum. The sequence continues at coordinate 9,771,495 of OV788328.1, forward strand.
CCGATAAAAATGCCACGACATCAATGGTCTTAGAATTATAAGAAGCTTTAAGAGTCTCGGCGAAACAGGCTTAAAGGGTGGCGAGAAATAACGAAATCTAGTCCCTCCATTAGCTCGAAGAGAATTTTGCTTCAGAATCTTAATTAAGGGATTAGCCGTCGAGATATATAATTTAGAAGAAAAATTCTAAAATTCGGGAGAAAGCTTTAATATAAAATCAAATGCAATCGTATTTAGCGTTTTCGAAAATATCACGTGTACTATACAGACGACGATAATTTAACTTTAAAATGCAATCGTCGCGGATAGGACGCAACAAAAAATTCCGCGACGATTAATCCTGTTAGCTGTTTTAACCATTGCGAGAGGCTCATAAATGAACATGCGACTGCATGTTGGGCTCCCCCGGAGCGCAATTAACGAGGGAAATATTCATGAAACTTTGAGTACATAATACACTTTTTTCATGTATTAATTCATTAGTTTTTTTAATTAAACTTGAATTATAGATTACGTACAGAATGCAAGGGAGAAATAATTTAAATCGGAGAACTATTCGCGATTCCCTCCAAACTCGATGGTACATTTTTACAAATTTTTAATCTTTTTTTTTTTTTTTTTTTTTTTTGCGAAACTCTACACATGTACACATGAAATTTTATCATTTTGATATTTCAAAGGAAACTTTCAAAAACTTTGCAGCTGCTACGATATTTTTTTTTCGCCGCTATTGCGGTTAATTGAATTAATACAGCCGGTAAGCGAGAAACTCACGATATCGTTAAGCGTGCAGGGAACGTCGTGTAAATTCACGACACGCCGCTTCCTCCCGATTCGTCATCCTTATCGCCGCATTTTTTAGCTTCACGAAATACGTATCGCGTCCTTGTATGCGTGTGTTTTTGTGTGAGAGGGAGTACTTTAGCATTAATCCCCGAGCTTCCACACATCCGCCGTGACGTCGCGAAATTAATCTCAGGATACTGCTGTATATTGTTTCGGCCGACGCGCAATTAATTTGCATTCGCGTGATCCGGCCGCGCGCGCGGGTATTGTTTTTTATTATAGGGAACGCAATACGCCGCGGGGACATTAAACACGCCTCGGGACGCGCGTGCGTGTGCGGCCGGCATGATTTAGCTACGCACCGCGGAATTTACTCGCAATTAGTCACCCTTATCGATGCACTTAGCGTTCGTATTTTTCCCCCCCTCTCCGCGTCCGTAGAGAGATACCGAGGATGGATGATGCCATCGCCGCTAAATCTAACTGCAGTTATGATTGAATTGTGACGTTAAAAGACTCAAAGTCGCATGTGATTCTACCTTTACAGCGTATGAGATTCTTCGTCTTCGTTAAGACATTTACCTCACATTGTACATACATGCTCTATCTTCGGGGAGACATGAATTTTTACGAGAAGCTGAAATTTACAAGTCTTAATTGAAAAAGAGTTAAAATTTAATCGACTTAAAGTGGGTCGCAGACAGATTTTTATAAGACAATTTTTGAGATCCACATTATTTATGCGATTATTTTTTTAACAGCGGGGAAAGTGTTGACCGGATTCGCGCGACAAGTCTGCGGAGAATATTAAAGGTAACGTGAATAATTCATTAGCGCGAAATCGGACTTAATATTTTTCACTTCTCCCGCAAAGTCGGTGAATTATTTTATGATGTTTTTCGGATGTATACTCACCGGATACCCGCGGTATATTTCGTCTCGCTTTTTCAGCGAGATGTCGCATGATCGTGAATGATACCGTACCGACGATACGCGAGATACATTGGATCGCAGGATCGGATTTCGCGGACGCTATTTGGGGCGGGGGAGAGGGAATCCACTTACAATGGAAATTTCTCCATTTCCCGGCGTGGCGTTTTGCATGCGCCGCGCGGGGAAAGCTCGCAAGTCCCGATACCTCGATATTGACAATTATCGTCTGGCAAACACGCGGTTATCTCTCTCTCTCTCTCTCGCTTTCTCTCTGTCTCTCTCTTCCTCTCGCCTATAAATATTTATTGGCACGTCAATATTCCGATTCCATTAGCGGAGTTACCTTGAGTTAGCACGTACTCTCTCGCCCGATTGTAGAGCAAATACATCTATCGTTACTGCTGCTGTTGATCCGCGAATGCGCCTTTTCGTATAAGCGATCCGTTAATTTCATTCGTGGCGAAAATTACCGCGAAATTAGAGTGAAATGAGTTTTATCTACATTTTATATGAAAAAATATATTATTCAAATTGTTTTCGTGCGAGAAGACTTAATCGCTTCAAAAATATTCTTATCGACTTTCTTAATGTGATTGTTATACTTTTAAAATCTTATTTAATTCAATTTGCTGCTTTTCTTTTGAATTCGTTTTATATATTTTTATTTTACATTTATTACAACAAATGATTCCGATTTTTCTTTTTTCTTTTAAAGAGGTATTTTAAACGAGATGGCAATCGGTATTGAAAATGACAGCAGCGAGAACAGGTCTTTGCAGACATTTACGAGAGCAATCGACTGTCGGGCATAAAAACTCGAATGAGATATTTAACGAAAACGTTTGATTTGTGTCCCGCCGACCCATCGACGCGCTCTTCAAACGGGACGAGTGTAATTGTTTCGAATACGCGTGTACGCGAATTGATCCCAACGTGGAATTTGCGTCGACAATAATTTATTCTGCAAGTGCTGTAAAAGCGCAATTAAAAATTATATTGAAAGCGTTAAAACATATCTCCTATTAAAAATTAGAGGGCCAACGCACGTCGAAAACACGGCGAGAGGTGCGAATTATCATTGTCGAAATTTCACGATATACGATAATAGCTTTTAATGAAGAGCCTTAAATCAATGCCGCGTCAATCGCTTGTCGAATATTAATTAAACATCCGAATGAAGAGATTTACGGGCGTTAGGTAAAACCTTTCAAGCTGTGTCACGAGGTTTAAACGTACAAATGTCTCTCGTGTCTCGCGATTGAGCGACGCGTAGAAAGACGCGGTTTCCCGTCGATGTGTGAGACGAAAAAAATATCTCGCGAAGTTGGAAAGGCGACGTGCCGAGGTGCCAGGTCGCCTTCGGCGAGAAATCATCAGCGACGACGTGCAGATGCGTCAATTTTCCAGGGAAAGGACGGGAAAATGCGGGACGGATTGGATTTGATCACGTGCGCAGCCAATTGCACATGAAGTCTACGGGTACATGTGCGTTGTATAAATATTATACCTTGTCAACAGTATGTGCGACCGTCGCGATTGGTGACTACCAGCTTTTTTGAGTTAGAAACTAGAGACAAATACCTGTGCATGTTTATTATTGAGCTCTATTTTCAACTTTATGACTCTCGCACTTATCTTTTATTTGGAACACATCGTAATTGAAGCTTCGATTTAGATTTAAATGATCAAATAATAATTAATAATCATTAATAATAAAATTTAATAGTAATTAATAATAAATAAGTACTAATAATAATTTATACTGATGCTAAAATTATCTTATGCGAAGTGTATAAAATTTACAAAAATTATTAAAAATTAAAAGATCTCGCCTGACTAAAAATCGTAATATTTTTTATTTTGTACTTTACACAAAAATACGATCACTGATCATTATTTACTCATTAAAGCGGGATTTCTCGTTTGCTTTTACTTCACATGCTTTCGAAACGTGTCTCTACTGTACGAAATCTCTCGTCAATTGGGGTGTGTATCGACCCCCCTTAACCCTCCACCGTATGAGGTCCTTCCCTCTTTTTATCGGACACATAGTCGCGTAAATTGTAAACGCCAATCGATAACGGTGACGTGACGTAGCGAAGAAGGACGCGCAGAGACTGACCTTTCGTGTACAAAAAATAAAAAATAAAAACAATAGATAAATAAAGCGGGAGAGCGAGAAAACGACCGTGTCGCCTCGCTCGAATTAACCCGGGGTTAATCGGCCGTTAAGCCTGTCCGGTGAAACGACGGCGGTGCATCGGCACGTGTGCAATATCGTACACGTTCTCGGGACGAATCGATCCTGGAACTGACCTAAGTTTAGCGACCCTCCGCTCGCCGAGGGTAAAGAGGCCAATAGATCAAGCATACCGACCAAATTACGCGCAGCTGCCTAATCTCGTATTAAAATGTGAGTTCCGATACACCGGGTCTGTTGGAACAGCAGGACTAACAATAAGCTAAAGTTCTCGATCGCTTTGTCGGAAATTCCTCGACGCGATATCTATAGAAAAATGGTTAGAATAAAAAAGTGCTTTTAAACTTTTATATATAATTATACCGTGGCAAAAAAGATGTTTCATTGCTTCACTTTTTGTTTAGAAGCTGCTTAATACATATTTATAGTTTTCATGAATGATAGCTTTTACGATGCTTTAGTGAAGCATTAATAATCCTTGAATTCTACACGCGACTAAAAAAATGAAATCAAATAATGGGACTAAATAAAATATAATCGTCAACGGATGAATAGATTATATATCGTTCTCTTTTTTACTCATATTCTTTGTATATTATTATTTAAAAATTGGTGGTTGTAAAAAACTGATAAAGCAATGGAAACAAAATAACATTTGGAAATGCACACGGTCGCAGTTGTTAATTTCCGGTCGCGCGTTTGTCATCGCGGCCGCTCATTCCGGAATCGCGACGCGACAGAAACCCTCGGTGGCGTCGCGACGCCGCCGAGACGCCACTAACGAACGAACGATGCAAGCGACGTGTAGAGTCCTGTAACGCCTTCCTCCCTCCTTCCTTGAGCTTTTACCGCGCGTCCCGCCGAAGCTTTTACTTCGCCCGCGAGCTTTTAGCAGTCAAGGCGACCTTCCCGTCCCTCCTCCCTGAATTCTCTAAACCCTTTTAATACCCGACCCGTGCGCGAACGGCGGCGACGCGTCGAGAGATTTATCGCACCTGTTTATTGCGAGGCCTCTCTTAATCGCTCGTGAAAGCCGCGACGTGCGAGCTCTCGCGCAGCTTTCCTGGCTTTCGACGGCGGCTTTGTTCGCGCGAGCTGCATGCTCCTTGAACGGAATATTAAGGATGTCAGATTCCTGGAGACAGAGGCGCTGATATTCGCAGCGGAAAGAAATGCCGCAGAAATCTCCGGTACGAATTTTTAATGTATAAACAATACAACGGAGAGATAAAACGGAAAGCGTTTCTGACGAGATACGATTTGTCTCGTTTTTCGCGGGCAACAAAAAGTATGAGAGTCTTTTATTATTTTTTGGAGGGTTACTCGGCAAGTTTTTTTTTTACTGTCCGCCAGAATCACGGTTGTAGCTTCTCTCGCTGTGACAGAAACGAGAAAAGGAGATAAAGTCCAACGTCGTAAATCGCTCCTTCCCGAATGTCGCCCGTCTTTTCGGTATCGCACCGAATATACCGGCCTGCCTTATCGATCCGGACGATTTCGCCGGAACTCGGCAGCCGTTACCCTCGATCGCCTTTATCAACCCCTTACAGTGCGCCAATACCGCAAAGACTAAGCTAATTTTATACTCAACCCTTCCTCCCGCGTGTCCCCGACAAAAACGTTCCCCACGCTCATTGGGAACTTTGAGACACATCGTAAAAGTAATCCCGATCCATTTCCGCGGGATTGCCCGTGTCGTTCTTTTCTCTATCGCCTTCTCCTCCGTCCCCTATCAACTCTCATCCAACTTGCCACCTCTCCACCAATGCGAAGAGTTAACGAGAAAAGTAATCCAATTTTGGTCCAGCAACGGAGTAACCCGATCGGGACGCGCGGTTGCTTCATATCGCTGCAGCATTTCTGTTGTTTGGAGTAGAAATCTAAGGGTGCAATCTTGCTCGAAGGATGTCACGTACAATTTGTGTGCCTTGATTTACGTTATTTAATAATTTATCTGCCGTGTCTCAAATTTAGGAAGCAGATCGATACAAAATCTTTGTAGAAAAGTAATTAGTTAATTTTTATTATAGAGCTTATTCATTAACATAAATTTTATTTATTATTATATAGCAGTTGGCAGCCATACTTTACTTGCTAAATTGCTAAAAACAATTTATTGTTGCATTTATCAATAATTAAATCAATTAATTCGTTGCAATCAAATTGCAAATTTGTTTTTAAAATTAATTTATAATCTCATCACAATCAAAATATTTTTATGCTATTTAAGATAATCTAATTGATGTTTTTTTACGATTGAATAGATTTTAATTTTGTGTTTAATATTTTGTTTAATGGGAAATTAAGACGACATTACCGTTTATTGACTCAAAGTTCTTGCATGTACACACGCACGGAACACACACACGTTGCACTCTATTCCATAATGGAAGGAACTTGCATAGGAAAAGCAATCTCGCGGGAAGGGACTCCGGCAAAGTCATGTCTTGGTTGCCGTTGCGTCTTACCGGTTTGTTCGCGACACCCATGGGAAAATCGCGCGCAATGACGAATCTGTGTGCCGCGTGTGTGCAAACGTCGTTCTGCGGCACGGTCTTGCCAGGGAGCTTAACTCAATTACGGCGCTTCTCGAAATGCGATTTCAGCGATTCGATCGGTTGTGTGCTCGTTACGACGACGAAGCCACGAAACGGCCGATCGTTGTCGTTTAAGTGACGGCTTTGTTGTTCAAATATCCGTAAGGCTAGAATCCAGACCAAGCAAATGAGCGTGAACAAACATAAATGAACAGTTTGCTTCAGTGAAACTACCGTTATAGTTTGTTGGAACAAGTTGCTCATTCGTATTTGTTCGCACTCTTTCGCTTGAAATTACGCTGGTAAATGCGGACTTGAAATTGTACCGATTTTCATCACGAACGAAGTCTTCATCATTTATCAGATTGGTAATTATATCGAGAATTGCGGTGTAAAAAATAATTTAATATGAAATATTTAATTTAAAAATAATAAAATTATATTTTCATCGTGCACGACGTGAAAATATAATTTTTTTAGTCACGGAGTAGCGCCGCCCTTCGGCGCGCTAAGAGGATTAAGGCGACGACGCGAATCCGGTAATTACTCCGCGAGGTGTTGCGAAGGATTATGAGCTGTAATTCTGCGGCGCGTGCGAAGGTGTGCGTGTGCGCGTTTGAAACATCCGTTAACGCGCGACGCCTCTGAATTTACTCTCCGCGTTTCCGAGTGCCCTCGAGGAAGCGAGAGGGCATCCTCTCTTCCATTGGACGGATCGTTTCATCTTCAAAAATGCGTGCGTTACTCGTCCCGAAACACGAGGTCGAAAGAGAGCCGGTAGACGAGGAGTGGATGGGGAGAGTTCCGTGGAGTGTTTCCTGTTTTGTGCCTAACAATGGCATTTATCTCCGAACGATTTCTGTCGCGCCTACAGAAGCGATTTTCACCCCATCCGCGGAATCTACGATGAATTTTAGAACGTTTTGTCACGCTCGATTAAAGCTCTTCCCGTTGCTTGCCTCGGCAATAAACACGGCGATTTATCGCATCGCCGACGCGACAGATTGGCCTGTGAATTGGTTTTGCGGATTTTCTCGCTGTATCTATTGTCATAATTATCTTCATTACAGTCTCGTTATAAAAAGATCGAAAATATAATAATGATAATTACTTATTCTTACAACATAAAATATAATAATGAAGAGAGAAAATATAATAATGATAATTACTTATTCTTACAAATTATTTTTGACATTCATTTTTCAAGAATATAATAATTATTATATTCTCGAAAAATAAAATGTTGAAAACAATTTTCAAGAATAAGTAATTATATTCTTAAAAAATAAGAATATTAATATTATATTGGTATTGTTGAGAATTAAGGGTAAAAAGTTGAGACTGCTCTTGAAGCGAATGTAAATTATTGTATTGTAAGTAAACAGTAGCGGTAAAAGCCACTTTCAACGGGAATAGTAATTTCTGTGCTTAATTTACGACTTGACACTCGTTAGTGCGAATGTGTGCAGAAGTGTGCTTCCCTTACATGCGCGGAAGGGAAAACAATGTCTTCGTACGTCTAGAGTCTAGACGCTTTGTGTACTTACGTAGACGTAGATACCCTCAGATTCTTAAAAGTAAATTGCATTTACTGAAAGTCTCGACGAGCTTCTCACACCGAGACTTTTCTCTTCTTCAAACACACTCGAGTCGCGGTATTTAGCCTGAAAACATTTCGTCCACTATTATCTTCTCTTTCTAGTTTTTCCATCGACGTAGATGCCAATTGAGAAATGTAGAAGCGAGACGTAATTTTTCTCTTATCGCATTTAATTAAATCTTTTTGTAGTGTTTAGTTGCAATCTCATTAAAAAGTTACGAAAGGCTCGATAGCTCAATATTAAGCAACTTTTTAAAAACTAAAGCAAAAAAATTAATTTTAGGCAAAAAATTAGCAAATGTATCTTATTGGTTACTCTCGTAATACGAAGTGTACCAAGCGAGAAAACCAATCAGCATTGCAGAAAAGAGGCAACAAAATACTTCGAGACTTTCGAATATCGAGCCTGCCTTCTTTAAAAGTGAAATAAAGAAGAAAATATTTGTTTCTACAAATTTTTGACAAAATTAAAAATATAATACTAATAGTTACGCAATTATGAAAGATAAATTGATTGGCAATTCGGCAGAGTCTTGAAAAGATAAAGTACATATGTATTATTTCCTTTTGCCAAAGGATCCTGTCGAACGTGCCGATTGCTTCACTTTCTCGTCAGAATACTTTTCACTAATCTTTCTTTTTCTTTTGTTCATATAGCGAAGGAGCTTAAAGTATGCGGCAGTGTGAGGAGCGGTGGTGAGGTGTGCTGCTCTGCCGACATGGAAGTGAGATTGCAAGCGCGGGCACGCGACAAGCACGAGAAGGCCACCAAAGAAACTCTCCAGAGAATGCACCAAGTTCTTTCCATGCGGGGAAACAGGTTCCACAGTGAGTAGCACCACTCTTTTTCCGATTTCGTCGATAAGGGAAATCCCCGGCGCGTGGCAATGCCCGATGGGAATATCGCTTGAGAATATGTTCTCTCCTTCTCTCGGATCGGGGAGTTGAATGAATGGACGAAGGGCAGCGGGAGAAAACAAAGCTTTTCTTTGTTGCTTTATTACCGTCAGTGTCGAGGGAATTTTAAGCCGCAAAACACGCGCAGTTGAATATTTAAAAAATTATTACTCATATCTCAGAAAGTATTTCTATCAAACTGTAGATCTATATTAGTTTAGATACAAGTATTATCTCCGATGGAAGTCTCTTAGGATAAAATAGGTGGAAATTAAATTTCGTATTCAACGTTGGCGATTAACAAGTCCCTCGTGTCCCTGATACAAATTTCAGCGTAAACCTCCCCTCTGCTTTCCATGCTCGTCCAGCATTTTGTTCGCTTTACACCGGAGAAACTTTTTAATCGCCTTATTCAAATCCTTTTAATCCATTTATTCGAAAGTAACGCGCTGTGCTTGTGCATTCAGGAACCGGAAGTAAAGCCAATATTTCACAGTAAGAAACTCGAGTTTCCAGCGGTCGGAAGGGCGAAACAGGAGTGACTCTTCGTTTTGCACGGCCGAAGAAGTCTTTTGAAAGATTGTAATGTTTCTGTAAGAACGACGTAAGATTGCAAAGTAGGTTTAAGTATATAAGAAATTCAGAAAAGGAATTCAGAAATCACTAGAGGAACTTTTAACAGAACGGAGTAACAGCTTTTTGTTACATGTAAAATGCAAATTAACAGAAATGCGAGGAATCGGGAAGCAGTGGGGAACTAAAACAAATTTAACAGTAGTAAAATCTTCCCCTTTTTCTTCTTCCTCGCGGTTAAGTGTCTTTTTATCCTCGCCGCTCACTTGCCACTCTCGCCGAGTAGTTTAATCGGCCGGACGTCACTCTCGGAAGATCACCCTCGGCGAACATCTAGTCAATCCTCTGGGCGAACTTTTTAACGGACATACTCGAAACACAATGCTCAATCGAACGTACACTCTCGTCTTAAGCGTGGGCCCCCGGAGTGGGCGGCGGGATGAAGAGCGGGGATGAAAGGAGATTTCAGGGATAACGGCAGCCAGACTCGGCGCGAAAGTGGATGTTGACGACCTCTCGCCGCGCTCCTCCAAGCCGAGGGCGAGCTCGACTCGCGAGGTTTTTTTTCTAATTAAAGGGGAACCGCGGGCTGCATCGACGAGGGTTTTACAAGAGTCTTATAAGGGAGCGCGTGCTCTTAATGTGCTCTATCTTGTGTGCGCGTTTGACGAGGAGGCATCTGCATGCGGGTTGAGTGTTTCGACTCGATTGTATCAACGTGCGGAGGAAGAAAATGGCGCAAAAACATTTCTCTCGTACGAGGGATTGAAAGCGTGTCACGATGTATTAAATAAAACAAAAATATTTTTTTCACGTAACGACGGAAAAGTCTGTCGTCGAGAATATTTCCGAGCACTATTCCGAGCTACATTTTGTTATTAATTACAGAACGGAATTTTCCTGCTCGAAAATTTAATTGAAAGCGTTGGAAAATAGAAAATAGTATTTTTGCTGCAAAGGGGTATTAGTTACAAGGGAATACGCGGTCGGCGGGAAAAAGAGCGGCGAGGAATATCTCGTACCTATATTTTACCGAATCCGCGTGTGCAAGGATAGAAGCCGCGCCGCAGATAAAAGCGTCCTTATTGATTTGTTATTCGGCGATTTATAGGGAGAATCTGTCACGCCTTCGCTCACGTAAATTGCGCGGCGGATCATCAGGATATCCTCCGTTTCCTCCCGTTTCCTCTGTATTCGTAACGCTTCCGACGGTATCCTCCATCCTGCCCCCCAAAGTGTTTCCGCGCATATTCGCATTTGCATGCACCTTTTAGATATCCGAATCCCGGAATCGGGATGCCTGAAATTTGATTTGCCTGAGTTTGCAACTCAATAACGAAACGGTACACAGGTACGTACATATTCATATCGCGCAACCAGGTCGTCATTTATTTTCCTAACTTTTTCTTTATTTTCTTAATTACTTCTCTACTTGATCCTATTTTTATTTGTATAAAAATGATTTATATTATAGCTATGTAGAATTTTTTTTTTCTTTCGCTCAAGTGCTCTGTCGACTAAATAAAGTTTTCATGAAATAGAGAATTACGTTTAATTTACTTATATCGAGTTGTCGCTGCTAGTTCGTGACCCCGTTATCTTATGTCGCATCGATATCCATTAAACATTTGTAAGACTCGATAACGGTAAAAGCAACATCCGGGACGTCTATCTATCTTTGTGTGCCACAAACAGATGCGATTGCATTTAGAGCGCAGTCTGCTCCGCTGCAATTAATAGTTGGATGTTGAACGCGAGTGCGCCATCGTAATTAGCGTAGGTAGCGCTAACAATTCGCACAATACCCGAATGCCCTCGGAATCCCTGTGTCGAGAACGATAATTATTCGGGCTCTCTTGAAGCCGTTTCGAGCACTATCCGTTACCGTGAACGCCAGCTGCGTGTCTCGAAGAGCAACCACTCTCCGGGAGAGAACTTCTTCGAGGATATTATCGCGTATAATGGAACGCGCGGTCCTTTATGTATTTAAATAATTTTGCACAATGCTCTTTGGTATTTCTTCGCTTTATTTTACAAAGCCATTTTCACCGAAGCGAGCAATACCTCATTCCAGGATGCTAGGAATCTTAAGGATTAAGAATGGAATCAAGAAATCTTAATCGGACAAAATTAAAAGTGAGATTGCTGTAAAGTGTTCGGCTGTACAATTTGGCCATTGGTTATTCTACCTAGTCGATAAAAATCGAGGGAATCGATTGGCAGGTTTAGCTTCGGCCGCGAAAAACTGTGTCACTCGTCGTAGAAATCCAAGTGCATAAATTACACTGCTGAGTTTCGCAAGACTTTCCCCGTTATTTGCAGAATATCGATGAACAGGAAAAATCGCGTTGATTCTGGTATACAGAGTGTCTCCAGAATATTTATTAATTCTGATTTTTGTTAAAAAAATATATGTGTATTGAAATAATTTATAAAATTAGACAATTGATATTAGAGCAATGGAGACATGAAACAGAAGAGTGAAACAGAAAAAAAGAGAGAAAATATTTTTTTTAGTTAATTGTTTTTTATTGATAAAAAGAAAAATTTTTAAATAATTTTACGCATAATATCGGAAAATATGTATTAATTTAAAATTATAAATTGTTTTTCATATAATATATTTCTTCCATGTTTTTTTAATTGAATGATAAAAGAGTGAAGAATATTTTAATAGGATATGTTTTACAAAATAATTGATAATTTTACATTAATATGCATTTATATATCTCCTGTCACGATATATATATTTTGTAAACGATGGAGAGAACTCGTGCTTCTCGTAAAGGCTGTACCAACTTCGTATCTAGTGGAGTGCCGACTAAAGTGGGTACCCAGGTGCCAAAGTTGGTGGCACCTCAAAGGGGCTTCGGTTGTAAAAGCCGACGTGCAGCGGAAAAGATGAAAGACCGGCGAGAAGGTGCGGCCTTCGAATAATTTCGTTAACCGGGATCGTTAGACACCCGAGAATGCTTCCCGAGGTGGGACGTGTCCCAATTTCCGCGTTAATTGCTGACACTACGGTCTCGCGAGTAAGATCAAAGATATCGATCACGGATATCGTCCCCGCGTGATGGACATTGATTTAGAAAAGCTTTTAAAAATTATGAAGATTTTTTAAGTCAAACGTATATCCAATTGGAACTCTTCGTTAGAGAGAAGCAGCTTGTAGTATTATAGTCTGTGTTACTCACTATTACTTAATTTAATATTGAATATAAAATTTACTTTTTTTTAGCTAAATATTTCAATATTTTAGAAAATTTTAAACAAAATTTAATGTTACATTGTCGTTTATATGAATGACGTTGAGAATGTTCTAATTTTAAATTTAACAAAATCACTGGATGCTAAAGTTAAAACATAGTCGTTATATTTTAATTCGTGTTCTAAAAGGTCTAATGTAACATTTAATGTCTGCTTTTATCTGCTTCTGTCAGCGTGTGACCTATCAATTGGAAAATTTATTTTATATTCGTAGCGGAGCGTTAAATTAAATTCGTAGCGGAGCGTTACTATTAAATAATTTAATAATAACATTTCGCTGTAAATATCACGTCGATATTGATATTGAAATGTCACGTCAATAAAGAAACCATTGACTCAATCTCGCGGCTGAAACGGCCGCAGTTCTCTCGAACAAAGCATGAGGCGACGGTGCGCTTGCAATGCAACGAGAGGAAGCGTTTTTCCACCCTCGATCCGCCGCCACCCCGTTCCTCGCCCTCGCTCACCGACGAACAACCTCCTTATCGTCACTTCCGCCGGAGGGAATGTGATTAAAATTCCTTTTAGCGACAAATCCGGCTCCCTTTTCTGTCGCAAGTCCACCGGAGGTGTAAAAAGCGTCGATCCACGGCGAGGGGGATGCCGAGAGACGAGAGGAACGAAGAGGACTGTTGGGTAGTTGCCGCAAGTTCGTTGGGCTTTTAATTCGCAATACGAACCATCCTCCCGTTCCACGGCGACGACTTGCGCCCTGAAATCTCAACTAATTTCCCGTTTCGCGCTCGACCACGATTTTCCGCCGGGAAAGGCGTCAAAGCGCCGAGAAACTCGCCGCGATAAGAGATCTCGGGATTTCTTTCGTGGATCTCTCTTTCTTACATCGCATTATACAGTGAATAATAAGAATATGACAATTTAATTAAATGACAAAGTGGTTTAAAGCTGGAATATGGAAGCTGTATAATGGCTATTAATTGCATCTTTTGCTGGCAATGCTATTAGAAGCATTGCCAGAGTTTTATAAAATTATTTATAAGCCGCAGTTAGAAGCGGAATTGCGTGGACTCATGTTTATTATCGCTTGCAGGTTTTTTCAAGGATCTTTTGGCGGCCAGCAAACGAGGTTTTCACGAGATGTTCAAGAAGACCTACGGTATCCTTTACGAGCAGAACGCATATGTCTTCACGGACTTTTTCAAGGAGCTGGAGAATTATTACACGAAAGGAACGGTGAGTACCTTCTTCCCCCTCTCGCTCTTTTCCCTCCCTTGGAATTTGATTATCTCGACGTTAAAATGGCGCAAGTACGATTTATTTCACTCTTTGCTGAAAATTCCGTCTATAAGGTTGGATTCCGATCAATTTATGTTAGAACGACGTCTGCGTTGCTCGGTCTCTCCTTCTCTCTCTCTCTCTCTCTCTCTCTCTCTCTCTCTCTCTCTCTCGACGAAAGGGAGCACTTCTGAATGGAACGGTCCTTCCCATATTACCGGAAAATTTGGAATTATGGTAACATTGAGCTATTCATTTACCTCTCGTTTGATGTCGCGCGGGGTGTCCCCGATGAAAATTGCAATCGCGCGTTAATTTCCCCGTCTTCTCTCGGCTCCTCTTCACTCACCCGCCTCGCCCAGACGCCCTTCGCCCTGCTGTATCAAGCCCGAATAAATAAGACGACGAGACATGAAGAAAATTTCTCAAGCTGCCGAGCCGTATCTCGGGATCTAAAGTTTATTACAAGCCGTTTTCCGCGCAATTACGCTCGACGACACCTTCCTCTCGGAATATCAGCCAGCGAGAAATGTAAGGGAGTGCGAAACGAAGTAAGAGATATAAGGGTATGTGATATACGAGACACTACCATGTCTCTTGATTCTTCGAAAGCATATCGCGAACGCATGAGTCACATGAAGGGCAACGGTAGTCTCTCTCCCTCCCTGTAGCTTGCCGCTTTGAAATGAAGTGACACGAGGGTGGTGCCGCGCTATCGGAACTTCCTGTAATTCGACAGATGTCACGGTATCTGGATCTTCAAAGGGAAAAAAAATTTATATCCCTTTCTACGCGTTTGCCTGACTCGGATACCCCAAGCTACCCCTCGCTTAAGACCGATTCGTACAGAGCACAATGACGTAATTGTAACATGACGCACATATCACCATTTAATTTTTCTTTACAGCATCAGCGTTGCGACAAAGGTATCATATTAGAATTAAATTGTAAAAAAAAAAATAATTTTTAAGAAAATCTAAACGTGCTGATATCATTTAATTATTATTATTTAAATCCCAGACACATACCTATCTGGAATTTAAAATTATTCGTTCAACATTACATTTTTACGAAGAAAAAAAAGTCGAATTTCGAAAAGAAGAGAAAACTTTCTCCTTTTTTTCTTAGACAAGAATGAAGTTTTCGCAAATTTCACGAGTTTATTTTTGAGATAAACCCAACAAAGTTAATATCAAAGTTTTTGTATCGAGCCCTTGAATTCCTCGAGGAACGTCATTTCAAGCGATCGAAGAATAATCGCGCGCGATGTGAGTTGACTTTCAGTTCCGCCCTTTAACGCTTTTAAACTTCTATTGGGGTCGTGGCGGGAGCAACCCCTTGTCCACGATGTCCGGTCGGCGCTCCCGAGGCTCGAAAGTCGGTGGAGGGTGGAATCACGTGCGAAGGCGGATTTAATCAATGTGCTTTTGACATCGCCGGCGTTGTCCCGATAAAGGGACCCGGGCGGCCGCCAAAGCGAAAATATCCCGTCGCCGGAAGGGTCCCGTACGCGTTCTCCGCGTGTACCTATCCCCCTACCTACCTATCGGAAGGCTTTCCGCAATTACACCGCGGATCTATTGAATTTACTCGAGCTCGCCAACCCCCCTTCAATCGCGCGCGGCCGCCTCGGACTGCTCCGGGATGGAATTTAATTTTACTTGGAAACACGATCGCCCTCGGTTGTGTTGTTTCGCGTCGGGAAGCGCGTTATTAAGCGGACGGACGAGAGAAGAATCCGAAGCGAGCGCGAGATGTAATAAACTCCCGATCAGCGAGGAGAGCGCGATCCATCCCCATGGGATGAGACGCGAGCGAAGTAGCTGATAGAAATAAGGCGCTAGGAAGGATACGAAAAAAACTGCGGGATTCGTATCGGCCGAATGATGCACGGACAAGACAGAGGAAAGAAATCGCCCGAGAGGCGAAGAATTTAAGAATGAATGTCTCGCCGCCGCACCTTCAGACTCCGGATGGTCGACTCGAACAGACGCGAACGGAAGGGTGTTAAGAATGCAAACTATCGGACTATCGGATTACAATCCCGTACGCGAGATAAAAGGAGCGATCGGACCTCGGGACGCTCCACACATCTCCAACACTTGCGCGCCGCGAGGGTTGAGAATGGCTTCTGGCTGGAAGAGACGTAGGTGACAGGTACACGGTCGTACAATTCGTCACGCGGTGTCAAAAGGAAGAGGGACGGAGAGGGAGGTAGACGACGATCGAGACGAGACGCTTTGTCGATTGTCATTCAAATCGTCTCTCGAATTATTCACCGGCGCCGCTCGGAACCTGTTCCGCATGCACACGACGGAAGGCGAAGTGCCCGGTCGCGTGAATGCATTATCGTTGCAACGCTGCTGTCACTGATAAATTTATCGCGAATATTAATCTGTCGCGTTACGCGAATCGCGGGGTTTTCAATGCTCCCGAAATAGAAATTTTTCGAAAGGAAAACGGTGTTCTCGGGCTTCTCACGAATTTATTGTAATACGCCGTAATAAAAGCAATTAGCGTTTATTACATCTCCTCCTTCATATAATATATAATATTAAAAATTTGTCTTGAATTATTATTGTGCTCGCCGAGTCTTTGAAACTCTAGGATTTTGTAAAATACTTTGTATATCTCTGTATAATGATTAAAATCATGAAAAGAGTTCTTAGACTTCTGTATTAAAAAAAATTGCATTCGTTAAATACTCCAAATGAGCGTGACTCATATGTCGTTCCAAGATTCGAGAAGTGTGTAATGAGATTAAATGCCATGATGACGTTAAATGCGTGTTTTGCGATGAGAGCACCCACGGATTAAATCTATTGAGTCGATTTGAGTCTTTCTGTTCCTTTTACTTCCTTTTATTCGTACTCTCATAGTATACAAGATCGAAACCGAGTTCTTAGCGGACGCTCTTGTATTTTAATTGCGCGAGTAATCGCGAAAGTCATTAATATTCTATTAAGCTGCCGGGCTCGATGTCTCGGTTGTCGGCTTTCGATTAATCCGAATTATGATCGGGTCTAGCGCAATTTGTCTGAGGCTGCTACGGCCGATTACCGTGGTAAACTGAAAAAGCGTGCTGAATAATCGTTGACTAAATGAATCGAATTATCGCTGATGTGGCAATTACGTGTATAAGAATTATATTGATATACTGAAAAAAATTCTGGATAAAAACGAACAAATCAGAAAATCTTGATCAAATATTCTGGTTATAGAACTTAATACTTTATAACTTTATAATAATCAGAATATTTGATCAATCCTACAGGATTTTTCTAATTCGTTTTTTAACTAGAATTTTTTCCATGTAATGTAAAAAATACAATTGTAACATCTTTGTCGTGTATTTAACATATGTTATTTTTTTCGTAGAAAAATTATGATTTTATTTCGTTAGATTCTTCTTTATTAAAATTAATTTTTGGGAAAAAGATTGATACTTATATGCACAGATAAACTTAAAACATGAATATGTAGTATTATAATATACATATGTATACATGTAACGTATGCTTTTTCCAAATTCACATCCCTATAACAAAGAATTACCATGTAATTAAAATTTCAATTATTCGTGCGTTTCAGGTGGACCTTAACGATGCCATGGACAATTTTTTCAACACTCTCTATCAGAAAATGTTCACCGTGCTCAACAGTCAGTACAACTTCGATAATAAGTATCTGGAGTGCGTGGGTGAACACATGAAGGAGATGCGGCCATTCGGAGACGTGCCACAGAAATTGGGCGTGCAAATTAAACGATCATTCGTGGCTACAAGAGCATTTAGCCAGGCCTTGACCGTCGCTGCGAACGTGCTGAAAAATATGCAGTCGGTAAGAGAATATACCGTAACATGTCAAAATAATTCAAACCGATGTAGGTAGCTTGATTTAATCTATATATTTGTATAATAAAAATTGAAATTCAAGTTTAAATTTAGAAAAAAATTGACTTCTCGATTTTTAAATGAACTTTGAGAACAAAAGAATTGATGAAAATTGATTTGATATTTTTTCGGCTATTTTATATTTGTTTGTTTGATAATTAAAATTATCGAATTATAATTTATAAAATATTTAAAATACGATCATAAAAATGTATAGAATGTATTTGTCTAGTTTGCTTTAATCTTATTTTACTTCTTTTTCACTTTATTCCAATTCTTTTTAACCTTTGTTCTATTCTACTTTAAATTTCATTCTTTTTTAAATTTTTCTGTCCGCTTATGGCTGTTACGCCATTATTCCGCAACCGCAACCGTGCACAGTTTCTAAAACAAACTCTTTGTTGGCCGTAGCTGAAGCCGTCTGCAGATTGCGCAGCTGCCTTGACTAGGATGACAGCTTGTCCGGCCTGCAGCGGTATATCGGACAACGTGCTGGCGTGCGGCGATATGTGTACCAACGTGATGAAGGGTTGCTTAGCGCAACACGCGGCACTGGACACTGACTGGAATCAGTTTGTCGGTGAGCAATTTCTCTTTCATCTCTCTTTCTTCACTCTTTCTTCACTCTTTCGCCCGAATCAGCTATTACATCTCGAGAGAACACACGGATCATCGACGCGCGCAATCTGTTGTACGCGTCGAAAGCCTTTGGAAACTACATGGGATTTTTCCGCGAAAATAATTGCACTTCGCTCGCGTTGTCAAAGATACAAATAACGAACCTTTTAATTAAAAAGAGAATATTTCGAAAACCAAGACAATAATAAAATCGATATTTGTACTTTTTGTCTTGATTAAAAATGTTTCGTAGATGTCGAGGAAATGGAAGAAATATTTCTTCCGCGCAAAAATTTTTTCTTTTTTCGTTTCCTAGAAAAACGATCTCGAACGTCAATTAATCCGCTTTTCGATTTCCAAACGCAGAGGCAGTGGACAAGATTGCCGATCGGCTGCTCGGACCATTCAATATCGAGGTATTGGTGCGTCCGATCAATCTGAAGATTTCTGAAGCGATCATGAACTTCCAAGAGAACAGTCAGGACGTATCGCAACGCGTGTTCACCGGTTGTGGCCGGCCGATGTTAGGTAGACGTAGACGCAGAGACAATCGCGAGCTGCCGTTAGAGTCCCTAAACTTCGATCAAGAACCACCAGAAGATCGTAACTCGAATGGTGCGATTCTGGAGAAACTGGTGAAGGAAATACGTCAGCGGGTGCGCGATCTCAGACAATTCTGGGTCTATTTGCCTTACCGGATGTGCAACGACGGTGGTCTGGTCGTACCACCCAGCAACACGAAGGAATGCTGGAACGGCACGCACATAGACAAGTGAGAATAAGACTTCATTCATAATCAATATTACTTATTAGCATTTGGCTAAATATAAGAAATGTATTCATTAAAAATAAATTAACAACTCAGTTCTCTATATGTTTTAAATGCATAATAGCATTGTCTCTATGTGATAACAAGTCCTTACTATATTCGCCTGTTATCAGATACTTATACCCAGTATCATCCGATGGCGAGTCTCAATTGATGAATCCGGAAGTGCGTAGCACGGGACCAAGACCGACTATCGTGAGGGATCAGGTTTTCTCGCTGACCACTATTACGAACAGGTTGAAATTGGCATTTAACGGACAGGACGTCGATTGGATCGACACTGGTAATTATCTAACGGTTTTCAATAGCTATAACAATCCGCTTTGTCTACATTATCAATAATAATCATTCCTGCGACTTCACAGACGAAACGTGGTACGGTTCTGGCAGTGGTTCGGGTGACGGTGCGTTCACCGACGACGAGGATGGCTTTAAGGAGGGCTCCGGTTACGAGGGACCACGTGTGGAATCGGAGCCAGAACCACCGAAGCAGCCGCTGCCGCCGGTCGTCCACGAGGTTGAGACGCCGCCGCGAGTAGACATCGAGCCTCACAAGGGCACGAGTACGAGCAGCACGGGTACAATCAGCAACCATACTATCTCCGCGAACGGCGGAGAAGACAGCAGGCCGAAAATGTCGCTGTTCAGGGCGCTGACGACGTACCTGATGCCGATAGTGGTGATGTGGTTCGGCGGTTGCTTCTACGACTTGCTGTGATCGTGTGAACCTTGTGACTCTAAGCATAGCGCTGTGTAAATATTGCCCGATTGCGAACCGCAATCTTGATGACGACGAACGAAGGAAGAAGGAAGATCATTCGACGGACTCGGATCGCATAAATCGCGCATCGTCCCGCGAATCTCGCGGTTTTCGCAAAGACGCTTCGAAATGTTAACGGAGGACGTTCTCGCGAACGGAACGTCCTCCATTCCCAAATCGATTGCATGTATGGAGTCGATTTAGCGAGTACCGAAGTCGCGTTAGTTGATCGACTTAGCGAGTACATGGATATTCGTGGCCATAGCTAGCTGCTCGCTCTTGTCATAAACGAGCAAGAGCGGGAGAAATCGTACGAGAGATTCGTTATCCACGCTGCTATTTGAATGAGAGACTGTAGACACTCGGCGAAACCTATTTCACTGAACTCTCACGATACACTAGCTTTCGTCCCGCCAAAGACGGACAGAAAAGGCGCTTGAACTTCGACGTTTCGAATGTTATTTAAAACTAAGTAAATAGTTCCATCGAGAACATAGACCGCCGAGCTGAACTTCAATGAACATCCGGGAGCGATTTCACTTCCCTTCTTCCACCTCGCTCTCTCGAGAAGAATCACGCAGGTGTATTCTTTCACCGCTCGTGACATGCGTAATCATCTCGTAGGGGGATTTCCTTTCGGAATGCATAAATGTATTCCACGAACTCTTCTAAACAAGTACGAACGCGAGATTACTTTCGAGATTTCTGTTTCTGAGAAGCGTCTCGAGGAGGAGTTTTTACGCGAGCATTGGATATAGATAGTACGAGTGTAATACGTTGTGTAGTATACTGTTACAAATCATGACGCCATTTAAGGATTTTCCGAATTTTAGATGTACCATTAACGTTATATCAGACTCTTACTGCCAATTGAGATTCGAGTTTTTGCATAAGTAGAATATTGTCGGATAGGATGATGACTTATTCCAATTTGGACTGAGTATTTCTGAATTTTAGATACGCGATTATTCTACTGCCGATTGGAAATACGAATTTAAACGGACAAATTATCGTAATGAAAAGAGATGACTCGTTCAGATCGAGTCAAACTTTCGGATCTTTTATGCACTCTTACAAAAATATTACTGCCAATTCGAAGCATATCTGAAAACTTTCTCGTCCTTTCTATCTGAATATCTAATACAATACCGTAAAATTATCCTAATTCGTCCGGTTTTTTTGTTTTTTTTTGGGCACATATCGTTTGATAAATGGTCGAATGAAATCATCGATCAGGCGCAATTGCTACATTGCGTGTCGGTAATCGCTCGGTGAGTGATTAAGAAGCAATATAACTCGTACGTCGATGATGATTATGTGCAAACTCTAAATAATCGTGCGAAGGGAAAGAAGGACAGAGACATAAATTACACCCGAAATACGTAAGATGGACCGAACGGAGTATACGAGCGGAAGCGGGACTGAGTATTTATTAAGTGTTCATCATGGGCGTCTCGGGATCTCGAATGCGCGAGTCTTGGGTGCGCGGCAGGAGGCACGAACAATCAGGATCCTTGTCCCCGTTGACATTTCGCTGTCGCGGATGGATTTGCAGATAAGTCGCAGTCCTATATGTAACGCCACGGCTTTAATTAAAATTGAAGATTTTAACATAATTGATTGCGCGTTTAGTGCATCGAATGTTATTTATATATACTGATGTTATATTATTATTTTTTAATAATTATCAGAAGTCGCGAAGGGATCAACGGCGATTCTATAGGTCTGGGCAAGGATTCAACTTGACTCACGTTATATGCGAGATTTATTAACAAAGACCAGTGTTCCTGCCGCTCGGTTTCATCGACAGCGAATACGATCCCTTTGGTGCAACGTGTAACGCGATACAATCAAATGGAAATAGCAATTAACGGATAATAACGGCCTGAATGGCATCGAAGGGAGTTACGTTATCGCGAAACCGAGTCGTAGCGCTGTAACATTAATCTGCGGTAGAATTAATAACGTGGAAGACGCGAGGAATGTTCGTTGCGACAGTTAAGGTGTAAATAGGGGTAGCGGCGATAAGGATAAGAGAGTGATAAGAATGCGACGTGACGCTTACGCTTTCGGCGCTTAAAATGGAGCATATGTGTATGTGTCAGACTTTATACGACGAAAGAGAAAAAACTACGAAAAGACTATAGAAAGTACGATTACGAAAACAGGAACTGAATCAGTTGATTCTCCGATTACGTGAATTCCGCGTTTGTCGAGCGTTATGAGTCATCGAACGAAATAATGGTACAAGTCAGTAGTGTAACCGATTAATTCTTATTTCTTGTTTTTCTTAAATCAATTTTTCTTCATTCTGAATTATTTTCCAATTTAATCAAATGAATGCAAAAAATATATCAGATTCAGTTAAACAACGTATATCGATTATTTCGATATGAGATAAAATTTGCAATCTGTTTTTTTATAAGTAAAAAAGTATAAGTAAAAAAGATTTGTAATTTTGTGGATTATATCGTAATTAATATTTTATATCTAAGTACTCTTAGAAGACTTCTTTTGTTTCATAAAAATATGACTTCTACCATTGTTGCCCAACGGCTCGTCTTATCCGCCACTTTGCCGTATCGTTCGTGTAGGATTATTAATTAATTCGAAGGCAATAGTGTCGAAGTGATGCGAGAGAACGGCGGTCAGAGGCGGACTCCTGTGATAAAATCAAATAGATCGAGCATTAGATGACCGCCCTCCGCACATCCGCGCTTTCTTTTACGGCTCGCTGTCGAGGAGGTGACGAACATGCGAGATCGCGAGGGACATTATTAAGAAAAAAAATCTAGTGAAATATTAAAATAGTATATTACGGATAAAGCTAATTATTTGTAATTATATTATTGTAATATTATTTTTATTATTATTATTATATATTATATATATATATGAAATGAAATTAATATAAAAAAAAATTGTAACACTCCGCGATTCGAGAGTGTTTTGTGCGTGCGCGTGTTTTAAGAGTCGTACGCGCGAGACGCAAATTTCGCGAATTCGTTGTTCCCAGCGATATATACATAAAGAAGACATATACACATACATGTTTTCACACTCACACATAAACACACATATGCAGACATAATTAATGATATTTTTAATCCTTGCCAAATTATCTCGCAAACAACGTGCGTACACTTCATATATATATATATGTATATATATTGCATATGTATGTATGTATGTATTGTATGTACGTACCGTATACATATAACATATTATTCTTTTTTCCCAATTTTTTTATTTCCACCCTTTTTTTTAAAAAGACGGCGCATCGTATAGTACAGCGATGTAAGGGTATCGAGGAACAGGAAACAGGGTGTTATCCACGAAAGCTTTATTAACAGTTGATGAGTTTGTAAAAAAAAATAAAGAAAGACAAAAGAGAGAGAGGAACGAATCGTTTCGAACTTCTCTTTCTCTCTTTGAGGTCTTCGAGTTGCGATTTAAGGAATGTATGTTCCTGCCTGTATTCGAAGATTTAGAAGGGGAAGACTATCTTGCCTAGATTACAAAATGTACACCTAATCTCAGCGATTATATAGAATAGAGAAGAAACGTTCAGTTTCACAGACGCGAATTCCCTCTCGATCGTGATTTAATTCATTTTCTCTCTCTCTACAGGAGATCTCTACCGAGCTTACTCTCCTCCATCGAAGAGGATTCCAGCTCCGCTTGTCGAAAGTAGATTAAAATGTTAAAAAGGGATGAGAGATACGTTCGGGCGCGCACTATTTTTTTATTTTACCCCTTTGAGACTAAGCAATCCTCGAATGACAAAGAAAGAAAAAAGAATATATATATATATATATATATATGTATATATATATATATATACACATATATATACACTACTTTAAAAATATCTCACAAATGCAATCCGTGACTCATCCGATTTCCGGTGCGGAGCCGATGCGAGAATGAGAAGGAGAACGAATTAAGAAAACGAGTTTTCTAAGTGCCCCACAGTACGATAGAGAGCATATACATAGATTTATACGTATATATAAATTAGCGCGGAGTTGTGTGCGAGCGTATACGAGTGTGTGCATGAGAGAAACCGTGTCAATCTTCTTGAGATACGATGCTGTTTCACAGAATCTAAACTCGCGTCTCATTCCCTCGAACGAGGCGAGGGCGATGTATAATACGCTGACATGCTAATTATGCCGACGTAAAGTTTCATTTGGAGATCAATTTTAAACGAATATAAATAAAAAAGAACAAACGCAATAAATCACGCAGCTAAGCTTGCGTATCGCAGTACGTCTCGATCGATTCTTGCCTTCCTTCGACCGTGACCACGATGTTAAACATATGCGTATTTAAATAATGGTCATAATTATTATTTTCTGCGACATTCGCGAGTGGCTTAAACTTATCCGTTTAGATTTAACTACAAAGATAATTCTCTCTTAGAGACACGTTCCGTGACTTTATTTTTTTTTTATTTTTAAGGAAGGGAACGAGAAAATATCTCGAGAACGAAACTGCGTTTTACAGAAATCATCGTATATTTGTTTCTGATAATGACAAGTCTCAATAATCGTACACTAGCACTAGGTAAAATAATGCGGAATCTTCTTCATTCTTTATACTTTTATCCTATACAATTCGTGTTAAATTACATAAACGCTGGTCGAGCAACGAAGTAGCTAACTTTTACAATGCCTTCCCTCGATCGCGGAAACCGAGTGCACAGCGCGCGATAAAGCAACCGCATTTTTTTTATGCCCACTCGAAACTGGATTAAGTCGCTTGACGAGGATTCTCAATTCACAATTATAAGAGAGTAGATTCTCTCGGCAAAGACATTACCTCGCCGGTAATCCTAAAACGAGCACAGAGTTAATCGCTATAACGTCAACACGAGCATCCTCATTTGAAAAATCGCTACATTGCTCTCGACGTGAAACTATAGATCTGCTCCTCCTAACTATACCCTCTTACATTTTTCCAGTTTATCTGAAGCGAAGTGTGCACTTCGATGGACTTTAGTGGAAGCGAAAGAAAAAACGATTCAAAAATAAAAATAGGAGATTTACAAAGAGTGGCTAAAAAGAGCAGATCTAATTATCATTCCTCTGATCGTTCTCATTATACATAAGTAATATATATACTAGAATCGATTGGCAATACATATTTTTGAACGCATTCATGTACATAAATTGAGATAAAATTGCCTCAGCGAGGTCAATCCTAAAGGAGAATGAGTTTTATGATTATCCCAAGGCTATTGCATCAGTTAGCCCTGGTTAACTAAACTAAGATCCTTCATGTTACAAATGGAATATATAATCTAAGAATGGCAGCAAATCGATCAGTTCGGACTGATGGCGCACGCGGTCTTAGACTCTAAAGCGATAGGTAATCTAAGGAAAGTATACATAATATATGTAAATCAGTGATCTCTCTAACACACATCCTAAATTAAATTAAAGCTTTAATAATTATTTTAAATCGGGCTTGAGATTAAATGATGAATTTTTATTGTTTAGAGTTTTTCAAAAGTTTCTGTCTTGCCGGAATTCTCAATTTAAGAGAAAGTAAAATTATGATCTGACGTAACAAATCACAATTGTACTGATTTGTTCCTTTTTTTTAGATGCATTCTTCAATCGCGAAGTTAACTCCGGCTGCGGTAACTTCATGTTAACTTACGCTATTTAAGCTTTTACGTCTTATCGTTGATCTGTACAGAATAATTTTTCATGGATCAGAATCTCGATCCGATTAGAACGACATCCAGGTTTGTACATCCGCGGAAGTACGCTCAGTCTCGTCGTCGCCAAGTGAATTTCGCCCTCGTCGCTTCCGCCGCCGGAGCGGAACTAACTGGATGAGAATACGGACACGCCGGTTTCGTGCAGAATGGATGATACTTGCACTGTTGGGCGGGATGCGAGAACACACAGCCCAGCTTCGTGCAGGACAAACCGAATTTGCACTTGGGATGCTTGTAGGCGCACTTGTCACCGAATTTGCATGCCGGGAAGGCACTGCGAAGAAGAGTTAAAAAAAATTTTTTTAATTGAATGCTTTCTGGCATCATGTATTTGTGAAAAGAATTGTTCATATTCTGAGATGTAGAGAGATACGCTACCTGCACATAACAGGTGGATGAAGGTATGCACATTTGTTTCCTAGCGTACAATTCGGCCAATATCTACAATTCTCCCTGGATTTATCTAAAACGGTCGAAGCCGTGTTTTCTATCGATAATTTTTTATCCGGAGCTGAAAAAAGTAACAGCATTATAACGAGCAGTACATTATAACGACATACTTTATATCGTTGTATTTCGCTGTAAATAATCGCGAGAGAAATTTTGATGCATACGTTTGACGGCTGATGGTGCGTTCGGCACTAGCGACGCGGTAGACTTTAGTCGTGTAGGACTCGGAGAGTGAGATCTGTTGTATACTATAGGGCTCAATTTTCTCCGTTTACGCGGCATCTCGTCAGTCTTATCCACGTTCTCTGTGTTACAGTTCTCGTTGTTTTCCTCTCCACTCGTCTCCTTCGGGCTGGCATCTTCCGCGTTAGCTTCCATTTCGTCCGTTATTCTAAATGTATCCATCTCGTCCTGTACCGACATTGTCGACGTCGCCGTCGTCGTCATTGATTCATTGTGCGTCGTCAACAGTGCAAGCTCGTCGTCCTCGTTCACCTGCGAGCATGAGGAGGAACATCGTGCGTCTAGAATGCGCGCGAGGAAATTAAAATTCAGAGGGGGAGGGAAAGGAGGGAACTGCTTTGCTTTACAGGTGACGGAAGAAATTACCTCCATCTCCAGCCGCTCCTCATCGTCCTCAGAGCTGATCTTCTCTTTCATCAGATTGTTGTTGTATCCATTTAAAGTGACTAAGAATTTCTGATTGTCGTCGCTCCTTTGAAACAACGACATCACGACTCCCATATGTTCGTCCGTTACCGGTTGAGGTACATCTACGAATTAGACGATAATAAGCGAGGAATTAAAATCCCGCTGGAGAAAGGATGAAAGAGTTAGTCTTTGTATCGCATTGGAATCTTTATTTATTTTAAATATAGTTTCTTGCTACGTTTTTCTCTAAAAATTTATTAGATATTTATTATAGAAATTTATTATTTATTATAAGCTAAATAATCATTTAATTCTTACTGTTTGTAAATTATTAAAAATTGTTAGTAAAAGTGTTATTAATGGAAGATTGAAGATGTGATGCGTGACTCTGTGTGAGAAGGCTCGATTTCGATTATTATTCTATGTATGCCTTCTGTAAAAAATAATTTAATTGGAAAATTGCGTGTGAAGGATATATGAAATGAATAATACATATATATTTTAAAATAATAGTGGAAGATCGATAAATAAAGGTTCCAACGAAAGTGTGAAATTGGATACGAAATAGATCCTGTAACTCTTTCAAACTCTGATGCAAAAACACGTCTCCGCGGAGATGGGACTTACAAGGTTCGTGCTCGACGTCTTCCACATCCAGATGATCTATCGTATTTAATTCGACTTGAATCTTTTCCATAACCAGTCTCTTATTAGAATTAAAATGTACCGACAAGTTTTGACTTACATCACGAGCCGGGGCAGGCTTAAGACGCTTTAAGACTGGCTTCTTGTCCTAACAAAATTGAGCCTTCGATGAAAAAAAGCGTTCTCTCTCTTCTCCGACGTTTAACATTTTTTTCTGATATTATCGAATAGTTACCATTCTCGGTGTTACAATGTTACAAAGAGTTATTGCTCGATTTAGAGGATTATTTACAATTTATTAATGAAACTCACAAATAATGATGGCTCCGGATTCTTCTGCTTGACGACCGACTGATTCGCCTCCGCGACCGCTCGCAACAAAAGCGACTGCGTGGCACGTTTTTGCGTCGGTTGTAGCGGTTTCAGAGGTCTCGGCGTAACAATCACTTTACTCGGCAACCTCGTGTCATCGGTATCCTCGTCCACGTCCCTGGACGTTCCTTTGTCCATCTTATCCACCTGCGATTTCGCGTGACTCTGACTCGCGCTGAACGGAGCGTCGCTCGACGTTTTCATACGTTTCCTCTCGGTCCTCGCAGTGGTGAAAGCTGCGGATCTGTTCACGGCGACTATGTGCGACTTAACGGGTCCGGTTAGCTGTTCATCGTTGTCCACTTCATCCTCCTCCTCCTTCCCTTCCTGTTCCACGTCGCCCACGGCGCCGGGATTCAAAGAGGCCAAGGATTCGTCGTCCTCGCCGCTGCGAAGCTGCCTCGGCTTATGCACCGGCCTGAAATTATTTTTCAACGGACCGAGTCTATATTTGATGTTCTTATTGATGTTTCCCGCTTGTTCCAGGCTCTTTGGGTTACTCCTATAGTCTGTCGCCTCCTTGGCGGACTGTCTCTGGGTTTTATTGTTGATACCCATGACGCCCAGACGATCCTTAATAGTGCACGCGGACTTTTTTGCAGACACGTCCGTCTTGCCGCCCGAATTTGGAATTCTCTCCCTGGACTCCGCGTTTCTGCTCAATCTCTCGTTCTTGTTGCTCTCTATTCGGCTCCTCATGTCGTTGACTTTGTTCATGGTCTCGTGATGCCGCGATGAGTCGCCGTCGCGGTTCCGCCTGGAGCTCCGATCGTCCGTCTCGAAGTTTCTACCCTTCCCGCTGCGTGCATTGTCGTAGCGGTGCGGCTTCTCGAACCGCTTCTCCGACGGCCGGTAGCGGCCGTTGCCCTCCTTCTCCTTGTAGATCTCGAACTTCTTTCGCGGCGACGGTATGCCGAGCCGAGTCTTCACCGACACGACCGACGTGATCTTTGGTTTGTTCACGCAGGACTTGAGCTTCTTCGAAGCCGTGTCCGGGGACGATGAGGACGCGTTAGCGTCTTCCTTCTCCTCTTCAGATGGCTTCGGCCGCTTCGCCTCGTTGCTCCTCTTCTCCGTGCTGTCGTGACGACTACCCGACACCTCCAACGACCTCTTCAGACTTCTGTCCGGCGCCTCGCTCGCTTTCGGATCGCGATACGTGTCCGCAGGCTTCGCAGCGGGATTCTCCGGCGCGGCAACATCCTTTGTAGTCTCGTCGTGCCCGGAGCTCTGCTGCGATTTCTTCGAAACTGAGTCCTGATGAGATCCGCCGCCATGCGCCGATGACGCTTCATCCGGTTTACTCTTGCTGTACACACCCTTCACGCTTCTCTCCGCGCTCCTGCTGCGACTTTGTTCCGGGTTTTGATTAGGTACGGAAGCTTTTGCCGTCTGCTGTTTCTGCTCTTTCTGTGCCGGCAGTTGCTTGTCACCTTTCGCGCTTTTATCCGCGGACTTGTCAGCGGTCGAGGGTTGCTCCGCCACCGATTGGTCCTCTAGGAACGAAGTCGCCGATATCTTTTTCTTCTTCCTCTCCTCCTCCTGCTTCACCACCACAGTAGGCACAAACTCGCGGGACGATTTCTTCTTAGCCACGGTGACCTTCTGCAATTTCTTAAGCACCTGATCGTGCAGCCAATCCACAAACACAGTCGTGCAGTCCTCCAGGAACAGATTTAGGTCGTCGTGCATCTGTTGACGAGATTTTTTGTTGACCACCATTACCAGTATGTAATCGGGTAATTCCTCGTCATAACGGACTCCCAATTCCATAAGCTTGGCGCGAATGGCGCTCTGAAAAATATATCAGGGGAAATTTGTTTAATAAAAACTGTAGAATACATTCATTTTCTATTCTAGCCCTCCGCGGTTAAAGAGCGTATCAAAAATTAGATTCTGTAAACAATTTATTATATAATTTATTATATACTAAATGTTACTTTATTTCTTTACTCATTCGATGTATAACTTTTGAACATTCTTAAGTACTTTTCAATTAATAATATTTTCTCTGATGTTTGCACAGATTCTAATTAACATTGCTAAGTACTTTAACACTTTGTACATCCCAATGATCTCCTCTGAATTATTTGTCATTATAAATAAATTTTTAATGATTTGAGGTTGCCTCGTAAGGAATAATTCAGACTTTGATATCCCTTCAATAAACGCAGCATCCAATCATATTTCTCTCAAAAATATTCTTTCGCAAAAAAATAAATATGATTTTTGATACACCTTGCAATTCGATTCCCATCCAAATTTGTTCGTCAAGAATATCTTTCTTAGAAGTATAAGACTTTTCAAAGACAGTCTTCTAACTTTTTCGAAGACAGGAGCAGTCTAATTTGAACCTCTGCATGCAGAGAAACAGAGAAACAAGGATCAACGTTATGTAAATAAATCAACTTGGGGCTGGAATGCGCCCGGATTTCTAAGCAACAGCTTCAACGTGAGTTCCGCGCGTTTCCCAGGACCTCGACGATTACATAACAATCGGAGTATCAGCAGGACATCCAGCGTCACCATACAATCAGGCGACCGGACGATCCTGGGATGAATATCGCGCCGTCGCTGGCATTCGCCAGGACATACATTTCGCTGCACTCACCCGAAGCTGATTCGTGACCTCGATGCCGCGCGTGTCCATGATTGCGGGATGATCGCCGGGTTTCCACCGAATCGAGCGTGAATCAACGTCGTCGTCGTCGTCGTTGTTATCCTCGTCGTTGTCCTCGTCGTCGTTGTCGTCGTCGTGTCGGCAACCGGCCGAATCGATGAGCCGATGCGATCACGAGTCGGCGTATCACGAAACGAAAACATTCTCCGCCATGACGGACGGACAGACGGAACATCTCACTTTCATGGCGCATGAAACGAACCTAGATGTGCGACCGATGTCGAAAAGCGGCCTCGCCCAGTTCTGCTAGAGTGACGGCGCGATTTTCCATCCAATCGAAATCGGAAGTTCGAAAGTGAAAAAAGGCCGGGAGGGCCGCTCTCAGGTTTCTCTCTGGTAGAATTATCCTTTAGCTTTTAATATATTTGATATAACAATAAACAATAATTGAAAAAAAGATTAAATTACGAACGAATTATAATTATAATTAGGAATTTTATTTTAAAAAATTTTATTGAATTAATCACTGATTAAATATTGTTTATTGTTTTATTTTAATTTTATATCTATATAATTTATAAAGATATATTAATTTATATTTACTTATTTTGAATTTTTAGATATATTCCTTGAAATATTAATTAACACAATTAAGAAAATTAGAAAATTTCCTAATCTCTTGGAAAAGTTAAAATTAAAACTCAATAATCATGATAATTAAACTTAAGACGAGTATTGTTTATAACAGAATATCTACATGCTGTTATCTAATGAAAGATATTACACATACGATTACAAGTCCCGTCAATATCAGAAATTGAGATATCACGAAGATTTCACATGTGATTTATTCTTGTACAGATTTACATTTGTCTCCCTTTCTCTCGAAAGATATCGAGATTTTGAGTTTTGTGTACATACATACATAGAATGTTCATATTGTACCAGAAAAAATATATCTATCTGCTTTCTTTTTCTCTATGTAAAATAGGTCTCTAGTTTGCGTTGCACTTTGTCCGTACTCTCGTAAAATCGTGCTTTCAAGACGTGACTTTGCAATGTTCTTTCGCGTGTCTGTACATACAGTTATTCTTGCATTTTCAATACTGTTTCCTTCAGCATAGTAATTAAAGAGGCTCCATATGATCATAGGTCCGTATACAAATCCTTCGTTATTCAATCGTGGCAGTTAGACGTTATCATCATTATCAATCCAAGAATTATAATTAACTCAAATTTTATTTTGAGATGATTATAATTCGCTCTTTTATTCGATTGTATGACAAGGGATAAACCAACTTGTAAATTGTATTACTTGATCCTTAAAATCTTCGAAAAGTTAAAAATCAAAATAGGTCGATCGTGTTTAATGCTAAAAGTAACACAATATCAAAAGCTCAAAATAAATGTGCGCATTTGTAGATAGTGCGTGGTCGCCTCTAGTCGATTCCCCCGCCGTTGTTTATTTTAATCTGATAAGCTCTCGCGGAGAACAAAATGTCGAGAGATATAAAAAGAGTCTCAGTAATTCGATATAAAACAGACGATATCACGCACACAATTGTAGTAACAACGGAGCGGAATACTTTTCAACGACTATATACAAATGTCGGTTTCTTCATTAAGCTAATGTAATAGGCATTATATTATTTTACATTTTTTAGCATCGATAAATCGTGCGCATTCGATCCACGATTGTAGCACCTTATACGCCTCTCTAGAACAGTCTGCCTATGAAATACTGCTACATATTTTTTTTACGTATTGCTACGAGACGTAATCTTTTACAGCGATCCTTGTAAACGTGACGTTTATAGGATTATATCGAGATGCGAAATTATTCTTGTTAGACAAGCGTTAGGCAACTGAAATGCTATTTTCACATGTTTACAATTATCCCTGTGTTTCTTTCAGGAGAAAACAAATCCTGAGAATGGAATTTTAAGGAAAAAGACCATTTTGGGAAGTGCTTCTATTGGTAGTGTCCTAAAAAAATCTGCTAAAAAAGCCCTTCTTCTTGGTGGATTTTAGGAAGACCTGATCGATGTCCTTAAAAACTTTCTCAGCGGACTGGGCAGCATTAATGTAGTAATGGATTCCTTGTAAAGCGTAGTAGTCGACGAGAGGTGCGGTTTGCGTGTGATATGTGTTTAATCGCTTCTTCAAAGCTTCCTCGTTGTCGTCAGATCTTTTGATCAAAGGTTCCCCAGTGATCTGTCAAAGTAAAGACTTTGTTTCAATATCCTGGATTCTAATTAAACTTCGGAATTTACTTAGTTACGTAACCAACAAGTTTTTACTTATGTATTTGTCATTAAAAACACGCTGCAATGCGTTATCTCCGGTAGAGATATATTATCAAAATCGTACACAAGGGTCAGTATGTCGCTAAACTTATCTTTTATTAATATTGTGCAAACGCATTGATTTGTATCTGGTAAAAAAATACTTTTCCAAATTATATCATACAGAAAGTTATTTTTTTATCAAAGCTTTTGTTCCTTACATCGTCCTTCATAGGAACTTTGGGAGGAGCAAACTCCTCGTGATATGATCTACCGCTAGCCGGATGTATCAGCCTGCCTGTGATTCTTTTGATCAGTAACTTGTCCTCGATACCGAACTCAATTACAGCATCAAGCTTCGTTTTCCTTTTGTTAAGCATTTCATCGAGCTATGCAAAAAATAAGATTAGTCAGAGAGAGTGATTTGGTTTCCTCTTTAGAATTTACTAATCCAGTAAACATTGCATCAATATTATAATTTCTCACTCAATAATATTAATGTAATACATAATAATTACGTTGTAAGTGGAATACATAATAATTACATTGTGAGTAGAAAATTATATATTGATGCAATGTTACTGTGAATTGATATTTATTGAAAACTTTTTCCAGGTCACCTTCTCTGCTTGAGGCACACTTCTTGGAAATCCATCCAGCAAGAAGCCATGCTTGCACTCAGGTTTCTCCAGGTTGCTCTCGATCATGCTGACCACCAGATCGTCGCTGACCAATTTACCTTCGTCCATTACCTTCTTAATTTGACCCCCAAGGGCAGAACCTGAGCTGACCTCGGCCCTCAGCATATCGCCCGTGGATAGATGACATACGCAGTATCTGTCTTTGAACAGCGGCGCCTGAAACAAATATCAATTTAATTCTTGCGATTACAAGAGATTCAGCATGACTGTGAACTTTGGAATATCTTCTAAGTCATCGAGTTTAATTAAAGGTTCGCATAGTTAAGGCAAAAAGCAATTTACAATTGAAAAACATTAAAGGAAATCCAAGCTGTTACAAAAACCTAGTTACGACACAAACGAGATCAAGAAATTTTTATCATTGATATCCTCATTAGAGCAAATTAATATCAAGCAGCACAATCATTCCATTTTCACTTTATTCGATCCATCAGATCATGTGGAGTCATTATCACATCGAAGAGCGACAAGTGGTTCAGCTTGAAAAATAACGAGGTGGGAATTTTCTTTTCTTAGGCGCAAGAGGATACCTGAGTGCCTTTGCCGCTACCGGGTGGTCCCAACAGGACGGCGTTAATCCCGCTCAGCGGTGTCTCGAGCTTCTCCTGCGGCACCACGTTCGTCTGCGGCGGCATGTTTCACGGTTACCTCGTTAACGGGACGGGACGGGACGAAAGGTCGCGTGGATACCTCCGCGGGAATGCTCAGGAATGCTACCACGTTCGTCAGGAGGAGGAGCCGCCGACGACACCGCGTCACGAATGATGATCGCGCGCGACGGACTGCTGGAACATCCTGCCGCGGCACGCGAGGTGCGTGCGTAAGCAGCAAATCGGCGGTCGGTGAATCTGGCCTTTGCTCCGAGACTGAGCGCCTCATCTGTCGACCGCCGCGAGAAGCGACTCCGTCCGCTCAGCGATTTGACCTACCGTAGGAAATATCGTGAATGAGACAAGATATACGAAGAAATAGTTATGCACGATATGAATTGTAATCATGATAATTAAAACGCAAGGCCACGAATGACTTTTTTATTTTCATTTATTTATTGTGATGTGATAAATCTTCCATTTCATGAACAATTAATTATATTAAATTAATTATATTATTTAATTAATTATATTATTTAATTAATTATATTAAATTAAATGAAAATTAAATTTAATATATTTTAAATATCAAGTATTTTTTTCCTGCTATTTAATTGTATATCAAATAGTAAATCGCATTGAATACGAAGTTCGTCGCTAATCAAATTTTATAGCAAGCTTCTTCTACAATTTCGATAAATTTCTACTTTCATTCTCGCTAGGAAATAGAAATTTTTAATACTTATAATATGTAGAATGTATTTGTTTATCAAATAATATTTCGACGGATGTACAAATCATCCGGTGTATCAAGAGATTTGTAATCGATTGACGTAATACAGTTTCGACTGTAATTATATGTTTATACATTTTAGCTCACCGTATTGGAAAAATGTATAAAAGGAGCCGTTTCGTTGTCGTCACCACCATTGTCATCGCGATGGCAATCATTCCAGCGCCTATTTTACAATTAGAAATTTACTCCGGAGAAACAATTGTACCGCCATATTCATCGTCGTCATCGTTGTCGCCGCCGTCGCTACTGCTTCTGCAGAATACGATTTGACAAATGATATTACATCGAAATTAAAATACATCTTGATAATAATTCACATAAAACAACATAAAAGTTGTAAGAACATAAGTCATATCATTGTAGGATTATCAAGCATGCATTTCTTTAGCGAATGGCTGAGGATTCAGAAAGCGGTGGGGGGCTGGGTGGGGCTTGTCAAGAATGACGAGAGAATTGAAGCTTTTGCTACAGATTCCGTTTCGAATTCTTGCATTTAATGTTCCCGTTAGTATTGCAGATATCCATACAAGTTTTTGACAACTGATTGTACGCAAAAAGTTCTCGCATGAGTTGAAACAAATCTCCTGTGACACATCTCGAACGCATAAGAATCGCGCTGCTCCATTGTCTTCTTCGAAGAAGACAATGGAGACGAAAACGGGTAACAATTAAAAGGACTCGTTTCTCCCTGCTCGGTAATCGCCCGTTCGTTCGTTCCAAACGAACGAATTCGTTCGCGTTTTTACGTAACGCAGAATTCGATATAAATAGACATTGATTCCGAGCGTTGACCAATTTAAGCTCGAGCGATTCTTTTGTACCCCGTATAAAAATATCGCTTCTGAGAGCCAAGAAATTATCTCTCCCGTAAGATCTACGATTTACAATCGCAGAGAAATTGCACGCAAATTTAAGAAAAGAAAAAAGAAACGTAAAGCTCAAAGAAGATCGCATTTCCCAAGAGCGTAATCGAGAGCTTCGCTCATC
This sequence comes from Tetramorium bicarinatum, assembly GCA_928718305.1. Taxonomy (NCBI): domain Eukaryota; kingdom Metazoa; phylum Arthropoda; class Insecta; order Hymenoptera; family Formicidae; genus Tetramorium; species Tetramorium bicarinatum. The sequence continues at coordinate 9,807,449 of OV788328.1, forward strand.
ATCATCAGAAGTGATCGAAAGAAGAGAGAGCGCACGCAGCGGCCGTTAATTACAGTCGGCGAGAAAGTGATCGCGCAAACGCATACATAATGCAAATAGAAGAGATTTCGGCAGCCTCTTTGTTTACTGTGTTATATGCAAAAATAGACTTTACTATCACCCGCCGTTGCGCCGACGAGGAACGACGAGAGGAACCGTCCGTTAAGGAAACCGCGCGGTGTCGAAACGTCAAACTCCTCCGCGTTTCTTCCTCCTCCTCTTTTTTTTTTCCTTCCTCTCTCTTCCTGCATCTGCGTTTACGCGATCTTTATTAATAATCGCGAGTCCGTCCACGGCGAGAGATTCACTCGCAGAAACCTGCTTCTATTTGCCCCCGGCGTGTTCTGTCGAGGGAAGGTCGCGCTTCCTCGGTTTTATCATGAATTATCGTAATGCATGCGAACGCACTGTATCCTGTAACAGCGGGTGTATAATTATTGTCTATGTATATATGTATGTATATGCGTGTATACATATATAGGTGTATATTCATAGATTCTACAAAAATGCGTCTTGCATGTTTAGATATCACCCTGGGCTTGGTCGCTTGTTAACCGCGATTTTACACAGATGAGGAATCGCTCGCCAGGCCGACGGAACGACTTCCGGCGAGATGACAATTTACAGAATCCGTATGCGGACGATGTGACGAAGCGGCGTTTTAACTACTTTTTTTTTCTTTTCCGAGATGAACTGCCACCGGTGGTCTTCTCCTATCTTTGTCGTAGAATCGCTCCTGCAAAACGAAATCGACCGCACGTTCGTTACCTTCGATATCGTAACGCAAAGCGGACGCATCGAGGAAACGCATCGTTTAAACTGACATCGCTCGTTTGATTGGAATTTTTATGGTCAATATATAAGGACGGCGTACAAATGGATGAATACACGTAGATGTACTACAACTCTAAATGCGAGGAGACGTGGAAAGTAACAGACGTGACGCAGAGGAAATACCGTGCTTGTACGATCGGAGGTGCAAGTTTCGTAAACGCAGTGCTCCGGCAAGAAAACGAATATTCGCGAATACGCTCGATCTAAAAGTTTCACGCAATCGTAAAATCGCGCAAAATTATACAATAGCTTTCAGCGTATTGCATTTACATCAATTGTAAATCAGTCTGAAGCAGCCTGAGCCAGTATAAACCACTGCTGTAACTTATCTCGCGATATATAAATAATAATCTCTACTCAATAAATATGTCTAACAAATATATCTAACAAATAACTCTGTACAAATAATAATACTCTGATTATAAATACTAAAAGCAGAGACTCATGTAGGCTATATGAATAAAAGCTGCGAGGAAATCATGTCCCTTTTGCGTATCATAGGAGCGGACACAATTAACGCATGCGACATCGGAGAGGAAAAATCATAGCGATCAGGATATGATCTCCCTTAAATTATGTTATCCGTATCCGTACAAACGTTTCAGTACAAATGATACTATTATACAATGTCGTATCGTAATAGAGACTTATGAAATTGGTGGGTTATGAAATCCGCTAGAACTTAGATTGCTTATTGTATAAGTCCTATATTATGTTAAGATTTTATCGGTATCAGATATTGCGTGTTACTTGGTGTTAACCGTTTAGCCTCCTAGAAAATTTGTGTGTACACGTTGTATATGATTCTTTTCGAACCCCTCCCTCCCACCACCTACCTTACTCCCCCGAAACAGACGGTTCACATATAGTCATAGTAACTTCTCAAGCCTATTTGGTCGCAACGACTCGTCAACAATATATCTAACGTTCTAAGAATGGCGTAATATTAATTAAACATCTTCCTTCTGCACGTGTTTACAACGATTAGTTTGCAGAAGCATCGTTTTAATTCGATTTCTTTTATCACACATTTTTTTCTCCCTTCTTCGAAGGCTCGAGGTTCTATTTTTGCGAATATTCTATATTTCAAACCCTCGGAAGCAACTTCGGGAAAAACGAAACACTTAGGATACTCTCGAAGCTCGCAGAACTGCGCTAAATTGTACTATTCGGTTGAACGTTGCAACTAGGGCACTAAGAACTCTAAGCCAACATATGACGATACACAATCGACGCGATCGACGGCAACGTTTGCTTTGACGATCGACGTCTAATTACTCACGACGCCGTAAAATACATCGAGCAAGGATAAGATCATTTATCGGCAAAGGAAGTTACGCGTGTCGTCGACAGAACGCGATGGACAAAAGTGTCAAAACGCGTCTTTCTCTTTTTCTCTTACAACAATATTAAACTTTGGAATAACCGCGTACAGCCGATATTTGATTATCCGGGTCGCAAGTAAAAACTACCATTTACAGAATACGCTTACATACTTCTTCATGCAGATTCTCCTTAGAACGAATTACAAGTAATCGAACGCGAAGACGCGTGCGATTTAACATCAGAATCGTGTCTCCTTCTTCCTGTTGACTATAGCGTGTGCATCGTTATTATGAAAATTGTAATGCTCGATATACGAGACCGTCTCATAATCCATTGTGCGCGTGCACATATATATATCCCGGCTTACTTATTCAACGCAACACTTTGTACAATTCAGTAAACACTATTTCGTGCTCGCAAAACGAGTTTATCCAATCTAAATGCAGGTGTGACAACTCGTTCTATTGACCATTCGCAGTGCGATCGTCGTGAAACGTGAGGCTTCCCGCTCCGTTTTATCTTCCTCTCCTTATGCATTATTATTAGTATAAAATCTCCGTGAACATAAAAATCCTGTTCAACTTAACGTACCTCGTATCGCAATCGCAAATAAGGCGTCACTCAACAAACTTTGAGATTAGAACGCCGTATTGCATAAGAAAGGTACACAAAATTATCATCTCATTTCAAATTCTGTAAAAGATTTCCAAAAAACCGCTCGCCACTTAGAAAAATTTTTGAGATACCGTTCCGAACGGTGGAATGTCCCTCAACGCGACTGCGGCGATCTGCGGAGACCAGCAAAGATCTAACACACTAGCGGATCCTCTAGTGTGTTAGTCGCCTATTTCATATGGTCTCTTGACTGTTCACCGACTGCGAACTGCGTGACGTTTTTCGACTGATCGGTTCCAGGTATGCCGCGGGTGCCCAGCCCTCCATACCGCTGCCGATCAATTTGACGAACCACCAGCCGGCACAGCCAACTTTGAGAAGCTCCAAGGTATCACCCTCGTGCATCGAGACTTCTGATTGTCCCACCGCGCAGTAATCGGCCAACGCCACGTATCTTCCGCCCTACAGTCGTAGGATAAATGCATTTTTCTGTTAAGATATATTACAAACGATTCAAATGAGAAAAAAAATTACTATAAAAATCATTGCCAGAAAGAGATATGCTGTATTGAATGTATCTCGTGGATTGATTTAAAAAAACAAAAGAAAAGTTAATAGAAGTTAAAATCTGGATCATAAAAATGTGAAATTTTTTAATTTCTAATATCTGTTTATTGTTTTAGATTTTGTCTCGGCGTTTGAATACTGCGACAAAGGAAAGACTCACGGGTGCCGGTCCCGGATTGTCGCCAAAGGCGTCTTCCTCGTCCGTATTGCTGTTTTCAGAACTCCACGCCGCATCCTCCTCCGTAGATTGCGACACATCGGTCATGTGAGAAATAACGCTGTTACTGTCGACGGACAACGTTCGCAGAGATCCCGATATACTGCCTTGAGCTTCCCATGAAATAGTTTGCCGCAACGGCCTTTGGATGGAGAAAAATAATGAAATTACAAGAATAAAAGTATTATTAATTTTCAGTAACAATCACATACTTGTGATTAGATTTTCCAAGAGCCGAATTCTGTTTGCCTTTAAGTTCGGCTAGCTGGGACATCAGAACACCCTTAATCTGACGCACCCAGGATTGCTTCACATCGATGCTCGGCGCTTGTATCGTGTGCACCTCGGCTCTACCCTGCAACCATATCTCGAATCGTCTAGCATCACCTTTCACCGATTCTGTCAAGCCAATCTGCGACATCTGCATTAAATAAAATTACGAATAGAACTCTTGGATTATGTTTAAATAAAAGGTAAGATAATTTTGAGATTGAAAGATACCTTCAAATATCTCTTAAAATGATACGTGGCTTTGTCGTGGGCCTGAGGCTTGCTGTGCTTACAAAATATCAGTGCCTTCTCGTATAAGAAAATATGTCGTTGAGATGGTTTTAGTCGCAATAATCGCTCCCGCTTACTGCTGCTCCAAACACTAAACGAACCTTGTAACAATAATTCACCTTGTGCACTCAGATCACCCTATAAATACAGAAATACAGAGATATAACAAAGGAAAAGACATAATGATCTTCTATCGAGAAATAAAGCTAATGGAAGTGCTTACTCCAAAACCCGTTATCGCAGTTTGATGCATACTATCATTAACACACTTTAACACAACTAGCATGCAATCCAATGCTTCCTGTAACTCGGTGCAGCACGAAGGTTCATCGCTGTACTTTAATAAATCCTTTAACAACAACTGGTACTTGGTAATTCGCTGAACAGGCTTGAGAAGGTATGCAGCGAGCGGCAGCTTGTGGCCAAGCTTCTGCTGACAGGCTGCGAGAAACTGTGGCTCGCTTTGTATCTGTTCGCGCAATCTCTCAGATCGCGGAATGTTCTGACAATAATAACTGTACAATCTAAAGAACATCTCGCGCTGGAAATATATGTAAAATTAGTATTTAAGAGCGGATGTAGCATGTACACACAAGTATACTCAATGCTCACCCTTTGAACAAAGCACAAAGCGACAAGTTCAGTGTTCGAAATGCAATTCTCCAAGTCCCTTAGAAACGTCTCCCCATGAAAAATACAAATATCCTCTAAGTTTCCAAACAATACGTCCGCTTTGCCAACTAGTGCCGCGGGTATCAAATGAGCCAGCGCTTCGTTCGTCATTTCCATCTTGTAGCCTTTAACGATCGAGCCAAGTTCGGCAACGTAAATTCGCTCGGTTTCCACGAGTTCCGTCAAGACATGGCCGCGCTTTAAACGCAAAGCTTCGACATCCCGAGGCTCGCTTTCCGGCGACGAGGATTCTCCTTCTATAGGACTCATCTCCATCTTAAAGTATAACAAAACTTATATGTGATGTTAAACATTTATAAATGATGTAAAACTAACATGTATCATGTCATTTTTCAGATATCATTTACAAGCAGGAAAGGAAATTACCTTTGGCATGGTGTTAGCTTTCTTGAGAATTCTGCCAGACTTTACGGTTTGAGGCAGTGATTGTAAGGGTTTGACTGGTTCTGGAGTGACGGTTTGTACTGGTCTGGCTGGTTTTATCAATTGCTGTTTTAGTGCCATTATCCTCTTGTCACACATTAAAGACACATCTTCTATCCTTTGTAGAACCTACGAATAGATTTCGGATCGAGATGCATCTCATAATTAAAAATAGCTCGAAAATACGCACTTGTGTAATAAGCGCTTTAGTTTCTGGCATCACGGAATCCTCAAAGATACATCGGGGATGGTGAAACTCCTCCGCGGCTTCGATCAACTGCTGCAGCTCTTGGAGCGCTTGATCCGGAGACGTGGTGCTATTCTGCGACGCTAGCAGTTCTATTCCTCGTGTACACCATGTGTTAGCCTAATTAGTTAATAAAATATTTACTTCAGTCCTTTTAGTCGAAAAGTATATCTTAAAAAGTTCTGAAGTGCAAACCGGGAGTATAGACAATACCTTATCTATACGTTCCATAAGTTCCCTGCATTTAGTCAGCATGTGTAGTCGTCTCTCCAATCTCTGACTGAGAATAGTGCAGACTCTTTGCAGCTCCACGCATTTGGGTTCCACGACATCCGCCGGGCATTGATGCCTGCCGGACAATAGCTGTTGACCAGCGGATATCACTTCTTCCGCGTGATCTATGTCTCCCTATAAACACATATAATTATATTTATGCACAATAACGCGATTAGATATTGATATATTCATGAAATAAAGGTGCTACGAACAACCATGACATGTTTCTTAGTTTCTTATTAAATCGTCTAGAAAGCTTGTTATAGAAGAAAAAAATACTATTATATGCGTGCAATGCAGAGATCGAGAAATCATAGTGATAGTGACATTCTCAAAAATTCATCGTGCCAGTGATCGAACATGAATGAAATCTCCATCGGTTTTCGACTTATGCGTGCATTTCAACTAAAAGAAGTAAAAAAAAAAAAAACACGAAAGTAGGATATTAGCGTAAACGATAAATAACGTGTAATCAAAATTTAATCCATGTAGCGCCTACGGAAATACTTGTTGAAACGTAACGCTTTCTATTTAAAGACATGATACGTATAAGACTGAAATATACGTGATACGTAGATGCTAAAATATATATCAAAATTACTGTGTGTCTCAAAATGTATAAATTCTATTACAGAATACATGTATTTTGTTAAGTGGATTGCTTACCAAGACCCAAATCCACATGGTATGCAACAAATAGGACTATCGACAAAATGACGAAAGCGGTGCAAAGTAACATTTGTGCATGATGTGCGTTATATATGTTACTGCTGATCACGTTCAAACCAGAATTTATGTATTACATATAAACACGATGACAGACATTAAGTAATAAATTCCTAGAATAATTACGATTTGCAAATATAATTATTGCATTTTTATCTTGTTACAAAATTTATATCGCAAAAAGGGAAACTTTTATAACGAATAAAAAGATACTGGTTTGAATAGTGCATTTTGGTGATCTGAGTGCAATGTGTACACATATTCTGAGGCAAAGTTAGCAATGATGTAAAATTGCTTTCGCTAAGGTCTCGTATAATCATATTATTTTTAATGGGTCTTTAATTTTATATTTCAACAAACAATGATTTTATGTTGCAGGACATAATTATTATAAATTTATAACGCTATTTGAAAACGTAAAAGACTTTCGTTAGATATTTTACCAGTAAAACGATCATTAATTCGATTATATTATAGTATCTCGTCGAAAAATTACTTATTAAAAGAAGCCACGTACTCTGCATATTCGCTGAAATGTCGATGTGTCGTGCAACAATTGCTCCACTCTCGCTTGCGTCTCGCCAACTTCCGTCATTTCTTCCGCCGTCTTTAGATGCTGATCTAACGTCGCTTGCAATTCTCGAAAATCTTGCTCGAATTGCCGTAGAGCCAGACAGTGCCTCAAACGTGAACTATGATGCGACCAAAATAAGTCAAAGGTTCGCTCAGTTTCTTCCAACTGGACGAGTAATCTAAAATTGAATCAAAATGTTAAAAATTATATCCGACATGTTATAATAATCCAAGAATATCTATAAATGTATTATATTTCATTTGCAAAATTAATTAAATCGAGCAAAACGCAAATGATTTGTGAAATCCGCGAATATTGTATATAAAAATAGCAATTTCGTTATTGAGTTTATCGCGTTAAATTTTTCGCGAACCTCTCTACTGCAGCAACATTTCCTAATCTATCGGCCGTTCCTTTTCCAGTAAGCTGTCGTACACTATCTAAGAGGGCTTCTCCGTGTCTGGCAGCGCTGAGTATCTCTTCCTTTAACTCGTTATACTCGGCTTGTTGCTGCGCCAATAACGTTGTCGTGGCAATAGTGTTATTAGGAAATTCCACCTCGGACAAACGTCGCGTGTAAGAATCTAACGCGAGAGACACATCCTGCGTCATGGATGAAAATTTTTCCAAACTCTGCGCAGAGAACAATACGAAAATTCATTAATACAGAATGCACAAATTAATTCCATTTAATATCGTTAAATTCGTTTGACGTATTTACAATTCTGTTTTGTATCCAAGTATGATGGCAATAAGGTAAATCGCCGCCGAGTTGCTCGGTGAGCTGCTCCTTATCTATGAAATCGTGCAACTCGGCGACGTTGGCTAAGAATATGACCCTGAATTTGAAATCCTCCCGAAACAATTTATTCGACACTTCCGAAATTGCCTTTTGTAAAAATCCAACTGGTCGTAGCACATACGCGACGTGTACCAAACCAGGAAAAAATGCCTGGAAAAAAGTATAGAGTGATATAATGAGAACTATTATATGTTTCAATTTAAATTTTTTCTATATTTTTAAACGCGTACGGATTATTATGTTGAATACACTTACAGAAATTTTTAGAAGCACCGTTTTCACTGAATTCCACTTATCGTTTCTCCGGTCAATTATCAAATGAAATCCAAGATCAGCTTCTTGCAACCTTAGTGATAAGTTTAAAATACAAATATAATTTAATTTAATTCAAGTGATTTAATCGTATGAAAAAAAGAAACGTTACGCATAAATTAATTAATTTTATCCTTACGTTGGCACAGAAGTAAGATACAACATGAGACGCTGATAGTCCAAATCAGTCACATTATGGAAATTACCATTGTCTGGAAATGTGATTATAGGACATCCCTCTCGCGTTTTTCCTCCTAAAAAGAATATAAGAGGCTGTTTTTTTAGACTGAAAAAAAATGCTTATCTTGACAGAAATAAAAGAGCAACTTATAACATTAAATATTTACCAGCAATAATAGCGTATTGTGCTTGGAGAAGGTCTGCAACGTCTCGAACTGCCAAGTCTCCATTTTCTATCTCGCCTGTCATACTCTCTACATCTTCTGAAATCAAATATTGTCCTTTCCATTATCACACCAACATTTTTGAGAATATATTTTTAGATTTACAGCGTTTCTTACAAAATTAATAATTCGTGGGATAAATCTTTTGATATCAAGATTTATCAAAAATGTGGTATATTAAAATTTTTTAAACTATTTAAATATATGGACAGTTAAAAATTAATTAGAAATCAGCACTTCTTCTATCATTTTCATATTTGGATATTTACAACATATAAACATTATACACACACACACATATACACTTATAATATAAATCCCCTTGAATATTTTTAACATATTCATAGAAATTTTTACCATTTATTTTATTCTTGAATTAGATAAAAAATCGCGTGTCTGAATTATTTAGAAGAATACTGCACTTTCAGTAGGTGTCACAATGTCATTCAATTATAACAAAAAGCTCAAATGACCTAACGATCTCAGTTGATACTCTGTTATGCAATGTTTACTGTGAATGCACGGCTCAGCTCTCGCTGGTGTACTGAATGCGAGTACCTGATCAGAGGTTGCACTCACATGACCTTGCTGATGCCACCGAGCTGAAACAGTTCCCTACAGTACCCACAATATTGCTGATATAACTGTAAACCAAGAGGCTCTCAAACGGAAGGCTATATCCTTAATTATGCCAAGAATCTCGAAAGACGAGGTAGTTAATTTCTAACTACCGATATACGTTAGAAAGCCCCAGTTTCGCAACAGTTTAACGCCTCTACCATACTTGCTTATATAGGAAACAGAACTTCGGATATAAAAGTCATTAGAAGAGAACAAAATTGACTAATTGAAAAGTAAATTATATATTGACGCCTGAATTTTTTAACATTTTGGAAACTATCAGATTTTTATGACAATTGTAAAAGAGAATTTAACATGCTACTCAATAATTAAATCCTAGTTAATTGATTTCATTTAAACTTGATTTTGTTTCATATGGGAATGAGCATTAAATTTATATGCTTTCACATATGCACGTTACAAATAAAATGTATAAATTATATATACATAATATTTGTAGTTAATAACGATTGTAAAGAGAATTTGCGTTTGTAGATGAATTGAGAAGCACTGCAGTTCTGCTACTATAGTTATATACTTGATTTCCATGTCTGGAATTCATGGAAGGTAAGAAATATCGAGATTCTGCACTTTTGGGCATCGGATCATTGAACTCTTCGTATAAACACAAGGGTGGTGATAGAGTCATATAAAAAAAAAATAAATTATAATTATAGTTTCAAAGAAAAAAATTTTATTATGAAATAAGATAGACTATACATTTTTAACAAATATAATGCAATTAGCATTCACATCGCTACATCGCTACAATGTAAATCTTACCTACGAATTATATTATCTATGAACATTTGGCTAAATGCTTTTCATTGGTCGTAGAAATATTTTGTGCAGTTATCGTTACATTCAGGTTTTTGATAGAATATAACTTATCCAATAGAGTGGTGTAACAAAAGATATATTGTAACAAACTGTATTTAATACAGCATAAGTCATGCTTAAGCATAAATTCTTATGTGTAAATATATATAAATAACTTCATGTATTTGGGGAATATAATACATTTTTTATGCATTATATAAACTAGGTTCTCGGTTTAAGACCCGGGGAATTAGAACCTTAGAGAATAGGCATGTATCACATATACATATATACATGCATATCATTTGTACAAAACTATTTTCACAATTTTCCACGTTATACCGCTTTCGTTTTCGACAGTGCGATAGCAGGACTGTTAACAATCAGTCCGCGCGTAGTGACCTGATAACTTACGGTGCAGTCCTGCAATTTTCTGATAGGCGTCAGTACGTAAGTCTCGCTCTGTCCTAGATCGCTGGTTATCACCAACGGCAGTATCGTGCCACCCTTCGCCTCTAGCTCCGACTTGGGCGATTTCCGTTGGCCCGTATCGTCCTTCGTGTCAGGCTCGGTCGTGGAGTGATTCTGCGCGCTCTGATTTCTCACGACAAACTCAAGTTTGGCAAACTTGACTTGCGGAAACTGCACCTTCATGAAACGTCGAAACGTCGAGTAGCCCATGTTCTTGACGTTGGGCGACACCTTCTTGCAGTACTGTGTGTACAGATCGTGCACCGTTTTCCGCGTTACGTCCGGCGGCAGGTGCAACGGCGCGTTCTTGGCGAGCTTGGTCTTCTGCTTCGTCTCCTGCACCTCGATGAAGTTCTTCAAGAACTCCGTCGCGATCTTGTATATGTCCAGCGAGAACGTGTTGTGCGGCACTTTGCCGTGATTGCCGTGCACCCGCGGCGTCACGCCGTGCGTCATCAAGTGCTTCCGGATCCGCTTGATCTGATAATGCGTGCAGTTCTCCAGATACAGAAAAGCATCCAGGCACACTCTACGACCCTGATAAACATACTGCGCACGTAATCTACGTCGCTCCGTGTGTCGAGCAGTTTGATACGGGTCCGTCAGACAAGCCATTGTCACGCCCATTAAATACATGTCGTGCTCGGCTTTAGTTAGCTCCGCGATATTCAGCCTGTGCCGATAAACCACCTCGGGATTTAGGTCCTTGAAGCACTGATCGTCGACGCACTCGCAGCCTCTCTTGAAGCGATCCAGCACCTGGACTGGACTGTCCTCCAGTTTTGTAGGATCGTAACTCGTCTGACCCACGTTCCGAGCTTTCTTCATCTTGATCTTCGCGACGGTCTTCTTTGGCTTGCTGGTGGAGACGCTCTTGCGTTCCTCGTGTTTCTACAATAAGGATAAATTAACGTGTGCTAAATAAATTACCAATTTTAAATTTCAGAAAAACTATCTGATATAACATCAATATGTATATGTGAACAAATTTCGATTTCTTTCTTGAAGAAAATTGAAATTTGGATGTAAAAATACTTGTAACGTAATGATTTAGAATTTTACCTTCTTCTCTGCATCTGTTACTTCCGGCTCCTTTGTTGTTTTATTTTTATCAGCAACTGTAGCCTGTGTACTAGCTTTTGGTTTTTCCTTACTGTCTCCTGGCTCCATGTTATATCTTGGTTCATATAATAGTTTCCTGTCATGATAAAATATAGAATATAGCATAGATAAAATAATTAAAATTATCTAATAATTATATAAATTTCAGAATCAAAACAAGACCCGAGAATATTAATATATATAAATTTACTTTTCAAGAATTAATAATAACTTTGCAAACTTTTAATTTTGATAACTTTTAAGCGTTAATCTTCTTTTAATTTCAGTTGCACTCTCTCTGTGTTTTCTTTCTTTCTCCTTTCACTCTTTGAATAATAATATACTCTTATTTCATTCCAAAAGTGTGCGAGAGAGCAGCCGTATTAAAAGGAAACGGACGCCCATATGTTCAGCTGCGGCTTCTGCACTCGAGACGAAATAAGCGCGTGCACCTGATCCAGGAACAAGGGAGAAAAATCGGAGAAGCGTGTAAAGCTAGAGTTGGCAGGATAAACTCCACAGCTACGCTTTCTACGGACGCGTGTCGCACGGAGGTGTCCTGTAGGAGACGCAAACTCGGGACTCGACGAGTGCAGAAAGTGCAGCTGAGCGAGGGACGGCGACCCTAAGGTCGAGAATCGCTGATCGCGCCCCTCGGTCACCAACTTTCGTCCCTATAGCCTGCTACGTCGACGGTTCTACTCACCGCGATTCGACGGAGTAAAGGGCTCCAAGGGCTCGAACTAGTCGTCCAGCGACTCGATGGATGTCAGGTCGACGGGACGGCGCCTACGCGAGCCCGTTCTCGCAGCGCGCAGCAACAAATCGTGTCGTAATTCACCAGCCAGCACTCCCGACAGTCCCGACGATATGGCGAACGTCGAGCTCGCGTTATTGCACGCGACAGAGGCGGGGGCACTCGTTCAGGGCCGTGCGCGAGAATACGGCGCCCCTCGCCATCCACACTGAGAGAAAAATATAGTTACTTTTGGCCTCAATTTTATACTTATAACGATAATTATGGTTAACATAATGATGCATATAGTTAAGTTAATGATTAAAAGTTAATTGTTAGAAATATTAAATTATGGTTGAGGCCAAAAGTAATTATATTTTTCTCTCAGTGCGTTTCGTTATCGCGCCGCGATAAAAAGTACCGCGGACGTGTCTTGCCTTGGCAGCAAGAAGAAACATATTTATTTTACGTTTCTTGCCTCAGTCGGGAGGTTTTTTATAAATTGCGAGAGAACGTTTCGTTCTTGCTGTGAAAATAAAATATCAGAATATCAGCCGTTTCGGAATGGAAAATTTAGCTGATATTAATTATGTGCATTCTGCTTGATAATTAAATGTTGAAAATATAATTGCTGGATTTTTTGAAATGGACATAAAAGATGCGCATAAAGAGAAGACGCGCAATATGCGGCCGTTTTCTTATCTCTCTTTTTATTCAGGACGTCTGTGCAATAATAATTAGGTCTACTTTTTTAAATTAAACTTTTTGCACCGTTTATTTTTCCTCTTTTTCTTTCCAACGGGAAAGAGAAAAAGAATGATGAACGGTGCAAGAAGTTCAAAAGAATAGATCTATGTAAATCAAATAATAAATATTTTGTTGAAAACGTAATCTCTTCCATCTTGAAAGGTTTACTTTAAGAAAATAGTGATGGTGAATCAAATTGATTATAAAAAGAATACACTTCGAGTAAATAACATTAAGCGATCTGCATTTTATGTCTTAAAGATATTCCGCATCTAAAGGATTTAATAGAAATGAATAAGTTAATGAAACAATCAGTTATAAATTACAATTGAATCTTCCATAGATTCTATGGAAAATTAACGAAACAGATATCCGTATCGGGTCCGACACGACGGCATTAATTTCAGCCGATGTCGAAATCCATTTTTCAATCCCGGAAGTGATTCGCACGTGATATCGATCATGTCGCATGCGGTGTCAATGTATTCTATCGGACATCGAGGAGGAACCGCGACAGAGTGTTCGTTCTCGTGTCGGACAGGGAAGAAAAAAAAAGCTTCCCGATTCCACTGCAAACGGAGGCGGAAGTGCGCGGATTATTGATTGACGGCAAGGTGCGGATACAGCCCTGGCGCTTAACCCCTCTATTTCCCTCTCTCTCTCTCTCTCTTGTCCCCCGACTCTACACCGCCCCAGCGCGAGCGAGGGGAGGACACCACCCCGAAGACTGCATGCATGCACAATGCGCAGCACGCCGAGACGACGAGCACGCTCCAAATAGCATACACTATTCTTTCGACGATCGACGTAATCCCGAATCACGGTCGGGATTCCGCGATCCTCTCATTGTTTGAATATTACAAAATTACATTTTTAACAAAGGGTAAAAACAAGTCGCCAAACGCGATTTAATATGAAAAACTATTATATATATATCGAAAAAAATCTATTGTACAAAATAGTTTTAATATATCCAATAAAAATATAAAATAACTGTGCATTGCAGCATAAAAAGAAGTTTAATTGAATGATAAGTGTCGTTTAACATTTCATAATTTTAAAAATATTAAAAATGTTTTCCAAAGAAAAAATGTTGAACTTAGAAAATTACGCTGAGTCGAGAGAGAAGAAAACCTTTTAAAAGATTAAATATACTTTAAAACTACTAAGGTCATAGAAAATATTTAAATCCAGTTGAATAATTAAAAAGATGTAGAATATAAATGAAAACGAACTATTTTAATGTTACATTTGTACAACGTGATGTTTCGAATATGGATCGATCTCCTCCTTTTATTTCGGAAAATTAGAAAAAGTTCACATGGTTTCTGGGATCGCAACGCAAAAGATCTCGAGGTCGCCTCAACATTTCATTCCGCGGCTTCCACCCCCGAGCCGTCTCCCTACTCGCCAAGGTCGCGCGGAAGCCGTGGCAGCGAGCCGCGATAGCGCCTCTTATCACGGAAACGATCTCAGGTTCTTGGTTCCGCGCTTGAAACCTACGGAATTCGTTTCTTTAACGTCACGAGAAACACCGCTTTAGATGGCGGGCTTGCAGGCATTTGTACAAATACGTATTTACACTACCTGATAAGAAAAGGTAAAGCCATTTTCAAGACACGTTTCGTATAACCGTTGTTTTCAACAACTGAATGAATAATCAAACAATTTACAATCTTTACGATAGAGAAAATGAAGTCTGCGTGCATTATTTTCTCTTCATATATTCCGTTATTAAATCTTAATTATCATAATTACTTATTCTATTAACAAATTACGAGAAATGACTTAGATCACGGAAAGTAAAAGAAAACAACGTTAAATGAACAATAGAATAAAACGGGACTGTTGGAGTCAGTTAAAAAAAATCGTTAAAAAAAATTTTCAAGATCTAAAAATATTGGAAACAAACACTTTAAATTTAAATATTTAATTCGAAAGTCCCTCTTCCAATATTTTTAGATTCTTCTTGAAAAGTTTTTATTTGATTTTTCTCGCCTTGGTCTTATGCCAAAGATAAAACCGACGACTAGTTTATACTCGAATCGTGCACTGTTATATTAAAGGATCAAATTGAAAGCTCAATTCCTTGAGTTAAATAAATAATATTTTGTTATTTCTAATTACTTATTACTTTTGTTACTTTTAATTACTTGTTATTTTTTAATTATGTGTGTCGAAATTATCATTTTAACGCAAAATACAAAATGTAGTAAATATTATTATTTAACTCTATTGTTTCAGTCAAATTAATATATTGAAACAAACAATACAACGATTTAAAAAAATGGTTAAAAATGACTCAAATTGAATATAATTTAACAGTGCATTTATTAAGAGAATACGATAAATTTCTACGCCGTGAACGATTGTGATCGTATGTGAGCAATGCGAATCAAACCTTTGCATTTGGTCGAGCAGTGTTGATGGCAGGGACAATTGCAGCTATGCTGCGACTTTCGGCGGAGAATCATCTTGGCTCGCCTGACGGTCCGATACTTATCGTATTGTCATGGAACGTTGCAACTTATACAATAGAGTCGACTGTATAATCAACGCTGCGACGACGCGCAGAATCATCGACCAGGCTACAGCACGTTCCACAAGGCTGCTCAAATCGCCGTCCACTTCAACGGTTCGGACTTTCGTCCTCGTGTCTTTAATACGTTGCACGACAGGACACTGCGCCGCGAGACTGCTGTTATAACAGCACTGTATAGCGAAACGTCGAATCGCGACGTACACGAGTATTTCGTAGATTGAAAAATGAAGAAAATTGAACAACAAATTGAAAAATGAAGAAAATTCTTTAACGGTATTTGATTTCTTCCCGGTGGAGGAAATTGCGGTCTCAATTTTGTTATCTCAATTTGCCGAAGCGCCGATCAATATGTAATAACTTCCGATCTGGATCTCGCCGATGTTAGAAAAAGAGGAATAATGTATGAGGAATCTCGAGAGTGTAGCAAACGGAATTTATGCTTCATAATTTAGTGTAAAAAGCGTCGCGCCGAGGCTGCCGCTTTGAGCTACTCTGTACGTCGTCGCTTCTAACGTTATGCAATGAAAATTGGTACACGATACTGCGAGCGAGCTGACGGCGGCACAGAAGTTCGCCGGCGGGAAGTTATCGCCGCCTCGTAATTAAACGTTGCGCGATAATATCGGTTATTCTGATCGATTCTATGCAAGAGTAGACTGAAGCCTCTCCTACAGGCATTCTCAAATCTGGCAGAGCGCGAGAGTTCCCCTTTTCGATTAAAAGACGCGACTTCGTTTCGCGCGCGGAGTCTCAATTTTTCTCGGTCCGCTCTGTACACCGGTCGAACACTGTCACCTGTCAGGTGTATAGTTTACATCAGTCGGCGTGTTACGTGTTCGTTATTTTATCCTCAGACGTCGCGAAAACTTAGCGACGTTGCCGAACGTTCTCGACATGCTTGTCTCATCTTCGAATAATGCAGTGCGTTGTGATTTTAAAAAATCTCGAGGAATCATTACGAAATAACTTCGTTCCTGTCAAAAGAAGATATTATAGACAGTAAGCACCGTTTTACAAACCAATCAACCGTGACGAGATAACAGCGTTGTCATCCACTTAAAATGTTAATGATTTGAATATTAATAAACTGAAAAAAATTCTGATTAAAAACGGAGGAATTAGAAAAATCTTGTAGGATTAATCAAATATTCTAGTTATTATAAATTATAAAGTATTGAGTTCGATTATAATAACCAGAATATTTGATCAATCCTACAAGATTTTCTGATTCGTCCGTCTTTTAATCAGAATTTTTTTTCAGTGTAATAAGTAAAATTTTAACCGATAAGTAATATAAAATAAATAGAAATATCCCACTTTCGGCAGGATTTTGGCAGCTTATTTTCACGTGAATTTATATACTTTTTCCTCAATTGCGCGCAGTAACGATTTAAAGTCTCTTTCTTGAAATATTAACTCGAAGACAGTCAGAGAGATGGAGACAGACACAGAGAGTGTATTTGTGGAGTCGTTATTTCTGCACGATTAATTATATCTGTCGTGTGTGTGTTACTCCGAGATTAATATCTCATTACATTGCGACGTGCGCGAGATTTCTCTGGCGCCGCTGATGAAACAATAGGGCAGTCTATCACTGTTCTATTTACAGTCAATTATATCCACCAGGTTCCAACGAGACGACGGCCTCGTCGTTTTTACGCTCGACAGTTTGCCACGAGGATACGCCGGTCACGTTGCACACGATTGCACGCGCTATATGCGCTATACGGTAGAACCTCATCAAAGTTGCACGAGGGTTCTTTTTGATCGATACCGACCTGCTCGCGTACGTCCAGCAACCCTTCCGCGAAGGGACGCCTCCGCGCTAACTCTTTGTCGTGTAGAACGGTCGTGAAAAAGTAACGCTATTGTTAAATTAATAATTCAGTCTAGACTGCTTAATTAAGTAATTTAAGGCGTTACTCTTTAAGATAGACAGCACAATCGATATACTTAAAACAAAGAATAATGAATATTGATGAAATTTTTCAGTTGGGATTTTATGCTTAATTATTAGAAAATATTAATTTGTTCTAAAATATTGCTATTTGAAAATTACCGTACAACAGCCCGAATTAGATTAATGTATAACTCTTGAGTAATTTATGGTTTAATCGAAAGATTTATGACGATTCGTGGAGGATGTTTTTCAGAGAAACAACCGCAGAGTTGGGAATTGAGAAATATTAGAGTACGAATAGCGTCGATGAACAAATGTCGGTTCTAAAGTGTAAAATATTATACACGCGACGGACGACATTTCCGCCCATTCCTTTATCGCGCCCGCGATATTTCCGCTCATTATCACACCCGCGAGATTTCACCGGTTAACTTTTATCGCGCTCGGGAGATTTGCCGGTCGGGTTCGTTTCGTGACGATTATTACTCTGGCGAATAATTTGCCACGGCCGGCAGCAATCACGCAAATTTAGTGAGCGTACATACATCCATCTAGATACGTTCACGTCACATTTCTCGTTATCTTTCTCTCTCTCTCTCTCTCTCTCTCTCCCTCTTTCTTCTTCTTGCGTCTCTCTGGGACTTTTCGTTCTTATACATATATACCTGACCAGCCTCGCTGATAAGCCGTGGTATTATCAACGAAACGATGGTCAATATCTTGGCGGGACGAATTTACTATCGACGCTATAGCTCGTTTCACCTTCGCCGGATGTCGTCGACATCACGTTGCATCGAGCAGATTTCAAAACGGGTTTCGAAAGAGGAGGACATGTACCTCGCGATTAGAATTATCGTCTCGAAACTCGATATACCCAGTTCAGGAAATTTTCCATGAGTTTATATCTTTGAAATTGGAGAACGATGATATGTTTATTTGCAATCCTCTGATATACTTGTGCATTCTGCGTAATACAAGAATCAAAATTTGGAATCACTTTATATAAACTTTTGCATAACTTTCACATTTTTTGAAAAAATTAAACAGAAATTGATAAAAAATTTCAACGACTCTTCTAACCGGTATTTCAGGGTCGATGCCTACAGTTATGACATTCCCGGATGACGTATTGCATAAAAGAAGCTCGCCAGTAATTGCATGACGTGTGGGAACCCCTTCCTGCATATTTTCCGTCGATTACGATCTCGCTCTCTAATTTACCATCAAGCTTCGTCAATTCAGGACTCCGTAATATTCTCCCACGAATTCCCGCGCGCTGCCAGATGCACTCCTCGCTACCGTTACTATAAATCTAACGCGATCGCTCACCGTCACCCGGGTCGACGGTTCTCCAAGTCCCGTCGGAGATGCCGCGGAATGCCGCCACCGGAAGTAGCGAATCTATTTTCGTCGAGACCGGCGGGCCGCCCTCGGCGAGCACAACTTGCACGTGGTTAAATTATCGCGCACCGTTCGCGACAATGATGCACGTTGATAGGCGAATTAAGGACGTATAAGTGTCGCGGACACTGTCACCGGTGTCTCCCGCGCGCCGCTAGCTCGCATGCACACGCCGACGAGATTCGCGTACGGGATCCCGCATGCGGAGAGCGTCGTACACGCACGCACACGCCCGTTGACGCTCCGCGTGTGATCGATAGAGAACCGCCGCCGCCGACGCCGCCACTTTTGCACCGGGGACTCCCCGCCGCCGCGACTGCGGTGCACCCAGTGCACTTTGCGCGCGGTGCTTTTAATCGAGGCGCGGTGCTTCCTCACGCGAAAACGAGGAAATGCGAGAATGAAGATGCCCGAAGACGCGTCATCGTCGCGGACGGATGGACCAGGATGGACGGACGTACGGAAATCCGCGGTTCCGGTAGGTTCCACCGGTGCGTCGCGATGCGGCGGCGCCATAACGCGGCGTCGCCGTAGGGACGTCACCGGACGACCGTCGGGCCCGTGTTTCTCGAGGCAGATCGGCAGGGAGTGCCCTTCGTCCTGCGAACGAAAGAACTCATCTTGGAAACTCGTGACGTCCATTTGCGTTTTTTTTTTAAATAGAAAGTGTTCAAAACTGTGAGAACTTCACCTTCGGCTACGTCAAATCGAGTGATGCAATTAGTCGCGCGACAGCGCGTCGCAGGGCCATTAACGCTTTCCGCTACGTCAAGTCCTTAGATCGGAGGCCAATGATTCTCCATAGTTTTCAAGTTTAATTCAGCAAACTCCACGACGAAGCGAACTTTGTGCGCCCATTCACGAGCTACGCCCTGTTCCTCTAGCTACGATCCTGATCGGCGGGGAGGTAAGGAACGGAGGACGGTCACCAATGACAAGCGAGACCAGTCGACGTGGTAGGGACGAGTGCACGTGACTTGCAGCGTGTCGCGCTCTGTCAAAGTCGGCCGATATCACGGCGTCCGCACGAGTTAACCCTTTCATGATCACTGGGACATATAAGTCTCACTTAAATAATTTATAGACTCAGTAATTTAGCGTGCATTTTACTACTAAAATAATATTATATCAATAAAAAATTTTTAAATAATTCTATTGTGAAAGGGTTAAGACCTCAACTTGAAAATCATTGAAGTATACGTAGTCCCACTTTAAAAATTTAAAAGAATTCGATTATTTAATATGCATTTTATTACTGAAAAAAACATATCAATAAGAAAATTCAAAACAAACAATAATTCGGTCATAAAAGGTTTAAAATCCTTCCCGGTTTATTCTTTCAAATATACCCTGTACGACAAGCGGCCTAATAATTAATTCATTCAGAAAGGAACTTATCTGTACGACATTCGTACTTTTCCTCCGCTGCATGTCCCGACGCTGCTTGAATACGAACAAACAGATTATCTCTTGTGTACCTGTCCCTCGAATATGCGGGAAAAAGAGATTTTCGTGCGATATGGAATGATTGATTCGGGTATGAGTAATTTATGGTGAATAAAGTTCGCGTAGCACGTAACTTATTCGTGTCACGAAAAGTTAAATATAATAATAATATAATTTTGGAAACTTTGTGAAGAAGACGGCGACGACGGCGGTGACGTATCAGAAGATATGCTATCGCGTGTCTCGATATTCTTAGCATTTAAAAAAAAGTTTATATATTTCAGAATTTTAGAGAATATAAATTAACACACATATATATATATATATATATATGTGTGTGTATAAATTAGAAATAATCTCTAATAATTAAGATCAAAGTATACTTATATTGCGACTTAATTTAAAATTTAATTTTGCGATAATTATTTGATGTTATTAAACAGTTAAGCACATTATAAAAGCATACACAGTTCATCGAACGCAGACAAAGATGCAGACGGATTTGCATAAAACACAGATCGTGCGGTTGACGTCACCGGGTAAGGCGCTACTTTACAGGCAGTTACAAAGCGAGCGCAAATCGTGACGGGGATTTACACGACGGAAGATATTTCGCGAGACGACGTTACACGATTATTCGCTCCATCAGACGGGAAATTGATTTATCGTCATCGTCAAACGGCTGCTGTAATTCGCACGCGAGAGAAAAAAATTCGCGGGAGGCACTTTGTGGAGGAGACTAATTAATACTCGGCGGCTGATTACTGTCGTTCGAGAACGCCGTCTGTCGAGAATGTAATTATTCCAAAGAGACAGAGACCGGAGAACGGCGGAATATCGATGGATCATTAACGTAGAGAACGTGCCGCTCTCGATTAATTGCGGTGATACGCGCGAATAAAAGAACCGGTGAGTCCCATTGTTTGTAAATCAATAATAAACGCGCGTGTCCACAGGCAAATTCCGCAAATAAATCCGCGATCCATTGTCCGCGCCGGTCGCCGCTTAATCGAGAATGAAAAGCGGGGAGAAATGAAAGGAATAACGAGAACCGATGAGGAGATCGGCGAGGAAATCAGGAGGAATTAATCGTTGTTTGAAAGCAAGGCGATATCAATTTTTTACGCGCACATTCCTCTCTCTTCACTCGGTTAATTATTCGAATATCCCCGATAAAATCGATGAGCGGATACCTTTCCCGGGGCGGCCTTGATTACAGTAATGTTTTATCAGGAGGATGGACAGAACCCTCGCAGGCAGAGAACACGCCTCAATCTCTTTGACAATAACGTTTGGACGCGTTCGAGGAACCCCCGGGAGCAATAATACACAGGGATCGATACGCGACACGCGCGATTTGAGGGACAGAACTACGAAGGGCCCGGTCGTGAACTCGCGTCCCGTCGCCGAGCTTTCCCGTATCCGTCGAAAATCATCTCCACTCGACGTCACGGTACGCGAATAAAGTGCGGCCGTCCTGTCAGCCGGCGGCGGCACTGCCCAACTTAAATTGACAATTTAATCGGCGACCACTTGAACGATTCCTCTTGTGGGTAAAAGAGAAGAGTCGTGTACACAACTCGGGTTGTAATTAAATTTCTGCGAACGGACCGAGGAGAGAGAAGGGATGACGGAGGAGACCCCCGAGGGCCCTGTTAGATTTCCTAGCTTGCTGTATTCGCGTTTTGCGCTTTTTGCACGTAAATTGAATTTTGCATCATTATCGAAGAAAAGAAGGAAACGGGTGAAACGTTGAAAAGCGCAGTCTACAAGCAATAAAATTGAAACGAGGGCAAAGCTCTCAAATATATACCTTCGCACTTCGCGTATGACGTCAGACTCAAACATCAGGGGGTTGCGAAGTCGCGGTCACACACACACACATATACACGAATACATGCGCGTGCAAGCGAGTAATGATTCGTCGTGCCGCGCTAAATTAATCGCATGACGGCGGAGTTTCAAGCGTCGCAAAGCCGCCGAGATCTCCTCCGAAGCCCCTTCGATCCATCCGGCGCGACTTGACGGATGTCGCAGCCGCGTAACTGACACCCCGCGCAGGATTAACCGCGGGAAGTGACGTAAATCTGAAGTGCGCGTTTCGGCCGCGCGCGGGGATCTCCGAGGGAAACTTCTCGGTTCTCACGGCGCGCCCGACAATGCGCTTCCGCGAGATTCGCGATCGCGATTGCGACCGGCATTGCGACGCGGTCTCTCAACAGGTTTACTCGAGAGCGCAGGAGGTATTCTTCATCTTCATTAGTTTATATTACACGTTACATGTGACTGTCGCGTTGAAGGAGAGAGGACGGCAATTCTCTCGCTCCAACGAGCCTGAAGAGCAAAGCAATTAAAAGCCCCGCGTGGTGAGTTACCTCCCTTCCTTAATAACACATGATATTCTGTACATATCTCTATAGAATGTGTCAACTCGAGATGTTCGCCAATCTGGACAAGAGTTGGGCAACTCTTGACGTGAAGAGTCTGAAAAGATATGAAACTGTCCTGAGCAAACTGACGTTATTTATCCTGATTTTAACGTCAAAATTTCACCAAGATCAAAATGATAAATAATATTACCTTGCTATCCAGGTACTTTGCTACCTAGCTACGTTACTACCTGTTCGTCGTCAACATTCAGAAGCTAGAAGTCGATTTGGGTAACAAGCGGAATACTACACTAAAAGAAAATATAGTTACTTTTGGACCCAACCACAATTTTATAATATTTCCAACGATAATTGTGGTTAACATAATGATGCATATAGTTAAGTTAATCATATTTCGTGTTAGAAATGTTATAAAATTATAATTGGGTCCAAAAGTAATATTTATTTCTCAGTGTAAAAGATTCAGTATTAGATTTCATTTTTTATCCTGCGAATATTTTCATGTGCTGTTGAGGTCCCGGGCACTTCCCGGTCCAGGCGATTGCGGATCGAAAGGGACTTACCCGCCTCGAGCAACTCCAGGTCCAAGTTGCCGCTGCGGCTGCGGCTGATGCTGCTGCTGCAGGCGTTATAGCTGCCGGAGCGCTGGTGAGCGGCGGTCTCCTCCATCGCCCGGGAGGCGCTGCGCTTGAACTGCTCCAGGAAGCTGTCGATCTGGTTCTCGATACTGGTGGGCGAGCTCGCCATCCTTGCAGTCGCACGTCAAACAATCCGTTCGCGTGACTGACACGCGCGATCTCACGCTGATACCTTCGCTCTCCGATCCTCCGCCCGCGACACCGGCCCGGACGACGACGGCGGCAAGAGAAAGAAAGAGAAAAAGAGAGAAAGAGAGAGAGAGAGAAAGAGAGACAGGACAGAGAGACGGATAGAATCGGACAGAATGTCACGCGACGGGGCTACATCGTAGAATCGCCGCGAGCGCGCGTCTCACGCACTTGCTCGACGTTCCTGTCACCGTCGCTCCTCGTCTTCGTCGTCGTCGATGTTCCCCGGCGGGCGGGTTAACGGCGCGAACGCTGCCCGGCCCCTGACGCACCTAGTCCCGCTGTACGCCGCATGTCTGCCGCCTCTGCGCCCGATCCCCGCTCAACGTACCGTGCCGCTGCGGCGCGGCGCGGCCTCGGGAAACACCGGAACCGCCAGGAACCGCAACGACGCAATCGCGCTGCCGCGTCGTTCTCGCGGCAGGTGTCGCGACCGTTGGGCGCTCTCTCTCTCTCTCTCTCTCTCTCTCTCGCCGCGAGCTCGAAGCTGCGCGACCCGACCGGTGCGAACTCACCTGACCCTCCCCCGCGACCTGGACCCCCCGCGAGAGAGAGAGGAAACGGGAGGGGCGTCGATCGGTAATAATCCCTATTAGCGCGCTCTCGATTGACGGCGACGCGCAGAAAGGCTACGAGGAAGAATAACAACTGAAATTCGCGGACAGAATTCTTTGAAAATGAATTTCGCAAATACAGGATGAATCCAAGTGACGCGAGCGATTCTGGTATATTTTTACGAAGAAACGATTAGCTATCGGAAAATGCAGCATGCACTATTTGAAACCAAGAGTCGAAGAGTTTCAGATTACGCGTGCGCGAACTATTTAACTTTCTGGATGGGAGAAGCCGAGGATTCTAAAGCCCTGGCCTGCGCGTTCACCCTTACGCCCTTAGATTTTCTTCTCTGAAGAATAAACTTTCGATAAATAAGGTTCGTAAACTGTGGCTGTTTGCCTAGGACGCACAACGTCACACTGTATTCCATCGTGTAAGGTTCTTGTTGGAACAATTACCCAAGTGAAAAATGGTTGGTCAAATCGATGTAGAATCGATATCGATTCGATATTTTTTGAGTCGAAAAGGTATCGATTCGACATCGATTCGATGTCTTTTCGATCATCATTTTTCACTGGGTAGAACAAATAGAACTTAGTTTGATCTGCTAATGTCCATTTCTACCAATTTAGATTAACTTCAATTTTTAGTCCTAAAAATTAGAAAAAGATGAAAAGTAAGTTAAACCGAGATTAAAGTTAATCCGTATTGATAGAAATGGACATAAGACATTAGTATAACAAGTGTTATTATATATCTCTATTTTAATTATATTTAAATTATTTTATGTTAAACATGTGCCAAAGAATCTTGCCACAAGTTAAATATAAAATTTCTTAAAAAGTATTGGTAATACTCATATGTTTTACATGCTTGTATTTAGCGTTTATTATCTTCTCTTTACATTCGACTTACGCTCCAAATTTTATTTTTGCAGTGTCATGCAGTGTAACTCTGGTCATAGAACACTTTATGTTGGACACAGTGTGGGTAGGTTTCACTGTGTCATTTGTATTATCTTGCTGGAAAACAGTCTATGTCAGTTACAAACATTGCAACTTTCATATTGTTATGCTTTAACAGTTTTGTTCAATAAATGTTTGTAATAACTCACGTCATTTTAGCTCACCCTATATTGCGACAAAACACTAGCCGTAATATAACAGGATCTGCTGACAGAATATGACGGCGAAATTGACACCGGAATGAAATGTGTCATTTAATTGTAAATGATTACAGCGAAAGAGAAACGATGGATTTTGCTCGATTTCTACCTGGCAATCTGCTGTCAGATTATGTTACAGACGACGCTAATCTGCCGTGATATCTTGCCGCGAATCTGCTGGCGAGCTGCCCAGCATCAAGCTAACATTTTGCTTACCCAGCTTTGCGTTGCGTATCTATGAAACATTAACGGGTAATAATAATTTTTAACTTAATATGATGATTCTGTGAATACGTGCGTCTCAGCGCGTTCTCAGCGCTAAACGCGAGCGTATTCAATTTTATAATTCAATTATCAGTTCAATGATGTAACAGTTGCTTTTCAATGCTGTCGCGACATAATGTCGCTTGTTTTCTTTTAACTTCGGAGCCATTGACGTAATACTACGTCCGCTCACGAGCTGATAAGAATTTCGCTACCATGTGACCAACGGAGTATTATTTCCCGTTCATGAATTAACTCGCGCGTCACGAGATAATCTCTCGTGACTGTCGGTATCGCTTCGTGTTGTTCGCCTACACGAGCATTCGCTTATTCCCTTGCGACGGTTTCGTCTTTCGTTCTCGTAGCTTCTTTCCTTCTAATTTTGTAATTCACTTTTGGTAAAAGCCTTCAGAAACCAGTTTCTTTGCAGTTATATCGAATCATATATCATAAATAATGCAGTATAAAAGGGGACTTATTTAGCTTCAAACTGAAAGACTTTTAACGTCAAGGAATTGAAACTTCAAGATTAAGATGGGATGTAAATAATAATGAAAAATATATTTTGAATAAAAATTAAAGTATCAATTTTTTGGTTTCATCTCAAAAATATTTCGAAAAAACCGCATTATTTATAAAATGATCCAATATTAAACTTTCTTAAAATAAATTGGACATTGGAAACAGAAATGACGAGACACCCAGTCGACACAGAGCATCAGTTACATTGCATCTATGTTCTAATTTCGTACTCAGCAATATAAATGTAATATAGAAACTTGTGTTACATTACATTTACATTGTTGAGTGCGAAATTAACATAGATGTAATGTCGCTGATGCTCTGTGTCGACTGCCCAATGAGAAATAATTGGTCAAATCGATGTCGACGCGATATCGAAAAAGCATCACGTCGATTCGACATCTTCTCGATCATCATTTCTCACTGGGTGGGCAAGAAAACATAAAAGAAGTTCAGCTAGAAAAAACCGAAAAGTGTGCAACATTAACTTGGACGCAGTCGGCATTCAAATCAGCCCGGCGAACCGTTTTTCGGGGAATCAATTCCCGCGATCCCGTCGTTGGTAAAGTGGAGAGCGCCGTCTGTTCCCGCCGCGGAGTTTCGCGGCTTCGCGAGGTGGCGGGGTGGGGAGTGGAGAGGGGGAACCGGAGTATCTCGCGGAGCGGCCGACCCGACCGGGTCGACTCGTCGCTCTCTTCACTCGTGTTGTTGCGCCGACGAGGTGCACGCGGACTTGTTCCTGTTTCATCGGTCAGTGCCGGCAGGTGGTGGGTGTGTACGGAAAACGTCTCGGTCTCCCGGTAGTCTCTGGACGCAGCGGAAGAGTATCGGCACGAGTTCTCTCACGCCAGCGAGCACCAGTCATGGGCGGTAAGTTCGCTCGCCGGTTCCGAATGTTCCGATTCCGGCGAGAGATTCGGCTCCAGCCGACACGCGGCTCAATTCAGCCCGGTTCGCCGGCCGATAACGTCGCTCGCCGGTCTTGACCCGATGACCTTCGTGCCGTTCCACGAGCGTTTCAATCTTCCCTCCTCTCCTCGCTTTCTCTCGTCCCCTGCGGTACGACCGAAATCGACGGAGCGGATCCATCCATCGCGGATCGGAACCGTCGTTCACGTGCGACGAGGACGTGTCTGACTCGCCGGTGCGCCGATTGTTTTCATTCTTTTCGTTTTTTTTTTTTCATGAAAACGGGATTCGCGCGGACTGGAGAATTGAATTTGCGATGGCAATCCGAAAGTCAAGAAGGTAACGGATTCAAACCCGGCAGCGATCATACAACTTCGAGAGCGTCGAGCTTTTTTTACTTCTCACTCCTCATTCTGATACCGCCGTGAACTTATTCGCGAATCGATCGAGAAGTTGCGATCGCGCGGAACACGAGGTTTAAATTTAAAAATGTTCATGTTTTTTTCTCTCGAAAAGAATTATACTATTGTTTTCGCTTAAAGCGAAAAAATTATAATACAGTTGAATAGAAAACAATCATTACTCCGGATTTAGGGTGAAAGAGGGAGGAAAACTTGGAGGGAGACTTGAGAGAGCTAAAAGCATAGAAATCGCCGCTAACTATAGAAAGGAATGGAGGCGCGGCTCAGAGTTCGAAATATAACTGTATATTCACACATATGTTATCATATATAAGTTTATCACATAAATTTCTCGTGCTTTCTGTACATGATATCTTTAAAGTAAACGCTTGGAAGTAATGAAGCAATTATTATATATCCGATTGAAGGAAAACAATTTCCTTAAAAGATCATCGGCATCTTCTCTCAGGCCGTCGCGCTAATTGGTCGCGTAATTAGCAAGAAAAGAGGCGAGGCTCGCGACGAAGAACTGCGTTCCACGCGCTTCTTTCTCTCTCTCTTTCTCTTCTTTCTCTGTCTCTCCAAACGCTGGATTCCTCGCGCACACGAGAAACAAGATAAATCAGCGTCGTCGTCGGCGACGTATCTCTGACGTTTATTCCTGGCCGTCTCCCCGAGAGGGAGAGAAACTCGGCGGCGCCTTGCCAAAGCGTCCCCGAGACTCCCGTATTTTTATTCCTCCGCGGAATCGCCCGCGTACTTTCGGCGAGATTTTTGCCGCTCCGCCTGTCGTCACTTGCCCGATTGTTCGCGCAGGTGTGTCCGGATACGCGCCAGAAAGAATCGCGTCAGAGCGACGTGACACTCGTGACATCGCCGACGATATATTTAGGGTACGTGTGTGGGTTTCTTTTTTCTGGGCGCAGCTTCGCGGACGCGCATTTCACCCCGGATTCCATCGACGCGGCCACGTGGACAGAAAAATCGTGGCGCGCATGAAATACCATCATACGAGAGATTATTTGGATAATTTCGCATTGAGACCTTTCGATTTTATCTCGTGGAAGATACGAGCTACGATTGTTCTCACTATACTGATGTCAGCGACAGTACATTGCGTCGCACACCGGTTTCGAGTGTCCCACAACGGCATATCAATTGCGGCATATGTAATTGAGAGTTATGCGATAAGAAAATGACGTTTATATCGATCGCCACCGATATCTTATTGATGACGGAGGGAATATTTATTTTCCAAGTAAAATCCAGGTCACTAACTTCTAGAAATCTACGATTTATAGTTATTAAATTACGGGATACGGTGAAAAAAGACATACTTGCAAAATGATATCCGAAATAAAATATGTCAACAACTAGCTTCCTCGCATATTTTCAGCATGTGTTCCAGAGATTATTAATGTTATTCAGAATAGAATCAGAGATTCTTCTTAAAACTATACATTTTCTAAAGAGAGCTTATCGATGGAAAAGTTATTTTAAATAAATGGGACTTGATTTCGGTGAATCGCTCTTCTTTAAAATTGGTAACAAAAAGTACAGATGATCATTTTTAAATAATCAAGTGTACTACAAATAAATGAATATATATATTTATAAATATATATTTAAAAAAAGCGATGAGATAGTTCACTCGAGTAAACTAGTTGTCAAGTTCATTGAACTCTTATCGACGTCCAATACTATTTTTATGTGATCTCAATCTTGACCTCGTCTGCTTTGGATTCAGGTTCTCGCTATTAGAAGTCTGGGCACGTGTGCTCTTTGCAGTGTTCTCATCATAAGAACGGGCGATATGCGCAAGAGAATGAATTTGCATCTAAATTAAAAAGAAGAAAGAGAACATTCAAACATTAACGAAAAGAGAAGGAACAAGATCAAACAAGGCTTTTATATATTTTGCGATATAATATATAAACTTTCTTACTTCTCTTATTACAGAATATAAATACAGTCCCGATCGCAGTTGCTAATTTCGATCGAGCTTGCTTCTTTTTGATTCTCAAACGTGAAAGTTTTAATTTCTGCTAGAACAAATGCTAGAACAAATAAAATAATTCGTTCAAGTTATTTCATTAATTTACAGATTTTTCAGAATATTCTATTATCGGCGATTGTTTCTCGCGTCATGGAAAATCGCTCGAGGATACCCACCGTCGCTGCGAATCTTATAAGGAAGTAGTCAGGTTCAACTCCGGCGCTCACGAATGCTTGACCTAACACAAGACGTATGAATGCATTTCGCCACGAATGCGAGACCGGCTCGCTATTATAAGAGCTGGAAGAGCGGCCTGTATAAATATAAACCTATGCCGGCAGTCTGCCTCCTCGGGTTTCGGGTATTCTCGCACCATAATGTTATACGTGGAAGGCCTCACCTCCGCGTCCCTCAAAGGGAAGATCAGCCCTCGCGACATTAAATATAGCGGGTGTACTAAAATATTTTTCCCGTCTCGCGTCTCGTTGTAATTTATACGCGAGAGACGGCCACGTGTCCGAGATACGGGGACCAACTATCCCGTTTCAAAATCAGACGCTCGAAGATTGATTTTTTCACTTTAAAATTAGGCAGGAGAATTCTGACTCAGAGCTCTCGTTTCCTTCACTGATACCATCGATCGCGAGTCTTATTTCTCTATTTTAATCTTGAATATTTTTGTAACTAGTACTTTTGTTAAAATTATTCTTCTCCTCTCGAACAATGTATGTTACAGAACTGAACATTCTTTTTCTTCAGTGTTATATGTTGCATTTTCCTTCGTCCAATAGCGACAGTTAATTTCTGTTAAATGACAAACGGACAAAATATCCCTCGCGCAATCAATCAAATTAGGCGTGAAGAAAATGCGTGGAAACATATTGAGAACAGAAGAGCGAGCGGCAACGAGGGAGAAAACGTCTCGTTTTGAAGTGAACGTTCTACGAACTGCACTCTCAAGAACACTGGCAACCAGAAACCCGATCCTCCTCGAGTCCTGACTCTCTTCTTCTCCGCTTCTTCCTCTCTCGCCTTCTCCGCGTTCTCCCGTAACTCATT
The DNA here is from genome assembly GCA_928718305.1 of Tetramorium bicarinatum. NCBI lineage: Eukaryota > Metazoa > Arthropoda > Insecta > Hymenoptera > Formicidae > Tetramorium > Tetramorium bicarinatum. Next base: position 9,837,937 of record OV788328.1, read on the forward strand.
GTCCGTCATCAACGTTTATCCGCTCTGGATTCTAACGTGGTCGCCCACACGCATTTCGACATAACGACGACATTAGGATGACAATGTTACGCTACGTGCGATCTTATTACGAACTCCGAATCGGGAACATATTGAAGAACGTCGCGCTTCCCCTCCGTTACTCCCACATAAAGGAGATTTTTCTGCATTGCGTGATTGATCATGCGAGATCAATGGTGTGATCGATGTCTCCAATCACGTGTACATACGATGACGGTCTTCCTCGTTCACGAGGTTATCGTGTGTCTCGGGGACTTATTTGGCAAATGCCTAATTCGCGTCAATGCTAACAGTCAAGTAGATCTTGCGAGAAATTATCGTGAACGAAACTCGATTGGAACCATTGGCTGGAATCGAACCCGCCTTGATATTTCAAATAAAAATGGACTTCAAATCTATGTGTCGCGGAGGTTTTCTATAAAATATTTTCTTACTCCAGACTGCTCCATGTACCATGTCTCTTGATATATTATTTTACATCACGAATATCTAATTATCAGTGTCCTTGCTATCTTAATAGCAAATATTGTCCGCATTTCTAGCGATTTTTTTTTCCGATCGATGAACTTTGAACCAATAACACGCCTTATGCATCGCTAGCACATCTTGCGCCATTCTTTCATCTTGTTTATTATTGTCTTTATCGGTAAGAAAGTCGACTGCGTTAAATTTAGTACGTTTGAAGAGCATAATTATACATGCAATTGCTATATATATGAAGCAGAATGTTCTAACGCTATCATTTTTTCTCAGCCTCCATTCTGATTCAGATGCACGCAAATGCGACGAGTTTAAGGATCACGAGATAAGATTTTAAACCAGGCGTCAAGTATTTTGCAATTTTGCAAAAGACGATTGCGGAAACCGGAGTTTCATCGTAAATCCACCTAAGAATAGGTGACGTGTTTTGTCCAGGTGGAAAATAGAGCACAGCCAAAATCCGCTGGTTTGCTTACGCGCGGAGGATAGTACGATATCACGAAATAGAAATAGGATACGTTATAAATAAATGCGCGATGAATTTTGCGCCTGCGAGAAACAAGAGGTACGCCTCTGCGATCTCCTTCGTCTTGCCAAGTTTTCACTGCGTAGGTAAAAATTTTTGCACGTCTCCCAAGATTGGATTTTGCGACTAAATGCCACTTCCGTTGTCATATGTTTAATAACATTTTGCGTGAAAGCGATACATTTACATTTGCTTGAATAAGCGTCGCGTTTATTGCCGCATAAAATCGTTGTTTGCGAAAATTTATTTAATTTTCCTAGTAATAAAATGTACTAAAAAATATTCATGGAAGAGAATATGAAAATTTAAATGTAGCTAAATGTAGTAATTTTATTACAGCAAAACATATTAAGAATTTAAAATCTTTTTTCCGACAAACACAAAATATTACAATAATATTACAACATTTCAATTATATTATAAAAATTTTGCAATGCTTTTGGTTTGGAATCTAGATTGAAATTATATTATGTTTTAATTATAGATAGAGAGAAAGAAAAAAAATTTAATCATACATAAAAGTAAGATCGTTATATTTTATACAATTTGTCGACTGAAAATATAATCTGCTAATGAACGTTAAAATCTTACTTCTTTAAGGTCATGCGACATGTCTATGATGTGGAACGCAGTCGTGAACATAAACGTCGCGAGAAATAATTGCTTACAATTAAAGCTCTCTGGATGTCGAGTCTAGAGGAAGTGAGACCAATGCGAGAGAACTCTAATTATATATCCGGAGTTGGTAGACTGCCAACGTCACCTTCGTTTTCGGCTTTTCCTTTCGTCTGGCGTCTCCGTTTTGCATTCTTCTGCGTTCTCGCGGCAGGACGCGTCGAGGATGCACCGGACTTTTGTATTTGCTCAGGCGCTAATATTTATTCGTGTAATTTTTTGAAAGTTACAATCGTCGAGAATTTGAAATAAAAAATCTGAACATTGATAACTCTGATTTATGAACAAACTCCTTTTGCAAAACACATTATATTTTTCGTTTGTTCGTAATTCATAAAGATAATGGACATTTCTTTCATATTGCCATTACATCCTTTCGCAACGGTTCACGTAGTTCTTTCTTTTTTTTTTCATGAATCTGAGGTATCGGCGCCTGTAGAAGTGCACGTCTGTAAAATGCGTGCCGCAAGTACGATAACATTTGAACTTCGCCGAGTTCGTTGGCATAATTTTACCGCTTATCTTTATTGCGCTTACGTAAGATCGCATAATTTGGAAATCAGTGTTAACCATGAAATTAACTCGACGCACCACTTATCAGTGCGCGAAATTGCAATTGGCTTTGCGCATTATAGTCTTCCTCGTGCTGCCTTGAAATTGAATCGGAGGACATTCCACAGGGGCAACATATTTACATACAAAATACATGTGACTTGTTCGCGAGTATTGCGAGACTTTCACCAGAAATGATACAGCTCATTAGCGCTTCGTTAAAACACAACGCTGGACTTCTTTTTTGCCGTTTCTGAACTAAGCACTTTACCTGTCTATTGTAAAATACGAATAGAAATTTAAAGAAATGAAAATAGATTGATATGCAATTTCTAAATTAATCGAACAAAATTGATTAACGGTTTCGACAGCAAACACAAGAGACTAAAGAAGAAAAAAGAAGAAACAAAGTTTTCTTAAACTGTTTCCAGTCGAAAACAGATATGATATGATATGATAGATAAAAGCAATTTTAGTCGCACAATAAAATGTTTGCATTGAACTTTCAGACCTAAAGATTCGTTGAGATGGCCTTGAACATTATCCTATATTCTATCACGCGCGCATTTATGTGTTCTGGACACATCCACTGGATGCAGCGACGTAGATTGAAACATCAGCCGTAGTCGCCGAGTCTAAAATAGATTTTGGCCCGGGTGCATCTAATAGAAGCAAATGCCTCGTCAAGTGTCTTATCGGGTCTTTTTTCATCTTTCAGGATATGCATGGGTTACACTGGCTACAAACGATGCCTACTCCCTGGGAGCGTTGGTCCTGGCGCACTCGCTACGCCGGGTCGGCACCAAATACGAACTAGCCTGTCTGATCACTCCCGGAGTCACGGCAACCATGAGGTATCGTCTTTGCCCAAGTTCAATACAGGCGATTAAAGGAGAGCAGTACGGAGGGCATACTAATTGCCAGAGGAAAATGAAGATGAAAATTATACTCAGATTTATATATTCGGCATTAGATTATTATTTCAATAAAAAACTTAAACATCATTTTTATGAAAATTATTCAAATCTGATGAGATTAGTTTTCATTTATCATTTATTAACGATTGTTCTACGATTTATAAAATGTCTTGACTACACAATAACATTGACCAGATTATAATTGCAACGTATAAGTATTATCTTTTTTGTACCAGAGAAAAATTGGCGGCAGTATTCTCCTTGGTGCAGGAAGTCAATGTTCTCGACTCAAAGGACGAAGCGAACCTGGCCTTGTTGGCTAGGCCAGAATTGGGCATCACTTTTACTAAGTTGCACTGTTGGAGGCTAACTCAGTACGAGAAATGTGTATTCGTTGATGCAGATGCGCTTGTGAGTAACGCGAAATTTTATTCAAATTATAATGTATTTGTTATATATTCTTTATATTATTTTTTATATTTAAAAAGAAGTTAAAAAATTAGAATTGTAATTGAAGCTTTTAATTCTATATTATTATCCATTTTTTATATGATACATATTATTTAATAACAAATAGAAAAATACTTATATAATTTAAAAAACAAATTAGAATCAAAACTGTTATAAGAGAATCACGTCATTGTAAATTTGTTTAATGTTTTTAGGTCGTACAAAATTGCGATGAGTTGTTCGAGCGGGAAGAATTATCGGCCGCTCCCGATGTCGGTTGGCCTGACTGTTTTAATTCCGGAGTATTTGTATTCAGACCGTCTCAACAAACGTTCGCATCAATCACCGCGTTCGCCGCCGCCAAGGGCTCGTTCGACGGCGGCGATCAAGGCCTATTGAACATGTACTTTAGCGACTGGGCTACTAAAGACATCTCCAAGCATCTACCGTTCATCTACAACATGTGTTCTACTGCGACGTACTCTTATCTTCCCGCATTTAAACAGTAAGCGCTCGCGCTCTTTTGGTTCACCGCGATTAAATTCTTTTCTGTTTTCTAATTCTCGTTTATGTTCTAGATTCGGCGAGGACGTGAGAATAATACACTTTATCGGCATAACGAAACCGTGGTTACAATATTTCGATACCCTGACCGGTACCGTCCAGCCACCACCGGGATCATCACATTTGCAACCGCTGTTGCAACTGTGGTGGAACATATTCTGTGAGCGGGTGCATCCCCAACTGTCGCCCTCGATGGTAAGTTTAATATATAATTCGTTTTATTACAGTATGCATCTAACGACGAATGTTTCTAAATTGACACTCTTGAAATGCATATCTATTTTTTTACTAAATTTTATATTTCTAATAAAGAGAGATTTTATTTATGTTAATAATATGTGAATAACACATTTTTTTACTCACTTTTATACTTATGCATTTTGCTTCAAAAATAATAATATCGCAAATTCTTTCTTATACTCATGCATTTGTTTTACAAGCAAAGCAGTGACCAATTATATTCAATTATAAATGAAATAGGGGTAAGATACTCTCTCTTACGCGTGTTATCTCTGTCTACTGCTTGTAGTTTTCCAATAGATTATTTTCCATATTTTAGTATTATTATTTGAAATAAATAAGATTTATTTATTGTATCGTGCATTTGATAAAAATTACGATGTAATTCTGAAAGAGTTTCCATTATAATAAATCTTTTAGAATTTTTACTGGCAAATATCAGAGTTACATCGAGTTTTCAATCTTTTTGTAAATATAGCTATAGAAATCTGAAATTTCTCGAAATGCTTGCATTTTTAAAATGACTTTTTTCAATGCTGTATGGAAGCTTGCATATAATAAGTGGTAGCATTTGAGAATATAATCACGTATATTCGTGAAGCCACTTTTTTTTCGCTGCATTTTTATTTGATATAAAGTGTGTAAATTTCTTTGCAAATATATTTTGAACCCAAGATTTTCTAGAAGAAATCTTTAACATTGTATTTTGTAGGGTTCAAGGTATATTCTTGATTTGCCTTTTCTTTGTACATATTTTGTATCGTACATATTAATAGCTGCATAAATATAAATATAAGTATTTTCGACGAAATACAATGAGAATTTATGTATACACTTTTTATCCTATAACAATTTACCAAACGAATAATGCGGCTGTTAATATAATGGATTTTTCTAGTATTAAACCAGTGTCTATTTTTTTTCTTTGATCTATGTTCTTTCTAACTCGTACACTTGTAATTCGTGTAAAAATTTAATTCGGGTGCTATATATAACAACGTTTAATTGCATTATTCGTAATATCTGTAATGAATGGATCGAGCATGTATGTCGTGTGGCATTTTGAAGCTATTGATATAATAAAACAAACGTTATTTTGTTTACGAAATAACACTTTATATTGCTAACGTGTAATGTTAAACGTATACATAATATGGAAAACATGACGCTGTAAGAAAAATGGACACTGTCAAACACTTAGTTCAATACTAACCGATCGAGTGTGCATTTTTCTGTTTTGGCATGATGCTTGCATAGGCCACCAGCACATTGGCTCCAATTTGGCACGCATTTGCGCTCCCATCCTATGTACCTCCCTTTCCCGAGATCTCCAATTACTTCGACGCTACAAACCGCGATGACTCTCGGATGCCTGATTTCTCCGAATTTAAAGATCCCTGGGAAGAATACTCTCCGCGAAACGATCTGTTTTCGACTGACAATAGCGCACCGAGTAATAAGGGTGAAGACTGTTACTGCGGAGTTAAATACGAGGAAGAAGCGCATGCTGTTCATCAAAGTGACTACGGTGCAAACCAACTCGCACACAATCAACAATTTCATTACGAGCAACAGCATTCTTCTTATACGCCTATTCAAACATATGATCAACATCGTGAACGTGCAAGTACATATTCTGAAGAGAATCGCAATCAAGAGCATTTTGTACAGCACACGAAACATCATCACTGGCAGCAACACAGTGAACAAAGACACCACGTTGAGCAGCCTCAGCATAATGAACAGTGGACTGAACAGAAACATCATCATGTGCAACATCACGAGCAAAGGCATCACAATGAGCAGCAGCAGCATTACAACGAGCAAAGACAGTATAGCGAGCATCACCAACAGTTTCATCAACATGATTGTCACAGAAACAAAGCGGAAGAGCATCATCAGCATCAATCAATTCAAGAATTGCAGTTTGCTGAAGTGAGACACGAGAGCCACGCAGAGCACCACGCTAATGATGGTAATCAAACTAGTCATCAAAATACGGATCATTTGAGTCATATCTCTCATAATGAGTCTCATGCGCAGTGTATTAGTAATCAAGATGCTGGGGGTAACTTCGCACCTCATTGTTATGTACACAATGAAAAGAATAGCGAACAAGCGTTGGAAGCTGCGAATAAGCAGACAGACACGCGGAGAATCGATTTCCTTCCTCCCTCTCCCGCACCTTGTACAGATCTCCACAATGTAGCCACGCGATCTGACCCGAATGTAACGGAACATCTAGACAATGCAAATGTAAGTAATTGTTCCCATATCCTTTTCTTTTCGAGTCGAATATATATTATCACTTCCGTACATATTTTCGAGAATATATTTTGCTTTATTTCGCTAAAAGAGAAAGTTTATTTCGCTAAAAGAGAAAAATGCATTATGATAATTATAATTATATTGCTATAAAAAAAAGCAACTTTTTTTTTGCGTCATCCGTGTATTCATTTATTTCGACAATGCTTGGGACATTACTTGCACTTTTATTGGGAATATTTATTCGATATATATATATATATATATATATATATAATACATAATTTAAAAGTATTTTTTATGTAATTTGCATTCCATATACTGGGCCAATTGTGAATATAAATAATTTCATTTATTTTCTGGGAAACATAACAGTTTGTCAATTTATTTTCATGTACTAACCCGTATTATATTACTTCCACATTACATTCGTGACACGTGCATCCTATTTTAAAATGTTCTCCATGTAAGTAGCACCAGCTTTGTATTGTACATATATGTGATTTGTCTTGAGGAATGCAGAAGAGACAAAATTGCTTGAAACGCTCGTGTGTTCATCATTATTAATCGATTTCTTTAATGTTGCAAGCGGTTGAAAATGAAAGAATATTCTTATTTATTGCATAGACGGGTATTGCCGGTGCTTTGGCTCAAATGACGTTGGGCGAAGCGAGGAGTGCCGAGCAAATAGCTCTGGAAGAGCACATGAGGAAGCAGAGCTGGGAACAAGGACAGATCGATTACATGGGTCGCGACAGCTTTGATAACATATGGAAGAAGATCTGCGAGACGCTTTCCTTTGTTCCGCAACGGCAGCCAACGCCACCAAAAGAGGTAATTCAATATCGAATAACATATTTATCATAATGAGTATAAAATGATCTTAGAAATTACTGTAGCTTATGTTAAAATCGTAATTAAAATATCATCAAAAATACAATTATTTTAATCCATTTAAACAATTAAATCCAAAAAAAGTTACATAAGCAACGAAAGCGAATACTCTTCTGATAATAAATAATTTATACTATAATGAATAAATATTCGTAGGATACCGCTATTTTGGAGACTGCTGTACAAGAGACTGCTGCAAAAGAGACTGCTGACGCACCTGCAAATGTTAAAGTGGATAAACCAGCCGGTACGTTTCTCTCTTCCATATAAAATCATATTATCACAAATAAAATCGTAATAAATATTTAAAGCGCATTTATGAGTCTGAACTACAGGTAATCATATGTCATAAATTAAAATATTCCACACACGCAGAAACTGAAATAACGACACAATATTTGGCTTAACGATCACTGTTTGTCAAAATAATTAAAGAAGTTCGAGATATATTTTTGAAATTCAATGTGCTCATGATGCAAAGCCATTAACTGTTTTCTCGAGTATGCTTTGCGTTTTTGTTTGTTTTTTTCGTTCCACTTAATACAGCATGCGATAATCAATTTCATAATTCCGAATTAAAGACGTTGAACGAGGAAATGATTAAAAACGACACGCTTGTATTGATTCGCGAATTCGTTGCGATATTTCGAGCAGAAAGTATGAAATGTAGTAGAAAGTATATTCTTATTAATGCAATTTATCTAGTTTGAGTGTTTGTGAAACAGGAACGGAGGACAGCAACTAACAGATCCTGGCGCCATAGCATTGCTGCGTCTTATATTGTCGTTTTGCTTTAATGGGGTAAATATTTTATGTACTCACACAAAACATCACATTCTGATATTCACTTCTTTTTTTATCTTATATTTCAAAAGGTGTAAAATGATACACCCTAAACCTGTTAAAACCTATTAAATTGTTAATCTTATTGTTAGATTACAAAAGTTTTTAAAGGTTTTAACTACTTTTTTGTTATTATTTACAAAAGTATGAATGAAATTAAAATTATTTTTATGTTAAACATTTTTCTAACTCGTTTAAAAAAAATTCTTCAGAATTTTTACATCTTTAAATCAATGAACTGTACATTAGAATATACATCTTTAAATCAGTGAACTGTACACACCTTCAATATAATTTTAAAGCTGTGTATATAATCGATGTATAAAATGAAATGTATATACGAACAAAATGTGTGAGGTACAATTTAATACGAATACTTTGAAAATTGTTACTTTATGCTTCTACATAATTAGCATGCTTTTATAAATCGTAGTTATTTACTAAACATTTTGTATTAGATATTGCTTTTTAAACTACCGCTGCGATATAATCGGCTTTCATTCTTCAAACAAGTCATACATTACATGTTCGAAATCTTGTGCTATCCATTACGCTTTATTTATGCTTTACATTAATAACGAGCACATGAGCGTTATTTATAATTCACATGCGGAATTACATACATTTGGTCTTCCAAAACGCTTAGCAAACGTATATTATTATTAATGTATTTATGATTTACTCGTACATTGTATTGTTCAAACTCGTGGTACATTTCGATATGTTGGAACGGAATCGGATTTTCTCATTGTGATCATCAATCATCGCCTACGCTGCTTAAAATTACAATATGTAAACATGTATCTGTAAATATGCGATTATTTCAATATTAATCGAATTTTACTTTTATAAATTAATAAAAAAAAACGGTCTCTATTCACCGTATAGAACGTTTTGCACGATTTCTTTACTCAATTTTCTAGAATAGTTCTTTCTGTATTTGTTGTGTATTTGTTTGATCGCGTTTATATCTGTCACTTTCGTTTTCTCTTCATCCAGTGGAAGCGGACAAGGATCCAACGAAATCTCTAATATGCGAAGTTTCCAAAGAGCTTTTGGCAACACAAATCCCCGAGCAGAAAGCACCTGCGTTATCCTCCGAGAAAAGCATCACAGTAGAAACTGCCGCAATAGAAGTATCCAGTGAGCCGATACAGTCGGGAGACGTTTGTTCGAAACCGATAATGGAACCAAAGGATATAAAATGCGAAATTAGTACTAAAGTGCCTCCACCGCAGCCGCTGGCAGAACCGCTGCCCGCGAAAACAACTGTGGAACAAGGCGAGCTCGTAAGCCCGCAGACGACGCAGGAAGCGGCGCCTCAAAGCGAAAATCTTCCCCTTGAAGCAAAAGAACCGCAACAAGCTGACTTGCAAACATCCCTCTTGGTCTGCAAATTGCCTGTGCGAGAACCAGCTACGCCAATTACACAAACTGACAGTACCCAGCCAGCGCCTACTGAGGTGAAACCGGAGACGCCAGCTCCCGCTGCTCGAGACGCAACGCAATCTGCAGCTCCGATTAGTGTAGACAGTCCGCAGGACATTGCTCTAACTCCTCCCGCAGCGAGCGAAATGCCGGTAGAAGACATTGCAAAACGTGTACTTGAATCCGTTCCCGACGTAACACAGCCTCTCACGATAGATCCGGGCGAGCGGCACGCGGAGATGCTGTTGGCGGCTTCTGAGATCTCCACTGTGAGTCCCGTGCCTATTCAGGTGGCGGAATCGGTTCTCCAGGCTGAGCCCAAAGAATCCGTGTTGGGCGCAGCCGTGGCCGTGAGTGATGAAGCAATTGCTACGACAGTCACAGCCGTGCACGAGTCCACGGACATAACTTCTGCGCCGACTCCTATGGAATCCGTTCAGTTAAACGGATCAGCTTGCGAAGTTGAAAGACTCGGCGATGTCACGAGAGATGCGGCTGTAGTTCCCGGTCTACCGGAAAAGACTGCTCCTCCTGAGGCGGCCAAGGAATCAGCGAGCGACACAACTAAAGAAATGCCATCAGAGGTACTACCGGCTATTGAACAAAAGATATTAACCAGTAGCAGTGTAGTTCCTTTAGAAACATCGTCTGTGAAAGGACCAGCGGAACAAGTTGCGAAGACAGAAGCGGCAGAATCAAAGCCTCCAGAACAGATTATAAAACCCGAAACGGCGGAGGCGAAGCCTGCAGAACAGATTACAAAGATTGAAACAGCAGAGGTGAAGTCTGCGGATCAGACTACCGAGACAAAACCTGTGGAAGAGAAGTCTGCAGAGCAAGCTGCGAAAGTCGAGACAACGGTAGTGAAACAAGCGGAAACAGCCGCACAAGTAACAAAGGCACCGAAAGCAACAGCTATCGAGCAAGCCGAAACAGCGGAAGCCGCAGCGAAATCGCTGAGCGGAGTTCCGCAGTCGCCAATCGCCGAGCAAAGTCCGCCGATGGAAGAACTCCTTGAAGTGAAACCACTGGACGTCCCATCAACGCCGACAGTGACTGAAGCCACACCGCCGACTAGTCCGTCCGTGGAGAGCACGCTGGAGGAAGAGGCGGCCGCGAAGAAAACCCTGAAGAAATCCGACTCGACGGACGGCGCCGACGGGGAGAGCGCGGACAAGAAAGCGGCCAAAAAAACGGTAAAAAAAGTGACGAAGAAACCGAAGACGAAGCCTGAAGAGGCGGCATCCTCAGCCGCGACGGAGGGTGCCGCCGCGGATGCCTCTCAGAGCAAAACGAAGAAAACTGTGAAGACAACAAAGAAGACCGGTACGAAGACCCTGGAGACCGACACGAGCGTGCCGGAGACACCGCCGCCGACGGTGCCGGCTGGCGCTGTCGGTATCGACGCGCCTGTTCCACCCAAGCGGAAGACGAAGGGCACGAACTCGAAGGGAACGAGCGGCAAGAAACCCGACGCGGAAGAGTAATCGATTTCGATTCGATAATAACAGTCTCGAACAGCGTGGGAGTCCAAGAGACTGGAAGATATTTGAGAGGTGAAGATCTTCCGAATGTTCGCGCTGAATATCAAGAATACTTGGAGAAGAACTTTAATCCTTTCGAAACTCCGCGTTCTTAGAAGACTATTTAGTATTTTCGCGAAGGCTCTTTTTTACGGTTTTTGTAAAATGCAAGATTCTCTGTGCGATCCCCAATTAGTAATGATCTTTAGCTGCAAAGCGTAGACATGAAGATTATCGCGACGTAGTCCGAACGCTGTTTCGGAAGGATTAAAGAATGCATTAGATCACACTCGCTAGTCTGTTACGGTTTTTTTCTTTTTTTAAAATACTTTTAATATATATATCTCGCGAGAGTTTCTATATCACCGTTGAGCTTCGATACCGCGTTTGCGTCGCGGAGATATCGAGCGATGCCGAGAGTTTAATCGACGATGCTACAAATAATTCGTGTTTATACGAACCGCATTACTCGACTTTTTCTGTTCTTTAATTAACGATATATTTGCTTCTCTCTCTATAGTTTGTTCCTATCTGTCTTAGACATCGTACTCGTGTAATTATCGTTTCCTCGAGCCGATGTTGCTCGGGGCAAGGGCCTCGCACATCCTGAAATGATAATGAGCTCTGCGTCTCGCCCGAGCAACGCGTACTCGAGTGTATGCGAGCGAGCATTTTATATCTGTTTATCCGCTTCAATGAATCCAATAGAGTCTGTCGTAAGAAGGAAGGCGGGAGATCACCAGCTGTGATTGATTCTGTTACGCGAAGTCACGTTTTAAATGCGACGTCACAGAATTGTGTCGCAGTTGCCGTGCAGTCCGATGTTTTTCGCACCGAGATGTGAGATCATTAACGGGAGAGAGAAAGGAAGGTCCATGTTTTATTTACACGCCTTGTGTACACGTGTGTATGTGTGAGTGTGTGTATATGTGTGTCTGCAAAAGCACGAAATCCTGTCATGCACATCTGCATCGATCGAGCGAGAGAATAGATGAAATGGAGATGAAAGGAAGGTCCACTTGTCTTACGAAATTAATTATTGTAAATTCATCGAGAAACGAGAGAAGGAGAGAGACCCAGAAAGCAATGCTAATTTATTATACGCAAAGAGAGCAATATAAGCAATACAACGACAACTGAGATATTACATGAGAAATCTGAGCGGTTTATCTTTTTTGTATACTCATATATATTATAATTATATATTAAATTATATTTTTCAGTGTGTATTTTTACTCTATCTCGTTGATATTTCTAAAAAAAAAATGTTCATCTTTTCCACATGTATGTACAAATAACAAATTTCTTATTCTAATTTAGATTTAAGCAGGTCAAACGGTTCTTTCTCAAGTACGTGAAGTATCGATCTTTCAAAAGAACCACGCAACTTGCTGCGACATAGCATAACGCAACTGAAAGCTTTTTAATAATGGTGAAAAGAAAAAGCCTCTACTGATCCATTCGCAGGAGTAAGTTGCAGGAGATCCTCCAAAGACGCAGTGTAAGATTTGTAACAAGACTTATCATCAATAAAACACGTGTCGTCAATGAGAAATGTTGTTATTAAAAAGTTGTCAGCAGATAAAATATGAAAAATCATACTAATATAATTATATATATTATATAACAGTTTTCAACTCCAATTTTGTTGAACGCATAAAAGATGTGCCTAAATGGATAAATATTTAAAAATCAAATCTCAAGAATTGTCGATTGAAGGTCGTATTGAACTAAAAAATTAGGGAATATTTCTTTATTATAATTTTTAAGAGAAAAAAAATAAGTTTTGACCTCAAGCACATTTGTGTAAATTCCAATAGAAAGAAATACAATTTTTTAAAATTTATTTTAAAAGGAATAACACATTTTAATAAATCAATAATGTAGAAAAAATAAATTAGTTAATATTAGCATTATCGAGATTATAATAATAATTTTTGCAAACTTTATATCTTCTTCAACCTTTAGCTTTTGAACAAATGCATGTCGACCCTTTCTACATATATTTTACATATTTCAATATGTGTATGTACATATTTCATATATTTTATATATTTCTTTAATTTATTAATCCATTTAACATTATCAAATTAATAATCAAACTTTGATACTAAATAATATAAAATTCTAAAAAATAAAAAAGAAAAAGGTCTTTCCGCGCGTTGCGCCGCTCCTGCGCGGCGGAGCGCGCAGGTGTAGCCGAGTGCAGCACCGTCGGCGGGCAGCAATGGCCGGCGGTGGCGCAGTGGTGCGCCGCGAGTGACAGATACGCGACGGTCCACTCGAGCGCCGCATCATCCCCGGGGTGTCCGCGCGGTTCGCGCGAGTGATAGAATGTTCGTTCTCATCTGAGGAGGCGCGAGAGAGAGAAACAGGGTGAATAAAAAGTGTGCGTGTGCGTCGTGTGTGTGTGTGTGTGTGTGTACGGTAGCGTGAGAGCTGAGAGACGGAGAGGGAGGGGGGGACGGAAAGATAGGGTGAAGAGAGCAAGGTACGGTAACCCGCCACTGTCCCCGGCGCCGGTGGGATGATCAAGGATATGGCGGACGATGAGGCCATACAGGCCACCAACGACGACGCCAGCGAGTGCAAGCGATACGCGGTGCAGCTCGGCTACTGGTGCGACCCGTTCATCAGCCTGTTCGTGAAGCAGACCGCGCGGAAGGCGCCCGAGATCAATCGCGGCTACTACGCCAGAGTCAAGGGCATCGAGCTCTTCGTCGACAAGTTCCTCAAGGTGAGCGTCGGCGCTACGCATCGCCTCCCCCTCCCTCCCCTCCCGCTCTCTTCGATTTTTCCTGGCTTTTGTTCCCCCCTTTCGTTCGCGTTTGTTCCGGGAGGATGTGCGAGGACGGCTCGAGGGAGACGATCTCTCGTCGTTCAAACGCGACGCACTCCGGAAAAGTCGCTCGTCCCACTCGGCTGCACCTTCTGTACCCTCCGCGCTTCTTCCCGTGTCTCCTCTCTCTCTCTCTCTCTCTCTCTCGTCGCGGTGCGCGCCGACTTCTGTCGCCCGGTCGTTTCGGTCGAGTTGTTTCCTGCGCTTTGCGGTTTCGATGTACGTTCGTTCTGTTGCACATAAAAAAACGTCGAATGCCATGGATCTCTTGCAGCGAGCGCGGAAGGAGCAAGAGAGTGCAGATGGAATGAACGGACCCGCGGCGGGTATAACCTAGAACGCGAATCGGAAACAATCGGGGTGACGGAGAAAGAGAGAGAGAGAGAGAGAGAGATTGAGCAATGGAGTGAGAGGGAAGAGGTGGGGGAAATACAGCTGATCCGGGCGGCAGGGACGTGCCGCGGCGGAAACCTTGACCCGCCGGCGGCCGAGGCCCTGTCCTAATTCCCGTGAGATTCCCCGCGTTTATCGCGACGGCTCGCCGATATATAGGTCAATGAAAAACGCGCGGCGCGTGGCCTGCCGTGCCTCATTTCCGACCTGGCACCGGCCGCACGCGGTGCGGAATTTGCTCGTTATAGCGGGTACAAAAATATTCCGTCCGGTTGTGTGTAAAGCGGTCGCCTGCGTTTTCCGCTTTTATGTTACTTGGCTTGAGCGCTGCTAAACTGCCACTATATATATATATATTGAGGGAGGGGGGGGGAGGTAGAATATCTTGTGAGCATAAAAACGAAAAATCAATCATCTTCTGCAGTGCGAATAGAATGTAGCTCTAGTCTGCACGGAAAATTAATGATAACGTTTCACGTTAAATAAATTAGATTCCTCTTTTTAATTCTATTATAAGCAGCTCGCAGCTATTTTATTTTATTTTAAATTTATTATAAGCAGCTCGCGGCTATTTCATTTGGAATTACAAATATCTGTATCTATGTAAATGTTTCTTTCTAATTAGACAAGAGATTAAATAATAGTTGGAATACACGTCCTTTGATTGATTTTTTAATTAAAATGTTACTAAAAATTAAGATTCTGTCTCTCATTAGATAGGGACAAGATTTAGATTGATATATAAATTTTATATTGACTGTTTATATTCTTAATTAATCGGGCTCAAAAATGAATTTTCTATTTATGCAGCTGTCTGGCGGTAAAGGTCAGATCATAAACTTGGGCTCTGGTTTTGACACTCTTTATTGGAGACTCAGGGAGGCGGGGAATAGCTCTGCGAACTTCGTGGAGCTCGATTTTCCCAGCATAACCGCGAAGAAATGTTATCACATCAAGAAGCACAAACAATTAATCGATATGCTAAACACCGAAGGTATTCTATTGCGCGATATTCTATCGTCGTCATTTTTGTATAATTTTTTCCTATTACATACGCAATTGCGTCCTTTCAGACGGAGAAATCCGATTTTCGACCACAGACCTGCACGCCGCGAATTATCATCTGGTTGGTACAGATCTGCGACACATAGCGGAGCTAAATAACAAATTGGCCCAAGCCGAAGTCAATTTCAATTTACCGACTATGTTCCTCGCAGAATGTGTTCTAGTATACGTAGACGCTAGCGCGACCTCGTCACTATTGAAGTGGCTAGCGGGCAAGTTCCCAAACAGCCTCTTCGTCAGCTACGAACAGGTGAACATGAAGGACAAATTCGGCCAGGTCATGTTGTCGAATCTCCGCAGCCGTGGATGCTTATTGGCGGGCGTGGAGGACTGCGAGTCGTTAGAGACTCAACAGAGGCGGTAAGCGCATTCCTCGACATATCCTCGGTTGATCCAAACGCCGACGTTCGACAAGTCATTTAATTCAACTTGCAATTGTTGCAGCTTTAGCATAAACAATTGGGAGGGCACGAGCGCGTGGACGATGGTGGATGTTTATGATTCACTGCCTGTAATGGATCGTAGTCGAATCGAGCACATAGAGATGCTGGACGAACGAGAGCTCCTCACCCAGCTGCTCCAGCATTACTGCATCGCCGTCGCTTGGAACGGACAAACATTTAAAAATCTGTCTATAGCACAGGGCTAGGCGTCACCGCCTGACTCCTTTTCTCTATGTCTCTCTCGCGAGTTACTCCAGGTAATGACGTCATATAATTCAGGTTCGACGAGCCCTCGTAAGTTACGTAATGCCCCGATCGACAGCAGGAGATTAACGTTTCTCAGATTGCGCTTGAGTACATCCCGAGTTAATCGACGAGTTGAAATAGTCCACGTCGCGAGGAAGTAGCGTCCTCGAGTTTAAATGCTTCTAACTTTTCGTCTACAGAAACATCGCCGTAATGTTTTTTATATAAGCTTTAAGTATATATTCTTCATACTTCGCCAAAAGTGCGTATTATACGCGTCACGAGTTGTTTAACGAGCGTTGCTACGAGAAAAAGAGAGAGAGAGAGAGAGAGAGATTGCGATTACGATGATCGAATCGCGCAAGATCCGTATGCGACTAGCTGGCATGAACAAGTTCTCTGGCATCCTTTCGCAGACGATATTTCCAGTCATCTTAATTTACATGCGACATATCTTGCGAATTATGTGTTAATATATAACGATTCTACCTGCAAAGATCGTCTTGCTCTTTATTGCAGATTTGTGTATAAAGTTTTACGGTCGTTATTATAATTATAGATTGCTATTGTTATATAGTCGCGGCCAGACGGCGCGACATGGTGCGCAGAGTAATTTATTATATTACGAGATATCATTGAGGATCAAACAATTCAACTTATTATGTTTTTACCATCTCGTTTGTTATCCAAGTATTATAATTTTTTTCATTTTGATAAGTAGAAGTTGTAGAGTCCGTGCTGGTTGCGAAGGATTTTTCATACATACAAAGGTCTGCAAAATCCGCTCTTTTTATCTGCATTCTTCTACGATTTCCGCGCGTAAACAGAAAACGCGCTCTCATTTGTTGCGCTCAGCAGATAGGAAAAAATTTAAAGGGAAAGAGAGCTGGAGGGACGTACGAAGGTACAGTTAAAAAAGTGCGGATCTATATTTTTAATCATACACCGCAAATATAAAGCTATTTTTCTGAAAGAAAAAACATTCATACATAGAACTTCGATTACGAAAGTCTTAATATATATTAATATTTGAGATATGGTGTAAAATTATTCCTTACGCGCGCGACCCGATCCTTGTGTGTGTGTGAGAGAGTGTGAGTGTGTGTTATATGTTAGAAATTACGATTTATTGAGCCGTGATAAGGCGATTAGTATTACGATGTAAGTGGTCAGTTTCGTACAGGCGCGTGTCTTGCGAGCCGCGCGGAGAGAGATATATCTATATATATATAAATGAGTGATTACTTAAAGTAACAAAAGTAAATGTGTGCAACGAAAGTAAGACTTTAAGTGTCGAGCGTGATACTTTTGCGAAAGAATCGATCAGATACCGCGCATTTGCCAAACAGCCTGAAAGAGAATCTGCGACATGCGTTCGTAATTAAATCTCATTCGTTCGCTCGTAGATATTGAGCTTGCTTTGCTTGCATCGACTGTGAATTGAAAAAAAAAAAAAAGGGAAACGTGCACCGATGTTCTTCGATATAGAAAAATCCGACCGTTTTTTACGTTATAACACAGAAGACGCTTAACGCTAGCACAGTATTCCGCTTCTTTTTAACACCAATACGAAGAGTATGTTGCACTTATGCAGGTCACGTATCGATATACGGTAGTGAGAAATCGACAAAGATTTATTTTCATATTGAGGAATATCAGGGTGACGCATATGTATTCAATCTAAGGATAATACGGGGAGATATCATAAGCTCTCTCTCTTTTACGAGACATTCGAATCATCCTTTTGTAGGTACAAAGTGCGTAATGTCTCGCGGGCAGAGCTGAGACTTTATCGTCGCGAGTGAAACGAGGCGTGACCGCCGACATTGTTTATTGAGCATCAGTAAAAGGGGCATTGATCGCTTTTCTGGAGTTTGACGGCCTACCGGATTGGACTAGTTCTGTAGTGATGATGTGTAACGATGTATACCTGATTTTGGCGATCTCGCATCAGACACGAACGACGGTAACTTTTTAGATCTGCTAACGAGCGAATTTCTCTAATTACCACGTTTTGTCTTGCGTGTGTTTCTCGACCGTTTCTTTCTGACACTTTTAGCGTTACGCGAGCAACGGTAACTTATTAGATTAAGAGACGACGAGAATGCAATGCGGATTCCACCGGTATAACTGCACGGAATCCGCAGAAGGATGTACGGGTGGTTCTTCGGTCTTTTGCCCCTTCGACGAGTAAAATTACATACCTGGAGTAACGAACATGTATAAGAAAAAAATGATAGTCAGATGTTCTATTTTTCTCAGAAGTTACAAAAATTGCAGCCATTGTTACGATATCTATCAACGTTCGTAGGTAAACCCCCTGCCTCCGCCTCCCCTCGCCCGATATGTCGCCTTTGCACATAGAGGAATAATCGAGACCTACCTTTCACATTAGTTTCGTGTCACGTGTAAGTCATTCGAGGTAAAATTTGCTGATTTATTCGAGCGCTCGTTCATGTGTTCAAGTCGGCTTCAAGTTTGAGACTCAAAACTCTCCGAGAAGCAAAGCTCTTAGCAGCTAGCGCGTCTTTCGAGCGCGTTGTCGTGAGAATTCGAGCAAAGCACTGCCACTATGAAAATTGAGTGAGATCTCAAAGCTCAGTGAATTTGCTCTTGAAACTCAGTGAATTTGCAATTTTCACGCGCACCTGTCGGCTCTTTGAAGTGAAAAAACGCGATAAACCCGCTAAAGTTATCTTTATAATAATTTATATAGTGAAATCTTTTTTAAAATTTTTAGAAGAACTATATCATTTTATATTATATATGTAATAAAATTATTTAATTTATATACATATAAATTTTATTATATATAAAATTTTTCATCAGTTACATTTAAGTTGTACTGGTATCTTAACCCCTTGACTGGCAAGCTAAATTTTTATTTTTTGTAAATTTTTTAATATTTTTGTAAAACTTCAATTTTACGTTGGCTTTATTATATATTAGGCTATATTACATTTGTCATCTTAAAGCTTACCATTGAATAAAATAATTCTAAAAATCTTTGAATATCTAACTTTAGAAATATTGAACTACTGAGAATATCAAAACGCAGTATTACGTTTTCGTCAATTTAGCCCACTTTTTGTGAACACAATATTGCTCCCGCCAGTTAAGGGGTTAATCGCATCACGATCATTATAGCTCTGTTAAACCTTTTTCCTATATCGCTGAATTAGAAGCTAATGATTATTATTAATCACCTTATTTAATTTCAATGAACAACGAATTTTTCACTTCGCTAGAATTATTGCCTAAAAGGAAGCCGCGTATCGAAGAAGTTTGTTTTATTTAGCTCATTAACGAATTTTGTTATATTGCACAGGCTAGAATTATCGTAAATCACGATCAATTAAACATGAGGGAGTCCAAAAATTAAGTGGGACTGCGAAAAATCGAGAATACTAATTTGATTCTCAAACTTGAATAATGCGATAACGTTGTGCGAATTATGCGCGCAGCTTCATGTTTCTTCGTCTCGATTTCTACGTTACATTAATCTTATGTACGAATGTTGTACACCTTGAAAAAGAATAAGATATGGAAACTATATATATATATGAACATTCAGTGTGCTTCCATTGTCATTATGAACTGATGAAGTACGATAGAAAAATTGTGCATCTTTATATTCGCATAATTGTGATATTGTTAAATTGTGCATTTAACGATTAGAAAAACGAGCGATCAGTTATTATAATTGATTGTAGCTTCCTGTTTGGTATATTTCTTTCACGTGTCTCATGCTGAGGAGTTTCTTTAAGTGGGAAAAAAGAGCAGCTACGATAATATTAAAATATTTTTAAATGTATATAAGATAAGATATATATGTATATGCCGCGTAAGA
Source organism: Tetramorium bicarinatum (assembly GCA_928718305.1). NCBI lineage: Eukaryota > Metazoa > Arthropoda > Insecta > Hymenoptera > Formicidae > Tetramorium > Tetramorium bicarinatum. The sequence goes on from OV788328.1 coordinate 9,858,169, forward strand.
CGGTACACTTCTCCCATTTAAAGTCTTTCATTTAATTTATTGTGTAAAAGACGACTTAACACGGTGTGATTTATTAAAATTATTTTTATTATTTTAACGAAACTGATGGATATATAAAATGAATAAACAGCATCTAAGAAAAGACAAACGTCAGATAAATCGCATTATTTGTATAGCTGTACATCTGGAATCGCCGTTTCGTGTAAAGAGGTATAAAGAGATATTAAAAATACATAATTTTCTATATATATATACTTTAGATATACCTTATGCTTTACACCTTATTAAGTTTAACATTTGCATTGATTGTTCCGTAGTGTCCGCGAAAAACACAATCGATTACGAAGTATTTTACATTTGTACTATTATTTACATGTTTTTATTTCTAAGAATTGCGAGTTGAAATATGGATTGTGAGAAAGAATAATAAAATATTCAGCTTTTTCCTTAGGGGAAAAGCAATTTCTCTCATCCTTTATATCTGGCGCGATAAATTTAAAATTGGAGAAAGGTTATATTATCTCGTAAGACAAATTTACCGTGTCTTAAAAACCCAGTGGATTTAATTGTACGCATCCACCAACATCGCATACATTCTTCGAAATTTTACTTAATTTACTAAAGATGTCCAATTGTTTGTTTGAACTGATCAGCTGCAGATTATATGCAGCGCGATTCGACACCTGCGAACGATAAATTGCATTAAATAATCACATCTAGTAATTGCTAAATAAATGTATTCACATTATCGTTAGCAAGATCAAATAATATTTATATAATATGACAGTCAATTATTCCTAAATTATTCTTACAATTAGTCAATCATTTTAAAAATATATTTTTTTATTAAATACTATCTGTATACTTATTTATTAGTTTTAGAAAATTATCAATAATAATTACAACAAATACACTCTACAGCCATAATAGTAATTGATTCTGCTAAAATTTTAATAAAGAATAATACTCATACCTCCGCGCACCAAGTTTGTGCCATTAACAACTCGTGCTCTGCGCTAGGCAGATTTTTGTTCAACGACATAGTCGCCCTGCTTAGGACAACCGCCATTGTATACGTATCAAAAGCAGCCTGCGTGATCCTGTTGAGGATAAACTGTTCGTCTACAATTCCTCGTCCGTATTTAATAAGACAGGATTCTATAACTTGGCCAAAGTTTTCGACGTTCTGCAATTATTATATATTTTTTTGTACGAGTTTGTATTTATTTCAAATTTCAACTTACATTTAAATTATTATTCTTACCTTCGAGCAAAGCGCGGCGCTTTCCGCCAATTTTGGATGTACTAAATTCCCAAAAGTAGGCGGTGATGTCAAGCCGATTGCTCTGGTCGCTCGCTTAGTGGCTTCCTCGACAAGCAATCCTAAATTCGCGGTAGGATTCTTGAAGGCCTTCTGTACCTCTTTCAGATGACTTCCGGCGTATTGAATACCGGTGAGCGCCACGAACAGACGCAAAATGTCATTCGTTCCCTCGAAGATCGGGAATACACGCAGATCGCGCATTACACGTTCTAGACCGGTCTCAGTCATGAAACCCATTCCTCCCAAGATCTGAATAGCTTCATTGCATACCCACCACGCGGACTCGGACCCAAAGCACTAAAAAAGGATTCATAGCGTATAAATTCGTTAAAATTTTATATAAAGCAGATTAATCGAGCAATAGAAGAATTACCTTCGAAATAGCTGCTTCCAGATGATAGTCCTGACTTCCGCTGTCCATGTTACCGGAAACCATATACGCGAGGGACTCGGTGATATATTGCAGCATAGACATACGTCCCAATTTTTCTTGTATCGTGCCGTAATTGTCCAACGTGCGACCGAACTGCACGCGTTGCGTTGCATGATTTACAGCCTTGTTGATACAGTAACGCATGGTACCGGAAAGAGCCGCTGCCATACCGAATCGGCCATTATTCAGAATGTTCATTGCGACCTGAGATCGGATAAAACAAATGTTTGAGCAGCGTTCAAACTCATAAATAATTCGCGAAATTTTATGCGAGCATCAGATGAGAATTTTATTAAATATAATATAAATATATTGTAACGTGAATTATGTATTAGACTTAATTAGATTGTATTAAATACATTTTTCGATTTATATTAATGAAATTAATAATACATCAGATATATTTACATCTTCATCATTAACACGCAAAGAGAAGATAGAAAAATAAGTTTTTGTGAAATTTACCTTAAAACCTTCACCCTCCTTGCCGAGAACATTCTCTGCTGGGATTTTAACGTCCTCGAAGAAGAGCGCAGCTGTATTACTGCACTTGATACCCATCTTTTTCTCGGGCGGTCCACTGGTGACACCGCCGAATCCCCTCTCCACGATGAAAGCGGTTACTTTATCCTTCATCTCGCCCGTTTTTGGATCCTTCATAGGCACTTGCGCGAACACGGTCATGACATCGGCAATACCGCCGTTCGATATCCAGATCTTGCTGCCGTTGAGAACGTAGTGCGATCCATCTGCGGATTTAATAGCGCGCGAGCGTATCGAACCGGCATCAGAACCGGAGGTCGGTTCCGTCAAGCAGAAAGCGGCGTATTTGCCACCGCTCACTTGGGGCAGGTACTTGGCCTTCTGTTCCGGCGTGCCGAACAAAAGTATACCCTGTGGATGTTTACAATAACGCTCATTATAATCATATTATTAATATTATTAGAAAAATCGGTAAAAATGTATCAAAAAGCAAAATACAGCCATAAAAGCCACAATAGTGAGTGATACAGGATTGTGAAAATGTACAGTTAAATAAAGAGAGAGAGAAAATCATACATCCGAGCTAGATCTTGATAGCTTAAAATCAAAAAGAATTATAAAACCATAGGCGCATAGTTTACTGAGTATGAGTTTGAAATTGCTTTATAAAAATTTAAATATTAGGCAAATATTAGGTTACCAAGATCCAGTTCGTATATAGCTCTCTAAAAAGCTAGCTAAACAATTTTGCCTTGAATCCGATGCTCTGATGCGCGCCCAGAGTGATGCCGATGCCCAGATCGTAATAGCCACATATCTCGACGATTCGAGTGTACTGAGTATTCGTCAATCCCAATCCGCCGTATTCCGGGGGCACTTGCAAAGCGAACCCTCCCAATTCCCAAAGTGCAGCTGCTGTTTTCTCGTCCACGTACGCGTTCTGATCGTTTTTAGCCGCATCGTTCACTTCCTACAAAAAAAAAAGGAGATGTTTGATAGAAGCTAGTTCTCGTACTTCAATTATCATATTTTTTAAAAGAACAGTATTTTACCTCGTAGAATTTCTCTACGGGATCGACGAGCATTTTTATTGTCTCAGTTTGCTCCTGATTCATAGGCTCCGGGAACGGACATACTTGATTCAGCTGCAACTGTCCACGGAAGAGATTCATGGTGAAAGATTGAGATTCCTTCGCGGCAACATTTTCTCGCTTCGGCGGTTCTTCTTTGATTTTCACTGCCGCTTGAGTAGCCAAGCATCTGTCGAACGATAGTATTGTCAAATAATGTTCATAATTAAAAAATGAATTATTATAGCAACTAATAGTTTCAAGATATTCAGTTAAATTACATAAATTTTTTAAGCATCTTGTATTTTTTATATATCGGGTCATCTCTTAAAAACTATAATCTCATCTGTGTTATTCCAGATGGAACAAGAAGTCACAATGATGTCAAAATGACATCAAAATGACTCTAAAATGTCATTATTATGTCATTTTAGAGTCATTTTGATGTCATTTTGACATTATTGTGACTTCTTGTTCTACTTGGGATCTTCCACCTTGTATTTCTTTTGTAAAATAATATTTATTCTTTGCTCTCTCTCTCTCTCTCTCTCTCTCTCTCTCTCTCTCTCTCTCTCTATATATATATATATATATATATATATATATATATATATATTTTCCTACTTCCTATTTATCTGAAATTTATTCTCTCACACAAAGAAATATTTTATCTAAGATCGCTTCATTTTTAAATGTTTAGAATCTAATCTGAACTTGGGACCCGACGGAGTCGTCAATGATATATGAATCAAGTATATAAATAACAGTTTGATATAAGTAAATCATATACATAACAATTCCAACGTCACAGTTTACATTACATGCGCGATATGCTTGACAGGTCTCGTACCGAACGGGGCACAGTCCAAAGTCCACGGATATTAGACGCACACGCTCGCAACTAAAAATATCGGACACGGAATTTCAGATCGAGATACACCTCAGTCTTTCAATACAGATTAATCGCGTCGAGCTAAATACGACGCACGTGTCCACAGATTCTAATGCGTAAATTGCTACCTGATTTGTTAATTAAAAACACAGGTCGTCGAGAATTTGTCATTGTCATTTCACTCCGCGCCATGTGCGTCTAACAACAAGTTAGAAATTCGCGTTACAGCGAATTTCGATCTTACGATCAACTTATTGAATTAATAAATCGTTGAGTGTGATTTTCTGCCAATTCGAAATTAGAAAATCGCAACTGGCAACAAGTTACTCATCAAAGCGGAATGAAAGACGATAACAATCAACACTTCACCTGGCTGTGACGCAGGACCCTAAGGACGTCTCGACGGCCTTATTGAGGTTTTTGGAAGTCGACGAGAGGACCTTCGCGACGCGAAACATCGTGTTCGTAGACAGAAAATCCGCACCGATGGAAATTTAAATTGGAATTAACGTTGCCCTCCGCGAAGTAACGGTACGACACGCTCTCGTAGGTGTGACACCGCCGTCTGCCGTCGTCGTGGAACTGAATCCAAAAGTATACATTCGATACGTAGCGAGATTACGTTCAACGGAGATAGATAGCAGTTCGGTAGGCGCTGATTTTTTATTACGATTGGTTTCTACGCTTGGATCCAACGAGGAATTTTAACGGCAAGAACCAATCATATTAAAGAATCATTAAACGTTTATTAATACTGGGTTTTTTTTTTTCGTTAAACGCAGCTAAAAAACTGTTTTATTTTTTTACGGAGTTGACATATTGCGACCGGAGGATGAACTTGACTTAAGAATTTGTAAGTTGTATCAGAGAGAGAAACCTGAGAGCGGCCATCCCGGCCCTTCTCGTGAATCTGAAGAATTGGAAAAGTATGAAAATTCCAAAAATTTCACGGATATTTCGAGAATTTTTCATATTTTTAAAAATGTTCTATTTTTCCGAGAATTCGAAATTTTCAATCGCGAAAATCGAAAACTCAAAAATTGATAAAGTATCAGGAGAACACTTTGATCGGCGAGGAGGTTGCACTATTTATTTAAAAAAATTCAAAGAATTTCTATTATATTTTTGATAATTTTCGCAGCTGTGGAGTACACCGCTCTTGAATCGATCGAGCAAGTCTATGGACGGACATTGATCAGCTGTGCGATGGTCAGGCAGATAGAAGTATCAGGTGATATGGAGTAATGGAGTCGGCGTCAATTGAAAACTCAGGTGACGATAAGATGTAAGGAGTGCCGTGAGCAGTCTCAGGCACTATTGAGACGATGTATCTACGAACGACAAGTATTTCAAAGCGATGGGTTGAATAGCGACAAGTAAATATACGTAAATCGGAGATAAATGAAAATACGTGGACACGTGTGCTACGGTTAGGTTATATAATGTAATCGCGATTTACACTGTGAATTTTTCGTGCTGGACACGAAAAATTCTCTTCTTTCAATCATTAATCGGATTAGACTAAAGAAAATGGACAAATGTAAATTTATATGCATTATTTACTTGTATAAATTCATATATGTTAAAATTACACTAATGTAATAATATATATCTATTATAAAATAAATTACATAAGATACAAATGAAATAATCAATTACATACATAATCTGATTTATAGATAATTTATATATTCATGTATGATATTGTACATACATAATAAAAATTAGATATTGATTTGAACAGCTGGATGAATATTACGTAAATTTATTTGACGCGATAAAGTAATTTATGAATATATAAATTGTCTAGCATAAATGTGAAAAGTAAAAGTCAGTGTTCTAGACATCAGTGTTTACTTACACTTTTATTCTTTCAGATAGAGAACGCTTAATTCAACATGCAACATTCACAAGTATTTGTGGCTGGAGATAAAGTGCATCTAGAATTAGAACAATTGAATATTTTTCTTCTCGGATGTATCTATTATTCCTAAAAATTATACTAATATGAGTAACATTACGTCGCAAAACGTTTCGTTGCATTCAGTCTTGAGACTCAACAATAATGATGTTAAAGAATTTATCTGCGGCTGGGGCGCCGCTGTCATCAATGTTTCAATCACCTTCCCAATTAATAAAATTATATTCAGACAGGTATATTCGCGTGATATTAATAAAATTAATATATATTGTATAATATTCGAATGTTCAGGATAAACATTCCTTGTGCATTGTGATATGTAGATTTTGGAAGGAGTACCTGTGGATACCGCAGTCGGGCAGCTATCACGAGAGGGCATACGCTTGCTGTATCGTGGAATTCTGCCGCCTCTGTGTCAAAAGACTCTGTCCCTCAGTCTGATGTTCAGCATGTACGAAGGATGCAAGCAGAGGCTTTGCTTCTTAACCGGCAACGTCGTGCTGTCTAAAGTATTGGCGGCGAATGTAGCTGGTACGATGGAAGCTCTCCTCATGCCGTTCGAGAGAGTGCAGACGCTGCTGCAGGATTGGCGGTATCACAACAAATTTAAGAATACGTCCCACGCGTTCAGGTATCTGCTGACGAATCACGGGGTGACTGAGTGCTACCGCGGCATGGTTCCTATCATATACAGAAACGGCTTGTCCAATCTGATGTTCTTTACGCTGCGGGATCAGTCCAAGGTGTTGCTGGGCAATCAGGAGTCGTTGCTGACGAACTTCGTCAGCGGCGCACTGATCGGCAGCTTCACCAGCACGGTATTCTATCCGATGAATGTAATCAAGATACACATGCAGACGAAGATAGGTAGCGACTTTGAGAAATTCCTAGCTGTGACTCGCGAGGTATATGTCTCCAGAAATCGTAGCTTAACTTCTTTTTACAAGGGCGTGCACTTGAACTGCATGAGGTCCTTCATCAGTTGGGGGGTGATCAACGCGGCGTATGATTTTTTGAAGAATATTATTTTCTAGATCATTTAATAGGGGAAAAAAAACATATTTTTATTTGGATTTATTTATAGGAAATACATATTTCATGTCCTACTGTGTATATTAAGTACTTTAGACGATAATAGGAAATTATATCTTTTTTTAAAGAATTGTGAATGTGCAGTCGCACATTCTTCCTGCTATAGGTATGCAGGAATGCACATAAGAAGAAAGATTTAGTATGTATATATGGAAACTTTATATATAGCGTTTTAATAAGTATTAAGAGATAATATCAACGACTGACTTGTTCTTTTTTTTTAATGAATAAGAGGAATCAAGGATAAATTTTGAAGAATACGTTATCAAATTTTTTTCTTTGTTTATGAAAAAATGGTACAATTTAAAGATATAGATAGGATAGATGTAATTAATATTTTTATGAAAATTCTTGATAACCTGATATTCTGCCTTTATGGATGTATTTTGAAGTTTTATGTGCGTAAATATATAAACGCTTCAAACATATGTAATTATTAAAGTAGAGAAAAATATTAAATGTATTAAATCAGGATGCACTATCTTTTTAAAAGTAATAAATTTGGACAGACAGTTTTAGGCTTTAATCATGGGCAAAGTGCTGTCATACTTTTAGTTTGTTATTTGTAGTTATTCCATAAATTGTATATAATCAAATTATGTTAAAATATACTTTTTGGAAATTTTTTAAATTTCAGAATATATCTATATAATCTAAAAGCAAGTTTTGGGATGTTTGGGATAATTTATAACAATGTGTGATCTGTAATGACACAAGCTGTTCGAGTAAAAGTATAAACAAATATTTGATAATATAAATTATTTATACATATGTGATATTACATAATGTAAAAATATGTCGAAGACTTCTCTCCTATAAAATAATGTAAGAAAAAGGTGCAAAGAAAAATATATATGTATATAGCTTATTGTTTAAATGCAATACTATTTTTTTATACGGCATTAATTTTGTATCATATATATGAATAGCGATATTTTAATTTCAAAATACATGTGAGAAATCAAGGTACAATTTAATCGACGAGATATCGTACGATATGTTACTTATTAATTGTCATTCAATTTACACGAAATAGAAAAAACATCGAGTGGATGTTCTGTTGGATGTTCACGCTGTCACAAAATATATGTAAATTATTCAAATTGATGCTGAAGACAATATAATTTTGGTATCGATTATGATGTTGTGTTCTTGTACAAGATGTCTGCAAGTCTAGCGAACGAGCATTATCGATTAGACAAATGTTTGGGAAAATCTTTTTAATTGAATAAAACTGCATTGAAAATAATGGTGAAGAGCCTATGTAAGTAAAAATGTTTACTTTGCCTCTTTAATATTTTCTTTGTGACGCTGGACTTGTAAGACACCATAGTTCATTAATATTCATGTATTTTTTAAATTCCCGCCATGCTATTGGGATTTTAGTCAGGGCTAGCTTGATAAAGGCCCGATATGATCCCTTCAGTGATTAGTTAAAATTAGGACAGCATTTATAGTCCAATTTTAAGAGCCTAAGATTATATTAAAAATTAGTATAAGTGTGAAGTGCTTGTTGTTTGTCTGGATAAAATTTTAATCTAAAACGAGACTTATAGATCTCAAAGACCTATCTATATCGAATTATGGATAATCTTTAATTTCTTTTCTCATGTCTGAGAACGACTTGGACCAACTCTGATTAATTGAATTATTGATTCAACTGACAAAATTGTCCAGAGCAGAATTTCTAATTACGATTCATTGCCTTCAGTCTAATCTATTCTTTCCACTGAACAAACATTATAATAATTCTATCCACGTTAATGCAATATAATACGGATATTACAAGTTAATCATTGTTTTTAATTAGTCGAAAGTTAGTCGAAAGTTAGATGAAATTTCATTGCTCTTACAAATCCAATTTCTGTCTAAAATCGGGGGCGCTGTTTCCCAAGGCGCGTCAAACGGAACATTGTATTACAGTGGGATATATCATGTTCGTAATTAAAAACTGAGTTATCTCGCGGAATTTAATTGTCCCGAAATGTCCTTCCTGCGCGCGCGGTCGCAATTCGAAGAGCAGGGACGCCCATAGGAGGGGGACAGACACTACTCGAATGGAGGGAAAGCTCAATGTTAAAAAAATTCTTTTGAGGGAAGGTAACACACAAATTTCACAAATCCAAATAATATTTCAATTTCAGTAATAAATGATTGCTAGGCATTACAATAAAATGATCTTAAATTGTTTAGTACTAAAATTTAAGCATTTCAAAATTCATTAAAATAAATAAAGAGAAAAGGCTAAACAGGATTTGGAGTGATGAATTATGAAATAAGAAGAAGGAAAAAGTGTTGGAAAAGTTTTGTAAAGTAAGTTGGGTAGAAAAAAAATTAAGAAAGAGAAGGATAAAAGGAAAAGAAAAAAACTGGAGAAACTTTGAATAAAAATGAAATAACGCGATACGAAGCTGTGCAAGAAAAGTCGAAATCAAAATGAAAAGATTAAACTATATAAAAGATAAGATAAATAAGTTATACGTAATCTCAGGATAACGAGAAAAAGATGTAATAAATATGGATTATTGAGAAAAAAGCATGGCCAGACAAGTGTGATTAAAAACTGATGTAAACCAAATCTCGCATCTTGGCTGTAAGTTGAGATAAATAAAAAATTTCATTCAATATTTATCAAAGTATAGACGGGGGGGCAGGAGGAGGGAGGATGACAAACGTTTACAGGGGGATCCACAATTCGTGTAGGCGATCCTGCGCGAGGGGGACCAGCGCGAGAAGCCGCGAGAATTGGATTGGCCGGCGGCGGAAGGGGGGCCGGCGACGTGACCCCCCTCGCGTGGTCCGCGCCTGAGCGAGCGCCGCTTATGCGCGGTGCCCCGCGTAAATCGATGCGCGTCGTGGCTTTCAGCCTCGGCCAGCCAGATACTCGTATCCGCGCGATACTCGTGTACGTGTGTGCGCCGGTCGGCCTCGCCGAGTCCTCGCTGCCGTACGTGTCTCTGGTGTCTGTCTCGCGTTTGCTGCTCCGGAGACGACCCGTCCTGTCGCGTCGTGTCCTGCAGGCTGGCACGCGAGGTCGGCTACCCGCGTTGCTCAGGTAGGAGTGCGAAACGTCGGAAGGGCCGAGCCGACGGTCTCTCGCTCTGTCCCGCACCGGGAGACCAGTTGGCATTCCGCTCGTCGTCGTCGTCGAGTTCAGCCGAGGGATCGAACCGGAGTGTTTGAATTCCCGCGAGGAGACCGCTCCAGTCTCGAGAGGGAAAACCCGATTGAGAGATGGAAGAACGCGCCGGTACCAATCCCTCCGTGAGCTCGACGACCTCTTCGTCAGAGGGTGCTTCCTAATTCCGTGCGGTTGTTTCTCGTGCAGGAAGAGAGAGTGTACCATGAAGAGTCGCCGCCGTCGCCGTCGCGAGGAATGACTCGTCGCTAGGGAAGCGGTGGACGGTATCCGCCGATGTCGCCAGCGGTGGACTTGACGAGCCTCGTCGCCGAAGCCAGCAGCAGCAGCAGCAGCAGAGGGAACACGCTCGAGGATACGCCAGGGTGCCGTCATCTCACTGATCGCGCGCGAGAATAATGAGAATCAACGCGACGAAGATGAGCACTCCGATCGAGGAGAAGATTGACCAGAAGCTGAAGGTACCAGAGGCTGAAGGACAGTTTACTTGGAGGACCAGGAGCGCTGGAATTAAGTCGCGATTTCCTTCTCTGTCTCTTTATATGTATATTTCTCGCACACTCTGTGTCTCTCTTTCTCTCTCTCTCTCTCTCTCTCTCTCTCTCTCTCTCGCTGTCCGTCGATCTTCGGTGATCAATAATGCATCCACACTCGTACTCGCACTTAGCCGCATGCTTGGGATGCAGCACGCGTGCATAATCCTAGTTGGGGAAGCGTCTCGGGGAAGCGCCGCTCGCTATGCGGCGCAGATGTGCGCCGGATATTCCTGGATGATCCCCTCTCCCCTCCCCCTACTGCGTGTTCGGGGTATCGAACACCTCGGGCGAAATGAATCGAAGCCGCCTTGGAATTAACTCGGCAACTACTCCCGAAGGATCGGGTCAAGATCCTTCGATCGATAGCGCTTGTATCCAGCAGGGGCCGAGTCGCGACTATCTAATATATATAATATCTATTTTCGCCTTTCGTTCCCGTAATATTAATCTGCAACTCGACGTTGTTATTTCTTTAATTTCTACATTATTATATTTATTATTATTTTCTTTGTGTAACATGATGATTAATGACGTAATTATTAATTTTATCTCTGAATTCGATAGAACATGTAATACTTGCAGGAATATATAACATTATTTTATTTCGCTCGCTTCTCTGTCCCCGCGTTTTGCGTTTTCAGTTTCATTTATCCATGTTTTCGTTTGACTTTACAGTGCACCGCAGTCTCACGATAGTATTTACCGCTAGATGCGATACCCGAACGGTGCCTGGATGTTTTTGCATACGATAAAAGCGGATGAAAGGTCAAAAGAGCTGTGTATGCGAGCTCGGTGCAATTTAGTCGGGTCACATTGCACGTAATTCGCAACGGTCTCATTACCACCGTCCTCCGCTCGCAGATACACACGTACACGCTGATGAGGTAATAGCAGAATTTCCCATAATTAGGAGGACACATTTAGACCCATCAATCGTCCGCGCGGGAATAATTTGAAACGCCCTGAAAAGAGAGAAGCCAGCTTAATTTGCGCATCTTCTAACGCGAAACAAATTAAATTTTGCAAACAAATTCTCTTTCATTATACAGGTAACTGTTATTTCATTCTACATGCTCCGTAAAATAGGATGTCCCTCGAAGTGCAAACGAATGAATGGCTTTTAACATTTTATCATGTTTTTAGAAGTTAATCGGATAAGAGAGCTCACGACACGAGAGTTCGGACTTGGGGTTTTGTGGACCGGCACTCATCGTCATTTCACTCGTATTTCACTCGTACGGTCATCCCGGTCATCCCGGTCATCCCGAAATGAAATTCCCGGCGCTACAGGTGCACGAAATGTTTTCCGATCGCACGACATTAACGTCGTTAATCTCCCGTGAACGAGCGACGGTCGTCGGAAAATAGGCGAGGAGAGCTTCGCCCGCCGTTGTTTCTACGCTCTCCTTCCGCGGAATCAATTGTGGCTTCGCCAATTTCCTTCTAAATTGTAACAGCTACGATATATAGATATAGCGATAGACTATAGGATCGACGCTGACCGATATTGGTAGAATCGACCCGCGGGCCGTTCCCATAAACGTTAGTTAAAGATAACTGAAGTTTAAACGACTCTACGTCCTCTTTTTTCCAAATGTAGTATAACTGCAGAGGGCCGCGAGAGAATCGGCTGAATCTTTGCTAACTTTAACGAACGCTCGTTAAAACACGGCCCCCATGCGTCGAAATTGGCTCTCTGGACGCTTTAATACCGCCGGATTTCTGTACGCCGCGTTTTATGGCCTGGAAAACGCCGACTAGCGCTTAATTGACGTCTTCGCAGAAACGAGCCTTATCATTTGCTTTGATAAACGCTCCCCGCATATCCCAAATTGGCAGCTCGGTGTCTGCAACACAACTCCGCGGAGGAGATCAATATCCCTCATGCCGCTGTAATGTTTAATTACTTTTGCGTTAATAACGAATAATGTTGTAACAACGAGTATCGCGTTTCTGAATTATGAATTGGTGCGCTCAATAATACTACGGCGCGTCACGGAGAGTTCGTTTTTATCTCCCTCGGAAGCGCTGTGATTTTGTCGACCGGGCGATTTTATGCGAGAGCGACAATAGTTTGTCACGTCGCAACAAAGTTCTCTCATCCTGTAACGACTGTTTCACGTTCGTTTCGCCGCGCCGTGCGAAAAAGCGAAGAAGGATGGAAACGGCACGAACGTCGATCATTTTCGCATCGCGCGCTTTTCGGTCATTGATTATTACGGAAAAATTTGCCGTAACGAGAGAAATGCAGAACCCGATAACATCCTGCGCGATGTGAATTTATGGGAAAGTGTGTAGAGCGGAAAACGTGTAGTTTCCATCGAGATTGAAGTCGAACTTTCCTTCGCCGTTAATTTCGCGCAAAATGTAAAATTAACACACGCAATTACGTGCGTCATACATACAACTCGCGACGAGAGAATGTTGTAATAAGATAAAAAAGCATTGATGATATTCGGTCAGTTGTTTAAAATGTGCATTTAAAGTGATATATGAGTTTGCAAAACTTGCTTTAAAAATTGTATACGTGTATACAATCTAGAGCTTTAGTATTAGAGTTTACAATAGAAGAATACATTTCTCGCGGATTTCACGAAAATTTATTTTTTGATATGTTACCAACTCGTTTTTACATACTTCGATGGAGCCCCGACGCTTCAGTGTTTCCGATAATAATTAATTAGCGTCGGATTAATTGGAACGGACGAATTGTTAACGATGATAAATGACGAATATGTTGCGAGCCCGTTTTACTAAAAATATGATATATAATTGTATTAAAATAGATCTACCGTGTCCCGTTTTACCGATTTAACGATCCGAGAATCTCGTTTATCGGTCACGTTTCCGAGTGTCACTTAATATACATACATATCGAATTTAGCGTCTTTTCAAAACGTTCGGGGTCAACCTAGTGCAATTTTCTTTGACACGAGCGAAATCGATCCGTTCGACGTAACACAAAAGCGTAGATTTAGTTTGCTTTTTCCGCGGATATCTTTGAAATCAGTTTTTTTATATGCATGGCATATTAAATTTCCGTGAAATGAATTTGTGTAAAATAAACCGTCGTCCAGTATATTGTAATTTGTATATTATAATTTTATTTCCTTTGCATTCCAATTTCTACTTAAAATGCAACGTTAATTAAACCACAGTAATTATTAATGTAAAAAAAATTGACAATTTTCGTAACGAAACTCTCGTTATTGACATTTCCGCAGAAGAATTCGATTTAAGAATTGAAATTTATTAATGAGTAGCTCACTGAAAATCCTGTCAAGTTACGATACGTCTGCACGAACGCTAGCTTCCTTAATCATTTAGCTATTTTTCCTTCCACCACTTATAGCTGTCATCATCGAGGAAAAAGAGCATGACTGGAATTGGATCGCGGGCGAATAATTTAGAAAGCCTTCGTTCGCGTATTGAGAAAAGGAAAAATCGATTAATTGACCAAAGACATAACGAAGACATGCGCGGAGGAAATATCCTAGTGGATATTTGCAAATCGCGAAGGACGGGAGGAGCGCGGTTACTGCCGAGCCGTATGACAAATTGACAAATGTGAATTAATTTAAAGCGATCTATTGCGGTCTTGCGGGTTAACTGCAGCGGGGAGTGAATCGGGGTGTCGGTTCGTCGGGCAACGAACGAGAAATAACATAATAACGATAATGCCGTTTGGAGTAATTGGGAACGATCGTTGCCCGAATTGAAAATGCGGATATTCAATTAAGAATTTATCGAAATACTTTCTCATGCATAAATGTATGCTCGGCCGTACAATGACTTTCCACGGTTTAATCAATCAATATTGCCGGAGCTCGTTAGTTATCGTTATCAGCGTAACCGGCAGCGTCTTTCCCTTTAATCTTCGAGCTACTTCCGCACGCCGAGTGCATCGCTTCTGAGAACTCTAAAATAACTTTTATTCCCTCTTTGCGATCCCGCGGGCTCTCGCTTTTTCTACTTCAATTTCCTGTTTGCAAATGCAAACGACTTTTTGTGCCGAGTCATAATAATGAAGAAGCTCTTATAGTTATTATGTTATTTTTACACGTAAAAGTAAAAATCACGGCGCCATGGAATACTTTTGTTAAGTTGTGATAAAACGGACAAATTAGTTTGTTAAAAAGTGGGCAGTTAATTAACGATTGATTGTAATTTGATAAAACTGCTCCATATCTTCAATCTTCAATTCAGATATAAACGCATATTCTTTTTCTCGAGCGAATAAAATGGCAATTTTACGGCGAAGAGCTTTTGTCAATTTGATTCTGTTGTCGGTAGGTGCGGTCGGGGATGGTGACGGTTAGCGATGGGAAAAGCAAACCCGTGCCAATGCGTTTGCACTTGTCTATGGAGGTGTTGAAGCTTCAACGGGAGGATCTCGAGGTAGAGTGCCTTTTGATAATCGTATTATCATCTATTTCCCGAATGAGTGATGTTGAATCGTCGTCTCGCCGGCACCGATGCTTTATCGATTATGGGCGCCGTGAAACGTGTCAAAGACAAGAATACATTTTAGCAGGCAGCGAATCACAATAAACCACCTTTGGACGCTAAGGAGCGCATGGTGCAAATCACCAGGCAAAAGGTCGGTGGTTTGGGGCTGAGCATAAAGGGTGGAGCGGAACATAAGCTTCCAGTACTTATATCGAGGATCTATAAGGGTCAAGCCGCCGATCAGTGCGGCCAGCTTTTTGTAGGAGACGCAATTATTAAAGGTATTATCGACAAATAATTTTCAATACTTTCAACAAATTATTAAACTTAAACTTAAAATATATCTCTACTATATCTCACGTTCTATATATAATTTTTTTTTGTTTTTTATGCGTTACCTAAAGTACTCTTCTTTCGGATAAAATATTTAATAAGATTAGCAAAAGATTTTGCATCGTTATTGTATCATGTTTAGCTTCCCTGTACTTAATTTTGCTGAAATTATTTATCTAGAAAGCTATGATATCTTCTATTAATACTTGCTCCTTATTACCTATACCGATTGGAATTACGCGACAGTTGACAGTTTTGCGATAGTTGAGTGGCACCATGTACAGTTAATGAGTATCGATTTCAATTCCTGTTTCTGAGGTGCTCGCTTCTATTGAGACAAACATTGACTTCATTTTTATTACATATAACGTTTGAAATCAAAATTTCTCATATATGATTTATGATTCCTCGTTATTAAATTATGTAATTCATAATTTATGATGCTCTAGTGAACGGCGAGTATATCACGGCATGCAACCATGACGACGCTGTCAATATTTTGAGGAATGCCGGTGATATAGTAGTTCTAACGGTCAAGCATTATCGAGCGGCCAAGCCATTTTTACAGAAAAACGGTATTGGAATACACTATCGCAAAAAAAGAAAAATGACAATGAGAATGTATAAATCTCCATACATTGATATTATCAACAGAAAAGGAAGAAAAGCTGGATAACGTTGCCAATGGTACGGCGGAAGATGGATGGATTTCACCTAACAGGCAAGGAGGTAGTCCTAGATGCAGCCATAGCCGCCAAAGTTCCAATGCATCTTCCAGTTCGATGCAATATAAAAGATGGGTCGATGTAATTACAGGTAGCTATGCCTCCAATCAGATGTAAATATTTAAAATCTAATCCCGCTCGTAGTTTTATATCCCACACTTAGCTTCATGTATCCGTAAAACTTTGAGCTTTACTTACTTCATACACGATATTTCAATATAAATACACAAAAAGATTGCCGCATAGTTAATATTAAGACTAAAAATAAGAAGCAGCCACAATTCAAATATATGAATATAGAAACAGAGGCACTTTTGTGATACCATAGTAATTAATATGGCACTTTTTAGTCCCATTAATGATGGCGTACGTGACGAGATATATATTCGGTACCGACAAACTAAGGAGGAACGCGTTCGAAGTGAGAGGACTTAATGGGGCACGTACAGGAGTGATACATTGTGACGATAGCGCTATTCTCAGTCAATGGTTAAAATATATAACTGATAACATTACAGGATTGACGCATTTGCAGGTGACAATACAAATAATATAATTTTAATATCGTCGCGTCGTCGCATCTTTCCAGATATAATACTCCGAGTTGCTTCAATAATTAATTATTTGACGATGAGCTTGAATTTAATTCCAGATGAAATTGTACAATCGTAATTTTGGAGTTGGCGAACGCATAGAGTACATGGGCTGGGTGAACGAGGCAGTGAGCAATAGCAATCAACCGTGGCAGAGTTACAGACCGAGATTCTTGGCTCTAAAAGGACCAGATCTATTGTTGTTTGAGACACCTCCTGTATGTATCAAGTCGTATGCTTTATTTTATTTATCCTCGGCTTTTAAAATCGCCGATTTATTCGGAGAATCATGAAGATGTCGAATTAAATTATTTTTATTACTGTTTTCAGTGCAACATAGGCGATTGGTCTCGCTGCGCGTTGACTTTCAAAGTGTACCAAACGATGTTCCGCGTGATGCGCGAATCGGAGAACGTAGATGAGCGGCAGCATTGTTTCCTGGCGCAGAGTCCGGGAAAACCGCCGCGTTACTTGAGCGTCGAGACCAGGCAAGAACTTCTGCGAGTCGAGGCGGCGTGGCACACCGCCATATGTTCAGCGGTTACGCATCTAAAGGTACGTCGTGACGCGCATTTCTGTAGAGCATTTTCGACGGCCCTTCAGCATTCTTCTTTCACGTCTTTTTTTCCTCGTTGCAGAGTAAAACCTTCCCGGTAACTTTCAACAGCAGAAGCGCGGGTCTAACGTTAGAGTGGACTCAAGGATTTACGTTGTCGTATGAAGGAATCGGTGAAATTGCGTGGCGCTATAAATTTTCTCAATTAAGAGGGTCCAGCGACGATGGGAAAAGTAGGCTTAAATTGCACTTCCAAGAGCCGGACAGCATCGCTATCGAAACGAAGGTAAACACAAATTCTTTGGCGAGATTGAAAGATTTCTTGCAACACGATGGTCCAAATCTTCTCTCAAGAGAAGATTAAATGTAATTTGACTTAGCTGATTGTTTTAAATTCTTGAGAAAATGTATTAAAGATGTAAAGTGTTGCATTCAATCCTTCAGCTTTTGCTTTTCTTATACGCATAGAGGGATGTGTATTTACGTTTTGCGTACGTTTCGACAGGAATTGGAGTGTTCCCAGTTGCAAAACTTGTTGTTCTGTATGCATGCGTTTCTTACTGCGAAGGTAGCCGCGGTAGACCCTACGTTTTTAACGTCGACCACTCCGTAAAGAGATGTAATATAAATGTAATAACGTTATTGCCGATGAATCACCAACTGGATCACTTTTATGTTTTGTTATCGTTATACGGATTAGACCTAGTGCGTGCGGTGAAAAGTTGCTGGAAGAAGCGAGAAAAGAAACGACGAAGGAAGCGACAGAAACTAGTCAATATATCCAAAAGGTATTTTTATCGTTTACATATAAAAATCACCAAGCGGTACTACATACTCTACTCATCCTACCAAAAGCCAATTTCACTAGTATATATATATGAATCTAACGGCTATTATCGGTATATTGTGCGCATCTAGGTAAGAATTTTTGTGAGTTTCTAGGAGCGAGTATGCATTTACGAATGATTGCCCGACTACGATGCGATTATGTTATCTGCTTTTGCTACACATTTATTCCTTTTCGAACTTTTTGAGGAACACGCAACCTCATAAGTATACATAATTAGGTAATTTATTTTTTACGAATGTATTTTAATTGTATTTTAGTAATATTGTTTGATTGCGATCTCTCGGTTGCGCTTTTATAATACCATTTGTTTTTGAAATCTCAAGAGAGATAATGATAATTAAAATTTATATGTATATGTATAGAAATCAACACATGATTTTTAAGTTACAATAACGACAAATAATTTTCTTAGTTATAACAAATTGTATACCTACACATTGTATTGCGTACCATACATATATCAGGTGCCTTAAAAACCATGAACAAGAAGTAGCTAAATTAATGGAGGCATCAACTTTCCGTTTCTCGTCAATGAGGAGAATCGTATTACACATTCGTATATTTAGAGTATAAAAAAAAAAACAGAAGTCGTTGCATTTTAACAGGAAAGTTCTAATTTGCAATCTTAAGGAGATACTTTAAAAAATATAATTGAATTGAAAGAAACAACATTGATTCGTCCATCCGACAAAAGGTCAAAGTAATAATTGCTCTACAGCAATAAATTATAATCTACAATTAGACGGCTCACTCAAATGTAATGTCGGATATTGAAATTGTTTATCGATGCAGTATTATCGATGGGGGCAATAAGTTTTACAAATTAAGCATACCAATATCGAGCTACAGTTATCGAAATATTCAAAACTGCTAGCTGTACTTATATAGATGCGATAGCTATGTTCTACAAATCTTTTAACGTACAATTCGCGAATTCATCTATATGGATAATTCTGATTGTGAAAGAATGTGCGGAAAGCTTATTTGATACGTAATGGATATATGAATGTCATATTTCGACAGCTCGACAGATCTATAGTGTCTTTAAATATATCAATTATCTCTTTCCAATCACTAGCTATAGCGACATAGACTTAACACTGTATATTATGTGACTATCTTACATTGATTCGCAATTATATTTAAAGCAATAAATCTTTAATGAACGAACAACTAGAGAGAAATAATAAGAAAGAGTAGGATATATAAATAAATAAATATATATATATACATATATATATAATTAAAAAACTGCATACAGTAATTATAAAGCAAGAAAAAAGTATTCTTGACTCACGAGAATATTGCACATTTTCCAATGCTCGCCTAATCATTCTTAAGTTTCTTAACTGTAAGACGAACGATCACGTTGTGTCGCATGGAGACGATGTAAAATTAATTTTAATGTGGAAGGAGACGTTTTGATTTTCATTGCGTGGTTCGAGAGTCTCCGGTTACTCGTAGAAAGTGCCTACAAAGTAACATAGAGAAAATGTAAAGAAAGATTCCGTGCTTCTGTTATGCCACAGCGCATTTGATGTCGATTGTACTTTTCTAGTCTACAAAACGTCAGGAGCTTTTACGTGATATCTACGGTCAAAGCATCTGTTATCGCTCGTCTCTGGATTGCGAGAACTTGAAGCATTCGGACGAAAAGAACCACCGTTTCTCGATGAATTTCTTACCGTCGTCATGTGAAAGGGTACCTTTGCCTATACATTTCTCTGATATACGTTTTTTTCACGATCGATATAATATATAGTAGTAATATAATAAGAATTAATTAGTAATAATAAGAATTAAACTATACCCGATCTTAAATTTAAGCACAGAGCAAAGTTTACGATTTAAGCGCTACTTTATGATTTAAAACTTGTTCAGTTTGTTACAAATTTTTATGTTTTGACACGAAGCATTTTTATGTACAAAAGTTTAACGTTTACACTGTATCAAAGTATCAACTAAAGTTTAACACTTATAAATTTCTATTAATATAATATTTAATTTTTTAAATTAATTAATGTGGGAGGTTTAATTGTTAAAATTTTGCTATTTAATGTTAAATAACAATTTTCTTTTCTCAATAATCAAGCATAGTTATCGTACACTCTCTGTGCTTAAAATTGGGATAATTATCAAGAACTGCACAATTATTCTATATAAGTAGGTTAATTAAGCAAGAATGGAATGAAGCTGGAAGAGATCTGAAGCGCAATCAGATCTAGATTATAGTCATTTATCGAAACTACAGGTTGTTCTAAAACTAGTGGATCGTTGAATCCCTTAATATAATATATTGTATACTCTGTTAACAATCACGAATCTCGATTAAATTTTCTTTATATTTATTAAACTGAGATTTCTTTTATTTGAATTAGATTGCGTGAGAGAATAAACTTTTTGTAAATGCAGTTAATTTATGGATTTCTTTTGACATCCGTTTAACATATCTCTTTTCGAAACTTGTTTATGTGATTCTCCGGATTCAGCTCATTCCATAAGTTAAACAAAATAGAAAATAGCTTTACACGCGACGTACTTTTGCCTACAAACTTGCTGACTATTCAACTGATTATTTCTTTCGGCGAGCATGCGCGATTCCGAATCCAGTCGTTGCGTCTCGTATTCAGATACGTACGTCAGATTCATCTTCCTTTGCCTACGCGCGTGCTTATATCGGACGGAAGAGCGAATCCGCAACGCCGGCCAATATCTAACGTCGAAATCTTACATTTCGAAATATAGTTTATCTGTTATAATGTCTATATCCCCCATTGACAATATGTTCCAAAATATATCATTGTTAGAAGTTACAAATTTGCCGCGTTCTTATTACCTACTTATCCCATAATCACCTTTAACTGCAACAATATAAAAAATAACATGAATTTCTTCAAATAATTATTCAACAAGGTGGTCCAACTATTACTATATTATATTAATACATTGAAGTTTATATCATATATCTTATATTTTTACAAATTAAAGGACCAAGAAAAATTAATCAGTTACTGAGTTTGTTGATTAAAAATTAATTAAAAAATTTAATTTTATATATATGTCGAGAAATTATTTTTCTCGTTTCATTTTATTTATACGAATTTATATCTGTTTCTACCAATGCAAATTAATTTTTTCTATCTAGATTTTGCTATCTTTTTTTAGTTTTAAGAATTATAAAAAGATGAAAAGTTAAATCGGGATTAAAATTAACCTGCAGTGATAAAAATTAAAAATGGACATTTATAAATTAAAAGTAAGTGTATTATTTTTATGTTTTAAATCGAATTACTCGAATTTAGAATTGTGAAATCCCGTTGGATTTCAAATGTTTAAGAATAGTTCGTCGTAGAAGGAATTTAATTTTACATTTTCTGTGATTGGTTTATATCTTAAGATTGTACTTAAGACTGGTCTTAATATAAGAACGGACTGTGAATGCTGGCCTCGGAGAATCGTCAAAGTTATCAGGAAAATATGTTTCCACGAGAGATTGCCGTGACTTAATATCGATTCAATTCATAAATTCGCGCCCTTCGGTGCAGTTTAAAGTAAGTTACAAGTTTGAATTTTGTGACTGTTCTATCAGAGAGATAAAATCTGAGAGCGGCTGATAAAATAAATAAAACGATTGCTTTTCGATATATCAATCCACAATCAAATAGAAAACTGATTTGTTGGCATGATTATATCTGAAAATGGTAAAAAACCTACGAGCGAACACGGTAGATATGAAAAAAGCGATATCTCGATTTTTTAAGCAAAAAAATACATATGCTTCGGAATAATTATTTAACAATTAAATTTTCTTCTTTCTTTAACAGGCATAAGATAATCATTTCCAGAATAAATGAATTACTTTTTTTATTATTACATTAAAATAAAAATGCATTACTTAAACACGATAAAAAGGAAAAAAATTTTACAGCTTAAAATTGATTGAAAAAGAAACACGTTTTTACTGCGTTTTTTTCAAAAGAAACACGTGATTTACTGCGCCGAGCTGCTCCGAATTGTCATAATTCGCCACGGATTAGCATTTCGCTCCGACCGAGGCATGATATTTTTGTGCGGAAACTTTTAGTCTTGGCGCGCAGCGCTGTGACGTCACAGCTCGCCTAGGCGGCTCGAGCCGGCCGGCGGCGCTCGCGTAGGCGCGCAAAAAACGTTAAAATACTTTTTATGAAATTCTACGGAAACTATGAGACAAACATACGCTGACTTTTCATGACTTTCACAGGGAGTTAGTGCGCAATCTGCGTCGATGAACAACGTTCACGGAACCTGGCCACCTGGAAAAACAGCACATAACATAATGTCCTGCGCGTATTGCAATCATGATTGCAGAGTGGTGTACATACATAGACAGAGCCGAACACGAGAGAGAATGTGAATTTCGTCCGTGGAGGTGTCCCTATATACAATATATGTATATACATATGTATAAATGTGTGTAAAAAATCTATATGTATATACAGGGTGAATCTTAATGGAGAACCAGCTTTTTACCATGAGAGCTGGGTTACCGACTCTATTATAATCTTTTGATCTGCCGCGTATCATTTGAAAATGCAGGACGAGCGCGCGAGATGGCGTCGCTTTCTCTGCTCCGAACTGCTTGTCGCTGCTGGTAATCTGATATCGAGAGACTCGATCGGATCGGAGTTCCATCCCATTCCGTTTCGGCTGCTCCGGCCATTTGCTCTCGCGTTCCGTTTCGTGCTCCACGCGATCCCGAGTGTCGCGTCGCGAGCACCTCAGAAGAAAGCCCTTTTTGGACGCGTCGGAGAGTAAACGAGAATACAGCGGAGTACGGAAGTGACGAGTTTTCCTCAAGTGAATCCCCCCCCCCCCAATTGATTTCTCTTTCCCCCCTTATTTTTCCGCTCTGCATCGAGTGCACGCACGCCCGCGGCTCTACTCGCGGTAGCTCGGTGACGCGCCACGAGTAGGGAGGGGGAGGCGGCCATCTCTGTGCGATTCTGATATTTTTTATTCCACGGTATGTCAGAAGGCGAGGCGTTGTCGCAGAAGAAGCAGCAACAGCAACCACCGTTTCATCATCAGCAGCAACAGCAATCGCCGATCGGAACGGGTCCGATGGCGAATATGGGCTGGCAGTACCCGCCGAACAATATGCACGGCATGTTCCCACCGTATCCGGGGTGAGTTGAGTACCACGGTGTCAATAGGGACAATGGAGTCGGCCATTTCGAGCGACGCGACGGCCCGTCGAAATCCGTACTTGCGTCTGGCGCACTCGCGACGTGAGATCTCGCTTTAAATTCCGGAGTTGGACTCGTCGAGGCTTCTCGCTCGCTCGCGAACATAACGCCAGAGACTGTATCTTGTTACATATGTATGATGATTCATGTCGAGCTCGCAGATATCGCGTTCTACGCAATGTTTGAGCTTGCCTTTGTTCCTGTCTTTATACGTTATCGGTTTTAAACGAATGAGGTTTATCAATGTAACATCTGCATTCTTCGCGAATGCAGTGAATATTATTTTAATGAGGCAGACGCGAGAAGACTCAATTTCGCGAGCTGAGATGAATTGTACATGCGCGAATGACATTAGTGGTGACCTATTTCGTCGTGTGAACGCGATCGGTCAAGATTTTGCTCCAATCGGTTTTAACGTTGCTGATATTACTATATTGTTGATGGCTGTATTACAATTGCTATATTGCTATATCGCTGATGCATTTTAATAATTATTTTTGTTAATGTTATTTGCTCTTTACTTGTGATAATTTAGAAATTCGATATTCTTAATAAAATATCAATACTATAGAAGTATTGTAAAATAGAGCAGCGTTCGCAAATACTAACTTTTAGAATCTCTTTTTGCAGCCAAATGTATGGCCCAGGGTATCAAGGTGTACCACATCAAGGACAGATGTTCAACTATTATCATATGATGCCAGGATATGGCCAGGCTTTTAATCCTCAACAGATGCAGCAGCATCAACATCAGCAGCAACAACAGCAGCAGCAGCAACAACAACAGCAGCAGCAGCAGCAGCAACAACAGCAGGGAAACAATCAGAACAAGCAACAGTTACATCAACAACCTCCTATACCTGGTACTCCGATGCCACTGGATGATGAGTCTGATCTTCCACCATTGCCTCCTGGTCCACCTCCAGCGGTTCCACCAACTCAGCAGCATAACAATCACATGCAGCAACAGTCGATGGCTTATTCAGGAATGATGTACAATTCATTTTCCTATGGTAATTGGAATGGAATGCATAATGATACTTCTCGTAAGTATAGCTTGTAGCTTTCTTTATGATAAACAGAGATGGACGAAAAAGTTGTAGTTACAAGAGAAAAATTAATCGTGTATTAAACAATGTTATTAAAAATTGTTTCATATATATATATATATATATATATATATATATATAAACTACGTTAATTTTTTATAAAATATAATAAAAATAAATACAAATAATGGGATTATTGATTTTCAAGAGAAAATATTTTAAAAAAACTTGGCTATATAAAAACTAACAAATAATAAGTTCAAGAGTGTTCTCCTATTCAGCGATTCTTTGTTTTGAAAGTTTGTTTACATTATACATATGTAACTCATCAATTTTTACTGTTGTCGTTAGATATACTTCGTCAATCCCTATAATACGTTTCATAACATAATTTGAATGTATTAGCTCTAAAATGAGTGTTAATTTTTTACAGAATACAATGGTACAATCCGTTTCAACTTACCAAACAAGAAAACGGGTCTTGGATACACGCCGTCCGGCAATAGCGGCGCCGCGAAGAAAAAGCGTAAGCGGAACAAAAATTTAGCAGCTCAATTCAACAATAGCTTTCAGGGAAATGCTCCGACTACCGGTCCCTTCATGCCAAATGGACCCAACGCAAAGCCAGCGGAACTACCACCGCTGCCGCCCGCGCAATGCGAAGTAACGGCCCCTCCGCCGCCGAGCGAGGAGCCACCTAAACCTGTCGCGCCGGTCACCACGGCTGTCAGCAACGCGGTTTCCAGTGCTGGTACTGTTCCCACCATTGCCCACAGTCCGGTCGGCGACTGGCCCGACAGTTTGAAGAATTATGTGAATCGATGCTACGAGAAGTGTAAGACGGCAGTTGATAAAGATCAGGTTGAAATCATACTGAAGGGCAAAATCACTCGCGCCGCGAACGACGGCTCGCTCTGGGTGAAGGACTGGGATAAGGAGCCTCTGCCCAGCATTCACAGCGAACGTATGACCATGACGATCAAGCCTTCGAAGCCGGCGTTAAAGCTGGCGAATCCTCTGGCAAGCCCACTGGTCAATGCACAGGGAGGCCTGCGCAAGCCCGGCCTTTCCAGCTCGCTCGGGGCTCGGCTTGGCGCGCGTCTCTCTGTGACACACAGCAGGCGGTCGAGGACGAGGTCGAGGTCGAGGTCTAGATCGAGGTCAAGATCAAGATCCAAATCGAGGTCGCGATCCCGTTCGCGATCGCGGTCGCGATCACGCTCGAGGTCGAGGTCGACGCGTTCGCGTACACGTAGCCCGCCGTCGCGCAGGTACAACAGGCGCAGCACGTCCTCGTCGTCAAACATTAGCGATCGGGAGCACGATTACAAGGCCCCCAAAGTGAAAAAGTCCGCGCGCAACAACAAGGCGAATCACGGCAACAAGAAGTCCAAGAAGACTAAGCAGGCTAAATCGCATTTCTATTCCGAATTTGGTTTAGCTACAGGCAACACGGACGAGCTGGGAACCAAGGAGAAGCTGCAGCAGCGCGCTGCCAGATTCAATGGCGGCATTTCCAGGACGGTCGTCAGCAGCGTCATTATTCGAGATGACCCCAACTCGGACTTTGACTTTACCGGCCTCCACATCGTCGGCACGTGCAAGGATCTAGAGAAGCCTTACTTGCGTCTCACGTCGGTACGTGTGAACACATATACGACACTAAAATTGAGTCGCACTCGCGATGTAACATATTTTTTTACGAAATTATGTAATATTGTTGCAGGCTCCTGCCCCTTCTGCAGTTCGACCGGTAAGTGTACTTCAAAATTCTTTGGCCCATGTCAAGAAACGTTGGCTGGCCGACCAGGACTACAGATATGCTTGCGACCAATTAAAATCCATCCGACAAGATCTTACCGTGCAAGGTATCAGGGACGCGTTTACAGTTCATGTATACGAAACCCACGCCCGTGTAGCTTTAGAACGCGGTGATCACGAGGAATTCAATCAGTGTCAGACACAGCTGAAAATGCTGTATCAGGATCTCGGTGGTGAGAACCGATGCGAATTCATTGCGTATCGGATTCTCTATTATATTTTCACGAAAAACACTCAAGGTTGGTAACGGAGTTAACAATGCAAAGAATCAATATTTCTTGAAATTATTAGAATATTTTACGGTATTTTTGATTTCAGATTTAACGACGATTTTAGCAGCACTTTCGGCAGAAGATAAAAACGACGAGTGTATAAAACACGCTTTGAAAATACGATCAGCTTGGTGGTTGGGTAACTTCCATGCTTTTTTCAAACTGTATAGGACAGCGCCGCGTATGTCTGCCTTCTTGATGGACTGGTTTGTCGCGAGAGAGCGAAAGAAGGCATTGAAATTCATGATAAAGTCGTACGTATTAAATATTACTTATTACTGTTACTATTATCTAGATATGTTTTTAATTATTTTTGAAATTTTTTATCGAAGGATTGTATACTTTTTACGTTGGTAAAAATAATTTGTATTTTAACTAATAATTTAAATTTTGCTCTCAAATTTTGTTCAATTCAATTTTGCATAACAATTGCCGTTAAAATCATCTTTTGCTTTTGATATATCTCATGAAAATAAGATATATCAAAGAATAGCAATAGAAAATGTATACAATCTCTTGATTTTGTAAAGAGAAATTAATTTTCAGGAAATTTGGACAAACTTGTTTTTATCAACAAATGCAAACATACTTTTTTTCAGTATTATTGCATTTGTTTTTTAAAAGGAAATTTCTTTTTGAATTATACTTTATCATAATAATTGAAAAAGTATATCGAAATTCGATACACTTTTATCAATTGTTGATTTCTCTAAATATCTAATCCAATTCCAGCATCATATTTTAACCATACGAAGAAACATGGACCACATAAACTATAACTGCAGATTTCTGTTACAGGACGTCGTAGCCGAAAGTTAATTGCATATTAATTGTTTTTTTTTCTGTTTTATGTACTCATTACCACATCACCGTATCCGGCCATTATCTAACGTTTGCATTTCTTCTGCTGTTTAGCTACCGGCAAAATTTGGCGGTTCATTTCGTCGTAGCGGAATTGGCCTTTGATTCTTTGGACAAGTTTTATGAATTTGTCAGCGAGTTCGGCTTGGTTTACGCTGATCTCGCTCGACAACAAATCGACTGCAAGGCAAGCAGTGGTAGTCTAGGTGGTTGGTAGAAGGCAACGCTACTCTACTGTCCTACCTTTACCCTTTGTGGCGGAAGATAATTTAATACGCGAGAAAAGAAAGGGCCACACACACACGCACACACATACACGCATATCTATACACATACATATACACACGCGTACATGCATAAATCTCACGTGTGTCGTATTACGTGTATATGCATATGTTTCCGGCATATGTGCGCTTGTGTGACTCATATGCATATATACATATTTAGATCGATGTTCCATTCCGCCGGGGTATTCATGTTTCCGTAAATTTCCCTCGCTCTTGGAAGCCCCGTGTGTGCTGGCTCTACCTCTCGCAAACGATCTTCAGATCGTCCCATGGCGGTGGCGCCCAGTTTCATCACCGTCAGGTGCAAAATCGCAAACTTGGGACTTCGACTGCAGCTTCGACTGTGAATTTGTACATACACGCTCTCTCGTTCGGTTTCCCCGCGCGCAATTGTACATAATCGCAAGAGGACGTATGCGGATCTCTCATCGGGGGCTTCTGGAAATTGTACAAAAATCGGGACGGATGATCGTTTCCGTTCATTCAGCGCTACCTCACTAAAAAAAAAATTAGATGAGAAAAAAGCTCGTTATAACGTCGATCGAGGATCATACTCACAATGCAAGTGGTACAATCTGCAATCTTCACAATAGAAAACAAAGTCCACCTTTCGTTTATTCTTCGACGATTCGTCGACGAGACGACCGCTCTCTCCTTTTCAATCGTTCATAGCGTGATGCGCATGCACGCCTCACTGTCACGGTGGTCGATCGATTTTCCGAGTATTCCTTTAAATATTACTACACGAAAAACAACCCGTAGCTGCCCCAGCCAAGCCGCAACGCAAGCTTCTCTCTCGCTTTGAAGAGAACGCGGATGAGGATTTCGTTTCACGAATTCGGAGGCATGAATCGCGTGTGAGAGGACACTGTGGTGACTATACGTTCATGCCGCTTGTACTCGAGAGATGCACTTCTCAACGGTCAACGATGAATAAAGCGCTGGTAGAGCGACAAGTGTTATTTCCTGGACAAGGAAACCCGAGGAAAGCTAGTAATCAGGCGGAGGGAAGAAGGAAGAAGTGGCAGGATTTCGTTTTCTGGAACATCGTTGCTCGTGGATGAACCACATATCGAAGACGTCAGGGTTTTTGAGGACGAAGACAGAAGACCGAAGAATCAAGGGGAGAAGACAGTCTTCACTGCGCGCATCGTCATCGGTTCTAATCGTGTGCCGAGTGATCTTGCAATTAATTTTTAACAAGTGTCCATGTGCCGCGCGCTATGCGACGATTCGCTCTTTTCGATATTAGAGTTGTCTTACTCTCGTTGGATTCCTTAGGTGGTCGAGACTCTTCGATTTCTCTCTTACATTCGCGCACACGTACGTTCGTTCGGTCGCTCGCGCGCGCGCGCGCGTGCATGGAATGTGCATACATTCAGCCGCATTACACGGATTCGGAAAGGGAAAAATGATTTCATTGTACCATACTTGATCCGAATACGATGTTGTGCATAATAAATTATTTAATTTTCTGACGTTGTACCTCATTTTTGTCTCGCTTGTCGTACTATAAATCTAGCGCACTTTTAGAGGAGACATAGATTGCGACTCGGTTTGCCTCGACTTCGCCTCGACGATGCTTCACTTAATAATAAATATACCACGTTCGACAGGCTTCTCAGCGTCCGCAATTGCAAATCGCGGCCAACATTTACGTTGTCGTTGCTAATTATGTATATATCTATATATACCGATTCGTCATCGGTAGATAAAATAATTTAAATGTTAAATAATTTAACAATCCATGAGACAACATAGAACATTTAAAGTATATAACAGTAAACGAGAGAAAACGTTATTTTCAACGCCGATCCTCTCACTGCTGGATAATATTTACGGCTCCTGGCTTGTCACTGTAGCTATATCGAATTACATCAGAAGCGATGTTTCCAATGAAAGAAGCCAATTTGTTTTTTATATACCGCTACTTCTATTCGACAGAATAGGCTTGTGAAATTCACTGAAGACTTTGATTTGCAAATTAAAAGCTGCAAAGTTTAATTGGATGTCGTGAGAGCCATTCTATTTAAAATTTCAAATATATATAGACTGTATTATTTATCATTAAGAACCATAAAAAGACTTTGGTATATTTTTCCAATCCATTCCATCAGAGTGGCAATTTGTACAATTTTTTTCGCTTCTGATGTAATAGAAGCCTTAGAAATGGCTTTTAAATAATTTTACGTGGTTCGATCACGTTTACGGGTTCGCGTAGTAACACGAGCTTAATAAACGTCTGCGTCTTCGACGTGGATCTCGTGTCGGGATACAGTTAAAAACTAGTGTCGGGACACACGTATCAACTTCGCTCAAAGATTTCTACAATGCACTCGAGATGTATGCAACGTGCCATTAACCAGATTAACCCGTTAGCGTCCTCGTGCGAAAAGGGACACGGTCTCTGTAAATAAGAACCTGTTCTTCAATTCACACCGCTAATATCCGATTTCGCAGTTTCTTTTCAGATTGAATCGTAAATTTCTTTTTTAAAAATAGATTCTCGGCCTCTCGAAAAAGGTCAGACGTTAACGGATTAACAATTTCTCGCGCACGTGAGAATTTCACACGAGTAGGAACAAATCGCGCGGAAGAGATCAACGTCAATATGAATGCGCGTCGGCATCGAGTCGCGAGCTACACAGTGCGTAAATAGCCTTACGGTAAATATATTAACAGCGTCTCTCTAACGATACCTGTGTGATTTTGTGTGTTGTGTGTATGCGTGTACACATCTGATTGACAGCTGACGTAATAATACATTAATTCACTTATATATAAATATTAATCAAATAAAAAAAAGATTTAACTATGGTACGGCGAAAGAACGTAGCCCTCGGTGGAAATGAAGTCGGGGATGATCGGCAGCGTTGCCTGCGATGACGGATTTGGAGAAGAACAGAGGGAGGATGCAGAGAGATAGAGTCCGTTTACACGGAGAGGGACACGAAGCTGTTATACTGGGTGATGTTGCGTTTCAGAATGTCGGCGCACGGACCTAAGACCCGCTCAAACCGCGCCCGATCCAGTTTCACACACTTCAACGGACCTCTGGCCACCACGGTCGCCGCTCGGGGCCTGTCCAGCAGTAGCGCTATTTCCCCTGTAACAGAAAAAAAAGTTTTAATCGTTGACCATTTCAATTCTTTTTCGTGCAAACTTGATTACGCAGCATAAAATTAATAAATTTCATGATTAATTAAATCAACATTAGATTGTTTTAATATCGTTAGTTATTGATAGAAAATCATAAATTCTGATATTTTTCTGAAATATTAGCTTGCTACTAAGATAACTGTACATGCTAGTTTTTTATTTTATAATAAAATTCGTTAGTAAATTCGGCTTTAATCTTACCAAAGTAATCCGATGGTCCTAAACGACCGACCTCCGCGGGTTCGTCCCCTTCCGAACGTTGCTGAAGGACCACCGCCGTACCCTCGACAATTATATAAAAATCTTCACCCGGTTCACCCTGTCGAACTATCGTTTCACCGTCGTCGAACGCTACCGGCTCCAGAGCGTCTGCCACTGTGAGTCTTTCCCATTTATCCAAGGATTCTGCGAAATGCATCATAAATATCATTGATAGCCCTTCTCATTTTATTCCCCTATCCATTTAACATCCTTAAAAGTCTTACAAGGATTACTTTAACTTTGTGTACGAAAGAACAAAATTCCATTATCTTAAGAATTCCAATAAAAAATATTCTGAAAGATTTATATGAGCAAAGAACAGAGTAGTAAATACTCCAAGAAACGAAGATTCCCAATGAACTTACCCAATATTGAAACCCTTGATAAAAACTCCTCGTACATTTTCCTTTTTCTTATAGTGGAGCCCATGAGGATTCTGCGGTAGGAATCCCTGTCGATGCCCCAGAGCTTTACGTCGGTTTTCGCTCTGACCGTGGCGGCGCGCGGGGTTCCGTAGATTAACGCTAGTTCACCGAAACTTCCACCCTCGCCGATCGTTGTCGCCAGCTCGCCATTGACGAATATTTCGACTTCCCCTTGATCGATTACGTAGAAGTTGTCCCCTTCGTCACCTTCAAAAATACATAATGCTCGTCATTCTAAGAATCAACTCCGCCGGACAAATCAAAGCAAAACGGAAGTGCAAGATGGTGCGTTCGATCACATACCTTGACGAATGATCGCCTCGCCGGGTAGAAAGGTCACGGGGAACATCGCGTCGAATATGTCGGAGCGCTCGTTCTCGTCCAGGTGCGCAAACAGTACATTCTTGGCGATGGCCTTGCTCAGGGCAGCCATAGTTTTATAGTCTTTAGGTACGACTTTCTTGACATAGCTCGTGGCATCCTCCTCGGAGACCGGCTCCGCTGAGATTCCGCCCCGCCGCCGCGGCACCTGCGGGCCCTGCTGTCCCGCAGGCATGTCCTCCGTGTCCTCGGGACTCGTGGCGATTTGTTGTTTGGCATCGTGAGCCTGTTCCTGCATACAAACGAGATAAGGTGTTAGCTGTCGAGATGATAAACAAGCGTGATGGGAGATTCCCGACTTAAAATGATTACAGTTGTTTTTCGAATGATATACGATTAAAAATCGCATTATTATACACTGTCACTCAACTCCAGGAATGTACGACGTAGAAATCACTCTTAAAATACAATGATTACATTTTGATACATTATCAGTCTATTCCTGTTTTTTTTTCTGCTGTAGTTAATCGAATCGATTTCCCAGTCCCGACGGATTAACTCGACGAAAAGGGAAGCTCGTCGACCATAATTAATACAGTCAATTAATACAGAAGGAAAAAATGACATAACATATTCTTACGAGAATCGGTTATCGATTGGCCTGATAAATAATATAGAAATCCCGTCTTGGAGCAGCACAGAGTGCACAATAAATCAACACGTTCGCTTTTAAAAATTATCCACGCTGATTTTCAAGTTTTTGCCTGTTTAATTTATTTTTTGCAACTAATTCTCGATTGAAAGAGCACGCTACCGTACATGCTTCCAATTTAGAATTAAAAAATTCCCGTCACGAGGATCAGCACGATGCGTTAAGGTCATCATGTGTTGCTACACATTCGGGTTTCGGAGGAGTACAAAACTGCTAAAAAAAAAAGAGGTCGGGCGCAAATTAATAATTCATTAACCACGCGCGACCCTCGTGGCCGGGCTCTTCGCCTCGCCACGTCTATCACGCATATAATTACCGTGAAATTATAAATTATGTAGGTCTTTAGATAAAACCTCATATTACCGTCGCTTACACGGTGCACGATGCACACCGCCGGGGTGAGAGAGAGGTAAGTGAATAATGCCATAGGTCAGTTGGCGTTTTCACGCACGAACGCGCCGTCTCTCTTCGTGGCGAGCCTCGTCGGCGTGGTGCATCGCGCTAACGAGTATATTCAAATCAGCGCAATTCGCAAGTCTCCCTTTAATTGCCATGATAATATGCCGGCGCACGCTAACGTTACTCGCATACAAGGAGCCATCGCGAACGCGTCTATTTCGGGGTCTCACGAGCCGAGAAATCGAAAATTGCGAGCGCGACATTTATGCATCGCATAAGTCGCAAGTAAATTAAAAACAAGATAATATCTCTTCGTCGAATCGTGTACGCAATTTGATCTCCCTGGCAGAAATTAAGATGTGAGCGAGACATATGTTATCCGATCACTCGTGAGAAACAGAAGTGAGATGCTGGTGTTCTGAGAAAAAAAATGCAGGATGATTTCAGAGAGTCAGCGTGAATCCTATACACATTGACTTCCTGCAATTAATTCGTTCCTTGCAGGAGGATCTTCATTAAAACGTTACTTAGACGTAGGCGCTTTTAACGAGAAAGACAAGTTTCAATTGCGAGACAAGTTATTCAATGACATCGTTAGATTTATGAATGGCAATTATCGATACGAAGGATACTTGATCGCGATTCACTAATGATCGTTTGATGTAACGTCGCCCCTAATGAGTCCATAAAACTTGACGATCCGATAAATTCTCGTCGCTCGTCTCCGCCTGCAAAGACGCGTCTAGGCATCCGACATGCGCCTCTGTTGTTGCATTAAAAATAGAAGAGCAGAACTCCATTTATCGGAATTATCCAACAGATGCGCCAGATGAAATCTTATCTTTCAGAATCGCCGTCGTTCGTTTGTATCTATTTCTTGTGATTGAGCTCGTTTTATGGACGATCTTTAAAGTGACACGGCATTCAATTTAAACTATCGGTTAAACTATCAATATAAATTATAAATTACGCGGAAACATTACACGTTACATTATAATTATAAATTTAGATTGTAATTGCATATAAACGCGCGTATATGTAATTGAGTTTTTTTCTGTCTTATCTGCGAGAGCGTCGCGTGGCTTATTATTATCGCAGACTGCATCTGCACGCAGTAATATAATAAAGACGCATTATGTCATTGCTATCACAAACAACATACGTAACAGAAGCTTCGAATCGCGCAGACTACAGTTATTAAATCAGTCAGTTTACTACGCATACCTGGCGCGCGCGCTTTCGGCCCGCAAAAATAGAATCCGTTCTAATTCCGTGGATACAATTCCGATTCCGCAATTCCGTTTTATGCGTTACACCCGAGGCGTAAAATTATGCATAAAAATTTTTGTCCTGTGGCGAAACGAATTATCGATCGTTTAAAAAGAATCACGGAACGAAGCAGAATTATGCAGTCGGATAATCGGAGTAAGAGACGCATGCGAGCATAGATAACTGGGTAAACTATGTGTATAACTATGTATAACTATGTATAACTATGTATAACTATGCGCGCAACTATATATAACGCGCCGTATTAAATTCTACTCAAAGTCATCGGAATCAACGAACAGACGTACGCTCTCTTATACAATCTCCAGTCAATGATGACATATACGTACATATATATAGTAATCGGTTGCGACTCGCAAGTGCTATACTACGCATACATGTCCATACGCACGCACATGTTCACATCCTTGAGCACACTCCCGACACGAGAGAATCTTACTCTCGTCATCTCGGCGCAAGTGTTTTTCAAGCTTACATCTTTTTTCGCGGAGTGAGCGAGTGGAAATATCTTGAGAAAATATATCCCGAAGGAAATACTCGGAATGTTAAGAAAATAAATTGAATATACGTATAAAAGAAAATAAATTGATGAAAAAAAAATAAAATAATTGAATATACGTATAAAAGACAATAAATTCTTAAAAATTCAAGGGATTTTGGAATATGAAAAATATGAAATATGAATAAGAAAAATATGAAGAGTTTATAGTTTATATTAGTTATCCCGAAATAACTGGACCGTAAAAATTCTTAAGCCAGACGTGCAATGTGAGAAATACTCGTCGATCAGACGATTGATCTTCCTCTTAAAAGCCCCATTTTTTCTCTTTTTTTTCTCTTTTGAAGATGACGCAAAAAGACTATATAAATGCTAGACTCTTAGAAAATTACTTTCGATGAAAACTCCTCCATGCGAACGTGAGCGGCATAGTAAGACTTCAGTTGCCATTTATGAGAATCTGTCGCACCGCAGGCGAGAAGATATAAAACGAGACTAGAAAAATTACGTCATAACTTTTGAAATAAAAAAAAATATATGAAATAAAAAAAATATCTTCTCGGATATATTCGCTATTTACACCTATGACTTTTAATGGCAAGTCTACAAAAATAATTGCACAGTCGCTCATATAATTGTTTCTCATAAATTTAATGAATTTTTCATTTGCTGAATAATCACACAATACTTATGGTGAAATAATAACATGTTGTTAGAAATTCGCATGAAAAGTTGGAAAGATGAAAAAGTTTACAATTATATGATCGATTCTTTCAAAGTTGAAAGTCTTTCAATTCACGTAAGAGGATTCCTTCTTTTTTACTTCACTACATTATGAATTTATAGAGAAATGCGTAAGATCGTTAACTTCTTTCGATGCGAAAAATAAAAAGAGACGCAGAATTTTGAAACGCAAAATTCCATCGACGATTACCACTGATCTATCGCTCGAGATCAATTATTACGCGCGCGTAAGTTGACCGATTATGGCCGGCGCAGTCCTCCTCTCCCTCTTTCTCGTACCTTATTCATCATTCCTCTCGATCCTCCTCCTGTTTCCTCGCTCTCCTTCTCACCGTCTGCCCCCGTGTTCCTCCGCTTTGCGCGAATGCGCGTTAACACTTATGAAACGGCCGCTTTTCGCGGTAACGCGTGTCGTAGGTCGGCGATCTCGCGAATTCTCGCGAACGCACGGGAAAGGAGATGGTCTCCGCTGTCTCTACCGCCGTCGTCGCACACACACACACACACGCGATCACGCGTCCCCGTCGCAGTCGTCGTCGCCCGCCTTCTCCTACTTCTCCTTCTTCTCTCCGGCCGCTTCGCGATTTTATAAGGCCTCGGACGGAATCCAATTAGAGGTCGGAGGCGATCTAGCACGCGCGCGCGTCTGTCGGCGCGACAGCGTCGGTACGCGTACTGCTGTTGCTGCTGCTGCTGCTGCTGCTCGTTTGCTCGCTCGCTTGCCGCCGGACTCGGCGCCCACCCGACGATTCCTGGACGGGATGGATGTGCCGCCGAGATGCTGTCTCGTGGTAGTCGGTAAGTAAGGTCTTCCGCTCGCGTTAACGCGCGAACGTAAGCGGCTGCGGTGGATCGATCCGGCGACGGCGGTGGCGGCGGTGATGATGACGGCATTTTTCAAGACCTCGGCTCGTAAAACTGCGGGAGAGTCATAATACGCAGACTTGTGTGGGAAACATGTTTCAGTGACACCGTTACTTCCCACTACTTCGTATTCCGCTACGTAAGAGTTTTTATCAATGCCCGTAGTTGGAGCTGCAGTTAAAGAACCGGAGATTAGAGACCATTAATTCTGTAACCGAGTTGAAATAAATAGTGCGTTGATTTTTTATTTATAAAATGTCACTTCATTTTCCCCTTTTCATCTTTCCTTCTTACTTTACATATTATTTCGTGTTACCGAGTGCTAAATTAAAATCGCTCTCGACCGTTCCTTCCTGGCTTCACTATCGTCAATACATCAATTTGCATTTCTCGTTCCCGAGATCGTCGCCGTGATATCGCGAGTCCCCCGGTGGTACTGTCAAACACGGGGAGACACTTGAATACTTTATTATCATAAATTCAGGCATCGCGACGCCACACCGTTGAATGACGTCAGAGGAAGATCGGCGCCGTGACGCGCGGGAAAAGGACAATCCGTCGGCGGCTGGCATTCCACATTTTTGCGGACTGCTTTTATTTAACGTGAACTGCTTCTCTCCCTCTCTTTCCTTTTCTCTACCTTGGCTATAAGGTTGCGCCTCGTTATATTTCGAGCATGCTCTATGTTTAGACCAGCTGCCCCTATATCGCACTCTCTCTCTCTCTCCCTTGGCGTGCATCACACACACGCACGCGTATGTACACGCGTACACAGTCGCAAAGCCTGCTTCATCCCCGCCACACGCTGTCGCTCCCCTTCTTTTTCTTTCCGCTTTCTCTTACTACGCCCTTCCTGCGGCCGGGGTACTACGGAGGGTGCTTTACGACCACTGAGCAAAAAATTCGTGTGGTTATTTAAGGTAAATAACTCTACTCTTACAGAGAAGGGTGTACCATTACCTCAATTAATGATGAAATTCTCGGGAGAGATATCCGAGCTCTACCTCTGGGACTCAGGAATGAACGGCAAATTCCGATTATTCATCCAAGCCTCCATTTAATTGCTCCCGTGGACTCCTCGCGGTTTAATCGCCGAGACACTTTACGACATAGGTTGTTTGCGCGCTTGTTTATTCCCTGTCCTCCTTATATCCATCGTCATAACTTTCGCCTCCATACTGCTGTTTGCGTCTCTCAGCCCTCTCTTTTCCCCGGTGATTCTTGCCGAGTGTCAAGATTATTATTCTCGCCCGCAGACGTCATATTTCTCATCGTTCCTGTGGAATTTCTTTTCTCAAGGAATAGATTTCGCTCTTTTCTTCTTTAGCATGTGCATGTGCCTTCTCTCCTCTCTCTCCTCTCGCTTTTTCTCTCTCTGGCGTACTTTTTGCCGTGTACGTCACATAAGCACGGAAGGCAAACACGCGAGGCGATGATCCGCCGTCCCGCGCGCGTCTTTCGCCTTCCGCTCGACGGCACCGTCAGCGCGTGTCGCTGCACCGTCACGTCGACTGACGCGCGCGACATGGAGACGTTCGATCGAAGACACCCTCGCGTGATCCTAGATCTCCTCGGCATTATGGGAACGGAAACGCTCATTCCCAGGCGACTGTTCGACGTAGACGAAGCAACGGTTGTTAGGCAAAAATGTTAACAGTATGCCAGTAGCTTGCCAGCGGAATATTGCGGCAGATTGATATCAGCGTCCGCATTAAGCTCGTATTTTGCCCACCGATTTTTGACAGCGATCGATATAATGCAACAGCAGATTGCCAGTGGAAACTAAATAGAATCTGTCCCGTTTTGTAACCATTTAAAGGGAATGTATCATTTAATGTATGATTATGAAATGGCATATTCCGCTTAGTTTCTGCAATCAATCTTGCTGTCATATAACAAATTTTATTACATTTATGGTAGTCTATCGACAAATATATTTTTTATTGTCTATATTCTTTAGCTACTTGGGAAAAAAAGAAAATCTTAGTTTCTTGGAGTTGCTTAATTATTTCAATTACTTAAACAATCGTAATTAGATATTATCTACAATTGTAGGATTATTTTATTTTACCTTCCTATAATATTCCTGTTTATTTTTAAGTCAATAGCGGAAAAGTCCAATCTTGTGACGTGAATGAGTAAAATGACAATTTATTGACGACATTCCCTGAAGCAGTTCCTGTAATGGCAGTATAAGATGGGCGGGTAGGGCTACACCAATCCCTAATATCACCTACATTTATAAAATTCCACTATGCTTCTCCTTTTATGAGACCCTTCCCATACGAATTCCCTTATGAATTATTTGCGTTAGCAATAAGTGGAACCACGTATCATCCGCGTTATTTTTGACAGATTTGATTATCTGTTATTTTTTTTCTCTACTTTGAAAAGATATCTACTTGCAATTCTTAAAAAGCAAATTAATGAATCCGATAAATTCCTCGTTATAAGAGACATAATCGAAAATGTCGCAATCGCTAGAGAATTTGAAGACGAAAGAGAAAGGAAGAAAAGCTGAACGTTCGAATAATATATTCAACATCAACGAGAGCAACGCTGGAAGGAATTAACGTCACCTTCACGAAACTTCCTTCGCTCATATCGATTCCCTTCGCAGCGGCGAAATATCTCGTCACCGTATTTCGCTTCCCTCGGTAGCGGCCTTCGGCCTACGCAGTTCGCGCGGCGCTTGGTAAACATCAACGTCGCTGGGATGAGAAGGCACGAAATATCATGGCTGTGCTCGGACAAATCGACGGGCCGAGAAAGATTCATCCGGTTCCACTAGCCCGCGGCTGTTGCTGCTGCTTGCTGCACGACGGGGACGGTTCCGCGTGAGCGGTCCGCTTATTTTAGGCGGCCGTCGATCCTTGTCCGCTCCGCAAGAGCCTTCGATTTCCGTTTCTGAGCGACACGCGTCGCGTTCCCTCGCCGCGTGGGCGGCACGAACGTGGCAGCTTAACGTAATTGCCCCCGTCGCTAACGTTAAATGGGAAAGGTAACGGCGGCGAAAGGTCTCGGGGCCTGCGGGAACTGCATCAAGGATCACGCCAGAGTGAGGATATAGCCCGAGCCGCTATATCCTCCGCCCATCTCGATTACGAGACGTCCGCCCTTTGCAAATCCACTTATCTAATCACGGACGAACCTGGAACATCTGGCGAAGGATAATCGGGTTAATTAAAGGGAAATCTCTTCCGGGCGATACTCATTTAGCTCCTTTGCGAGGGATGCTACGTATCTCGCGCATACTTTGTCCTCCTCGCTCGAATTTTCTTTCATTTTTAACTTAAGGATCATTTTCTTGCGTCAGAAGCTCCGCTGAGAAAAATACTTTGGAGGGAGAGGAGAGGGAAGGAGCACAAGCGGAGAGTCTATTATGATATAACTCGAATTCGTTATCCATGTCGGCACATCAGGCGCCTGCCGTAACGACCGTATCAGCTGGAGGTGACGGTGGCGTCGGCTACAGATGACAGCATCTGTCACGCGTGCATCCCACGATGATGCTGTCGTCGGTTGTTAAACATCATCTCGACGCATTAATCTCGCGAGATGATGTACCAAATATTTCACGCAAAGTGCTTGCTTGCGCATTCTAACGCTGTTGAAAGACCCTAAATGTTGTCAAGGAATCTGCGAATCCGTTATCTACGACGGCGAGATAACGCGACGTGCGTTTCCCTGATGAAAAGCGCTCAGATTACAATGTTTACCTAAGCCTGGCTCCGATAACGACACTTCTTCCGAACGTGACTTCCCTCGCGAAATCGCAACGCGATCAATTCCTGCGTTCGCTGCACATTTGTAGGACAATGAGCGAGAAACCAAGAGCCTGTTGTTAGATTCCTGCACGCCAGGAGGCTGAACGGTTCCATTCGGAGCAGAAATTTCTCATCCGACGCAGCAACGAGCACATAATATCAAAATAAAGACACTTTTATTACAATTACAATTATAATTTGAATTTAAGCTATTGATTGAGCTTACGCAGAACTCAATCGGTTCAGCTGTTAATAAAATTCGATAAACTAAGGGTCCCTCAACTCGTTTCTCACTCGCATACAGACACACAATTTATCTCGCTATGAATATACACTTTATCGCGTTTTTTGATAAAACTCATAAAAAAAACCGAGGCTAATTCGGGGAGAATAATTCAACAGGATGAGAAGAGACATTCTCGAGAACCGAGACGTCTCTGATCAACGTCATTGTCGTGTACCGAGAGATCATGTCACTCGTATGGTGAGGTTATGTCGCGGGAAATCTCGGCCCTTTGCCGAGGATAACCTCGCGACGCGGTGAAATTCTTCGCGAGGGAGAGAAATCGCGGACGTGCGAATTCGCGGCGTATATCTGTCCCTCTCTCTCACTCTCTCTCTCTCTTTCGCTCGCTCGCTCTCTCTATCTTTCTCTCTCTCTCTCTCTCTCACCCGTGATCAGGTTAATCGCGGCCGCGCACGGCCGCGACGTTTACGTACCCTTTCCAGCTTCTGGAAGTACTCCCGCAGGAAGGAGATCGGGTTCTCGGGCCGACCCACGCACAGTTGCACTATACAGTCTTTCAGGACCTGTTGGATATTGTGTCTCTGCACGTATTCCTCGCACTCGCGTAAGCTCTGCTCCTCCTCGAGATTCGCCGCCATATTGATGATGCACGGCGCGCCGCTTTATCGGCGATACGTTGCGTCGTCACCCCTCCCCGCCTAACCGTTGCCCGACTGCCGTCTCGCGCGAGCTCGTTCGCGACTCCGAGGATATCTCGACGTCTGAAAATGCGAGTCTTTAAACACCGAAAAGTCAGGTTTTTTTTATTTCGAAAAAAGACGAAGAAGGGAAATTCAGACGCGATTCTGGCGATCCCGAATTTCGCGCGCAGTTCTTTGTCATCGGAACTTGAATTGTTGGCAGGACAGTTGCGAATCAATAATTTAATCGATTGAAGTTGGCTCTTTAAGAATGGTCGGTTTTACGGAATTTTTACGATTCATGGGAACCTAAAATTTGCGAGAAAATGGTACAATTTATGAGAACAATATAGATATGAAAATGTTTGAATTTCTATGAATACGTTGCATGAAGTTGAGTAATTTAGAAGAGTAATTAAAACGATCTTTGACTATTTTTACGCGTCATCATTAATCGGATTTAATAGCATATCAGTCGTTGTAATGATTGACATAAAAATGTCGTATAACCGCTAGTTAAATTCGATTTTACAACAATTGTTATTACTTTGCACCGTTCACGAAGAGGTGTATCCGTATGAATGTGATATATTTGAAAAAATATGTAAAAGTCTAGTAATTTATGATTGCATTGTTAACAATTAAGATCAAGATTTTAAGATTTCTTTGATAAAATAATATTTTTCCATATAAATCAACATGCGTTTTGAGAAGTTATAACTACAGATATTACTGAACCTGATTAATAGTAAGAAAAAACTGTCGATTCAATCCTTTGCGCGGAATTTACAATTTTTGTTTACAAATTTGATGTTTAGTATAAATCGCATTTTATCTTAATAAAATACAAACTTTGTCGTTTGAATTTTGGAAATCCAAATAAATATTATTTCCAAAAGATATAAATTGATTTTATCAAGACCTTAGACGTCGACTTTTCGTGTTACGAAAAATAACGCGAAAAAATGACTAAAGGATTAAAATATTCGCGTTTCATGTCCATTTCTACCAATGCAGATTAACTTTAATCTCGGTTTAACTTACTTTTCAACTTTTTCTAATTCTTAGGACTAAAAGAGACAGAAAGTTAAATCGTTAAAGTTAATCTACATTTGATAGAAGTAGACACAAGTCCGAAAGCCGCGCCGTTGCATCGTGAAGGCAACCGCGGAGCGCCAAGTCGCACGCACGCGCAGCGCGCGAGTCGATTCGCGGGGCTCGATGGATCGCCGCGGTCGACCAATCGCCTCAATCGACCACGCGCGGGCGGTCTCGATCGGTCGGACTCGCGCGCGGCAACGACCATCTCGCGTATCGCGCGTATCGCGATGGACGGCGGAGTGCTGCGTGCGGCGTACTGCTGCCTGCGAACGGGCTCATCTCCGCGCTGAGAGGGAGAGAGAGGTGCCGTGGTTGTGTGTGGTGTACGCGGAAGCCAGCTCGTGGATCCGTCCGGGCGCGCCTCGCCGCCTCGGCCTCGTCTCGCGACGCGACGGACTTGACGGCGGAAGCGGAGCGAAGTCGGCCGCGATCGCTCCGCGACGGTCGGTCGGTCGGTCGGTCGATCGTACGGACGGACGGACGGACGGACGATTCCCGGGGGGGAATTGCCGAGCGAGTGCGAATATAATCGGGGGGACCTCGCGCGCGCACACACGCCGCGGAATCGGGGAATCGCCGCGCTCGCCTCCTCGGCGATGCGTCAAGTCCTCCTCGCGGACACCTCGCGTCTGTGCGTGCGACCTCGTTCACGCGCCGGGACCTGAAGTTGCCTGTCAACCGAAAGCGGGCGGCCGGATATACCCTCGGGGAGCTCGTTCGCGAGACCTCGGTGAGTCTCGAGCGAGAGCGAGAGAGAGAGAGAGAGAGAGAGAGAGAGTGGGACAAGGGCCGAGCCAATCTCGCAACGGCGGAGGGAAAAAAGGTACGTCGCCTCATCGGCGACGAGATCGAGATTCTCTCGCGTGTTCGTTCACATGCTCCTCGGATTTCCCACCTCGGTCCCCTTATTCACGCGCGCCGACCTCCGGACGCGTAGACACGCGTATAGACGCGAGATCGTTGCGCGCGCGCACATGTATTCGCGCGTCTGTGTCGTGTGTCTCTAGGTGTGTATCCCTGTTTTCCGGCGGTGCGTGTGTGTGCGCGAATGCTGCGTGAATCAGCCGTGCGACGACGATGACGGTCGATCGACGGTTTCGAGCGTGCCGCTTCCTCTCGCTCGACGTCGTCGTTCCTCGCGCCAAGATCGATACAAGCTCGCGGTGCGGAGTCTCTTTCGAGAAAGTGTACGCGGGGGGGAAAGAGAGAGAGAGAGAGGAGAGACTCGCTGTTGCCATTCCCGACGAAAATAGCGGACAAGTCCTCTCTCTCTCTCTCTCTCTCTCTCTCTCTCGCTCTCTCGGTCTTTCGTTCTCTCGTTCTCTTGGTGTCCTTTGGCCGCGTTTCGCCCGGCGTTACTTCACGTTGTCAAGTCGCGGAACGGAAGCACGAAGGGGGGGAGACCGGGGAGCGGTGGAACGGCGCTGGTAGGAGGGAGAGGGGAGCGGGAGGCCACGTTCGATCGAGGACGTTTCGCGTTGCCGGTAACATCGTCGGCGCGGATCGCCGAAACGCGGATGAACGTGTTTGTTGTCCACGACGGAATCGCGAGATCGGGCAAGCGCCGTTCGCAGTATCGGTCACGGGACTTGCCAAGTTCGATCACGTATTCTAGATGCTACTTTTGATGGCCTGTGTCTCCTCTCGGTTTTGAGGTTATCCAGTTTGCGAAGCTCGAGGTCGCGGTAGGATTTGTACGCTCTTCAGCTTCATTTCGATAGAAAGGAGAAATATGATATTTTCCGCGGGATTTAATGGAATTTATTCTTGCTAGCAATTGAACGTTTCGCTAACGAGCTGATTTGTCAAATTTAACGTTATTTTAAATATCGTTTAAAATTATCTCATGTTTGTTTTACTGTTGCTCAATTTCTTAATTTTTAACTTAATTTCTTTATTTGACTGATTGTTGTGTATTTATAAATGAAATTTTTTATTCGTTTCGACTACAAGCCGAAAAGAGATTTAGTTTTACATCACTTGTATTTAACCATACTCATCCTTCCATATCTCTCTTTCAACATTCCGTACTGCCTAGTATATCCTTGTTATCCTGCAGATTACATATATATCTTATCTTACCGATTTACTTATCTTTATATAGGTTATTCTACTCAGTTTTTGACGGCAATCTGCTGTTAGGTTATGTCAGCAGGCTGTGCTGCAAAGCACAAATTTAATGTAAACATAAATAATACCGGAGCAAATCTATTGCCAATCTATTGTCATACTGCAGGCAGATTGCTTACTGTGATAAATTAGATAATTAAATAGATAAGGAAAGTTAATAGAGTTAGCGCTAATTATTATGATTATTAATTTTGATATATTTTCCACAAAGTTATAATTATTAATAATAGCTTTGTGGGAAGTATTCGAATGATAGTATAATCATGCTTCAACATGAGCCTGTTCAATAACTATTTATCCTCGTTTTTATCAAGCTCCTTAATTATACACAGGAAATATTTAAAAGATTTAAATTCGCGATATTGATTGGATTTAACCATACATA
Organism: Tetramorium bicarinatum; assembly: GCA_928718305.1. Classification (NCBI taxonomy): domain Eukaryota; kingdom Metazoa; phylum Arthropoda; class Insecta; order Hymenoptera; family Formicidae; genus Tetramorium; species Tetramorium bicarinatum. The sequence goes on from OV788328.1 coordinate 9,903,064, forward strand.
CGCATAGCAAAAATAACTTTTGGCAAATTCATTAATGAGTTATTGTTAAAATTCACCATTAAAATTCATGATATTTATGTTATCATCGTCGTTATATATTCTTAAATAAACATAAGTTCCATTCACTTTATAATTAATTCAGTTACAATCAAGTAGCTTTTAGCTTTAGCTCGAAAATTTAAAAGTCATCGCGGTTTCATCATTAACAAAAACGTGTCCAAACTCATTCTTTGTTTCTAATTTACACTCGGCGGCCTTTTAACACCTTTGCTGTCGATAATCAAACTTGTGTGTGCCATGTGCATCGCTCACATGGTCTCGGCATGTCATTCTTTAGACTCACAATCAGTATTCAGTGCGGCAACCGAAAAAACGTTATAATGCTTTTATGGTAGTAGCTAGAGATCAAAAAGATGAAGAAAGAGAGGGGAAAAAGTTCTTATTAGCTAGCAGTCCCATTGACCGATGTTGAGAACTAAGGGCTTGCCGGAAATCGTAACGCTGGTGTTCTCTCGTTCCGTGTAGGCGGCTAGGAGACACGTGCGCGTGGGAAAACGAAATTCTTCGCGAAACCCAAGCTCCTCACCATTCTCTCTCTCATTTTCTCGATTCGTTTATCGTTTCAGAATTTGTCGATCTCGCTTCGTCTGGACGGAGTTTATGCCACGCGGTTGTGCATAGTGTGTGCCTGTGTGTGCGAAATCGAGAATAAGCCGAGGAAAGCGAGACGTGGACGCCTGGCGCGGAAGGATCAATAAAATCAGTGAAATACGAGTGTGAGAAAAGATCTCAGGGACCTTCGTCGCGAAGACAACGCGGAAAAGAGAGGAAAACCTGCTGGAAGGCGATCGGCGGCGGGTTTGATCACCCTCGGAAGGTCGTCTCGGCTATGACGAGGACGAGGAGTCGCGTCGATCGAGGTTCGTTGATTGAAGCCACGGATGCCGACGCGATCGTCATCATCCCGTTGAATGTGGAACACGATCTCGCGGCTCTTCGCTAAGGGCAGCAAGACCGCGGTGGTGCAAGAAGAGACCGCGCCACCGCTGCCGACGACGACGACGACGACGACAGCTGCAAAGGACGAGCAGCAGCAACAGCAACCGAAGCGTGCGTGCAACGGCGTCGCCGACGACGACGCGCCCGCCGACGGTACGAGCGCCGTCCATGTGTTCTACGACGCGGCGATGGATCGCGGCGCGAGTGCAGACGATCGACGCAGGCCTGCCGCCGCCTCTGCTGCCGGTGCCGCGGCATATGCATCAGCCGACCAGCAGTCCAGCGGAGGCGATTCCGACCACTTCTCCGACGCCTACGAATCCCGCCAGGTAGGTCCTGCCTCTTTTTCCCTTTCTCGAGATCGTCGAAATTGGAAAGGATCCGAGAAACGTAGGATCAAACTGATAGAAGCCTGGGAAGACTTATTGCGCTGTGCAAACTAAAGAATCTATTGAAAAGAATTGTCACCTGCGTGACTAATTATGGATAAAACATGGGACGTACAAAATACAGATGTTAGGGAAATACTGTTACTATTAGGAACTATAAAAATATTTTATCGTTCTGAAAAGTTATTTTTGGAGTTAACTTAGAAGGGCACACTGAAAGAAAATTCTGGTTAAAAACGGACGTTACAAATCAGAAAAATTTTGTAGGATTGATCAGATGTTCTGGTTTATTCTTCTTATCTTTTTATTCTGGTCTTAATATAATAGGAATTCTGGTTATTATAAGTTATAAAGTATCGAGTTCTATTATAATAACCAGAATATTTGATCAATCCTACAAGATTTTCTGATTCGTCCGTATTTAATTAGAATTTTTTTTCAGTGCAGTATAAGACTTATAGCAAAGATTATTTTTGGGATGCGGGACGTTCGTTCTTTGTATAGCTGAGTGTCCGAAGATGTCCATCACGTGTATTTACACAGGCAAAAGAGACCGTGCCCGGCAGTAAAGTTATTCCCGAACTGTGACTCGGTGGCGAATATGGCCGTTCGTTTCCTGCGCGTAATGTTATTTATCGCGCAATAAAACTCACTGGGGTGTTTCACCTGCGGACCGTCTCCTTCGGACGCGGTCTTTGGCGAACTGCCTTGACGAATGCAACACGACACTCATTATCCCTTTAATTGCCCCGCTTTAATTCCCAGCGAAATCGCAGCGTCTTGAGAATCACCTTCGACTCTCGCAAATCCCTCAATGATTTTTATGTAAATAGCTTCGGTTTTCAGGGAATCGTATCGATCGTTTAGTAATACGGCTTCGTTTATTGACCTGTGAGCTTTATTTCTAACAAGTCTGGGTCTCTTGTAATCAAACTTTTATCTCTAAGTTTCAAACTTTTCTAAGAGAGTCAAATCTTTAAAGTTTTACTTTTAAGAGATTGTTAATTGAATTTTATTTTCTAAAACAATCTGTGTGGATTTTTTTTAATTGAACGTACACACATTTTATTCATATCTTTACAGATTATATGAGATTTTTATTTTCTTATTATTTTTGAAAACGTATACTATTATGCAGACAAATTATATTTTATATATTATTTGTTATTTGGCAAGAGCACGCGAAATATCAAATTCGTATTTTCTTCACACGCTGTTGCGCTGGTTAATTTCTCACTGTTACAAGATTTAATATTCTTTTTTTTTTTTTTGTTCCGTTAATCCTGGCAGACGGCCTGCGCAATTCGTACCGATGAACAATCAATATCTGGCCATGCGCGAGCGGCCTCGTTATCGACGATCACGTTTGGCACACGTTCAACGAGTATCATTTGATCGGTCTAGCTTTCAAACAGAAATGTGTTTCACGATGCCGATAGCATTGTGAAAAAGCCATTGTAGAAGCTTTGTACATTTTATAAAGATACATTTACAAAGATATCAAATATATCTATATAGATCCATCAGGAATATCCCAAAATTTCTAAATGTTGTAAAGTATAATTTCTATAAATGTTATATAAAATATTGGACACTAGAATCTAAGTGTCTTGAAGGGCCAGCATGATGAAGAGCAGCTCACTGCAATAACGTACTATACCGCGTAAACTGGTTTCCTTTTCTCGTTTCTGGAAAACGAGATCTTTCCTGTTGCGTGCGAGCGATGTTATTTATATCGCAATTCCTTACTTATTTTTGAGATTGTGACGTGATGATTTGAGGGAGACCTCGGTGATCTCGCGTACGATCGTTTCGAAAGTAAACGCATCCGCATCGACGCGTTTTTTTTTTTCCCCTTACAATCAGCGTTGCCCATGGTAGGAAAAGAGCGATCTTATCGCGCGGTGCTCTCGAGTGCGATCCCGTCTCGATCGTTTCCGTCGATTAATGTACTGGAAACTAATACGCCTAATTTAAGGCGTGTCGCTGGGACTCTCCTCCTTTTCTAGCGAACGAGCTCCCGCATTCCTCACCGTAACAGGCGGTGCAATTATCAAACGTGCATTAAGACACGCGCTGCAACGCGCGCGCGCACGTGTGCGCGAAGCCGTGCAATTAGCCGCCGTGGTTTCTCGCGCATTACACGTTCCGATTTCTACGTCTTCTGAATCTCCGAAACATTCACGAAAATCTGAACTATCCCCAGTTTTTGCATATCACGATCACGTCCAATTACCGCTGTGAAAATTGTCGGCACTCGTAATATTTCTGTAAGCTGACGCGAATTCAATTATTTGTTGAGTGGAGCGAGCGTTTAACAATAGTATTAAATATAGCAATCTCTCGTCTCTTTCGCCCTCTGTTCATTGTGCAAATGGATTTAATAATAAAATTATAAAAATTTTATCTCTAAAAAAATAAGGAATTATTGGAAAAAAAAATTTAATATAATGAGAAGCAGTCTATGGAAAAATAATCTGTTTAAAATGTAAAAATGAATCACACCGATTTTGTTGGCGTAATTTGGCGTAATGGATCCAAGTACCAAACTTAATTTAAAATATTTTAAAAGTTGCATTATTACGATTTTAACTCTTAAATTAGTTGGATAGTTTAATAAATCCCACCTTAATCGTGCTACATACGTTTATCTTAATAACATCGCGGATTAAGACGGTTATTGATGTCGATGCACGTGTAAGTAAAGCACTCGGTGCGCTACTGATCTTGAAATATCGATCGGTCGACCGATCTAGATCGCATTCAGTCACAACGATTTAATCCGAGACACCTGCGTTCACGTTGCGGACGACGGAGAAAGACGAGGCCTCGCTACGTGCCTTGACGGCTCCTTTTAGAGTAATTACAACGACCGTGACACATACTCGGAAACGATTAATGTTGCGAACAAAGCGGGTACGTGTGCGTAGAAGCTTCCACTTCTGCATTCTGTGCGTAAGATAAAGCGAATGTTTAGCGTACATATGATGTGTATACATTACTGTTTATAGATATCTAACTTTGCATTAGAAACATCCATCAGTTACGAAGCTATTGAAATTTCTAATCTCAATTGAATTTTTAATAATCGTCCCCGTTATAAGCAAAAGCGATGTCGCTGGTGCACCGTGTATTTTACATAATAACAGCGTACAACAGTTATTCCCTGCTCGAACGGGCCTTTAAAAGGCATTAATCGGTGAAAGTGACGCGCTCGCACCTGGTTCCTCCGAGAGATAATCGAAGCCATGTTTTCGAAACCACACGCAGATATAGGGAAATGCCGATGTGGGTGGCGAGTCGAAAGCGGGAGTTCTGGGCGCGTGCGATCGAACGGTATTCGTATTCGTGTTAAATCACTAAGGAACATTTGAATGCTCATTAATTTATCGTGGAACGTTTTCCCTTCTTCACTACTTTAAGCGCTCCTATGAGAGTCCCAGGCAGCAATTGTACCTTCGCGAAGTGCCCGATGGATAAAACCGGCCTCGCTCGCAAAGGCAGACCTGCGAAAAGGCGGAGGCGTCGCCAGGAGCATGAGATAGGTTGCCGCTGCATTACACGTCTCTGCCTTTACGACACTTAAGGCAACGTCCTTCGGTAGAGAGCGAGTAATCCAATACACCGTGAGAAAATGAGTTCGCGCTGTCTGCGACAGCGGCGCACATTGTTTCGCGCGCATTGTCGGATGCTTTCTACGAAAGGAAACGCGCTCGTCGGGCGCTTTCCACGATCAGTTCTCTCGCTCTCTCAGCTACTAGGTAACTCGGCGTCGCGCTCGTTTTTGGGGAAAGTTTCCGCAAACTCCCTTTTGCGACTCTCCGAAGTACAAGTGAAATATAGAACGAAATTGCGCAGAGGTCTGGCGCGACTTCGCCGAGTCATTTTTATCGTCGTTTTTCGTTTACAGAATTCGTCGTGTAATTAAACTGTTCTGTGCGGTGTTTCAAGATGTAACTGTATAGATTCTGAATGTGCACGATGTATTTATTCTCGCTACATTCGCAGTAGTAAGCATTCCTAATTGTCGTGTTTATTGTCTTGTCGAGAGCACGATTTCCAGGGTAAAAGTAATTATCCACAGCAAAATTAATGCGCGCATCGTCACTTTCGTTTAAAAATATCCGACAGTATAAAAATTTTCTACCGAGCTTAACTAGAATTAGAAAATGTCTAAGAGATGATCACACGGATGATCTTTGCTTGACATACTCGATCTGGTATTTAAAATGTCGAGTATAAAATTTACGGGATTACAATTCTAAAATTAATTTTGGAATTTTAGAATTTCTAAAATTAACTTTAAATAATCTAAAAAAAATTAAAAGGACATGCTGTTATGTCTCGAAGGAGTATACACTTAAGAGAATACCAATGTCTAATTATTTTAAGGGAGAGAAAGAGTCGTTCTTTTGTCCCCGGGTCGAGAAGGGAGACCCGGCATCCGCAGGGTGAGGGTCAATCACGTTGGGCTCAAGGGACCGGGCCCCAGCAATGTCTTGATTCGCTGCCGCGTGCGTGTGCGTTTCGCGTGGGCGTCGTGGGTACGAAACGCAGCAGCTGACTCACTCGTGCGACTGCTGCAGAGTGTATACCGTCTCTCCGCGCTCGGTGGAATCCAAAGCCGCGGCGCCGATTCGCTCGTAGTGTGGCCTCGCGCTCGCAGCCGGCGGCTCTTCCCCGTGTTTCTCGATGGATGGATATCCGAATTGATTATTATATACAACGTACTGCAGTCTAAGTCACTCCCCGACGAGACACGTGGCGAAATGATCGATGATGACGTCGACCGGCGGAGAAAATCGCGTTGTTCGGGTGGGAAAAATTGCTCTTGCAGCAATATGAGCCGTGAAAAGTGTATTTTAGCAGAGACTCGAGATCTAGGGGAAAAAATTTTATTTTAAAAAAGTGTGAATATACGACAATAAGGAATTTTCCGGACACAAACTGTTTAATGCACTCGACGGGCGGATCCGGAATGCAATTGCATAGAAGTCTCAGGGACTTCTTTCTCATGCGAACAATCGTGCGGTCGCGGAGTGATTCGTCATCTGGGAAGTGCGTATCGATCGTGATTCTCGCCTCGTTATCTCCATTTCTGGGATCTGTAGTCGCGGTATAGTGCAAGTCATAGAACGTTCGCCGCAATTGGCGCTATAATTTCTCTACGACGCTGCGGAGGATCCGACCAGATTGTGTGTGAAATAAAACGACTAGCTTCCCCCACGAAGGTGTCGGGGAATTTCATCGTCGATCGAAGACAGATGTTGGAACCGCGCCACGGGAGAACTGCGTTATCGGGAAGAAGGTAGTGATGCATTCTCGATGCAGCTGCAGCTGTCGTGTAATCGTGAACGTTGCTTCTTGTTCTGTGTCTTGTTAATTATCGACTGGAAAAAGAGAAATAGCGAGGAAAAAGAGAAAAGCATCGTCGACAACGAGTGAATATTACGTTGTTAATAATGTCGCTTCGCAAAGTCGGTCGCCGAAATTAGCTTTACTCGCCGGTTTTCTCTGTCGGAGACGCTTTCCCGGAAGCGAATGCCACGCATACCGAAGTTTCGCGAGAGGAGACACCACGAAGACAAACAACTTACGAGACTGCATCGCGAAGTTATGACAATTCAATCGGGAGATAATCTCGAGATGATGAGAACGTGACAAGTCGAAGTATCATGATCAGTGTGTGTTTATCGCCAAAACAGATTTCCAGTAATCCCCGATGAGGAAGTTAAGAAAAATTTTAAAAAGATTTTTTAAGGAATAATTTTTATCGGCAAATATCTGAGAAAGTGCGATGCGATTTTTCATTTCGAATCCTTACGGTTCGGATTCGACCTAAAACGCATATTGAGCGAGAAGAGTTTTACGAGGAGAGGCAGTTATCGAGAAAAGGCGAGGATGGCGAGCGAAGTAATGCTGGCACCCACGCCGGCAACGTCCATATGGGAGATGGACGACGTCAGGGATATGGTTAGAAACGCGACCGTCACGACGATTTACGTAAGTCGGTCTTCGTGCATAAGTCATGATATATTATGTCCCACAATTGATATTCAGAATATCATTCGATTTCTCCCGATTTATATTTTCCGCGCAAAAAGCGTATTTTTCAATTTAACTAATGAAATAATCTATATGTACTGTATAAAGATTTATATAGCTTTTGGAGACGAGAAACACTATTTTTTAGAAGCAATTAGAAAGATGGAGCTTCGTCGTAGAAAAGTTTTGGAACATTGCACAATGTATAATTTTTTTTCCAAGTTTATAATTCGAATTTAAAAAATTATATAATTTTTCAAAGCGAGAAACTATCTCTTTGAAGCACGAAGCTATACGAAAGTTTCGCAACATTGTCGTATAATATTCTTTTCGAAGCTTGTGGTTCGAACTAATTGGATGCTGTTCCGTTTCTCGGATACACGATGCTTTATCTGCGGTTTTACGGGGGCACGTGCGCCGAGATGCATTAAGACGATGCGGGACGGGCAATAATCCGCGGTTATTTTACACGCTCTCGGCGTGACGAAGGACAATAGTGCCAAGGACAAGATTTCACTCCCGAACGCTAATCGAGTGATCGTCACGGGCGGTGAACAACGACGGAGAGGAAAAACGCGCGTCGCTCGAAATCCGCGACGTACTTTCGATCTCGCGAAGAATTCGCGCGGAGTCGTTTCGATTCCGATTCCCCTTCGTGCATAAGTTAAAATCTTTGAATCTTTATTAGGAAAAGAACGCGGAATTATAGCGGCATCGAGGGTATAGCGCCGCTCTTTTATTAACGTCGCGTATCGCCTCGTGTATTTTTCCGATCGAATCGCGGAAGAACAAGGGCATTATACTAATGCGGCTTCCGCGGATCGCAATTTGCGACACGCTCCAGCGGTTTCTCGTTGCGCTGGAAGTGTTGTCGACTCGTTGCACAACTAATTAATAGGTCGATCGCGTATGCGGAACGCGCCCGCCGGAGATCTTACAGCTACGCGTCCAGTCGGTCGTGGCGATACGCAATTACAAGTCTTTCCAGAGTTAATCTGCGAGCAAGATACATTACGCACCATCGGAGTACATATATATTTGTCGGAAGCACTTTATACGATATACTTATAATTAGTAGCCAAACGATTTGTTCGATTCCTTTTTTTTTTTGCGTATATAGGAGTTGGGCCTATCGGTCGAATGAATAACGGTTTTCTTTCGTGTACTTCTTAGCCTTCTCTTCGGTTGACACTTTCGATTCGTGTCGGGCGTGGATTGTCGAAATCGCGTAGGCCGCTATGGAATGGCACTCGACTGCCCACTCGGTATTTCGCGTTTGCGATCGCACGTGCGGCGTTCCGATAAATCGGTCTGTGAAACCATTTCATACTTACGTAAATTGCAATGTAAAACATGTCTCCTTTGCTGCACGAATTCTTTTATAAATTTCGTCATCCGGAATCGAGGTATCTTTGGTTATTTTCAAGACGATTTTACTTCCATGGAATTTTGATTTTGTATTTAACAATAAATTTTTCGTTAATGCGACGTGACGAAACAAAGTGTGATGTCATGTGCGGATTTTATGTAATCTATGTAAGTGGAACAATCCTTTTAAATGCATTTGCTGAATAAATGCTCGTCGCTCGGAATTAGATTGCGATCATTGAAACAAGCATCGCGAATATAGCTTGTCGAGTTCAAAGTATACTTGAGTTCTTATTGACAAAATTAGTTTCAATTCGTTAAGCCATCTTGGGACGAACTTTGTAATTTCACGTCGACGTCTTATTGCAGTTTCAGAATTTCACTTAAAACTTGATGCAAAAATTACACAAGAAAATGCGAACGTTCTTCTTGCAGATTAAAATGGCTCTATTTTTAATATACTATATTTTACAGAACAAAAAATAAGAATATACTGATCATAATATAATAAAATAAAAATATTGAGAAATTAAAAATCTGTATAAAATTTTATCGTATTAACGATGGGATTGCCAAATATCATGTTTAATACATGTAGTGATTACACAAAATGAACGGGAAGATTTACCTTCCCTCTTGTTCTGCTTGTCAGCTTTATGACTTTCGTGGGCGGGTCGAAATATGAAAAGTGAACGATTCCGTGTTTGGTAGCTGTGCCGTTACACGATTGTTATTCGCGAAAAACCAGCGACGTGTCGAACGCATATGTACGATTCCATGCACTCGCGGCGAATGTAAAGTTTCGGTTCGATGGATCAAAGGGAGAAAGTGCAAGGTGAAAGAAAGAAAAAAAAATAAATCGAGTTCGATTTCCATCATCGTTGCATGAAGGATCTCTCTCTTTCTTTCCGGTACTTCCTTTCGCTGACTCCTTCAAACCTTTTTAGCTTCACTCGAGTCGCGTTCACCCGCGTTCTCTTCAAATTGACTTCTCTACTTCACACGGCGACACGTCAGCACACGGGCACTTTACTTGAAAACTAATTCATAATTCACCAGGCCGTTAAATTTTCTTGAATACATCACGATCAAGGCAACTTGAATATGCGGAAACCGTAAAATGATAAAATTGGTAGTATTATGATTGCTAATACAGTATTATACAGGATTTTAATGAAAAAGATCAATCTTTTAATTTCGTAAAAGTTATTTTAGTATGATTGATTTAATGTTATTATATTTACTGTAGTATACTCAAAGCTGCAAACAATGTGCAATAATTGCATTACAATTCGAAATTAAACTGCTATAAGCTATAATTGTAATTATCGAGAGTCAATCGGGTTTTCTACATGCTCTCGTCAATATTACATTTGACACTGTGAAAATTAACAATCGATACTATTTTTGCAAATTGCTCGCATTATCGAATTCACTTTATCGTTTTACTAATCGCTAGAGTGCACTTTCTTATATCCAATCGGGAAGTAAATGCCGGCAGAAAAAAATCGATTCTTCGTGCATTGATAAATGGAACGATTTCGCCCTCGACACGACAAATCGCGTAATTCTGCATAAAGATCTTTTTAGGTCAGTTTATTGTAAGCGCGCCTCGGTGCGCGCTTTCAGTTCATTTGAAGAAGTAAAGCATGCTGCAATGTTACAATTTTAAATTCGCAATTTCTAATTTAATTTCCACGCTACGCGACATATGAAATTTACAGAATTTCGTCGTGAATTTTACACGTTTTCTGAAATGAGCTTAAAGCGACGCGCCTGTTTATCCCGCGGCGTTATCGGCCGGCTGCAACGGGCCGCGGATGTTTAATTTCTACCTTTGGTTTCTACCTGCACACGATGCGCATTCTTGTGCGCGCGTGGGTGCGTGTGGGTGTACAGCACCGGTTTGCGATCGACTCAACATGCGTTTTTTTTTTATCCTTGGGAGGACGGTAAATTTTCTAAGGGGGCGTCTAGATTATTTTCCGAGCGCTCCGCTCCTTCTGCTCTCTCATCAAATAATATTATCGTAACATCTAACTCCGTGCGTAAACTAGCGTTTAAATATAGGTATCTGACGTGGAGAGATTATTTTTTTCTCCCGCGATTGACGGTTTCGGAATTATGAAGTATCTCGAATTTATCACTTTTTTTTTTATATTAACGCGTTTCAATGCGTGACAAACGAGGCATTTGTATAATTTTGGAAGTTACTCAATCGTCTGCGAGGTAATCTTATCTCTCTTCGCTTATGTCTTATCTAGAAAAAGCATAATCCGAAAGCGAGATCGACTGACTGCCTTTATCTACCCCTAATGTCGTTTGTTTGCACACAGGCTTATCACCGTCCGCGGCGAGTAATCCAAAGCAGTATCACAGTGCATTTGCATATCCACTCAAAGGACGGCGCGAGATTACAACGTTGACCGCACCATTGTCTCGCGCGAAATGCATCCGCGATATTTTCTCATGTCACGCACGTTTTACCTTTATTCGAGTGTCAAATTTAGTTAATATAATTAATATCCGCAATGCGACGTATACAAGTTTATTCTGTTTCGCGTGCGTATGCATGTCGCAAACAATAAATATGAAATAGGTATTAAAATTTATGAATTGCAAATGTGTATTATATTTAATTTCTATGCATCTGCTTAATTCATCTTGCGGTGATAATAATTAAATAGCAGCTCAACATCATATGTACATTGTACATAATGCAGCTGTGCTGCAACGTGAAGGAGCAAACTTGACGGAAAACGTGATGCAAATGTAAATAGCTGTACCGCGACGACGGAAATACAGGGTGCGCCGTGACTAACGTTGTGTTATTGACGGCTACCATTCAGAAAATTTTCAAGACGTCTTCAAGTGTGCTTTGTTGTGTCTATATTTAAACAAAAATTTTTCAAGTATGCGTTACAAGAATGCCGAAAAAAAAGGAGAGAGAAAAATTGACACACAACAGCGACGCATTAATTTTTTTTATTATGTGAGGAGAGAGAAGGAGAAGCTTTCTGACTTGGCTTTACTCGAAAAGATATTTACTATAGACGTGATAATGATTTTGTTAATACTAAATTCACGGTCCAAACTTGTATAACCTCGTAATTGCAAATGCATTTTGCATTCGCGAATGTACGCAACACGTTGCCGTGGATTTTTGCGAGAGTTAATTAACGTTGCCGCGCCGCGCGAGATTGACTAGAGGCGCATTGTAAATTAATCGGTTGTTGAGTGACTCGGCACATTTCGGCCAGTACGCCATAATTAGTTTATGAGGGGTACCTATGAATGCTGCGAGCGCGAAAGTGGCGAAGATCTCACATAAATCACGAAGAACCGGGCTTAATTTGCGAAATTGTAAGTGTATCTAATTCGTTTGTGAAATCCGCCGATTATTATAACAGCGATGCTCTTCGTGCAGCCATACATAACGATCAATTCATTTTAGACAGTCGCGATTTCACCTGTCTTTATCAAGATCGACAATTATTATAGTTGTGAAAACTTCTGATTTAATGTCATTTTTTAAATTTCGTCTCTACATTGCAAATGTTTTTTTTTCTTATTACATCAAATATATTTTGTTAATCTAGAATTAAAATTCTGTAAAAATTATTTCCTTCTAAACATTTAATTTTAAGAAATAAGATCTTGTTAATTCATTGCAGCTTAGAAATTTACTTACTCATAAGTTAAAAGTTGAGCAAGTAATGCTCTATTATTTTAATTAAGGAATAATTAATTTTAAATTTATCAATCACCTTCGTTTTAATTATGTTCTCTTTGAGGCACACCACATTTATCGGAAGTCACAGCCTCGTAGAAGGATTTAATGGATGATCGAAGTACTTGCCAATACGCGACCGCTGTCGCGGACACATTGCGGAAGCGGCCCAAACGGACCTCAAATATACCACACGTCGCATAGAAATGCGAGGTCTACAATTACGCGACGCGCGAGTAGTTGTCGGCGATGGCTGCCGGGACCGGCTCTTTGAAGCGTAAATATAGCGCACAAAACGACGTGGAGGCTTTACCGCGAAGTGAATGGCGGTAAAGCGCCCTTCTCTCTCTCTCTCTCGCCTCTTCCGGCTTTCTCGATCATCCATCGGTCCTTGAATTAATCGCGAAAAAAATACCGAGCGTACCTTTACCCACGATGTACTACACCGGAATACTCGCAACGGGGGAATCGAGATAATTTTCGCGATCTGCATTATCATCATCATCGAGCGAGAGCGAGCTGGATGAGCGTTAATTATCGTCCCGCGAGGAGAGGAAATCGTGCGCTGGGCGTAACAAAAATCTTCATGGTGCACAATATGTAGAAACATATGCGGCGTGTGTATAATGATATGCGCGAGGCGTACACGCCGTTTATCGTAAGCGTGCACGCATGCACGCATGCATTCACTCATGCACGTACGGACGGGAAGAACTGCAGTTTCATTTCGCCGAGCGGTAATTCAGGTCATTGACTCATCGACGAGAATATTTGTTGGACGTCGCTGAGAGTAGGATGAGAGACAAAAAGAGAGAGAAAGAGAGAGGGAGAGAAACAATTCAAGTTGTATCAAATTTCGAGAAGGTGGGGCAAAAAATACATACGGGGTAACCCAGGCAACATCAGTAAAGTGATATTCTCGAGACGAGAGAAATAAATTGGCTGCTATTTGGGAGGGTGCGACAAACTTTGCACTTGCCAGAATATATCTGCGATGATAGTAAAGTAACTCTTGAAATAGAGAAACAAATTGGTTGTACTTCAAGAATAGGTCAAATTATGTATGGGTGTCCTACAAACGTACATATTGATAATTAAAGTCAAAGGTTAAGTAAGAAAGTTATTTAACGAGAATTAGAGAGAATCAATATTTCGAATGAAGCTTTAGTAGGATAATTACAATTAATTACTAGCGGCACTCATAGCTGATTTATCGATTGGAAAATCGATTGAGGAAAGTCGCACGATCTTTAAGCCGTAAATTTTTTTTTTGCGCGAAGCAGAAAGGGAGAAATTGGAAAAGGCGACATTTCGGTACAGTTGCTTTGGAATCACGATGTAGCCCATATCTTTCGGGCCGTTAAACTCCGCAATTAACGAAGAAGTGGACATGCTCAGACGGTCCTCGCTTCAAACGACCATTGCCTTCAACAAAGAAACAGATGAATGAGAATCGTAGATAAGATCGGCTGGGATTTCCGGTCGCGCGTTTGCTTCCTTCGCAATCTTTCTCTCCTTCCACGTCCTAGTCTTCCTTCCGGAATCGCCCGTCGAATAGCAGCACCTTTAATTCTTTCTTCTTACAACGATAAAACGCTTGATGTTTTTTATCGTGTTTTAAATTTGTCTTTATTAAATCTTCGTGCAACTCTAAAGGATGTCATCATATCCTAAAGATTTTTTGCTTCCACGTAAAAGCCTGAAAATTAATAAATCACTGTTAGTTTAATGTTTTGCTACACTTGGCAAAATAAAATGCTTAATGCGAGTTTTTTTCGCGCGGACAAAGAGAATGTTTTGATTCATTATCGTTTAATTGCTTTTATTGTGCCTGAATTCGAATGTCTTTATGAGCGACGCCGAGCTTGAAAAGATTAATTGACGCAGAAGCATCGATGAGACAAGCACTATCACTTTTGCGCGGCTCAACGAACTGCCTTGTTCCTCTTGAGTATCGTATCATTGCATCGAGAATTGCTGCAACGTTACACCGCGAAATCGGGGATGTATGCCGGTCGTTCGACAATCCTGTCGGCGGAGGAAAGTAGAAAGTCGCACATGTTTACAGATCGTACACGTTAATCGGACGTGAAACGCAGGTGCACACACGCGACTCGTTCGGCTCGCACGCGGGAAGCCGATCGTTCCGAACGAGGTCCTCGTTAACGGGCCTTCAATTAACGATTCTTCGTAAACATTCTCCATTGCAATTCAAGCGCGTTAAATCCGGGGGATTTAAAATCGAGAGCTTGGAAATTTAACATCAATTTACTTTTTCTTCGCACGGTGAGATTAAATATTAATAAAAATGATCCGAGAGATAAGTATTGAAGATAAAATGTATTTCTGCAAATTGAATTCGGACTTCCGTAAAACTCGAATGAAGAAATCGCGAGTGATCTGAGTAATCTTTACATCGTAAAGGAGATAATTTGTGCTCTGTAGCTATAAATTAATATCGCGATTATGTATGCGAAACTCGAATCGAGCTCAGTGTTTCGAATCGATGATTCCACGATAAATAAACGGCGAGGTACAAGTGTATAGGCTTGCCTCCGGCTTGAAATTTCATCATCTCCAATTTAGCCGGTATGCGCACTTTGCGAAACACGTTTCGGCTGGAATCTCCATTAATGCGCTTTTACGCGCATTATCAAACGAGCCGGGCATACACGCGTCACGTCGTCTAGACGCCACTGGAGATGTAACGCCGCGTCTTATCAATTTAGCCGCGAGATAGGTCCTTAGCCGCACGATTACTGGGAACAGTCTGCGAGCTTTATCATTAACGGTAGCGTTGTAACTATCGCTATTAACTCGTCTCTCGTTTCTCCTCTGGTTTCGAGTGTCGTTCAAGAGGAATCCGAACTGTTATGAAGTCTTATCGATCGCGAGGAACGCCGCTGCGATTAGATATCGATGTGTTTTACACGGTTTATCGCCGGATTTAGAAAGTTATTCCGGTGATCCATGCGTCATTACGACTACGATTTTAAAGGTCACGGCGATTTATGTACGTACAAGTGCACATGCCTCGCGCCGGGATGATAATTCCGTTTCTGAAATTGTACAAGTACGTACGCGTTCCACATTTAAGCAATTAAATATTTCCTATAATTGGTACATGCCATGTAGAGTGTGCAGTATTTTGAAATGAATTATTAGCTGAAAAGTGTGTGTTCACGGTATTAATTACTACTACCGCAATTACCGCCGCTATTAATGCCGCTTTCTTAAATTGACTCGAGCCGCATTCGAAGTAACTTATTTTGTCGCCCAATTTGTTATCGCATTACAGAATTGGTTAGATTGAGGTTTCGCTCGGTGGCACACTGTATTCCCGGCGACCTTGTTACAAAGTTGGAGAGCTCCCGTCTCCCTTTACGAGTGACACCGAGCAATTTCGCTGCACGTGCACCCTGTATCTCGTTATCGCCCTAATATATAACCCATCGTTTACTCGGAATTACTTTCAAATCTCATTTATGCGGATCGAATTTCGTTTATCTAATTCACGATCGACAAATTTAATTATCTAGCTGGTTGTTGGCTACTATAAATTATTAGCTCTCAATAAAATAGAGTTATGCGGAATGTAATCTTTTATGACATTGACAAATATTTGGAGAAAGAAAAATTGGACGATATTATAATTAATATATATTTTATGATATATATATTTTCTTGATTTTTCAAACTAGCTAACGGATTGAGGTTGGATTTTTCCAACTTCTTACTAAATTAATATTAAGCTAACTAATAGTTAAATCATACGTCTTTGTTTTATTTTCAAATTAGACAAATCGGACGGATGATTTAACTATTAGTTAACTTACCAAGAAGCTGGAAAAACTGGCCTTTATTAAATTATAATTTCGTTGTATTGTATTGAAACACCTTTTATCATCTTGCCTCGCCTTTCTTGTTAAATGTATGGGTGTATGCACTTCGTTTAATAGATATCCAATAGTGCTTCCATATCGAGTATATATGGAGCGTACCAGAAGTCGCGTGTCTTTCATGCATTTAAAATCCCGATGTATTATCTTCTTCGCACGAACACATTGTACATTGCAGTTGTGCGGAATATGAGCTCGTTCAATTCTCATCGTTCAACCTGACTCGCCTTCCTCGATTGCAGCGAGCGCAACGTAAAATTCGAGGGAGCGCTCACGAACGGAATCGATACGTCTTCGTTTGTGCATCGGAGAGTATCGATCGGCGTGAATAATCACTTTCACATTTAGCAGCGTCGGGTGCGAGAGATATACCTCGCGCCTAAACGCAAAGTGGCTTTAACGAGTCTTGACGTGGGACGAGATGCGCTCTCGCAGCCACAATCGTTTGCACGAGTTTATCGTCGGCGATACCCACGGCGACTCAGGAATGACTTCTGCTTGTTGCGAGACGTAGGCGGTTCTCGTGAGAATTACCACGCTCGTCCGTAATTAGCCGCCTGAATCAAATGCTACTTTTACGAAAGACGGGCTCTTGGCTGTCGCTGTTTATTAATAGATTTGCAGGTGCGCCACGCGTAAAAGTGAAACTTATGTTTGGAGATAATCTCTTAAGCAGAGACTAAATCTTTCCATCGAGACAGAATAGCACGCGTTCTGATAGAAAAGCGAGAGGAGAATTAAATCTTCTAATTAAACGTTAAATATTAAATTCAAACCGCACGATGTTAAATTTAATATTGCTATAACTTTAATTTTGTATTCTTCATTTTTGCATCATTAATAATACTCAACTGCTTTTCCTTGAATTCCCGCCGGATAATGTCATGTTAAAAATCGAGGATTAACGTCAATTAATTAAGTTTGTCGCTAATCTGACATTAATCTCGCGTCACATGGTTTTCGCTTCCGATGTATTTTTAGTTGAAGACTCTCTCATACCACCGTACTGTTGCTGAACGAACGGTTACGTAATACGAAATGTAGTTACGTAATACCGTTAATTACGTATTGCTCGTTAATTATTTCCACGCATGAAATCGAGGGGACCGCGAGCGCGAGATGAGGTAAAAACTCGCCGCACCGTGCAGCAGTCCTGATAGAACGATCGTGACCGTGGCGACTCGAAGCCCGCCTTTTCCGCGTCGGGGGAAACGGATCGGTTGAAACGGTAACTTCCCTGCTCCAAGCCGGCCTTACGCGGCCAAATCGGCCATCACGGGAATTCAGGCCGATCAGTATCCGACGCTTAACGACGCGCGCGTGGCATCACGATCGCCGTGATTTTTCTCCTTGGCGAGCGAGGCCGAGGCGGAGAAAAACGGACTGTCGATGCACGGAAATCATCAGCTGGAAATTTTTAATGCAACGCGCCCGCGCACGTTTAACGAAGTCCATCGTAATTTGCTGCGTTAATTACGGACGAAAATGATGATTATATAAGTACGTCGCGGTACAGTTACCCCAAGCGGGATAGCAACCGTACACGCAGCCCGCGATATCGCGATGCGGTAATACATTGCCGAGTGAAAAAAAAAAAAATATGAGTCACTCGTTGCCTGGCATTTTTTAATTGATAGCCCTCTTTCGTTTCGCGTATACGCACCGAGGTCGTGTATTGAATAATATAACAATACGCGTTGTTCAGCAGTTTTAGAAATTTTCAGACGGCGAGTTCTGATATATTAATATTGATAATTTATTCTAATTTCTTTTCTGCATAATTATATATAATTTTTTTATATATTGTTTTATCATCTATGTATGAATTCCTCAGACGTTTCTTGTATCGTTGATCCGGAGTATATAGAATGTACCGTAATCCGTCCTTGGCCACCGATTGCTCGCAACTACAAAAAGCGCATTCCTGTATCGGGATATCGATGCACCGGCCGGCCGTTCGCCTCGAGCGCGTTTCCTTGGGTTGTGCAACGTCGGCGCTCGGCGACCGCACGTTACACGTCGGTCGAGCCCAAGGCGGTTAGCGTGGCCATCGGCGCGTGGATCGCGATCCACATACGAAACAGTGCGAGGTTCTTTCCTTCTGCCTCCCTCGAACACCGCGCGAAACTGACGGACAGTTCTTCCGCGGTCTTTCCTCGTGGCGTTTCGCTCCGGGAAGAAGCTAGAGAAACGGGCGGAGCGGGTAAAGGGCCGAGTGTGTGAGCGAGGTAATGGGCACGCGGGAGTAATGCCGGATAAGGATCTTTGTGCGAGATAAGACACCGCGATCTGAATGATCTGGATACCGCGGCTGTTTTCGGTAAGAGCTCGCTTTGCTGCGCCGCATGTAGGTGGAATGTTGTGTAGATTGGTGATCCCAAATTTGGCGAGATCGAAAATGGGGGCATAACGTCGCATCTATTTCACTTCGTCGCGCAACCCACATTTAACGCGTTGAAATCCGAAGCAGAGATCCTTGGGGAAAAGATTTCAAAACGACTACTATTTTCGACGAGTGCTATTGTATATATGAAACTTTCTCTCTCTTTTTCAACATTAAAATGTCGATTGCTAGTTTGAGAATGAAATGAGGCTAAGCCCTTTGTATTTACTACATATTTTTACGAAAGGATTTATTTTTCGTCGTGTGTATCTCGAAGTCCTTAATTCAACTCTAACGACTTTTTCCTTGGATTTACATAAAGGAGCAACATTTCCGACATTACTCGCGAATCTTGTTGTACCATGACAGACAATGCAGCTAAATCGCATTACGCGGCACAATTGAACGGTCCCTCGTCGACGATGTTTCAGCCTGTTCGCTGTTGTCGTCGATTACATCAGACAAGTCCCACAATGTCGAGAACAATTAATATTCAACAGCCATGCTCTCTCTCCCTACTCGCGCTGTTATTTTTCTTTCTTCTCGGTAACACGTTGTACACGCTACGTAAAAAGAGCGTTAACGTGACTTGCAGGACGATTTTTTGGTAGACTCGTTCAGCCATCGGTTTTGGCAGCAATGCGGGACTCGTAAATTGCAAACCGCGTTTTGCCGACGTCCGCATCCACCGAGTGGAAGCTTCGGCAATAAGAAGAGCTCTACATTCGTCTCTCGACTTGCGATTAAAATTCGACTCACGCGTCTGTTTTGAATAATTTGATCGCGAATATATACACATCGATTTCTCCTCTCGTGTAAAACCCAAAGATACATTCGCGTGTGGTAGATACTGACTGATTTAAAGTTACAAGTATACTGCTTGCAATTTTCGAACGAATAAATCGAATTGAAACATCGATGACGGATATATGATATTATCAGACACGTTTCTGTGAGCAAAAAAATCACTGACAATCTGTTAGACTATTAGTTTAACACAGAAGTCGTTAAATTGTTCTTATAAAGAGTTAGAAAAAAGATTTTAGGTTTTGCGGGCCAAGAGAATATATAGATATTTGTATAAAAAGAGAAAAAGTAAATTTTCACAAATTTTTTATCGAAATTCAAAATTTTTAAATTATACGAGTTGTAAAAAAAGAGGTGAATCATAATTTGTTGATCCCCGGCTTAGACACCGAAAATGTCACGACGTTAAATTGCGTAATAGCACGCAATCAGATCGGTAATGAAAATTAATCTTAAGTAAAATTATTACGCAATAACGCCAGAAGCACGTCATTGCGACGGATCGATGCACGAACGTAGGTCGCGATGCTGTGACGCGTATTAACGCGTGTAACTGACCTGCTCCAATATTGCAGAGATATTGCGATGTTCACGACACATGGTTTTCCCCCGTTCCAAGGGAATTATATTTGCCATCCCAGCCATCATTGATTGACAGATACTTGACTTTTGATCCACTTAACTTTGATCGTTTATCGCGACGTGAATATTGTTTCTTCTAAGTATACACGTAGTAGATGTGTACACGGTTGAATGTAACACTCCGAGGCACCCCTATGTCACGTATTTACGTGCCCACGTAACCGTTCCCAGGAGACCGCCCCGGGTGAATCTCGAGAGAATTTCACCGACTATCAATCTACCTCTCCAGACGATTTGCAGAGCGATTTGTACCGACATATATTTGCGATGCGGACGAGTAGCGCGGTACGTGGAGGACGGAAGGAAAAAGACCGCGACGTGTGACTCTTTAATTCGGATGTTCTCTCCAAATGTTTTCAAAAACTTTCTTTAGTCGAATATTCGGAAAAATTTGATTAAGTTTTTTTTTTTTACAAAATTTACACTTGGCATCCGCTGCGCAAAATTTTAAATTGACTTTTACTACGACAATTTTCTTTTATTTATTTTATAAAATATTTTCTCATTTTTTCGTGTTCGCAATTTGGGAACCCCTGTAGTAAACTTCTGCAGTTGTTTATATCTATTGTCGCATACACTCCATTTTTCATTCCTAACATCGACCTTGCTCCAACTGTCGATGCTGCTGTTTCCGTGAGCTAGAATACGATTGGATTTCCTGTTCCGATCACTTGTCGCATTTACTTCTTCTTTTTATGTCGAAAGTTTATAATATATTTTCTCGATAAATACAGGTTTTGAAATTTGTGAAACGGCAAGTGAAAGCGGTGACAATTAATGTTTTGTATTTCGAACTATCGATAATTTTTTGTCACGCGGAAGTTGAACTATCTCGATTTTGTCAATAAGATATTTAAAATTTTAATCCTTTCTGAATTTAATATCTGTAAGTCATCATATTATATTAGTAAATTATACGATTGTGTTTAATTGCTAAATAAATATAATTGTGTTTTCGGATATATTACTTTAACAATGTTATTTAGCTTTGAAAAATGAAGTGTAATTTCGTTAAATTGAACTGCAAAGCGACTTCTGCAGTATGCCTGATGGGAATTTATTAGCACGGTTGCTAGGTATGCGGTATACTTGATGCGGTATCACGTTTTCATAATAGACAGACATAGGTGAAAATGGGTCAGGCCACGAGAGTAAGTTATCACACCTGCATGAACAATCAAATCGTGCCATTGACTAGTGTCAACGGCTTGCTTAATGGCAGTGCAGGAAGTGAAAGCGCGTCCCTCGTAAATCGTTTAATTTAATTACCATAGCAATGTGATATTTAATTTAGAGAATTTAATTTAATAGCACAGCTCATATTTAGTGAATTGTATTTTATTTTTTGTTATGAAATAAAAGATAGAAGAAATAAAATAGATTTGATTAGAAATGTATTGTATTTTCTTTTTAAAAGTTATTATTATTCTCACACATCTAAAAACGTCTTCCTAGAAATTCTCCAACTTCCTCTTACTAATCGAGCTGTATTCCTTCGAGTTAGCGTTATCAGCTTTCGCACGATTGTCTGCCGCGTTCGATTTCTCACCGAGCTCTCACGGTGCTTGATCCGTCGATAATTCATTTCAGCATGCGAGAAGAGCTGAGAGATCGCATTAGAACAACAAGACAAAGAGCAATCGCCGCCTCTTTAAATCGAACGTAGACACGTATAGTGCGATATCCAATATCTAGAAAAATTCGACCGCTTCAGGCCTCCAAGTCTTATCACACATCAATTACAATAGCTTTCATTGCTTCTTTTAGTGAAAGTTATTATCGAGTCTGAGAATCACAATTTATTAAAAGTATATTTATATAATTTTATAATTGAAAATAATTATACGTAATAAAATAATAATTAGATATAAAAAAATAATCTGCAATGTGTTATATGCAGCGTCGTAATATCCATAATTGAGAAAAAAATAATTTTTATTATTTGTACGCAGTTAGATATACATACAAGTGCTGTTTTCTGAGTCCATAAAAATAAAGAGTCTAAAGCCGCTTGTGCCGTATCACAATGACGTGTTTTATTTCGAGCAGCATCTGCTCTTTTCTTTGTTAGACGCAGACGGCATGGCCGAACGAATTCCCAACGACGCTATCAAAAAATCGATAACGCTTTCTTGATTCAACGTTACGTGAGAACTTAGTGAAACTAGAACAATTTCATAAAATTGTGGTATATTCTATAATATATGTAGTAGATGATTACAATAAATTTATTTGGCCAATATGCTTTTAAACTAATAAATAAATGTGCTATTTTCCATGTGTACCGTTATCATTGAGGGAGCACTTTGTGCTAGATAGCATAAGTGCGAAGCAAGCTCGTCTTAAAACTCAACGATAAATGGATTGCTTATATTTAGAGAGCTATATCAAAACTACTTAGTTAATTAAAATATTGATGCTGCGCTAAAATCTAACCCACTTATATGTTGGAACAAGATTCAATGAATAAAATTAAAGCAGATTAGTTTAAGCAAGTTCTATTAAATGCGAAAACTTTTTCCAAACTAAGTTAAAAAGATTTTTTATTTTTTATTAAAATAATAAAATTTAATAGTTCCTGAAGTCAGCAATATACATATTTTAATTTTGATTATTAAATAATCTCGTCAACAAGCAACTTGAATTTTTATTTCAAGGAAAAGTGTTCACAAATTCAACGTAGATACTTCTTCGTTTTTTACATACATTTTTGCGGATGACCTAAGACCAGACGCGAGATTTACTTTGGTTCAGAGTTCCGCGAAAGAAAGTGCAGACGTCGCCATTGGAAACAGACGGGAAGTTGAAAACGGTTTGTTTGATTCTGGCCAGCACTTCGCAAGGAGCACAGCATCCGGTGTCGGTCCTGTATCTTTCCTTTCTTTCTAATGTTTCCCGGTAAATCCGCAACTACGAAAGTAGTCTGAAGGCGTACATAAACAATTCACGGATATCCTTTCTTGTTTCGATGTCAAACCAGTCGATGCCAATGTTTCGCAAACGACTTTTTCTCCGTATACTCCGATTAAATTTTAAATTGTAAAATTCATACGCGAGAACGATAAATATTTTTATGTCTTTTGCTATTCCGTTTTTCAAAATAACTCAAATTTAGCTAAATGTTGAAATTCACAACATAATTTACAATTTACGAGTATATATATTTTAAGAATACCTAATTTTATAATATTAAATGAACCTTTCATTCTAAAGTTCCTGTTGTATATAAAAATAAAACTATAATTTCTTTGCTATCAGGCAATTTTTTTTACTTTGATATTAATCCCATTTTTCATTAAAATCGCATCTGTGAAGTCAGAAGCATATTTTATAATATCTAATTTTATGCGAATTGCAATTTCTGCTTAATACTTCACTCGATTGACGATTTCTGAAAGACTTATGCGTCAGCGAAAGACATCCTGAGTTCTCTGCATCCGACAAGATCGATGTAAACCGGAAATAAATCGTGAGTTGATAGAGAAAAGAGAGATAGAAAGCTGTTTCTAGCTTTTTAATTCTTTATGTATTCATTTTCTCGTTATTAAATACTTGCTGAACAAAACGTCGTTTCCAGTAAAGAATATTTAGCAAATTTCCAACTATGACATTATCTCAATTTAATCTATATCAATCTCTATATTATTACACATTATTTATTATAATTATTATTATTATAATTAAAATAAAAAATTTTCTAACTTAATTTAAAAAAATTTAAACTTCGAAATAGATTTCTTTTCAAGGGGAAAAAATATAAGCAATATTGCTCAAGCGAAATGGTTAATTTAATTAATTTAAGAGAATATACTTGAAAATAATCGAAATATCAAATATTTTATTTAAAAAAACTAAATTATTTTATTTTAAACTACATAAAAACGATTTCTAGATATCTTTTTTCCAATCTTTTTCAAATCATAAAATTCAGAAATATTAGGGAAAAAATAAAAAAATAATTCATAAATGAATGATGAGCAAAGAAACATCAAAATAGATAGTTTTGCTCTATGACTTTGCAACTACTCTCTCCTTTGATTCACAGCATTTCCTTACTTTAAGCGATACAAGACGTTCGAGATGTATCTTCAGGGAATTCCCGATGAGATTAGTCGCGAAGAGATCATGCTCACCTCGAACACAGGCGGTCTCTAAAGATGGAGACCAAGAGAGATCCATGAGCTCTCGTAATAGCTCCGCGTCCATCTAGTTGCCTAGGCACCACCACCTTATATTCTATCACTTGCTAATCTACTCGTAGCTACAGGCGAATTAGGTGGAAGTCATTCCAAGCTAGAAAGTGCGTATCACTTCTTCGTGCAAATAAAAAACTCTGCATTATAGTAGACATTTTCATATTACAATACAATTTCTTTCTCGTGGAATGCGTTGAATGCGTCTCGATTCTCGATAAAATTGAGGAAAATTCTTAAAACTTAACATAACGTAAAAAAAATTATATACCGAAAATTGGAAGCTTATGCATGAGAGCGTAATAGGTGATCTGGTTACATTAAAATCTGTTATACTTTTTTGATGAATCTTTCATGATGAATCTTAAATTTATACGTGTACTATTTCTTAACTTTGCGTTGGCCGACGAAAGATATTTAGTCGATAAACATTTTTTCCGAAGGAGAGTCCACTTTGGATTTTTTTTACCATTGCAATTTACGAAGTGACCTTAATGAAAACGGTACACTACGGTACTAGTTCCGTCTAGCATGATTACGGCGTACGTATTGACTTATTTTTATTTTTTATTTTAAATCTTTGTAAAGTGTTACACATCTGCGAGAATTTTCTTCGAGACTCAGTCTAATTAATAGGTAATGGCTCCGCAACAACGATTAATATCGGTTTTAATTGCAGTGAATCGAAATTCAGCGATGTTCTATTCAACAATTTTTCTGTCAAACTTATTGTTTAAAATTAAAACTTTAATATTAAAGTTAAATTATGTTATTTTACAGTCTGCGGATTATATTAATTTTTCCTACTATGTTGGATTTTCTTCAACGCGAACGTCGGTTACGCCATTGGTTCTAATCGCGAAACGCGACGCCGCCGGGCTCCATCGTCTTTCACCGTACTCGCTTCGCGGATACTGGCCTTATTGCCCGACCTAAACCGCGCCTAAGTGTGCGTTCACGTGCCTCGCAAATAGTCCGATACATTCCGCGAGATACACGCAGCCAAGAAATACATCGGAAGAAAGGCCGCTGCAGGTGGTTGTAGCCTAGCTGCAGCGGTAAACATACGATGACTGAGCGAGTTCGATCGGGACTTTAATACTTGTCGGCGCAAGTAATCGCGCTCTAAACGTATTTACTTCTGAAAGTAATGAAGACAATCCACGTAGAAGAGTTAATGAATCGTTTTCAAATCTCATAAGTTTTTTTTTTTTTTTATATACTTTTTGCGAAAACTATCTTCTCGAGATGTTCGTTATCTTGAAGGAAAGATTGTTGCAATTAAGATAACATGTACGAAATTGGCGTCTATAAAAATTATTTTAAATAAAGAGGTGGACAAGCATTATTGACTTTGTTTTGTTTTTTTGTGATACTTCGTTAGACTTGAATCTTTTTTCATGAAATATTCTTATTTAGAAAGTTGTGAGTAAATTTTTGTTATAAACCATACTTGAGACCATTTTACTTGGCAAATAGCTTTATTTTTACGTATCGTAGAAGTTCATGATACATCGTATAGATTATCATTTCGTATTTTACATGGATTCTTATCCGTCATGCAATTGTATTCGTCTATTTTACATTTCTCACGCGCGTCCGACTGCGTATTTTTCTCGGCTGTGCGATGTCGCGTGGGCAATGCCCATGGCCGAAATCCATATAAAGAACTTCCACTGTTACCACGGATTTCACATCGTGTTTCTTTATCGATTACATCAATTCAAGTCATAGATATTGCAAATATGACGCTAAAACTTTGTGCTCGATGTGTACATTACATAATTTAATTTATTATGATATGTCAGAAAGAGAAAAATCTCTCAATATTATATTTTAGATATGTTGTGTAATAATAATTATGTAAATTATTTGTATGTATGTAAATATATATATATATATATATATATATATATCAGTCTGAAAATGAAAATGCAACATGCGTGACTGTGACTCAATATAGAAAATGTTATTTGCATAAAAGAGAGTCATTTTATTTCCAAGTTTTAAATATTATTAATTAATCGTTAGAACATATTTGTATGTATAGAAACGAGTTCGTAGAAACTTTCTACGAACAGTAGAATATCTATGGATCGTCTATAAATTGTGTTAACGTTTAATTTGCGTGTCATGTGTATAAGCAATTAATCTTAAAAAGGCAGGTTTAAAAAGGCGAGCATGGTAGATGATTCAAGAGTGAATCGACTTGCTAACGAGCGGATACATACTGAAATACTTAGCCAACAAGGCTTAAACTTCCTGCTGTCTGATTATTAGACTGTGTATTATCTTTGCACGACGATTATTATTTTTTCGATCAACAGTATCGTTTCTACTGTTTTTCCACAAATAGTTATTTTTATTTTTATTTTATTTATGGTTTTGTATCTTGTGATGTATTATCCGATGAATATCAGTAATTAATTAATTTTATTTATATCGAAAATGAAATCTTGCAATTAGAGAAGATATAAATTTTTTTCCTTTGCTGAATTTTCCAGATTGCATAGATAGTACAACGAAAATGTAAATTATAATATAAGAATTGAATTAAAAATTACTTTCTAATAATTCTTTCATCAATTTCTCTCCGGTTTACCGTGGTTTAAATATCTCAACTTTACAACGGCGTTATTCCGGGGGATAAGTCATTTACGTAAATGAAAGCTGACGTCTTCGCGGCTGTCTGACTCACGTTTTCGTCGCGGAACAACGATCTGAATTACAATCGGGTGCCGGCGACGGATCTCGGTCGAGCTAATAAAGATCGATGACGCGGCTGATGGTCGTGGATCACCGATCCGAAACCATCGTTCCCCTCACGGTTAATCAGATCGATCGAATCTGAATCGCCTCCTGTGTACGTAGCGCAGTATTCCATGTCGTGTCATCACAACCAGTTGTTAGCGATGACACGGCTTCTTTTTATAGACGAACGTAAACGTCATGCACGCGCACGTGCGTGCGTGCGTTGCTTCGGTGAGTCGGTTCCTGCCAGACACGTGTGCTAGTTTACATACGCGAACCGTATGTACAGGGTGGCCCGAAGAGGCGGCACTTTGAGCACTCAGGTTCTTTTGATAAATCTGGAGTCGACCTATTATTAACAAGAATCTCTTTCGGAATATTAATAATTTTCGAAATCACGGGAAATTTGTAAATGAACTCCTTTTCGAGTTAAATTTCGGAGGAGCGAATAAGTAAGTTACGTAAAGAACTTTAATCTTTACGTATTTTATAATAATAAACTTCAATATATTTTTACTTTGCTAAAAAATTTGCTAGAAAATAATAAAGGGGAGAGAGAGAAAGAGAGAGATACGGCTCGTGAGGAATTTGAAAAAAAATTCAAATTAATTTTGTGAGCTGCATGAATCTATGGATGAGAATCTAAATAAATTGAAATAGTTTTATGAGTCACCTCGTATGTTTGCATTACATGCAGCATTCGGATTATACACGTAACATTTGTCAAGGAGTAAATGCAGCGCAAATAAACGTGATGGAAATGTCGGACATTGCGATTTTGCCAGAGGACTTACCGATTACGACGATTGATTTCGAACTGGTCTCTTTGTCTCTTCGCAATTTGCGTTCAAGATACTAGATGGAAAGCTCGTTAATAACACATAATTACGTACTGCGATTCGATCGAACGATTGCGGAGATAAGCGAAGCACGGAATAATCTATTCGCGGCATTGATCTACATGGGATTACATGGGTCACTATTTCATTCGATCGATCAATCACTCGACAGGATTATGTAACGAAGATGAAAGGATTTCGTTAAAAAATAAATAATGACAAGGATTTCTAATTAAAGATTTATCTTATTTAATTCGCAATGAGGAATTTTTTCTCATTTTTTTTTTAAAGCTAGATTATGTATATATTTTTAATTTGTTGCATAACAAAGATAATGTATTTTGTATTGAACAAAGACTCGTTGTAAAAAGATAACTAGCTGAAAATAAAATAAGCTACTGTTGACTATAAATTTTAAGGAAACAGCTTTTCTAAATGTTATTTCATTTTCACGTGATGATTTTGCTTGTTTTTATTATTATTTTACTTTTATTTTTAAAATAAATATCTCTTCTCTATTTTCCTATTTATATATTCGTAAAAGTAAACGTCTATTTCATCTCTATTCTATCTTCATCTATTTCATCGAGATTTGGATACGATCTCCTAGAAATCACATTTGTGTTTAGATTGCATCCTTCATCGACCTCGCTCTAGTCGGATATAAAATCATCGCAATCTTTTCCCCATTTCAATTTCACGACTCGGAGAACTCTGATCCGAAACTTTCCGAAATCGGGGTACATCTTTTCAGCGAGACTAACATCAGAGCTGCAGCTCGTTGGATGTAGAAATTGATTGACAATTAAACATTTTCCGCGGAACTGTTACTTGGCAACAAACCGCTCCCATGTGGACTGTAGATAATAATGCTAAGATAACATTGTTGCCCAGGTAGCAACCAATAATCGATGCCCCGGTACGGTAACCTGTCACTTTTTTGTTAAAGTAGATCATCAGTACAACGTATCATTCAGTCACGAGCTGCAGTTGCCTGGCGAACATCAGTGATACACTCTAGTTTATCCTGCGTGCTGGAGAATATTGTTACCGTACAATGGGCTATCTTTTCGCGAAAATTATTTTCAAATAAATGCAACAACAGCGTATTTCAATAATTACATATAGAAACTCATGTAATAAATCCTGTACATGCTGTGAAAACTAGAAAATAAATAACAAATTGCTCGTTCGCATTTCCAGACGTTTTAAGTTATACTATTCGATTAATTATTTTCTTATTTTTCTGCTATTTTCTGTTTTTTTTTCTCTGTCTCTTTTTCCCGGAATCGAGAAAGGTAAAAATTGTCTTCGTTTATTCCTGTCGGGCAGTACAATTAATTAGAAACGCGTATACGTTCTTTAATGTTGAAAAATCATCTGTTACGAGAGAGAGAGAGAGACAGAGAATTGAAACGAGTAAAAACTACCTGGAACCATTTTGCGACGATAAAACTCGAATGAACCTCAACGTTCGCCGTCGTCGACGTTATCAATCTGGCCGCGGTAAATGATTACCGCGGAGGAGCGTTTTTACAGAAGCGTCGGGAAAATTCCCCGTGCCACTTTAATCTTCATAACACACGGCGCGGCATGACCTCGTACGGCGGCCACTCCCAGCCTCCCTAGCCCTCCAGGTTTCGCTCCTCTCTTCCTCCTTCCTCTTTTTCGTTCCCGTTCGGAGCCGAGCTCGACAAATTGATTAGGCGTACAATTTCGCGTGCCAAATCCTACCGCCCGTCCAGGAAAGTTCTCCGCGAGGAATTTAGGAGCTCGCGAGGGACACGTCACGAACCGTAACACGACCGCGTTGACTTTGACTTCTATTTTCGATACTTGTTTCCGTGTAAAGTTTCGTTTCCTTTTTCTCAGAGAAACTTGCGCGACAAGACAGACAGTTCACCGATTAAATGAATGTCCGATAGAAAATTTTTAGAGTAAACATTTTCCTTGCACGCCTTTAATTTATTGTAAATTGTAATCCAAAAGTTTATTTTAAACGGAGAAGATAAGATTCGCGTAGAATTGCAAACTCGAAGCTGATGCGACGTGAAAGTTTTAAAAGTCTTACAGAAGTCGGGAGTATTAGTACCATTTTTGGCTTTCCTTCTCATCCAAGCGTATATTATGGGAAGTAAAACATGCGAAGATAATTAAATCTCGAGCCAGCGAGATCGACAAAATCAATGTGAAATCTGAAAACATGATGAGATAAGAATAACTTAGATTTCACGATGATATATACTTTTTTACATGTCTGAGCGGAATAATACAGCAGTTTGATGTATTCCACGAATGCGAATATACATATAAATACGAATGATAGGAACTTAGAACTTCGACTTCGCCATTATAGAACGACACTAGTAATTTCTTGCTCTAACGATCTGTTGTCGAATAATTAAATGCAGAAGAGTTCATTTTTGCGAAACGTAAATCGTTGATAATTAGAGAGAGAGGCATAGAGAAAGAAAAACAAAAGTTTGAATTAGAAGAATAAAGATGAGATGTTTTGAAAGAGATGCTTAATAGAAGCTGCAGAAATAATGAAAAATATACGTGCATATTTAAAAATTTATATCAAGGACTTATATATCAAAGACTTTTTAATTTTTATGGATTGTGAAACTTTTAACATTAACAGTTTTTAAACTAAAAAATCTACTATTCAGTGAATGTAATTAAATTAGCATTTAACGAACTTATGAAAACTATAAATGAAAAGGGATTCTAAGCGAAAATTTTTTTAATAAAAGAGTGCCTTTAATAAAAGAATTTATGGGACCATTTAAGAAGGTATCAGCCTTGGAAATGAGTTTTCCATTGTTGATTTGTTTCACTGATATTTGAACTGAAACTTTTCCGATAATTGACATTTTAAATAAATGTAGAATTCACGTACAATAGGAATTTTTCTAAAAAACGAATTTTTTTTCTAAAAAGAAGAATTAGATTACTTGCTAAGACGCTTTGTAGTTCTTCTGTCTACAATCCGGGATGTCGAGAGCCAACTCGAGTGGCTCGTGAAGCGGCTTATCTTGTTGCTGGGTGAAAGGCATGGGTGCGAATGGGAGAATGGGGTGCGAAGATACGGTCGTGATCGATAACTGATCGCCAATCATAATTTATGTATATACACTGATCCTCAGTAAAGTTAAATCCGCTTTGAATTAATGGCGAAAACGAGGGAATATAAATTTACATAATTTTACAAAAAATAATTATAAATTGATTTGCAAAAAAGCGTTTTAAAACCTAAAAATTCTGCTTTAAAATCTTATCAAGCTTTTTTCTCAACGATGCTTCTGCTCCAAGTGACGCCATGTTGCTTCAACTTGTGCAAAGTTGACAAAAAGATTTAATATTGAAATTATGCATGAAGTTGACAAAACATTGTTTGCTTGAGATTTTCTGAAAGTTTAAAATCTTCTCTTTAAATTCTCAATTTTCAAAAATTAACTTTGACGAGAAACACGTATATAACATTAATATATAAAATAATAACAATACTTTGATCTCTGTTGAAGAGAATATTGAGACAAAAAATTAATTAGAAAATTAGGTAAATTATTGTGCTTGTTATAGCATATTAAACCGATACTTTAAATACGTTTCTTATTATATTTTCTCTTCTTTTTATTTCAGGCCAAACAACGTGCCTCCGTAAAATGGCTCTTGTCGAAGGCATACAACAATCGAGTGCCAGAAAAACTCCGCGATCCCTATTACCGTGATCATGAGGTAAGCTGGTTAATGCTCTCTTAACGAATTCGTCTTTCGCGTTTCAGACTTCCAAAAGTTTCACGAAGATACATCTTCGCATTAATATTAATAAAGTTTCACATTATGTGTGTGTGTGCTGCACAATTACAAATTGAAAATAACTTTTGAATTAATAAATTTGCAATTGAGAACTGTAAAAATCTTATCGTATATATTTACAATTTTAAGATTTTTTTTTTTTAGTAATGTTTCTAATTTTCAAACAATGCATACTTGTGAGAAAATAAATTTTGTCACGTGAATAGAAAAAGAGATATATTCTCTTACAGACGCTTTTTATAACTTTCTTAACGCGCATTAATTTTTTTTACGAGAACTATTGTGATCGATACAATGGCTCTTTTCGGCGTGATCGATGAACTTTTCCTCGCGAAAAGTCGTCAGTTTTCCAGGCTCCGATAGTATCCTGAAAAACTCTGCTTTGTAGCACAGTCATTATTTCACGACGGAGAAAACGGATCTCTTTCATCGTGAAAGGCAGTCTTGCAAAATTATCGAAAATATCTATGCAGCCAGGGATGCTAATAATGCTTTTGCGAGCACAATGTTGCGTCGAACTCCGATGAGAACGAAACGAAAGCCGTGTTACAAATTACATTGCCAATAGCTTACTTTACGTTACTCCGGAAATCCACGGAGAAAATGTAGCCGAGACTTCTATAGCTAAAGTTCCGTGAAACTCCACGAAGACTGAACTCTCCTCCCACGAGGATAATGTCTGTCAGCAATATCTCTTTATGTGAAACGTGTTCGGCTAAGCTTGCACGAAAGAGAATCTGATTCACAGAATGTATAAACTGTTTGTTTTAACTATCATCTCCTCGTAAATTGCTTTTAAAATACTCGCTATGTACGATGAAGAAATGATAACACGTTATGTTAACCCTTAACGAATCGTGTCGAGATTCTGTTAGAATCTGCTCTTTGAAGATATGGGTCGACGCGACCTAAGAGAGCTTGAATATATCCTAGTAGAGTAAATGTCGGGACGACTTGTGAAAAATGCTTTCCTCTTCCATCAAACATATATGAGAATTACGTTAAAATACTTTCTACAAGAAATACGTTTGTTTGATAGATACGGAAGTCAGAACATTCGAATGGAATTTTTTCAGTTTTCGTTATCTATTATTACGCAAGAAATTAGATTTTCATATTCTTTCATATCCTCTCTCCTATTGTATTCTGACAAAAGAGCGCACTTTCAAGAGTAAGAAAGCTCAGATACCTTTATAATGTGAGAAAGAAGAAGCATCTTAAAACTAAAGTTTTAAAAATATTTTCGTACTTTGAAAACACGCGATCTTTACGTGAAGACTATTGTAAGTTAAATCTCTTCGTAATCATAAAAGCGCTTTCTGCGGAAACGTGCGTGTTCGTAAAATGAGGAAGCTTAAAATATTCTCATGAAATAAAGACGAGGCAGGCACTCAGGTATACGCCAACTTGCACAGCTGCAGTTTAAGGATCATAAATATTAAACGACTTAGAAAGGAAACTAAGATAAACTGCAATGTAACTCATTTTGCACCGAGATGACTAACGATCGTCGACAATATTTTTACCTCGTATTTGTTTCTCATTCGCTTCTTTGCGCACAGACAATATAATTATATTTATTAGACCGACAGTACGCTAGGAATCCTGATGCTTACTATCTTTCAATTATCTCTGCTTTGTGTATTTTTTTTATCATTTGCCCAGCAACTTCGCGCAAAAACTTTTACAGATCCTTCTTTCGATATTTCGCTCACATTACAGTGCAAATCCCCGCAAAACTGCACGGAGTGAACGTTTTTTGCTTTAGTGTTGCTCTATTAATTGTGGTTGCTTTAATCTGACAGAATCTCTATTAAAGTAATATTTTACAAAATGTTTTT
Organism: Tetramorium bicarinatum; assembly: GCA_928718305.1. Taxonomy (NCBI): domain Eukaryota; kingdom Metazoa; phylum Arthropoda; class Insecta; order Hymenoptera; family Formicidae; genus Tetramorium; species Tetramorium bicarinatum. Next base: position 9,936,772 of record OV788328.1, read on the forward strand.
AAAATGTAATCCTACTTTCGAAGTGTTGATTTAAAAAATTAAGGTTTGATTTTAAAAATTAATTTAATTTTGACTAAATAAATAAATTTTAGAAGAGAAAATATTTCCCCATTCTCAAGAAGGAAATAATGTTCTACTATTTCCATTACCTGTCTTTTATTTATCTTATTTTATTATGTATCTTAGGCTAAATTATATATTTGATCTTATCGGTTACGAATCTAAAAAAGAAATAAAGAATAATGAAATAAGTAATAAAATGTTATGAAGATAATAATAATAGAATTTTGTAAAATTTTATGTAAATTTAATGTAAAATTTTAATTTTTGTGTTTCATTATTATCCGTCCTTCATTCTTCGAACTTTATTCTTCGTCCTTCGTGTTTTGATTTTTGATCTTTATTCTTCGTTCTTTATTTTCTTTACTTCGCTAATCAATTCATTTTCTGTTTTGTGAAAGTTTTTGTGGTGAATTCGAATCTCGATTCGATCTTCTCGGCTACTTTGAAGCTCTGATATTATTCGATATGAACTTCTCGCATTCTTCGGGACGATCAACTGTAGCTATAAAGTTGTTGCAAGAAAACGAACAAAACATCATTGTGAAGTCAAGGTCGTTCTTCTCCTCCGTTTCGTTCGAACTCGATCATCTGTAGCACTCACTTTCACCGCGCTAGATTCTTTAGACAGAAAAATTTTTCTTGTAATTTTATCTTAAATATTTTTTGGTCGTTTAAATCATAAAATTATTGATACGTAAAAAATAATATAGAATAAAAATTCACGTTATACTCAAAATGGCGTTATACAAAAATGCCAAAATATTTTATATATTTTATATATGTTCGTTAACTAGAATTTACACATTACAAGTTTTCAAAATAGCTCGAAATTTAAAAGAATAATTTATCTAGTTCTAATTAATCACGTAATTATTTGAGCGTATATATTTTCTACAATTACCTGTTATTTAGATATAAATTTTGACGTTCACAGGAACAAGAGCATCTGAAACCTCAGATCGTTCATGCCCTTTCCAATGCGGAGCTCTACTGCCTCGCGCTGGCCAATATATACTCGGATCCTAATTATCACAATCAGAATCACTACGGGATCCTGCAAGCCCTGGCCAGGAAAGGCGTCTACGTCGCGGAGCAGAACAATACTCAGCTCACCGAAACGATCCTCATTCAAAATTCACCACTCAAGATGGTAAGTGCACTTATCAGTGCACACAGTCATGTTTCTTCTTCTTCGAGACATTTGAACATCTTTGAATATCGACAAATCTGAAATTTGAAGAGTATTAGTATAATTGGTATTTTCATCATGATATCTTCAGACGTTACATAAATTCTATTATATAAAGAGCTTATTACGATATAGATAACATGAATTTATTTTAATCAGTGCTCGAATTATATCTTTATTTCGTTACAGTCTGCGCATATGGCTGTGATAGAAGGCCTGATGGTCTTGTACGCGAAGGAGGTGGTGACGGGGGACCGGGTGGTCTCGGCGATACAACGGTTTGACCCCCAGGTTGAGGTAGACATGCCGTCGGATCATGAGAAGGGTCTGCTGCTCTGGATCAATCACGCATCGCACGCGTTAATCGCCAAAATTCAGAGCGAGGAAGGTGGTGGCGACAAGACGCGGTTGCCCGAGCTACCAGCTGCCAAGGATTTTCAATCTTTGTGCGATGGTGTCGGCTTGGCGGCTGTTGTCGCTTTCTACTGTCCGGGCGAACTTAACTGGATGGAAATTAGGGTGTCGAAAAGACCCTCGGTAGCGGACGCGCTGCACAATCTCTCCTTGGTGCATTCGTTCTGTGTCAAATGTCTGCCCTACTCGATTTTCCACATGCAGCCCGAGGACGTCACGTACATGAGAGGGTGCGTTTAATTAAGTTTAATTAAATTTAGAATTGTATTGAAGATATGATAAATATTTTATAAATTTTTTATAATATATTGCAGTACTTTTGAAAAAGTTAATTATTATCTTTTCTCTTTTAATTATTCTTGTTATAATTTTTAGATCGATGAAGCAGAACTTGGTGGTCTTTCTGGCTGACATGTACAACGTTTTAGAAATTCATCCAGCAAAATGCGTGCGCTATCCTGGTGAGGAGCGGGCGATGCAATACCTAGATGGTACGTAGACATTTTCCTTGGAATGAGATTGTCTGTTAGAAACATATCTGCGCGACAATATGTGGCACTCAAGTTATACCTTAATGGAGCGAAAGGGAGAGAGAGGGTGGAAGAGAAAGAGAGAGGAATCGTGAAAATTGGTGGTGGATAAATGTGATTGGTGGAGGCTGCTGTACACTGGACTTTTATATATCCGTTTTATTATTTATCTTATTATATTTTCCTCCATAAAATTCCGCTACTGTTGCAGGCAACATACGTACGTATATCGAGTATTACGTGTATTCTATATTCTATCCCAAATTGTAAATCAATTGAATTAATTCAATATATCGCGAAATAATTCAAATAAATAGATCATCGATACTATGAGAAATGTCGCCTGCAATTGTAGTGGCATCACGCTTTTTATCAGTGTCAATACACACACACACTCGATATCCCAGCCTCTTGATCCGGATCCCCCCCACCTCCCCGAAAGCAGCAATTAATATTACTTCTATTCGATACCAATTGGCCTTTTTTGCGAATGCGAACAACAATGAAATCGCCGCTGCAATGGGCAAAGAGATATGATATATCACAGTCAAACTACGAACTTATTACCTCCACACACAGCACTTAATCTACAACTGTAATATTTCCATATATTTCTATGGCGTAACCTCTTCTTGACGCTTGATACGACAACGCTATCCTCGCCTTCTTCTTTCGTCAACTTCCGGTTGTCCATGAACGACATGATACGGCGCGGCGACGGCGTGCAGCCTGCCCGCGCAATAGTCATGGCGTAGCTCATAAGAGAAGCCTGCCACAGTCTATAGCTCCGATACCTGATCTGAGAAGCAACCTCTCCGTATCCGCGCCAGGTTTCACAGGTATCCACACGTTACCACACAAAGAATCAATCTCATGTCTACTAGGTGGTCGTCTATCTTTGCGAGTCGCGTTTCCGTGGATTGACATTGCCGTTCTTTTAGAGTGTCTCGAAGGGATCAACGACTTCACAGTCGCCTTATCATTCATATAGGTGTCATCTATGTTCAATGCGATGCACACTTATCCAATTATAGATAGTGTGTATAATAAAATTTAACATTTGTGACTATAATTATTGCTAATCCAAACTTAATTAAGCTATCTATCATGCTATTAAATTCTAGAATTTAATGGCAATATTAATCTTTTATCAATCTTTTAGTATCCAATATCGTTTCATCATAAGAATATGAATGTTTGAGCATATAATGAAAATCTACTTTTTATACCGCTTTGAAAAAAAAGTATCATTATTGAGAGATTAAGCTATTATGTCGATAAAGTTCTGACGCGAAATTTTTTCTGTAAGAAGAGAAAGACAATACGTTTTATTGATAACTCTAACGTGCGTTTTAATAAAAATTAAAAATCACGTGATTCCGTTGAATTAATCTCTTAGTGAAGTTCATGAATTGTGAGGAGCACTGCTTGTTACTAATCACGTATTGTTTGCATTTCATCCGATTACTATCGTGAGAGCATAGAACGATATATATATTCCCCCGGGAACATACCTGCATGTGAATCGCATATTTTTGCGACACGATCATTGGCTGCTTATCGCTTGCATTGGATCATTGGCTTCATATTACGTTTCTTTTGCATGAGATTTTGAGTCGTGTGCGCTGCTACCAGTCACTGTCAACGAGGAAGATGAGAACTTCATCGCCATTCATCAAGGTCCACTCCATGTTTAGTTAGTACGATTATGTTGCGACGATGTATTCGTATTGTTTCTGGTGCCATTTAGTTTATGAGTTATCATGTACCGAGCTGTTTGTTTTACGTTATATTCATTTTCAGATTTGTCTGACACTCTACGACAAAGACTAGAGATTAGAATATTAGTTTGTAGCGTGACTCGACATATATCTTCGTACGATATTTCCTCTCAAAATGTATAACATTGGCTTTTCCGTTAACATTTTGATCCTTGGAATTTGCACAAGTTGAAATTCTCATGCCGTTATCACGCGTCCCATCGACGCGTTCCTATTCGTCGCGTATTCTCACATTGAGTACATTTTGCTGGCAGTATAAAATAATTCACATGGGAATTTCACATTGTGCCCTTAAATAATCTGTTGCGTAAGCTTTATTTTTAATGTAATGTAAAGTGTAAATTTATTATCTGTTGAGCATCTTACCGTTTCTTCTCGAATATAGTTTGAGTGATGAATGAGCCTTCTCAGCCAATTAAATAAAAATATAAACAGGCGATCGATTCATCGTTAAATTATCTTTCCAGTTACCAAATCGACATCAAGCAATACTGTGAAGAAGTCGCAATCTTTGCAACAAACTGCCGAGAGTCACCCGTACGATGATAGGTGCGTCATTTCATATTTCAAATATGTTTCTAAGACAAAGTATAGCTTGAAAATGTATAAAATTTGCTAATAAAATTTTCAAATATAGTTGGAACTTACAAAAATTAATATAAAATAAACATAATTAGCAAAAATTAAATTTAATTTCTCTTACAGGCGCGCAGGTAGCGAAGAGAGTTTCGTAGTGCATCGTGGCAAAGGCATTCCCACGCTGAGCTCCGTAGCTGATGAGAAGTCCGCAGGCAGAACTGAAGCCGCTGGTCGGCCGAGCAATTGGGAGGAACAACGGCGGAGCTCCTACGCCGGACGTCGGTCCAGACGGAACAGCATCACGGACGATTCTCAGTTGACCATCGAGAATTTCGGCGGATCTCAGGTACGTGGCTGCGACGTGTCATTTCATTCGTCGTTGCGCGAAGAAGACTTTAGTGTAGGAGGATTGTCTCGAGCGGACAAGCGGTATGATCGAGTGATTTCTTTTATCCAGGATAATTTACACAATTTTGGTAGAAATCCGGATAAAGAACTAGGAGCGCATACCGGCAAGCGCAACACCACCGAGCCGACGCTGCCCGCGCGATCCAGCGTCCAGGATGTGTACGGTAGCGGCGTGCAGCACATAATCGCGGACAACGGTTACAGCGGCGGCGAGGAGCCGACGAGGCTACGACGACAGGCGTCCAACAGCAGTCTGGATAACGTCGCTCTCCACCAAATATTACATTCCAACACAGACAGCGGTGCGGACAGCGGCGGTGGTAACGATGTCACGAAGTTCGCCAGTTTCGCGAATCTGAGTAGGCAGAGCTCGGAAAAGGGGATCAATTTTACGTACACGGAACAGGATGATGCTAAATCGGCCAGAAAGCACGGTCAGAGTAATGGCAACGGGAACAACGAGAAGAAAACGACGTTTGCCACTCTGCCAAACACAACCACGTGGCAACAGCAGAGCAACCAGCAATCGCAGCAGATGGAGCAACATTCTATCGGTGAGCTATTATAAAGCAAAAATAAAATTTATTTGAAAAATAAAACTCATTTCAAGCTAATTGCAAAATATTAGTGACAACGCGTACATTTACTTACATTATTAGTAAGGCCGAATGTGCGGTATCCGAGGATGTTCTTCAATTTTGGAATTACTGAAAATATTTTATAATGTTAGATGAGAACGGCGGTAATACCGTAATGGCCTCGCAGTTGAATAATATACGATTGAAGCTTGAGGAGAAGCGACGGCACATAGAGAACGAGAAGCGAAGGATGGAAGTTGTTATGTCGAAGCAACGGCAGAAAGTGGGAAAGGCAGCCTTCCTGCAAGCGGTCACGAAGGTAAAACACATGGTTACTCCAAGCATAATTTTAAAAAATTGCATAACAACACATTGAACACTTGAACATCATCATGAATTCATCAGTTCTGCATATTACATCATTGTTATAGTCGGAACTTCAACAGTTTATTTCTTTGATAAAAGAAAAAGATACAGAATAATACGGGTATAATATAATTCGATATGAATTATAGGAAATGTTTTATCGAGACACAACTGTAAGGTCTGCCATGCTGTGTGACAGCTACTTTTCGAATCTAGGCACGGGTGTTTAGTATAGAGCAAATAGTAAAAAGACTGTACTATACTCTCAGAAAGTACAAAGTTTCTTTTTCTTCCGCCTTCTATTTATGTTTTTCATGACATATATTTCTGATTGTAATTATACCGCGAATGTTTGATATTGCTTGTACATATTTATATATGAGAGTACCAATTGAATTTGTAGCATTATTTGCAAAGTACGTGGATGTAAAAAATATGATTGCTCAATTTCAGGCAATATTCGAACTTTATGTAATTCATCCGTTTATTTTTTATCTAGATATACTTATGTAGATCATCGTTTTGATCGCTTTGGTTGTACATAGTAGAATCTTATCTCCTCTCGTCTCTGTTTGCGCCTTAAATAATCTCGGTTGCCATGTTATTTTAACACAATTCTCTTTCTGACATTTCAGCTGTACTTGATGGTAAGCGCATGCTGATGCACTAAATTTTTGTATTACAACAGGATTGAACATTTCTATTTTAAATCGTTTTTTTCTGTTTAAACAGAAATTGCCAGTTTGTCAAATTTTTATTTAGCACATGTTATTTTTTATTGAAAAACACATATCAATATCTTGAAACTCGAGTAATAAATATTATTCAGTTATTTCAGTTGTGCATGGGTAATTTCTTTTTTCTTTAATATTGTATAATTAAATCGGGATATATCTGTGTGAATTTACTTTTTATTTCTCTTCTAATGTTCATTTTAGTTTGTTTTAGTTTCAATGTATTGATAGAGTTGTGAATGTATTGATTTTTAAACAGTGTTCGAGGAAGATAGATAGTTTTATCTTGTTTAAAGCACTGCATGCTGTTTTATGAACATGCTCCTGCCGAAAGAGAGTAGTGAGTTTATACATGAAAAAGAGAAGAAAGTTTCAAAAGATTTTAATTGTAATATACTAGTCAATATATTAATAATGTTATTATCATATTGTTACTCTTTTATAGCATCAGCACTACACTAATATATGTAAAATAATTGTATATATTAATATTTAGAAGCGAGATATATTTAATTTTAACTATATCCACGCGCGTGCAATTAATTTTTGTTTATATTTATAATTCAGAAGGAGATAGCGTGAATATTGCGTGCTCGTAGTTTAAGTCAATTGTTGTTCAAGTATGATTTGCGAGCCACTCTGGATGGGCTTTGGCACTTAACGCGCTTGAATGTAACGTGACTTTTGGCCACGGGGAGACATTCGGCACCGTGGTGTTTGGTGGTGATTTGGTGGCGGACTCTGAGTACTTTAACAAGGCACGCTGGTTGGGCTGGTTGCAGGGTAAGGTTAAATCTCCTTCTTCGTCAACGTCCGGGGGGGAGAGTCCGGCCGAGACAGTCGGTCCCCCCACTCCTGTAACCTCCGGATCTTCCGGGGCAACCCCGACGAGCGTTTCCGAGGCATCCTCTGTACCCCAACAACCCCTTCAAGAAAAACCACAGAGACCCTTCTCGCTCAAGGTACGATATCACCAGCAAGTGTTTCACGTAGGCGAGAAACCCCATGATAATTTATATCTAATATTTTCTAGAAGATTATTTATATTACGTGCTTATGAATGGCTTTCGAACACCGGTTACACGTTCTTTTCCTTTCGCCCCTGCTGTGCGGATGTAGCGACAGGGCACAGTAGGGAAATTATTATTCTCCCTCTCGATGTTTAGCAATTACGAAAGTAAACGAGCGTAACAACGCTACGAAATGTACAGCCGCTTCTTTATATCCCTTTTAGTAGAAGTTACTTTTCAATAACGGATTATTTTGCTTCTTGACGCTTCTTTTATATTGTAGAGGAAAACGAAACCTTGCCTCAAGACGATATATTTTATAACGACGTGCGGACTCACTTGAGCATTAATACAGTGCTTCTGGCACGCATACAATACTAAACACTCCCTGGAAAATAATAGCACTTGAATTCACATTTGTGTCGGGTGACGGCTATTATAATAATTTCTCTTCTCCACTAACAGAACAATTCTTACATGTACATACGTCTCTAATATCTAATTGTACTACGAAAATTTAATTTAAGTTTCCGCTCCTAATTACACTGCTACTTACGGCTGTTGCGAGTCGTTTAAATTCGATACCTGTAATTTACCGTGCACCTCGAATTAAAGCGACGAGAACTTGGAGAAATTTGAGAAGCCTTGATATATTCATAGTTACTTAAGATATTGATCAAACAGACGGATAAATGTTACATGTATAGACAGTGTCACCAAGTTTCCGGACCATAACTGGATCAAGAATCTGTCTGTGGATCGTCAATTATTACGAACGTAATAATTAACAAATTAAATCTACCATCATGTTTTATTCGTACTTACTTCGGGTAAATATTCGTATAGTATCATAAATAGTGAGACATTTAATGTCACATGAAAATAGTGAAAAAAGTGCAGGCTCAGTCTTACACAGGTTCATAGATTTTGTAGGTCGTCCGTTTTACTTATTTTAATTTCTTTCATTTTCGCACAAAATATACCACGTATAGTGTAATAAGTGTACACTTGATATAACTACAAAGGAATCCGAGATTAAAAATTATTTTATAATAAATATGATTAATAACTTCTACATTTAAAAACAAAACGATAAAATATTAATATTTTCCCTAAACTACAGTATTACACACAAGTATGCATTCGTAGCACCGTAATATCTTTCTCAGACATTCCATTTTTCTGATAACGAATATAGGAAATTAGTGAGGATGTGCGGGACGTCGAGCACAAGTGGCTGGAGCATGACGGTAGTGCGCCATTCATCGAGACCAGACGCACTCCAGACATTGAAAATATGGATCCGGAACAGTATCGTCAATCCATAACGCAGTTAGTATTCGTTCTCGTACTTGCAAAAATTACAATAAAATTATGAAGAGTATTATAATGCGAAATATCTGTTACAGCATGAACAATAGCCTGAGCGAAATTCAAGCGGATATACAACGTTTGGCGAACCAGCAGAATCAGATTCAGCAGCAGCACCTGATGTCGCAGCACCAGAAACAGATGCAGCATCAGCTTCAGCAGCTGCAGAGTCTCAGTCAGCAGCACATGCAAGTGCGTATGCCGGAAATATATCCGACGTCGTGTATTATCAGTTATTTCTTCTCATACTTTACCTTGCAGACTTATGGAATGCCACCGATGAATCCGTTAACGCCCAGACTACAAGATCCGCAACAGTCGCAGTTCTATTTGCACGATCAGCCGCAAGTGCAAAGGAGAATGTGGGGCCAGCCGGCACCCGCTCAAAGTCTGGCCAATGAAATGGCCGCGGTGGGCTACCAGCAGTCTATGGACTCGCGATTTAGTCCTCAACCTACCGGTACATATCAGATTAATTTAGAATAAATAAATATAAACGAGAATATAATATACTAGTAACAAGGATGCACATTTTAACTTGTATTACAAACAACAAACTGCCGAAAATTATTAATTAAAAAAGCTCGCGCATATATAATATATAAATTGATATTTTACAATTATTATATACATACAATATCATACAATATTGAACATATTTTGAAAGCTGCACGAATCTTAAAGCAATTTTTTTTTTACGATTACTCGCGGAAAGCTTGCCTGCAGAATTTGCTTTTAGAGATTGAAAATTAACGGCTTATAATTTTTCCTTTTTTAATTTCAATACGCTTCAGTAGATTATTTCTGTCTTTCCTTAGCTTATCAGCAGGATATGCGCATGTATGCGGATCCCACGAGGACTTGGGCCGCACCACTCCCGACGCAAAAGGGATTCGTTTTGCACGACACTCAGGAACCAAGGTACCTCAACGGGGATCATAGTCTGTGTAATAATCAAATGAGCCACCCCGGTCCGACCAGCGTCTTTCCAGCGACTTCGTCGCTTTTCAACCAAACACAAGCCACATCTGCTAGTCCACAACATCGTAACGCCGTAAGTATTTCCGTAATTTTATTTTTGCGACGATCTTTCTCGCGTTTCTTTCACGCACTTGATTACTGAAATAGATCAAAATCGGCAAGGATATATATATTTCTATTATAGTGTCTTATCACACCTACTCTCTCGTCACAATTCTATTTATATTTATACTAAATAGCTTTTCTGCATACAATGCACGCACGCACGTGACTGCATCAATTTATTACGAAAGACAGAAAGACGGGCGAGACTGAATGCTGCACCCACAGCAGCGATTATTGTGTGAGTGAAAAGTTGTAGCTAAACGTGTTCGCGATGCGTGTGCCGATCATCAACTCGATTTGGTCACTTCAATACGAAGGATCGGCCCGAGCGCGTACGTATGTGCATGGGAACCAGTTGGTGATGTAATGCACGCTTATAGACGCTTGTTCTTGACACCCAACATGGCAGACGCCTACCTACACTGTCGCAGTCTTAGCGCCTAGACGATCGCGTCCGGCTCGTATTTACATCTTAGTCTCCTTGAAGTGATTTGTAAATTTTGAATAATATGTTTTTCCTCGACTCAGCCGTCGCAACTTCGCGCGATTACTTCACTAAGGTTTGCTACGGCTAGTTATACGAGAAAAAATGTTACGACAACTGTGCCGTGATAGCGTTTCGTAAATATTATTTCAAATTCGTGTCTCAAATACGAATTTAGTCGCTTGTGTATTTTGTATCATACACTGTGTTGCTAGATATAACTGTATCTTTTCTCATCTATTTTCTAAGATACTGTACAATTTGTGCGTGAGAAGATATTCTTGAGATATATTGATAAAATATTAATAAAATATGTGTTTACCTGGTTTTCTTATATGATTATATTTTGCTATTCCTAGGTTCATCGAATAAGTCAGTTAATTAGCGAAAGTCCCGAACCTAAGAGATCAATTGTACATCATATCCCGATCTCATGCGAGAGTCCAACGGAGAAGAGGCAAGCTACAGCTTTGCACACTCCGGTGCCAGCTCCGCCTGCCGATGACATGAAGCCCCAAAATATATCTTTTATCGGTAATTAAGCTTTTTATAACTTTTTTGCTCTTATATAAATCCAGCATGTTTCATGTATATATTTTTTAAAATTAGTATATTAAAAGAAAACAGTTATAAAAATCTTTTCTTAAATTATTCTTTCTTTATTTCGAAGGCAACGACGACGACCTTGCACAGGGTATTCGCGGCTTGAACATCACATCAGGTAGTCGTACATATAGAATACCATCGCCAACTAGACCCACAATATCGCAGAATTCCTTCCAACCTCACCCGTCGATTTCATCGCGTTCGGCCACTCCAGACGTCACACCTCTCGATCCCACGGACGCGAACGAGAAAGGATTCTACATCTCCTTCGACAATGATGCTCCCAAGAAACCGAAACCAACTCTTAGAATGAAAAGAACATCTCCTAAAAAGGTGAGCGTGTTGTTTTTGCAAATGTGTATTTTTAATATTCTATTTTATTTAATTATTTTTCTATCTCTTTTTCTTTCTCTTTGATTTATTTATGTATACATTTCAAATAAAATTTTATAATATATAGTATTTCTTCAAAAGAAAACAATTGATTATTTCTTTAGGAACAAAGCGTATCATCCTACATCGAGCACGAGGATTTTACAGTGCGCCCAGAATCGCCTCCTACTAGCGCGCTAGAAAGACAGAAACAAATGGAAGCTCAGCGAGAATTAGAACGGGAAAGATTGCGACAAGCCGACGAGAGGGAATACCAGAGACAAGAAATGAGGGATAGAGAACTTAAACGGGAAATGGAGAGGGAACGGCAGAAGGAGAAACAGCGAGACAGCAGTACAGACAGCCGACACGCTTCCGGAGTTGGTCTAGTGATTGGGAACCAACTCACGAATCCCGATCCGGTATAGATTATTAATAATATTGATCATTCAAACAGCAATAGATTCTATACATAATTATATATCCTTTGTTCCTAGTTTTGTTTATAAAATTTTAATACATAAAATGTTCTAATCACGAATTTCTCTACAGAATTCTATGGATGAGATGGAAAAGAAGAAGGAAAGAATAATGCTGATGTCGCTACAGAGAAGGCAGAGACAGGATGAAATGAAAGAAAGAAAGGAAGCTGAAACCCAAGCACGTAGAGAACAAGAGAAATTGAAGCAGGAGGAAAGAGCTCGCAAGAAAGAGGAGGAACGACAACGGCGAGCTGCTATCTTGGAGCATCATAAGGTGAAGAAAGCGATAGAGGAAGCAGAGAGAGAAGTGAGTGATATTACTCTAATGATATTATTAAATGGCCAGAAATAAGTTTGTAAAATAAATATTTTTGTCTCTAGGGTAAGGTAATTGATAAGGAGCTTCTGAATGCAATAAATCCAGCAAAATTACGTAACAAGACTGCAACCGCTCGACCACGGCCCAAAACGATTCACGGAGACGCTGGCGCGGTGTTGGATTCCGGGGCTCTTACACCTAGTCGCGGGAAGAAGGGTTCTTCTTCCAACTTAAGTACAGGTGAGATTTCCGTTAAATGGCACTTGCAGAAAATGAATAATCTATTGCAACGATCGATGTTTCTTGGGGATTAAATATCTTGCCAGAAATTAAAAGAAAATAAATAATTAAAAGAAAAAAGAAAATAAGATTTGATATATTGATAAAATTTGAAAGAAAAAGAAATAAAAATGAGAATAAAAGATTTAAGCGTATTCTCTAAAACAAAAAAATTAATATCTTTGAATTAATCACCAAGAAGATGGATCTTTCTACAAGTTGTTGTGTCGCAAGTGCATTTCCCCGTTATAATACTCTAATAGCAACAGTCTCCTCGATGTTGTAATTTGCATTTATTCATTGCATGGCGAAGATTTTTACGATCAGAGCCGTTTTCTCTTCCGTAATCTTAGCAATGTCACTCTTGCTGTATTAATTGTTCTTTTTTTTCCCGTTATAATTGGTTTCTTCTTTTATGAATTTTTACCCCGACCACATGCTCACGAGCTCCAGATTTTCTTGTCTATACTAGTTTATCGCCGTGTTAGTGGCTATCGTAGAACGCTCGACGAGCCCGTTAATCGAGTCTGCAATCGCGACATCGACGCCAAACTAGAATAGTACAGAAAATACCGAGCCGATTGTTTTGCACTAACACACTTACTGTAGCGTCGCTGACCTCTCCGACGATGAGGCGAGACTACTACCGAGGCTCGCAGGATAGTCTCACTACTGCCCACCTTGATGACCGACGTTGTTCCGGCCCTCTTTATCGGGGCGGCAGTCTCAGGGGTATGCACCACACACACTGTCTCACCGCGCTTATACAGTACACATTTGCAAGTCTTTCCCTTTTTTTTTTAAATTCTGGATGCAAAAATATCTGCGCAATAAAGTGAACGGTCGAATTAATTTTTTATACACTACGAAAGAAAAAGATATCTGTGAATCAATATAAAGTTGAAACAAGATTTTGCAATAAGTATTATTATATATCAAAAGAAAATTAAAAAGTGCTAATTCGAATTTAACAATGAAAATGATATTCAATTTTCTAAAGATAAGAGTCTCTTCTTTGCAAAAGAGAAGTTGATTGTAAGCAAATGTAATTGATAAAATATCTATGCAACAATATGATTTTTCACAATATATTAATTTTACTACACTTTTTTCCATTTTTTTTTTCAATTTGGCATGCCGTGCATCTTTTTCGGTATCTGTAATTCGATGTATAATGCATAGTGAGCCACTGAGAATCACTTGATATATCTATATATTTATAAGTAGCGTTAACCTGCAGTAAATTGAAACTGATTGTAATAGAGATACCTCGTTTTTTAGTATCTTCCGTAGATTCACCCGATGACGGTAGAGGTTCATCGCCTTGTCGCAGCGTGAATCAGCTCGGCCGACGCGGTTCCTACAAAACCTCCAGAGGTGGGTTCGATGTTGCTTACAGTTTACCGCGGGAATGCCGCAGGCTCTGTACGATTGTTCGTTTTTTAAACGTTTGGCTTGACGAAAGTAGACTCATTGCAGGATGTATCACACACTGGTATGGGCAGCTATAATCTATCAGAAACTTACGCGAATGTGTTTGAATATTTGATTAGATTGTCTTTGAATTATCCCCTACGAGCGACTGAGCAAGGTCACGACACTTTGCGGGTATGATTGTTCCCCCGGTTTTTTTTTTTTCAATTTAAAAAAATTTTTTTCTTTAATTTTTTAGTAGCGCCTTGTAGTGGACATCTTTCAGTTGGAACGCAACGTTGTTCTGCACCAAAAACTGCACCGGCCACTTCAATTCTCAATGTATCCCCCCCTCCGGATATGGCTCGTAGTTTTAATTCCCCTTTTTTTAAGACCCTCTAAGTCCTCCCTGCCCGCGCCCGCTCGCTCCCCCCCCCCTTCCTGAGATGTGCACGATTGAGGCATCTCTCCCGCAACTTATTTAATCTCTTTGATCGTACATGGCGTTTTGAGTGTAACAAGGCAAACATTGCGTTATTGCAGATATGCAGGAGTCTCAGCAACAAGTTAGAGGCAGGCCTAAATACCAGACTTACCAAAACTTTAAGGGGAGAAAGTCTAATTCCCTGATGAATTTGTGCGGTAAGAAGCACCACAGTGACTTGGAAATACGTTCGATCTCCCTTCTATATCGTGCAACAGTCTCAATGTGTCCCGTGTACATATATTTATAATATATATGTATATGTATATATTATCACATTGTCTCCCCAGATTTTTGTAGACAGAGTAGCACACATACACGCGCACTCACACGCACCTACATGTACGTAGTGGCATGGTGGCAGGCTGGAGAGCACACAGGTAGCAGTGGTACTTAACGACTCATACGCACAACGATCATAAGCATTTTCCTTTTCTTTTTTTTTTTGTTTTTACGTTTGAGCAAAGTTCCACCGACGCGGCTTGATGACGAAAGGATGCAGTTCTTGGTTCTCTCGTGCTTTCTAAGCGATGCACGATTTATGTATGATTTCTTCGCTTCTTCGTTTCATCGGCGGCTTCGTTGAGGCGGAACTTTGTCCTCTCATTTTCTTAGGACTCATTTTCGCTGTTGCTGCTGTTGCCGCTGCTGCGAGTAGAGAAGGCTCGGTTGAAGGCTTATTTGAGCTTGTTTTTGTACAGCACTGGGTGTGGGTACCAAGTATATTTTGTCGGTGTCTTTTTCCAGATTTATTCTGTCGGTGGCTATGGTATCCATTTATAATAAACCTCCCGACTCGTACCTAGGTGTCCCGGTTTATCCTATCACCTCGTCTTGGACATCCCCCGCTCTGTATTCCTCTCACTGTTCTTATTTCCAGGTACCGTGACGACGAAGTATAGCAAATTTATTGTAAACGTGATATGTGTAATCGCGATTCACGTGCTCGGTGCTGGATGAACTTGCTATATGTCTTATTATTTAATCAATAGTCAATCGAGCGTTTCGTCGCGTAGCACAGAACTCGAGTTAAACCGTTGAAATCAAGCTATCAGCGTAAATCATCGCATTAGCGCTGATCAAGATTCATAATTTTGATAATTAGTACTTTAGAGAATCATGACATACGTTAGAATCATTCTAGCGCAGTCAGCAGTTTAAGCTGATAGATACAAGCTTACAATTCTCTTATCAGATCATAAAGTACGTTATAAATATTCTGAAAATGTATTTTTTTTTTGCATAACGAGATGCAAATTACAAAGTTGAACTTTCTTAATGCAAGGGAGGTGTCTCGCACACCTGTAACAAGTGACTAATATATTCTTGGCGGGGTAGCTAACCATCATTAATAATGAAACCAAAAAGTCTCTGTATTCTGATTCATTATCGCTTTGGTGACAAAAGGAAAAAGATATACGGTCGTCGTTGTCCTTTAATGAGAATGGTAACGCACAGACGTTTGCCTCTCCGTTGAGATTTCTATCTTCATATGCGGAGTAGGTGCAAGTAATGATCAACATGATATGGTATGTCGGCATACAGATTCAGACAGCGGCCTGGGTAGATCGACGCCTCCGAGACGCGCCGCCAGTCCAGGCATAGGCAGCATGAGGCATCTAACATCACCTTCGGGCCCCGGCTCGCTACCACCTGCCCTGATGACGTCGAAGAAGAGGATCTACGATGACGGTAGCAGCGATATTAGCAGTACGCCCAGTTCTATGATGGATTACAACGGTAAGAGACACCAATGAATGCATCATTTTCGAGAGGAATACATTCAGTCGTTATATGTTTTATGTAAAAAATCAAGAGATTAATTAATCATTCATGCTCTTGCTGCAACAGGCCCGAGACTGTATAAACTGCCGATAGCCAAGTCGAATCGCAACATAATGTTGAACGCCGTGGAATACTGCGTCTTCCCCGGCACGGTGAACAGGGAAGCCAAATCGAGGGTCCTGGAGGAGATCAGCCGGTCCGAGAGCAAACACTTTCTCATCCTGTTTCGGGACGCCGGCTGCCAATTCCGCGCTCTCTATTCGTACTGTCCCGAGAGGGAGGAAGTAGCCAAGCTGTACGGTACTGGGCCCAAACAAGTCATCGATAATATGTTCGACAAGTTTTTTAAGTAAGCGAAATCGAATCTTCGAGTTCGTTCTTTTCTCTTCTCCCTCAAAGCTTTGATTAATTCTATAAGTTTCTTCTATAATCTTCTCAATTACGTGTTACTGATTGTCGTCTCTTCTTTCATCGCAGATACAATTCCAGCGGAAAATGCTTTTCGCAAGTTCACACGAAGCATCTGACGGTGACCATAGATGCCTTTACGATACACAACAGCCTCTGGCAAGGTAAAAAGGTGAACTTACCGAACAAGAAGGACATACCGCTCGTCATATAGTTTTACACAAGTGGTCACACACTTAACATTACGCTACTGTGCCCTCTGTTGTTCATAGTTACTATTTTAATACAGGCCCATATTAAATTAATGCGAATACGTTGCGTTCTTAGTCAATTTTATAAGGACAATTGATCGGTGCTGACCCCGTAAAGAAATAATCGCCGCTTCCAATGGGGTGGAAAAGACCGGGGGAACATGTCACCAGGGAGAGAATGTGATTCATTTTATTTTTTCTTGCGTTATCCGTTTTTCGTTGAGCGTCAGCATCAATCACTGTGTCATAAGATTACCAATATCTACTTATAAGAATGGTTTGTTGTCAATACATCCCTAAGATACACACTTTCCTTAATTTTGCGGACTAACTCTCGTCATGTAACCGCCTTGTAATCGTGTAAACCGCTGTGTTGCGACTGCGTGGGCGACTCTCATGTATATGCGCGAAAGTTGATTCTTTTTTTAAACTTATTTTCCGAAATGAAGCGAGAGTAAGGAAGGATGGCAACCGTGCAGCTTGTGTGTGCACGGTTCTCGTGCGTGCACGCGTGCGTAATTTGCGATTCGCACAGGTCTCTTTCCATCCTTTGCTAGGGGTTCTAAATTATTCAACGATTTATTATCTAGTGCGTTTGAAACTTTTTAAAGAATATATTAAGATATGATGAACGCGCGAACATTGTGAGAGATCATTAATTTTTAGATGTGTCTCATGCGCAAATCACTGTGACTTTGAACTTGTTTTTATTTTCTTTATAATAGCATGCAATGCAACAAGGTATCTTCTCTTTTTTTATATTGATTTTTAATCGGAGAGAATTTTTTTTTATATATAAATTTGCTTGTCATATTTTACCGATTGGGATACGCGTTCGATAGAATGCTTGACGCGACTCAAACGGACGGAGTTGAATTAATGATTTCTCATATTGCGTACGTTTCTCGCGGCTGTTGATAATTGTAACGCGTAGCACGATTCTTGCGATGTCCTCTCACCCCGCTCTTTTTTGCGGGGAAAGAAACCTTTGCCAACGTGGGGTGGCGACGGATGCGAACGGCGATAGCTCATGTTGTAAATAAATCAGTTTGTTGCGTAATTAGTTGAGATGTAAGACCAGCCTTATGATAAATTCGACCGCATGATGCATGAGTCGTTTTCTTTGCGACGAATAACGATCAAGCTGCGATATTGCGTGTTTCTGTATATCATGAAAAAAACGCGTGTGTATTTACGCCGAAGCGGCTGTTTTAACGCGAGCGATGTGTTTCGTCGACGCACGATTAGACAATTATGATTGTGTACAAGAAATGGATATTTGCATAAGTATCGTTGCCTCGCGAACAAAGTCGAAGAATCGTCGGGAAGGGGAAACTCGCGGTGCTTTCTTTTCCCTTCCGAACGTGCTTCAATCTTTATCGTTTTGTAAGAGGAAGGCGGAAGATGGGCATTTAAATCGACAAATAATATTATGGATACGACTCCGCAAAAGTTCACAGGTTCTCCACAGCCATATTCCGCCTTCCTCTGAGAGAAAGAGAAGAAAACAGTATGAAAAGCCTTATGTTATGAACAATGTAATTGGACTAAGTGCGTAAAGACATTTAACGAATTGACAGCCTGACTTTTCTTCAACCGCTATTCTCGCCACCGTACATTACGTTTTCCCGACAACGCGACACACCCCGCCGTCTCTCAGCGAAACTTGAGTCAGTCCGAGCGAACAGAGAACACGGGCGGTCCGCGGGCACGTGGACGCCGTTAATTTATCGGAAGGAACTGTTATAATTTATTGTGCCATAAATTCGACGTTCGCTTTTCGCGTGGGACTGGCATCGGCTTCCTATCTCGCTGAACAGGCCTCTTCGGTCGGATACGTTTCTTTCATTATAACGTTGTTGTAGAGATGAGAAGACGCTAGAGATAGGTAGACTTCAAGTAGACATTTTATACGACAATATCGGGGGTCTATCGTTTGTATCGATTATTTTCTCTCTGGTCCCGGACCCCGTTCACGACGACGACGACGTTGCGGACGACCGTTCTCCAGAATCGTTCTCCGATTATTTTGTACGATAAGTCTTCGACTCGGTGTCTTCGGATCGTGTCGAGTATATATAGGTAGACCCTCCATATTCCGCGACACGGCGTAACGCAAAAAAGGCGTACACAGGATTATTAACGATGCAATTACAAATACAACGCGACATATCGAAATCCAGTGTTCTCCAGCAGTTGAAACTGCGGAGGAGTAATCTATGTATCTTCAATTCGCGTGGGACGTCGCGGCCAGCTTGGCCTCACCGTTTCCCCGCGTTTCGCCGTTCGACCACGTGTAATGAAAGGGATTTGTGAGATTAAACTCCGTCGAGATTGTAGTAACCGAGAGAAAGAGAGAGAAAGTCACTGTTCTATATCCCCGTCTGTTGTAAATTTATCCAAGTACGATGAGATGATGCAAGAGAGAAAGAGAGCGATAAGATAGAGAATCTTAGACTCAGAAACAGTCCGACCTGACAATATCGAACGTGAGGTACGCGCCATAGAGAGAAAAGAGAAAATGAGATCTTTGAGATGGAGTGCAAATTGTGGTAAGTCCATAGTGACGATGTTTGAGAAGAGAGTGAAGAAAGAGAGAAAGAGATATATGATTGCAATTAATATATATATAAATATATACATAGTCATTAATCTTAAGAGCCAGCGAGAATAATGGCTTGTGGAAATGGGATTGATTACAAAGTTATGACGTTAAGAGAGATCTCTCGATATTGGTCGCTTATGCTTGATATTTATATTTTTTGAAGAATAGATATTATTAGTGAGCTGGTGAAAAAAAAAGAAGACTTGGACAATTAGATATGGACAAAACGGAATGGACCGGGAGGGAAAGAGAGACGGGAAACCATACACATTACACACAATTGAATGCTGCGGCACGACGGTAAATTTGTACGCCGCAGTCAAATCGCGCTTACTAATAATAAACGATTATTGTTACGTAATAATTATCGATTTTTATTGTCGCAAAAATTTCGACGTCAAAGCGAATATCAGTTCTCGAACTTCTATCCGTGTCTCTGTAAATATTATGTTTTTATATACACGTAAAACGAAAAACGTATACCTACCTACTCGACGATATGTATATTTATTCAGTACGTCATGTAAGATTTGGGTCATAATTTACTGTTAGCATCTTCGCAGCGAATGTCATTAATAAAATTTAATAACCCATTTGTAATAGACTTTTATTTTATTCTTCCACGAATGGGGGTATACGGCAAAGGTGATCCATCATTAATCATACCTCAATCCTCGAAAAATTTGGATTTTTCTCTCGACATAAAACTTCAATTTTTTAATATAAAATACCTTAAAGTGAAGATTCTGTTCGTAAATAAGATTCTTATCTCTCTCTTTGATGCCTAATTCTCCAGAACTCTTCAATTTTTCATGTTCCGATAATTTATTCTGCGTTTTGAATGAAGATAAAATTGCATTATATTTTATAAAGCTACGTTCAAAGTTTCCGAAGCACTTTGTAGAGATCTTAAAAAGAGCGTTAAGCTTTAGAGGACCGGCATTTTTCCTTTAAAATTTGCAATTTTTTTCTAAAAAATTTATATATATGTGTCAATCTGTCAAAGTGCTTGTCAAAGCTCGAGCCACTATAGTGGCTTTGCGGTCCTCTAAAGATTAAAGAGGATAAGTCAAAATGACACGGCCCCATGCGTTTTTTCTCTCGTTATATAATATATTTTATATACAAATAGCGGATTCGTCATTTGTTAATTTTTCTTGTGTATATGTAATATATTACAGTTGAACAAAAGTCGTGTGTTGTGTATGAGAGAGAAGATTAAATATAAATATTCTTCGAACGTCATCTCTCTGTACGTGATTAAAGGACACTTCTTTTTTTTTTTTACAGGGCACTTGCATGTTTCTCGGCAAATCTTTCGAATAAAAAAATCTACAATGTACATACATATCGGGCTCCAGTGTAGATGTCTAACTATAAAAGTATAAAACGTAATCGCGTTATTCTCTATTCGCTAACTCGTCGACGCCGGCGATCACGAATTCTCGAGATCGGATCTACGTTAATGATAATAAATAATGGCTTTTAAATACTGATGTACAAATTTGTGACTTACAGCGTATAATTAAACTATATGGCAGTGGTCTCGCTATTTACGCGTAAAATGTCATCGTCAGCACGCGTTACGCTTATTTGCATTGCATACGACGAAATTGTTCGTGCCATCGTTTGCCATCGTCTGTCACGGCGAGACTGACGCGTATGTCTCTCTTTTCTCCATTTTCTTTTTTTTCTATTTTCTTCATATTACGACAATTAGCCTAACGAAACGGTCTACGGTTTAGCATCTTTTGGCTTTGTTAAGTCTTAAAAAACTCGTCGCCTGTGAATATATGGCACGTTAATCCCGATGCGACTGTTGAACTCAACGCGGCTCCTCCGAGCAATCTTTGGAACTAAAAGCGTTGCACGCCGAGGTAATTGTCTTTTCTCTTCACGTTTTATTATCATTGAACCGGGCACGAGCTCAGGTGGATGTTGTGCAGTTCAGCCATGTCCGTCCAGTCTCGCCTTTCCCCTCTTATCATCACATTCCTGATACACCCGTTGAAGTGATCTCGCGTTAACAGCGAGCCTTTCTGAGCGGTTGCTGGAAACGATAAGACAGTATCAGTTAAATTACTTTCATTTATCATATAGACTTATGTACATCTTCAGATGTAATGTAATTTAACGTAGTATATATTTACCTGGTATACCGCCTATATACAATGGGCCGGAGAAGCTAGAGCTATTGAAGTGATAATTGACATTTGTGGGGAGGCCATATTTTTGGTCCAATTCATCCACCTTGAGCGCTAGCTCCTCGTCATTATACACGGCCTGGATCCTGTGCCATCGATTGTCGCATATTGCATAGTGACTGGCGAATCCCTGCTCCACATATAGTGGATTGTTGTCGCCCAGATCACTTGACATGATCACCTTACCACTGTTAAGTTCCAGTGACAGAGAAGGCGAGCCATTGGGTGCGGTGATCGACAACAACACGCCGGATACTTCCGATGTTCTGAACTCCAATTGAAGTTCGAGCACGCCATCCACTTCGAAGTTGTTTCCTAAAATAAAAGAATATAAAATCGTTATTTTAAAAATTTAAAATGGAGAAGCAAAAAATTCGTATTTTTAATATTTATTGATATTAAAGTATGCAATTTTATATCTTTTGCATCATTAATTAAGGTACTATTATATTTTGCAGTAAAGTCATATCTTAAGTTTTTAATTTAAAAAAATAAAAATAATTTAATTTAAATTTAAGTTTTTTTTTTCATATCTATTTAGATATTCTTTTTAAGTTCCTTTTATGTTAGTAGTTTTGTGACTCACGATAAATAGCGTAAGCTTCGCCCTGGAAATACGCTCCGCTCTCAACGCTCGGGAAGCATTGACCGACATTGAAGGCTCTACTGGTCGAGCCTACCATATCGTAGACATTTCCATTGATCTTCAAACCTCTGATACATCCTTTCAGTGTCTCCAATCTGACGACCACTTGTTCTGGAATGGGTGTTCCGCTTTCCGGGAGACCACCGATATACATCATGGACGCGAGACCGATTTTCTTCGGTACTTTGAGAACACGTGGTGTCTGCGTATCCACTAATAGAGTAAGCTTCTTTTCTTCATGACTGATAACGACATGATGCCAATTGCCGTCATTAAACGGAGTCTTAAATAGTATTTCCTTCCTCTGTTTGCTTCTCATCACCAAAAGAAGCTGCCCATCCCGAATGAGCACCATCAAATAATGCTTCAATCGAAGACCCTGTAAATATGCATTTGTAATAACAGCAGCTATGGTAATTAATTAAAAATCGAAACTAATTAAATAATCACAACTATATTTACATCAAAAATATAAATATAAATGTTTTAAAAAACATCTATATTTATATCTTTGATGTAAATATAAAAAACAAAAAATTTTTATAAAATGTTTATAAAATTGTGTTGCATAATATATTAATAATAAATTTAATAACAAAAATTTAAGCTGTTGCAAATGTTAAGTAGCAAAATCGTGATTATATAAGACAGATTTTTTTTTACCGGAGTAATGAACAGTAGCCCGTTGGGATAATATGTCCTAAAATCGAATTCTATCGCATATTTCCTCTCCCAGAATTTCTTGAAATTGAGATAAAGCTGCGTGTGACTGTGCGGTTTATCGCCGAATTTCAAAGCACCTGGTTCCAACGAATAGTAAGGCACTTTCTGGCATCCTTCGGGCTGCGTGGACATTCCTCGGGACAATGACGCCGATGGTGTGTAATTCGGCGTGTCTTTCCCCATACTTGGTCCGGGACGGCCGATTAAAGCATGTTCAAAATCAACTGCATCGTCGAAACGAAGATTTCTAAAAAGATGATAAATTAATAATTAATGGCATATAAAAAGTATCACTATGATGATACTATATACACATATATACTATGTAATTTTTATATGCTAAGATTTGAAAGATTTATGACTATAGTTATCTTTCAAAACAATTACAAGTAAATTTTTTTAAAATTATTTTTTTAAATTAATTAAAACAATATTTAATTTTTCGGATTTGACTTCCTAACTTACAGATCATCGAAAATCACATCTTTGATGGCACCATACAGTGGCGTATTAGTTGCAACCATTTTAGTATTATTGATGAGAGCCGGTAGCCCACCGAAGAAAAGTCCCCCATTTGATTCAGGAGCCTTGATCGGAATACTACTGCGTAATCTTCCTGATGTTTGATACGCATCATCGATTCTCAGTTCTACTTCTTTTCTTTTTTTAATAATAGTGACCAAGTGATATCTTCCGTCGTTGAAAGTATTGTTTGATTGGAGAACCAGCTCACCCTGACCGGCATTTAAG
This sequence comes from Tetramorium bicarinatum, assembly GCA_928718305.1. NCBI lineage: Eukaryota > Metazoa > Arthropoda > Insecta > Hymenoptera > Formicidae > Tetramorium > Tetramorium bicarinatum. The sequence goes on from OV788328.1 coordinate 9,960,692, forward strand.
CGTACTTGCACTTGTCCCTTGAGAAGGCACACGGAGTAATAGCTGCTTTTCTGAAGAATTAAATTTAGCAAATTAATTTCAATCTTCTTAATAATTGTAATAAAGTTAATTTTCAAATAAAGTTAATTTTCAATAAACAGTATATGCAAATAATATCTTGTTATCTCATTTATATTTATGAGTAATAATATGTCCTTTAATACGGACTTTACTTAGAATAAAAATATTTAAGACTAATCTTTAACACTTTAATAAATTATTTTGTGCACTTAATTATAATGATTCTTTTTTATAAATAAAATTAAATAATATTAAATTATAGCAAGAGCCTTACGTTTGCTGCTTCCTTGAGATTATCACTTATTCTGTCCTCTTGTCCCTCGAACGTGGAGAGAAGGAGCATAGCTGCATCTTGCATGGTTCTAAAGGAGAAACTTAAAACAGATTCGACCTTCCGTAGTGTACACGCAGAGTGCTCGAGATATCCGTCCCCATAAAATCCGACTATCTTCAATGGCTGTAATAATAAAATAAATTTTATATGTTTTATATGTTTATATTTATATGTTTAATAAATGGTGATGTGCAAAATATTATAACTACATCTAAAAAAATTCCAATAGAACGTTTAAAAGTTAGATCTATTTTATATAAAGAAGAAATTTAAAGATCATAATATTTACCTTATTACCGCAATTGGATTCTACTCCGTAATACTGTTCGGCCATTGGGTCGTAACCCTCTTGTACTATGATATTGGCCATGCATCCGAGGAATGATACTTGCGAAGGTAACATCAATTTCTCGGCGCGGAAGCTCGGTGACAATCCACCAATATAATACTTGGCCTGCGCCAAATCCGGAATATCCTCCTTTTTAGGCTGTGGCGTGGGCGCACCGATTCGCTTGTCGTTGTCGCCACCGATGCTAAGGCTGCACTTTTCGATATTCTTGCGTACTTGATATTGACGGAATGCATCCACTTTTGTCCAGTTGCCGGTGTTGTATTTGTAAGTCGAAGACATCTCCATACTAACGTTCCCGCCGTAGCCGACGTGTAGAATCACTCTTCCTTCCCGCAGGGAAATCATGATGTGTTGATTCTAATAAATCGCATAATAAAAATTAAACTGTTTGTATAAATATATAATTAAATATTTTACTTAGATTAGAATGTATATAACATAAATTGAATTATTTTACAATAAATACAAAAAAATATTTTCTTAAAATGTGTATTGAGTAAATTTGAGTAAACTCGTACATCTTTGTTAATGGCCAGAAATAGCAACGCGTTCTCGTCGAATGTTCGAAAACTAATTGAGACTCCAAACATGTATTTATTGTATGGACCAGATGAGACTCTGTTTCTTACGGCGTAGCCTTCTCCATTAAAATTATAAGCTATGTCATCTCTGGCATCTTCCACTCTGTAACATTAATAATATCATTAATAAGAGAACGAAGAAAATTTTGCATAATTCTTACACAAGTGCTAACGCACTTTAATTGCCAAAAAGCAATTTAATAATTTTCACAGCAAATTACCCTTCTACACAAGCTTGGCAGGCCATATCTGGTGCTGTTGTGATGAAATTCCAGAGACCAATATGCTTTCCGTCGAGGATCACTTGATGAATGCAACCCGGAAGACCATTGCCGGCGACCAATTCTTTTGGTCTTCTTTGCGATTTAGGAATACCTCCTATCCAAACTCGGTCTGTGGGTAGAACATCGAAACGACCATACTCGGAGTTAATAGTCTTGTTAATGACAGGGAGATATTTTCCAGACGTCGAATACTGCCTATGCACGTTCAGCTTGCCTGTATGTCGCGTTCTGAAATAAAAAAACATCGATTATTTGTAATTAGCTTCTTTCTCTAGTATCAATTAATGATGATGAACACTATGCATTATTTTTTATATATCATCAAATTTCAATCGATATTTGTTTATCTATATAATGTTTATCTATATAATGTAATTTGTTCATCTATATAAATTAATTATATTCGTGCTAATTTTACATTTACGTATCATTATTTACCTGTCAGCCTCGATTCGATACCAAAACCTGTCATTTTGAAGATCACCGCTTTCGATGATCTCAGGATGTGTCAATATGACTGTACCACCACCGACGTTCCATAAAAATCGCACCTTTCTATCAACTATCTCTACAGCGAGAAAATCATCCTGGAAAAAGTCGAAATTAGAATTTCATTTAAATATCGCACAATATATTACACAATTATTATTATATTTTATTTTATGCATAAAGTTATTTATTTTATTGTTATAAAACATACATTAACTCCACTGGGCAAGTAAAACAAGGAACCCTCCTTGCGCGCGGTTGGAAGCGCGAATGTTATTACGATCGACGTCGTTGATGAAGGTAGCAATGTTGTCGGTCTGTATGAACGGATACATTCCTTACCCTCCACTGATCGCAGAGAAACGCGAATCTGAAATAAAAAAAATATATAAAAACTTAGATGATAAAAATTATTTATCCTAATCATTCAATCATAATTATTCAATGCTATCAAAAATTATCAATCACGATTTAATTATTAAAAATTTTCTTGTATTAATAAAATCATGATATCAAAGTAATAAATATAAGGATAACATATAATAAGAAATTTGTGAAATAATAATTGTGATAAAGAGATATATATAAAATAAATTATTTATTCTAATTTATGTGAAGATATATCCGAGTAAGCAAAAGAATAATTATTATTCTTACTCCTTCGGCGGTATTTCGAGCCTCTGCAATTTTGTCTTTCAAATTTTGTAGTTTTGTGGCTAACGTGTCATTCCACTTGTCGAAAACAGCTTTCCGCTTCATCGCGGCATTCGACAGGCTTATTAGCTTCGCATCGGCTTTCTTAATATTGCTCAAGGCTTCTGACACTAAAATAAAATATTTCTACAATAGTTTACAATTTTTATACAGTAATCAAACTTAACAATTATCCGCCAAGTATATACATGAATTTTAAAAAGAAACATTACACTTCTCGCTGGCAAGACCAATTTTCGAATCGCCTTCGCGTTTCAATTCGTGCAATTTTGGCTTCAGTCTGTCGGCGATGCCTTGTTTGTAATCATCTATCAATCGTTGCGTGTTTTTTATTGATTCCGCTACTTCGCCATTATCCTCCAAAATATCCAATAGATCTTCATGCACTATTTAAAAAAAATTCTCATTGATATATATATATATATATATATACATATATACATTGCTGAAATCTTTCGATGATCACATTGGAATTATTAATAACATCGTATAATCGATAACATAGACTTACACTTTTTACTATTGCTCTGCAACTCTCGCAGTTTCACATTTATCTCGTTATCCTTTATACCAGTACTGTTCAATGTATTTTTCAACACAAGTATGGCTTGTTTCTGAGCATCCAACATGGTGTTCGCGTTCTTAACTAGTTTACCGTGCTCCTTTGCTGTTTCCCACTGTTGCGATGACTTGGCCAATACTTCCTTAGTATCGTCCAATAACGATTTCTGTCCCGAAGGAGGAAACACCTTGAAAAAGCATCTATATTACATTTATAATCGACTCTCAATATTATAAAACTGTACTAATATGATTAAAAACATAAGATTAGAATTAAAAACCCAATAAAAAGCTGATAATTATTTTAAATATACATAGTTATTGCCTTTTAGTTAAACTTTTTTTATTTTCAAACACCCATTAAAATATTTTGTTTAAAACTGATTTTAATTAATTTTATCTTTTATAAAAGTATAATTTTTTCCTATGTAATTATTTACATCAAAAATTGAAAAAGGGTGAAAATTTTGATATATTGGCTTCAATTTAATAAAAAGAAAAATTAAGATACTAAGATTCTAAGTTTAAAGAGAAGGCACGATTTTTTACCTTTTTATGCACGTCCTCAGCGGATTCTTTAGCTGCTAGTGCAATAACTTTCGCCGCTTGTAGACCGTCGACGATGTTCTTATAGGCCTGGCTTGCCTTCAGAGGACTGGCTGCAATATCTCGTGTCTCAGCAAACAAACTACACCACAAAAATGTTATCACATTTATTGAATCACGACGAATGACAATTATAATGCTGTCGTTGAAATAATCATGTTGAATTTAATGAGATGTAATAGTAGATTAAATTAATTATGCTAGAATATTAACCTGACATATTGATCGACGAAGGTGGATAGATTCTTCGCGTGTTGCACTGCCGGCATCACGTACTTCTCGTCATATTCGTAATTTAATCGATACAGGAGTTCTTCCTTCATGCTCAGCTTCTCCGTCCAGAATGTTAATTTATCCCGTAGGTCTGGGAGATCCTGAAAATCGCATTTAAGAATAAGTTTTTAGAATATTTGTTGTCTTTAATAACAACTATAAAACATACTGACGGAATAAAAAATCAGAATTATTCATTATATTCACTTCTTTTTCACCAACTGATTTCTCTCGTAATTATCAATATCATGAGTTATTTTAAAAAGCTATAAACATATTTCTATTTACTTGAATATTATTTTCCGCATTGACAAGTAGATCATGAGCCTCGTCGACGAGTTTCTTCTCCTCGGTGATCGTTTCGTTTGTTTCGTCGCGCAGCATCTCGATACGGGCGCATTGATTCTTGGTCTCGACGAACGTACCATTGATACGATTGTACAAATTATCGTAACTGAACAGTGTTTCCATAGTGTTTTCTATGTTCGTTCTCATATCGTCCAACTTTATCTCGTAATCTTTAGCGTCGTCTTGGGCTGCTGCCAAAGGCTCAGTCACGTCATAAAGAGAGTTCAGCCACGCCACATATTTGGTAACATCACTAATTAATTCAGAAACATATTATTTATTAATGATTTATTTAAAAAATTAAGTTTTTTCTTATCTTAAATTTATTAAAAATATTTTTTTAATTAAAATAATACTCACTCAAGAAAGTTTTCCACTTCTGTGGTTCTCTTAGCTATGTCGACGGATTTTAGATAATTCAAAATCATTTTCGCAGCTTTTAAGGCCTTCTTGATTTCTATTTTCCTATTGTCGTTGCTGTATTGATTGAGTTGTGAAGTTGTATCTAAAGTTTAAGAAAAGAGATTATTTAAAAAGTTTAAAAATATTTACACATAGCAGCGTAATGACAATTATTTGATAATTACAAATTAAATTGATACCTTCTATATCTTTTCTCAAATTGTCGAGCGTGATTTTCGCTGTAAAAACATTATTTTTTAAATCGCCGCTCTTGGTCTTCAATGTAGCAGCATGTTTCGCATGTTTATTCAACTGTAAATTAAAATAAAATGTGAAAAATATTCTAAAATTCTGTAGACGATTTATAATTTATATCAGATTTCAAAATAAAATTCTATAATTTTATATGCCATACAATTTTTTTTATTTTATTGCATGGGCTTAAAAGAAATTGTAAGTTCCATAACATTTCTTAAATTGCTATTATTATTTATAACAATATATAAACATACATTTCTTAACATAATTTCAACATCTTCTGCAAGCTTCTTGTATTCATGCCATGGCACGTTTCTCATTCGTTGCTGCAGTTGAGTTCGCAGCTCTAATTCCTCGAGATATGTAGTCACGTTGTCATTAATATATGACAGTTCTTCCCACGGAGGTGGAATGTATCCTTTTGCTATGTGGCCCGTTCCTCCGGCCAGCTCCTCGGACAGCATCGCGACAGTATTGAGCAGAATTCCCGTACAATTATCATCGCAAGCTAAACATTTCGCATAATGTAATAATGAATATAATAGTGTATTATGCAAAGATTAGTAAAATTGAAAGACATATTTTAACTTTCTAGTTCTACTTATACAGATCTATTAATTTTAAAACAATATCGTTCGGTTTGTGAAGAAACTTACAAGTACAAATGTCGTTTATGTAAACATGTCGATATGCCGTACACTGGGAGCAATCTCTGCCCGTAGAACCGTGTCTGCATTTACACTGTCCTGTCTCGCCGTCGCAGACGTCGCTCAAACTTCCTGCCAAGTTGCAATTGCACGGAACGCACTTGCCGTCCGGAAGGCCAGGAGAGCCGTAATAGCCGTTGGCGCAACGTTCACATTTTCTACCGATGTAACCTGCGGCAAACCGGAGGTGAATGTACGGGAAAAATAAAAGGTATAAAGTCCACTTTAAAGACGATTTATAATTCACATCAGAGTTAAATTTATAATTTTATATGCCGTATAATACAAAAATATTTGAAAAATCAGAATACATACATAAAAAAAATATATATATTAAAAATTAGTTTAAAGTTAGTTAATTAATGTCTAATATCTAAATATAAGGTATGTAAAGAGTTTATAGAATAAAATATTATCCTGAAATCTGTCGTGATAATTATAGAGTCTAAAAAATGTGAGTCTAAAATACGTATAAAATTAGAAATTAGAAATAAAAAACGCAAATTATAGATTATGTGAACTGACTAAAGTTGTGGATTTAAAGAAAAGTAAGATGTTAAGAATTGCATAAAACTTTTAATATAAATTTTTCAATGTCAATATGTAACTCTTTTTTAGATTTTTTCATCTGTTAATTTTGAGAACATTTATAACATTTTCTTATATGTAATTTTTCATTTTTATCTACATACCTGGCTTGCAGTGACAAATGGGTTCGTTGTCTGTACGAATCACGCAGGTACTCGAAAATCTCTTATCGACTTGCGGGCATGGACATGGCTTGCAGCCTCCATATTCTGGATGTCCATAGAAACTGTCGGCGCAAACGTTGCAATATGCACCAGTCGTGTTTTCTTTACAATTCTGCAATATGTTAAATTTCAATATCATGTTAATAATTATTCAAATGTTGACGCTTTATACATGTCCTATTGATCTGTATTTCTTATTTCTTATTTCTTATTACGCGAATTTAAAAACTACCTACAATATTTAATAATCTATTTATTTCTTCCAAATTCTATTAGTAAAACATGAGAATATTTGTTATCGCAAAAAAGGAATCAATTTACAGAAATCATTTGTACAGCAGATAATTGAAAAAAAAGGGTGTAAACATCACGCAGATTCGAAGGCTCCTTAGTAAGAAATTTATCTTGTATCAACTTTAGCTCATATCCTTATACACTTGTCTCTCAACACACTTCCTGTCGTGCTTTCATCTCCGCGAATAGTGTACACTCGTAGGAAAATGTTTAAGTAATGCTTACCAAGCAATATCCCGTCTCCCTGTCGCACACCTCGGATCTCCCGTTGCACTGGCAGCGCCTGGCTTGTCCGACAAGATCGATCACGATGGTAGACGTTGCGGTGGTGTTCTTGTACCACCTGTAAAAGCCGATGCTGGGATCTTGGCAAGACGTGCCGTTGTATTCTGACGGGCACTGGCAGATCTCCACTCCGGTCGCCAGCGGTGGCGAGTGCGTAGGCATCAGAACGGCGGCGTCGAGAGAAGCTTCCAGCAATCTGAACAAGACACAAATTAATAAAACATCATTAACTTATATATTTTTAAAAATCGTAATATTATTAATGAATAAGAAAATTTCTGTTTCTAATTTTGCTATGATGCATCATTTTAGTTACGCACGTAGTTGTCATAAATTCAGCGTGGTCCGAGGCTTTTACGAGGATGTATTGCAGATTTTGTAACGCGACCATTAGAACCTCCCTGGAGACTTTGTAATCCGGTCTATTTTGTAGCTGCCACAATGACTCGTGAAATCTAAAATAATAGATACATGTAGTCGTATAGTGTAAGAATAGATTGGACATTTTCAATAAATCTTTACAAAAATTTTATATGATAAAATTTAATTAAATAAATTATTCATTAAATTCTAATGTAATAAATTACACATTAAAATGTCTAATTTATATTTAATTTATAACCAATCACGTACTCCTTTCCTCTGTTCAATTAATGGATATACCTGACTTCGTAATGATTATCGCTCACTGGTAGATGCAGATAATACTCCAAGACGATTTTATTGTTGCCTTGCAACTGCACCGCAGGATATCGAAGATTCGTTCTTAGAGGTATCCCACCTTCCGTTGAGGTTTTAAAGCGCAAGAATCCCCCGTAAGAAACGACCTTAAAGGATTTAATGCGAATCTAATATTTCATATATTAACCACGAGCGAATTGTATAAAATTTAATTTAAAAACAGAATGAATTTTACATGCTTCTCGATTTATTTCTTTTAACACGAAATATTCGGAACATCTTCAAAAAATTACCTTATCGCCTAGAAAGGAATCTGGCAATTTCCAATATAAAGGATAATTGTAATAAAGATTTAGAGGTAACGTGACATCGCCATTGGATCCAGGGATTACAGAGAGGCCGTTTGTCACGTTCAATCCACCGTTTACCGCTGGCAATACAGTCGTCGAGCCAAAGTTTGTTATCTGTTTAATCGTGCAATAATCAGACGACGATATATACGATGTATAAAATATTATTTGATAAAATGTTCATCAAAATTTAATAGTCAAAACGGATCTTACTATTATATCATTGACCGTCTCGTTAATGTAAAGAACGCGAGGCCGAGTCAATCTGCGTTGACCCCAACTGAGTCCAGCCTGCTGACACAGAGTGCTCCTTCCGAAGCAGAAGCACTCGGTGCATCCTTTAGCATTGTTCATCGCAAGGCCGAACGTGCCTTCCTTGCACTGATTACACTGTCGTCCGATGACCAGTTCCTTGAAAATGATTTTTTCAGTCAATACTTTTCCAGCATTACGGAAGCAAATACATATAATATAAATACGTAATAATTTTTTTGAAAGTTCACGATTAATTTCAAACTAAAAAATTCGCAGGAAGAAAATTAAAAATAATCCACAAAAAATTCCTCAATTTTTCAATTTTTAATTTTCCCGAATGAAATATAATGATTTAAAAAATTCGTTTCGCATCCTACAAAATTTATATATGAGCTAATTATTTACAAAATTTCTGCAGCATTGGTTTTTATTCAGCACTTATTTTTCCTGTTGTGATGAAGAAAATCTATCTAAAGAATATGGACTAATTTATTCTCTATTTATTTTACCAATCTTAAAATTGCAACCTTTGGAATCATTTATTATTTCCAAAATATTGAGATATTCTTATATCTACTCGTTTTCCAAGCTTCAATTTGGTGTATCATTCATTAAAATACGAAATTCATTTAAAATACGAAAAAAGAGCCAAATTTCTGAATACGCTTTGCCGTATCCTTTTCTATCGAAAATTTTTTTCTCTTCTCGTCTCTCTCTCTCACCTTGCATGGGCATTGTCCCTTGTCGTCGCATTCGCAGACGCCGTCTCGGCAGTGTGTCGTGCCGGCCAAGTTGCAGCCGCAAGGACGGCATCTCGGATAGCCGTAGTAACCTTTGGCGCATCTCTCGCACCTGAGCCCGTCGTAGCCGATTCTGCAGGGACACTGACCCTGATGATCGCATTGGGACCGCGTGGTGCCCAAGGTGCAGGCACACGGTTTGCAGCCGACGTAAGGTACCAGGTCCCACGCACCTGGTCTGCATCGATCGCAGTGCTCACCGTAGGTCAAACGGGGACACACGCAGCGACCGGTATCAGGATCACACACGTGACCGGGTCGCACACACGAGTCGCACACTATGGAACAATCGTAGAGTCTCACATCCGTTCTCCAGTTTGCCGAGGCTTTATAGAGATAGTAATGGATACACGTGAAGTCTACTCGGGTGTTTCATAATTTCTTTTTCTCTCTTGTGAGATTTATAGTCGAGAATTTCACGCGCTGATAATTTATTAGATACAGAAAAAAGAAATGGAGAACTTCGTCGCGATTACCTGTTAAATCTCAGGATCGCGCGAGCAAAGAAATTGTGAAGCAAATCCTTATTCTACAATTAGTATCCAAACATTGCATCAATATTAATCCTTAACCACTACTCTGATTTTGATAGTATGTTAGTACATATAGATCCAAAAATTTGGAGTGATAGTTATATGCTCGAAATTTACTAAATTTTTTTTATTTCCTTTATTTTTATGTATTAAACGGATTTTATTTATTTAAGAAATTTTTACAATAATTTTGAATCTTTTTGTCAAACCCGTAATCAATGCTTGAATACAACGAAAAATTGTTTATGCTCGGGATATACGGACTCATATAGTCTTTAATTTATTTTCTACTGAACAATATAAATGTAATATAACAGATGTTATACATAACAGTTAGTTGTTATGTATAACATCTGTTATATTACATTTTTATTACTAACAGTTAGTAGTATTTACGGAGTACTCATCTGTTCTGTTTAAGATAGAAATATCATTTGCAAAATTTTAGTACTAAAGAATTAAATTGCGAGGGATTAGATTAGATTGTCGGCTATTTTGGCTAAGAAACATCACGTTAGATGTTTTTATGAAGAGAATGAAATATCTGACATACATTGACAGCCGTTCAAAGAAAATCCGTAGTATCCGGACAGACAACTGTCGCAGCGCGCACCACCCACACCCGGCTTGCAGTAACATTCTCCTGTGCCACTGTGGCAGGATGCGTTATTGGATCCCATAGAATCGCAGTCACAGGGTACGCAGCCTGTTCTCGATGTCAGTCCCCAATGACCGATCTAATTCGATAATTTATCCAACAATTAGAAATGTCCATCGAGTTGCAAAGACAAACGGTAGATATTGCGAAAGTAATCGCAAAATTAATCGATATTGTTTTAAAGTTTACAATAATAAATAAAAAAGAAAAACAAGTGCTTAAGAATCATTGTGACTCGTCTAGATTAGACTTTGCTGTCAATCTCTTACATTATCACAATAACTGTCGCATAGGATCTGTCAGTTGACTTCGATCGTCGGATTTCGACGGACAATACGATTTATCATGTCTGACTATGTCCGACGGTTACCACTTCTATATTACAGATCACTGAATATTTCCCGATATCTGATACGCATTATAAAGCAGGCCATTTGTCTTCGCTGTTAGATGCCTATCGAGATAATACACCTCAACGTTACAGATCACTGAGTTTATCTCAATCGGCGTTTAATATTGCTCGATCAATTCGATTCTCTTTCTCGACTTGGTTCTTCTAATATTAAATTCTAATATTGCTAATAATTTTTTAGTTTACTCAAATGTACAAATTCAAATTAATTTACAAAATTGAAAATTTGTGGCATCTCGTAGAAAATCAAGCCTTACCTTGCATTCGTTGCATTGCCTGCCAACAACTTGCGGTTTGCACTGACACTGTCCGGACACGATGTCGCAGGCAGAACTCACGGAGCCCAAATTATTGCAGCCACATCCTGTAATCAGATGAAATATTATGAGTGAAAATAATTCCGTAATTTATTTACTTGAAATATAATCATACTTGAAATATCATCAATATACCTAAAATCAAGGCCTCGATAAATAAAATCTTGCCAGAATAAATTGAGTTATGGATGGATTTTTACATAGAATTGAAAAAATGATAAACGGCGCCCGTATAGCGCGCGCCTGTTATGTTCTAGTTTAATAAATAATACATATGAATATTTAATTATTATTAGATAACAGCGAGAAATATATTATGTACTTATCGAAATGTTTGAAAAATCATAAGAATTATGACAAGAATAATTTAGAATAATTATAGATCATAAGAATGGCAAGAGTTTACGTCGTCTATGACTCTCCAAAAATCGTTTCCGTTACGCGGGAAGCATGTTGAGCGTGGAGGTCGTCGATGATACTCTAGTAGCGCCATGTCTACCCCCACTCGGTATTACCATAAAAACGGCGCTCATACACAGCCCTCGACCAATCGAGAGCTAGCAGGTATAACTGGCAATGGCAGCGGGCTCGCACGCACTGACCAATCACCGCGTCGATGCGAGACCCCGTTCGGGAGAGGCCATACCCTTACCCACAATTCTTGTATACCTACTCGCTAATCCTGCTTTCCTGATACCTCCGCTGATTTTGCAGAGGTTTTCGATGCCGAGAATTCATTCATTCTCACCTAACCTCTCATTCAAATAATGTCTTTTAATAATTTTCATGATATTCTGTGCATTAACGTAATCACTCTTTCTCTATCATTTAATTCTATCTGACATTAAAATTATTAATTATTTTAATTATTGCCAGATTCATTAATTATTACAGAAATGTCCTAGACCCACTGTTATATTTTCTCGTAATGAAGTAGAACGGATTGAAATGAACAAGTCCTATACCGTTTTGCGGTCGAGATATTAATTATTAAGATATTATCTCGATTATTATTGCGAATTTCGCAAAATATGTCCGTCTCGATCAGATTGAATCTACGCCAGAGAAATTCTGTATATGATTTTTATATTTTTCTAATATATTTTATGTTAATATATTTTGTTAATGACAAATTTGATGAATTTTCTGTCTCTTGAGAATCTTAAGAAATATTACACCTTATAAAAGAATGGAGAAGAAGATGGATTCTTAAAATGCATTGTCCAAAGAAAATTTTCAGACCACAAACAAATTTGTCGCTCGGTCTACGAAGTTAGCCAAGCGAGAGAACTAATCAGCATCGCAGAAAATCGGCAACAATTAAATTTCTACACCTCCTTTTTAAGATCGGACTATTTTTTGGAAATTAAGACTAAATAACATCGTATTTAAATTGTTATTTTCATTTATATCTTATAATTCTTAAATGGTAATAATTTCGTTATCATTTTATCTTTGTTCATTATAAAGTTCTCGATGCAAAGTGATGTCGAGGAAGCTACAATTTCCGAGGCGGCGAGAGGTTTAATTAAACGATCATCGAGACAAGCGTCGGCAAGCGTCGACAGCGGTCTCATTAATAATTCATATAAGATTATTCTTACTTTCGCGCTAATTGCGCACTGACGAAATGTGTGTACCGTTTCTAATCGATTAGCGCGGCGCGAATTCTCTCGAGATCGTCGCACGAAAAATTCGCGGCGTGACCGGCGTCCGTAGCTGCACGCGTTCGCCGATTTTGTCCGGCGTGGTCACGCGTGAGCGGTTTGTTTATGCAGCATCGAGCGGATTTTGCAATTAGCGATGCCCGTCTCTGCGAGCACCGCATTGTATTCAAATGCCGCAGACGACGGCTGTCGTTCTCGCGCGACTGTCGCCCTGTAATGCCGCGGAAATTATAAATTATGCATGGTTGCATCGAGCATCGCCGGCTGAAGCGTATCGATTTCCTATTAACGATGGCCCTTACAAAGGGATTACCCGCGAGAATTGATTCGGCGACGCAATCGCGTGTTTACACGCTGCTGCGATTCGATCGTATGACAGCCGCATGAATCACATTCATGCGTGATTATCATGAATAATAGAAGACGAAGAAGATAGCGTGTACCTGTGGAGAACATGATGATTGAAATAAAACTGATTATATTTATATCTATTTGGAGAACATGATGATTGAAATAAAACTGATTATATTTATATCTATTTTTCTTTCCCGAGGAGTATACTTTTTCAAGAATAAATCTTCAAATGTAGTAACTTGATAAGAAACCGGCCATAAATGCTAATCCACGCATTTTCAACCGAGGGTTGTATCGATTTTGTTATATAAACCATTAGGCAACGTGCGACACAAGTACTCGAACTGAATAATTCCTTTCGCGGTGTTTCTCCACCGTGTATCAATTCCGATCAATCATGTCACGCGTGGCATTACCCTCCCATGATTATGCGCATAATTACTCTTACATCATCGAGTAACAATTGTGTTACACGGGGAATTATATTATAGCCCCGGCACGGCCCCGTAAATTAATATCGCATTGTAGAGTCCGATCGAATCGAGAGTTATTAACTGTTGAATAGTAAGCGAGATAGATTGTTCGCTCGATCGGCCAGGAAGTATAATTTTATCTAAATTTTAAGTTGCAATTTTTATCTTTTCGCGTGATTTGTAAGTTTTCTTCTTCATTTGACGAAGAAAGTAAAAAGTATCACGCTAACTGTATTAAAAGACGTAAGGTTTTACGAGAACATTCGTCCATAAAACCGGACGTGGCATACCAGAAGGCTGGCAGCCGACAACGACGTCGTAAGAAAGCACCGCACGTGCAAACGCACTTTACTCACTGTAATAATTTTAATAGCGTACGGTACCTCGTCGTGGTACTCACCTGGCCGAGAGTTGAATAATTAGCCGAGCGTTTCAGCAATTCCGAAAATTAATTAACGACGCGGTAATCAGGAAGAGAGCGAGCTGAGACGTCCGTGGTGGCTCGTTCGCGGCATACCACGCTGTATACTGTAAATCTCGCGTTATTGCCGTTTTATCAATTAACCCTGCCGACGAATGAGATGCCATGGCTCGCTAGTTGATGTTCAGAACGTACAAGGTGCAAGCAGGAATGCTCATAATATAATATATCAGTGCTTAGACGCGCTAAAGATATCAGTGTCTAATTAAGTCCATAATAATTATAGCTGATTCCGCGATAACCGTTCTTCCCTTCTATAATTACTTGTATAATTACTGCAACAAGCACGTATAATATAAAAAGATCGAGACCTTATTTATTCATCCGTTGTTGTGCACGCCCGCGCACAACAAAAGCCAGAGACTCGATTCTGCATTCACTCGCCCGAATCGGTGAAAATTTAAGTCAGCTGTCACACGACACGGTTACCTGATACAGCCATCCGACGTGAAAATTTTCACGCCCCCAGGTGCGAAGACGCGGCGTGAACGAGGTGACAGCACCGTAATTATCGCCGCGGCTCGTCGCGCCGCGCCGCGTATTAGTTTAACGAGCAGCGACGTTATTACGCGCGGAATTATCAGTTAACGTTCCCGATTTTCGCCGCGGACGCGAGTGCGATTTGAATAATTATCGTCTCGCGCGCGCGCATACATACATATACGTACATATGTGTGCGCGCGGACGCAGATTTATGCCGTCTAATAATGCGCTAAGTGTTTTCCGCGAACGCGCGGCCGAGAGCTGTCATACTTGACACGTGTTAATTTCACTAAGTTATCTCGCGCGCGTGTCACTGCCAATTTTTCGTACCGCACACGCGTTGCTTGTTAGAAAAATACCGTTAACGAGCCGCTTGAGTCTGATGCAATTATTATTATTATTTAAGTCACTTTGCCGCTTACTTAGAATTTGATAACGGTAATATTTTAAGGACGCTCCATGCGCGATAAATTATATATTGCATCATCACGTTTACGCATTAAATAATTGTATAATGTACGAAGTTTGTCTTCTCCAACGTTAATTCTCATTCTGTTCCTTCATCGTAAGGGATTCGCGCTCCTCCCTCTTTTGCAAAGACACTTTCCAAGACCCGCGTGATGCGTGGGAGGGAAATGAAATTTCCGCTTAATAATGGAAACAAATTTGCGCTGGCAGGGATTAAAGGGTCGTTAGCGCAAATATAGTGGCGGCGTGACGCATGATTAATTCAGGCAGCCGTAAACGCGCGAGCGGCGACTATCGCGCGCATAAATAATGATCCTACGTCTCTCTAATCCCGCCGGGCATTCAGAGCCGCATTTGCGGGGCGAATAAATATCCGTACTCGTTGCACAAAAGATCGGCGAGATTGGCCGGCGGGGCCGATCGCTAATCGTGACAAATACGCGCCGTTCCTTAACGCCGCCGAGCCGCAATAAGGTTTATTAATTGTAACGAACCGATTCGAGTGCCTTAGCCTCGGCCCGCATTCGCGGGATGATTTAAGAATGAAATCACTGTGCGAGGAGTGGATTTATCCGATTATTAAGGCAGACACGTTCGTGCAATTAGACAGGCGCACGTATATGGGACCCGCGATACAAAACATACAAATGACGTACTAACGTGATTAACGTGATGCATTAGCGGTGATATTAACAATCAAACTGCTCGCAGATTTATGATTCCAATAACGACAGCCAAATAAAGTTTCACCTACAATTATCAAAAATAATTCATAAATAAAGTTTCACCTCCAATTATTAAAAGTGATTTATAAATAAAGTTTTACCTCCAGTTATTAAAAGTAATTCATAATTTCGATGGAAAAAATTTCTAAGGAATATAAGTAATTTTATTCAACCTTGCGCAAGTTTAATTAAAGTCAAGATAATTACGCAAACAAACTGTTATGATTTCCATTTGAAAATTTTTACAGCCTATCTTTTAAGAATTTATGAAGAATACGTCTTTAATAATTCGAGATGATCGCGTGAGCAGCGGAAAACTGATACTGCGGCTGCAATACTTCGCATCTCGCGAAACGTTGCGTGGTAGTCGACAACGTGCGTAAGACGCGAGCACGACTGTGTGCGGAAATTACCGTGGCAATAGCGATCGCTATTGCGGTAATGAGCGACGCACCGCCATCGGGCCTGTAATCTCGCCGTTTATAAACGAAACGTTTGAGCCCTCTTTCTTTCAGCTACGTCGGCCCGTGTCGAAGGTAGCATTACGCAGTAAGCGATACTTGACCGGATCGCCGATTTATTGATCGATAAATTGTACGCTATTACCGTGCCGATCGCCGGGGACTCGCTCGTGATCGTCGCGAACGTTGCTTTTCAATTTTAGCGGACTTCCCTCCTAGCATTGGAAAAGTTGGAAATCTCGCGCTGAATACGGATTGTAACTCGTGAGCGATGCGGAGGCTGCTGTCGATCGTGAGTTTAATGACAGACTCTGCCTATCAAGCACGTAATGGGATACCGTCAGCTTGACAAGAGAAAAAAATGACTTCGAGAAAGTTGTGAATTTAATTAAGGATGAACTCCTGCGAAAAATTGAGCAGCCATTGATATTAAAATTAAAATGATCAAGTCCGCGATGATTAAGTCTACACTGTAGATTTAACGTCACGCAGAATGAATTCTAAGAGCAAAAGAAAACGGTCCCTTCGGCTTTACGATTTTATAGCGGGGTGTTAAGCAGAAATCACTTGAGACTGTCATCGGGCGAGCGCGCTTCTCGCGTTTAATTGCCGCCGGGTTCAGATTATTAAACGCAGAACCGTTCTCCGATGTCCGACGGATACAAATGTTCTCGTTTGACGTGGGACAAAATTTCAGGCGATCGTTACTTTATCGCCGCCCTGACGTTTCCGGGGCGCAGCGTGCCGTAATTTCGCCGCGAACAAGTGTGATAATGTCATAGCGTGCAAGTCTCGCTATGTCAGCTTGTCGCTTTCGGTTCACGCGCGGTCCGGTCTGCTCTTATTGGGATACCTGTCGTGCGAAGCGGGGGAAGCTTATGCGGTGATCCATAATAAATGCCGTTCTGATTTAAGTATCAGGTACCTGTTTGTATATCTCGGTTTTTCGCGGTGACATCTCGTTACGCAGGCCGCTGCAATTTCGACAAAATTTTTGCGATACTTCGTTTCACGCAGCTGTTGCGAATCATTGTGCCACCAAAGTAGATTTTTATGATGAACGAATTCTTATTTTCTTATCTAAATATTGGAGAATAACGATTCAGTAGAACGTTATGAATTATTTATGACATTTAAACTTGTACATGAGTAACACTAAAATTTTTCACGTCTGCCACCGAATACAATTAATCGCTAATCAGCATCGATAATTAAAACGTGTCGTTACGTTGTACGTTCACGGTAGGGGCCAAAGTTCGCATTTGCGTTTAGGAACGTTTAGAATTTGAAATTACAATTCGACCCGCCGGAAAAGTGATGTACGGGCAATTTTATAGCGAAAGCGATAGGCATCGCAATGATATTGCGCATCTAAAAGCACACACGCGTGCATCAAGAATCATGTTTATATCTGCACACACCGAGGAACAACCGTAATTACGTACGGTCAGAAACGCCACGCAACAGAACGCGCCGTTTAAACGTCACTTCTCATGCAAATCGGGGCAATCTTTACGGTGATCGGCGGTAAATCTGCTTTAGAATTTAAGTAGCTGTTTGTACATACTCCGTGCGCGTTGCGCTCGCGGCGATTTTACTGCGGCCGCTGAAAGTATCTCGACGTCGACGGCGCTGTAAAAGACGTTTTTACTGCGGCAATCGGTTTTAGGCGCCCCTTTAACGAACGACACGCGAGAAAACGCCGGGCATAAACGGATACTTGAAGCCAGTGACTCAAAGACGAATCGTTGACCGTTTCTTCACTTCACATTGTACGAGAGGATCTTAAAATTACTCAGGCAGTACGAAGTAAAATATATTTCGCGAGCGCCAAGTTCCGAAGAGCTCTAATACCTCCGCACAAAGTCGTCTTAGAAATAAATTACTCGCGCATTTTACTGCTTTCTCTCGTCGTGTCGGTGATTTAATAAGACGCGATAGGAATTTTATCTCGACGAGGCATTTCCTCCTCGAGAGTTTCGCGTTGCGCAAGGGTTCAATTAGAAGAGCTGTGTAAAAATAAAACATGGACTTCGCGAAAAATACCGTTTACAATTCTCGAATCGTCGCGAGACGCAATCGCACGTTTATTACGACAATACGATCGTTAGAACGACATAATAAATAAATTTTCACGCACGATGTTGCGAGGGACGATCCGTTGCGTAATTTGATAACTTTTTTCGTGCACTTTCGTTGCAATTACAGCGGGGTCAACGATATTAATCATTAATGGCAGCATCATTGGGAATCTCGTTACTGGCATTACCTCTTGGCTGTGAGGGCAATGAACAAGTTTGCGCAAGAGAATTCCGCAAAAGGAAATCCTTTTTAACGAATAAATGCTGGTACAAGATAAAGTTACGCGTAATCTTTAGCGTTATCCTCGAAGTTCAATCGAGTTTATAAATCTCAGCACGGTAAACTTATACGGAATCTATTTCATGCTCTCGCCATGCAAATTTTATTCATGGATTCGACCGCGGTAGCCTTTTAACTCGCGTACATCGCTTTCCGCGATGTCTGTGATAAATCGAGAAGAATTTTTTTAATAAGTCAATGCTCTCCCCTCGTCGTATTATGTAATAAATTTGCATATAAAATCATTGACCTAGCGGGATATTCTGCTTATGCGACCTAAAGGACATAAACAAAATTTAATCTCAACGAAAGAATGCGTTCTTAAGTATTCACGCAGTGCGAATACATTCGCAGGCATTTATAATTCTTCGAATGATCGCGTAACAATCGAACTGATTGTGCTGCAAAATGCGGCTCGGTCTGTGCGCAGAGCGAATGGTATGTCATCGTGCGAAAAAGGAACTCGCCGTGTTGTACGGCTTTTGAGCATCACGCTTTATGAACGCGTCCATTGTCAAAAGTATGTGCGAGTGCGTGAGGAAAAAAAAGAAGACGCCGCTGAAACATCGTATTTGTCGCGAATATCTCTCGCCGAGTCGTGAGATTCACCGAACATTGTCTCGTTTCGAACATCTCCAACCAATCATATAATATTTTAATATTGCAACAATATTATAACATTTTAGTTATATTTTTAGAATCATGTTAAAATGTTCTGGATTAATAAAGCTACGATCGCCGCTATTTCTGCACTGAAAAGCAGTTGCAAAATTCGTGTGGAATTTCTCCGAGATCGCGAATTGTAAAGATATCTCAATCGCAGAATTACGCGAGGCGATGTTCTGTTATGTTATATTCGAAAACGCACTCATTGTACCGCAATGCGGCGATTAAACTCAGATAAATCAGTAGATGTAATGATAATAAATACGACAAAGATCTTGACATTTTCTCATGAAATCACGACGAAGCTCGTACATTATGATTCTGTGGATTCTGAACCAGAAAATCCACGAAAAGCGAGGAACATGTGAGATTAGGCAAATTTTGTGAAAAATCTGCAAGGATTGGGAATCTTGAGAATCGAAGACGAGATCGCTTGTGAAAGCGACATGATTAATTTGATCATACGTGATAAATGAGTACGCGAAAAAATACTAATTTTAAAGAACGCCTACATGACGAGGACACGGCAGGATAATCGGCGTGATAGTGTAGCAACGATTGCTGAATGATTTATGAGACATCGCGCGTCGACGATCGCCACGGTTTTCCGTGTCGCATCAACGCCGTCGTGTTTATCGCCTTTTACACTTTGATTGATTATAACACATAAACGCGATACACCGCAAAGAGATCGTCCATTTATCATGTAATTAATGGCGTACTTTAATGATGGATTGCGTCGGTCGATTATTTAATCCGATTATTTAATATTATCACTTTTCATTTCTCTCTCGCTCGCCGGCTAAATAAAAATCTAACACTAAATGCAGTTTTATTTCGTACTTTTCTTTTTGTATTATACACATCTCGATTTTGTATCTTTTAATTAAAATAACATGCAGCTTGATAATTAGGAAATATCAACGAGATTACATTCATACACGTGTCCTGAATATTTATTCTTC
Organism: Tetramorium bicarinatum; assembly: GCA_928718305.1. Taxonomy (NCBI): domain Eukaryota; kingdom Metazoa; phylum Arthropoda; class Insecta; order Hymenoptera; family Formicidae; genus Tetramorium; species Tetramorium bicarinatum. The sequence continues at coordinate 9,981,102 of OV788328.1, forward strand.
GGCGCGCCGCAGTGAAGATACCTTCTCGACCCAAATCCAACCACTTGAACTCGTTTGGCGCCGCCTTTAATGCCGACAAAATCCCTTGTACTCGAGTGTCATTCATTTATTCAAGTAATCCCATCCCATCCCTGTCACGTGATTCACTGCGCCCAAGGTTCTTCTTGACTCCGGCGCGATTCTCTAATTAACTTGTTGATTAAGTCAGAGCTTGTTTGATTTAAGAGATTTTTCTTAAATGTAAAAATATTATTTTTCTTCCTTGGAGATATTTTGAAATTTTTGTCCATCGTGTTTAATATCGAGCATTAAAAATATGTGAATATTTAAAAATATTAAATGTAATTTTAGAGATTGCAATTCTATTCTCGTAACCGCCGTCATTCTCGAGTCGTCGACTCGCGCGATTAATTCTAAAAAAATATATCGCATTCTTGAAATGGGTTCGCAATTTACTAGTTACGTAAAGGAAACGTCGGCACGGATCTCGCGTGTATTACGTGCTGAAACCCGAGAAGCTCGGAAAGCATGTATCGGCCACTCATCGAAGGGATATCGGCCCCGTAAAACGAGCTCACGGTTAACTGGCAGGTAATTTCATGGCAATTTCAGCGCTTACTTCCCTTTCTTCGTTCTCTTTCTTTCCGAATGAGCCACCCACTAATCGATCTTCTCGTTTACTATCTAATCGAGTCCCCGCGCAGGATCATCTCTCTTCTCGCTGATCTGTGTTACCGGCGTCACCTATAACGTTCTCAATAAGTACTAATTATTAATATTTATAACGAAAAATGTAACAGTCAGTCACATAAATCAATCACAGGATGTACTATCCCCGTTCGCTAGTGCAGCTCGTTGCAAAAATATAGCGGAACAATGTTTTTCAGTTGCTAAAATCTTATAATTTCTTGAATCAATGCGTTTCGCGAAGTATTACGAATTTAAATAATAATGAAAAGGGACAGTAATAGATGCAAATAGTACCTATTAATATCTTTCGTTACAAACAATTCTATAGGAAAAAATATATTTGTTTTATTTTAATTATTCTTTTTCAAATTCTTCTCATAAGTTCAAATAAATATTGAAAATTAATGTTGATCATCTATTCATTAGTAATTTATATATTTCTTATTCTTATCTAATATCAAGAAAATTTATTTATTGCATGGATCTCATTCTACGATTAGCGTAATCAGAATGTTAATTGGATAGATTTGCAGATGTCTTGAACATTGCGAAGAAGATAAGATAGACTGGATGGAACAGATATATCTTCGTTGAGAGAAACAGGTAAGGTTCTTTCGCAAAAACACGATCGTAGAATACATGACCGGTAAAATTATGCATATTCGACATAACGAACGGAGCGATTACGACCGGTACTATTACGGGCAAACTATGCGATTCATGAATAGCGCATAGGTATTTACACGTGAATGGAACACGATAATTTGAAGAAAAATCTCTTAATTTAATTATTTACGCGTTTTAGTTTCCATTTTTTTTTTGTTAAATTAGAATTGATGTAAAAATTTTAATTTTTTAATGCGAAAATATTTGATAAAAGAGGAGAAAAAATTTTCAAGGAGAACATGATATTCAAATAATTTTCCATTCAATAAACATGAACGTTAAAAATAATAGAAAAGTTTACATTATTTTAGATCGCAATTTTTTTAGATTAATATTTATTTAACTAACTGCGTATTTTCGAGAACTACTCATAAATCGTTGCGAATGCCGAGTGATATTTTTTTATCACGCCGATGAATTAATTTACGGCATGACTGCTGTCTGCAAAGATTCCATCGCCACTTTATTTCAGTGAATTGCAGTGATGTTTACGCGTGTTCGATGATCAAACAGAGTATTCCTCTATTTTGGTCCAAGCTGCCTTGGACCGGCAAGGGTGCCGAAAATTTGTTTTTAATGACGGTCTTTCGACGCGCACGAAAGAGAGCCTAAACGTTTGTGACGCAAGAGTCTTGGGTAAGAGAAAAAAAAATCGGTCCGGTCGATGGACCAGATCGGTGGTCTCGATGGTCCAGACTCGCTCTCGAGTCTCTTCGCGCGCGCCGAAAAAAATACACTATGAATAGCTTTCAAGTAGTCAGTTTACATAATGTGGTTGCGTAAACGTTTGTGTTTAATGTTACGTGATGGAAACGAAAACGACTGATATTATTTGAGAAGAATCGACGATATATCGAGAGCTAATAAAATAGGTACATGTTTACGATCTCGTAAACAGCGATTAAAATGATGTTTTAACGCGGATAAAAAGTAATACGAAGATGTAGGAAGGTTTTTACGTTGTTTTCCTGTCGAGTAAAATTTACATTAAAATCTCCAATGAACGAAGAAGTGCGAAAGGCGTAAACTGTCAGAAACTGTCAAGAAATCTTGATACATTATTATTCACGACAGGATGACTAGGAAGCCATGTTTCAGATCGTCTACCAGTCTCGCGGAGATCTCTTATCGATCCGATCGCCGCGTGGGTGGATCACCATGATTTACGAGCCGTCGTAGCGACAGCATTAAGGTGATCTATGGATCCTAGTGATTCCGACCCGAGTCGAGGCAACGCGCACTGCATAAGTTATTGCGCGTGATCTACGCATGCAAAATGCAAGATATCGCGTAGTAAATTTGATCCATCGATTCTGCCAGCACGCACGAAGCTAATTCTCTCAGTATGAAATAAACTGCCGTGCAGACGATATAAAAGTATCCGAAACTATTTGTAGAAGAATATATTGAGAGATCGCTCACTTCTCTCATATGTATTTCTAATTGAAACTTGATATAAAAAAAATATTGACTCGTGAATTCCTCGAGAATTATTTTCCATTGAAAGCAACTCTCCAAGTATATGAATATATTTATTATAAATCATAGAGTAATAATAAATATGAATAAAATAAATAATAAATAAATTTTATATATAATTGTTAAACACGAGATATAAACAGCGATCTAAGCGCATTATATAAAACTCTTAATACTCTTAGTTTTTTAAACTTACTTTATCATATTTAGCAATATCGTTCTACTTTCTGTAATAAATGGCGAAAAACGTGATTATATTTTTCCATGGATCTTTCTCAGAAATTGTGCGATCTTTCACACGCAAGGAGCAAGTTGAGGATCGCCTCGTGGAGGAAGACTTCCTCTCGCACGCCCATTCGTACGCCCACGCGGCGCCGCGCGGTATCGCAAACGTGTCGTTAAAGCCGCGCAAAGCCGTTCGTTTCACCCTGAAAAACTTTGTTGCGCTACTTTCGATTGGGCAATTCACCGTGTGGGCTCCACCGGGCGGTCGAAAAAAAAAAAACTTTCCGCACCACCTACGTTCATTAGCCCCCGCCAGCACCGTCACCGAACCCGGGAGTCCGAGATGCAGAAACTCACGACCGGATTTAACGAACTCGTAAAACACGAGTTTTTGCTCGTGTGTAAAAATCAGGGGAAGGTAGCGTTTTATCGAAAACGCCGGCGGCGGCCGCAATAAAATGCGGCTTCGGCCCGGAGGTATGGAACGCCTTCAGCGAATTGCAGTAATTCAAACTGGTCGGCGTCCTCAAATTAGAAAGTGCAAATTTTTCAAGTGCTGCGTTAGTAATCACGTTTCAAAGTACCTATATCGTAATTCCAGTCGCTTGAGAAAGTAATTTCAATTGTTCATTATTAATCCCCTAAAAAATTACGATATTATAACAATACCCACAAACTCACAGTAACATTGCATCAATATTATAATTTCCTACTCAATAACGTAACTGTGATATACAACATATGTTATATCATGTATGTACATTTATATTGTTGAGTAAGAAATTATAATACTAATGCAATGTTTCTTGGTGTTTTACTGAATAACGTATAACTGTAATATATGTAAACTATATTATATATTATGTTCTCTCTATGATGTATTATTACGACCATGCTTATGGACGATCTTCACAAAGGTTACTAGATTATTTCTGCAAAGTACCACTACACATAGACAAGCTATCTCTAAGGGTATACTTCCTATCTGCGACCGAGGAAAGTTCTTGCGGAGGAAGACTTCCGGCGCACCTACGCATCTGGAAGAATACCGCCGAAGAACCGCGCCGTTAAAGCCTGTGGTCGAACCACGACGCGGTTCTTCATTTGATTGCTGGAGCACCGCAGTGGGTGTCCCACATGGAAATATGACCATCGATGGGATTGTAAATCTCTCTTCCGCCGTCGAGGCGACGACGAGAGATTTGAAGGCCAATCGTTCATTCGTTTTAACGGTTCAGACATGTTTCGTTCGATAGATCTAATCTTGCATCGCGAATTTTGTTTTGCATAAATTGTAGAAAGATAATCAATATATTATTCCCATTTTAGCAAATGTATTTTAATGTGCTAAACGTTTTTGATAATTAATCATCTCATTTACTTAATTTTCCTGCTTGAAACAAATTTTCCTTTCGTTTCCTATTTTGTACTCTTTACATTTATTATGAGTTGTTTTCAAAATTTAAGTATGTACACATTTTAGCAAACTTTACAGTTTACAGTTTGTGTTCTTGGTGTTAAAGGCCATGAGCAAAATAAAAGGAATGATAAATTTAATGGGAGTGACAGTTTCAACACCTCTTGATCCATTCGCGTTAATATTCAGAAGGTAAATGAGAGATATCGGCGGTTCGTCCGTGTGGCCGCGCGATTTACTGCATCCGACAAAACGCGCGCTAATTGCAAACGTGCGTTTACAACTAAATTAGCGATCACTCTGCCTTTATTTCATATCTTAGCGCGCGCGCAGAATTGATAGTCACATGTGAGGGTATTTACGAGCGGGCGTTAACTAATGTGACTTCGTCTACGCTTCTTTCATTCAGGCCCGCAGGCCTTCGAGGGTCCTTCTGCGCGAGCGGGGGCGTCGAATTCCCTTCGGGGAAGATCGTTAGTCTTTATCCGACGAACGTTTCGTAATTGTAACGCCATGGAGGCCGCACCGCCGATCCCTTTGCACGTGGCTCGCCTAATTTATTAAGCCGCTTTGTGCGCGATCACGCTTCCATTGCGTCATCGCGTGTATGCGAAGTGTTGAAAACTACGTCGTGACGTGATAATCAATTCCGAGGTCGATTCGCGATGGCAATAGCGAAAGTGCCGAGTAGTCGATGAGTTGGGTGTTTTAATATGCTCCTCCCTCATTGTGCGACACGAAGAGAATAACTTCAAGATGAAAATTATGCGTCAAATACCATTCGCTTAATATACAAGTATATAAAGCTATCTGTGCCAAATTATCAGAACGTAACCAATAAGACATGAGAATTATTTGCTCATTTTTGCTATTTTTTGCTTTATTTTTTAAAAAGTTACGAAGTATGTAAAAATAGCGTATACATAAGTCATGTACATAGCGTAACAAAAATTATGTTTCATTGTATAATAATGAAAAATTTTGCGCGTTCACCATTACTAGTTAAAAAAACAAAGTTTGTACAAAGCCAGTGCATCCAACGATAAGCTGCTTCCGGAACGTTCACGCGACAATTATGTGAGAATCATCATATCGTGGAAGGCAATTATTAGGAATAAACCAAGTATCACAATCTCTTTTCCAGGAAGAGAGTGCGGTTAATAAGGGCGTGTCATAATTGGCAGGATTGCCGGCATTATCCGGCTCGTACGTGATTATCCTCATCACCATTATCGATCGGCTCGGTTGTCGTTGAATCGTAATTATTGTGCTCGCCAAATTGTGTTAGGTCCCTGCACGAAATGTAATTTTTTAACGACAGTTAGCGCAAAACTGGAAGATCGACTCTGGGTGTTCAAACTGTCGAATTTTCGTCAGCGAGACTGACTTGATGGACACGATCGGACTTTTAAACCGCGAAAAAGCGAAAACCGCATCGATGTGTGAATCCAAAATGAAATAAGCAACGATAATGATCGGCGCGAAAGCAACTCCCCACGTTTTCAGAACTGATAAATCAAAATCTACCGCGGCATTGCTGCATTGCTGCGTTTTCGCGCCACGCACTAGAGGCACGTTCGTGCATTACAAATAGAGACGTGCGTGCTTAAGGCGTGTCCTACACGACGTACAAAGTGGGCACTTGTGCCTTCTGCGAATTTATCTCTGCTGACAGCTCATTATCCGATAACGATAGGCACGCCGGCGAGTAGCGGTTACAACAACGACCCGGAGGACCGATCTGTCTCTCGCGATATAACTCGTTTATCCCTCATTTTCATTTTTCTTTCGAATCGTTGTTGCAGTTGTATTATTTCAACATCGTTTGCGACGAGAAGCTTAAGGATAAATATCTACGTTGAGGAATAAATTAAATTTTTTATGCTAAAAAACGTGGACACTTTTAAATTAATACGGAAAGTAAAACATGGAACATGTGATTACAATTACATAAAACCGTGAGAATCGCCAGAGTTAAGAATGTACGCTAAGTAATATATTTCGCAATCTATGAATAATCCATAGATTTATGACGAGAGGCGTGGCGAGAGGAAATAGTCGGGACGAAATTATGCGGGGAGAGAAGATACGTGAAGATCTGGATTGATTAAGATGATATCGTCGTTGATGACCGATCCTTATCCGGGAACCGCGCATCTAGGTGGCCTGACTATGTTTCGATTAAGTCACGATCGGTCGATCGATCTCCCTTGTCGCGTCATGAAACTACTCTCTCTCAACTATAATTATGCTTTAATTAATTTTTCGCTGCCGGTGTATTAATGGGGTAATATGCTCTATCACACGGGAAAAGCCTCCTTTTCGACTCGAAAAATTTAATGGCTATCTATTACCAGATAAAAATCTCTCAAGTTTTTCACGTTGGTCTCAAGATTTATAATTTACGTATAATAATTACTCTCATTTACACAGCGCAATTAATTTATGCGTATCATAAGCTACGCTAATTAATATTTGCTGATTTATATCACAAATTGTTATTAAAACCGGTTGTTGCTGTTTGTCTAATTGTTATTATAATTTTTATCGCTAGATTTAACGAAATGGCGAGAGAAGACGAGGGGAAAATGTTAAGCTTGTGTTATATTTATCTACATCTGCGATATTTTAATATATAATATATTTATGGAGAGATCGTGAACAGAAGATGTGTGTTTTTTTTTTAATATCGCTCGAGAGAGTCGAGCAGAAAATCTCGCCCGACGGATCTTCGAACAGCATCTCGCCAAGCTGTCCCGAAGCTGCAACCGCTTCTCGACTACCGCGGCAATTTTTTCGACCCTGTCGTTTTCGGTGTATACATCGCCACAGTGACTTTTATTTTTCCACTTTCTCATCCGCATCTCCGTACACTGCCGCTATTGCGAGCGGGATAATAACTCGCGACCGACCGACAGACCGGCGGGCGGAAGAGACGATGCCACGAGGAATTACACGCTCGTAATTCGAGTTCGGCGATACCACGAAGAGTCCCATGAAGACACTAAGCCTCGCAACTGTTCGCCTTAGGCGCGACTCTGCCAATGAGAAACGTCGCCGTACCCGGCGGAGAGCGCACTTTTGCGGTAACGAACGCAATGACACGAGTGCAATGAACCGACTGCCGCTATTATTCCAATCTTATCAGTTACTAGTAATTACAGTACTGACAGGTGAATGGGACTGAACGATAAATTAGATTAAGCCTAACAATTTATGTCTCTAGTGAGATATAACGATAAGAGATAAGATTTTCAGCGTAAAAAAATTTTGCACTGTCGAAGCAAATTTTAATTCCCGTCCATAACGATTTGTTATGATTTATACGCTGTAGTTTTTATTTTCGCATAATTTTATTGAAAATTATATATTGGTAGAAATGTCTGTTACTCAAAAATGACAATTGTATCATTGACTCATGGTGAAAGCGTTACTTGTTTTTCAGGTTCTGTATTTTGCTCTAATCTTGACATGTTAATTTGGTATACAATGGAAAATAAAAGTTAATTCTCGACAACACACAAGTCTTTCTGTCGTATCATTCGATCAATTCCAGTGCCTCCTGACATATCTCGAGATGCGTTACGATTCTTTGATAATGCCGCAGATGACAGAATTTCACTCCCGAGAAACTCTCGCTGCTCCTGGCAGCAACGAGCGCAATCCGTTGATATGCATTAACCACTTGTCACCTTGACATATCAATTAAAATTCTCAGCGATAAAGGATCTTACTAATATTATCATACCGGTGTGATGCCGTTCCAGCGTGTCGTGTATATGTCTCATTATCATTATTATCTAAACCATGTAAAATATACGTCCCATGGATTATCGTAAATTCGCAACGACCGAAAAAAGCGTGAGATACACGGCGTGCATTAGCATCAAGGAGTATCGTTACTTCGATCTTTAGTAGCTCCTGATACAAACAAACATTATTCAGAAATTCAATTAAGAATTAAAATCAAAAGATCGATGATCGCTTTCTTCAAATCTCTCATCAAGGAGAGATTGAGACAGTAATTGTTCAAATGTTCCCTGATGATCCACGAAACACCCCGTAGATTCGCGTGAGAATGCGACCGAAGCCAATCTCGAAATCGTCAGACGCGATTTGCATTTCGTATGCGTCCGCTCGTCTATTCGTTCGAGAGCTACGTCTGTCTGTCGTTGGCGGCAAATTGACGCACGCGATTAATCACGGATACCGCGCCTCTCCTCGCGGCCGCTCGCCTCCACCGTCCGGGAAGAAACCGGAACGCCACGTTGATCCCTCAACCTTAATGAGTCCGCGAATCGCTCTATGCACTCGTAGATATCTTCGCGGACCGATCTGTTTACTGCCCAACGAGGAGAGCAGGCACTCCGGTCGCGCTGCTCATACCTTTTGGTCTCTGCTCACGCTCGTCTTCGCGGGTATGCTCTCTGATATCTTCGCGGAGATTGTAAGACGATAGTGACGCAGTTTTGTTATGAAATACGCGGGTAGTTAAACTTGCAGGAAGTGAAGCGATTGCATTTATTTCCCGCGAAAAGATAATGTCTTTTACTTTTTAAGAGCATCGCAAAGATGCTATATGGAAATATAAAATGTTATTTGCAATACATAAAACAGTATGGCTGAGCAATAGCTCTAAATAATCAAAATGATATCATAATGTGTGGTGTATAACTCGGATTTAAAATTGTTTTGAAGTTGTATGAAATTCTATTAAGAAAACTTAAAAACGATTTTTTTAAATAATCTAATATTTTATAATTTATTTATTTTTGAGCGAATAACAACAGATTTAATTACTAGTTGAGGTAATAACAAAAGCCCGCCTATCGATTGTGCTGAAAAGATAATATTAGAAGAGTCGTAAATATTTACCTTGCAAAACCGATCCAGATTAATTATGATATCAATATTTCACATAATTAAATTCTGTCGGATTTCTCTTTAAAGCGTACCTTTGAATCGAGTTTCCGTCTTAACTACTCGTCATTCTGACGTATCAATTAACCGATATTAATGCATAATATATCAGTTAGCAACTAGGATTTCTCTCTCTCTCTCTCTTTCTCTTTCTCTCTCCGCGAACGTGTTTGTCGTCCTTTGGTATTCGTCATTCCAGTGGATAACGATTTATCGCGTAAAAATGTGAACGCGTGATGGTTACGAAAGAGGTCCACGCACGGTTGGTCCAGTATACAGGGTGTGTCGTGACACTCTAGGAATGAATTCCAAGACGAAACTAAATCTTTTCTGTAAAAATATCAAGATAATTTCCCGGTCAGAAATACTCTCAAATAAAGTATCAGATGTACAAATGCAGGTAGTAGAATCCTATTTCTTTTCTTTTCAAAGTCTATTTTAATTCCAAGTAAAATTTTGAGTTCTTTTAAAGTATCGAAATATACTTTTGATATCGGAAATCAAGAAGTTCTCGAAAATGACTCGACGATATATTATGCTAACAAAAACCCGATCCCTGACCTGTCATTATTACAATACGCCCAGTATGCACACACCTTCCGCGGGTTCACGCGTTGCGGTATCGCGACCCTTTTTTCCATCGATTCCCGAGTAACTTAACACCCGATGCGATTTCAACGGTGGATTGCATTTCGCACTTTCGAGCCCGTCGGTTCATATTTACGCCTCAAGCTGGTCGTTAAATCTCGACCTTTTGTTTCAGACACTCTTACGGTTTATGTGTATTTTTCCTCGGTAAGAATCGGTCACGTTCAACTGCAGCTAACGATTCAGTAAAGCGAATGATTGAACCCTCTTGATCCTGTCTCTAGATTAGTTGACGAGTCGAAAAGCATAACTAATTTCCAGACATTTATGAAAGTTAACTACAATTAATTTAGATCAAATTGCACTATACATAGTTAAGAGATTACGTATTAAAGTAATACATTATATTTGGATAGATATATAGCTTCCAAATATTATTATAACATTTCTGTGTAATTAACATGATTTTTTTGTTATTTGATTAAAATAATTAGAAATAAGCATGTTTTCATTCAACAATCGTATAGCTAGCGAAAATATCTCAAGTGTAACTGATCCTGTAGAAATAATCATAATTAATACGGTATTAATCGTGATGTCTCTTATTAATGTAAACACGTTTCTTTTGTCGGCAAACTGGCGAATAATTTTGCACAGTATACTCATAATTCCACACACTATTTTCTTATCGAATATACCGAGATACCACCTTTTATACACGTTGAACCGGCATGAAACGAGTACGAAGATAGTATCGAGGAAACAATTCATCCTGGAAAACGAACGATCGTAGATCGTGTCGCGATCGGATTTCGTTGATAGCAAAATGCGTACGCATACATACGTTTTACACTGAGGCCGCTCACCGCACAAATGTCACGTTGGTAATAATTGCCATGTGGGTGGCCACATTAATTTTGCATTCGTATTGCCGTCTTAATAGAGAATACACACTTCTATCTAAATGACAAATGTCTTCTGTCTAAACAAACTAATATATCAATGCAATGCAACATTTTTTCAGAATAAATTGGATTTACAGATCCTTATTAACGTTCGTGACATTTCACCTATAAACGAATTGACACGTACTTTAGCGGTTTAGCGAATATCTAACATATTATACGGACAGTAGGCCGAGTCGACTTTTGCGGGACAAATTTGCGACGTGAATTACGATCGCATGAGAATTCCGACGAGTTATGGCGCCCATTACAGGCCGGTACAAGCGGGGCGCGTAATCAATGTATCAATTCTAATCGCGCTTACACGCGAGTCGACTATTATCGCGCGCCTTAAAGTGCATTCGTCCATCGTCGATGCAATAATGCCACGAGCGAGCTTTTACACGCTCGTAACCCGGGAAAGCCGTAACGAGCGTTACAGTATAAGGCGAATGACGGCGTTTCTGATGGTTCCTTTCTCTCTCTCTCTCTCTCTCTCGAATCGGTACGACGAATGTTTACGACGAATGCAGCGGGCGTGCGCACGGTTACGAGCTCCGCTCCGGCGTTCAACTGGTCCAGCATCTAGCATTTCGCGGCGCGACTCCAAGGTGCAACAGAATTCTTTGGCCGCGATTCCTGGTAATTCAATACCTGGAAACGATTTCACCCCTCGTGTTACGCGCCTTTACGCGATACCGTTCTCGCTTTCGGTCTGGGCTTGTCAGCCCAGTCGTAATTCGATTACAATTTGTAACGGGTAGACGGTGAAAAGATCACTCACGTTCATAAATATTAAATAAATTGAATAAATCATGCTCTCCTGTCTCAATAATGAATTCAATAATTTATCCTGTAACACATGTGTTTGAATCGAGCAAGACCTTAATCGATAATTTTAAAAGATATGCATTGCTATAAAAGGGATTAAAGGGAAATAAATTCGAGCGCAGCCGACGAGAGTGGCGCTTCGGGCTGTGATAAGAAATCAGCTCGATAAATTGTAGCGATCGGCCGAGGACGTTCAACATAATCCGCATCATTCGTGCTCGTAAACGTCAGATCGACTTAGCTGAAATCTCCGAATTGATGACAATTATTCTTATGGAGTGTCGTCGAGATTGGCCGTTATCACTCGCGTTCGATCTGACTTGCATTTTCTCGCCTCGCACGTCGCGACTGAGTTGAGGGACTCGAGGTACCACGAAGGGAAGGGAATTCTCAAACTTAGCATAATTTCAATGCAAGTATGTCGATTCATGATATTCGGATGCAGATTGAATCCTGCGAAATGACACTAAAGTGGAGAATATAGCGAATACAGAAAGCATAAATTCGCAGAAAGACGCGCAAATAAACTCTCAGAGCGCGAAACATTAACTTCTCCATAAATTATTGCAATCTTATACATTGCATTGCAATATTTAAATATTTTACGTATCACCTTCTTAGCCACTTGCCACAAGAAACGTCGTTCTGAAATTACGAACTAATAAATTAATAAGATATTTCAGCACTGTCGCCCGAAACGCTTCACGTCCGTGGCCTTGGACGAATAGTTCTCGCGCAGCGTAAGCGGTATATTCGATATTGCTTCGCGCACGTTAAATATAATTCCCGTAGCATCTGAAAGCTTGCTCTCATATAATTGAATTACGATGAATTGTGTGTTCAATCGAAGTCAAGTCAAGCCGCGCTGACGCGGCACAGTAATTATCGGAGTATCGGCCACAATACGTCATTCGTAATTGGCCAATTCCTGCACTTTATCCTGCGAAAATATTCTACAGTTCCTACATTCGGATTCGTAGGAATCCTACGCTCTCCGTATCGTTACGCGTCATCATTTTCATGCGATAGCACGGCGCGATCCGACAAAGCTCGACGATTTGCCGCGGCGCACTTTTATCCCTTCCCATAAGCTTAATTAATTTCAGCCGCTTATTAGCCGTCGACCGACCTCGCTTTCTGCCCGATACTCCCGTCTTATGTCAGAATACGGTCACGACGTTCAAGGGTAGTCTCTATGAATCAGTCATTCAGCCGGAATGATAGAAATCATCAGCGCGGTTCAAATATCGCTGATTTCTTAAGTAAATATGTATCCGATGCTTTGTACGTCCAGTATCAAGTTTGAATAATATTTTAGCAATATTCTTCAATTTAATTTTTATTCATTCGAAAACTTTATTCGTGCAAGAATTATTATTTTTTCACATCCGAGAGCAATAGTAACTTTAATAGCTATTTGAAGAGAGCTCGGTTCGATGGCTCGCCAGAATAATCCACACCGTTCGAAAAAGACGATTAAATTAGAAAGTTCGAATGCTAGGCCCACATCGATGGCGTAATCCTAGAGGCTATAACGAGAGAAGACGATGTGTGCGATGTATCTCGTATTTTACGAGTAAACAGTTTCAAGCTTAGACTTCCTCTTAAAAATATTCACAACTTGCGATACACAAAAACTCAATCTTTACGCAATGTATTTCAATCGTAAATCTCGGATTCACATTTCAGAGTCAAGCTGGTGTGCCTAACTTGTTAATTGTATGTTTGATTGATAAAAATTACATCTCAAAGAAACGGAAGTATTCTCGTAAGCTAAACGCGCCCATCAGTTTTATACGTTTATGCACCGAGGCGCAATTTGCTACCCGACGTGTTTTGTCGTAATCGACTGTCGGCGTTAATATTCATCAGAACGCATCGGCTCTCTCGCTCCCGCGCACACGCGATTTACGACGCGCGATGAATAATTGCATCTCGGATGCGCGAGACGCGTCTCTCGCGCTGGGCCGTCCTCCGTCGCTCTTTATCGCGCGCAATTGCGCGTCTGGTGACCCAATTGCGGGAAATCGGATCTGCTTCGCGCCGTTTGAACCCGTGACTCACAGCGCGTGCACTTTTATGACGCGATGCGTTGCGCGTGTCGACCCCCCTTTAATCAATTTAGCACGCGGCGCGCGGCTTAAGGGTAGCTGCGCGTTATTTCGCGAGAAAGTCACGTAACCGCCGATAAGCTTCGCCGTGCGTCAGCGTAAATTTTACACGCGCAGCGTTCCGGAGTATCACCGCGCATTCCTGCCGAGGTTCTCGAAATTTGATTTAGCGACTTGCGTCGGTCCGTGTTTTATCTCCTGTCGAATTACATCCTCCTACGTGTGCGGTGACTCTTCAGTAGCGCGAGTCCGCCTCGCATTCCGCGATAACTAATCCATCTGCCGTTACGCACACGTTACTTTCGTGGAAGAGCGGAATATATAATGAGAACACCGTGAAATTTATGTTAATTATTTCGTAACGGGACAAGTCATCGTCCGGGACCAGAAGACTGGAAAAAGTACGAAAGGGCTTACATTCGATCGATCTCCTTTGATTTCGATTCGTGTCGAGAACGCATATTTCGAGAGATGATTACTCAAATCTCGGCGAATCGGGAGAACCGCCCGCCCCTACAAATCTCCGAAATTCGTGCAACGAAGGCTTTAATGAGGGTGCGCTCTCAACCCGGAGTACCCGCGGCAGATTGCACGCAGAGTCTCGCCGATTATGCATGCGCATGTTGCATGTGGATATTTCGGCCGCAACGTGCCTGTAATTTCGGATTACGGCAATCATATGTGCGCAGTTTGTATCGCGAAGATCACAGATAAGGAAGGAAAGTCCCGAAAAAAAATCCAATGTGTAATTCTTGCACGCGCTGTGCTACGAATTTCCGTAATGTGCGAAAACAAGAGGTGATTGCATTGATTTTACACAGCTATACATACGTCACGTTGAAACTTATATATTTACGAGAAACATTTAACCCTTTCGCTTAATAAATCGTTCACGTGAAAAATAAAACGAGATATTTCTTTGAGTGAAGTTCCAGGAACTACGCGTTAGAAAAGAGATAAACTGTGAAAATAATTACTGCTTGTTAAGAAGAAAAAATTCTTGACGGGTCGCAGGTCACGACTGCTGAAGTACAGCCGCGGAAAATTGCGGGTGTGAGTAGAGAACACCCGTAATCGATTTCGTCGACGCCGAGTTGAGCCAAGTATCGACAATGAATCCCGTGTACACGCGTAATCAGGGAAAGTTACGTCTCGTTTATTGATTTGCTTAAGATCAGCGCTGCATGTATAATACATACGCCGCGATTATGGGCACGCCGTGTATATGATGGAAGATAATGACGTGGTTCTGATATCGCCTCGGAATGTAATGTACCTTAAGGTCGGGAATATTCTGGGCGATCTAATCGTTAATTGTGCAATAAATAGCATTATCCCTGAGCCTTTTGAGGGAACTGCTATATGCATTTTCAAATAGACCAATTAATGTAGCGCGAGATATCGAATTACATTGCGCAAGAGACGATGATTATGATGCTTCGGCAAATGATACGGATATTAATTGACGTCTTGGAAATCTGCCAATAAGCGAAGGCCGTTCCATAGAGAACACACATGCTCGCTCGAATTAATCACGAACGTAATTAAGAGAAGGCATTAGTCGACGGCACGTTGTAGAACGCTTATTACGGTGTCAATCGCGGGAGAAATATCCACGCGCGTTTATCGCGGTGGTATCCCCCGCGGAATAGCATTCCCCGATAATTACACGGTCGGGAGTACACGCTCGGAGAGGCTCAGATACAAATGTAATTTCTCATAATCCCACAATGCGCCGCACCTGTCCGCACCGTGTTATTACCGGAGTCACCGCGTTCCGCATTATCTCCCGCCGCTCGTGGACGTGGCTTTTCACTGCCTAAATTGCGATTTACCAGAAAGCAATCCCGACCGCCTACGTTCACCGTTTCCCACCGCGCGCGAGGCCGACCTCTTCCCTCGCGCTTCGTAACGGAGCGCGGCCTCTGACTCGCCGCATTGTGAAGGGTCAAGGTTCGTTGCCGTCGTCGCTCGATCCGGAGGATTCGGCTGATTAAACACCGCAAGGCTGATCGCGCGCGATCGGTTTGCTCGGTGTGCCGCGATCGCATCGCGGAAAATTCGTCGTACAAATGAGCAATTTAAAGCCGCGGCGGCATCGAGGCATCCCACTGTATCGATAAAACGGAGAAATATTGAGTTGTAGACGCCAATTCTGTGGAAGTGTCGTAGATAAGATAGCGTCGCAAACTACTTCCGTCTGAAGTGTACCGGCGCCTATCTCGCCGCTAATAACAGCGGACTCGAAAGCCTTACGTTTGCGATATGCGATGTAAAAAAGGTTTCTCCAAGTGCCAGCCTTATTAAATATCGCCGCGGAGTGTAGCCGCGGCCGACAAAAATCGGCTCGCCGCTCGGGCGGGCAGACGGACGAGCCGGTGCGGTTTCCTTACAAATGGGGAACGCTCGCCTAACGACAGTTGTCGACGATCAGATATCGTCGCGGCCGCGCGAGTCGACTCGATTTTCCATCAACGGCGCGAATAGCTGATAAGGTAATTAATTGCCGACCAGCAGTTCGCTGCCTGTCCGCGCCATCGCGAAATTACTTTAACGCGCGGCTCACGCTGCGCGCGCGTATATGACGGTATTTAATTGCGTACGCTTAATTGGACCATTGGCCGCGCGTTTGGTCGTTCGACGCAGTGGGAAACACGCAGGAATTACAATCCTGCGTCTATAAATTAGCTCGCGACTTTATTTAATGCATACGAAACGGCGATTTAAGTTACAACTAGCCCGTCCTACAATTTTACCCCGGAAGGGGAACCTGCGAGAGGTGCTATAAACGCGAGGACTCGTTGGGAAAATGAGCAATTATAATTTTTCAAGTAGCTGTTACAGCGTTATAAAAAGCCACGCCAATTTATCATTCAAATAACATAGAGCACGCACAATACGGATCGTCCCACTCCTCGCCAGCGTCTATTTTTACCACTTATCTATCGTCGCGCGTATAATTGCCATCCGGTTCTTATCGCGAACAATGATGCAAGAGAGAGCTCGCGTTCGCCCTAAGTCCGTCCGATCGCGATCGCGATCACGCCGCCTACGCGGCGCGGCGCGGCGCGGCGCACGTTGGTTCTCGCGAGGGCAACAGCGAGTACCGGGGCTGCATAACGACGTAGTTATGTACTCACGTATGGTATCCATGCCTGGTAATGCCCGGCGGCGGGATCCGGTGGTGCATCTATCCGTTTTGTTTGCTTCGCACGCAGGTGGATTAGAGGCCCCATGATGCTGGGCTCTCGCGCTACACCTGTTATTGAATAATAACCACGTACGGCCACGGCCGAGCCTCGATCGGAAACCCCAACCGACCCTGGCATCGCGTAGAAAGACGCGTTGCACGAATCTACCTATCGGTTGTTAGGCGGATTACCTGCAGAAAATCGCAGAGTTCGCAATGAGCTGTGAAAAGAAGTTCTTCGCGGTTCCTTCGCGATGTCGACACGCGATTAGTAAGATTAAAAAAATTGAAATAAATACGAGAATATGAAGAAATTAAAGGTTCCGAAAATGTAACAATAAAATGACGAAATATAACGAATAGAATTCAGGATTGCGATAATATGCATTACTTGCCGAAGGATTTGCGTGTCGATGATTTTATGCTTGATACTCTATTGGAGCTGCATTCCACAAGGATCGGGAAAAACGCGTGACAGCATCTTTATTAACTCTCTTGCCTCATCAATTATTACAAATTCTCAGTTGCACCGCGTAATTTACTTGTCAACTACCGTATAGGCTTCACTATAATACGATGCGGAGTATAGCATGCCGTTGTTATGTGATATACGTGAGATTTATGGCGGGATTTAAAGCAATAGATATAATCCACGAAATAATGATTTACATTTTTTACGTTAGAAGGGATCGTATTTTGCCAGTGATGATTTTGTAAATCATTAATATTCAGTTCACTATTAATTGAGAAATTATAAGATCATATTTTGTGTACATACATATATACCTAATAATTAATAAAATAATTATATAGTATAGATATTTAAAATTATCCTTAACTTTTAGTAGTAATATAGTTTTGATTTATCGGAAACATCCATAATTTCTTAAAACAAAGATTTAAAATATTTAATTTGTTGGATGAGAATTTAACATAGATCTATATGAAGTCATGCATCGCGATGGGAAACAATATTATATTTAATATTCTATGACAAATTTTGTAAGACTTTCCTTTTCCTTTGCAGTGTATCACACTAGTTCTCGTGTGATCGTGGCGGCCTAAATCTTTTTGCGATATCATTCACGATATCGTTACGATATCGGTTAAAAATCCTTCGCCCATAGTGCGAAGTGCGCTTATCTGCGAAACGATAACTAATGCAAACCATTATTTATGATTACCGCCGCAGAGCACTGTGATCTGATAAACATATGGGATACGATGCAAATTGTATGGGCTACAGTTCTGGTCGATGCTAGACCATTCAAAAAATCACGTAGCGTAAACAGTACGTTGCAACGCGAACGCATGAGGAATGCTCCGCCACGTGCAGTGCGGACCAACGGAACGGGCAGGAAGGAAGTTCGCCTTCTCGTATTTGGCCGGACACGCGCGACTGCCGGCGAGATATCGCGAGATATATGCCTACACGCTCCGGCCGGCGCGGCGCGCGGAAGATGTGGCTCAAAGCCGCCGCGTGCGCGCGCGACCGAACGAGCGGTGCATCGCCGCGGGCGCGATGCATTGTACCAATGGAGAAGAGGGGGGAAAACAAGAAAAAGGAGAGAAAAAGAGAAGACATCGCCAGTACATCTCATCTTCTCTTACCTCGTTGCACGACTTTCGTGCACGAGACTCGATTGCTCTTCTTTGCCGCGGTTTCCGAGTCTTCGTGCATTGCGAGCACAGATGCAATTAACGTTGTTAGAACCTAATGAAGCACACGTGTTAATATAAAATATAAAATAGAAAAAATCTTGGATACTCCCTTCGAAATGAGAGATTACGTTTCCGTTCGTTAATGTCGATCGCGAGCTTCAACAAAATGATTTTCCACGCAGCAAATAAAACACTCCATGCGTGAAATCATACAGAGCTGTTAATAAGATTCAATCAAATATCGGCATCGTAATCGCGATTATTGAGACGTTGCATCTGCTCGTCTTAAAGTATTTAACGATGCTGATCTCAATTCGCTTTATTTCTACCTCGCGCGCGGTACGGAGGGAGTTAGAGGATGTTGTAATGAGTAGGAAACGAATCTTGGATTTACGAGCCGCGATGGGCAGACCTTGATATACACGAGATACGGTAATAAACGATTAACCTGAGGAAGATGCGGTTTATCACGCCAACTACCGGAACGCCGAGAACAGAATTTCCAAATGTAAATCATAAATTGTACGCTAAGTTGTACAATCAAGCTGCACATTGATTTCTAAATTAATTGCTCTGAATTATTTGATATATGCGAACCACATATATGCACCTAACTTTAATATATTCTTTCCAGCATCGCAAATATCGATCTCGATGAAATCAGACCACTCATGTACAGTAACATTTTTCTCGTGTAAAAATATCTGCGACTAATCGTAAATTTTTCCTTGATCTTTCTTGTCGCAAATCCCACGGGATCTACCTAACAAAAAAATGGCGTTACCAAATACGACACAGTAACAGCACGGTGGAGTAAGATCGCGATAAAGACGAGAAGAAACTGTGACTGCAACGAGAAGACAAGCATGACGATGACATTAAAGGTAACGATGTGCAAAGATGAAAAACAAAGACGGCTCACTCCTCGCGGTAGAAGTCATCGCAATCATCTTCATTAGAAATGTCACGATATTTATCAAATGATAACTAGAATAAGTGGAATTTCATGTTGACATATCTAGCTATAATCTAGCTATAATCCTGGAACGCGATCTACTCGTTATAATTGTCGATAATTCTCGCCGTAGCTAACTAGATCCATCCTTGAAACTAAACCGACGATGCGAGTCCTTCACGAATACAACGTCGTCATTGTTACACGCGCCTTTTCCCTCCCCGAGTCCGTTCCGCGTATGTATAACCCGAAGCACCGCTCCGCACGAAAAGTTTTATCTCGACTGGGAAGCGCCAGAGTATCGCGCGAGTTGTTTCGCTCGAAAGGGTACAAAGGCAATCTCGCTTAGGCGAGGCATCATCGCGAAGGATCATCGCCGGAACGAGCAGGAATAAGACGCGTCTTCAGACCTTTGATCCGCGTGCATGCCTGCGTGCGTGCGTGCGTGTTACGAGCCTGCGCTCGCGCGCGCGTTTAAGTAAACCCGCGCGATGAGTTACAGCGCACGAAAATAAGAGCAAATAAGGGTGGGCGAGAGAGGCAACTTTCCGACGAGGAGCCAAAGGGGGTTGGCTGTGTCTCGTTGTAAATTACTCTTATCATCCGCGTCTCGCGCGGTTGACGTCCTGACGGCCGAGAAGGTAAGGAACGCGGCGCCGTCGGATTGAAATGTCCCTTACGTTTCTTTATCGCGACCACGGCGACCCGCGTGAATTCCGGTCGATACGTCCGATGGTATCTCGAGATGCGAGGGAGATGATCCTCCTCTCTGTGTATGTACGCCTTTCGCACGATCCGTTCGGCAAGAAAGACAGAAACGCATATATTATGTCAGCTGAATGCACTCTGGCGCACCCCATTTTGTATATGTCTCGCGATCATTTAATTTGCTTTAAGGAATTAATTGAATTTATAGAAACTGTACGAGTTATTGGATTTGCATATATGATGATTACACTGCTTTGCGTGTTCGAAAGGACGCAATGTAATTCCCGTCTAATTAAATGTAATCCCTGTGACGAAAGTGATTAGGCCGAGAGAACGCCTTCGCGATTGTCGTATTAAAGTTGTTTTATTTCTACGCGAAGGCGAACGGGAGTTGTTGGCACACTGCGAGTGACATTAATCTGCTTGAGCGGCGCCGATACGTCACTACAAACTTAGTATTACAGTCCTGTGATGTTACGTAATTATTTCTTATGGGGCTTCTCGATGAGAGAAAATTTTCTTTTTCTTCCGTCATAAACTTAACATACGTACGTTACGAAATACTCTCAAATATTTTATTATCAATATTATATATAAATTAATATCAATATTATATTAAATTCTAATTTAATCCAAAACAGCTGTCATAATAATATTGTTATGTATACTATTTCAATAAACAAATATTTAATATAATAGTTATTTTCATTAATTTCCAATCCTTACAATAAAATCTGAAATATAATATGTAATGAGAAACATTTTTGTTCTTTTTTAAAAATGGATTATACTACTTGATAATATTTCCATGCTTTATGTCATATATTAAGGAAAAATCCGATTCGATAAAGGTACACGAACAGAAGTGTGCATTTATGGTGCTTCTCGACAATTGAGTGCGTTGGTGCGCTCTTGCGCCCACCCCGGCGCACTTTTCCACGCACGATTACCGATCTTCACGCATACACGCCCCAGATTTGCGTAGACGGACTGCGAGCAAAATTGCTAATCTCTGACGAGCGAGAGAGCAAAATCAAAATTTCACATTGCAATAAAAAACTCGGAACTATGTATCTTTACGAGCATGACGACACAACAAAGTCCTTCTTATCATAGATGACTTAACAATGTTAATTATTTCTTAAATAAGTCAGAAAATGCACAAAAAATACATAATTGAAAGCTGCGAGGGCGTTAAACTTGGACAGCGCGTCGAATAAAATCGTAAAGAAATTACCGTCTGAGGAAATACACGGACAAGAGCGACAGTAAGATTTTTCAGGATATCGCGCGCACCTAATCGGGAAATTGGATAAATTAGACGACGACAACGACGAAGATGACGGTGATTAAAATATGCGTTCTGGCGCGCGTCAACACCGAGATCTACGCCCAGGCCACCCTGCGAGCGAGCGTTTCCACGCGCGATTACGGGATCATCGCGGGAGAGCACCGGGGCCGGTTTAAACACCCATCACTTTTTGCACCATCGCCGGGATGCACCGAACTCGCAAGATGCACGGGAAGCAACTCGTAACTTTGCAGCGACGCCGGTGAACGCGAATCGTGCCTGCCGTAATAAAATTGATTAATCTCGCGCTCGTGTAATCAAGCTGATTATTGGACATCACCGCGCGGATGTTTATTCGTGCAAAGTAATTTACCATATCAATCTATATTCGATCAATTTATACATTTTAGAAGGAAAAACGTGTTTAAAATACGGAGATATTAATTAGAAAAATAAGACACTCAATAAATTTGTTATACACAGAGTAAAAAAATAGAATTGAAAATTTTTTAGAGCTTAGTATCCTTAAATAAAAATTCTTTAAATTGTAAAAAGCAAGACAAAGTCAAACTTAAATATAAACCTAACTTGCAAAAGTTAATTTATCTTCCGCGAAAGCTTTCTCTTGGAGAGAAAATATTAGTTACAATCTGATTTTCTTGTAAGATTGTTAGAATGGCGAACACAGAAATATGCAAAGATAAAGCAACATCAGCGGGTATACTTCTAACATATGGAAGTATCCCTCTACGTCAATATTTGTGGTATTTATCAGTGTAAATGTTAACACGAAACGTTAGCGCAGGCTCTAAAATGCCTTTCTTGCGAGATACCACCCTCGATTAGGTAAGTCTTCAAACACGGGAGATCCTCCTCCGTGCTCGAGAACTTTCGTACCGACGTTGCACATGTTTTCCAAGCCGCGCGAATATACCGTTTAGATCTCTTTAAACATACGATTACTCAAACCAATAGAGCTGAGATTTCACGAAAAATTGTCCGTGAAAAATTTTATGATCGATTAATTAATGTGTTTGCGTGTGACTATAAATACAATAGAGTATTCTAATCAGAATATAATGTACACTGTAGCGTTGCATAAGTATTGCGATCTTCCCAAGCCTATCCTTTCCCGAACGTTGATTACGATTTATTGCGTCGCTGTTTGTATCGCGCGAAACTTCGTGCGATGCTCGGTTAATGAGCCACATCCGTGCTCTTCGAGTTCCTCTTCTCGTCGAAGGTCGAAGGTCGGGAGTCTAATCGATACGAGGAAGTAACCGACTATATGTATATATATATATATATATATATAAGAAGGTAACGTTTCGCATTTGCGAGCTGCGAACGAAAATTATAACGAGTAACTAATACGGTTGTCAACAGATTTACACTGCAACACTTACGATTGAATAATTCGAGACAATCATAATATCTTTAAAAAATATATCCTACCTACGTTTCGACTTTGCGCTGTATCAATCCATCGATTAAAAGTCGATCAATCCCGCCGATTAAAAGTCAAGTCTCCTCTTAATTGCGAGATGATTCGAACTGAATGACGAATCAAAGGCGTGGAAACGCTTAATGCTATTGCATTACGACGAGGAAAGTGATTAATTCACTTTAGCAGGAAATTAGTCAGAAGATTTCTACGCAATGTCTTCAGCTATTTATAGTAATGGCAGTAGAACTTACATATTATAAAATCAACGTTTCTTTCGAACGTCGAAAGAATATGCTAATTCGCCCTCTTTAAAACATTGAATCGCATAAATTAAAAGTATTAATAAATTTCCCATGTCAATTAATGTACAAACGCAAAAACACTTCTTCCAATAGAAAAAATTAATTAATCGATTGAATAATTCAATCAAATTATTGATTGAAAAATATCGTCGGTTCTGCGAAGCATCTCTACTCACCGTACTTGAGTCCTCGCCACTTGCTGGCCGGTTCGTGGTACTTGTAACTAGGAAGCACGATTCTGGGCGGCGGCCGCGACTGCGAAAGACAGGGCTTGTAAACGACCATGCACTGTACGCATTTCCGGTCCGTGGGTGGAACCGCCGGATATGCCGGTTGAATGTGCACGTAGGCCATGGGGGTGGCCGATTGCGCGGAATAATAATTCGCATATCGTTTTCGCCGATCACCGTTCGTCGCCTCGCGTCGATCCGCTTTCTGAATCGCAGCCAATCCCGTGTCGCCGATCCTTCCTCTGTAGCCTCGCGCATCCTTCCGTCGATCCATAGATCGGGTTCTTTTCTTCAGGAAACCGGTGTGCCACGTCTTGCGATTGTCCTGCGAGAAAGTCGGTCGATGCTCCGGAATGAGGGCTCTGTTACCGATTCCTTGATCCTGACTCGTCCATACGAAGTTGCTCGTGACCATCAGATCTTTCAAGTCCTCGCCGCGTGTCACTTTGCGTTTCTTGTTGTCCGGTGGAATGATGGAATTCAGAAATTGGTAGGCCGTATCTTTCGAAGATTGTTCATTACTATTTTCATCTCGAAGTTCACTATCGGCATCGCTGTTTAGATCCTTTAAAAAAATATTCTGCGATCTACCATTTTTATGAATCGAAAAATCAGTCTCTTGATCGTTATACTTATTATTATTTTCGTCATTTTGCTCATTAATAATCGATTTTTCAAAGATTTCTTTGCGACGAATACCGTTATCACGTCCTTGAAAATTCCGCGATCGGTTCGAAGTTCGCGCAAACCAATCACGGCTCGTCTCACGTCTCTTCCTAGCAGGATCTCCGCGATCCCGTTCTCCCGGCCAATTTTTACGATCGTGGATCGCCTCCGCGGGGCTCATCGCGGAAGATTGAACTCGCTCGCGATTCCCGCGAAAAAAAAGGAGCTGGTCCTCCTGCATTCCTGCAGCGAATTGCCGCGCATCCCCTTCCGCGGTATTTCGTTCCAAGGATCCAAGAATCGCTGCTTGTTTCCCGAGCAAAGACCGAGAGGTTTCTTTGGCTTCGCTCAGTCTATCGATGTCTCTATCGTTGATTATAGATCGGGAGGATGAAGGAGTAATTTCCTCTTTGATTTCCATAATCGTGCCGGTAATCTGCAAGATATGCGGATCGAAGGATTTATATTGATCGCCTAATCGCGCGTTCTTCTCACCCATCTCGAGAATTCCTTTTCGTTCGTCTGATTTCGATGTCGATGCGGCGATCCTCGGAACACGATGATTACCAGTCCTCTTCGAGTTCTGAATATGACGAAGCATCAACGTCGAAGAGCGAAGATAGTTATCGACGTTAATACTCGCCTCCCGCGATCTAGGAGCCTGTGCGTCTCCACTCACGACATCGATCCTCAAGCCCCATCGATCCTCCACCTTCGATTTCGATCTCGATCCCGTCTCTACCGTAGTATCTTCCTCAAATCTATCGTTACGTAACGTCGAGGAAGTTGCGACGTCGATCATCGCTCGTTCACTGCCCTTTTCATAACGCTGTCTTTCCCGCTCGGTGAGCCTTCCCGGTTTATTCTCGTCCGATGCTCGAGTCTCAGTGTTCAAGTGCGCGTCGGTTCGTATAATTACAGAGTGTTGATCCTGCTCCGAGAATTCATCTAACGTACTGCCGTCTTCGTTCACGTGGAGATTCCGTCGCGACAGTCCGTCATCATCGATTTTCCGATCGTCGACGTTGATCGATGGCGACACCCATTGCTTGTCATAGATCACGCTAGTTTCCTCGATCATTGATCCGTCGTCGCGTGGATCCAGTCGCGTGCTCCTCTCCCATCGCCTGTCACCTTCGATCTTTTGCGGTTTGACGATTCCGTCCGTCGAGGCATAACTCGAGTCTTCCTTCGTCGCCGATCGCTTGAATACGAAGGAACTGTCGCTTTTCGATTCGTCGATCAGAATCGATCTTGCAGAACTGCCGCCTTCTGTTTGACTCGTCGACTCGATCCACCATTGCAGACCTGCCAGCAGAAGGGTACCTGCTCCGAGGGCCAGCACGCCCCAGGCCCAGATTGATTTTCCGAGGTACATTTCTACCCCATAGTCAGAAGGGAGACTGTCTTGCCCCACACGACACCTGTCATGATGACTGCATCTTCTCGAATGATGCGCGAGAATGATGTCTTGTGGACACTCGATTGATGATAACGTTAAATATTTTTGAGACGGGTTTCTACCAAGTTCAAATATTGATTCAGAAGATATTAATAATGAACACTTTTTTGCATCACTATAAAGTCATGAGAGTCAATAGTGTAATTTTTGTGATGTTTTAAAAGTTGTCTGTTATATAACTTCGACTTTTAAAGCTGGATGATGCGAGATTGAAAGAACTGGAACGTTGGCACCGCCCAGGATGATTCTTGAATACTTTTCATGCCGCAGTAATTGCGTAATTTTTTAACGTGATGACTTGCGATGTTTTTATAATTTTTTAAACATTATTTTTAATTTATATACAAAGTATTATAATGTTGCACATATTCGGTGTGTTATGCATACCGTTATCTCTCAGACGAAAAATTAATTTATGGCAAGATTTGGTTATACTGAATGTTGCATTTAACAGTTTAAATAATTGTACGAGATACGAAATTTAAAGAGATATAAGATAAATTATTTTCACGATATAACAAACACTTAAGCAAACTATCTGAGTTTGCTGTTCGATTTTAGAGAAAGTCGGTGACAACTTCGCGAAATATTCGATGAATCACTCACACTCCAGATGAGCACTCGTTCTTGTCGACGTAATCCTTCCGCTTCATATTAAAAAAAATTTCACAAATTCCTACTTTATATATCATTTTCATCAATGTTGTAATTGTAGACTAAAAATCATATACGAAGTTAAATTTCTCGCACCTAGAAATTCGCATTAGATAATTCGCCTGTGCGTATGCGAAAGAATTCTCAACAATACCGAAAAAAGGTCACGAAAATCTCGGAGCACAAGGAAACTATGCGTGAAATTCTTGTGCAGTATTTTTTTTACGGATGATCTCATGTATAATTCTAAACGATTATCTCACTTTGCTATTTTTCAGATCTCGAAGAAGAACCGGAAGGCGAGCACACGTGAAATCACGAAGAGGTGTACGTGTGTACCGGCCTCGAGCGCGGCTCGCGAGACACTGGCTTGATACCATTACCATTAGCTTGGCCGTGGCTCTCTCTCTCTCTCTCTCTGTCTCTCCTTCCCCCGCGCTTCTCACTGTTGCCTCTTCTTCATCTTCTTCTTCCGCGCCGGCATTCATGTTTTCTCCCTCCTCTTTTTCAGGAGAGGACCGAATCTCCGTGTTTACTATGCCGCGCACGTGGGTGTGCGGGTATTCGAGCGGTTTCGGAGCATTGATACCAGGCGGGCCTTCTTCATCGGATACTTGAGAGTCCTTTGATATGTACGTCGTATCGATGACAATGTATTTCGCATCGTTTGATGCCTCCACAGTAACGTAAAATTTTACAAATGTACAAATGGTTAAATTATTAGACTTAAACTAATTTTCTGGATCGTACATGTATAAGCGCCTGATATTGCGATCGATCGACAAACGACTTCTTTGATATCGAGTAATTATGTTGCATAAAATTGCTGAATGCACAAGCAGTAATGTTCTTCTTTCATTGCACATTAGTTATATGCGTTATCTAGACCTACATCGATAAGAATATCTCGTCTCATTTTTTGCTCTGTTACCTCTCGAATATCTCGCTCAATTATTATTCATGTTTTCCGTGCATTTCTTGCAACATACGTCTGAAAAACGTACTGGAAAATACAACGATTTTACGAAGAATTTAAAAATAATCGCAAGTTAGTGATTTCCAAAAAATCTATATGCATATATCGTATATGCCGAATGATTTAAATGACGGAAGTTGCGCACTCATTGTTACAAGAAAGACGATGTATTGTTATAAGAAGACAATGCACGATTTTAAGAATAGCGTACATTCGCAATGGCGAAAAAAATCAAATGTCAAGTCCCGATGTTGCAGGACGATGACAGATGCCGGAAATTTATGATTCATTTATCACGCGGGTACTCGCGAGTTTAAAAGGTACTCTAAAGATCAAAGCGTCCCTTTTACGAAAGCTTAAACGTTAAAAAGAAATTAACAAATATTCAGAGGAAAAGAAAAATTCTCGTAAAAGTTGTAACGCACACTCGCGCTCGATGACCCGTGGAGATCGAGTGTGTTTCAATCGCACGTCATTTTCCGCTTTATGCAATTTCGACACGCTCATAGACTAAGAAACGTGACGTCTATTAGCATTGCCCTTTCAACAACTAGTGGCAGACGGCGGCGGAAGTATACGTATCGTATATAGACAGTAGTCAAAGATATTGCTGAGAATTATCCCTTTAACCTTTAACCGACGCCAAATAAGAATTATTCGTATTACTTGTTTTATAATCAGAATAAATAATAAAGAATTAAATCAAATTGAATTAAGATAATAAAAATTAAATGTAGGTATAGTCTGTATAAAATTTCCATATGCAAATTTTCAAAATTGATAGGAAAAAAAATGTTTATAGTCGCCTGCGTGGAACACGAATTATGATAATTGAGTCAGACGCGTAATCTGTATATTAACAGCAGTCTGCAAGAGCTACTTGTATGCGATAGCCTTTCCGGGATTCAACATGCACGTGCCGTGCACCTGTTATTTCCCTGCACACCATGGGTGATACAAAGCGACCGCTCTTCTTGTTAATTGAATACCGGAAAGCCGCGCGTCGTGCATACAAGTGCACTCCGGTGGGTGTTTTATCGTGGGCACGAGTTTTATGAACTTATTACAGGTGGTCCCTTCGGCCACGCGTGTCCGCCTGTGCATACACGAGGCTGTGCTAAGCATGTGCTCTAGAGAACAAGCCTCCAGTCGCAAAGATTGATTTGATGTCGGTAGATAAAAGTTTTTAATGTACCTTCAAATTGGAATCAGAAATTGTACACTCGAATAGATCGGGACATTTATAAACTGAAAAACGCCTATGAAGATTGAACAAGCTAAAGAATGTAATTTAGAGATTAAGATCTTCAAATGGTACAAAAATGATTAGTGAATTTCTATGGAATGTCGCCCTCGGTAAACAGGCGGAATTTATTATCAACGTCGACTTCTTAATTAAGATTAAGAAAGTTAATATATCCGTTCGATGCATTTTTATGTATTATCTATCGCACCATTTTCAAATCATATCTCTTATTTATTGCGCAAGTATTAATAATTACGCGCTACCATGCGCCAGCACGCCTATTTCTTTTTTTCCTTTTCCTACTTGGATACTTGCCGAGGGTTTTAAGTTCAAACCACCTACGGTTCGTCGAACGTACGGGTTCTCGTAGCTTCATTTTACGCTCGCTATCATACGCCCGATGTTGTGCAACGACGTCGCCTTATTATGAGAAAGCTATTTTTATGGTGGATTAGAGAGAGGTATGCGATCACACAGAGCTCTCATATACGCGCTCGCGCGCGCGCGCGCGCACTGGAATCGTGAGTCGTGAAATTCACGGTGCCTTTATGGGACGGATTCCTTCGTGGGACTCGTGAGTTCCTCAGAGTACGATGTCATCGATCTCAGTTTGTTCACGACAAACACGGCTGTCTTCTCACGGGGCCTGGCGTTAACAAGCACCGCGTTTCGATACATGTAAACGCACGAGCGACCAACCAATCGTTTGCGCTCCTCGATTCATGATGCATGTTTCGATGCATCACGAGAATTCACTGAAACGTTTCTCAATTAAATCTGGCTGTAACGAATAATTGTAGAATTGCGCCATGCTCGAATAATTAAATTGCATCATCGTTGCGTTGAAATTTAATCCGTCCATGGAAAATATTAATATCCTTTCAAATAAATATTACAAAAAAGACATATCATCGCTATTAAATTGAACCGTTAAACGGTGATGCAATTATAGACATTATAGATAAGGTACAGCTTCGAGCGCGTGGCATTTATCTACGAAACATTGCTGCGTCACATATTCTTTCATAATAATTTCCGACAGGAAAAATTCTCGCCTCTCTTTGCCGCGGCATCGCCATGATTAATAATCCTCACCATCAGCGAGACAGGTGTATATCTCTTCATAATTATAATGACAAGTTCGGCGATCGTACCGACTATTCGAAAAAGATAATTCACTTGATATTGCAATTTCGGTTTTTCATTTTTGCTCATAGTAAGATTAATCTCGCGCGTGGCGTGGCACAGCGCGATAACTTCGTTTAATCGTAATGATTAATAATAAAATAATTATCGGTAGCGCAAAACATCATGTTTTTCGTCCATTTATGCAATGCAACTGCTATCTCGTAGTAATCAGTGCTGTACATTTATACGCGGAAATTTCATATCTTGTATCAGTATTTTTCATAAATGAAAGATAGATAGAGAGAAAAAGAGACATATGAATATATTGAAATATATTCATATATTTAAAAAATATATATGTATTTAAAAATAATGCTTATTAAATGGATCAGTCCTGTTTATTTGTGAAGTAAATGTAACACATTTGTCCTGTGCTTCATAAAAAATAATATTATTATAAAATGATTAATTATATTAAGAGAATATTTATTATATAAACTTCTTTCATTTCCATTTTATTCGAAATACACGTTATTACTTTAACATGTGTTTTCTCGCGTGCGATGCAACAATAAATTACAGAAACGAGAAACAATTCATTTCGCACGTGGTTTATGTGGTTTACGATTTACTCGAGGAAAGGCCCGTGTAAGCATCTCGCAGACAAGACGTAACGTCGCGTGGACGTGATTTTACGAGGCCGTCGCATCTGATGTGGGCAGCAACAAGATGCAGACCGTGATGCACGAGCTCTACTAGCTGACGATTCGCGAATCCCCCCGATAAATCACGACCGTGATATGTGCACGCATCAGCATCGTGTCGCTTCATCGGCGTCCAGGTGTGGCTTGTCCAAGCACATCGTTCCAATATAAATATAAATCCGGCTCGTAAAACATAATGAGAGGCGCGACGCGATGATTAACGATCGGATGCACCGGAGACCCACCAACGGGTTGTCTGCGCCAACAATTTCGACACCCGACGCGACTTCCGGAATGCTCTTTCGGCAGAGGAGACACGTGCATTCATGTGCACTTTTCAAGTGGTTTCTTTAACGGAACTATATGGTAATAGAATACGAGGTTGCGCAACGAGACATTCCTGCTTAGTTTCTTTGGATCTGGTTTCTCAGATATATCTGCCTCAAAATACCGGAAGTTAGATATTTCTTTCGGAATCGTCTGACAGAACAATTTTTAATTCGCTTCATCTTTTATTTTATCTTATAAAAAATTTATTTATTTAATTTTATTTTTGCCATAAGTTTCTTTCGACCACACACATGGCAAGAAAATTATCTTTGAAAAATAAATAATTAAACATCTCGAATTTTTAAAATATCTTTAAAACCATTCATGTCGACGCAAGGCAGGAGCAAAAGTAATTTCTAAAGGAGAATTAACGATAGTTTGTGTATGTGTTTTGGAATATTGTTTTCTCTCTCGCAATCCCGCGGTCGCCTCGTAAACGCACGAGAGAGTCAAAGTTGTAAAACGACGAGTGAAAAACAATCAATTTTACCTCGCGATTACCAGGAGGGACATCCGCGAGGATTGGCGATGCCGATTGATTTAACGAAGGTATTACCACACGATGGCTTCACGTCAAGCACGCAAACGAACGACGGAGGCGTGGCGCGCGTAACTTTCGCTTTCGCACCCGCGAATTCATCGCGGCCGTTCTTGGTGATCGCGCGCGAGTAAATCGCGTCCGCGGCACGTAATGAGGATCCACGGGGAAAAGATTTACGATCGAATTCATTGGCTTCGACCTCTCTAACGGATCTCTCCTCTTCCAGTCATCGTAACGGTCTTGCCTTCTTCTATTGGACGCGATCTCGTATTATGGTGGATGTATACGTTGTCGGCTGACATCCTTATCTTCCTGGCCGTCGTCGGCCAAAATATACGGCCAATTTGCAATTGGCAACTTTTCGCGAGCGAACTCGGAATGGCCAATCTTTATTAAAAATTATTTTCCGCTGTGGAAAATCGTGGCGAAATTATGACAAATTGTGATCGATGTACGAAAGATATCGTTAAATAATTATAAGACAAGTATTTGACGTATGATTAAATTTCGCTACTTGGATTTCAAGAAATCAGAGCAATGATCGAAATCTAAGAGTCTCAAAAAGCGGTATTTATTCTCGGAAAAGAAGAAATTTTATGAGGTATTCATGGTGGCACAGGTGGAATATGTACGTGACGGCGATGTATATCTATCGGACCAACAACTGTAGATAGCATGCCGCGTGGGCACGACTACTTTTATACGGCTCATTCGTCCCGCATACAAAACTTACCGCTATCTGTACTTCCGCGATTAAATCACCCGTCTTTTTCCAGGGTTTTCCGGGTTTTCAAGCCTTGGCGGTCGCGTCTTGTTCACGAGGGAAGGTCTTGCTCACGAATAAACTGTAACGTTCTTCGTTTCTCCCTTTTTCTCTCTTTCTCAATTTTTTTTCTGAAGAAAATACCTACAAGCGAAGATCGAGGCCACAAATGTAGAAAGTTGGCCGCGACTTGTACATGAGTCTGTTCATTGTGTCCTCCGCTTTCCCTCCTCGCACCCACCGTACACGATTCACACGACCATAGGACCGCAGTGGAAGTCCTCCGAGTTCTGAGAGGGCATTCATAAGGAGAAGGCCGATAATACCGCGCCAGACGATACGTACGCGTCTATACATGTGCACGCTTGTATATGCAAAAGTACGCACACTACGGCACGAAGATTAGATGGCAGAGAAGGAGAAGCCTAATCGCGCAGGTAGCCGAAGACGCAAGGTGTCCCGTTGCAAAGCGACAAGGTGCTCACGCCGTGAGTGTCACAATTTCTCATACTTTTCCATTGGATTCACGCGACGCCACTTCCGATGTACCACCCGCCAGGTGCAAAATTAAATGCATTTCTCGAGATTTTAGAACGTCGCAAATTTATAAGTCAAATTATTAAATGTAAGATCGATGTACGAAATGTTGCATGTGTATGTGAAAAATAAACGAACTTATTTTAGTTTGTATATATCTCTAATTTGTGGAAACCTAATCAAATGAAAACACGTGGGCTATCTGATCGAGATTTATCATGGAAAAATCTTTCCTTTCCCTTTCGGAATTTTCTTGCCTGAGTTGTTTGCTCAAGTTATTAGAGTTGTAATAAAATCTTAAAACGCAATCGTCGTATTAAAATTTTCACGTCATTCATGACCTAAAAGCAATTATTTATTGGGCTTTAATCTGATCTCGACGGCCTCTATGACCTTCTCCTCTTTCAACTTCTAGCAAAAAATAAAAAATTGTCACGTAGCGCTAAAACGAAAATTCTAATTTGTATTTAAGAAAACCGAATCATCTGATTTTGCAGAATTCGTTGAGTAAGCGATAAATTCGCATCGCGCTCACAGAGTCGTTAATAAGAACTTATTGATAAATACGTCACGCGCTATCTGCATCGTTCCTTTCGTTTTCTTCCTGTCTCTTTTTCCTTCTTTCCCTTTCTCGTTTCATTCGTGCGCCCGTTCATCGCCCACGTGCATCTGCATTCCCGCTGCACCGCCACGTACATACAACCGAGCGATAATGCAAGTAATTACGCTCGTCCGAACGCCACCATTATTAACGGCGACGTTTGCATAAATCGACGATCGCGATAATCGGTCATGCCGCATCTTTTGTATCTTCGGGCATCGGAACGTTTCCGGTCTCTTTCTCTGCCGCGACTGTTATTACACCTTGCGTGGGCGGACGATAAAAACGCTCATTGACGAGATTACGGGAAAACACGGTTCATAACGCGTCCTTGGTTATTACGCAATGATAAAATGCACTCCCGTTGTCGATGATTATTCTTCCGACGCGCGTGAAGGTAAAGTGGAAGATGATTTTATTTAAGGTGTATTCATGGGAAATAGAAAATTGCACAGTAAATGTTTAATTATTGATGTAAAAAAAACTTCGAGTATAAAATCTTACGATATTCTGCATCTAACGCAAGATTGAGATAATTTTAACGTGTTTCAAAATATCTCTACCGAAATCAAGTGCGATTAAATCAAAAATTGATCGTCGCTTTCACGGTTCACAGCGATGAAGCGATCGAAAAGCGAGAGCGATTCTAAGATACGTTTTTGGGAACTGCCCCTTTTTCTGTCCGTCACGCCGGGTTACGCTCCCTTTTCGTTAACAAGCCGTCGATGATCCCGAGTACCAAAGGCAGTATTAAATCAGTGCCGCTTTTTCATCAGAGCGGGTCTAAAGGCACGCATTTGACTCCATTACGAAGCGCCTAACACCCCTATGCCCCGCAGTCGTTCGCTAAATCATAACTCGGGACCAGTCTAATATCTCGTAAACACTGTCCACTCGATATCGAAAAATACCAGTCGCCTGGATTTATCTGCGGCGAGCGTGAGATAAAATACAGCCTGTTAGCGAATACGCGAGCTGACGCATGTGCGTATGACTCTATTAGAGAACTCACGTTTTTACACTTCTCTGTTTCACACGCGGAAAGCATGCGCGGATTATCGTTCTAGAAACGCAATTCTAATCATCAATTATATAATCCCCATATACATGATTGCGAAAATTAAAATTAATAAACATAATTATATAATATATGTAAGCATAGTAAACATGTTTAAGGATTCACAGAATTAAAACATTATAAAATGTTTCAGATTATTAATAATTAATAAGATAAATGTAAGCATTATTAATAAGATCAAGCTGAACCAGACGTAAGTATGTAAGATTTGAATTATTATCGAGATCAAGTAAGATAAGGCTAACTCGAACATCTCTCGATAGAGCCGCACATTTCCCCGCTACCAGTTTGCGGCAGATTATCTCGATAATCTCTTTTCCTTAACCATAACAGCCTTGATCGCGATACTATCTCTCACATTATTATCCAGTTAGAAAGACACGCGGTTATCTCCGTGGCCGCTAACTCGACGACCAGCTCTTCGTCACCTGCCAGCCGGCACGTCGCTCATGTTTGCTCATGCCGTCTACCACGGACGGGAGGAAGAATCCGCGAGTGTGTTGACACGTCCTAGTGCCTGCTGGTGGCAGGATACCGTTGATAGGACTGGCTCCACCTTCGGGGACTCATTGATGTAACGGAAGGTTACCGCGAGGGCGGGCAGGGGAACACGCGCGCGCGGGGAAATGACTTAATATGAAGTTACAAGGATGCTATACGAGCGATGGCCGGTGGCGATCGCTTGGACCACCCAGGAGGTGATTGCTGTGGAGAGGATCTATCTACAGTCCACGTTGCCTTTCTTCCTACGTGCTTAATAGTGCCGGCTTCGCATGCCGCATTCCTAGATCGTCCTGCGCCAGCAGGAAACTCTCGCTGGATCTCGCCGCGAGCATCTCGAGGATGTCTTTCGTTGAGAAAATAGAAGAAGTAGTGAGAGGAGGAGTACTAGGGGGGAAAATCATCGGCTGTGTCGATACTCGTCGAAAATGAACGGTATTTCTTTAATGATCAATGTGGGATCATTTGACAGATTTAGTAAGTCTCTTTAATGCTGCTTCGTCTTCTAAGTTTCTTACTAAATTTATTATTAGATAAAAATAGCAGTCTACGAATTATTACGATAGGATTGTTTTTAACAAAATTATTCCTTATTAATGAAAAATGGCGAGAGTATTTTAAAATTCTTAAACATGTGAATGAAGATTCATCATTAATAGTAATTTAAAAATGTAACAAAGGGTTTCAGTTTTAAAGAAAATTTCTTCGAGACAATATTGTAAATAAGTCTTTGAAAAATATCACAGTTTTTTTCAATTATAATATTCCTCACATTTCCGTAAAATCACTTTAAGAACTCTGAGGCCCGATATGTACGCGATGTTCAATGCGTGCGTTATTAATTTACCACTTTGACGCTAGTGCGTTAAACGGCCTATGTATATTAAATTCCGTTGCATAAATTTATGAAGGGAGTGTACATTCATTAGTACCCCCCTCGACGACAAGCTGTGCACCTTCGTCGATCGTCGCGGTGCAGGCACCGCGAAATATCGCCGACTCAAACTTGCCGATAAGTCAAAGAGGGGCAGGGCAACATAATGCCGCTCTTCATGTTTTATGTATGAGAACAAGATTACTTCGGTACCACCCACTTGCCGGGTGCTACCACGAGCCGTGATCCGAAAGCCAGGTTTTGGTCTACCTGCGAGAAAAAAAGTACCTAGCAACAAGGCGAGAGGAACAATGGCGATTGATTGTGAATCGATATACAATCGAACTCTGAGTTTCTATGCATCGAAAAATCCGGCAACGTTATGCAACTGGTTTTCATTATTATTATATTATGTTCTATCTTTGATATCTTTAAATATTAAGATTAATCTTACATCTTAAATTTAATCTACTAAATAATTATTTCTGGTTAAATTTGATGTAAATAATGGTCAACAAGCTATTATGACTTGTGGAATAAAAATATTGAATTTACTTGTTGCTGAGCATAATTATTGTCAATATTGTACGAAAAAGTAAAAACTATTTGATTGCAAATTGGACACTGTTAGTGAATTACGACGGTAACGTTAGTAATGTTATAAACAACTCGCTTCTAAAAATCGTCGTCGATAAATTACGCGCACTGCAAGACCCATCAAAAATAGGGCGAAGGTGCGGTTGCTTACACACACTTGGTGGCAATGATTACGAGGCGCGACACGCGTATTTGCATATTATCGCCATATTTCTGGGGCTGCTCTAAATCTCACGTCGCATCCCATTAAGGTGTCGACAGTACGACGGGAGCAGAGGAGAGACGTAAAAAAGGAACGAGAAAACTACGAGGCGATGGAAGTCAAAGGGTTCGATCGGTGGAAGGAAAAAATCAACCTGACTTCATTCACCAGGGTGTTTTATCAACATTCTCACATGAGCGGCCCATGCGCGTGATTAATGAGAAAATCGACATTCCACGGTTTTACACCATGCGAGTCGTGCATTGCTTTGCCTCGGGCTGCTTATAAACAGTGTTTATACTAGAATTTGTGTTATAAAACTACCGGACTTGAGAAAATAAGCAGGCTTAATCGACTGGAAAATAACGCTTATTCTCCTTATCCTAATCTAATTTTTCGTCGATAATTATTCGTTATGTCGATCAAAATTGCACTGCGTGTGCATATATTAATATAAAACGTATAAAAATAGGCATTAATATGTAAAACCTTAAAAATTAATTTATTCCTCAATCGCTGTCTGATATGACAGAATGATTTTGTTCACGTATTTCTATTTCGTTATACGCAATTTATGAATAAACATTCTATAAGTGATAAATCTCACGGTAATGTAAAGGTGATGTAAAGGATGTTTTAAAGCAGAAGTGGAAGTAACTTAATCCTACTGCACAAATATAATTTGCATATCAGACTACTGATCAAAGTAAATCATTACAGCTCGACAGCTTGGTAGATTCGAAGCGGAAGTAGACATCTCTTAATAATATTCATTTCCAATATTATTTTGTTTTTAACAGCGTCAATTGTCTCGCGGGAATTATCAGGAAAATAGCAATTTTTTAATCAGTTTTCAATGCATACATAATTTCGCGATTTCTCAACAATCTCAGTGATCAGATAACCGTAAAGATAGATAAAAAGATTTGAGATCGGCGAAATTCTCCAGCTACTTGATACACGCCTTTAGCCCGAAGCCGAAGTCTCGCATTACGCGGTCGCCGCGGCATACCGTATCTTAGACACGCGTGGGCGAAATTATTTTCTCGTGTAACGTCGCGCAGTATATTACCACCCTGTAAATTAACTATCGCCTGCCTTTGCACTGTGTCCCGGGTGTTGCAGCCCGGACGTGGGCGACGTCGATCGCTCGCATTATTATATTCCGCGATTGTAAATCAGACAAAACAGCAAACAGTTAACGTTTTCTACGAGTTTACGTACGATCGATCCGCGATATGAGTTGATTGTGTTGGTCATCGCATCACTTGTCATCGTTCTGAAGAAATTCGAGGAGAGAATTCGCTAATTATTAAGATTGTGAATAAAAAAAGTATGAATACCTTTGATATTTTGCAAATTAATTACAGTCGGAAAGCCTCCATTCTTCTTTCCTTACTTAAAATTATTTAATAATATACATCGCATAAAGAATTCATACTTTCAAACTCCTAATTGCAACACACACGTATCGATCTGTCATAGATAATAGATATTTAGAAAGATAACAGAATCTCTCGCTCAGTACTTTTTACTTTATTTTGAGCGATACGAAGCCAAGGTATCAATTTGTATCATGAGAATTTTATGCAATACTAATTTTCATTACTTATTTCAAAAAGTATTACGTGAAATTTCTATATGTCAATATAAAAATGTTCAAATCTAATTAGTCTTCAGCATCATTATTAAAGGATTGTACTGTAATAGTTATAGGCTCCCTTGTATACCTAGATTCTCTTTCACAGTTTCATAATGACGTATTATTATCTTGATTACCTATAATACGTTGCGGACGCTTGAAGTGTGCGCAATCTAATTATCCTTAATTAGATAAAGTACTTTTAAAAAATCTATAGAGACACTGAAATTAAGTAAATTGCTTTTAATTTGAACACAGATCAATTTAATCAACTTGAAATATTGAACTTTTTCGATATGATTTTAAAAATACTTATTGTGCTATCTGTCTATTCGGATTTTAATAAATCGTATCGATAGATTATTTCATACATAAAATTAACATATTATTGCGAGAGAAAAAAATATTAGATATCCGTGATTGAAACAGAATTAAATTTAAAAAAAATCTTGTTTATCGGATGATCGATTTTTATTACAAAATTATTCAGGTTTTAAAAGATTAGAACATTGCGCGCGTTACGCGCACGCCATTAGGTTGTTTCAGAGTCATTACTTAAGTTGTTTTATAGTTGTCACTTAAGATCATATCAAGATTATTTTAAAATTAAAGGGGAAATAATACTTGCAAGAATCGATTTAACATCTCTTTTTTAAGAGTGGCTTTTAAAATCTACTATAAAAATCTCGAATAAAAACAACGAGCGATATAATGAGCAAATGAAAAGTAACTTCCAATGTAAAAATTCCTTCAATTACATATTACAGTTGTGCTTGTAATAAATAATGTATAGTATAACCGCATGGTTAAATGAATAAGCAAGTTTATAATTAATTAATCACAACTCTCTAGTTCAAATGCGTAATATATGTATTATTGTTGTAAGTTAAATCTATACGGTAAATAAATTAAATTTCTTTCGCTCTACAGATAATTCTGTCTTGCTACACCTGTCAGGTACTTTGTTACTTGTATTATAAAATATATGGTTTTGTTTCTAGTCTTGAAATATTTTTTTATATTTGTGAGATCGATCATGATTTGTTTCATTAGCAAATTTTATAATCCCCGTGCAATATAATATACGTTAAAGTACCTATATATCATACTTGGCACGCGTAAAATACTATACAATATCGAATAATAATACGCGGATCTATATGAAATTTATGGATTCAACGACATTAAATCAGGCGGATCGGCATTCCGGTACATTCATCGTTGTTCGATTCACGGTACTGGTTTTCGATCGACGCGTTCTATTTCCATGGGTTTTATTTTCTGCTCCGGCATACGTGTACCTTTTGATTTATTACTTTTATCGTATTATTGATCGATTTAATTATCGAATGACCAGCTCGAAATTTCATGATTTGCATTTTTAGAATATAAATCTAGTTAGAGTATATTTTTTTATTACAGGGTCAGAATGATGCGTAAGGTTTCCCGCAACTTAATTAATTATAAAAATCTGACTCTAATTTAATAGTTTATATTTTTCACCAGTCGGAAAATTCCGAATGATCTTTGTGCAACTGCTTGATTTTTAAATAAATTCCCATTAATTTTGTTTGTAAATATCAGTAAGTGTATCTTCATATTTAATATAGAAAAATTTACAGAAAAAAACTTATAAATATATAATTTCGCTTTACTAACATTAAGATTATTGAGATGAAAAACGATTTGTCCTTCGAACTTTCACCTACTCGGAATCGGTATTAAAATGACCTCAATCACTGCACATATGATTTTTTTGTTAACAAAATTATCGCGAGTTATGTATTTACGAAGATAATATTATCATAATGAGAATAATAGACGTACCGATGGAATTACATTAACGCCAACGAGCCTATTACAAGTTTAGCTGAAATTACCTTAACGCAAAAGCAATAATCTCTGAGTTACCTCACCCGCGCATATAAACTTATACAGAAAAAATGAAAATTACTTTGGCACAGAGATAGCGGCTCGCAGTTGATAAACTTATCTATATTCCACGAAGTAATAATACTCAAACGAGCGATTCCCACAATCATAAATCCTAATAGTTAAATAAACACGCAGAAAGTAAAAACAGATCATCAAGCTTTAAATAATTAATGTACACACGTATGAAAGAAAACTGAAACGATGTAAAAGCCATAGATTACTTTATTCATTATTCTAATTATATCTCTCATTATACCAAAGTGATGAGAGTGTCCGATTAATATTGCTTTATTTCTTCGTTGATAAGTCAGTATTAATTCATATTCACTCGTTTCACTATATTATCTTGTACATCGTAAACTTTAAACTATTACATCTGTCCCTGTCTACTGAGTGCATAAACAGCATTTGCACTGATCGTTAAAAAAGGGACGGGTCGACCTTGCTGCAGCGGCAGAATTACCGTAACGCGAGTAATCTTGTCGTCGATCTGTAGTTTACGGCGAAAAGCGATCAACGCGCCTGTTCGTTGAATTATTAACCTCGCTACGCCCCGATCGTCTATTACTCATGCTATCGAACTTATCTCTCATTAGCCACACCACGGCATGGCTCTTGTACGATAAACTGGCCAATCAGAGTAACAGATTGAGTATCTTTCGCGGGGATGATGCCGATTTAGAAGCCAATACCATCATCTCCCGCAACGTACCGACGTACGGGTGAGTCGTCGTTCATTTCATCGGTGAATCAACCGTTTTCCCGTTAACGGGCTCGAGAAAGCGATAGCTCTCGCTTGACGTGTGCAATAAATCGGATATCGCGTGTCAATTTATAATTGATTGTCGATTTGCTGACGGTGGGAAGCTTTGCCCAGATGGGATACGTACAGTGCATTTCGTTTCATTTTATAACGTGATCTGTTAACAAAATGAAGATGCTGCGGAGAGAACATTCGTCAAATCGCAGCGAATAATGATTGAAACGTCTACTTCAAATTGCGAAAAATGATAAGAATGTATGCTGAAAAAGTGTTAAGTTTACTCTCTCTTTCTCTCTCTAAAGGATATAAATAAAATACATACATAAAAAAATAAAAAAGTTCAAAGATAAAATTCAATAAAGTTGTCTCACTTTGATAAAGCTAAATTCGGTATAGATTTTAATGTTTGTCTTTCTTGCACCATGTTAAATTTTATCATGTTAAAATTTTAATTTATATTGAGATTTATTCAAAAACTCATGTGATCCAACTTTACGTTGCATGTAAATAAATTAAAAGACATGAAATCAGCTTTATACAGGTGAATAAGCAATACACGAAGGAAACTCTCGTGGATAAATCGTGAATAAAATTATTTTATTCGAATAATCTCAGCGTTGTATAACGCGAAGTCGAGGCTTAAATCGTTCTACGCGATTATAAATGTGACACTGCGCGGTTTAGAAGCGCGAAATCACCGAGAGTACCGAATATATTCAAGTATTCGGTACGTATTTCGAGAAATACTGGCGGAAATTTCACTTCACCGGCTCGTGATTTTACACGCCGATGTCTGCCGCCGCGAAGGCAAGAAAAGGCTTTCGTATTTATTTACTGCACGTTTGCGGTATTTGCTAGTTGCACGGCCGCTCGCGGCGTCGAATATAAATTTCCGATTGATTTACTCCCCTTGCGAAAAAGTCTGTATGTACGATTTGGTAATAAAGTGCTGGGAGTAACCGAGAATGCATTACTCTCAATTGCTTGTATTCTATAAACAATAAAAAATTTCTGCTTTAAATAATATGTTTCGTATAAACGTATTTTATAATTTTAATACTAGTGGTGGTGGACGCGCGCCTTAAACTTTATCTCAGCCAAATTATCAGAACGTAACCAATAAGATATGAAAATTATTTGCTAATTTTTTGCTTTTAAAAATAATTTATTATGTACTTATGTAAATGCATTTTGCATACCCTGTGCAACTATATTATATCTGTTACATTTATAAACCACCCGAGTATTTCTTATCCATATTACATTCAGGATGTCGAATGCAACTTCGTCGAGACTTGGACAAGCCCACCTCCGCCGTTGAGGCCCGCGGGCACCTTATGGAAATTAACGCGG
Organism: Tetramorium bicarinatum; assembly: GCA_928718305.1. NCBI lineage: Eukaryota > Metazoa > Arthropoda > Insecta > Hymenoptera > Formicidae > Tetramorium > Tetramorium bicarinatum. The sequence continues at coordinate 10,023,311 of OV788328.1, forward strand.
CGCATGGAAATTGATTGCCTACGAGTTCGCGACACACGCGGAGGACCTCCCGCAGTCGTCGGAACACGACGAAGGGTGTGATGCATCGCGCGCCGCGTACGCTCGGCCTCGCCCTCAACCAGGTGATCCAGCGAGCTATTTCCCGAGGGATGATTTATTTGGCAAGGCGATTTTAATTACGCGCCGGGACATGCGCCGGCGGAGTAATTGCGATATTAGAGCGGGTTGCACGACGATCGGCTGCTGAGAAATTACGAATGCGATGGTGGTCTCGCGCGTGGCTCGCGGTGACACGCGTTTCGCGAACTATAACCGTATACATATATTCTGTAGATATAATTTAATTTGGAAGAGCGAAAAAATAAGAGTTAATGACCCTGTTAATTTCTAGGCGAGGAGAAATCGATTGATAAATCTATAACGTTTGACGAGATTAAAATGGTACATTAGATTAGGAAATTATTAGTAAACTAAGATATTTCTCATAATTTTAATGACATAATTGCTCGACTACGAGATTACGGATCGATACGCATCAAGAAATGCACATTTTCTGATTTCAAATTATGCAAATGATTTGGGATTGCAAATAGGAGATTGAGATTGAACATGTGTGTGTGTGCCTGCGAGCAATAACATAAGTGGGATATGACTGATGTAAGGGTAAATAGATACATTATATCTGTGTATAATCTGCGACGGGACGCACGAGTTTTTCGCGTAATTTTCTGTTATGCTATTTTAAGTCGCGTGCTGAAAATGCAAGTCTCTTGTGTGAGTCCCATAAAAACAATGTTGTATTATAATAGCTTTTTAGTTTCTAATTACTAAATAATATGCTCTCTACTGACGCTTATATTCAATAATAGCAGCTTAATCGAGAAACTAAAGATGTGGTGAACCCGTTGAACTTGCGTGCATATTAGTTGCACGCATGCACGGGTGGCAGCTCACCGAGACGATGCCGGACAGATAACACGTTAATGGAGTTTTAATCCCCAGGTAAGTAATTGCTAATGAGACGATAGAGCAGGCCGGCATTTTCATACGAGAGAAATTATGCCGGAGATGCGTCGACCTTGCGACGATATTCTTCGGAAGAGACCAATAAAAAAGCATCTTTGAACATTCCAATGTAATCAAGAGGCTAATGGTGCACGAGAGATTCTGCAATTTTTCTTATAAAATTATGTAACTCTGAGGAATTTTATCGTAACGTTTTAATAACTTCTTAAGAGCTCCTGGAATTTTAATAATAAGATCGAATAGATTTTAAAACATAATTTTGCAATCACGTGATTCTATTATTTTGCATTAATATACCAATTTATGATTTTTCGTTCTACAATTGATATTCGAAAAAGACTGATGCCCGAAAAATTTATAATCTTTTTTTCGTTTCTCACGTGCGGCAGGAAAATCAATTTAGCGAGAGAGGAGTAGGTAAATCAACAAACCGCGTGCAAAAGTCGGAGATAAACGAGCGAGAAACTTAATTATTATTGTTCCTCGTGATTTATTTTCATCCCGCGCCGGGATGCGATATTGATTATATTCCGTAGCTCGTCGAGATATCTCAACCACTCCCCCGAGGTCTCGAGGGGTTAACTGCAGGATGTACGACGCACGCGGCATCTTCAATGTACATACACCTGCGCGATGCACGTCGTGATGCTCTATAATATAGCTCGCTGCATCGTGCGCATTACGTTTATTTGAACGCATTAAGCCCAATAATATTTTGAATATTTTAAATGATTTAATGCAAGTTTATTTTAATATTTTTTAAAGAGCTGTCATGTTTATATTTTTAAGAATTGATTGAACCTAAAGTCAATTTTCTTCCGTAAGACATCGTCAAATTTATAATTATAAAATCTATCTCCTGTATATTTATATTACAATTAAAATATTTCATATTATTATATTTTTAATATACTTAAATTCTGAAAAATAGTTGAAGTTGATTCATATGATCGAACCACTTTATTCATATTTTAATTATTTAAATGTAAATTTGAATCAACAGAAATAAATAAATATAGCGTGACTGCTACACCGATAATCATTTTCGGAAAGCTAAATGATAGCTAATTTGTTTGATAAGCGACTTTAACTTATCGCTACGTATGAAAAGTGATATGTTTGCGGATGCGCGAAATGCATAGCGTTTTACGACGAAGGCTTCAATCGAAATCTCGCGGATGAAAAGCACCGGTTGCTCCAGCCTGAGTGGATAGAACCTAGACGAGAGCCGCAGAGTATACGTTGTCCCGATCAAGATAGAAGAGATATATGGACTTGCCGAGCGAAGCTCGTGATCTTAGCCCTTGGCACAATCGCAATTGCTTGCCTATCGTTGAGTGCAATCGAGGTCGGCATCCTCGATTCGCGTACTCTTCCTCGCAATTCTTGTTACTCTCCACGAAATTCTTATGTAGAAACGGCGGATTTTTCCCGACAAAACAATCTCGAAATTCATTTGTCTTTCGATGATTAACACGACGACTAACTATACTTTAATAAGTAGTTTAAATATAATTAACCAATAGCGATGTAATATTATTTTAAGAATTTTATGGAAATATAGATATAATAGATATTTTTACACAAAAAAATAATATTAAATGTACATAATTACAATTATTTAAAATATTCAGTAATAACAATAACTTTTTCTTTGATTCTTTTTCTTTTCTCTAAGTAAGCAAACATAAAGAAATATGTAAAGATAAGTTTGAAGCACAGTGCACGACATATAACATATATAAATGTCTTATTTCAATGTTCAGTTGACGTAACTAAAAGATTTGCAAGCAGGCAAAGTAAGAAATTCAATGTTGAATGATGAGCTTTAATGTTTCGCTTATTATCTATAAAATTAATTAAGAAGCAGACCGCCCGCTGACGCAAATGAAAATTCGCTAGGGTATTCTGAAGTTTCCTGCTTCTGATATTTCATTGCTGACAGACACTCCAGCGGCCAGCAGGAGCCTTGGAGTTTCATGAATGAAATCTCGAGATCGTCCGACGTGCAGCGATACATTAACGTTACTGGCCAGACCTGGGTTCTTTACCAGGAATCCTGAACACGTTGCCAGGTGTTGAGATACTTCTTCTCTAACGGGTGAACAAAATACACATCGAGCGTGCTCATCGTCTATCATATTTTCTGACGTTATTGTAAATCGATATTGTAAATGTAAAGAAACATCTCGTGATATTTCGATATTCTGTTTAACATTTTCATATAATCAAATATCAAGCATGTTTATAATATGTATATATCCGTTTTATTTAAATTATTTTTAATTAAAATATAAATTATATTTTAATATAATTAAATAATATATATATGCTGTTATCGAAAAAAATTAATTATAAAGAATATATAAAGAAACATTATTTTTTAATAATTTTTGAAATCAAATATTTTTCCAATTCCCCTTTAACCATCTATTTCTTAATTCTTTTGCTACATTAAATCCTTTTTATACTTATTGCAATCGATTAACCGAGAGATATTCGCACCGTTCAGTGTGAAATGAATAATTCTCAAGCAACCAGCATTAAATGGTCGATTGCTGCACTAATTAGAGACACTTCAATCTAGCGATACAGACGCGGTGAATGTTCATTTTATTCCACGATAATTAAAATCAATGAGGGATATATGTATATGCAGGGGACGAGCAAATGGTCACCCGTTAGAGACACAGCCCACGCGCTTTGAACGAGACGTGCAGACTCGTTGTATAGGCAGATGGGTATATAAGGAGTTAAGGACCAGCCACGCGAAAGAGACGGAATAAAGAGGAAAGAGAGGAGGAAAAAGAAGAAGCAGGAGCTGGCCGCAAGAGTATCTGATGGGCCGATTGCATCATTAGCGAGTATACGTGCTCGCTAGTGAATTCACCGGGGAGAAGTTAGCTTGGCAGCCCGACCGATCGGCGAGCACCAATTAAATCTGATAACGATGATCTTTTCGACATTTGATGGAAATGATGTAGAACTTCGGTTCCGAGTCACGAGAGAAATCCAAAGATCCACAGAGTGTCGGATGCGTACCTCGGTAATGAACTACGTAGACTAATACTCATCAATGAGTGGCTGTTGGTGGTCTTTAATAAAAACATATTTATGACGGGAATAATAATATTTAACTGTACTTCTTGTAATAATTTTAGAGACTGAAAAATTAAAGTTACACATATATCGATCTATAGGATAATAAATATTATTAGAACTAGTATGCTTTTCTTTTTATCTAATTTTAAATAACAGCTGATTTTTCTGGCTGTTAATCGTTGACTAAATGGTATAATAGATTGCCACACTTCACGAGTGTATAACCTAATTATCCTTAATTGGATAAAATACGTTTCAAAGACTCGTAAAGATATCGTGCTAATTTGAATTAAAATAATTGCTTTTAATTTGAACGCAGATTGATTTAGTGATATAAAATTTTTTTATACAAGAACATCCCAGTCCCAAAGACATTCGTTTTATTTGGCTGTACTTTAATAAACTGCATTACTCGGTTATTTTAAACTATATCATTGCATTTCAAAGTACTTTCGCATATAATAGCGATCATTGTTGAAAAATCACGACGTCGCGACGGACATCAGGGAACGGCATTCCGCGATTTCGTCAAGTTTTTACGCCGCGGGAGAAACCACGCAAAGAAGAAGAAGAAGAAGAGGCGAGGGAACCGTGCGCGGGAGACTCGCGAAATGTTTCCGTTCCTGTTAACCGGTGGCGGAGCTGCGGCGTGCGGAGAGATTTTATCGGGCCTACGGATCGACCGCACTTCGTACGTCCACGGCGATTTAAAAAGGAAATGACGTTTTATCGCGCCGCACGATCGATAAGGTATTATTCTGGAATGGAAGCTGCGAGTCCGCTCTTCACGGCTCGGCGCGTAAGAAATGGAGTATCGTGCCCGACGAGATATTAAGCGTCACTCATACTGTATAGTCGAGCTATCAAGAAGTAATCCAAGTACATACGTGTCGCGGCGATTTAACATCTCTATGTTTTATCAGCGCCGTCGCTGTGTCTGCCGCTGATAACCGATGCGTTCCTGATGATCGAGAAGACAGGCTTATGATCTTCAATCACATTTGCTCTGCTCTTGATCAAGAGATTCAGTTCTTTTCTTAATATGATATAAAGGAGCTAAAAAAGTATCTCCGTAAAAAGTCGAGCAAGCAAAGAACCTAAACTATTTGTAACTACATTTAAAAAAATATTAACATATTTTGAATTTATCAAATTTATCAAAGAATGCAAGGCTAAGGTAAAATGGAGAATTTACGGAACAGCACGGTGTGTTGAGAAAAAAATGAAACTATGGAATGTGCTATAAAATGAAGCTTTTCAAAGCGCATCGTGGAATTCCACGCTCGTGGAATTTCAATCGTCAGATAACACTCGAATTCATGAGCTCGCAAAGTGGAACGTTTGTGATATGTGCCACGAGATCGTCTACCTACGTGAAGATGGGCCCCCCCTGTTTCTTATCGACTTGTATCACGTTTGTTTCGAATCGACACGCTGGTCGCCAGTTTCCCAAGGTGATCTGAATTCTTCTCTATGGGACATCTGTACCATAGCGTGAAGTTGAAAAAAAAACTTTTGCTAGATAAAAATTCGAAGAAATATTTTATAGAAAATTATATTTCAGAAGAAAAGAAACAATAAAGAAACGCAATATTTTATGTAACAATAAAGATCTGCTGTGGAACCGTATGCCTTATCTTATTGTCGCTCTTTCTACCTTTACTATCCACTTTTACTGTACCATCTTTTCATATATTTTACTCCCATTTTAAATAGTTTTAATATGAATATCCAAGCACATTATTCGAAGCGCCTATTAACTAAAGCCGTATTTCTCTCATACCAGGATTCGGATGGCTTCCGAGGAGTCGGTACTCCCGTTTAACATCGTTTTTGAGACGCGCAAGGATTCTAACGAGCCGCGTCGAGCCTCGATTCCTCAAGATCGCCCGGCTTCGGCTGTAAAACCGCGCTCTTTATTTTCCGCCGTTATCCGCGAACGTGCATCTACATCTGCTTATGCAGATCCGCGGTCGCGATACTGCGCGCACACGTGGGCGGACTGCGAGTCCCTCGCCCTGGGAGATCGACTTATCCGGACGGAAACCCGAGAACCGCGGGCGACGTATATATGCGCCGGGGATTGCTTCTGGTAGTCGGCGAAAAATGCCATAGGAGAAGCCTCTGGGAAACGCGGCGAGGTAATTACCGTCGTTTGCCGCGATGGTTTGTATGCTCAACGCAACGACGGAAACGCAGCTGGTATCGCGAACAGATTTGATCCTCAAACGACGGAACTGTGACTTGATGATAAATCGTGCTGCAGATATAAAAAATGGCAGTGTTGCAAAATAGTTGATAGAGAAAATTAAAGTAGGAATGATATACGTGCTAGCTGTCCATCATATTAACTCCACCGCTGTCTGATCGAGGACTTTCTAAAGAGACGATCAAAGAGATAATCGAGAAGATAATCACTTCGTTTGAAACATTGATCAGTTGGGAAACTGGCACGTCGTTTTAACAACGGGTCTTTCTTCTGGACTAGGTCGCTCCTTCGAACGAACGATTGTGTATAAAATATCGCTATGACTCCAGGGACGTTGACAATACAAGACTAGTGATTCATCTATGCAATGATTGCGTTAAACGCAAACTTGTTTACGCATAGAAAAGTTCAGGTGCCTGCGGGGTAAATAGCGCTTTGTGGAAACGGTCGTCCGATATACCATTGCTGCCGCATGCGTATGCATTACGTATTATGCAGCGTCTTTCCTGATACAATCTACGTATAGCCGGCGAGGCGAACGATGCCAATTCTGCTCATTCGTGCGAATACTAATGCGTTTTCCCTGCGAGCCGTTTCGCACTCACGTGCTTCACAATGTTACGCTGCGTTACGCCATCGTAATATTCGTGCGAGACGCATTGTGTACTTATCGTTACCGTAACGTAAATGGGCAGAGTACTTTGCGCGAAACGCGAGACTGCCGCGCGACCGTCTATGCAACTGGAACCTTCAGTACAAATGACTTGGTTTTGCCTATTAAAAATATAATTCACGATAGCGAATGCGACATTCCAAATTCCAAAAATTGTACAAATCTAAAATATAATTTCACGTGAAATAAAAACAAACGACTCAATAATAAAAAAAAAAATCTTAGATTATAGATCTAAATTTCGATATTAGAAGCAGCCAAATTAATTAATAAAATTCTAGCGAATTTTTCAAAAGACTGAAATAAAACACGAAAGATCGAAATGCAGATCTCGGGGTCGCAGAGCAGAGTGTCGCCGAAAAATTTGAATGTACAATAATCTCCGAATTTTTTTCGCGGTTAGGAGCACGAACGTGTTTCACAGACAGAAGTTAACGTAATATTATGCCCGCCGACTTCCGTCCACCGATCATTACTCAGGCGTAATGCGTATACATTATCCGGCTGGCGTATGCATGTTACATCGCTATTGTTGCGCTATTGTGGACGCAGGTGGAAACTTAGCCAAGAGCCTCTCTCGCGAGAGGAATTGCCGCTCCGGTAGCAAGAGGGGCACTTTTATGAGGCGAAACTCGGTAATGAACGAAAAGCACGGATTCTATTGTCAAACGCGTTCACCACAATGGGTGGAAAAATATCCGTCCATTATTACAAATAGTCGGGCATTCTACGGATCGAAGAGCCCGTAAAACGGTCTGAAAATGGTCCATAACTCGTGGAGTAACAAAGAGAAGAACTGAGAAAGTATCATACGCGTGTTGAGTTAACATTTACATTAAAAAGATTTGTGGTCGTAAAAATTTACGAATATTTATGCGAAACTATAATGATAATTTTTAGATCAAAATTAAAGGATTCTCTACTTTCAATATACTTTCGATAACTTGCAATGTTAAAATAGAAGGCAGTTTGAAAAATTAATGTTGACGATAATATTTTATATCATTTATAGATTTTTTGAAGTTAAAGACTAAAGTATCATAGGTTCAAAAGCACATTTACTGAGCGATCCCAAAATTCAACGCAAGAATAACGATGACTCGTTTACGTGGCATCTTCGAGTTTTCCTTTTTGTCGACCTTCTCGTTTGCTCAAATAAAGACGGGAGTTCGTTTTGGCACGTGTCCCGATTAAGATTGTGCCGCTAATTGTGTCTCAACCGCATCAGCAGCCTGCGTGGCAGCGGTTATTTCGGTACGTCCGGATGATGTATAGTGCGAGTGTATTTATTTGAACTTCATGTATTAATGATTTTGAAGCGAAAATTTATCGATGAAGATAGAGCGTTGTGTAAAGAAAAAAATAAATAAATTCTAGATAAAAGCACATAATTTTAGATTTCTTTTAATATGATCTTATTCTCTAAAATCCTAATCCTTCCATTTTTCATGACTCTTTAATCCCAAACAAGATGTTCCACATATAATTTTCCGTTCTTTATGGATCCGAAAATATATGATTCTTTGATCCTCTAAACTGTTAATTCTACGAATCTTTTCATTCTACGAAATTAGATTAATTTATTGCTTCTTGCCTTTGAAATTTATTGCTTCTTGCTTACAAGGCGGTTCAATTTCATGGGTATCTAAAACCGCAAACACTTTCGTTCGAATCTATAATTACATGGATCTGCGATTTTATATATCTATAATTTTACAGACCCATTTATCGTAAATTCCACGGAATCCTGCAGATATTTAATTAAAATATACATAATATTATAGATCCTCTTGCAAGATATGATTCCAAAAACCTGCTCTATATAGTTTTTACTAAAAAATGTTTCGCGGCAAATCTTTTTTCTTGCATAGATGAATATGCTATACGACTTCTCGGTCTACAAATTCTTCCGGTTTATAAACCGCCTTATCTTTCAACGTTTATTCCGATAAGCGAGATTTCACAGCACTGACTCCGCAAGGCACGCGAAGATCTGCGATTCCGGTCTTCGGCGATGGAAAATACGACCTTATTAAGGTGCTACGTCGTAGAGTATCGCGCGACGCGCTTTAAGTACGTCGACTACGTTAATTATGCTTAAGTTAAGGATAAAAGTGCCTTTGGACATCACGATCAAATGGATCCGCCACGTAAAAGCAGGTACATATGTTTTTCTCTCGATTTCTCTTACTTGATTTACTTAATTGCGCTGTTTAATATTTGCATGTCCATTCAATTCTACCGTGGGACACATTCGTTGAGTTAGTGCGTTGCGTTTGATTGCATAAGCTGAATTAATGTATCCTGACGCAGAGAGAATAACTAACAAACCGGTGGAGTTTAACGTCACCGAAAGATTCTCAGAGAATCTCATATTAAGTAGTATTAGGAGATTTGGAAAACTAGAAACGCATTTGAAGAAAAGAAATATAGACCTGGAGATGCCTTAACTTGTACATAATTCCTAACTGCAAAATATATCGCATTGAATGATAATAGCACTCGTATAAATTGGTATTAACGAATCAATATTTATATATTGATATTTAGTTGTGTTGATTGGATTTATGTTAACTTGCTACATCTTTTAAGCAAGTTTCTTTCATTAATCAAAAGCATTTTAATATTGAGTCGAAAAAAGCGGTGAGAATTTTCTCAAAATATCGCGCGGCAATTCATAAATTTAAATTCTTTCTCTCTACATACAATTATCTTTTCAATATTTTATTTTCTTTTCAATATCACTGATGGTATAATTAACATAAAAATTAAAATTTGTTTGACATTATTAATTCTAGAAATTCTAGATATGATTTTGATTTGAAGTTTGCAAAATTTATAAATTGAGTAATATATGTACATATATGATATCATGAATAAATTTATTTCTAAAATAAGACGTTTATTTTTTAATATAATTTTTAATAAATATAATCAATGGTAATATATCTGTCTTATTTTTTTAAGTATCTCTTTAGATATTTAAAAGATGCGCATCACAAATGGATGGTTCATCGATATCGTGTAATTTATTCCGGGTCGCTGGCAGTTGACACCCGCCTCTTTTTCTCATTTAATAATACAGTGAAATGATTTTGCAAATATCGCAGAAATGCCCAACCGATCGATATCTCTAGGGAGCCTCAAGCCTTTGACGCACAGGCGATGCCGGTACAATCTAAAATTTACAATTCGTGTCTCGATCGCTCGCCTACGTTATTCACGCATGAGCAGTCCCTTCGCATAACTAAGGATAAGAGAGTAAAAACATCGCACTAGTGGAAGATATATTTAGCCTGTAGAACAAGATCCTAAGCTTATTAAAAGAAAATTCAGACTTAATATATTAATATCGCTACTAATCGGAGAAGAGTGCATGTTAAGGAACATTAAAAATAAATATCCTAGTAATACAAACTAAATTTACAAAATATCGATTCATCATTTATTTATGCGAGTTGCTATCCTATGATTAGCATTCAATGCAGTATTTTGTACTTGTTTCTCTCTCTGACGTCGACTTGCGTATTTTTAAACTTTCGCCGACTACAATCGCGAAATCTCAGCGAATCAGTTAACAATCAATCATGAGTATCTGCGACGCGACATTTACGGGCCATTATCAATAGTCCCATGCACATCGAATTAATTTCCCAGTCGGCGAGGAAAACCGCCGGTCTCCGTTTACCTCGCCCTATCTTGATATCGAAATCGCGAATACGTAATGCTATTTCTCGTCGTTAATGCTACTTACTGTGATGTATATGATGCAATTTTCTTCTAAATCTCTTGGCAATTTGCATTAATTAAACAAACGAAAAATTTAGAAACTGAAAGATATATTGGCATAACAATAATTTATTGTAAGCAATTATGTTACTAAAACGGAAATTGTATTTTTTTTAAGTATTTTAAATCTCGGAAAACAGCTTAATAAATAAATGAAATCGCATGTCCAATATAAAGCTGAAACTCTCTGCACGTTTAGTTAGGGCATCACACATGATTGAACTAGTGCATAAGCGTAGCATTCGCAATTGCAGGATTCGAAATGGCTGAGTTTCCGCGACTGATAGCAATAATCTGACAGGTGCATCAACGTCATTTATGTCGCCGTTGAGACTATCCACGGTTAAACGGAGCGTATCATCCGCGGACGAAAGAAAGAAGTAGGTGGCATCCCATCGCAGGAAGTTAATTAACATCGCGGACGGCACTCGGGAGCCTCAGATTGAAACGAGCTAGATCTAAATAAACCAGAAACTCATGAACGGCGCGCCGTGTCTCGCGGGATATCTGCCTACGTATCTGATGCCACTTATGACGTATGCTTAAACTAACGCTCATTGCTTACGAATAGTCGATCTTCCAGTCAATCCTCATTACCGTAGAAATTCATCATCTCTTTCCACATCGTCCCCGCCGGGAGAAAATACAGTTTGACTCTTCTAATTACGCAAAGTCCAAAATTCCGGACGAATGACACATTACTCGGAACTCGAATTAAGAACAAATATTTTCCTTGGAATTTAATGCCCGGAATTATCAGAGCCGTAAGTTTTAGAAAATAAATTAATATTATAAAAAAAAAATATTTCTTATTTTGCTTAGTATCTCATATAGGTTTTTCACGTAGAGTAATTAGAAAAGAGATTTACGCATCGCGCTGTTATAGCTGGATTAAATTACGATACGCGGACCGGTCGTTTTAGCACTAAGCCGACGATACTCCGATCCATCGAGATCGCACGATCCTTCCCCCGTAACGGGATTTCGAGCGGCTGTAGATTACGCGACCGGTAGAAATCTCGGTTATCAGTACGATGACGAGAAAGCGTCTCGGATCCGGCCGGCGACGCTGAATAATCGCGATTTATGGGATTCCTCATAGTAGCTGGCGATCTGGCGGACCGATCTCGAGCGGAATTTGCTGGCCGACTCAATCGTAAAGGTACCGCCACACAACGAGGCGTATCCGGATTTTACGCGTGGCCTTTACGAGATTATTCTTCCCGTTCGCCTCGCTCGTCAGGAACATTAAATTCTGAAACATCATATCGAAGTTTTCTCAGCTCGGCACGGCTTCGTCACCACCCTTACTTGCTTGTAAACATCTTCATAAACGTTTTAATGCGACCGGACTATTACGTCGCGCTACGCTCGAGTTATCTCGCGCGATGAGCTTTGCTTTTGGTGCTCCTTGTCGTCTCTGTCTGTTGAATCTAATTTACACGGTAGCGTCACTTTTTGCCTCGCCTTTGCGGCCGGCTTTAAGTTGAAGTTGTCCGACACTTCGTTTAATCGCCACCATCTGTCTATGCTGTGCATACTCAATTCGATCTTCTATCAGTAATCGCTTATGGCGATGTAGCTTCACTTATCGCGTTAAAAATAAATTCGTAGAATCAGTAATGCAGCGCTAATTATTAAGATTCTTATTACTCACATTTTTAAAATTTTTCTAATCTTTTTGAATAAAAAAAGATGTAAATAAAATGATATGATATAGATAATTAAAAGAATATACAACTTTTACGAAATCTTCTACATGCTTTAATTTTTGAGGATTGCTCAAGACAGATAAACGAAGATCAATGCAGCATTTGACGATCCGTGCGAAACAATGTACGCTCGTAAACGCGATCGTAAATTAAAATTAGCCTAAACGGATTACGCGAACGGTATTCCGTAATAAAAGTATGCGTCAGTCCCGTAAATCTCAGGCAGCGTTCTAAACTGCCTGTCAAGGCGGATAAGTGCAGCGTACTTAGAATAGGTCGGGATAAATATCGCGAGTTTGCGTTAGAGTAAGATGAAGAGCCGCGCATTACTCTTCGCATTCGTGTCTTGGTTGAACGCAGGCAGGCACGGGACTACCTTCGTATCGATATACGTAAAGCCTTTCTCAGGACCCATAATAATACTGTGATTAATCTGTTAGATGGTATAAATTTTATTTTACTGCCATTCTAAATTAATAAAATGATGAATTCATTGTACTTCAAATGCAATCGATTATAGTTTATAAGAGAGAGAATTATCAAATTTTTGTTATTTTATGGGAATATTTTAGTGATGAATAGTGATTTTTTAAATTGATAATTTATTTATTTTACGATAAGAAAGATAATTGATTGAATAAGGAATTAACTTAAACAATTTGTTTCTATTCTATTTTAAATATGGCCCTAAAAGCGAGTACATTTCGTAATGCAAATTTTGTAGCTAATAAAATTAGTGAGCGCATAATTTGGTTCTAGATTTAATGATGCAATTTTTCCTTAAAAAAAATTATATATTTTTTCACTTATTGAAAAATGTGAGACATTATTAATTCTCTTCAAAGTTTTCAAGTCAATTTTTTTTTAATATAAAGTAAATAATCTTTATAATAATATAAAGTAAATAATTTTTATAATAATTATTTTTAAACGATTTGCGTACCTTTTTTAATTTAAGGTTGTATATTATTTGTTATTTTAGTCTAATTTCCAAATTTCTTTCGCAAGAGAAACAAGTTCTTCGAAAATGAATGTCTTCCTATAGGAGCTTGCGATGATAAAACGTGACGGGCTGACTTTGTATCGCAAAAGAGTCAGCGCCCGATAATAGAATCTAAAAAGAGCATGCACATACCAATGGCGGCACTTACCTTTGCAGCCGTCCGCCGACAACCCGTAGTGGTCCACGTCGCAGCGATCGCACCGGAAGCCGACGACGCCGGGCGCGCACCTGCACACACCGCTTACGGAATCGCAGAACCCGTCGATGGCACCCACGTCGCAGTCGCATTCCCGGCAACCTGCGGTCACGTTCCCGTAGCCCTCGATGCAGGAGGAACAGTCACGACCGGTGAACAAAGGTCCGCAAGGACACTGACCGGTCGTTTGCTCGCACTGAATCGAATTGCTACCGATGAGAGAGCAATTGCATGCTGAAACGCAAACGGTATCTACACTCGTAATGTATTCTATTAACGTAATTAATGACATGTCCTTTAATCTAATCACTATGTTAATTTGTTTCGCAGTGGAAATTGATTGCCGTTATTTTTGATAGATCTATAAAAATTTAAATTTTTATGCAAGAAATTGAAAATCAATTTTAACTAAAAAATAAAAAATAAAAAAGATTGTAATAATTTTAAAAATATCAGAGATTCGAAATAATTATTGACAATTATTAACTAAGTTCAGGATTTATAGAGATTAAATATGAAACATATGAAAATGCTTACGCATGCAATTCTGTTCCAGAGGATTTCCGAAGTGCGCTTCTTTGCATCTTTCACATTTCCAACCCTCTGTATTGCCGCGACACTCTAAACAGCGACCTGTTTCTTGGTCGCAGGCACCACCGTTGCAAGGACACCGTTCGCAAATGCCACCAGGTATTAGAGGATTACCGTAGAATCCTGCATCACAACTGTTTACCCAAATCGAAATTAAAGCCTTCCGATTCGATAATAATTTAGTAATAATTATTACTTAAATATACGTAACTTTAGAAAAGATCATCGCATGGCACATAAAAATTGTAGCTATTATGTACGGAAATTTTTTATATATTAAATTTAAAAATGTCTACTAATTTTTTAATTTTTCTTTTGATTCATAATGTAACCTTTTGAAACATTACAAAATTGCAAAACGCAATTCCAAGAAAAAATCGTAATTGATTAATTTGCTGTGAATAATTTAATCAAAACATTTACGCATATTTGTTATTTATATTTGCGATATAATTACTCTATTTTTATATTTTATAACAAAAACATCATTAAAAATATATATCATTAATTTTTCTTACGTTTCACAATGATCTCCGGTGTACCCCTCAGGACATTGCGTGCACACGTATCCACTATTTATATCAAAAGAATTGTCTAACTGACAACTCGGACTGAAATTATTAGATTCGACGGAAAGCGGACATGCGCATTTCTTACAATCTTCACTGGTGCCTCTCGTTGCGATACCGTAGTATCCTATAGCGCAACGTTCGCACTGTGGTCCTACCGTATGATGTTCACATGTCTGAAAATTATGCAGACGACCCATCACGCAAATCAAAATTAAATGTTAGTGAATTAAAAGATATAAGATATAAATAAAATTTACGGTTTGAAAGTTTTAATTCTTCTGATTAATGGCTAAAATTATTTAGTTCTTAAAAAAGATGCAGAAAAAATGATCTAAATTAAAATTACAATGTAAAAAATTGAATTATGTAAGAAAAAAATGAAGAAACTTTCGTATATTGTTTTTTGTTATAGAATCCTTAAATTTTTTTATTATTTTTTTTAATAAAATGTTTTTAATTAAAATGAATTTCAATTTGCTTGTTATTTCGTTCACCAAATACAAAAATAAATCTTTTTGTTACTTTTATTCGTATTTTTCCTCGACAATTTAATTATTACACTCGTAAAAGCGTGTGTATATGAATGTCTGTGATGTGTAAATGTATGTGAATGTCCGCAGTGTGTTGAGCTCGGGTCCGTGGGTTTGCTAAACCCAAATGACTGTGCGGATCAGTCATCCCTGCGGAAATTTAATTTTCCCAAAGAAAACTAACTGGTATCGCTCTCTGTAGAGCACAAATATGCAACGAATGAGTAAGGATCGTTGGATACTGAGTCGATAAAATAGCTTGCGCGATCTATAGATCTTGAGATCCATGATCCATGTGAGCTTGGATACTTTAAGCATGCTGCTATACCGGCTGAAGATTGAGCTGAATACCTGCCGTAGCAAGATATTTCAGGTAGCTACAGTAAAGCCAGTTGCACACTGGGGAACTTTTCTTACACATTTTGTATACTATATGTATATTTTTACTAAAAAAAATTTTGTTGTGTTAATAAATTATTTGTGACGTTAAAAAATAATTTATATTTCACCGCTAATTTCTTTATTAAACTCATTGACATTTTTTAAAAATGTCTTTTATTATATTAGTTTTAATATTTTTAATTGTGGATAATAAAATAATAATAGTAAATAAACTTTTATCTTTATATTTTACATTATATTAAATTCTGTTTTTTATATATATTATCTATTAAAATTATAATAAATTATATAGTAAAATAAATTAAGGACTTACCCCACATTCACCCATCACAAGATCGCAGGAACCCGCGTGGCCATTGCAGTCACATTTCATACATATATGATAATTCTGATGATTGGAACCGTTGATGGGCATCTCTACGTATCCCCACGCACATGTCTCGCATGACGTTCCCGTGTATCCCTCGGGACATTCACACACTTCTACTAGATTATCAGTTTCGCCATCCGATGATAATTCGCCTACCGTCAATGTGACAGACTGGAGACTGGGAAGAAATAGAAAGATCGCCTTGTTACACGTTACTATAAAGCTAAAATCTACGCGCGAGCTATATGTTCGATAAAGAATTGAAGATTTATGCACCTTCCTTCGATTTGCTCCGAATGATATCGCGCTCTTATCATTAGATACTTGAGATCGGCGAGGACGCGCATCATCTGCGTCCTCGTTACAGGATCGCCGCGAAACTCGGTTCTTCTCAATCTGGTCGGGATGTCCTGAATGTCGCTTCGCACATGAAACCAGCCGTGCTCTCGTAAAGGTACCGCTATTTCAGCTTCTTGACCATTGTACTGTTCCTCGCCATACGCTATGTGCATCCCGTTGTTACCCTTCGCGAGTGAATTTCACGTTATTACATATCTATTTTCCTCCTCTTTTTGGATTAAATGTGCGGAAAAATGCGAGAGCGGATATTTACAACTAGAATAACGTTGGGCTCCGTTGTTGGTTTACCACTAGTGTCGCCTCGCATGACAACCCACGTAACGGAATACGTTAATATGCTGCCGTACGAGGATACGCGATTTCCTGTGTAAATTTGTGGCGCCAGCCAGAAAGGGCTGTCGTACTCGACGTCGAACGCCGCCACGGTCAACCATTCGTTGTCCGTGTCCAAAGTGGGAACGACTGCCCGAGACGCGTTCATGTCAGTCACCAACCAGTTCTCCAGTGTAGAAATCTGAGAAAAAAGCGAATCGTCTGGCCCATCTTCCGTTATTTTATCACCGAGAGCTATTGTCGCTTTTCAATTTTATTTTAATTCCGTTTCTTGCAGAGTCGCATTTAAAAAAAGAAGATATTAACTTTTTAAAGAAACATTTAATTTATTATAATTAATATTATTTATGACCTTAGTAAAAGATAATTATGGTTAATAATAAAGTTAGTTTCGATAAGTTATGTGTCGAAGGCGTATGCATATTGCCCATTATGATAGCGTAGTTCACGTTTTCTGCTCGTTCCAGTTCGATGCCATTACCGTCATCGTAATTGTGAATGTGCAATTTATTATCGGCGCGAAACTGATAAACTATAATTGTCTCTTTATCCAATTTATCGCGCGCAACGAGGACGTCGTCCAAGATTAACGCCTCAAACCGAACGACATTCTCGCAGAAAAATATCAACTAATCATTTTGAATTTTACACCTGTCAACCGAGCTTGACACTTGACAAACGAGGTTTTCCGCTATAAATAAGGATTAATCTTATTTCATGTACATTTAAAGCTATCGAAGATTAACAGCTCTTATTATCGAAATGTCTCAATAAACGACGAATTCCTGCATGCTTTTTAACTGGGAAAACTATCTTTTTTTATTTAGATATACCTAATTTTGATAATTGTAATATACTTCTGTATATATACTTGTACACGTATATACAGGTAAGTATTATATATTAAGCTATGTGAGCTAAATTATCACAACGTAACGAATAAGAAAGATATAAAAATTATTTGCTAAATTTTTGCTATTTTTTGCTTCTAAAACTAATTTTTTTATTTAGTTTTTAAAAAGTTACGAGAGGCTCGATAGCTTAATATTAAGGACGACTGATTAAAATTGAAATAGAAATAGTGGCTTTTAACTGATGTAAGTTAACACATTTTTGTCAGATAAAAATTTTGGTTTAAACGTAAAATTACAATTATAATTCGGTTTAAGTAAAAAATTCAAAGTCTAGTCTAGCAAAATTGCCATATATATAATAGGAAAGTTGATTTTCTATTATAAAAAAAGACTTACCGTGCTGTATTTTAATCTCGCAGTGGTGCAACGATCTGTTACGTCAAAGCAATAGCAGGACATGCACCCATCGAGATTATCCTTCGTAAGCGCGAAGTATCCGGGTTTGCAATGATCGCAGAAATCCCCGGCGACGTTCGCCTTGCATAAACAGTCGCCCTCGCAATCGTGGGACGGTAGAATCCCGCGGGAATCGCAGGGACACGGCATGCAATCGGGAAACTGCCGATAACCGGCAGCGCATTGATCGCACTTGTATCCCGAATATCCCGGCTTGCACTCGCAGGCACCTGCTACCTGGAGCACGTTCGATGTTCAAACCGATTAGGATCGATCGTGAGAACGGCCCCGTTTAGGAATCATCGGGATCGATAATCGATGCGCGCGTAAATCACGATCACGCAAGCGATTACCGCGCGCCGCTGATGTTCCTTCGAGATTTGGCGAAAATAACCGCGGTAAATTTACGTCGATGGAGAAGAGAAGCGTAATTTTAATATTCCAAGGAACGTTAATCGAAAAAAATTTTTATGTTTTTTTTCAAACATTGAAAAGATTGGATGTCAAAGATTACGAAGAAGCTTAGAAATTTTAATTTGCATAAATCTTTTCTCGACGTGCGATATAACAAATATTGAACTTTGGATATTTATGCAATTAAAATTACAGGAAATTCTTACCTTTCCCAGACGTATGTAAGAATCGTCAGGAGTACAGTAGCCTGTACTGCCATGTGTGTTGCAGTCGCAGGGCAAGCAAGGTTCAGGTGCGTCAGGTGCAACGCCGTTCGGCCTGTAGAAGCCGACCTCACATTTTTCGCAATTAATACCGGTCGTATGTTCCTAAGGTTTTGCAAATGTTATCTCACCGCGAATGATATTTTAAAATGTATTCTTAATATCTTATTTCTTATCTGACACTTTCATTAATATTCATTAAAAACCGACAATTTCATGAATATTATAGCAATTATCAATTTAATGTTTATTTATAAAAATACGAGAAACTGAGTATCTATCTATCTGTAATTTTCTTGAAGATAATTTTCAAGAAGCACTTTGCGCGCTTGTAAATATACAGAAAATACTTGATTTTTAAACATTATCAGGATTATCATTTAATTATTATTTGTTTTTGTATTTGGGGCGTTTGCATTTGTTATTCTAAAACGCGTTTGATGAATCGATAAATCGCGTTCGCATTTTGTTTAACGTCTTATCGTCTCACCGTGCAATTGACGCACACACCACCGCCTCGGTATTTCCCACGGATATCCATAGATATTCTCTTCTCGGCCACTTCCTGGTCGTATTTGCAGGACGTAGCATGGCCATTGCAGTTGCACTTCTCGCAGTGAAAGCCCTTACCAGCTGTGCCGGGCCTCCACGGGATCTGATTGTACATGGGGCAGCATTTTTCGCATCTTTCGCCGCACGTGTGGCGCTCGCATTCGCATTCCTGATGCTGAGGGATAACGCGAAATGCGCTAATCAGATACCGCGAAATATCCATGTTCTTAAGTTACGCTTATCTATTAAGTCATACAGCGAATACGCGCAATCTATTGTAGATACATTGCAGATATGCTGCAGGAAGTGTTTATCAGTTACGTATCTCTACGTAATTTTACTCATTCTTGAGAATTATTTGTAAAAGCTTGCTTATCACGCAGTTCGAAATTTCCATCATTCTGTTTTCTTGATTTGTCAAATTCTAATAACGTTTCTTTCCAATTATCATAAAGCATTAAAGATAAAAAATTATCTCAAATAATCTAATTCTTGTTGTTGTACAACAGAGAATTCTTAATAATAACTATTTTTATTAATAATTTTCTCTTCATTACTTGATATATTTTATGACATGTGAAACTATGCTTTGAAGTACAAAATTAAATGATTGATTTTATTGATTAGTTATATGATTAGTCATATGAATCGATGTATTCAGTAACATTACTAGCCATCCGGATGTTACTGCATCGCGAAGTCATAAAGATGGGACTTCATAGATGCAGTCGCCTATTTGAATGTGCAAACGATATGCGTATAATCGCAGATAACTAAATTATCGGGCATAAAGTAAAGTTCACGTTGCACTGGACGTTATACATTCGGTTTACGAGTTCCATTTTGTTATTCAAAGAATTCAGTGAGTGTCATAATATAACGTTTTGCGACCAGCAATTATCTAATCATAGGACAGAACACGACAGAACATGACAAAAACATAAATTATTATGATCAACTCAAATATCTGAATATATACGTTCGATGGTAAATTTAGAATTCTCGATAAGTAAGAATATCTTCTTCTTTTATAATATCGAAAATTATGACATATGAATATTAAATTATACATATAACGAGATTACAACAAAAACAACTAAAAAACACCTCGTAATTAATTACCGCGATATATAATAATTTATAATAAAATCAATAATCATCTGAGAGTCACAAATGACGGCTTTTAATATTATTGAATAATTCACTTTCTCTGTCAGAGCTACTTCAAGTGACTCTGCAATTATCGGAGCATACATTGAATTGGGCCGAAGAAATCTCGCGAAGAATTAGCACCAAAAATAAATTGCAGTGGAATTAATAAACTTCGATTTCACCGAAACATTCGATAAATGTGAATGCATGCGGAAGAGCGTAAAGATTAACGCGACGCGTGTGGCCTTATCATTGACGTGACAAACGAATGGGCCACTCCGGTCAATTGCAATATCCCCCCGTTAACACACACTCGGTATTATTTACTGCCGATGATAATAGCCATCCATGCGATCAGCAATCAAACCCCGGTTTCTGTAATTACTCTTTGCCATGGCAGTGTTTAACGAACCTGAATTACATTTCATCGGAAGTCATAATGTTCTGAGACCGTTATTCCCAAATCGAGATAGGCGGATCTCCGAAAAATGAAAACCTCCAATTCAACGTGGTACCGCAGAATGCTTGACCTTAATTTTTATGACTGATTCTTTGAGCAATTCATCACTCAGAACAATTTCTCTCTGTCTCTCTCATTAAAAAAAAGAAAAGTATAATAATTTCAAAATTGATAATTTTCGGATTATAAGTAGAAATAAGTACCAAACTCACGGAAATTAACTTGCTTAAATATTAATAAATTAAGAACACGTTTATGTACTTGTATATGAATCACAAGTTATAAATTACATGAAAATTACGTGAACCGATTAAATCTTACATGGAAATTGCTTTTCTAATTATATGCAGTCAAACATGTTTGATAAAATAGAAGTCGTTATTAAAAAAAGGATACTAATATAGAATACTAATGCAATAATATGAATAAATGTATAAAAGAATAATACATGTTTTTTGTAGAGAAATTTCTTTTCCCGGACTAAAGTTTTAATAGACTTGGGAGATTTCTGTTACGGAGATAAGCCACAAACATTAATTTAAGTGCATTTAACAAAAAAGCATGAAAAATGTTCTATATTGAAAAAGAAGATTAATATTATGTGTAAAAAATAATATATCTACTTCCTAACAATATTTAATTCAAAAGTTTTTAAATAAAATAAACTAAATTGCTATCATAAATTTTTCAATTTTTCAAGGTTTAAAAAGATTGATAAAAGGTTTAATTAATGTTAATTGACCGGAATGTATTTGAATGATAAGACAAAAAGAAATACGAATTGCAAAAGTGACCATAACATTGTATACAGAATTGATAATGACACAATACTCCAGTGTTCTCTCTATAGTCAAACAGACAAGGAATCAACGTCCCCTCTAATCTTAATCATTGCGCGCGTCTCTTTTTTGCTCTTCTATATCTGCTATTGCACTTTCCTCTTCGATTCATAACAACGAAGTTGAATGAGTGTATACTCGCCTCATATCGAATAAATGAACATCGTGAAAATTACACGAGCAGATAGAACGTAAAGGTCAATGTCCACTCTACGACGATGTAGTGATTCGAAGCAGCGAAACGTGGCGTTGCATCATGAATGACACAATGAATGTTCTATCGCATTACACATCCACAATTTCGCGAAATGTTTGCTCAATTCCTGGAATGTTGAGCGTATTGGCAACGATACAAAAGCGAGTCGTAACGCTCAATGTAATAGATTTTCAACAGATTTAATAAATAATAGATAAATTTTTCAGAAATTAAAAAAATATTACACAAATTTTATTTATTACTGTCTTAATTAAAGACAAAAATAATTTTCTTTACTTATAAAGAAACATTTAATTTCTCTAAATTAAATATCATAATAAAAAAAGATTTTTGTAGAATAATCTTGATAATAAAATTAATTTCTTTTATAAAACTTAACTTTAAAAAAAATATATCTTGTAATCGTTTGGCTCACATAATACAATGTATCTTGACAATAACGATAGTGGAATGTGAGAGAATCGATACTGCTTTAGGAGCGTCATGTAGAGAATTTTTTAAATTGTTGTCTGCACAAAATAAGGCAATCGCAATCGCAAAGGGGGGTTTCGCAATTCAACGCGACAGCGTTGGTAATGCTTAGAGGACATGGTGAACTATTATTGTCTGTTAAAGCCAGCTGCATAGAGCATACGACTCGGTGAATTCTCATTCTTGGATTATAGTGACATACAACAAGATTCGTGTTTCTGCGAGCAAGAGAGAGAGAGAGAGAGAGAGAGAGAGAGAGAGAGAGAGAGAGATCCCAGCTTCACGAGGAAATATGCCATGGACGAGAGTAATTAATCACTCGCGTTGACTATTGTCTTCTCGCATATTGTGCCGCCTGAGAAACGGACTGCCGTGTCCGTAATTAAACGTGAATCATTCCTTTGAATAAAACATGGTGTTTGTGTTTTTATTTCATCTTATGACTGCCGTAAATTTACTCCACGCTATTCGTTCACTATTGAGATCCGCATTGTCTTTCAAATTAATTGTAAGTGTAGCTTATTCTCACTTTATATTCACATCAAATTAAAATAGCGTTTGTAATTTTAAACGCTGCAAATGATCTGATTAAAAATATCGTTAAATAAATATAAAAAATTTTAAATCATCATTATACATATTATATCTAAATTAATTTTTATAATAATTAATAGTATTGTCCAAGTCACTTGCTAAGTAATTCTATTGAGTAGATAAAATTTTGATAAAATATATTATTATGAAAAAAAACAATTCCATAATAATATGATTAAAAATAAGTATTAGTTTTTGTAATGATATATAACTAATAAATAATCTATAAATAACCCGTGAAACAAACAAATGATGACCGAAAACAATAGGATCAATCATTGTTACGTGAACGTACAATTCTCACGGTTCTAATCACGATTCATTCCATCTTCAATCACAAGATGCCCGCAACTCTAAACACGTATCCTAGAGAAACCGCAACATTGATAGTGACGAAAAAAAAACTAATGGCGTTTCCGAAAACAGCCACTCCGCGCGATCATAACGGAACCTTAATTCTTGGCGGTTTCTGCGAACAGGCAACGATTCGAGAAGAAGGGACCCCGCTATTAGCGGCATCGGCGGACAAAGACCTGACAAGTTTGTGGCACTTTCGATGGATTTATTTCCCAAGTAGTGGAATCTGAATGTCTGTTTTCAAGAGCGCGACCAATCTCGGAAATCGTGTTATTATAAACTTTCTAATTTTCACAAGACAAATTCCGCATTTTTTACGCAAAGGCTTATTAAAATACATTATAGTGACGTATTTTAATGAGAAAGCGAAATAGAAAACTCTATGTCGATGTAATTATCAAGTTATGTTCTTTTAACATAAATTAATTTAGTAAGAAATGTTTATTTTTAATATATCAGTCGTCGTCGATGTAAATTCATAAATATGTAAAGATATTTATTAGTAACTACGTTGCTACGATGAAACAATTTGCTCGCACTTACCTTATGCTGAACGCTGTACCGACATCGTGCCGCATGTCCGGAGCACAGGCAACGGCCTCCGATATTGATTTCCTTTATTGAATAAAAGGCACGTCTCTTGTCGCCAAAAGCCTCGCCGTTACGTCGAAGACCCTGAAGACGGAGTCGTACGAATCTGGCTTGAGTGAATTCCTGTAGAGTCTCACTGTGGTTCAGAGCTCCAGGTCGACCGTTCACCAAATGAGTGTGGATCTTTCAAATAAACAATTAAAATTCTTATTAACTGCAACAATTTTCTGCCGGGTAATTTATATAGTATATTATTTATTATAAAATATCTGTAATATTTGGTTGCAACAATAAAGAAATATAGCTCGACAGAATAATTTTATTTATCATTTGCGTTCAAAAAATGTGGTTTTTCGAAAATATATTTTTAATAGAAGTTGTAATTTTATGGCAAATAATTTAAAAAACAAGCGGAATAATATTCAACTGATTTTAATTGTGAAAAAGAGAGCTGCAAATAAAATCAGATGTAGTTTGGTGCAATATCTGCACTTCTGTGGTTGTTGAACGATCTGCGACGGTCAATTAGCGTCGGCGGGTGAAGCTACTAAATTCCAGAGACATGGACAAAGAAGTAAATCATCCGCGAATGGTGCCGCGTGCTAAGAACAGAACGGCGAAGTTCCGTAAATGGAGAGCATGCGGTACCTAATAAGGAACAATGGCTTGTATTTAGAATACTTTGCGATCTTTCGCTGATTGCCAAACTTTCTCTTTCATTATTTATTTATGGTTCCAACAAATCAACAAAATTATCTGTGCACGTATCGATCATTTTCGACATTCATGTAATGTGTCTCGTTTTCTTCCTCTTTCATTTTCATCTTTCGTTTCTCATGTTTCTTTTTTTACAATCACGAGATTCTAATTCTCGGGAAGCTACTTGCAACCTCACGCAAGTGATGATTCATGGTTTCGAAAGTAATATTTGTTTACTGGAAAAAATGATTGAAGAGGTTAAATAAGGAGCAGGCACTTAGCTCCGAATTCTCGGTAGCTCGGCTGATAATTAAAACTCGTGCCTTGGGAGCACGAGAGCACGCGCGATCGGTTTCGTGCGAGCGGAATTGCGATGAGGGAAGAAACGAAAGAGAGAAACGTGGAGAGAGAATCGATGATACAAAAACGGCGATCCCTACATTCCGGCCATGTACGGCGGTACCTAGCCGTATAAGGGAGTATAGCGTACGCACCTTCCATAGGGAGGAAGCTTGGCAGTTTTACGCTTCTACACGCGAGTCGGACACGCGGGAAGGAAAGGATAAGCGATCGAAGGAGAATGGAAGTGCATCTCCCGACATGTGGCAAACTCGTTGCACCCGCTGCTGTTTCGTAAGAAGAGATGTCTCCGCCATGAGAAAGAGGAGATCCCTATACCTGAGAATCGATCCTCGCCACGAAATGATTACCTTTTACTCCCTGGTCTGGTCGCAAAAGTGTCTTTTAACGATTCGCGCGGGTAGTTGGGATAACGAGGAGATAATATCGGAAATTTGTGTCTCCTAAAGTAAGAATATTAAATGCTATTTCACTGAATAATGTTAGGATTGTCAGCAATAAAGTTAGTATATTTATATAGGTATATCAGAGATGAAGAGTTTCTTCTTTCTAAATAAAAAAGCTTTCAGTCTCTCAAGTTTTTCAAGAAAAAAACTCGGAATTCATGTAAATAAATGTAATATACGTTATTAATATCAAATTACTGTAATTATTAAATTCTGAGAAAAAATCTTAAAATTTTAAGCAAACTAAAAAATCCATTGCAATTATTTCTAAAAAAAAATAATGATCCATCTATTTAGTAATTCATCGCGTATCTAACAGTATTAAATAGAAGATAACGTTAGCGAGATTATAAGTAATTACGTTTTTCACACAGATATAATTACATATACCGTTCTTTCTTCTCAATATCCTCACAATAAAGAATTAAAAATACAACTTGATGAAGAAAACAAATCAATATATGCGGAAGAATTGTAAATAGTTATTTTCTATACTATAAAGAAAGCATTACCTTGCGCAAACTTATTCCCGACGCAATGATAACGAGATGAATAATAAATTATCCTCGCAAAACAATACCAATGGCACATCTTGTGCAATAATGGCACGGAATATGTTAGTATAACAGCAGAAACACACATTATCGTTTCGCTCTTAATGGTTCTGATATCGTTGCGTGTCGCGATTTACCGTAACGGTTTATCAAAAGAAATTAATTGAGAACTAACGGTCAGTATATATATGTGTACAAGCCACGATAATTATACAGGATATTTCTAAACCTTTATCTCCATCATTACTTTTAGATTCTTAAAATAGATTTTTTATAAATATATCAGAGTATCAATAATTTTTAAAATATATACATTCGATCAAAAACAAAGATTAAATTAAATCTGTATAAAAATAAAACAAAAACTTCAACCAATTTCATTCGGAGATTGATAGAAAGTAAAGGCGGCAAAGATTAGCAGGGGTCGTTGCGGCGATCGCGAGAGCTTACAATTAAACTGACGTGAGGAGAGAAATTGCGCGCGTGCTTGAAGTGTCAAACTTTCCAATGTGTGGTTAGAAAAAAAATAGCAAAAAATTTTGGTATTATTAATTTTTTGCTTTGATTTATGTATATGCTATTTTCACAGTGGCTCAATAGCTTAATATTAATATACGAGTATAGGTATTAAGCTATCTGAGCTAAATTAAGAGAACATAACTAGTAAGATATAAAAATTATTTGTTAATTTTTTGCTATTTTTTGCTTTTAAAAATAATTTTTTTGCTTTATTAAAAATTTTTAAATATTTTAAAATTTTTTAATTTTAAATATTAAAATTTTTTGCTAAGTTAAAAAGTTACGAGAGCGCATCCACCACTACTAAAAATGTGAAATGAAGAAGATTTCGAAATATCCATTATACAGTTTTACATCGAGGAAATGACTCCAGTTCATCGTTTATTAATGACCTTAAGTCGCCTCTGTACCATTACCACTTTGCGGAAAAAGACAAAAGCGATAGGGGGAAGAGCGGGAGGGACGGAAAAACGGGATCTACCGGAAGCAAACGGGCCAGCAACCCCGTTGCCTGTAAAATCAGCGCTCGCTAATCATCCAATAGCGTAATTGCACACGCGCGGCCGCATAAGACCGATGATAATTAACGATGCCGAGTGCGGCCGTGAGGATTTTCGCAAGGATTATTGATAATGACACGGTTAGTCGCGCTCGAAGCGGAACGAACGCTGCGAAAAATGCATCGGCGAGAATAAACGCCGCTCGTTGCATCACGTATATCATTAGTGAAAAGCTTTTTATATTGGCTTAGCCCTTCCGAAATAAAAATGTCGTAAAAAGCAATCAAACGTGACATATAAACAACACGTAATAAAATCTTTCAATTTCAATAAGAACATCTTCCTACTGAATTTTATTGAGAGAGCAAACGCGCTAAAATGAAATTGTTTTAGTCGATAAAATAAAGCGCTGCTAGCGAAATAACGTTAGTAATATATCTGACATTTAAATACTGAATCATTGTAACGAATGAGTGAAGGTGAAGACGATTCATTTTCGACGACGATCAGGCATTACACGAAGGTGCGCCGATTGGCAGCCTGACATTTGTATGCAACAGGTTATTAGAGATAGGTCGTTATGCTACTTTATGGCCGGCAGTTAAAGGGCTCGCGCGAAAAATGCACTTCGACGTGTTTTTAGTACGAGTTAATTATCCGCGTTTTCAACGCTCGCAACACCCAACGTTGCAATGAATACGTTATGTTATTTGTACGTGCAGCAACATATCTGGATCTTAATAGTAGTTGCGAGTTTTTTTACACATGAATCGAGTAATTTCTTTCTTTTTCCAGATTTTGCTATGTTACTTTGTGGGAAATAGCAAGTTACAGTTAGTAAGTACAGCGTAAATCCAACCTGATAATAACTTAATTTTGTATGAAAAAACTCGACTGATTTAATTATACGTCTATTATTGATTTAATTATATTTCTACTGTTATTAGAATGTGAAATGTGTAAGGCTATCAAAAACCTAGCTGAAATAAAATAAAATTGATAACATGAGACGAGAATATTTTTTTTTAAAAGAGAAGCTAATATCGACGGACCACATTTTTCGAGCTTTGTGAAACGAGAAATATCCTCACCTCGCCGTTCTCCATGGGGGTTTGTCTGGAGTACTGGCTGGTGCATATGACCTCGTCGTCGGCTATGTAAACGGGTTTGCCTGCGACAGGCGGTGCCGAATATCTCGTCCAGCATTCCCCATCGCTCGGCGCGTAATACTGCCACGGCTGGAAGTTCTCGCCATCCAAAGATCTTTCCAAAATCCAGGTCGCGGGTCTCGGCGAGTTCGCGGCCTTCACTATCACGTATTCCACTTGATAAACCTGGAAGTATAATAATGCAAAGATATGTCAGTAAAATAATGTTGATAACATACTTTCTCAATTAATTATAAAATTAAATATAGCGCAGCAATATCATATTTAGACGTAATTTGTGGTTCAAAAATTTCGAGAATCAGAAAGGGAAAGTAAGGTTCTCGAAGAGATTCTCTCTGCACCCGCGGCTTTTCGCGTCACGTTGTCGTTGCAATGCGCCAAGATAAAAATCACGAGCTCAATGCCGGAGGCCGGATTTGCAGGTCTCCCGCGGCTCGTTGGAAACCCCGCCGAGACCAGGATCTCGCGACGGATAATTAATTCCAAGCAGCCGCAGATCGCGCAGAACTAGTTAGTGCTCGCTCGCGTCCCATCGACGCGACGAATAGAGGAACACAATGTCGTTATAATGCGCCACCGCGTCAATCTCTCTCTATCTTTTCCCTTCGAACAATCGCTCCAATAAAAATATCATACACCATCCGGAGGCGGATACTGAAACTTTTGTCTGCGTGTGGAATGCATGAACCGCGATTTTATACGCAGTCTGAGTAGACAAGCGATGAAAATCAGCAGCTACTTGCTATTAACTGCTCTCTTTTGCTTACCTTGTTATTATCTTCTTATTGTTCGTATGTTAAAATTGCTTATGAATCGATAGTTAAATATTTTATACGTACATTATATACATATACCCCACGCTGTCTCTCGATTATGTCTTGTGTTACTGGACGTAAATGGCGCAAATACGAATTTTAAAACACAACCTAGCGTAGCAAATCGTAAACGCGGCGCACACGTAGGCGAGTATTGCATTACAGGATGCTTCGTTGAATACCAGGCACGTGAATAATACTGTGCCTGCATCTTATTATCTTTACATAATACATGTTGTTATGTGATATTTTAAATAAGTACTTCCTCAGACAAATACTTTTGTGTAATTTTAAATACGTCGATATATATTCTAATTAATATAACAGTAAAAATGTAGCAGTCTAATTAATAGAAAAAAACAAAAAAGAGGATGAGAGATTTTCAATTGATTTAAAGTAAATAAAATTCATTTCATATCCTTTCTCTTTCTCGTTTTTTAATTGAATACCATTCACCTCGTCATTTATGAAGACATCAAACATTCTAAAGCTTTTGCAAGTCCCGAGTATGTGTGGAGGATATGCAGTTGGATGCATCTCCAACTGCAGTCGTGATTTAACAAGACGGGAGTCCTTCATCCTGCCGTCGGGCCGCGTCTTTGTCGCTGTCGTTGTCGCTGTCGTTGTCCTCGTTGTGTCGTCGTTACGCCGGCATTGTGAGACCAGACCGACGCCCACTTTCGGACCATAAAGACAGATCGCATGTCCGCGATACCGGCTTCGTTTCCTTCTAAGGACTTCGTCCGGAACGGCCGATTCGGACCCGTGGAGAAGTCGGCTTCAATTATCCGGCCCTTTTACTTCGTAGACGAAGAACGCGCGATATGTGCGGCTTCGTGTGCGAGTGTGGAGATCCCGATTGCCTTCAGGCATTACAGAATCGTTATATTGGCGATCGTGAAATAATCTTTAATTTGCACGACCAATCACCTCGCTATGAATTATATGACGTATTGACGTGACGGGCAGCATTAACGAGGATATACCCGTCTCGTTTAGCAGTGTAGAATGCAAACGTGTATATAGCAGTTCTGAGGCTGCAGGGGAATACGTTTGCGCATCAACATTGTTATGATAGGAGTAAAGGAAAAGGGAAAGCGTTACAAGGCAGTCTCTTCCCCGGGCTGCTCGCCTTTTACCAGCTAAATATTTGCGTTGGCCACACATGCTCCTCTGGTTTCCAGTTGCCATCGGCATCGCGTGCCTCGTCATATGGGGTAGGTCATAAGCAAACCACGAATGCATTACTGGCTCAAGGTTGCCCCCTTCCGGCCCTCGAGGGTGTTGGATTATTCCACGCGGAATGTGTATACGAGAACTACAGAGTTTATCGCGCCAGCACACGACAAAATTATCGAGGAATACGATAGGTTTAAACGGACGACGAACGTGCGTGTCTGACTTATTCGAAACAAACACTGTCGGCCTACCATTAAAGGAGAATAAACGGAAACTAGATTTAGAAACGCGACTGGAGTTGCTGCCACTGTGTGCGTTTACATTCTCGCTTTAACGTACTTTACTCGCATTCTCCAAACATGAAAAACAATATAAACAAAAAATTATATTAGTACAATGAATTATAATTATATCTTTCGGAAATTTATGTGTGTATAATAAAAATATAATTTTTATACATCGTTTTTTCTCAAGTTTGAAGAGTGAATTGGATAATTAAAATTAAACTTAATTTTGGAGTCTTTCTGTAAATTTCTGTTTCACGATAATGTATACATTATTATCACGAAAAATATAATTCAGTCTTTTAATTATTATTTTCTATGTTTATTTTCGGAAGCAATAACACGTACTGCAAGACGGCTCGTATTATCGCGTGAGAGCATGTCGATATTCCGTCGATCATGTTAAGTAGATGTTTCAGGGCGGACCACTTGATTCAACTGGTACTCCGTTTACGTTCGGTGGAGTTAACGCGTGTAAATACTAGGCGGGAATGGATAGCCTTTAAGGCACGTCAAGGGCCGTACTTGACGCACCTTGCCTCGACCTTCCGATACATCAATAGCGTAGATATTTCGGTCATGCTATAATAATTGCTACGATTTGCAGATATAATTAAAAAATAATTTTGTCAATGCAAAATCGTCAAGTTTCATATTTATATGATTTAATAATGATTATGTCAAAGGAACCATATCCATATCATGATATTTAATATTTTAATTATTTACCTTGTACTTGATATGCCTAATTGAGCAGATTGCTAAATCAAAATTAATTGACACGAAAGTGATGAGTATAGTAATTATTCTATCATGTTCAATATTAGATACAATATTAGAATCGCAGTATCGTACTTTTCCATAAAAGAGAACACTGGCAATGCTCTTTTAGGAATAGCGTCATTTCTTCCGCGAAAATGAAAAGTGGTTGGTACAAGAATTGCGCTCGATCTCGCGCTTGGTATCCGAGAAACATGGATTGTGTTTTGCCTCCGTAGTCTCCATGGAGAATTCTTCAACCACTGGCCACGTGACATGGCGCGAGAGAAATGCAACGGACGGCTCCCACGATCACGGGCAACAGCTTCTTTCGTTAAATGCATCTACAGCCTTGTAAGGATGCACCTGATATTAGCATCGGATGACAGAAATGGCTTTACAGCTGACGCGTAAATAAAGAAAGTTGATAATAATCTAAAGGATCGATGTCTTTCTAAAGGACGATGCTTGTGATCCAAAATGGATCAAGGTGTAAGGATTCTTTTCAAAAATCGAAAATGATCAAAACTGATTAAATCAGATATCAATTTTATCATGCTACTATAATACATTACAGGTGAATTAATTTAATTTTACGAGTGATACGTTATAAAAAATATATATCAAACATGACAATGCTTCGTATAAATTTTGCATAATGTTTATTTTTAAAGTAGTAAATTAGCTAATAATATAAAAGACATAAATGACTAGCTATTTATATCTTTTATTAGCGACACTTCCACTAGTAATGCGCATTCTCATTCATGCGCGTTTACAGCCACGTTTTATAGTTTCACGCTCGCCAATGAACAATGTGAAACGCACGCCGATTGTCCTTTGCGCGATAATAAACGAGCTGTGTAATCTCAGAAGAACGATTTGAGATATGCGATCGATTGCAATAATAGTGGAGAACGAGTGACAAGGAAGAAAATATGAAATTCCTTATAATCGAGAATCTAATAGTGGTTTAATCAAGTATAGTTGAAAGAAATTCTTGTGGGTGATTAAATCGCGTTGTAAATTTAGCAACAAACAAAGAGTTGCCACGACATGTTTGCCCACATGGTGAACAAAAGTCGCCAGTCGTCGTTGCGAAGATTCTCACGAAGTAAGGTGCTCCAGTACCCCTTTATGGACGCGACCAACGCGGGACCCCCTTCTTGAGGCTAAGGGGCATCACTAATAAATTGGCATTGCACGCTATCTCGCCAGGTCCGTAAATGGGGTGCACTAAGAGAGAAGTGCACCGGCAAGAAAATTTACCGGACGGCCGGTTTCCGAAGCCGTTAAGGTTCGAAGCATGTACCTCGCTTCGTCTAGGCTCTCTTCGGAACTATTGAAAAAATGTCTGTTGTTATTAGAAATCTCGAGTCCTCTCACTATCTCTTCTAGCGGAAGCGCGAGTAATAATGGTTTACACACGCGCACAATGAGAAAAATACTCATCACTTGTAGCACAATGCAATAAATGACATATTAAATAGAATTCATATTAAATATGCAAAAAATATACCAAATATTTTAATTTATTTAGTTTTTAAAAAGTTAGGTTACGAGAAGCTTGATAGCCTAATATTAAGTAACTTTAAAAAATGAACCAAAAAAATTAGTTTTAAAAGCAAAAAATCGTAAAAATTAACAAATAATTTTTATATCTTATTCGTTACGTTGTAATAATATATAGGTAGGAATATTAAGCTATTTCTACCAGATTATCAGAATGTAACCAGTAAGATAATTATTCGTTAATTTTTTGCTTTTAAAAATAATTTTTTTGCTTTACTATTTAAAAATTTACGAGAACGCATCCATCACCACTAGTAAAATAAAAAATAGCGAAAAACTAGTCTACGGGGCTTGGATTATTAGGCGATTTCTTGTCACCACGTATTAACGTTTCTCTTCATTGTCGACCCACGCAAACGAAACAACCTACGATGGTCGAAGGGTGAAGAAGCAGGGTAAAACACAGAACAAAAGCGATTCTCTTGAAAGACTGGCGCCTTTCGACTCCCACGTGAGCAGACTTTAAAATGCGCCTACCACAAATTATCGCGATCGATCGGGTGACATGAACGCAGTTATAAACAGTATTTTAATTAAATGGTCTATGTAATTAATTTGATCTGTGTAATTAATGCGAAAATTGATGTACTTTTAGCAAAAAGTTCAAATTATTCAAGAAAGATCAAAAAACGATATTGCACATTATTAAATTTTATAATGTAATTACAAAAGTAATTTTATTAATTATTATATTATATACTATTTTAGGAAGACGCATCTCTATATGTTAATTAAAAACTATTATTTATACCATTCAAATAAAACATAAAGTATATTTTATCAGGTATCGTATTGTTTATTCCTTAGTTATTTGTGATTATCAATAAATAGTAATATTTTAATTTGCATGCTTCATAAACATGCATGATGAATTATTGAAAGCCACTGCAGTGAAATAACATATTCTGATGGAACTAATAGCAATGATAAGAGATCTTAGGAAGTCTATGCACGCGATGTGTAATTAAATGACTCTAGCGCCCGATATTATTCGTTCAAACTGCTTAAAATAATTCGATAAACGAATCAATTAAATGTCGCTATATAAGCTAGCGTAACATGTTATCATCGATTGCACGGAAGAATATTGCGTGGAAAATGCGCTCGAAATATGTTATTAAATCAAACCGCTTATTGCTACCTTTCTTAGAAGCAGCGCGTTCGTAAAAATATTCGGGGAGTGTCTGACACGTAAGATCTTTTTGCCATTTAAATACCTGCTCGGCATCGAGCATGTTTTTCTCGAACCAGGTCGCTAACATAATACACAGTGACGGGAAATTGTGCGAGTATAAAATAAACTTTTCTTGAAATATTAATAAGACGTTCGATTGACTTGACGAACTGCCGGCGCGAATAAATTAATGATTAATTTATTCTAGCTTCAGGATATTTTCACACTATGTAGCGTTATTATGCGTTACCTACGACATAATCTTACACGATGACTAATGAAATGTTCGAGAAACTTTGCAGTCTATTCAACTCTTTTTAAGAGATAAAATTTTTATATGGCATAATAATATAATTATATAATTAAAAATATAATTGTATCATAAAATAAATTAAGAATGTAATAAATAAATAAAGTTAGAGAATGTTATCTAATTTATTAGCGTAAGACTCGACCGTTGATTGCAGTAAATCTGTAGTAGTAATAGATCTGCATTCCAGAACTTTTGTACGCTAATGTTACATCTTAATATTCAGCAAGTGCATGTGCGGCAATTTATTTATTCGAACTACTCGCGGAAATTCCTCAAAGTTTAAGATCAAACGGATAAATTTCCGCTTTCTCGATTCATAAGTACGGTGAATATAATCACATTTATATTCCACACATTTCTCTCTTCTCTCCCTCTCTCTCTTTCTCTTTCTACTCAGTAGCTTACTTATGACGGCCGTATTTTGATGATATGTCATGTCGCTGCCTACCACGTCTCGGTCCAGTGCATCGGACTGTATGCACGAAACGAGCAGATTTATCGGAGAAGACTCCTGTTACTATCACTAGAAGGTGAACGTATTAATTGCGGACGGATTTAAAATAACGCGAGATGACTTAATCCGATTACTCGTGACAGCGAGACGAGAGATTCCTCGCTGCGATCTGAAATTCCTCTGTTAGATATAAAATTACCAAAGCCTAAACACATATCATGTGGAATGTCATGTCTTTTTTTCAATGATTCAAATTAACATTTTTCATATTTCTCCGAGGCAACTGATCGTAAATGTCATCTGATGTGTATAACTTATATAACACGTTAAATATATGATTTGTATAAATGTGCTTTGTATCATTAAAGGTCGAGTAATATAACTTATGAAAATAAATTAAAAAATAAAAGATAATTCTTATAGGTATTCTCTCTGGTTAGCAATACATTGCTTTTGTTTTTATTTCTCCGATAAAACATAATTATTTATTTTTATTTTTATTTCATAAGAAATCTATGGAGAAAAAAATTACTTCTTTCATTTTTTGGCATTTTCTTGTATTTCTTCCTTTATCCATTTTGGTTAATAATCAAGATGTCTTAAATTGAAACTGACATAGCAAAAGAATATATAATTTCCGTGGACGGCTGCGTCTGGAAATCGAATTTTTACATCGAGCAGCGTGAAATCGAATTATGGGAAACGTCACAGAGGGAAACGATTATTTGACGAAGAGTGAAATTCGATTGCACGTGTGTTAGAGAACTTAGCGAGGGAAGCTCGGCAAAATTGGATTTAGACATGTAAGTTGGAGCAGCGACCTCACGAGACATTACGCCGGAGCAATTTATATCGTTACCGAAGCAGCAATTTGACGGGGAAGTTTATATCTGTACTGCTTCATCGTACATTATCTTATCGATGAATCTTATCGCAATCAAATAAATAATTGCAATTTCGTTCGCCATTTAAAAACTATCTACGTATATTGTCAGATTGCAACTGGCAAAAAGATAATTAAAAAATTCAAGCATATGACATGACAAGCATATGAAATAAAATTATAATTTCAAAGTTTGCAAATTATTTTTGCGTATATATAAAAGTACTCTAAATCTCTTAATTTCAGATAAAAATTTATATAAAATTTTTTATACACTGCTGCCTTATTAATTTTAATTAAATAATTCCTTCAATCCTGATATCATACGATCTGATGTATCAGGCTGCATAACATTTAACTTTTTGCACTATTAAAGATGAAAATTCTCGCGAGTACTCGCCTTCAGACAGTTCAGACTTGGCTGAGCGAGTAAGACCGACGCGACGAGCGGACACCGCGCGGTCTGCCACGAAGGATTCCACGTCCTGGTCTCTTGCCAATCTGATCTCGGTCCAATGCTCTACGACGTTTGCCAAAAGACATTCATGCACGTGCGACGAACACGCGTGCGAGGATCACTTTCGTCGCGCGTTAACGAGAAATCCCAAGTGCGCTGGTGAAATTAGTCTTGAAACGAAACCGTGAGCGGAAGAGCTTGGAAATATAATTTTTTTTTTCACTAATATCGTCTCTTTAGATCATACATAGTTACGCAATGTTTTTTAAAAATGTTATTAACATAATTCATAATATTTATACATAGACACGTCAAATCTCTTTTGTCATGAAAATTAACGATGATGCTCGGTACAAAAGAAGCGACCAGAAATGAGATTCGTCATACTACGAATCGTCGGTTGAATTGCAAAGTGGGCCGTCGTTGAAGAAAAAAAGTGTGATTGTGAGAATAACGTTAGAGAACGCAATTTTAACTTATGTGCGTAATATGGACATAACATCTTC
This sequence comes from Tetramorium bicarinatum, assembly GCA_928718305.1. Taxonomy (NCBI): domain Eukaryota; kingdom Metazoa; phylum Arthropoda; class Insecta; order Hymenoptera; family Formicidae; genus Tetramorium; species Tetramorium bicarinatum. The sequence goes on from OV788328.1 coordinate 10,060,042, forward strand.
CAAGGCTCGTTATCGAGTAGAATCGCCTCATTACTTGAGAAAGTTTGGGGAAACGTATTATCGGGGTCCTGGGTGGTCCAAGGCCATCGATTTTACGACTCGATTTGGTTTCTCAAAGGGAATTGCCCAGGCTCTTTTTAAAAAAGGGGTCAGCCGTGATGTGTGAGAGAGAGAGAGAGAGAGAGAGAGAGAGAAGAAGGGAGAGAAACCTCCCTCGTAACAGGTTACATAAATTCATTGTCCCTAAATGCTTCACGTCGCAGACTTTGATTATTAGGGCTCAGGTTAAAATCATACTCTGGAAATGTACAGTTATTTTCTTAAATAATCTTCACGTAATAAGAGTTCAGAAATTTTCCATAATTCGATTTTCAAAAAAATGCATAATAAATGTGATTCATTAGAATAGAAAAATTTAGATAACATTTTCTACCAAAACAAAGAGAGATATAAAATTTTGTTTTCCGAACCATCCTACATTTTCTGTCTCTAAATAAGTGAAAATATTACTTTGTAAACTTATTAATTAACACTGGAGAAAAGATAAAATAATTCGAAATTTAAACAGTATTATAATATTTTAGAATTTCGCGGAGATATTAATATTAATCAGATATTATATGATGAGATACTTAAATTTTTAATAAAAAAATACTTTGTAGGAGATATTAGCCTCAAGCATTTAATGAACGAGGAAGAAACTTCGTACGCAACAAGAGCGATAATTGATCGGGGTCGATGAATCACGCCGAAGCCGCAATCCCTCCGCTCCACAAACACCGACGGTTAATCGGACCGGGTAATTCGATTTCGTGAGCAGTCGGATCAACAGTACGGTACGGAGGCGAAAGCCCACCGAGTTTCAAGTTGCGAGCCTCGCTCCTCCTTCGTCGGAGCCTTCTCTTTTTTTTCCCTACTGTGCTCTTCTCTCGGAACCGAGCCACGAATACTTGTTCGAGTACGTCCGCTTCGATGCCGGGGAAGAGCCGAAAGTATGCAGGCATCGTGTACAATCTGTGCACGGGTAAATACCTGCTCCGGTATACCTGCGGCGCGACATAAACCCAGCCTCCATAAACGGTCCAGAGTGCCTATCGCGTTTATTCTTTTCCGACTGCGAGGTGCTCTCGCGAAGAGCATAAGCCTCTTCGCCTGGAGAAGCCAGGAAAGAAGAGAAACGAATGAAAAATCCACGCGCTTCCGATCGTTAACCCTTCACACGCGAGCTCTCACGTGCACCGCGATGATTCAAGTGGCATCCGTCTATATCCGTTTTTCCTCTTGCTCCCTCGCGGAGTCCGTGCGACTTAAAAATAACCCGAAAACGCGCATCTCGTGCGGTACAAGCTTAATTGCCGTAAAGTTGTCAGAGTATAACGACGTGACGGGAAGTGATCACTTTAAATAAGTCAGGGTGGCCCGAGAAATTCATTGTCTAAATACAGAATCATTATTGAAGGATTGCGGCTTCTTTTCATTTCGAGCTACAAGAAACGCATTCAACGCTCCAAATTAATATTGCCATCTCATTACTTTTCTGGCGTTGCGATAGTAATTATTTTCAATCATGAACTCCCGATACGCTTAATTGATCATCGATAATTTCGCAATTAAGAGAATGTCGCGCAGAGTAAGTGAGAGTAATCAATGAATGCAAATGATCCTCATAATTCGCTCAGGTGTGATCTCGCCGCTTCATGATAATTCTGAGTAATTAAATTTCACCACGTAATTGACACGCTTTCGAGGTGCAGAAGCAAGAAATTTATTCGATTTATCACGCGGTATTCTCGCTTTCCATTCTCACTGTCTTCGAGTCACGATGGCGAATTACGACCCTTGATCCTCTTTATAACGGGACTACTTTATGTACTACAAATATTTTTCCAAATATGGCGCTACATCACGTTTCGATCATCAATAGTTTCTCAAGGAAATATTTTCTAATATTGCTTTACTATTTTCTAATATTGCCGGAGGTATATTGTGATGTACCTTCAATATGATTGAACAATTTTACTCGTGCTATCACGATTCTAGATATAATAATCTTGATCGAAGGGAAAAAAAATTAGTATTTAAATGGTATCGCGCTACAATGTTGTGCAAAAATTGTGCACTCTTTCGATTCGTTCAACTCTCGGTCAAAGAGCAGGATAGGACCGGATTGATTTATCGTCAGTTCCTTTTATACCTCGATTTTCTCACATTTCGTTCCGGCTCGACCGGTCACGACGTGCCATCGTCGCGTTTGAGTGTTGGCTCATAAGTTTCCATCAGCGACGACTGCCGTCATGGTTGGGAGCCTTAAAATATTTCGCACACCTGTGAGGACGTAAAAGTTGATTTTCCTCTTTTACCTCAAGCACTTTTGACAGAGCAACCATCGATCTTTTTTTGAATGAGCCTAAACGGGGATGCAAATTCTCCATCATAGATAACTTTAAACATAATAAGTTCATGTATACAGATAACATTTCAGTAAAACCGGGGCTGCATAAGAAACATTTTTAAGAGTAAATAAATTGATATTTAATTAAATTATGTTCTTGTTTAGTCCGCTTTCGAAAGGCGCGAAGCTGCGTACGTCTTTTCGCCTCACAGTCCTTTCGCTGCGGACCTTTCCAAGCAACCTACCAATAACATCGCAGTAAAGTAAGATTCGCGGTGCGATAAACAAAATGTCGCTTTAAATTTCGTTCCGCTTCTTAACTTAACGAAAGCCAATTTTCGATACGAGTGCGATTCGCGTGCGTGTCTTCTCGCTTCGCGCGATCCTTTTATTGCGTGTGCGAACCCACAAAGATAACGTCCCGTAAAACTTTTGCTTCGTCATAAATAAAATGACGTTTTAATTATCGGCCGGTTTCGCGAATCAAAGAAAAGCAATTTGCACGCGAAGACACGAGTGCGAATACCGTTGTGTGCCGTCTTGTTGCTAAGGAAGCCTTCAATAAGGCTGAGGGCAATATCATCGAGTTCCGAAATATCTTAATAACCAGGTCCCTGTCGGTTCGAACGCGGTTCTGGATAATAATTCACGCCATTCACTCGGCAGGTAAGCTGTTTTCACAGAGAGTAGTAAGAAAAAAGCGTGAAAGCAAGAAAAGAGGATCTTACATGTAGCACAGCATTTAATCGATCGTATATAGTATGTGTATTCATAAATTACCGAACTGAAAATTGCTAAGAGAACACTCTAGATTGAAAAAGATAAGTTCTAGAGAAAACGCTAAAAAAAAGGTTCGGATAGAATTTTCAATTTTAATATGCAGAAAATGCATATGTAAATTATTGAATTATTATCTTAAAAATAATATCTTCCTTGAGTGAGAATTAAAAGGTCGTTTCTTAGTACGTGATATTATCTAAATTGCGTCATACGATCAATAATTTCGATTATGATCTGTTATCGGCTTATGACGCCCATTGATTTATTTCTTTTAATTGACGGCCGTGGATCGATGATACGATTATCGCTCTGAGGCTGGCATCTCGAAGGAACCTGGTTTAATCGCTTCACCCTATAACGCGGACGATCAACGGTATGCTGTGAGCAGAAGGCAAAAAGATGGCAGGCCGTGAATCCGTTGTACGTAAGGGCCGCGCGCCGCGGTCTGTAATTATCGCCACTGGCCGTGGGAATTGAATTACGAGGTAAATTCGTGACGTGCTCCAACGGTGGCTGTTCCGACAAAAGGCATGCACGAAGCCACCGCCCGACGACCACCTCAAGAATATTTGATGATTTCGATCGAGACCATCATGGTGATTTGTACATTCTCATTATAGATGCCTCTATAAAGACACTCTTCTTTTTATTTTCCGTTTCTCTCAGTGATTTTATGGCAGACTGTATCAGAAAAGATAGACAATTCTATCAAAGAGAGGATTTAGAGAATTATATTGACGATTCAATACATATTATTAATTAAATTGTAGTGCAAACTTTTGACGAAGAAAGAGAAAAGATAAAAGTTTACTGTTGTATAGGTCATCGCGTTTTTACGAATGCATAGAATTTAGCACGCTACATATCATGCAAAGTACCATGTTGCTTAATTCAAAATCATCTCGATCCATAACGATCCAATAACGCATAATGTTACGCGCCGTGTCATAAAATCTGGATAAAAAGGCCCCGGTTGTGTCTTGTCGTGTATACATATATATGTATACATCATCTGCGATCCCGCAAGGTTCGGGGCCATGAATAGGAAAAAGGAACAAGTCCGTCCTTGGTCGAGAAGCGATCTTCCACCCTACGAGGTATTATTTTCGTGACTTCGTCCGTCTCTCACTTTTCTCCCTCCCCTCGTTCCAGTCTCGCTCGCCCCAGGAAGATGATTCATTCACCCAGCCAAAGGAGAAGACGACGTGCGCGCAGGTTCGAGGACCTCGAACAAGCATTCGAGGAACGACGGCGACTCGACTCGTTAATCCGTGAACAATGAAGGATTCGAGCTTCAGTCGCTCAACGCGCGGAGTACCATTCGCTGCTCCTTTTCACGTTCGATACCTCATCGCAGGGTTAGAGGTGGCGTCGATCTACGACGGGCGATAACTTGCTCGTTTCATCCTGACGCTATTCGAGGGAGGCAGTTTGACACGCCGTCTGATCCTTCCGCGATCCTTCGACAGGATAATTTCTCTTTTTGGATCCACGCGACTGATATAGCATGAAATATCATAAATACGTTGATTCTGATACAACTTTTTAAATATATTATTAAGATGTTATTTTATTTTATTTATTAAAAATTATTTTCTTTTGTAGTATTAATATTAAGAAATGTTCCATTATCTGAACACAATTCCGTGCATTTTATAACTGTCTGAATTATTACTGGAAACACTTCACATTAGATCACAAGTATTCGTGTAATGTATTTTTAACCCCATGTTCTTGTATATTGCAAAATATATTAAATATATTTTCGTCTTCGATATTGCTCTAAAAGTACAAATGAATTTTCTTTAACGCTGGAGATTGACTGTTGTAACTCCTCCTCTTCTATTCAATTTTTAAGAATTATTAATCGCATTCGGACTGTTATGGAAGATACTTCGTTAACTATCGAATATCTTCCCGCATAATGGATTTTCTGTTTTCTTTCTCATGCAAAATATATTAAATGCATTTTCAAGATTCCATTAAGAGTTCTAATGAATTTCATACGACCATAGTCAGTCACCATCCTAACTCCTCCTCTTTCGCCGCAAGGAAAGGCATGTCGGCGAAAAAGACGCACACGAGTTACAGCGGCGATCGCTCCCTTCTCAATGTTTGATGATCATTTGTAGCCGTCTACTAATTATTGCGCAACGCGGACTCGGCCCTTTCACTGTGTAAGATAAAGGTTGTCCATCAGACGGATTTGGCACAGACCTTTTTAGGCACAGACAAATTAATTTATTCCATTGTACGCCTTCGCATGGGAGGCGGGGTTGATCCTGACACCCGGGATATGCCAATCAGTAGCGCAAACAGAAGTTATATATAAGATGAGTTAACGGTGCTAATTAATGCGTGGGAATTTTCATTTTAGCAAACCAGGAAATAACTTTTAACTTTTCTACATATTGACAAAGAATTTTTCTTTTCAAGTTCATTGCAATTCTAATACGGAAAGAATAGATTATTAGTATTATTATATTGCTTTTTCATTAAAAAATTTGAGTTAACAAACGCTGATTAATATTATTGTTAAAATATTTAAATTAGTCGTAAACCAAACTAATTATATTAAATCTTTATTAAATTTTTTAAAAATTTCTTAATAATAAAATTACTTGTATTATTTTAAATAAAAAGAAATAATAAAAACAAAATTATTAAAGTAAAGATTAATATATCGTTATTTTTAAATTGTCACAATTTTTGCTAAGAGGGTATTTTTTTTCGACTTAGGTGGTCATGGCTTGCAAATCTACAAAGATAATAACAACAACGCCGATGTATCGTATCGATTTAACATCGGTTCATGCGATTAAAGAAACAATCAGGAGCAACGCCGGACGGCCGCAAAATTAATAAGTGCAATGAACGTTAACGAGGATCATAAATATATTCCCCCGTGTCCTGCTTATTCGCCGATTAGCATAATCATTCCCAATTTTCACGGACCGTAATTTAAAAATGTCGCAATGAATCGCAAGCAATCTTCTCTTCATAAAAAATACAACAAAAGGTATAGTGTACCATAGGATTATTATCCGAAACACCTCGGGCTGTGGATCCTAAATCTTATGTTACGAAGAAGTATTGTATATTATTAAGATTATTCTGAAAGACTGTTTTATATCATAACATACCGACTTTCTTATTATATGTATACTACAAAATTAAACAAAATTATACCGATCCGCTCTTAAAAAAGGCGTGATAAATTGATACTCGATAGACTCGAAGTATTCTTGCTTCTTTTCCATGATATTGATTTGTTTTCTTGATTCGTATTGTGAGAGTAACTAATAAGACGTGAAAATTATTTGCTAATTTTTGTTATTTTTTTATTTGCATATAATGAACTCTCATAGTAAATATTATAATTACGTAGCTGCAACGTAAAATTATGAATACAAGCATATTATTTAAAAAAGATTTCGTTTTTATCTTATCAAAAATATTTATTTTTCAGAAGATGAGAATTCGCGATTACACGGATTATTAGTCCAATCAAATATTACAATAGATAGTTGGATCATTACGGGAGAATTGATTTTTGTAAACGATACATCCATGACGCGATTGTATGCGGAAGATATCTCGAACGGGTAGGAAGAATTAGGTTTGCAATCAGCGTCCAATTAAGGACCAAGGTTGAGGCCCACCAACTCTGCGTCAGTTAATTACAGCGAAATTTTGTCTATCTTAATATGTTTATTATTATAATATTGATTGTACGGGCGTATTAATGTATCAATTTTGTTCAGGACTTGACGGAAGCAACAATACTTCGAGATTTTCGAGTACCGATTTAATATGTCTTTTTTAAGAATGGAATAAAACAAACTGGAATAAAACTTTATATAAAATTAATTTTCTTTCATGTTTCTTATTTTTATTATGTCAGTGATAAAAAAATATTATTGTTGTTATTTATTTTTACTTTACTTTCTTAAAAAATTTCGTAATATTCGCAAATGTTTAATTTTATATTTTAAAAATTACGTATAAATATAATTCTTTCAAAATTACATTTAATTAACAATGATTTACTTTGATGCATTTTCGAGTTTTTATACGTGGAATAAATTTTTTTCTCGTCAATATTTAGTTCACCTTTGTCTGTCGCGTCGGTATTTTATTCTGCGGAACCATTTCGCGGTACTTTCGAGCGTCCTCATTATCAACGGTCTCTCAAAAGAAGGGCTGCCGTGCTCGTTAAAATGTTTTTCTCCGCCGCTACTCACAATTTGTTAAAGGACGAAGAGCTACACGGGGCATACCTGAGTGCCGGCACGTAAATTTTCAGAAAGGGACGCTCTATAGCTTTTCTATCTTCTTCATCTTGCCGTATATCTTTTTCTATCTCACTTCGCACAAATCTCGGTTTCGATTCTCTCGTTTCTTGTATCTTTCTCTTATTCTATCCATTTCACTATTGTCGGCAAACGATATAAATCCAAGAACATAATACAAGAAACGAGTACCTAACGAGAGGACAAAAGTCGTTTTATGATTTTCCGAAAAACGAGGACAGAAAAAAAAGGATCCTTAATGGCAATATAATGTAGAGAAAAAAAAACAGATGTAGCCAGAAAACGAGGAAAAGTAAGATATGAATATAAAGCATCGCGAAACAATCTTTGTGAAAATTTGTTGAACATTTTCCGGTCTATATTCACAGTTATCACTTATTGTTAAACATACCTGTTTGAGATCCAGGATGATTGTCACATATTCGTAATGATCGCCTCTGGCTAACGTAGGGCTTTGCCACCATTTGCCGGGACTCGAGTCGAGGATATTGCTGATGTTGTGCCTCTTGCCAGGATCCGGACTCCTGGAGTCGCAGACGGCGCATCTCGACGATTCTGAGGGCTTGCAAAAAGTCTCTGGGCCCTCTTCACCACACGTTGCGTTTACGTAAATGTTTGCTTTTGCAGCTACATTGAATGTGGACGGAAAGAGACCGCCATTTTTCAAGCTCTTACTCAGGCTGTATGGATTTTTGTGAGCTGAAATTAAAACAGAAAAGATCTCGTTAGTTTAAAATACAAAAAAAATTGTATATAAAAGACACAACTATTAAATATGTTGGTATTTTAAATGTCACTATATTGTTTTGTTTACACTATAAATTTATACTATAAGTTTTATACAATATTATAAGTTACGAAACTTTTTAACAGTGCTATAACTGTCATCATAATTAACTGCCAATATAAAACTGAGGCAATGTGGAGTTTCTAAAGGTTCTGTTGAGTCTGTTTTCTAAACTACTGTCAAGATTCCGAAATAGAGCGCATCGTTAAAACTTTGTTCTAGCCGTTAATCCTCTTTTAATTTTGTTTTATAAGACTACTGATGCGTTTTACTGATGAATCTACATTGATACATAGCGTCGATAAATCATCGAGTCTCAGTGCTATGTTTATTCCACAAGCGTCTGTCTGTGAGGTCGGAGGTGTACATTAACGTCTCGTAAATTCGTTTGATGCGGAAAATATATGAAGGAAAAGCTAATTTTACATTAATCCGTTAAAAGTTTTTTTCCCTGAAATTTCTATTAGCTAGATTTATAAACTTGTAACCAATACAAATTTATTAATCACTATTTTTAGTTTTTAATTATATCACTTATTTATAATATGTAAATAATAAATATATTTTATTTGTTTTTTCTTGGAAAAAATGTAACAATAAATCTTAAAATTTCCAAAATGTTAACTAAATAAAAAAATTGCAACAAGAAGCGTATAATCTTGATTAAAAACATTTCCTGCTTAAATAAATTACAATTTTACACATGTCAAGCTTTTAATAATCAATTAATTTAATAGACAACTAATGTGATAAAAAACGTTTCTCACACATCCGCTGCATGCGAATGTACGTGAGTTCCGTTCGATTAGAGATATCAATTACAACGTATAACGCGCGCGTGTAATTATATTCGGACGAATGTCAGTTGTAATTACACCAAAAAAGTCGCTATTTTTCGTGTACGAGCGACGTCGATCGACACAACATCTCCGGTTGGGAAAGCCGCATGAGCGGAGACAAAAAGAAAAGAGGAACGTGTAATCGAAGCGACGTGCCCCGATCCCGTCATTTTCTGCTAGGTAACGCATCCATCAACAGGTTTTGACAGAGCGCAACGCGAAACCAGTTGCGGAGCAGCATGGAGATGCAGCGCGAAGATGTAGCGAACAGGTTCGTCGTCGCGCCGGTTCTGCGGATAACACCTGAACGGGTTACCTCTACATTGTACGACACTCGAAGAAACGTGACGAGCTATCTCCAGGAGAAAGAGAGGGAACAGTGCGCAAAAGATAAAAGACACTTTGCGTCGCGCCGCATTGGTGATAATGAATTGATCATCGTTGTGGAAATTGCAATGGAAGAAGCAATCGGTCGAGTTTTTCTTCTATTCATGACTCGGGAATTGATTAGCGGTTGACAGAACTTTAATAACTTGTCGTACGTTTTTATTCGGTTTTAGATTAATGGCATACATAAATTGCCTCTAATCCTAAGCTCGTTATTATTTATATGGAAAATGTCGATGGTAACACCATCTCATGATTTAATATCATGATTTTCTTGAATCGATATTCACTTTTAAATAATATCGAGGATTTCTTTGCGAGATGAATATATGAAATCTTGATTTTGATATCGGATTTAAGATACAAGTTAAGAATTATGCGCTGTATCCTGCCAAAAATCGTTGTTATTAGTCAGTATTATATGTTGCGGGAGTACAACTCATGATCCATCACACTTGATTAATGCTCACTTCGTGTGGATTACACGCCACCACGTGAGCGCATGGCGGGAAATAATGATCCGTCGGTATCGCTCATTTAAACAATATTTAATAACAGCCCTGCTAAAGCTTACACGGCCGATATTGCGAGAGAAAGATCGTTAACGATGTTCCAAGCGCTACGCGAAACGTGCTAATCAGATTATACTAATCGCGCTGCAATATTTCACATCGCTAACGAGCCTATTGCCATTTTTCTCAATTGATTCGCCTTCCTGAATACATGTTTTTCAATATTAATGCGAGAAAGATTTAGATATGCTTGTAACATATTTATGTACTACTATTTGTAAAGTAAGAAAATTTAGAAGCTTGTGATAAATTTATAAAAAGATTTGAGTTTACGGTTAAATTATTAAATTCCAAAATAATTTTTTTATAACTTTGCATCAAGTTTGAGATATTCTAAAAATTAATTAATGCTCCTTGTACAGAAAAGCAACGTACGTAAATAGTACACGAAAGCATCCCACGCGAAGCCACCTCTCTAGAAAATCCCTAATAAAACAAATGCCTGCCACGTAAAAGGCGAAGCCTTCACTCGCTGGGTCCGATGACGAATCTGTACAAGTCCCACTAAGCCCCCATGCGCACTCCCTATTTCAAGAACAACGTGGCAGAAATCTCCCGGACGTGCTGCTTGCACCAAACTGCGCGCATTATGCGCGCATAGAAAGCAAGCAACTGGGCGTTCGTCGTAGAACGAGCAGACGAGCATTGTGTGCGTGTCTGGCTGCAGTCTACCAAACCGCTCCTATTCCTCTCATGACTAGAGTATTGTTTGAATGGGAAAGCGACAACAATGATATCATCCATTAAAGCTATTTAATAATGTGCAAATATTCCTTTTACTGCCAAATAAATGAATCAACATTTTATTGTTGTTGACATAAATATTGTTAAAAAATAAAATTCATCGAAAGATACTCTGCATGAAATTATACGTATGAAATAAATTTGTTTAATGTGCCAAAAAAGAAAGAAAATATCTGTACACTATTAAACCACGACAGTGAAAAATATCATCATCGCCTTCATATTCAAATACGATTCAAATACAGTTTTGTACTAAAAAAAGCTTTCGTGTATACTCGCAACAATTTCACATTCCATTTTCATGCCACATTCTTATGGAAATTCAAGGAACGATTTAAATCCAAACGATCGAGTTCAAGGTAACGCATCATCGTTCTCGTCCTTGAAACATCCATCGATTATCGTGAATCACTATCGTCTCTCCCTGCCTCACCGATTGCACCCCCGACGCATCTTGTAGCTACTATCGTAACTACATCGTTCTGTGAATTCCAAAGAGACGCGTTCGACATGCTGAAAACGCTCGATGCATTTCCGATGCATAGCAAACGCGTGAAACATTGAACGCGGGCGTGGTTCGCGCGGTGACACAGGATAGGAGACACGAGTAATCAGGAAATTGGCAGAGGCTTGGTTCGAGAACATTTACTACACAGTGATTTGTCGTGACCGATGTATCCTTCCGTTCATGAATTGGCCTGTCCGCCAATGTTTCAAGACATACACGTCCCACGATCAAATTATGCAACTCAAGCGAAACGCAACAATAAAATGATTATTTACCGTGACATTATAGAAGTAATTGCAAATATGCAACGGGAAGTAAAAAATTAGAAAAAGATGCTAAAGAATATTGCACAATAATATAAAAATATTAGAAAATATTATATACTATTATGTACAGTAAAATTATTATTTTAAATTAAATCCATTACATTTATTTAAATGTAATATAATGCTCTTAATTAGATTATTTATATTTAGTGTTTTTTTAAATTTACTGCTCGAAATCAATTAACCCGAGTTATATAATTAGTCATCTACTTAAATATGTATGTTTACTAAGAAAATATATTCAAATTTAAAAGATGTGTTTTGTTATTGACTTCCGTGCTTAGACGAGCACACTGCATTTAGTGCACCGCGCGCGCGCGCTTTCTCTTTTCTTATATCTAACTATATACTCCACTTTCTCGTATGTACATACTCTCTTCTTATAATAGTCGCAAGGGGGAGGATCGCGTGCACGGCGATTCCAGAAAAGGAGCAGAGACTACGGCATTGTGTCATGTCTGCGCACGAAATCGGAGTCTCCTCTCCTGCTTCGTGCTCCTCTCTTCCTCTGCTTCTCTCGTACTGCCGTGGAGCGACTTAAACCTGCTACGAGTGACTGATGACGACAGAAATAACCCCTGTTCCGTCTTTTCGCCGGCCGGCCGACCGGCCGGCCGGCGTGGCACGACGCACGTGTCCACGTGCATGTGTAGTAAGCCTACGCAACATCGTGCGAGAAAGGAGACTGTGATTCGCGTGATTCGCATGCAAGCAACGCCAAGAGATATACCGAGTACGGAGAACGACGCGGTGCCGGTGCATCGCTACATGTTCCGCGGAGTTTGCGATAAAGACTTCTGGTAATTACCACCGAAGAGGTTGCCGTTATTATTAGTCATATCGCCGTGACCCTACTTGCCTTACGATTTATCAACGATTGAATCGATTATCCCGAAGCAATAAATCAGAGCAAGAAAATCAGAAAGCTTATTAAAATCTACAAACAGAAATTTTAAAAGAAAGAAGATAAAATTTGAGCCATTTTTTTAATAATGTATGTTTTCAGTTATTCATTTTGCTATCCCTAATAAAAATTAACCTTTCTGAAAATAATACCCGTGGCTCACTCGAAAAGTCTAGTCACACAAATAAAACGCAAATTTACATCGAACAATGAGAATATATAGTTATTTGTTTCAGTTGGTTATAAGGGTTACAAGCTAATTGTTCTGCAAAAAACAACTCTCTCAAGAATCAAATAAAACTTTAACCATTCTTCTCGAAGAATTTTTTGTTTCGATAATAGGGGCATCGTGTTTTCTCTCGAAGGACTCGAGCGCGCGACCGTACTTAAGAGTTCTATTTCCTCTTGTGTTCACAATGTTTACGAGAGATCCTGATGTGGTATGCTTCACATACAATTGGAACGTGATAGCAACGCGCTTGGTGGTCCTTATGACTAATAGTTCAGTCTCAACTACGGCTTGTTTCATATGTGTTTTGAGGATCGCATTCTTTCGTAAGTACAAAAAAATGTGTCCATAAACGAAAAAAATGAGCCACTGATTCGATTCAACTCTCACTCGGTGAGATGAAATAACCTGAATTTCTAAAGCGGCTTTCAAACAATTTGTTTAAGATTATAATAATTAATCATAGAATTGTTCCACGTGATTCCAAATCAAACTAGTGTGTGAATGAATTAATTATTCTAATGATACAAGATTAAAAAAAAATTACTCGCGATAACACATTCAGTTCCAATTGGATTAATTAACAATTATTAATAATAAATATCATGTTTTCAATAAATAAATTAATTTTGTTTAATTATTGCATAAATAGAACTATTTTCTTACGTATCCGAATTAATTTCTCCTATTTTTTTATTGTATGTTAATATTAAGGAAATGGGCATGTGCGCCAACGATATTATATTTTCAATAAGTTCTGTATAGTAAATCGCGCAATCATTGACGGTAATAACAATGAAATAGTGCGAAGTAGCAGATACACTCGTTTTGCCAGCGGGCTACAAATCAAGAACAGATACCAGTATTGAAACAGGTATCGATAATGAAATATCGGCTTGAGAATGAAATCATGACGGGCCTATAGTTTATTGTTGCATCATTCGTTGTCGTAAAGCCCACTTGCTTTTGAAGATCGACGCAACATGTCAAGTGTACGTACATGAAACATGAATGGAAATCGCGGCGGTCCCGTTGGCGACACGTGCAATGAGTTAGCAGTTGACGCGGCGAAGAATCCGGATGCCCAACAATAATTATAATAAATTATCGAGCGTGTCGTATCTGTGAGGAGAACGTGTCGCTTAACATCTCCATTAACATATCGGGCGTGTAAAACGCGGTTCGACGAGTGCGTCTGTTGGCTGATCGATGGAAAGTGAGAAAGCAGTAGTCGTAAGCGTCGAAGTTTCAGGAATGCTACTTTAACTGTTCTTTCTTCAACGGGTTTAATGTCAATATATGTGTTCGCGAGCACGCCGAGAACAGGATTTTTTGAGGAAGAAAAACCTAGCATTACAATCTCGAAAAGTACGACCTCGAAAACCGGCTAGAATAGAGGCCTAAAGGAAAGCCCTTTGTGTCAAAGTACCCTTTGTGATTCTGAGATTCGGTCTCACATATGGCACGTGCATCATTGTGCAATTGTGATGAATTTCTAGATTCCCATCATTTCATTCTCGGGGTTTTTTTTTGGTGGAAATCGTAAACTACAAAACAACAAAAAAGCACCGTATGCTTTCCAGACGACCATGTATTTATATATTTTTGTAGACGCTGTATTAACACAGTGAAAACAAGTACTCGACTGGTACTTCAAACTGTCAATTTTCTTCATATAAAATACACACTAGAGCTGTATACTGTCAATGAGTTGAAGTACGTCTGTGCGCGGTAAGACTTTTGACATTTCTTAATGCTAATTATGAACCCGTGCATTTATAAGTTTTTCATACATCTGACTTATGCTATTGCTCAATAATAAATATTTAAAGCTTTTATTCCTTAATCTGAAAAATTTTTAAAGCATCAAAAGTCTTTCTATATTTCCAAAAATAATAATTTTTAAGTCTGTACATTTTTAATTCCACTGTTTCAATTGTTTCATTGTTTAATAGTTGAAAAACCTATTTAAATTAAATGTCAATGAAAATTGATTATAATCAGTTTTAAACTTGACAAAGATTAATATGAGAGAGAAGAAATATCGTTTCTATATTAAATTTTAATTGCTTTTAAAATCTTTCTTAAAAGATATCGATTGTAAAATTAATTTGTTAAATCAGATTTTAATGAGGGTTGAATCTCTGTGATCTTCGCCTATAATCGCCGTCATTAATATAGTCGCGAAGAATCATGCATGTAAGTCGTGATATCTCGATACATCGTGTTTTCACCTGATTTACACGAATGTCCGGAATTACGTTTACGAGGTGCGTTTGAACGCCGCGAGAAATCGATTATCGATCCGGCTATTCGTATAAGTGGCATCCCGCGGCGAATATCAAGCCGAAAACAAAAACCTGTCGGTGCAGCCATAATTGATGCCCGCTGATCGCTATGTGGCAATCGATTAATCAGACTCGCTCTCTCTCTGTGGGATTAACGAGGTGTAATATTAATGGTCACGGTATATTCGAACGCGCCAGTCAAGAATTCGATACGATACGACATCGGGATAAGAGAGAGATTAACAGAAACGGCCTTTGGCACTCGGCGATGAACTCGCTACAATTAAACGATCTGATCTGATCTATTTGTCCAACGTTTGTTGAACTCACTATGATTACTCCATCATATTTTGATTAGCAGAATTATAATCCTCATTTTCAATGATCAAGTTTTAATTTTTAAATTTTCAGTTTCCTGAAATTATACGACTTAAAATTTGTCTCTCGAGTATTAGATATACAAATCTTTAAAATAATTTGAAATAATTTAAAATAATATGAACACTTTCATACGTTATATTTAATTAATCTATTTAAAAGTATTTGCATGCTCGTATCTAATTACAAACATAGAGAGATCGCGTGATAAGGATGCTGAATTCATATCGTGTATAAGTATTCTTTATGAACTCCCCGTTCACAGAACGATTACGAATGCAAGGAAGAATGCAAATAGTACAATGAGAAGATGCAAGTAGCGACTACTGTAATATGCGCGCGTACACACGGTAACAATTCTTTGTTTACACACGTCCGGTGCACCTGGTGCGGTAAACGTCAAAGCGGGCTGCAATTGCGGATACGGTAAATACAGCATCCCGGCGAAAGAGCAGCCGCCCGAGTTGCTTTCGTGGCGCGTGCAATTTAAATGCCTGAGTGGCAGACGGCGTACAACCACGTGGCCACCGCGTCCGATAATGAACTCGAAACAGTGTGACCGTCACGCGTATCCCTGATACTGTAAGTATACAGATGATAACAATGGTGATTGTGAGTCACTCTACGATAATTGTTTCCCGACCTATCCTTCTCTCGTTATGTGCGTATTTGACAATGATGTATTTACAAATGGGTACAATAACCCGCAATTAATAACAATAGTGTTTAAAATAGCGTGCTATTATTTGTGGAACTAGCATTTTGACACTATTGCTGATAAAGTCATGCAGAATGCAGGGCGGTATTTGCTTTCGAAAAATTACATTATAATTACGTTACATTATAACGGTACTACGGTCCCGCTAAGCATCACGGCGAAAATAAATACAGAAAAAGAAATACGGAGAAGCAAACGGAATGAGATATGGGAAAATTAGCAGAATAAAAACGTAATTCTTGGTAATTGCCTATCCGAAATTATTAGAGTACACATTGTATTGTGCGACAATCGTGAAGTGTGTCCATGTGTGCACGCGTACTCGACAGTGAAGCTTTACAATCAATGGTCTTAAGAGAACCTATGAGTCTCGTTCTCCTAACATAACAAGTGGTTCTCACAATCAGACGATAAGCCGACCGAGAGCCCAGAATTTTTTCCATGCAAGAGTTATAGGGAGGCGATAATCTGTGACATGCGAGTCTCTCTACCGAAATCTAAACACCACACGCCACTTAGAGAGATCTTTAAATATTTTTTATACATTGTTAAAATAATTCTCCTACATCTTGTAAATTGTGATTTTTTTTTCATTGTAATGCGAGATAATGAAATATGTAGTCATGTATGGCTATAATGTATGAGATAAATATATCAGTAGTCAGAGTTTTAAAAATAAGAAAAAACGGAGATTAATTTTACTGTTATTCTAATAATCTACTTTTATAGATCATCATATTTTTGATACATTGTATCTGTTTTTAAAAACTTAAAGCTTAAAATCGAGATTATTTTATCTTTGTATCTGTCTCTTCGATCATCCGTAATTTCTATTATTCCCTCAAATCAATTAAGTTTGCATTCGAGTTTAGTTAATCCTGTTATCTAATGCGCTTGTGATATTACTTTTGATTTAAATCAATATTCATTCTCCAACAATCTCTTTGTTCGTGCTATAAACATTGACTATACTATTATCTATAATAGCATTGTTCCGAAAAGTCGCAAGTTACGAAATTACAAGTTTTTTTAAAGTAAAATATTTTGTAAAATAAATATTAATGACCGAAAAAATGATAACTATGACGATAACATTTATAATTACGTTTATTTTTGATCGCATATTGTTAACCGTGGGGATAACTAACATGAGCAAGCAATATGTGTTAAATCCAGTCTATCAGAGCATTAGATCAAGCGAGCTTTGATCTCAAGTAAACGTATGTAGCAACGAATTAATGGATATACTGCCCACGACGGTGGCCGACTTACATTACGTTCTACTCGGACGATCGCATTCTCCTTCAATGGGTTGAACGGATCGTGACAGCACCGCCCACACGATATTCGTTCATGTACCGATTATTAATCATCCCGTCACTCTGACCAACGAGCCTTTTAATTCAATCTTCTCTGATACGACACGCTAATGGGTTATTGATAACTACCGCGACGTACCGAAATCTAAACGAGATGCATCACGCGCGCACAGTGAGATTAACTCGATTTATGACGATCCACTTAAGTGAAGTGCTTTTTAACTTAATGCTGTTCACTACAGAAATTTATTAGAATTTAATGCTTAAGATAATTCGCATTTGCACGAAAACTTGCGTTGAACTTTTTGAAAATTTAAACAGCAAATAAATTTTTCATAATTCAAAATTTTAAATAATTCATTCAGTACAATATTTTATAATAGTAATTAATTTAATGCTCCACGAAAAAATTGTATGTCTTATGGAAAATGTTGTCTGTAAATAGATCCCACGACTTTGCCGATTCCGGAACTCTTCGCGGATGACTTCTATATTATTGTGCTGAATCATTTTGCTCAGGGTTTTACGTTGGCAATAACCGCATTCGGACCTCCCAGACCGCAATTTAGAATGATAGCTATGCAAATTGAACAGCGCTTCGGCCAATCAACCCCTTTCGTGGAAGCGTTGATTTCTTTCGAAGAGCCCTACCGCTCTCTCGGTGCGAGGCGACATCGCCGCCCTGTGACAGGAAACGTTCTCTCCTCCTGCGAGTCCTTATCTTAATTGCACGACCGACAAAGGATCTGATCTGCGAGCGTGACTGGCTCGTCCCTTTCAAGTGTCTGGCGCGCTGTCAGCTCGCTGACGTCTTTACAACAAAGTATATAAAGCGCACGCGGGGAAGACACGTTGCAAATCGTTGAATTAAACTCGCCGTCGACTGCGCATTTTCCCGTCCGATCGCTTCCGCGTCGACGACTTTCGTCACGGTGTAGCGTGCCATATCAGAATTAATTGTATTAATAAATAACTATCTGTAAACTAATATCTCTATCTAAATAGAGGGAATATTGGCTAATGTTACAATTATTTGAATTGTCCTAAGTAAAATAAAGTACTCTAATAAAAAATTTGTGAAATTTATTTTCATAATTAGGGTACGTTCCACTTAACGCTTGCAACGCTCGTTGATTCTTGTTTAATATTTGATAAATAACAAGGATGAAATCATTCGACGAGTGTTGCGAGCGTTAAGTGGAACGCACTCTTAGTAAATAAAAAATAAAACTGATAGATTTCCGATTTTACGGTAATCAAATGATCACGTCGCAAAATATTAATTTTTTATAAGTGTAAAGAAAATTACGCGAAGCATTTAATGCGTATGTTTCAACGAATACGAGTTTGGCCGCTTAAAAAAAGGAGCTTTTTAATCTGCTATCGAAAAATCAAGTAATTCCCACCGCTTTCTAACGCGAGATGTTTGCAAGGGTGATTTATATGGCGGCGAAAATGCCGATTCACCGCGAAAAGTACGCTGCTGACTTTCTAAACGACATAAATCTCACCGTACAGCAATTTACTGCGATTTTGTACAATGGAACCGCCACGATTAGGTGATTCAACGCCAAAAAGGTCAGCACCTGCTTCACTCTATCCCATTAATATCAATTAACTTTTATTAGCCGGGTTATTTAACATTTATCTTTTCTTCGTATATTCATTTTTTCTATAATAAGATTTACGAAATCGTATAATTAGAAAAGTCAAATGTTGTATGAGTTAACGTTTATGAATAATAGTAATAAGAAAAATGCAGAAAAATTTTTATTTAAATCAAGAAATATAAATAAAGCACATGAATTTTAGCTATCCTGCTCTATCTTATATTTATCATATAAAAATTGATTATAAAAACAAAACAAAAAATAATATGTGTTTTGTAATAATATACTTGTATCACGCATGTTAAGAGATTTATTTTTGAAATATAACTTATGCAGCGTGAAGTTGCTATGTCATATTTATGTTCTATATAGTGGTTAGCATGGAACAAACTGGTTTATGAGTTAAAGATCCAGATAAATTTTATCTGGAATCAGCTATTATGGAAAAAATATACCTCGATCGTTTATCATTGAGATATGTTACGATCTGCTTCGAGCACGTTTTATAAAATATGTATCGAATAAATAAGATATTGATTAGAAAATTAATTTCAATGTAAAAATGATGAAAACTATTAGCGACTTTATTTTTATGAGAAAAAAACTAATGTTACCTCCATAAAATACACGTAACGAAATTTATTTTTAATTAAATAGTGAGAGACTTTAAAAGGACAAAGTTATGCGCGATTTCTTAATTGATTGATTTTGATAGTGATAAAGTTTGCAATTAATTATATTGGTTACTCGTTTGTTATGCGGTAACGAATTTCAGTATCTTCCACGAAAACTGTGATATTTCAATTATTTCAACAAGAACACTTATAAAAATATAAACGATTCATTTTGTAAATGTACATCGATCTTATCGGCGCGACAAAAAAAGGCTACATCAAAGAGCTCAATTTGATCAATAAATTACTGTTCTGACTCTTCGATTTGATTCATCGGAAAGGACAGTGTAATCTTCATTAGGTACGTCTCAATCATGTCATAATCATGATCTGTGACTTTTGTTCGATTAAAAATTGCTTTCAAAGTTTTTTCACGTTGGAATTACGAAAAAATTACGAAATAGTAATGATAATAGCTTTAAAATTAAACTAGAATTTTCTCCTATCAATTTACTCCTTTCCTTGATAGATCTCATTGCAAGGACTAGTATTTAATTTATGAGCTAGTCCAACATTGCACGTTGCACGATGTTATCTTCACTGCCATCTTATTTACATTAACTGGCACGGTTGATATTACTAATTAACGTAGATACAAGTTAGCAATGTCTAACTAAAATCTTTAAAGCGGAAACATATTTTCCAAAGTTATCTTGATACGGAAATCGAACAACAAACTTGAATCTATCACGCATAAGATGACTTTTATTATTGAGTCCAAACTTAAACAGTCATTAAGAAAAGTATATTTACTAAAATAAAAATACATACAATCAATTATAAAAAAAAACGCTAAAACTGATATTGATAATAAACTTTTTTTTACAAAGAAAATTCTTTTGGCTCGAAAACCAAAAGAAAGTAAAAGATATAATAGATATAAGAGACAGATAGACTATCTGAGAAGACTGCTTTAAACAACCTTGGCCTTAGCCTTAGAGCAGCTGCTATAATCCTAACGAGAGCCGGCTTTCGCGCAAGCACGTCGGCGCTTCTGGCGAAGCGGCAAAAAGCGACTCGCAAGCAGCGGAGCGAGATGAAACGAGTGCATGTGGCGCTAATAAGAGAGTACTGGATTAATCGTCGTACGCAAGAATGCACCCGCGAGATCTTACCGAGATTCCTTTAGACGTGAGGGATGAAAAACATTGCCAACACGATCAAACTCTGTCTGTTTCGTGAGTTAGATCAGATTTAAATTGGAAATTTCGAACTTAATAATCAAAGATCAATTTTTCAATAAGATTTCATATCACAGGAACTATGATAAAACGTTGAGTCACGTATGATACTTTATATTCACTGTAATAATCTCCAGGATATATTGTGCAGGCAGCTCTTATTGTAGTTATCTTTCGGCGGCATGTTTCCGGTTCTTGGTGGCGCCCTGAGGCAGCGGAAAAAACAGGGCGATAAAGGCGAGCGCGAGCGAGTAGGCGTCTCGATCTGAAAGGTGCAATTTTCGGACGAGTGGGCGGTTAAGCGCGCGAGAAGGTGAAACGGAGAGGAGCAGGTTGAACGACCGAAACGAGAGATCGAAACACACCGAATGGACATTTTTATTCTACCGCTGTTGACTCCTCATTCGAAGATCATGCAAGCGAGCGAACGAATCAGGCGAGAAGGTGCTTCGTTTTAACACGTTCACTTTTACGACCGTCAATCGATTGCATTTCGTCATACATTTTTTTAAGTTAATTTTTAAATTTTTATTATTTAAATATCAAATATTAACTTTCAATATAGAAAGAATAATAAAACACCGAAAGCTAAAAAAAGATTCATATTTTTTTCCAATTACAGATTCTTGTTAACAATGCCAACAAAATTTGAAACATTGTCTTGACTAAGTTTATGAAGCAATTAATTGACAATTGTTTGTGCTTAAATATATGCTTAAATATTGAATATTAGTAAAACACACGGTGCAAATTCGTACATTTCTGCATAAAAGACGGTATATTTATGCTCTTTACCAGACGCGCTTTGTGATCATCTCGCGTTGGATTCGGGAGAAACGATTACACGCGCTTGCACACGGAAGTTAACATTTACACGCACGGAACGCTTAAGGCGTGTGAAATATCGCGTCCGTTAACACGAGCGGCGGGCTTGACTGTGTTGTTGCAGATGCAAGAAATTTCGTAGCAAAACCCGAGAAGGAATGTCGATCGCCATTGCTGGTCGTTTCATGTAATTCGACGGTTATTACCGTCGTAACATCCAATTTGGCATCGTGGGTTATCGATTTTACGCGTCCTCGCACGTGAACTTCGGTAAAGAGCTCAGATATTTATTACCAATGCACCAATCCCGTACTTGTTCTGATAACGAAAGTGCATCATTGATAAATTTATCGATATGTAAAATAAAGAAAGTCGATATCGGTTGAAGGAACAAATAAACAAAACGATTCTTAGAGGAAACAAAATTCAATAAATAATAATTATTGAAAATTGTTTAATAAATAATACGTACAGTAATTCTCTAAAAAAGAATGTTGACTTTAGATTCATTGCGAAAATATGCAGAAAATCATCAGAAAATGCTTAGAAAATTATCAAGAAAATTGATACCCTATTTATTTATCATACGCAAGAAATTTTTTTTTTTTGAAAATTAGTATTCTTACTGTAAGTCGTGACTATTATCGTTAATGTTGAATTTATATTCTGAACGATTCGCGTCAATCACGCGCGGATAGCCTCTTACGGCGATTCTTGAACGATTACTTGCGCAGTTACCTGCAGCTTGTCGATCGCTATCGACGCTTCATCGACGCGTTCCCGCGTGTCCTCGGGACGATTTGTATTCCGTCAAAGGCCAGTTGCCATTTTGCGAGGGATACATGTACGTAACTATCTCACCTCATCATTGCCATGCGATCGCTATTATCGCTCGCATATTAACGCGAAATTGCATGGAGCGACTGTTTTGAGATCCCGCACTTAAAAGTCTGGTGTATTATAGAACCAGATCATCGTTTTACTTGCTTTTGATTAAATATGCCGATTAAATAATCTCGGAAATGTCAATTGTAGTAAAATTATTTGGACGTCAAAAGTTTCAGATGTAAAGAATCTCGATTCATCTGCAGCATCTGGCAAGACTTCCTGCCACACGAACCTATTTACGAAACGGAGCGCGTGAGTTTTATGCGCAAAGATTCCCCTCCCCCTTTGTTGCGAGACTACATCTTCTACTTCCGGTTCAGAGTGAATAAAACACACGCGTGAATTCAACAAATCATAACTGGAGCGTATTTTTGACTGACACGCGAAAGGTTTTCGAAACCGTCGAATGATGCTGCTATATTCGTAAATAAATTTGTCAAGTATTTTTGTCGTATGATATTTTTCTATAAATATTATTCATATTATATATTTATTAAAGTAAATTATTAAAATTTTTAATCATATCATTTCGAATAATGACAGAGAATTGAATGTTATTACGAGACTTTGAGACATAATGATGAGAAAATAGCGTAAAATAAAATAATTTCAGGCATTCTTAACTAATCACCTATGCTGCTCAATCAATACCGAAGAATTCTTCAAGAATATTGCATACAAAAAGAAATTTTTCATTCTCTTGAATATTATTCTTGAAGGATGTTACAGAGAGCAAGATAGTATAGAAAGTATATAAGTATACAGCGCTGTGCTCGTCGTGAATCGGTATAAATAGTCTCCTTACGAACCCGGATTTTGCTGGCTTAATGCGACATTGCAATCAGAGGCAGTCACCGGACGAAGCTGTCAAGTCTCACTACTATGAATCATGCCTATTACTATTCCGGTTTTAATTGTAAAGTGTTTCTACTTATGAATTTCTGGAGCAAACTTATATATACATTTCGATTCCTTAAAATATTATAACAAATATATGATCGAGCGTTATTATTGATCAACATAAAATCATTACATGTATCTTGTTCAATATTCCTCTTTTTCAATAAATATTTTATTCATATTAAATAAATCATTATTTGTGTTTTATTTTTCTAGTCCCTTTTTTAATTATAAAATTGAATCTATCTAAATTAGAAACTAGAAAATTAATTCAATTTGTATAATTTACTTACAGAATTAATTTATTTGTTAAGACAACAAACTTATATTTAAACAAACACATCATAAAAATTCATTGTTTAAGTAGTGAGATAAAATTTTTATTACAAAAAATAATTTTAAGTTGGAGATTGGCAGTCATTTTGAACGGAGTATAAAAGTTCTGATTGAAGATCCAGATGGAAAGGACGATGAAAATGAAGATGCTACGGTTATCCCCATAAAAAGATTCATGCTCGTCATAAAACGGTGGGAGGTATCGCGATAATCGTATTGAACGTCAACAGAATCGAGAACGATCCTCGAAATTATCGTTGAGCTTCCAGATAGATTTGCTTTCAAAGTAAAGGCGAGATGAAATCCATTACCGCGCGCGTTGCAAATGGGAAAAAAATAAGATGTCACGCTCGCAACCATAAAGAAGGATTACACGATCCACAAACTCGCCAGGAGGTAGCAATATATCATCTGGGAGAATATGAGGACTGCAATTCCATCAGCTGAATTCAATATGCATTTTACATGTTCTACTATATCAGTAAAAGGTCTTTTATATCTTTGCATATTTCTTAAATGCATTTGCCGATTAAGTTAACTGTTCTCATTTTATATCTGTGATATAAATATAAACATCAAGTATGCATATAAACATAGGCATTAGAAACCTTAGGCAATGATAAAGATTTTAGAAATTTCAACGAGACAAGTAAAGCTAATTTTTTAAGTAAAAGTTTATCAATTTAATGTTTTAAAAATGTAATAAAGAATATTAGAATGGAGATACATTCTGATGTATTTTTGCTCTGGCAAAAATAATGTTTTTAAATGACATATCAACATATAATATGGAAGACCAGCAAACAGTTATGCCTTTAAACATGTAATTTACATTACCACGTCTATGAATAAAAGATGGTTATAAATGACGTTAATTTATTCCTTCTCTCCATTTATTTCCAAAGATGTCTTTATTACAAAAAAGAAAAAGAAATAAAAAAGCGCGTCGTAAATTCCTCGCACCGAGGAAATCTTTATGTTCATTATGCCAATATAGACGTTCATGTGGCGTTGATACCGTAACATCCTGACGTATTATACATTATTTAATTATTCAGCCTAGAAGCGCGCAAATTACTCGGTCTTTAGATCAAGCTCTATCACCATCGTTTGACGTTTTTAATGTTTTTCATTAATCATGTTCATTCATTGCCGTGTCACCTCCGCGGTTTTGATTAAGCGACATAATACGTGTCGTAAAAGTTCGATTGAAATACAACTCGGATACACATGTACGTTTGATGTAGATGAAAATGCCAATGTCGTCGAGTACGATGACTTGCTGTGATTTATTCAGCCGCAATCACTTTTATATCATTCTACATTTCAAATATTTCGAAAATAGAATCGGAGGATAATAATATCGGAAGATATTACTAATATTGAATTAGATTAATTTTATTAATATTTCGTGTTATAATCATTTTATTTAAAATTACTGGCAATAGTATTATTACATTAAAGTATTTATGTTATGATAGATAATAATAAAAACAACTGTTGTAATTAATTCGCGTGTAAACTTGGACATTTTTCTAAACATGGGGCATTACCACTGACTGAATGAATGATCGATTCGTTGAATGCAGAGTTCGAAATAGAACGAAGTCTTTCATGAAAGAGAGAGTCTTTCACATGATCTTTCTCGAACGCGCGCGCGCACAGCTTTTATGCACGCTGTATATTATAACCCAAAGTCGTGCTATATCATCGCGAATGTTCATTCATTTTATCACCTGCGTGGGCACGATCGTGTTGTACCAGTAATGATCGCGATTTTGTCGGTGCAATGAAATCTACGACGACGATTTATTTATTAAATTGGTATTTCAACTTAATAAATAATCATGTATGCATTAATTGTGTATTGAAATTTGATTAAACTTTATACTGTGAGTTCGCTGTATTATTTAAATTTGTATCACATTGCTATTATTTTATTCAATCTCGTTATAAATTAATTTAAAAATTAATATTACTGTAATTTCCATTTAATCAATCGAATAATCTTTTCTTTTAGATTGCACATATTAAATTGTACTTTGTATAAAATAGCTAGACTATGAATCGTTCTGTCAGAACATTTTCGTGGAATTATCATATTAAGGCTTCCAGTAAATTCTATTTGGCACGGTTTACCTCGTTCTAAGAATCGATTCTCGCGCAATATAATCCGTTAATACGGGAATCCTCCTATTAACTCGCGGCAATTCGCGATTTTATTATCCAATTTTGTTGCGAAGCACTCAACAGGAAAACGTGATAATGAGCGAATTTTGTCATCTCGAAACGGAAATGCTTGCCATTCGATCGGGCAGTGAACGATCCGACCGAAAAAGGATTGCCGGCGGACACGTTTGAACTAATTTCGTCCGAGCCAATTAAGAACAGTGGTGCACGTCAACGACTCGTCGTCGATAATTGATACGTCTCTTGAACGTGTAACAGACATTTAACACAAAGCTGGAAGCGTCTTAAAATATCTACGCGCGGTGAAACATGTATGATTAATATCTAAAAAAAAAATTCGAAATGCTTGCCAAAGAGACGATAGTATTTAAATAAAAATTCGTTGGAGCAAAATTATTATTTAATTAAGTAACAGAATTTCTCTATTTATTCTAAATTTAAAATAATTTTTTTATTTTAAATAATCTTTTGTCTTATCTTATATTCTTTAACATATTTGTTCTATAAGTAAAAAAATATTGTTATCTTGATTCAAATGTCTTTTTTATAAAAGATAAAAATTTTGTTTAAAGAAGAATGAAGAAATTCTACTTGAAAAGAAAAATGGTTTGAACAATTAATAGCGACGAATCTTAGTAGTCTCGAAGGTCACGGTTTGTAGTTCAATCAGATCGCTCTTGTTACGGTTGGTTTCGCATAAGGATCTAGCCGCGTATCTACATAGAAGTCCTATAGAACCTTCGGTACTCTGAGCGCGTACACGTTAGCAGTGTTATTTTGCAGACCAGTCTAGCATTTAAATAGGAACAAAACAAGAAGCTCGCGCGGAACGAGAATGGGATTATTTCGAGAACGGCGCAGAGATTTCGGGCGGGCATCGCGCCGGCTTCGAAAAGTGCCAGGTGTGCTACGTAACGTCAACCGTAAATCGTTTGTCATTACTGACATATTTCAAAGTGACTGACATCCGTTGTTCCAAGGCAATCTTCGAGCTCAAGGCTACTAAGCGCGGTCAGACGGAACGAAAATCTCTAAGTTGGAAATTCGAATCAAAGCTATAAAAGTCATATTTCTGTTACTTGTAATCAATACACATATTTACAATCGACAATTTATGTATCAATCTTATGAAAAAGTTTTTTGAAATAATTATAATATTTTAATTAATAAGTAACATTTAACGAATAAATCGAGATGAATATTTTATAAAATTTTAGAAACATATATTTCTCTTGCAAGAAGCAAATTATATACAGACTATTATACCATTAATCAGAAAGCATGCCGATTGATACGAGACAAATTTCCAATGACGATAAATCGATTTTCCTTTAAGCTTTCCCATTAAATGCTCTTTAAGATTACTACTGATCAAACGCATTGGATGTTAAAGCAGAAACGCCCGCTTCTCCGAGTCTGAACAACGAGCATTTCACGATGATCCATCGGAGCGAACGATTAAATCCGCTCTTTCTCCGAAACTAATTAAATTAATGATCCCCCCTCGGGCGAATCCTCGACGTTTAGATAAAGTCCGAGTACCGCCTTCAATGCCTCGACAACTCGAGGGTACCGCAACGGCATCTTTATCCCTTTATCTTTATTCGATTCAACCAGTTGCTTCATTATCATTTCTCTCGCGTGGCTTGACGTTACCCGAAAATCTCGCGAGAAGAAATTACGTTATTTGAGTCATCAATATCGACGGCGTTAATGTTAAATGAGACCGCCGTTTATCGGATAATAACTTTAAAGATACAATGTATAATGAGAGAATCAAAATCTGATGGCTTGAATAAAATACCGTTCTCATAATTATGAAGTGAAAATCGAACATATTAAGTATCGATCATTTTTTCATAAAGAATAGATAGAGATATAAGAAGTTTCACTTATTAAATTTGCACAAATAGTTATACAATAGAGGAAATAGTAGAAAAAATATGTATGAAAATTTACAGAATATATATTTTTAAAATATAAATGTCTGCAGCTACAAAAATATAAAATTTTTTAAAAAACTACGCAAATTAATGTGTATAAGTGCATTTAGTAACGATTGCATCACTTATCACACTGTCGCTTTAGGTGCTTTAATTATTATCCATAGATTGCATTGTGGAAACAGGAAATGAAACCCATGAGGAAACACCCATGATATAGTGAGTATTAATTTCTGCGATAAAAATTATATGACAGATATTACTTACTGTCAATTGTAAATGACTGTAGAAATTGTATAGCTATTAGTGAAGTAGATATTAAAAAATGAATTTATACAAACACAAATCATTAATTTAATTTAATTTGACAATTACTAATTATTCTATAATGCATTATTTGTAAAAAAAATTATTGAGAGAAAATTTTCAAATAAAATATTAAAAATGATAAAAAAATAAGAATATTCTTTTAATTTGTCACGTCACTTTTTTCTAATAGACCTTATTAAAAAACATTTTTATGCTTTATTTCATTTTTTTATCCGCACAAAAATCTACATACACGAGCTTAACCATTCAACCAGTCGACTACATGAAAGTATAAAGCAAGACCCAGCGCGATGGTAATCACGATATGCTACGTATTGTATGCTACATACATGGCAGGACAGAGGAATACATTTCGCAATATTCCGGAGTGGAATTTCGCTTTTGCTACTCGGTGTACGAGCCGATCGGCTGGATTGCAGAAACAGGAAGCGATATACAAGCGGGTTGGTGCGAGCGAACCGCTTGATCTCGATATCTTTAAGATCCGATCGAAGGCGGCGCGACTCTGCTCGGCTATGTATGCGATCGATCGATCGTTCTCGCGTCGAAGAGGCAGTCGACGGCAAACGTTAATTATCACGCGTTATTTTTATTTATCGATGCGAGAGAGCCGCACAGTCATCGCGTAAGCGTCATTAAAAATGTGTTTCTCGCGCAGCTC
This sequence comes from Tetramorium bicarinatum, assembly GCA_928718305.1. Classification (NCBI taxonomy): domain Eukaryota; kingdom Metazoa; phylum Arthropoda; class Insecta; order Hymenoptera; family Formicidae; genus Tetramorium; species Tetramorium bicarinatum. Next base: position 10,089,064 of record OV788328.1, read on the forward strand.
TGTCCCGCAAAAGAAAATCATCTAAGAGATTTTAAATCAGAAGAGAAAAAAAAACGAGAGGGTAAAAGTGTGGAGAAGAGCGGAAGAGAAACGAAAGGTGAGAATATAAACGACACAAAAGACGAAAGTATCCGCCAAAGTTAATTATTCTCGATGGCCAAACTGTGGCCGTTAACCGGCTGTTAATTACCTCGTAAATGAGCCATTGAGCGATCGAAGAGTTTCGAGAGAACGTCATCAAAGCACAACAATCTAGAACGGCATGATACATTGTCGCGTCGAGGAGCCTCGAATATTTCTTTTGCATTTTCATATTAATTATACGCTCGCCATCAAATTAAAAAAAGTTATACGTAAATGACACTCTTAGCATACGAAATTTTTTCTCAATTATGTTGAAAAATATGACAGAAACTTGATAAGCAAAAATATAATTATTTCACAATCTCAGGATAATGTAAGAAAAATTTTGATTGCTGTAATATTAATTTAATTTCGAATAAATGTATTAATCACAATTAATTCATGCTTTCAGTCAGAAATTAATTAATGTATTTGCACGCATAATGACATAGATTTTTTATTTATATGCGTCTACAAATAAACTCTCCGCGGAAAAGTCCAACCGTTCATAAATTACATTAAATTACACCGGCCGGAAACACTTTACCCTCTTCGCGCTTTCTCTCTCCACGCGTTTCTCCTGTCTCTCGGCATTTTTGTTACTCATCGTTCGAGTGAACATGTTCCACGCGATATCGCCGATATGAAAGAATCGATATCCCCGGGAGACCGCCTTTGATCGCCCTGGAGTAACGAGGTAAAAGGGTGCGCGTTCGCACTCGCGGTACGCCCTACGGTGGAGATTCGAGGCAGTCGCTGTCGTGTCGCTAAATATAAAGCAAAGAGCTCCCCAAAGTGGAGGGAAAGGAGGCTGCGGAATGTCCTGACGCTTAATATTCTCGGAGCAGACGCGCGCGTTTTACGAGGTCGCGCGGGATTCGTCCGGAATTTTCGACAATATTTTAAAAGACCGCACACACGCACCACGTCCGGGACACGACGATGTAGCTTTTACCTCGTGTCACGCCGGAAACCGTCAGGCGAAATTTAAGAAGCGAGGTTACGCGTTATTGCAAGAAAAAATCACGAGAAGTGTTGCGAGGGATTTAATCTCGAGAAAAATATATCGTCGGGGGTGGCGCAGCATCACGTGGGTGTCATTATATTCGCGAATCGCATGAGTAGTCTCGAGAGTGCAGTTACGATGCAAGACTTAATGCGATATCGATTAATTAACTTCCATGCTGATAAATTAAAAAATTGAGTTTTACACAATATTTGTTTTAATCGTGACATTTTATTTGAAATAGACTTTCGTCTCTCCATAACGTATCGATTTATAAAAAATTAAAACTCCTGATATTGCAAAAAAAGCGTGAAATTATTGTATTTTTAAAAACATCTTTTTTTCATTGTCTGAGATTTATATTTTTATTCAACTATTTCCGCGAACTTTTGCGAAATGCTTCGCACGACGCAATCTTTCGGTTCTTTTACGTATGTGTTTTAAATGCAGATTATGATATCATTGCCGATGCGGCCATTGACATTATGGCGCTCGGATTTGCATAAGGCGTAAATATTACGCACACGAGTGGAATACGATCATTTATCCGTAACATATGGAACATTACTCAGATCGGTAACAACACCTCTCAAGGTTATCGCGATTGAATTTTACTGAGAGCGAACTGCCCGTTTTTAAGAGAATCAATCCTGTTTTATATACTATCTCATATCGACCACATTTATATCAATATTTACGCATATGACATTTTTTTATTTATGTCGCTAGAATAAATTAGCTTTCGTCAGATATTATTCACAAATTATTAAAAGCTTTCAACATCAATCACCAATATCGTAACTTCAATAAGAATAGAGATAATTTAAGAAGTTTCAAAATCTGGTTTATTATATTAATATCTGTTATCGCATTAATAAAGTTTTACCACTTTTTAATGTATTTTGACTTTATTATTTCCTTTTAATAGTATTTATTCCTAAAACTCAGTTTTGGATCAGTGTTCTCTAAATCATTTCTATAAAAAAAAAAACCTTCATTCGCAATGCAAAATAAATTAATGCTGGACTTTCAGAAATAATTATAAAATTACAAGTAAACTATGATTTTTCAATGTCCTCAAAAATGAAAATTCCTCAGAAAAATTAACATTTCACAATTCTAATTAAAAAAAGAGTCAACTGTTATAAGACTTATAATTTATAAAATTTTAAATTAAAAGTGAATTCTGAATTACAATATCAATTTTTTATTCTTATTTAATAAAATTGTTCAACACCAAATATTGTGATTTAAAGACACTGAACCAAACTAGCTTAAATTAATCGAGTAATGTCGATTTACTTTAATCTCGATCTACTCTACTTAAATTCATTTTGTATCTATTAACTTAAAAGAAAAATAAGTAAAATCGAGATTAAAATTAACCGGCATTAATAGAAAAGCATATAATGTAACGGACAGCAGAGTACTTACCTTGCTTGAGGTTGTGCCTGAATCCACGCACCGCTTGAACACCGGTCAGGTCGCTCAGGATCAACGAGAGGACGACAACGACGAGGCGTCGTAACGTTACGTAGTCCACATGTAGTCCCCTCTTCGCGGCAGCGGCCATGGTCCACGAGGATTCCCGCAATTTCTTGATACCACCGAACAAAGGCGATCATTGACAGAGGCACTCACATAGAGATCGCAAATCGCCGGACGCGAGAAGAAGAGAACGGATAAATCCCGATCGGTCGCACTCACGCGCACTCGTTTCGCGTCTCACTGCCGCTCCGGCACTCGTCATTCATTCATCGACTCGCGCCGCGCTGTCGCATGCCGCGTATCGGTCGTCTCGTGGATAGATCGCGAGCGGAAACCGGTAATTTGTCGGAGACACCTCGTCGCGCCTCGGCCACGTCGCCGGCGATTATCGCGACGTTCTGGACGACGCCACGGTCATGTTGGAACGCGCCGACTTCCGCTTTCCCCGCGCGACGAGATTTCCGGAGCGATCGCCGCGTTCATCTCGCTGGCCAACTTCAGAGCGTCGCTATACGCGCCTCGGCCGTTTTCGGCGCCGTCGACGCACGTCACGTCGCCACCGGCGATCTTGAAACGAAATCACGACTGTGAATCTCGATGTCACACTCGTGAGCGATTCTTTGTGCGATACTTCAGGTTTCGTCAAAGACGGACGCGCGGCCTTCCGCCGGCGATTCCGAATCACATGAATATAGCGTCAAATGCGCCCGGGCGCGTTTAGAATTCCCTCGGCGCGACGTGCGATCGAAAAGTCCGCCTCGGCGGCGCGCGACGCTTCCCGAACGGGCTCACTTGTTGCTCCCGATGACGGGAGAGAAACGAGAAATTGCTTACCGGCACGTATTCACTTTGCCTTCCGCATGCGGCGGACGAAAAATCACCACGGTGGTTGCGAACTTCCAAACGGAGCAGTCTTACTTTTCTTCCGTTCACTGGGCACAGGCGCTACACTTTCGAACAGAGAGATCACTCCGAAATCCCGAGGAGCTGATCGCGCGCGAACGAGGAACGAGAAAAGGGGAAAAAAATCCGCGCGAAACGACGCTCCGACACACCCGATACGAAGGTCGCGAGCGAACTGAACGAAGCGCCGAGTCACCACCGGCGCTGTACGCCGAGCGCCGCGCAGTCACCCCCACCCTCATCCCCCGCCGGCGCTCATTACCGGCGCGTCGTGTTTATAATACGGCGTACGCCTGCGACACAAAAAACATATTTATGCCTGCCTAATATGCTTCCGTAAAATTCTCAACATACTTCTATATCTATACGAATTTTTACCGTATATCGAGCGTAATATTATATTTCTTTAGCTTCTTAATGACAGAACAAACGGTGATTTTGGCTATAAAATTTTTAGTGTTAGTTATTATTGCGAACTTTAATCAAATCGATTATTAATGTTATTGTAATATTACAATTGCATACAGTTTGTTTAAAGAATATGTGACATTCTATCGACGCGATGCTATACTTATAGTAATATGACACGCTGTTTTACTTTTTAATGGCATTTAAAAAATATTCCATTCAATGTGAAACTTTCAAAAATTAATCGTCTTAAGAAATATGTGCTTCTTATTAATGACGAATTAAAATTATGTCGGAACTTAATAAAAATTCGGAATTATTTTTATGTCAAGACATAATTTTTATTATTATATACTGATATAATTTTAATTTATCCAATTATTATTACATCACAACATAAATTTAATTTGTTAAATTATTATTATATTAAGACATATTGATAATTCAATTAACTAAATTTATATTTTAATATAATCATAACTGTATGAATTAAAATTATGTCAATATATAACAATAATTTGACAAATTAGAATTACACCTGGATTTAAATATAATTCCGAATTTTTATTATTAATTATGTCCCAACATAATTTTATTTTGAATCAATTAACATTTATATAATTCTTTGTGGATCTTTAATAATGAATATTACATATAGGCATATAAAATTTATGTTGAATGTAAATTTTATTTCGAAAGCTCTTGACGTGCGTAGTTAACCGCGTGAAAGTAACCGTGCGGAAGACGAAGCTCCCTCGCCATCTTAATCCCGTACATACACTTCGCTTGCAGTACGCGGCGAGCGTGGATGAATCGGACCGGCTCCGGACTGATTGTGAGTGGCATCACAATTCATTTGATTGGTAAGTAGAACCTTATGTTCGTCATGTAATGCAATAGCGTCGCTGTGACGCTCTTGATACATGAAGTTGACCTCGCCAAGTTAATCGCGAGGGAAACAAAGCATCTTTGCCATCTTAATTCTCGTTTCATTTTCAGAACGCGGCGGACACGATAGAAGCAAGGAAACGAAGCCAGAACCATGGAGGATGACCAGCAGCTCTGTATCAGGTGGAACAATCGCCAAAGTACGATCATACAATACTTCGACACACTCTTCAAAAGCGAGTCGTTGGTCGACTGCACCCTGGAGGCGGAGGGGAAGATTCTCAAGGTCCACAAAGTAGTCCTCTCCGCGTGCAGTCCATACTTTGAGTGCCTCTTCAGCGGACACTATGACAAGCCAATCATACTCAAAGATGTTAAATTCAAAGAACTTAAGGCACTGATGGATTATATGTACAGAGGGGAAGTAAACATTTCCCAAGACCAATTGGCAGCATTCCTCAAAGCTGCTAAGTCTCTGCAAATTAAGGGCCTTTCGGAAAACTGCTGGCAATAGTAAAACGGAGTCCAGGCCACAGAAAACCGTCTCACAACCTACAGCACCATCCTTAGACATTCCACACGCGTCTTCCAGTCTGACGATAGAAAAGAACAAAGTTCCTAGGCAGAGTTTAGCGCAAAGTTCCGTGAGGGATTTACCAGAGGATTCGGCTAGTCCTCAGGTGTCGAAAGGGCTCTCCTCGAGGGAAGGTTCGCAAAGTCCAATATTCCGAAAAAGAAAAAGATTTCAAGGAAGAATTCTATCCGAAGATAGTACGGAAGAGAGTCACATTGCATCGAATTGCAGCAACATGCCTCAACAAATGGGTGTACCGGCGCCGGATATCGCGCCAGACAAGAAAGTACACGCAGATTCGACAGACTCTCTCGGCAGGTCAGCTTTAATGATGCAATTGACGAAACCTGCCGACGAGATGTTACAACTGCCATTTGAAAAATTGATGATGTCAAACGAACAAGTCTTGACCGAAGTAGGGATACGTCGGATAGGTGATAGATATTTCTGTAACAATTGCGACCACACGTTCACTTTCTTCATATCGTTGCTATTGCACAATAAATATGACTGCAATAAGGGCCGACAGCCGTACGAATCTCAGAACAAACGCGACAGGTCGAGGAGGTATAAATGTGAAAAATGCCATCGCACATATATTCATTCTCGCTCGCTTCAGCAACATCAAAAAAAGAAATGTGCCCCCCGAATGGATCAGAAGTTTGCTTGTGATATTTGTAAGCGCCGATTCGTTCAAAAAAGTTACATGTATCGTCACATGCGAGAGCAGCACTAAACTATGCAGTTTCGTCCTGCTGTGATATTTAGACTGTGCCAATACATAGAAACGAGGAAACGAGAATCATGGAGGACGACCAGCAGTTATGTCTCACAATTAGGTGGAACAACCACCAAAGTACGTTCATACAAAACTTCAACACAGGGGTGTACCGGCGCTGGATATCGCGCCAGTGGCAGTACCTGTGACTTTTTTTGTACAATTTAATCTGCAGATAAACTTCATTTACTTCGATACATTAAAATATAGTACATAAGTATTGTATACACTCTGTGACGGACGTCTCAATTATCTTGATTTCCTTCCTTTATTATTATTCTCTGTTCGAATATGTATATTGGCAGATTGGATTCATGTTTTTTGTAAAACATAAATTTATAAGAGGATCTAACTTTATATAATCCCGTTCGAAATCATAGAAATAGAGTCCGAGAATTCATTTCCAGTTAGAATAAAAAGAAGAAGATTTAAAAAAATTGTTTATTTAATGTATTAATAAAAATGAAAAGGAATATATTTGATCATTTGATTGCTGGAATACTCCAAAACGTTGATATACGTGATAATTTCATGAAATTAACGATTTCAGTCGATTAATTCATCCAATTTCATTTATTTGTTGTGACCAATTTGTAATAAATGTGGAGTTATTAAGTATATACTTGTAATTGAAGTTCTGAAATAAAATGTGGTGATCGGCGTGATCTCACTTTTGTGGTTTCAATGTTATAAACCTACTACCTCCAACTTGTTATAAATTTTTTAAAATGTCACAGATGTTTATTGCTGATTACAGTTCAGTTGTTTCTGGAACTCGTAATACTGTTGTCTGTGCTGGAAAAGATTTGGTTAGCTCTCTCGTTTTGGAACTTTTGATAATTGTAAGCAAAAAATTAAAAGTGAGCTTAGCAAACAATATATTTTTTTCAATACTCATTCACAATATTTAATCCGCAAGGATGCTGTTTTGGTGGTGCTATAAAGAGAGAGAAAGAGAGATAGTTGTGCAACTTGTATGTTTTCTAAGGCGTATTGGTTTACATCCGCAAAAATTTATAGAATATACATATAAGAATAAATAACACGTAAGAAAGACGAACAGATCATGGGTATTGATCATTGTGTTAAGTCAATTAACAATCCAAATATTATCCAGATATTGAAGCTTATTAAGGAATTTGTTATGGAGAATTTTTTGGCGAAACCTTTTATTGAATATGTCTTAGAAGTTAAAACAACAATGATAAACAAAAAATTTAATTTAATTCTTAATATGGAATGATATTATTGTTTGCTCGATATACCGCGAAACTATGGTAGTTTTACGAGAAAAGAAGCACAAGAATATATTGAAATCGATGCCAAATAATTTATTCTTAGTTGAAGTATAGAGTTTAGTGGAAAGATTATTTGTTTAAACTTATATGTATATACACTACCATACATTTTATTGTATACGTATTAGGAATATAAGTATAATAGGAATATAAGTATAATTAATAATCAATTTAATATAATCAATTTAACTTTGTTTTTAAGACATTACATAGATAGATAAAAAAAATTAAAAGAATCTTTACTGCCATCTATGGGATATTTCTTATGTTGTACCTGAATAATATTATTAAATTGTCAAGTAATTCATAATGATATAATGCATAACATTTGATGCTTCATCGTTAATCATGATTTAAAAACTGTTTTAAAAATAAATGCTAATGATATTGTATTGTTAACTTGAATTAATGGTATTGATCAAATATCAATTGAAAGTAAAATATGAGAAATTAGATTGTAAATCATATAATGCATTAAAAATACTATATCCTTATTTTTTAAAACAAATTTGTTAAATTTAATTTTGTGGCATGTAACATTGATCACTCAATATAATGTAAATATTAAGAAATTTTTAATATACAAAGTGTTTCAGAATATAAAAACGAGAGAGAAAAAAATAGAGTAAGAGAGAAATAAAATGGAGAGATGAAAAGTAGTAAGAAGGGAGAAAATGAGAGCCAGAACAAAAAAAATATGGACGACAGAGAGAGAGAGAGAGAGAGAGAGAAAGCAAAATAGAGAAAGCACAAGGTAAAGGATGAGAGAGAAAGAGGAGTACATTCATTTTATATCTTTTCCTGAATTTATTTATTTACTTTTGTATGCCTCTAAATTTATTGCCTCCTTATTCTTATGATTTCCTACATTGTTACAATATAAGTTTTAAAATTTATAAATTTTTTCCTTTATAATTACAAGAAATGAGTTAAGTTTATGAAAGGCGCGTGCGTGGTGCGTGCCGCGTGCTTCCACTTTTAAAAAAGGCGTGATAAATTGATATTCGAAAGTTTCGAAGTATTGTTGCCTCTTTTCCGCGATACTGTTTTGTTTTCTTGATTAGTTCACTTCGTATTGCGAGAGTAACCAATAAGACATGAAAATTATTTGCTAATTTTTGTCATTTTTTGCTTTACACATAATGAACTCTTATAGTAAATATTATAATTATATTACTGCAACGTAGAATTATGAATACAAGCATATTATTAAAAAATGATTTTGTTTTTATCTTAGCAAAAATATTTATTTTTCAGAAGAGAATTCGCGATTACACGAATTATTAGTCCAATCAAATATTATAATAGGTAGTTGGATCATTACGGGAGAATCGGTTTTTGTAAACGATACATCCATAACGCGATTATACGCGGAAGATATCTCGAATGGGTAGGAAGAATTAAGTTCGCAACGTCCATTTAAGGGCCAAGATTGAGGACCACCAACTCTACTAGGATTTAGTGCTATTTATGTGCTCTTAATAAGAAGAGAGAGAAAGTGTGTCAAAGAGAGCGCAGAAACAAGATCAAGAACAAAGGAATAAGAGAGAGGATGTGAAGAAAATGTAGAGAGAGAGAGGAAAAGTCAGAGAGAAAGAATAAGAGGAAAAATAAAAGAGAGTAAGCGAACAAGAAAAAGAGAAAGAGAAAAACGAAAAGAGAGTTAAAAAAAGTTAGAGAACGTAAGAATGAGAAGTAGAATAAGAAAGAGAAAAGGATGAGAGAGAAAGAGGAGTACATTTTATACCTTTTTCTTTCTTGGAAAGAAAATATAAATAATTATATATTAATATCTGAAATGATAAATGGCGCACGCATAGCGCGCGCAATGTTTGTTCTAGTTTAAATAATAAATTTAATGCAACTCTTGCTATTCTTACGTTGAGTTGCATGACAAGAAAAAGGAATGAGGAAATTGAGTTGAGGAAAATCACCATCACGCATGAGTGTAAATTTTCCAAAATTTTTTTACTAAAGAAACATATATTTCAGTAACGAACACACACGGATAAATCAGTGGTCGAACTAAATCATACAAGATTAGGTACTTCGCTATTTCTTCGCCTCTAGAAGGTTACAATGTTTTGGTTATCTTTTTTTGTTTTGGATATATTATAGGATATTTACGGAGATATAATTAGTGTTCCTCTCTTTCGGCTTTTTAAGCGCTGAATTATTTTATACCAAGCGGCTCGAAGTTCCCCGTTGTTCGCTCATGGTCATTGTTCAGCCGATCAATCGCGCGATCAATCAAAAGAACGCATCTGTTCGTACTATTTTTAATCGGCATACGATAATTTGCTATCATTATCAAGTCCAGAGGCCGAGAGGCGTATTGATCGCGATCGCGCGATTTTCGAGCGGCTTACCTGTTGCTTCGTCGCAAAAGTTAACATATTACGTACTGTTGCGCTTATGTGAATTTCCATGTCCCACATGTTCTCCACGAGAAAATATATTTTAGAAATCTTTACCAAATGATGAAACCTGAAAGATTATCTCTTTCCCTATACTCTTTCTTAGATATTCTATTGCAAAATTTGTATAGTTGTTTTGCTCAATTTTGCACAATAAAACTTAGACATAATTTAAACATAAATTAACTAAATTCCCATCAAGCGACACTTTTGCATCGCTTAAGATGTACATTAAAATTTAATGTGCATCTTAAACAATAAAATCTTCCAATAAATCTTAAACAATAAAAATACATCTTATTCATCAGAAAGGCAATTTTAATTTTTAAAAAATCATAGCTACATAGCTACATACCGTATATTTTAATCGAAGTGTTATTAATGTTACGATTATAAATTTATAGAGATTTTCACTGTGCACTTAAATATTTGTTTATTAACTCTTTATGTAGAGAGATTTTCTTTATGTCATATGACAAATATTTCAATTTTATTTCTTTTCATAACAAAAGTCGATTTTGACATATAAAATTGAAAAATCGAAGCGTAGGGAGAACCGGAAAAGTGGAAATTCACGGATAAGCGTTCAAGCATTTGGACGAGATCGTTGAAAAACTGTTGGCAATGTGTCGACACATCCTGCTGGCGATAGACGGTCAAATATGTGGACGAGCATTACTCGTTCGCTTTTCTGGAACGACGCGCAATTGTAAAATCGATCAGTAATATTCTCGCGGATGTTAAAAATCGTATGAAAGTGTGTACAATATATGTGAATTTGTGACGCTAGTCCAACGGTAGTCTATGCTTTTTTTCTTGCTTCATTTATTGTTACACACGTGATATGCGCGGATATGGTATCGATATGATAAGTAAATAATGGTAACACGCGTACTTAAACTATGTTCATCGAGCCTATCGACTGTTTGTGTTCTTTTCTTCCGTCTTTTATTTCATCAAACTCTTAATTAACGACGATCCGTATAAGAGCGCTCGTACGACATGTGGTATTATCCTGTGCAATATCAAATGGAAGATTTGTTAAACAATTTTTACGATATCGTTTAACAAGCTTCGCGATATATCGCGCGCTAATTAAGATCCTGCACGCTGCGATAAGCTCTTGTAAATTTATCGACGTAATGCCGACTTAAGAATTATTTTTATTGCATTTATTACACGAGATCGCGATTTATGAAACAAAATTAAGATCGATGAATGTTTAGATAAAAGAATTAGATTAGGCAATTAAAATTTATAAAATTGAAATAAAAGTTTATTAAATCCTCCGATTGTTTAAAGCTCCTGTGCGATATAAATAAAAAGAAAGATATTAACCTTAAAGAGTGATAAAAATAACAACTCGGTGCCCCTGCAGATTTGTACTTTAACGAGAGCTTTTGCTTTGTAATTACAATTTTATGTTGTATAATTTTCGGAGGTGAAACGCGCAGAAATCGTAGCGCAACTATTTGTTTCTTTTTCTTTTCAATTGTGCGCTTCTTATCAGGAGTATTGAAATCTAGCTTATGAAACGATTTACACTGAAAGCATATTAACACGATACAGGGTGACGGGTGATGATATTCTCTATCGAAGAACGCGAGTTCTCCTTGTTCTCATCTGGTTCGGGATCTCGTAAGTCTTGTGAAATCCGCGTAAAGCTTCGCTTATCGCCGTTTCTCTTCATAGGATCAGGAAATATTTCTCTCTCGTATTACACGCCGATTGCGAATCGTTCTTGAGATAAATTCACACACGAGCCATCGCTCTTCCTTTCTCTTCCTCTTTCTCTCTCTCCCTTTCTCTCTCGAGTCGCATACGTACATACAAACACACGAAACATATGCACACCAGTACACGCAAGCTTATTTATTTTATACTAATATTGTAATCGGGAATCCTCGGCAACTGCTATAGATACAAACTATAGAGTATAAGATGTAACGTCGCGTGTATAGTACAGATTGCTGCAAAAGATAGACTACAGAATTCACAGTGAGCAATCAGCTTTACTTACGATAAAAAAGCTTAACATCACAGATTTAAAAACTTTCAAGAGCAAAAGTATAAAAATATAAATTATATCGCTGAAAATGTTTAAATAGATAAACTTCACAGAAATTCTTTCCTTTTTTATCTTTAAATATTTGATAGATTTTTTTTGTAGATTCTAGAGCTCACAAATCACATAATACGGTCACATTCTTAGGATTCTTAGATCCCATGTACTCGGATCTCTGAACATCTGCAGCTTTAAGTTTTTAGATTCCAATTTTCGTGATTTATCGAATTCCTTAACTAATTCTTAGTCGCGCAAAGTTGTAGATTTCTAATGTAATTACTGTACATTCTCAGTAAAGCTTATCGTTATATTTGATTTTACTCGACTGTGAATCCTGTGGAGAACAATTTTTGCAACACCATTAAAATGCGTCAGAGAATGCATCACTTGATACGCGCCGCAGCTAAATATACAGTATACGATAAGAATAAGATTATACAGATACGTAATCATAGTAGTAAAAAGTAAAAACAGTATGAAAAATTATTGTATTGTTTCCCATTACTTATTGTTACGTCATGCTCCGTACTCTCGAAGTTGTCAACGCAAATTTTGATCAATTAAAAAAATTTTTTTTACGCTAGCAAAATGAATATATTTATGAAGTTATTTTTTTTCTCTTCTACATATTTTTTAAATATGTAGAAAATAAAATCAAAATATCAAATAATAAAATGATAAAATTTGACTAATGCATTATAACAATTACTCGTAAACTAAAAATTACTTTATTGTAATATCTATTCTGCATATAAATTTATCAATTTTTGTTTAAGACAATTATGTTTCACGCTAATGATTACTCAACAGCTTATTTTCATTATTTTTAATAATAAATATCACATACGAGATTTCTTGTATTTTGATCAATTTAGCGTGCAATCAATTTCGAGAGTGGAACGTCCTGTTATAAGTATGAACACTATGATATCGCATTATGTGTACGATGATCTCTATGATGGTCAATGTTTTCGGAGATGACATTACTATGACGTGCTCGACTAATGATTAATAACGAACGATATGCGTTCAATAGCAACCTTTTCCAAATGGAACTGAGAGTTTCTGTTAATGAATTATTTGATACAATAATATCATTATTTAGGTTTAAATTACATGAGGTGTCTTATCGAGTAAAATGTTTAGCAATAACGTGCATTGTTAAAGTTATCTTTAGCTACATTTAGTGCTCAGATCTTTTAAGAAATTATCATTTTTGTGCACGTTTTTATGTTTTTCTTTTAAAATTTATAAGTCAATTGAGGATAAAATTACTTAATATAAAAATAAAAAAGAGCTTAATCCCTACGGCTCGTAATGCTTAACGTAACGTTTAGTTCGCGATTAAAGATGCAATCGGGAGAATCGAAATTTTAAAGTTGACATTCTCTTAATGCTATTGCAGCAAAGAATATAGGAGTGCTATGCTGAAGACTTTTGATGGGAGTATTTCCATGTTCTCGATGGCGATCGCTGTGAATGATACTGACAAGTGAATTCTGTTCGTTATGATAACTCGAATATCTTGCGGTTACTGATTGTGAGATAAATCGTGTCCAAAATGGTTTATTATTTATTGTCCGCTTATATCTTTTTTTTTTTGCTTTAGGTCGTAATTGTTACCACACCCGTGAAAATACTCCCTTCGTACTAACTACTCACATCGTTAAAATTTGTTTCAATCGGATTTTATCACGCATGCCTCGCGTCAGTGCGATTATTTCAATTTAGATATTGCATAAAATATTCAATATTCGAAAGATTTTATCGAAGAGTGGAATCGAGTCATCTATTTCGAAAAAAAAATCTGGTGATGCATAGGCCAAATTTTTCATTAAAAATCTTATTAAATATGTTATAAACTAGAATAATTAACTTTAAAATTGGTGCAATCTCATATTCAAAATAATATTATTAAATAAGACTGTTGTTATGATAATACTCGTGTATTTCTTGATACGAATTTAGAAATACAACGTGTAAAACCGGCTTTTGCAGACTTATTAGGATCGATCTCTTCTTTACCACGTTACAATAAGCAGAGATCGTTTTTATCCTCATTTTACACATACATTTCACCTTTCTTTATCAAATGTATTTCAAACATTGTTTATTTTAATTTTGATAATTGAAATTATAAATTTAGTCAAATATTAAGTAAATAATTAGTATTATGAAAAAATTAATTGAAGAGAACAATGCATCGCCTGATTTTGTAAAGAAAATTTTCATCCTGTTTCTCGTTATTCCCTATCTCATATTATCACTATTATTATCGCTAATTTCTAAGGGCAATCGCATCATACACTCGATATAAGTTCATTCTTTTCCTTTTGCCTTTCCAACATCTGTCTATATCGTATAGATTCATCTAAGTTTTTTTCTAAACTTTTAAGAAATACAAGCGCGTTGTGAAACATTCTATTCTCATTTCATGAATCTTTAATTGATAAATCTTTGCGCTACAATGAGCTTGAAAATTTAACAAATCAGAAATTATCATAGAATACATACGATAAAATTTGTTAGTACGAACGAGTTTTAGTGCAGAATTCTTACAAGTTTATTTAAAATTATCAATTAAGTAATAGAATAGACAAAATAAAGAATTTTTAATTATTCATGATATGCGACGCATTTATAAATTAGAAAATAATCAATGTCTGCATCTGCATTATAAGTATAGGCTCTCTCATCCTGTACTAGAAATGTGTATATTTATTAAAGATCTATCCCTTTTTGTGGAATGTTTTACGGAATATTGCACGACATTATGCAACAAGTTACATATATTATAATCACTTTATCCTATACATTTTTTACGCGAAATTTCACTACTAGATCTCTCTCGTATTTTCTAAACCGTTAGAAGACGAGTATTCTGGACATTCCCAAAATTGTTCCACTTTTAGCTTATTTCTTTAGTTGCCTCTATCAGGTATACGTACATTGATTTTGAAAGTACACACGGTATAAATGCGCTCAACGAATCGGCTGTACCGAACGAAGCTTTACCAATTCGTTGAGTTATGTGAATTGTGCAAAAAAATGATTGTTTAATGTTGTTTAAAGATTATGTTTGACAAAATTGAAGAATCTATGCGATGATTGCTGTGATATGCAGATTGCGATATGATATTTTAATTTGATATGCATAGAAATATAAAATTATTATGTGCCTTTTGCAATTGACGTTTGCCCATCAGCTTGATTATTTTAAATTAAATGCATCCTGATTTTTTGCAATAATCCCAGAATAATTATTCTTACTTAATATAGATGTTTTTTCCAAGAAATATTAGACAAGAAATGAAAAGATGTTGCTGGACAGAGATATTCGAATATTTTGATTTTTTGATAATGGAATTAGATTCAATTGTTCTTTTCATTTCTTGTGTATATTTCTATGAAAGAAGCTAAATAGCATCGGAATTATATTACATTTATAATCGGCGCATGTATATCTGCTGGACGAGACATTATGACATGATATCGCACCAAACCCTTCCGCACTGTTGCATCGAATGTATTGATAACGCGTGTTTACGATTTCTTCGCGAAGAAATATATTATTCATATTAAATTCTTACTAGCAAACGTATTAAAAAAGTCTTGCTATTTCTTTTTCCATTGAAAAACACTCTTCCATTGATCTCGCGTGCAATTAAATCGACTCTGGAAGAGTTTAGAAAATGTCAATGATTCTCCAGCCTTTTTATTGTATATACTGAAAAAATTATGTTATAATTTCGAAAATTTCCTAAAGTCTTTTAAGTATGCTATAGGTTAATTGTCGCTAATTCACGAGTATCTAACAATTCACCATGGGCTAGTAAATTAAGACTATAAGATACTCTTCTCCAGACTTAAATTTTCACTAATATCTCGTACATTTCCTCTTTCACTGTCCTGATCATGGCAGTTTAGCTAGCTTACGTGTGTCCGAATCCGACAATCGGAGTTTCTTATCTATTCGCTTATCCTACTCGTGGTATTTGTACCACAAAGGTCCGCGAAATCTGTCCATTCGCATTTGGAGGAGCTCACACGATCTCGAAAAATTAATCTTTCAAATTCAATTGTTATCACCATCAGTATTTTAATACAGACAGTATTGTTAATTACAGCTTTGTGAGGAAAGCTATAATTAGGAAAGAAGTGATATATTCAATGAGCGTACTCACAATCAATAATATTAATCGTGTGAGACTCCCTTTCCGCTTTTCGCATTCTCTCTCTTTCGCTCTATTCTCTCCTTTATTTTTCCTCTCGCACGTATACTGTCGTCATTCGCTCGTTTTCTCTAGCTTAGATCATTTAAATCAACTCCGCATAATCCAGGCACACTTTTCTACTCTTTATTTTCAAAGAAAGTACATTTCTGTAAGTCCGCTTCAGCTCAATTGCCACAGTACGTGTTGTTGTACTTCATTAAAAGATTTTGCCCCTCAGATTAATTTGTCATTATTATTTGTTAATGTTACTTGTAAACATCATTGTGTTGGCTGCATTTTATTATCTTATGAATTTAATAATTTTAAAATTGTATAATAATGAACTAATTAATAAATGATAATAGCAATTGATTTGAGCTGAAAAAGACAAACATGTTGGAAAATGGGTATCGTGATCTAAGGAATGATCTTGGTAACGAGGAACGTTGACCAATCGCACTTTTCTGATTTAAGTACAGTCTATCGGCTCGATTCGTAAATGTCTCAATCGTGGCGGCGTCGATATGTATGCCGATCAAGTATTATATCACGCGAGATTTGCAGAAGCTATACGAAAGCTACTCCATGATTCAGTAAAAATGAAGATGCATGTAAAATCGGCGATGTATTCTGGATATGTTCGTCAAAGTATGAAATAGTATTGGCGCACGAGTTACCCAATTTCTTCCTTGCAAAGTTTGCACGCAAATCGATAATATTGGTCACAGATCGATATAGTATAATCAATCGAATGGAGATTGACAAATATGCAATATAGATTATAATAAATTTATCTTAGCTTGGCAAAGTGAAATTTTTCAGTCTATAAATAATTTTTTATTATTATATTTAATTATCGTGTTGCTTTAATTATTCGACTTTTTAACCAAAAATAACTTTCTGCTTTAACGTGAAAATTCAAGATCTTATTATCGTAATCATTTCTTGATCACAATTTTATTTAATTTACGTCCGAGCGTGACAAACGCGTGATAATCGGTAATTCCGTCGTTCATCGTGACGCGAGTAATGTGCTAAAAAGTCGCGAAATTAAAATTCTCTCTATGTTAATGATAAATTCTCTTATTCTTCTTTTACCTCTTCACTCTGCTCTCATCATTATAACTTCTACATATGTATATGCTTTTTCTTTTTCGCATTCGTAATCTATGGAAACGGCACAAAGCTGAACAGCTAATGGTAGATACAAGTATATTACAAGTACACGCTCGCGCGCGCGAAGTATCCGCTCGCTTTGTGCTTGCGCTTCGCCGACTCAGGAGCAAAGAAGAAAAGTGATTGTCCTCGTAGAAAACTACACGAGGTACTAGTACAGTCGCTGAAGAAAGAATCTCTTGATTTATGATAGCGAAAGAAATCTTTGCGCGAATGGCAGCGCCAGAGAACTTTTCAGCAGTCTTTCATTGGAACGAATAAAATAGCGGTTGAGAAAATATTGTCCTAATGAATCGCTCGAAATTAATTCATTAAAATTAATATGGTTTACTTTTAATTGAAAAGTTTCTTTAAAAAAAATATTTGAGAAAATAAAAAGAGTTTTATATGCATGTACATATAAAACAAGTATATTTTATAAAAAAATTGATTAATCTTATCTGACTGTGAATTGTTAGACATAAAAGAGATAATAAAAGTGAATTTTAGTAGCAAATCTTTCCTGTCACCGGACCAAACAGATTGCAATTAATATTACACACAGCTCTGTCGGGCAAAACGCATCTCAAGCGCACTTTTGCGTCAAATACTCGTGCGCGTGTACATAACGATTTCACGGTAACGATTTTCCATGCGACGAATTTTCGTAAAAACCTGTTTTTCTTTTAACGTTCTTTTTTTAACCGCGCATTTCAAGATTAAAATAAAAATTATTGAATAATTTTTATGTATTGTATAACGGTTAAAAAATACTGTACATGGAGATATAGATGTTATAACTTAATATGTCTTTTTTCAAAAATATTATAAATCTGCCCGTATGCCATTTCAGTCAATTTGGCAGTCTAATACTTGATGTATATTGTGTGATATTTTTTCATTTTTATTGATATGTTTTCGTAAAGATAAGTTGGAATTATTTATTATTTCAACATTATTCTATTTATATAATCTTTTATTAGAATTTACATAATTCTATTTATGTAATCAATGAGACGCGACGTAGTTTTATTGATTATGATGATCAATTGCAATACGTAGGAATGCCGAGTTCGTAAAGACTCCCGCGAAAATCGTTACCGTGAACAGCGGATACGATCCGTACGACTAAAACGGCGTTCTTCTCTCTCTACTGCTTCACAGAATACACACCGAGAAACACCTGACTTACGTGACTAGGCTACGTAACGAAAACTCATTGCGCACACGTGCATGCCACGAGATCGAAGCTCCCGTTTCTCTCCTTTTGCTATGTGCGTGCATTTATTACGCTCGTTCTATTCACATTCGCACGCTCGCACATACGCACGCATTATGTACGCATACGCGACGCCTACTCACACTGTTTGCAATTAATTTTTGTCCAATAATTTCTCGAACCACGTGTCCGCATTACGTTGACGCTATCCCGCTTCCGCTTCTTGTAAACAATTTGTAGGTAGTATCCTCTCAAGCAAATTTTGAAAACAAAACGCTCGTTCAATCATCGTAAAAATCTGTTTACTTCATTAATAGCTCGATTAGCGATGTAAACAAATCCGTCGACTCGGAATATCGATTTTGCTTTCTCGCTTTCCCCCGTTTATTTTGTTTGCACTTATCTTCATAATAGCTACCAATTCTCCACCGTTCGGAAATACTCTGAGTCTGATGACAAAAATTTCTTCTGGTAAAACGTAGAATTTCGCAAAACGAAATAAGAAAGGATTTGGACAATTGTTCTTCGCGATGAAATTCAATTTTTCCGCGTTTTCCTTGTCCGCATCGGTCATATTTCCGGTGCAGTTCCATTGATACTTAAGGGAGGTCAGAAGATGATTGGGAATTGCGTCTGCGTTACTTGTGACTCGATAGCTCCGCGAATAACACGCGACCAACATCAGCAGAAGACGATTCGACGTCTAGCGTCGCCCCGTCCCCCCAGGGGCGGTGAGGGCACCACCGCTCCGATTCACCCTGCGGGCTCTGGTCCAGGCCTGCCTCTATTGACATAAAAGCGAATCGATTATGCACGTTGTTTGATTTATCACTGATTTCGCCGACATCAATGAAAGTTAATTTTAATTTAATTGATTCTGAATCTTTTTGCACGATTAAACCCACAAAGAGACAAAGAATTGAAGAGTTACATCAAATGTAATTAATAGTGACATGAAAACTCAACGCATCATACTGTGTTTCTTCGTCACATTTAGTTCTCTTGAAATTATAACGAGATTATTATATTTGTATTCAGCGTATTTAAAATCCAATTTAGAGATACGTGTATGATAATAGATGTTACAACGTATTTTATAAACATTCGTAACATTGTTTATTTTTAACAGGAAATATTGAAACTGGTAATATTTAAAGTGTAATATTTGGCCATATACAAACTTGGATTTTGCATGAAAATCGATAAAACATAAAATGAAAATTATTTTCTTATGTAAATACGAGATATTTTATATCCTTTTATAATTCTAACGCTCATGTGAGTTATTTAATTCTGCGTATATTGAAACTTACATGTTTATTTAATTAATATATATATATATATACACAAATAAATCGGGATAGCTTTATTTCAACAACAATTATAATATAATATTTTACGCACTAACACATACTTTCAAAACAATCTCTAAAAATATGTAATTCGTGTATCGTAACATGGCTATTATGATAGAACTTGCTTTATCTATGATTTAACGAAGTTTAGTTCCTGCAAGTATCGCGTATATGCGATGTTTATATGAAATACCATGCTTATCCTTTCATAATATATAAAAGCAAGTATGTGCCATAATAATAATACGTAATTATTCGAAATAAAAAGCAACATAATCCAATCAAACTAAATAAACAACCGATATATCAAAACCGATACGTTGAGTTATACGAGTACGTACTATTTTTTAACATTGACATTCTTGATTGCCTCATAATTGCGCGTTGAAAAGCGGAGAGTCTTTGATATACGAGTATAACAGAACGGGTATATCGTCCACCCCGAGGCGGACCACGTAATCGCGACAATGGTAATGGCCATACTCTTTGTAATTGAAATTTTCAAAGTTTTACCGAGCACAAGTTACGCTTGTGTTTCAAAGAGAACGACAGAATCGTGATTGCTGGATGCGGCACAATTTTTAACTCACCTACACAAACCACTCGTCTTTCTGGCTGGAGGAGATGTCACTGAAAGACAAAAGAAAGATCAATTAAAATTAACTATATAAAAAAAATAATATTGATACATGATAAGATATTGAAGATGAAGATTAAATACCATTTTCTGTGTATCTTATCAAGAAATATTTTGAATTAAACAAAATGTGTCGCAAGGTACTGAATAGTTTTATTTATACATTTTATAAAAATAAAATATAATTATTAAACCAATTTTTTTATAGGAGAATTTTTACCTTTAGTTTTAAATCAAATAATTGAATTTATCCTCTTAAAATTGTTTTCGATAATTGTGAAACAAAAGGACATGTAAACATCTATTTGTTTCAATATTCAATAGATTTTCTTATTATTTCAAATAAATTTCTAAAGATATTTTTTCTCACACAAGAAATTGCATTAATTTTGTAGTCAATTAATCCATTAGTGCATTTATAATTCAAAACTCTCGTCTTATATCGATCGCAGTCTCATCGTACACATCGCGTACACGATTTTATCACGATTTGAATTTATGACGAAAGAGTAACAGGCTTTCGAGAATCTAATCAATAACGATGGTATATAATGCGACGGAAAGAGGGTTGGCTCTTTTCCGATTGGCTGACGTATCGTTTTTGCAACAAAAAATGCGCACCTCTTCTGATTCTTCTCATTTCCAATCTGAGCATTATAAAAACCATCTATGATCGAGTTTCTTGAGACGTTTGCCATTTTTACTGACATCTAGCATAAAGATCCGTTAGTAATTTTTTCACTGCTTTAAAAAAAATTATAATCTGTTCGTATATACGATAATACATTAAAATCATTCTGTAGCAATTTTATTGCAAGTCATTATTGATATACTTTGATAGAATTTTTAAAAAGTAATATTTAACGATACATATCTGTAAAACTTTGTTTCAAAGTGAGAATTTTCTTTGTATTTAATTAAAGCAGTTCAATCATTAATAGAAATTAAACGATAATGTATTTTTTTGAAAACATGATTTATTTTGGAAAGTTTTTAAATTTGTAATAATTTTATAACTTCTTTTTTTTTTGATAATTTAATACTTGTGATTCCTATCTTTACAATGGAGAGAAAAAGACGTGAGACAGAATACTGCCATTTCGTAAAAAATATCCGTGTGGTGTTAGACAAAACAGTTAAAAAATTATAAAAGCAAATGTAACAACACGACACTTTTTGATTGAAACAACAATAGAAGGTATATGAAAAATGTTTCACCTGTCGGAACCATGGCTCCTCACTTTGCCTGGCAGTAGAGGCGGACCCGGGCCGCGCTGTGCCCGAGCCTGAGGCCCGCAGGGCGCAGCCAGTTTCCCGGCCGTGGCAGGGTCGTGGCCCCCGTTACCCCCATCCCCGAGCCGTAATTCCCCAGGGGCCCTAGAGTACCGGTTGTGCTCTTCAGCGTAGTCATGCCCATTGGTAGACCGACGCTCGCTCCGTTCGATCCGTACATCTGTTGCACTAAAATGCCGTAAGACACATCAGTCCCGCCACACCACCTGCATCCCTTTCGACGATAAAGTCGACTTTGCGAGATCTTCTTTTATATATTTTGTAGAATTAGTTAAGAGAAAACATTTCGTGATCAATGTTTTTTTCAAGGTTGCAAAATAACATAACTATTTCATAGGCTTACATAGGCTTTTTTAAAAGTAGCATTTTGCAGAAATTCTCTAAAGACATTGAATCTTAATTATGAATTACTATTCAGACTATAATATGTTATCAAGAAACATTAATGTTCTATATATTGTTACATCAGTTATTATTTAATTAACGTTGTTTTAGTGGGAAGATCAAGCTTCAGTTTCATTTAAGCGTATGTCAGAAAATAATAAGTCTTTATTGGAAATATTACAAACTGAGCTATTCCGAATGCAGTTGCAAGCAAGCACGCAAATATTACCTAAAATATATCATAAAAATTTTTAATTAAAAATTTTTATTCTAAGAGCACGAAGAACGAGGTTAAAAACTTTCAAATATAATTTTCAAAACTTGCGTCTACTGATGTCCATGTGCAATCTATTCTTCCGTCAATAGCGATACGCATTGCGCTTTTCCGCATGCGATTACGCGGCGAATTTTCTGTGCGCGCTCTTTCAGCCGTCATTTATCTCAACGAACACGGTTTGCTTTATGGGTGAGTCGAAATCCGGGTCAAGCGGATTTCGCGAGTTTCGGTCGAGAAAATGCGGTTAACGTTCCCGGCGATTTTTTGGCCCGCGCGTATGTATCTGTGCACGTGGAGACGTAACGTCGCGAAAGCGTGAAATGTACGCGCGAAACGTGACAGGGATAAGGCGACTAGCAATCTTTGGTGGCCCCCCCCCCCCCCCCGGCGAAGTTGCATGTATTTACGTTAACTATGCAAAAGTTTGGGCGATTTCGGGCGCCCGTACATCACGGCGTGGCTCTGACATTTCGCGCGATTATGCCAGAGCGAAAGCTGAGGACGTGAATGGCGTAAAGTCCGTCCTTCTCGCTATACAACATTTGCTACAATTGCAACTCGTGACGACAATTCGCTCTGACAACTCGTTGCGTATATATCTTTTTAAGCTACGAGATTTATTTCAGGATTTTCGTAATATTCCCGTTTAAAACCATATTTATTGATATTCAGAAAGTTTTTCTTTTTAAACGATAAATAATAAAATTATGTTTCGAATAATTTAAAAAAATTTTTAAATCGCTTTCATGTTAAATGAAAAACATACGTGCGTTTATCTATAAAAATTAATTGAATTAATTGTGTTGAAAATGTACTTATATCACAGAGAAATGCAAGAGATAAAAATTTTTAAAAGCATTAAAATGTTTCAAGCCGAATGTTGCCGAATGGCGAGGAGGTGAGCAGCTTTGCGACATTCCTGCGCTTTTACTGGCTTACGCGATTTTTCAGTGCAAATAAGCGTTGCAGCGTTAAATATATGCTCGGAACGTGAGGGATAAACCCGTGCACGACTTTAGAAACTCAAGGCAACTGCGTATTAGCTTCATAAAAGTTCCGACTTTCGTGCTTTCACATGTATTACGTGCAAACGACAAGCGTCATATTGTTAATTCAAAGAGAATTGTCGAGTATATTTTAACCGAATATTATTAGTCTCTACAACATATTCGCTTAATTATTCGGGATCATTAATTTATGGTGCTGATGCATGAATAACAACTTTTTGTCCGTACGAGTGATTTGAATCAGTTGTTCTTAACTTTGTTGAAAAATGGATCAGTTACACAATCAAACGATTAATTGCTGTCTATCGTATTACAAATTCGATATCACAATTTGGCTCGTGTGACAAAATACAATAATAGATTATATTACATTATGCAGAAGGATATAGCATAGCATGCGTTTCTCATATTTTTGTGAAAACGTTGCACCGCTTATGATATATTACTCTATTATACGTTTTCGCTGCATAGCTTGAATTTTAAACGACTGTAATGACGATCAATACAGCGCGATAAAGAAGGGGATTTATTATACGGTATACTGTACCGTATTTAAAACGATGGACTTTTTATTCTCGTAACTTTACGTTTATGTAACTTTATGTTAATACTGCGAACAGAACAGAATAACATGGAAGAATAACTTAGCTGTGATGTACATCACACTATCGTATTAGAAGGGATTTCTTCGGTTATTTCACTATTAAAAAATGTTGATTTATAATCAAAATTGATATTCTATTTGCCAAAAAACGACGCAAATATGCATTTTAATGTGATCTCTCTTAATTCAAAATGTCTTTTATAGAAGAATGGTGCGCATTCCGCGACGAAATTCCCATCTCACCCATAAAGGGAGAGAGCCATTTTTTGATCTCCTCGACGTCGGCGTTTTCCGCAAATTCGCTGTTCGCGAACGACATTTTTCAGAGCATCGAAAAAAGAGCCGACATAGCCTTAAAGAATGCCATCCGGCCAAAAATTTACGGTCGACGCCAAAACTGTAGAAGAGCCACGATAATGGCTTCGAGAGAAGCATGAAAAGATTTTTATCATCAGCAGATTTATGTTCTTGTTGCCCAAACATTATTCTATGTTATCGTATTTTCAAAAAGATATTTACGATAAAAAAATGGATATATGTATATCTATTTAATATTTTATACACATAATTATTCTTGATAAGATAAAATTGATTGAACAGAATGTTCTCCTATCGATACAACGTATATCGAGTAGAAAATACAATCTGTGTTTTCAAAAATTACAAGATGTTGGAAGAAAAACAATTTTTACATGAGATAATATAAAATAATTATTCTCAAAAGGTAGGTTATTTATATTTACATCAAGAGAGAGAAAGAGAGAGAGAGAGTCTGTATGGTTGCATTAATAATAATAGCCATTAAAGTTTAATAAGCAGCGATTTTAGTTTTCCGGATAGTATTCTATTCTCTAAAGCAACCATCCCAGAGCAACCATTTCTGCATATACAGAGGCAATCACGTGATGCAAGTTATGTGGCAGTCGGAATACAACAGTGCCAAAAGTGAGCTCTCCAAGCTGACGGACGAGTGCAGTTTAGAATATGCATGAGGCTGTAGTCGGTAGATGATCACGCTTTCCGGGATCTGATCTCCTTGCAATCTCCATATGCGTTATAAAGGGCTTTTAGCAAAATCGCCAACAAAACTGATGACATCTAGTAATAACGGCAACCAACGAATCATCTCGCAAAATTGGCGAACGTTACGTTTATTTCAGAATAACCAGTAGTGATTTCCTAACAACTGGGATCATGTAAAAGCAATTATTCTTATAAATTCTTTATAAGAATATATTCTTTCGTTACGTAGTATTTAAAAGGAGTTTTCACAATAAGAATAAGAAAATGAAAGAATAGTAGCAGTTATTTTAACTTTATAACTGTGACACATTCTTTTAACAAGTATTTGTAGATTTATTAAAAGATACATTATTATTAGATATGTGAAGAAATATTACATTTAAAGTGGGAAAGAATCGAATTAATAGCAATCTATTTTAACCTGCAACGAATGACGACACGAAAGAAAAGAGAAAAAGAGTGTTCAGTTTATCATACAATTATTATTCGTTGATGTTCAATTTATCGTATAATTATTATTCATTGATCCTGCATACATCTCGTATTTCATATGTCCGCAATAATAATAATTAATTATTTAAAAGCAATTATCTTGCACATTTACTTATGTCTTGATATTTACATTGTCGTTTTGATATATCGTACTTAGCATGTATTATTTAATATGATAATTTTTTTCTGCGGTTTGTTCAACAAAGTTTCACAAATTATTATTGAAATGCTCGAGACGCGTCGTAGTCAGTATAAATTGTTGAGGCGATCTCGCGAATGAAATTCTGCATAGGTATTATATTAAATCACGCCTTTGTAGTACGTTATCGATGTATATCCAATTGCACTGAAATTAATAGAGAACCGAATTTCATGTTGAATTTCATATAGAAAATTGAATATTTCGTATGCTTGAGCAGAATTATAAATTTTTCGATGGTAATTTTGCAATTATCCTAAATATGTCCCAGTATCGAAAAATCATTACTTTTTTAACAGAGAAATATAGAATAAAATAAAACATCTATATTTCTTTTTATAGTATGAAATTCGGATAGTATGTATCTTTCGCGTTTTAAATTTAGACAAAATAATCCCAAATAATTCCAATTATTCTACTGATCGCGCAAATCGATAATTATTTATAATAGAATACGTGGAAGCATAGTCGATAAAGCTAAGAGGAAATTATTTCGAAGTTCTTGAAACACTGTCAGACCTAATATCGTGACTGTCGTAAATCTTACAAAAGAAAATTTGCTTGCTTACAAAAACAACCCCGAGGTAGAGTAAGCAGCCGAGGCAGAGGAGCTAAGGTAATGCGTAGCTAATGCGAATTCCGCGCGGTAAAGTTTTATTAAATTATATTCCACTCGGCGAATTCAAATTATCTCGGATACTGCGAGGGCATGCGTATATATCACCTAGACCGAGAGAGACATGTTTGTGTGCGCGTATGCCGGGGTAAATCATGGAAAGTGGACTACATAGGATTTTCCTCCCACATTTTTATTTTGCGTACAACGTCGAGTATCGCTGGACGTACAGTACGGTATCGTGATATACCTCCATATATATAAAAGTGGATCGGGGAAAAAAAATAAAAATTCGTTACAAGTAAAGCTATTAATCCCGTAAAATGTTTTTCAAAAACAAATTTTTTTTTCGAAAAATTATATATAGATTATGTTTTTAATATATCTTAAATATTATATAGCACCATTTAGAAATCTCTGAAAATTTTTATTAATTAGAAAATTTGGTAATATCAAACTTAGTGGAAAGTTTGTCTTGATTGAATTAAGGTAATAAGTTTGCCTCTTATCTCCGTTAGCACCGCGCGTGACAACAGAATATTTGTTCGTAGTACATGATTCAATCTTTATAAATATTATATATGCATTCGGGGCATTCCCCACGAAGTTTTCGCTCCTTTTCCCCCTTCCTTCTATTTTCTTTTTCTGAATTCTATTTTTATTTTCCCGAAGACTTCTCGCGTTCTATCGCCGAGATTGGCATTCTTGCGCACTTCACGCGAGAGACCAGTGCGCGCCAGCCCTTTCCATCAACCCTTCCCTCGACTGTTCGTTGCGATGGCAAGAATGCGAGATTGCGGCCAGTAAGGATGTGCATTTCCGCTTAAGTTTAAATTGTGTATTCGAGGAAATGCTTCGCCCAAGTATTTGAGCAACTTTTAATACGACCGCCGCTGCCCGCTCGCGAAGTATGATAATCAGTCGGTTTTTCCACTTGCAGATGAAAAAATAGTGGTAAGATAGATAATTCCCCGTCTGATCTCAACGTTTTTCGGAATATGCGCTTTATACATTCGATAAAAATAGAAATTGATTTCGCGAACGAAAGATACGTTCAGTGCTAGCCTAACATTGCTAAAAAAAAGTACTTATAAATGCACTTTTTGCAGCCAGAGAAACTTTTTAAAGAGTTTACTAATTGTTTAAAGCAATAATACGTAACAATCTATATGTATCCTCAAAGTGACATGCTGTTTTTTAACGATATATCGTCTACCACCCGTCACGCCGATCTTGCATTCGGAAGAAACTAGTTCAAAGTCGATTTAAGAGTCTTAATTGGGCGGACGTGGAACGACAATCTCGCAAATTAGTGTCGAGTGCAACCTGTTGCTGGGATGGGATGGGATTTATCGTTCGGTTTTAAGCTATGACGATTGAGCTTACTCGGAAGAGAGAGATCACTCACTGTCTCGCGCTTTTTACTCCAATCATTCTTGCCGTCACGTAGCCAGTAACGAGGGTCTCGTTAGCTACTAACGAATTGTTTGGATACAATCGCGCGAAACCCCTAGAAACATGCTCCTCGCATTCATTAACATTCGAATCAGGCCGCTTGGATTCCAAATGCTTTGATACTGCGGATTAAGTTGATTGGATCGCATTATATGTGCGGCTCTCTGAAAACGAGGGTAACGAGTAGTCGGCTAGATAGGGAGAGAGAGAAAGAGAGATTGCCATAATATTTTGTAACTTACAAATAGTTTTCATTGAAAATTAAAAGTAACTCAATATTGTCCGAACTGGTATGATTAAAGTCGCGAAAATGTATTAGCATCGTTGAAAATTAAAGGATAAAATTTGTTTCGCAGAAGCATTATTATGAACTCAAATTACGATATTTTACCTTGCTTGATGTATAATCAATAAAAGCCTAAGCTCTATGGAGAACATAAAAATACAAATGCACGAATAGCATATGTAAAATAAGAATTATTAACAATTTTTTTAATGAGATTTAAAATGAAATAAATTAATAACCAAAAAAATATCAAGAAAAGATAATAAACATTGCAATAATACATTAAATTAAATTTCCCAGATTTTATTTGGTTTCTATTTTTAAACAATATATATTTTAAATGTATGTACATTTGTGTGTTTACTGTAACTATTACTACAAATAATATATTTTCTCATATAACTTTATAACGAGCATATATGTTTAGGCGAATTATTTTAAAACGAAATTTGTACTTATAAAGAACATTTGTTACAGTCAAGCAAAATATAAAATATTAAAATCATAAAAGAAAATAATCATTCAAATTTTTATTCATTTATATTAATATCGAGTTAAAAGTAAAGTTACTCATCTCCAGACATGTAAAAAAATTAAATTACTTTGCAACTCTTAAAATTTTATCTTACTTTTTAAACAGCTAACAAAATAATGATTTAATATATTGTTATCACAAAACTTAACGAAAATAAAATTTTAATATAACAAAAATATTTCTGCGGAAATTAAGATAAATAATCTGAAAACCACTTATGCGATATTTTTGAAAAATGTTTTTCGTGATATACTGATATTAAATCTTATACTTTGGAGGTCAATTCTCAAGACTCTAACAGGATAAGTTCATAAGACTTCCGGACTTTCAATATAGTAAGAGGTATTATTTCTTTGATAGGAAGATTGTATTCTCTTGATGACATATATACAAATAAAAAGCTAAAATCACAAACGTGATACAGAAAATTTTTCGCAGTATATTGTATTACTTTCAGTTGGTTCACATTTCATTTCAAAATCCATTACCTTATATATACGACGTAATATTTCATATATATTAGATACATATATTTTAATATAAAAAGCAATCATATTACAGTTCATTATTAAAGAATATTTATGGAATAATAAACAGCGAGAGAAAAAATTGGCTAGAAAAAAGTTCAACGTCAGATTCACAAGCATACAAATATAGCAATATTGAAACTTGACAATATTGTCATCAGGACAATACGTCAGAAGAGAAACGATTGAAACAGGCGGATAACTTGATAGATAGACAAACGGAAGATAGACAGACAGATAGATAGACAGATACGATTAAATATTTTTTATTTGAACGCTGTACATTGGATCGATAAGAAATTGTACGAGCACGTCGCGATCGTGTTTGCTCCATTTCTCTGATTTTGCAGGATATTGATTAGTAGGTCCAGACAGTTATCTGACCTTGACATGCTAGTAGATTTTCTCGCGCAATATTAAATTCGCGAACTCATAACGTGATCCAAAACTGAAACGTCTCATGAGATTCTGCTCAACATTGATCGTTCAACTAATCTGATTAATAATCGGTATAATTGAATAATCAATCTAATTAATAATATTTTACTGATTAATATCTAAATATGTTACTTTCATTACCTTTAATTGTTGCATTTTCTTCTTTTTTGTCATATTTGAAATATATCGAAATATAATTTCATTTTCATTCCTATTTTACATTTATGATACAATAATAATGTATAGCAATTTATTAAGTTATATAACAAATAGTTTCTTTAATGACGTCCTCAATTAAATCAATTTTTATATGAGACCTTATAAAGTCTATAAATTATATCACACTATTTTTTAAAGAACCTATTTACGAGTTACATAACATCTTCTTAAACAAATACTGTGCATCAATTTACAATATGTTTTCTCTCATACTGATATGATACGTATTTTATTCAGAGTTTACTAAGGTTAAATAACTTACAATATCTTCTCGATAAAATACTTGGCACTATCGAGATGTCTCAATCTTTCCAACACGCGAAGTGATATTAGCACAAAGAATCCTTTACGTTTTTGCAGTAATATCTCCTTTTTCTCGCGTTTTATCAATTTATATGGAGTCTGTCGTCATAACATTTTCTCCATAACGAAAAGAAAATCTTCATGTGACATATTATCGCAATCACTGATAGAGATCCTGCTGATAAAAATCCTCCACCGTGAACATTCCATCCGCATACGGGCTATGCGCCCTCGTCTTCACCAGATGAAAACCCCGATAGTTCCTATTGACATCCTCGCCCATTAGCACCGCAGGGAATCTAGGCGGGCAGAGACCCAAAAGATAAGCTACGAAACCAGCACAGGGCCAGCCCCAGAAACCGACTTTCGAGTTGATCGACTCGGCGAAGTACTCCGCCGCTCTGTGGTGGTTGCATCCGAAGGGATTTCCATGCTCCCAGCAGCCAGGCTGGTTAACTCCGCCGTTCATGTAAAAGTCGATATGACCGCTCGCTTCGATTTTTCCCTGAATAAAGGCATTTGTATGTAACACGTCGACGAATTCGGCATCGCTAGCGTCAAGTTTCTCGTGCTTGCTGACGGTAACGAAGAGCGGCATTGCCGGATCGAGACCGGTGATCCTCGGAAGCTTGTACGGTTGTAGCGCGTTGGCTGCGAAAGCCGGTACATGGGCGCCCAGGCTGAAGCCGATCACGTGGATGTCCTTGGCACCGTAGTCCCTCAGACGATCGACCAGCTGTGCTAGACAGTCGCCCACGTGAGGCACATTGTGGACGGCCACGGGGTAACACGGCGCTGTTGCCAAACGATGCCAATCGATTGCTATGAGATTGTAGCTGCCCTTAATCAAATACTCGTTCCTAATATCCACCAAGTAACTTAGCTGCATATCCGAATTATAGCCGTGCACGATGATCTTGGTGGGTATCGCTGCCACGAAGTTGGTGTCGGCGAGATTTGAGCCAGTGTCGTTCACAAGTAATTGCTGTCCTTCTTCCGGGTTGTGCTTAGTATAGAGAAAGAACGTCACTTCTTCATCGGGGCAGGTCTGATTGGTGTTCACCAGGCAAGGCCCCACGAAGAAATCTTTACCGATCTGATTGTCGTCGATGTTGCTCACAACAAACGTCTGTGTATTCGCGGCCACGGAGAGCTTGCAGATTAATAGAAGAATCATGAAAAGCCTCCAAGGTGGGCAACCAGTCTGATTGGTGATCGTCATCTTAGATTCGTTGGAAGCTCCACCTTGACCGTGATATCGTGTGAAGGTACGTCTGCGAATGATTCTAGACGACCGTCTGGCAGGAACTGGTCGCTGCAACGACTGGTCGATCGTCACGGGCGAAACTCCGCGGTAGACGAACGGCACGTACTGGACGAGCCCCGACGAGCTTGGAATCCCTAAAGACCACCGCCACACGCGGCGACACGTTTTAACAAGAATGTTTGATCAGTCGCGGATCGATGCGCGCGCACGGGGTGAGTCGTGAAAAGTAAACACCGTGATTTTCAAGAATGTGGCTAGAAAATTAAAAGTCTTTTTAAAGACTTAGTATGTCAAACAGTGAAAAATTTAGGTTCTTCTCATAAAAATTACAAGAGTCTTACTGAGTTATACTGAGAGTCTGTTGAATTTTTATCTCGAAAGGAGTGGCTTTTAGGCTCAAAGTTGTTCACAAACACTTCACATTTATCTTTTTGGTTTTAATATTATAACACGATAAGTTGATACAAAAAAGCACGCATTAAGATAAGTCAAATTTCCGATAAAATAACGGAGAAGAAAGTGATTTTTTAAATATAAACAAGGAAATTTAATATTTGTAAAATAGTGCTTGATGTTATAAGAAAGGATTAAGCATGACGAAATACACTGATCGATTTGAGAAATTGAATCATTATTTCTCAAAAAATTTTTACTTTCTTTTCACCACTCAACACTCTGCATGCAAAACGATGCAACTCCACGAAGGTCGAACCGATGATGAACTGGAGCATACTGCGCGATATTTTGCTGCACTTGCTCGCTGCAAGCATCCAGCAGTCGCGACGCACTTTGCACTGGTAGTGGCTGATTAAACATGTAATTGATATCTTGATTGAGAGACTACAGCATATACAGCACAATAAAATACTAGCGATGTAATCAGTGGAATGGTTGTGCAAAGATGGCCAACAAGCGATTCGAGAAGTGATTGTGACAATGGCAACGGATCAATAAAAGCTTGGACACACGATTGGCGGGTTAGAATTCATTATGTCATCAATGAATACAGGAGATGATGCAACGGCATGTGAACTTAATGGCACTCTCCTCTTGTAGGACAAATTGGATATTTCCGAGATACTCACATTTCTTTGACTGCCGCTTGTCGAAATTGTGCGCATCGATATTGGCACATAGTGAAATTTATTTGTACTTAAAAAAATTACTATAGCAGATATAATGAATGATTTTTCTACTTGTACATATTAAAAATCTACTTGTATACTTGTACATTAGAAGAAGTAATTAAAAATAAAGTAACAATAACATAATTTTATGGTTTAACAATCGAATAATCAAATTCATTACACTTTTAACTACGTAAATTTTTTTCATTTTGAAATTAACATTTTTGGCTCTATTTGTATACAACTAATTTGATTTGTAGAAAAAATGATTTGAAAATAAAAAATATATTAGAGTTTAAAAATCTTTATGCCAATTAGAGGAGACATATTTTATTATCACGGTAATATTTTAACCATGAAAGAAAGTTGGGAGCTTTTATTGCCAGACGCGATTTAAGCAATTAGAAGTCGATTTACAGTACGGACACGATAACATGTGCCCTGCATCGCGTGACTAACATCAATGACATCGAAAGCTACTTTGAATAATGTGCTAACTTCCTGTTACGGCTCGAGTCTCGTTCGCAATAATTACCCCGATTGTACTACCAAATATCATCGAAGCTCGAAATAAGTGCCATTTCCTTACTTGGAATAAAATATCATCGATTGCTCCGACACGAGTTCTCCGTGTAGAATCCGCGCGTTTCGGAAGAGCTCGTGAAAGTGTTCGTTCATAACTTCCGTTTCGATAAAGCACGTGAGAAGGTGAAATTTCGTTCGAGTTGGCACGTAGCCTAAAAACATATCAATAAACTTTCACGACCGGCAAGGATGTGAATATTAATCGTGATCAAAAACACTTTTACATTCGTTGCCGTTTTATTACGTTTGGCTGTCCCAATTGTTCGTACCTATGTTAATGTCTAAATTATCAGTATTACTGATCGTCATCTAAGACCATGTCATCACAACGGCATTATTTACTGCAGAAATAATATGCAAATTATAGAATATATTATCATTATTGTAAAATTAAAGAAAGAAGATATGTAACTGTAAGAGAGACAAGAAAAATATATGACAAATCTCTCATCTAAAATTACTACTAAAACGTTAGAACGAAAGTTAAATTTATCACGTACAGTATAATGTAATGGACTTTTACAAATAATTTAGATATTTTGTTTAAATATAAATCCTACTTTTCGGCAGTGTTTTTAAACCCAGCCAAAACCGGAACGAGCTTGTTTGCATAAGCTATAAACTAAAAGGGGAAAAAAAAAAGAAAAGGACGAATGCTCTCATTCGTATTTTACCTACATAATCCCCTTATGTCCAACCGTAAAAATTCTTCAAATATAGCTCGGTAGTCTCGTTTTATACTGGCAAAATGTGTATCTATATCCAGACAGAAGCATGCCTCGTAAATATGAATATCCGAATGATGAGATGTATTTCATATTCGAGCTTGCTACACAGTCAAAAAATTATTAATTTGATTAGCAAACATGTCCTCATACAGCATCATTGTAATAGAATAAATCATGGATAATAAATTTTTAATATAAAACATAAATCTTTATCTATCGAAATAATTAATAATTATACAGATTATTACGTTATTACGTTGTAATTTATAATTTATATGAAAACAATTAATAATTAAAATGATCATATTCCATCATGATTGCATCATGGAATAGAAATGTCTATAGATACAACATAATATTCCTCATCATCAACGTAATATAAAAATTTAATAAAACAATGTGAAATCGAAATAAGAGTTTCAATATTGTCAGCTATATTTATTTTTGTACAGCTTTTCAGTACAGCTGTTCGTTTCAATTTTCACCATGCATTGCTTAATTACGGTTAAAATTGCAATTACCGTAGATCCCCGTTAATCGTGTTATATACTGAATTTTCAAAGAAAATCGATACCTAGTATAGGCTACCTCAATTTGTGGTGCGCGGCTTATCAGGCAATCATACTGCAATCTCCATTTTAAAAGTGGAATCCATGTTACATGGACGAACGATGAAATCAATAGCATAAGCGGAAATACCTAAATTAGCTTATATGGCTTATATATTAGCGATCGAATTTGGTCCATCCAAAGTACACATACTCGAAATAGACGTTATCGTATTCCATATAACTGCATTAATTGCCGCGAGCGCGGCTTCATCACTGAATGAATTAATTTCACTAGTTTGCGAACGAATACAAATATCATTTTGTATATACACGAATTATTATATTTCAACGTTCATTAATCTGCAGTTAAAAACTTAATAACTTTTTGACGCTCTGATTGTTCGTCTTTCTCGTCGCGCATTTTGTCATTCCGAATTTTAAGCATCATTTATTAATTATCGTGCAATCGCGTTGCGTTTTGTTCTCCCTTTCAGTGTTCTATTCAATTACCAACTCTGTTGTAACTATTTATTATTGAAACGTACATAAACGAGTCGCAGAACAGTGAACGAGGAAGCGTATTTTTCTATTTTCCCAGTCGGTCGGAACACCATCGACGAAGTTGTCGAGTCTTTTTTGGACCAAAGCCAAAGCCCCAATGATGTATCTTTTGCCTCCATTTATTCTACATTCTCTCCCGTATTCCCGAGATAGTAAAATATCAAGAATGCACATGCAAAACTTTTAGTTAAAGTATGAAATATCGACATTTATTTTGTAAGAGACAGATACGATATATCGGTACATCTGTAAATAGATACCTATTCTCTTCTTTTGCTATTATTATATTTTCTCTAATTTTTGAAATACGATGTAATTTCTTCTTTGGAAGAAGAAATTATTTTATATTCTTTTAAAGATATCTTATATCAGATACAAAATAATTTTATTATTGATACAAGTTTTAAAAAGAGAATTGTTCCGAGCATAACAACAATTATTACATTATAAGAAATTTTTTCAAAGAAAATTATTATTGCAAAAAAAATGTGTATTAAATAAAATTATTTAAATACTAAGTATTTTTCTCTCGATTACATTCTTTGAAAATTTCATTTAAACGTCTACTATTTTTTACATGAAACATGTACACGTAGAGATAAATTTTACGATAAATATTTGGTGAAGCCCGGCTCACTTTACAATAGTAAAGTTGACCGTTTATTCCGATTTATAATACAACTCGCTATATTGCTTTGATTTATTGCTATTTTCGCTAAACTTAAACGTATCGTTCTCAGATGTATTTGCGATTCGTATTGTGTCTCTCTAGATTGATTCCATTATAGAACCACATTATACATTCTGAATACCTTCACTCTTTGAGATACGCAGGATGCGTCAGCAGAGATGTTGCGAATTTTAATCGCATCACGATACATGAATTTTGAATTCATGTCTATATTTAAAATTAATTTTCATTTAGCTAGAATTTATGAAATCACTTGACTTTTATTCCCGGATGATTTTTGGTAGAAACATGATCGGCTTGAATAAATATCGGTCGAACGAAATTTGACAAAATGGCAGTTAGGTGAGATTGCATGCCGCATCGAGGTACAAATATCTGCATGGGCGATGCAACGCGCACGTACAAACGCTGACGCAACCGCAAAATGCATATATCGCGAGCGTATTCATCAAAAATGTGTAAAAATGTATCGTGAAAAGAACATCTTCCATCGTACGGATTTCAATCATAAAGCAATTACTACATTTATTAAAATATTATGTGAAGATTGACAACAAAGGGTAAAAATAATACAAGATTAAATTTATTTTAATTCAATACAATTAATATCGAAAATATTAAATATAATTATTAAATATTTCTCTCTATATTATGTATTTTATAATTTCGATCTCAATGAGAAACGTATAAATATGTACAGACTGAGATATGAAAGAGAATTACGATTGATAATATATCTCAAAGAAATTAGAAAATGCAGTGTGAAAAGAGAGAGCTGAAGATTTAAAGACATCTTAATTCCTATGTCGTCATAATTCAAACGTAACTGAAAATAAAATAAAAGGCACAGAAATTAAAGAACGATTACAATATTGGATGGGAAACATTGAAATACCAACTCTTTTTTTTTCATTAAACTTATTGTGTATCATACACACGGTGTTAATGTTTACCATATTTGAAACATGTTATTGCAAAAAGTTCCTGTTACGTGCGTCACTAATAAATCTTGAAATACGCAAGCGACGGTCGTGTTATCAAGCCAACGCGCTCCATTAAATCGGGACGACGACGCGATAGTCTTCTTCGCTTACATAAGTTCACCCTTATCTTTGCAAAGATAGCACCCTATTTTTAGAATTTCGATATAATTGATAGAATTTCGACTCTTTCCCAAAGAATTTCAGAATTTTTTATATGTTGCAAAAATTGTGGCGATTAAATATACAAAATATGATTAAAAAATATTGGTTATCAACTTTTTGTTGTATGAAAATTAATAATATTTTCAGGATTAAAGTCATATCCTTTTCAAAAGAACTCTTTAAAGAAGCTACAATTTTCAAAAAAAATGCTTCTGAAAACAACACTTTATACTTTATGTGTACCAAGATACTTCTTTTTCGAGAATTATTTATTCTTTTTGGTGTCAATTTAATTTAGGTCATAAATGGAGCACATACCGCAAAAAAAAAACAAATTACTGTTTGTACAAAGCTAAATCAAGCAAATAAATGTAAATACTAAATGTAAATGCTAAGTAAATGTAAATGAATAGCTTGCTTCAAAGAATGCGAATAGCATTGCCATTATTACTTGATGAAACAAATTATTCATTCGCGTTCGTTTGCATTCGTTTTCTCGGTTGCAATCTAACACGCGTTGTGGCACTATCGCCGATAACTCGTACGTCAATAATCCGCCGAAAACGTATCACTTAACGCATTGGTTCGTGTTGCCTGTGTGCAAAGCTCCGCGCGCGCGCAAAGACAGACGTTCTTCCATTAGTCAGCCGAAAGCGCGCGTTTCTCCGGGAATTAATTATCCGTCGCGCTCATCTGCCATTTGTTTCGGATAATCGAATTTCCAGTGCGCGGCGTCGCGCGCGACGCAGTCAGAGAGGAATAGAGATAGAATCCCAACCCTCGTATATTAAACTAATTTAAACGCGAGTGCGAGTTCCACTCTCGTTCTCGTTCCCTCTCCCTTCCCTACCTTTCTCTTTCTCTCCATCCTCTTTCTCGATGCTCGCAGTTAGTAATAGCAATAAACAAACGGGACGAACAAGCCGCGAGGCACGCGCTATTTGCTATCGATTACCGTGAGGTTAAAAAACAACAGCGATACACCGATGGAATTGCGGGAAACATCGCGATACCGCGCGCTAAAAATGCCAGCCGATTGAAATCGCAGAAAGCCAAACGATATTATAAAACGAGCGCGAGTGTACCGAACGGTGGTATGGCGATCGATCGCTTAATGAAAACACCAACGTGCGTTTTGTTCGGATTTTTCCCTTTTTTTTTTCATCTGCCTCCACGGTCTAATTTCGTTGCACCGTCGCAGCCGCCGATATGCAATAGCAGTTACGCCTAAATAAATAACGTACGCCGTTGTAAGCGGAATATCGCAATGGTCTATCGATCATCTCGCTGCTTAATTATAGCAGCGAGTGGGATTCAATCGCGTCGATAGTTTCTGATTAATTCAGCGTCGACCGCAGATATTTAGGCCGGCTTTGTTCTGTATCGAAAGGTCGCGAGTTCGTGTAACGATGTCATGAATTCGCGTCATGAGATGTTTGTTCCCATTACGTGCTTTATTTATATACTTAAAGACAAAGGCGTTGCTCGTATAAAGATGAAGAAAAAACAGCCTTTAGAAAGACAAGATATCGATAAAATAATAATTTTGCGCGATTATTATATTGCATATGTTATTTAAATATAAATCGCATATAAAACTAAAACAGACAAATCTGATTATATTTTATGTAGCATAGAGAATATTATTCTCTTTATTTGCATAATCTTGCGAGTTTTTAAACATTTATAATGTTAATTCTATGATAAAATTCCATTGCAGAGGAGAAGAATTTGAACATTGTAGTAAAGTTATAGTAAAAGTAACAAATTTTCAAATAGCTTTAAATGTATATATTTAACAATATTTTAACATATTTTAACAAATGTCTTTTTTTCCACCATCAAGTTCGCTCGTAATAGAAATGTGGTTCTTTGAGAACTTGCTTCCGAGGAACTTATTAAGGAAACAGTTTATTTAAAAAAGTTTACAAAAGCATAAATCATAAATCATGTAAATGATGAAGTCGAGAAACAATTTGAATAACCGCAAATGTTATTTAACCTCCTGTCCACAAATAAATTTAATGGTCAACCACGAATATATGATTGACGGATGTGTGTAACGCCAAATGCATCTGTCAAATCTGATTAAATTAATTAATTAGAATCGTTATCATGGAAGGAGATGACGTGCAGAAGTACGAGGTAAACCACTACGCAATCAAATGAAAAGTAAACATTACATATAGGGTGTTCGAATGAGATCAGCATAATCGAGTATCAGCACGCGACGTGAAATGACGATGCATGATAATGTAACATTTCGTAAATGTAATTATATTGTAATAATTTGGAATCCGGAACAATCCTTCATTATTATATGTAATCCGTAGTTAATCCACAAACGTGCTGATAGACAAGCATATATTACGTATTAATTAACGCATAACACGCTCAAAAATTTAAATAAACATTACTTTAAACTTTTACAATTAGTATGAAATAATAAAATCAACAGCATATGTTTTTGAAATATTTATTTGTAAATCAGAAAACATTTACTAAAAATAAAAAGAGACACGATAAGAGTATGATATTTATAGAACAATATATTCTCTGCTAAATTCTTGTAAGATAAATAGTTTCTAGTTGAAACATGGAATTGAAATAAAACATTCTACATTAAATATGTGTTAAATATAATATTTTATTCTACTCAGTTATTAATAAAACTTTTATTCGTCATAATTTCTTTGTAAAAATTTGATATCAATATTTTATTTGTGATAAAATAAGTTTATAACATTATAATTCATTCACATTTAAAAGATAAACATGTTAACGGATATGTAATACTTTAAATCAAACTGGTCAATGGGAAACAATGTACTGACATCTATAACCTCTTTTCTATACGTATAATGATATGAGACATAATGGTGCTCTGATGTGCACATGTGATAGCATAAATAAATGAATATTTTATGCCGTAATCGCGAATGCGTGCGTCCTTTGATCATTGGCTCGACCCGTGCAGGGCGCAACTTTGTAGTAAATCGGTTAAATGCGCTTACTAACATATTTAGAGGAAAATTAATTAATTTTCATAACTATTAATGTAGTCCGTGCTGTGGAAACAGAATTTCCATATATACATACTGATACAAAAAAAGAATAAAGGTTTAAAACTACTTTAAAAATAATTTACACGCGATGTTTTGTGAATGTTCAAACTCAGTTTTATAGTTGCTCTAACTTTACTATTAAAGACAACTTCTGCTTGATGAAAAGAAGTTGTTGCTTTTATAAACAATACATTTAAAAAATATATCTACAAGTAATTTAACTTTTTTTTGTTGAAATTGATCGTCACGTCTAAATAACAATCA
Source organism: Tetramorium bicarinatum (assembly GCA_928718305.1). NCBI lineage: Eukaryota > Metazoa > Arthropoda > Insecta > Hymenoptera > Formicidae > Tetramorium > Tetramorium bicarinatum. Next base: position 10,129,234 of record OV788328.1, read on the forward strand.
TATTTCCCAGGAATTAATACATGCAGTTTCTGCATTAAAATATTTAAAAAACAAAAATTTAGTGCTTCATTTATCAACATTAATAACAGCAATTAACGTTGATTATTCAACTTAAAAAAATTGTTTACATGTGCGATCGTATCATTAAAGTACAATTGTTTAGAGCAACGGCATTACGCAACCCGAGAGTGAAACAGTTTTCCCCGTGTTTTGAAGTAACAGTGCGCGAAGTAAAACCACAAAGAATACGAGGTGGCTAACAGTAGCAAGGTTGCATCGACTACGAGCGGTTGCAACGACAGCGACAACGACGCGAATCGATCGTGTACGTATAAGGGAGGTTTTTTGTGACTCACATGGGAAGCTGACTGGGGGATGAGACTGAGCATTGTGCGCGTTATGGGGGTGCCTCGGGGTAGGAACACGCTGCCTGCAAAAGCAGAGAACCGCCGCCATTACCAGGCCGCCCATGCTGAGTATCAGAAAAACAACAGCGATGGCGAACCAAGTAGTCTGCATGCCTAGAATCGTCGATGCCTCGGAATCTGAAGTTATAATGAAAAAGCATTAATCAGAAAAGTTTAACTTTAAAAACATTGATGTGCTTCAAATTGGCCGAAGTACGATAAAAATATTACATATACATATATACATATATGTATACATATATGTATATGAAGGGAAAAAACATGATAATTCTGTAAAGTTAACTACCTGGATTAATTTACAAGTTAAAGTCATAATTATAAAAAATATGGACCACATTATTTAAACGTGTGAAAAAATATTATGATAAAAGTTACACAACGTAATATAACCCATAATATTAATCAACTTTATAAAACAAAGTATCTGCACAGTCAATTTTTATCAATTTTTATTAGAAAAGAAACTCTTTTCTTTATAAACAACGCATCACATAAAGATAATAAAAAAAAAACAGTAGAGCAAACTTCTTGTTGAAGCGCAAATACTTGATAATTGAGTACATTTCATCAAAGCTCTGACCTGACACGCGTGCACTTTCGTCGAATCAGGAAATCGATATAGCAACTTTATGTTTTACTATTATAAGCCACGATATTCGTAAATAACGCGAGTAATAAAAAACTTTATGACCAACATTAATTTTTGAATGAATCGATGATCGTTACCATAGTGGTAAAGCAAATGATAGTAGTTGCTCAGAATACGATGCATAAAATAATAAAGAAAACTACATACATAAATATATATATATATATATATACATAAATATATATATATATATATATATATATATATATATATATATATATATATATATATATACACACACACACATAATAAATTTCATGAAAAATTTTAAAGTTGTTAAATAGATAATTATGACAAAATTGTTTATACATATTATACATATTTATACATATTATGTATAACAATTTATAAATTACACAAATTCAAAATTACTTGAAGTCTAAATAAATATTCTATATTGTTTACATAATATTGCTTGTTATATGACCATGAAATGGGGAAAATTAATTGTTTGCTAATTGAAGTCGGAAATTGTGACAGAAATATGGCGAATTAACAAAATATCAGTAGAATATGCTAAATTCCTGCAAGCGCAAGCATTATGCGACAAGTTTGTAATTTACTCCTCTGCTATTGCGAGTTACTCTTGGATATGTAATGAATACATGGCAATTAACCTCTTCAGATGTCGACGCACGCGTACTTTCAACCATTAACATAAATGTTATGTAAATTTGGTTCGCGCGCATTTACAATCATTTCTCTCCTACGGAATAGAAACAATTTTCATTGCACACATACAAAAATCAGGGAAATCATTATGTTTTAGCATCATAAAGCACTCAATAAATCATTTTTACTCGATAAATTAGTATAACCGTAATTCGCAAAGTGAAAAAATAAAGAGAAACTCTGAATTTATTTATGATCAGAGAAGAAATTAAATCTGAGTTTCCATAAATTACACGAAATTTAATAAATAAAATTGTTACCGATATACAATATACACATACACGCATATTTTATAAAGTTTTTACATTTCTGTAAGTGTGATTTATAAATTGTACAAATTTATCTCATTTTAATCCATTTTATTCCGAATTAAAATTATTTACGACTAAACTCTTGGTGGTAAAATATTTTTGAAATTCACATTTACTATTTTTTATTTTTTTGATACTTGAAACTAATGCATGACTAGCCATACTAAATCATGCAAGATTATATCTACACGATCTAAATCGCTTTACTCATTAAATATAGCGTGTCTCAAAAGATATGTACATAGTTCCTTGATATATCATACAGCTTGATGGCGAACATATTGATTTCATGTTAACTAGTACATTATTACCATCTATAGTCCTAATTAGCATTATATATACCGTAGTATATTAAATAACTAACATTCGAAATAATACAATGCAGCGTCATCAACAACGAACTGTTCTAATGAGATAAGGAGATTATTATAAAACTATTATTTCCTAATAGTATTATCTTTCCAATATTTGAATTTTACTATCTGATAAGCTTAATTTACAGGATCTGAGTTTAAATTTCTACGTTTAAAATTATTAATAGCTAAGGATCAAGTTTCGAAATAATAATAAGCTTGTAGTAATTAAAACTTACTGGCACAAAGGGTGGAAGTAGCCTCATCAGAGCCATCGCCACAATGGTTCACGCCGTCACAAAGGAGATCCGTCTCGATGCAGAATTCATTCTGAGTGCATCGGAAATCTTTGCAGGTGTGCTCTGAAAAATGACAGAATATTTGTTAATGTCTTGATGGAGGAGATATCTCCATGATTTCCATTATTTTTTTTAGTAAACTTTCTTCTCGTTGTGTGCGTTGCGCGTAAATTTACTTTATCATATTTTGTTTGAAAAAATATTACATTATATCCTATTTGCATCTTTTATCCGCGTCTATCTAATATTATATATGTACGAGACATGTGAGAGTTTAATTACCACGGTACATTAAAGGCTATCTACAAGTCATGATATACCTTCTTTACCCATTGTATACGCGCGAATGACCTCGTAGAAGGGTTGTGCACCTCTCGAGCTCGAAGCGAGCCCCCTCTTACAAACGACGAAGCTTCAATGACAGGCTATTTTGAGAATACACAAGACCTTTTCGCATAGTCTTTCACGTAATTTTTCACGATGCAGACATATTGATGGCATTGCGATGCAGACATATTCATGGCATTGCGATGCAGACATATTCATGGCATTATACACATGATTATTCTTGGAAAATAATAAACTTTTTTTATAATGGAAAATTTCAAAGAAGGAAAATAATTTCTTGACTAAAGGAAAATACGATAATATATTTACAGTGGTACATTTAATTATTTAGAAAGGAAATTAACTTTTGTCATAATAAAAATTTCAAGTATAGAAAATTAATTAATAATCAATATATTAAACAAGAAATATTTTTCGGAATTATATAAATTATATATGTATTAAAAAATATGTATATTTAAAAATAGGTATTAAAAAATAGGTATTAAAAAAATAGATATATTTCAAACGCATTGGAAAATAAAACAAAGTGAAAAATTTTACAATAGCTTTAAAAGAAAAGATAGATTAATATTTATGATTTTAGAAATTAAATTAGACAAAAGTTTATTTCTGATTTTATTCCTAAAATGCATTTTATCTTATTCGTTAATTCTTCATTTCTTTATTATTTTAGTTCTTTATCTTATTTGAAAGAGAAAATACATTAAAATATTTTAGGGAATATTTATAAATGCATTGATACATAATTAGATGGAACATAACGAATCGCTTCAACTTTATATTATTGACAGCTTAATGAAATGACAAAAAAAATTTCCGTGCACATTCAATGGCGCTTATAAAGAACAAATTTAATGAGATGTCTGATGACATTGCAGGATGATACGATTAATTAGCTGGCGTACAATTGAATATCGGTCATCTGCTAAGTTACAGACGATCGTTACTTAATATTAAATTACTAGCAATCGAAAATTCTACTATTACTTTACGAGGAAATTAGCCTCAACCGGATGCAGATATAGAAGCAACTGTTCGATTTAATTATAACGATGAGTTCAAAGATACATTTGATATAAAAGCATTTGCGCGCACGCGATTTAATTACGAAGATCACTCGAAACTTGACGTTAAGCTAATGGCTTTGGTAAGTTTACTCTTTTGTTAATGAAATCTTGAGTTTCAATAAACGTTTTGTGCAGTGAGGACGCATACCGCAAAAAAAACCTATTATTTCTCGTAAATTGATTTGCGTCCTTTGCGTAAATTCAATCTTTTATTATTATTAATATTGTACAATTGTTAATTTTTATATTATAAAATTGATAAAATGTATATTTCGCGCGCTTTAATCTTGCAATAATATAAAATTCATGATCAAATATGAAACTGTTTTATGTTGTACATATAACAACGCTATTCCAAATATTTGATATTTACGCTTTAGAACAATTTTCAATCGCGCGGAAAAGCATCTCTGACGCATTCTTGGACATCGAACTGTCGTAATTCTTGAAGCATCTGGTCTAATTACGGTCCAAGCGATGGAATGCGAGTAATAACGAGCGATAAGTTTCACCGATCGTGAAAAAGCTCATGGTGGGCGGCGAAGACAGCGATTTTCCGCGTTCTCCCGCTGGCAATTATAACTCTTCGAGGGCTTCTCGAATCGCAGAGAAGGTAATAAAAAGATCGGCGACGATTCGAAAGGATAGGGCGTGCGGCAAAAAGGCACACAGATGGCCATATGTAATTTTATGTGATTTAACAGTTGAGATTCTTTCTTTTCTGTCCGAACTTTCATGATTTGCTGCCTTTTGCGGAGTTTTTGTTAAAGTTCTGGCAAAAAGAGAATCTGAGAATAATATTTAGTAGCAGGACAGTGGAAAGCAATCGTTTTATTTGATAGACTATATATAGAATTTTCATATGGCATTCCAAAGTAAAATAATTTCGTCAGAATATCAAGGATATCGTTTAATAATATAATTTGTGTAAATGCAACAATAACTACTGTGACAAACATTTTCGTATGTGACACCGTGAAAGAGAGAGAGAGAGAGAGAGAGAGATCGAGTGAAAGCGAGAGGAAGGTGACAAGAACGACTGTATGTACGAACACTCGCGACAGAGTCAATGTTTAACCTCTCGGATTGGCCAATCATTTAACGTTGGACGGTAGACACCGTATACACGCTCAAATATGCTCAATATGCCAACGAAATTAACAGTCGTGGCTAAGCAAACGGATGCGCAGTCACGCCGCACCGCTGATGTGCAGTAATACCAAGTGTTATGCACATTGACACGCGCGTGTATTCGCATTTGCACAAGGCTTATAGGCTCGGTAGGTTCGCACATGTATGTATTGAAAATGGAAATGCTACGTGGTAGCTCTATGAAATTTACTCGTCCCCATTCCCATAGAGAAGGACGTAGAATTTTTATCGATAAACAAGTAGTTTCAAATGTTTTTTTGAAACGATTTTAAGAAATTGACAATCTCTAGTTACAATGCATTTAATTAATAACGTATATTTTATTTAAATTCAAAACACATCAGGAAAGATATAATTAAACATAATTAATGAAATTTGTCTGTATAAGTAAAATATTTTTTTTTTATTTCCAAACTCTTATCCATTTGAAGATTATTCTGAATTATAACCCGAAATTTGTAACAAACTTCGAAATATGCCTCTATTTCATATCTACTTCTGCATTTGAATATCTGATTCTGAGAGGAGAGTGTGCATGAGTGTGCTTGACGTGCAGAAATAAAAATATCGAATTAATTATATTATTAAATAAAGAGATAAAATATCAATGGTAATTTCCGCATCAGACTGTTAAAACTAAAGCGAAATTCACCTCTCGCTTGCAGGGAGGACCTCATTAAATTCTGTCGTGAGATATAATACTTGCACGCGAAAGCATATGGAAGTGGCACGCCAACTTATATCGAAAAAGATTTCTGTAATCTTTTGAGAGACATGCAATTTTGCAATCTGTGACTTATACTTGCGATTTGTTACACGTAGTACATTATAAAATATGAATATATAATTTGTATTCGAGTACGATATTTCGAACGTTTTATAATTAAATATTACAGTTTTGAGCCCTCTTTTTCTTTTTAATCTAAAGTATAATGTCTTAATTTTTTTAATTAAAAAGTACACGTTTAAATATTAGATTATAATTTTCTTAGTTATATTTTTGTAAAAGTAAAGATATTTCGAATAATGCGATTGATATATTTGAGCATATTATCCAACATTCAATTCAACTTTCTTTCTTTAGATGATTATCCTCCATTTTCTGTTAAGTTTTTTTATGGAGTTGATTATGTATTACGAATGTTTTCGTGTTTCACCAGTGCCATTAGTAAGGCTGATGCTGTGAACGAGTCCGTTTGCGCAGATTGCAATATGCAAGTCAATCTTTTTTGCACTTTACGTCGTTTTTGCAACTTGTCGTCAGGCTTGAAACAGAATGTTGCAGTGCACAACATTAACGACGTGATAGGGTTAAAAATGCGAAACTAATGGACCGTAATTCTCAATTAAAAACAAACAAATTATTTAAGTTGCAAAAAATTTAATATAAGAATATTATAAATATTATAAAATGTTAAATCTTTCATAACTTGACTGTCATGTGATTTTAACTTTTGTAATTGTTTCATGCGTTAATATTTAATTTGTAAGTTAAATATTTTTTATCCTAATACAAATTAATATTGTATCCAGGAAGGTATTCTAAATTAATTTAAATTATGTGAGAGATGAGAGAAAGCGTTACCTCGCTCTTTTACGTTGCGCCCACCGTTTTGCTTCACATTTTAAATCTTATCCGCGTGACAATCCGCTCGTAAGACTGGAGTCAGAGATCGCGTGAGGAGGGTTGTATGTTACTATTAAACCACAAGCGACACACGCTTATACGGTAATGACGTTGATGACGATATTAACAACGTTAATGACGATAATCCCAAAATCCTATTACTACAAATAGCGGTGTGTTTCATTGAGATAGATGAGTCCGATGTTTGTCCTTTGCACGAAATGGTTCACAAAATGTTTGAGAAATTTTTAAAGAGAATGATGAGATGCATTACAGTTTTACGAACATCGTATAAATAACTGATCATATGTGTAGTTGATTGATTAAAAATTGATTGGAAAATAACGTGCTCCATCGAGTAGTAACAGAGGTACATTTATACACCGTTGTCATAAAATGACATTATCTTTCGATCATTGCCCTATTTACATATGATTAATGCATGATGCTTTAAAAACTATTACAGCATTTTGTAAGCCCGATGACTTTGCGACACCACACATTTTGTCCGTATACATAATGTATTAAGTGCTTTAACATAAAATTTTTATTGGCAAAAAAATTTTTTAATAAGTCACTTTCCACTGTAATCAACATTGCCAGAAATTTATTCAAATCGCAAACAAACGCAATAGAAATGAATCGACCATGTGAAAATTCAGAATCGAACATCCTTCAGCACGTAAAGCACATAATAACAATAGCACATAATAATAAATCATTTTAACACAGCATAATAAATTAGTTGTATACGTTCAATTAATTTTTATACAATGTTTTTAATACATCATTTAACACGTTTAACATCATATCTCGTCATATTAAATTTTTCTCTGTTAAAATGTTTGTATTTATTGTTTTTTTTTAACTAAAGATTTTTCTTTCATACGTAAGCTTGATTGAAAGCAAGTTAGAAAAGGAATCATGGGGTACTGACAATGGACGATGAAACACGTTCGCGTTCGAATGTATACCTATTAATTTCACAACGACGTGTAATCGCGCGTTCCATGGACGTAAAATCCATTCCAACGGTGGGTGCCGACCGGGAGTCGGCGGTTTCGAATTACAAATACGCCTCGTCTCGTACCTTGCCGTTCTGCGCAACGAGCTTCGCTGGGGTGGTTCGCGTTACGGAAGCATCATGCAAATGCATAAACACATTATTTGCTTATGCCGCTGGGGCGAAATTCTGGTTTGCGAAGGTTCATAGGGGCGGCAAAAGACAAGAAACAATAAGGGAGAGCCAGAAAGGACCATAATAGTGGCGTAACATTCGCAGAAAAAATCTCAGATAATAAATTTCATTCATTTACGTTTACGGTATTTAATCAGGGAATAATTTTGTAAAATATTTATTAATATATAGATTAGAATATCTATATTGAAACTATCGCAAATAATTTGCAGATTTATATATTGCAATAAATCATTTCCACTCTAATCAAAGTTAAAATATATAGAATCTGTTTTAAATTAAATAAAAGTTTTGTTATTTGCATTTTAATATAGACTATTAAGAATTAATTAGTCAATTATAATCATTAATAGCCGAAGTAATTGGCGTTTCCAAAACTAAGTAGCTATGTTCCCGAACCACTAAGAAACCACGACAAAGAAGGGTACATGGGGCAAGGGGTTGCCATAGAACGTGAACGCGTGCAGAGTGTGTGGGAACCATCCGTATGGAAATCGGCTTCCTCCCGCCCTTCACATCCTAATTCCTCGTTCAATCTCGTGCACGATCACCTCAAGCAATGCGCATGCTCACGCGAGCGTGAATACAAGGGATGAGCACCCTTGGTGCACGCGCGGTTGCACTACATACACGTGCCCGCGGTGTTTATTTCGCCATCGTTTCCCTTCGACGTCACTAACTCCCTACCTTCATCCTATTACCATCGTAAGAAGCGCACTATCGTAAACTTAGCGTTGTCAAACGCTTTTCCTTTTACGAGCGTTAAAACGCATCGTGAATTCTCGATCGAATGATCCCGAGGCATACCTCGTAATAGCATTACAAGACGCGAACTTAAACGACAAGGTCGGGCGGGATCGAATCTCTTAAGGTTCGAGAAGCTCGCGTGAAGAGCTCGCCTTAAAGGCGCGAGTGCGCTAATGAATTTCCTTTCCGCGCCGGTTGCCTCGAAATTGCTCGTTGCGTCGCCTATTACAGGCCGCTCCGTTAAAGTTCACCACTATTATCAATCTCAAAGCGGTAATTAAGTTTTAATATGACAAAATTGATTTTAAATCACTCGAAATTCGAAATTTTATACAGCGATTTTACAATTCTACTTTTATATGAAATGAAAACTGATAAAAGAAGAAGAGAGAGTACGTTATGGAGAGAATCAATTTTATAAAATCTTATAATTATATTTTTTATAAATATTTGTTTAATTTTTTTACAAAACAAAAAATGATATGACGCAATATAGTTATTCGATTTTTACTATTTTTATTGCAATGCTTTACGTCTAGTCGACTCAGCACAGTTTTCGATTTATGTATTTCTTGCGTAAATTCTCTCTCGTTATGTGGTACCTATATGTCGTTACGCTTGGTAAATCTCGCTATAAAACGCTCAAGTTTAAGAGGCAGCGAGGTAAAACACTTTTTCGAGTCGACTCACTCATTTTCTCAACCGTTACACCGAAGATGACGCTTAAAACTGTCACTTGCGAGGCAAGGGTGTCGTTGCGAGAAAACGTAAATATTACAAGAATCACTCTCGCGGAAACACTTGGAGAAACAATGCGGAATAGCTCTCAGAAGGGCGCGCAAAAGTCAATATCGTAGTTGGGTGCAGTCGTAAAAGGGAGAAAGAAAGAGAACCACCGTGTTTCAAGTGAATCGCGTACTTTTCTCTACGAAGGCCGTAGCTCTAGTCGGGATCCCGCATAAACCTGTACGAGCTGACTTCATTCATAAAATGCATCGCGTGTCTGTAACGTTACATGTGATAGGGCGCTCCCGGTGCAACGAATTGCGAGGTGCAACAACCGTGAACCGGCAGTCCGGAGGTTAATGTCCGCGGATGATTGAACGTGTCTGACATCTTGCGCTTCCACGCTTGCGTCTAAAATAAAGGGCGTGTCAAACGCAGGCTTTATCGTTCCGAGAGCATTTGCATTTAACTAGCATTAGGCACCTATGCATAAATAATAATTCAGAATTAATTGCAGTGAGTGATTAGTTCTCGCTGTGACTGTCGATATATGTAAATTTAATTTACTCTTATCGTCATGGAAAATTTAACACATTTAAATAAATATATGCAATTAAATTTGCTTTTTCTTAAATAACATAAATAACTATGTAAATATACATACACTATATATATTTTATATAAATATATTTATATAGATATAAATGAATACTTCATTTCTTTTAATTTGCAATGTTTGCGGATACAATTTTAAGTAGTGACTCTTTAAATAACGGTTCCTTCGAAAAAGAATGATAGGTCTAGAGTAAAGAATTGCGGATTCTATTTAAATTTTTAATGCCAATTCTTGAAAATGTACGATCAAAGTAGAATACAGTAGGTTGATAAGAGTACCTTCATTAATTTGAATAGCGTAGAATAGTTTCAAACAGAGGGTTGAGCTACGAGACAATCACGTAGCGGTATAATGATTGTCTCCGTATCGTCAATCCGTTCTATCCGTAATGGAAATGTCTACAAGCCGCAGCTCCGTGTACATTTTATGTCAGTGTCATGCATGAGCTGAACCCGGATTGACTTTAATGTGCGGATTAAAGCGGGCGAACCGAAATCCTGCGGATAATCCTACCAGAACACAGTCAATTAAATCGAAGTGAGGATCGGTGAAGCCAAGGATCTCCGTCAAAATCCTTGGAATCGCTCTTCCGAGTTCGACAATGTTACGCACTCAATGCGCGATTTCGTTTCGTTTCATGGCACTCTCCACATTCCAACAATATTTATTGCTAAAACAAAAAGAAATTACCTTTTTCCATCGGATTGATTCGTTCTATACGAATCCTGAGCACACAGACCTTTTCAAAGCCACCGAATCGAGAGCTTTTGCTTTACTCACGAAAATAAACGCGAGCGGTTTTCTGTAGAGATTACATGGATTTTAAAAGTATTAACGGTTTCAGGCGCAATTTATACAGACTGTCCAATTTAGTCGATACACATTTTCACGAAATAAAATACTGGAAGAAAAGTATATGTTTTTATTTTCTATGTATCAATTCAATTCGAGATGAAACGATACGCGTCGCTGAGTGATTGTCAACCATTAACTCAAATTCTTTCATCCTGCAGAAATACGCTTAATATTTTTTTATAAATTTACGAGTGGATGGATGTATTAATTTTGTATATTTTATATCTTTATGCTAAAATAATAACTTTTGTACTTCAATTATCGAAAATGGAGGTAATCAGGAACTTGATTATAAAAATATTAAAAAAACAGTGTCATCTCGTAAAATCTATAAAATTAAGTGTTTTTATTCCAAAATAGTAGCTTCTATTTATATTTGTTCTACTTTTCTTTTTTTTTTGTAATTTTATTGGTTTTATTTTAATGTAACCTATATTCGAAAAAGAAAAAGAGTACATGAAGCTTTTACTCAAATTAAATTTTATTGAAATTACTAGAAACTATAAAAAAATAACTATAAAAAATATGGCAAGACCATAGTATCGCTATTAATTTTGATAAAAACATTTCTATTTATTTATTGTGAAAACATACATATAAAAAGAGAACTATCGGTGGAATTTATTAACACGAAAATATAATTAAATTATACCTATACATCTTTAATACTTGTTTGCGTATACTCTAATAATATAAAACAATGATTCATCTCTTCGATATCAGTGCACTTGTAAACCGCGAACGTGGAATGGTGGAGTATATCGTTGATTAAATTTCATCGGTGGTTCGCCCTACATCGTCCATTTCGACGAAGTTTCATCGAATGACAAAACTTTTCGTGCACATGCACAAGACGCGACATATTACTGCGCATTCATCCCTCGTACCGCGTTAGAAACCTAGCACCGCTAAGGTCTCGTCCGTTATTACACGAAGCTGGTTATTGCGCAATTTGCTGGAATCAAGTCTGGGAAATCATCGTCTCATTTGCAAACGAGTATATACCGTAAATGATGCGCTTTCCAATTGAGATGAGAAAATATGATTGAGATCGTCTCTTTCAAATTTCAACTTTGATGAAAAATAATGAGATAAATATTTTCAGAGAAATGTAAATTATCGTTAAAAATATATGTATTATTTTTTTTAAAAAGAGAAAAATTTATTTTTCATTTTTTCTACGATCTTTACAATATGAATTATAGTAAAAGAAATTATAAATTTAAAAAGTCGTAGAATATTTAAGTTAATACAAAGCGAAAGGAGTGAGGATTTTCATTTCGTAATAACTAACTTTTAAAAATAACTTTTCTTTTACTTTAAAACAAGATTTCGCGCACATTTCTTTTACAACTTTTTTGAGGAAAATCGGACGTTATGTCGAAACTGTGCGTGCTTACAAAAGCTCTTCGAAATTGGTATTACTCCGAGTTGATCACGCTCACTGGCTACTCAACAAAAATTGCATGAGTTGAAACAGAAATACTGAACTCAAAGAAATATAAACATTACAGCAAACGAATAATTTAACTCTATTTTTATCTTATTAATTAAAATACAAATATATATAAATGTAATTTTAAATTGTCTCTTTCTCTCTCTTTCTTTCACGATTTACACATATAGCAACTTTGCATAATAATTTTTACTTAAACAGAATCAATAGCCGGGAAGTAAATAAAAGATATAAATTCAACGTTATCGATGAAGCTTTCGTTCAAATATAACTCAGCTGTACGTGCTTCTGAATATCCGATGAATTCTGCTATAATTCTGAGACGAAGGCAAAACTTGGAAGTCGAAGATATCGACACGTCTATTCCGTGAAACGAGAAGATTGCCGAGTAAAGTGAAACTGCCGGTGATTGTAGGGAATTATCGTACGTGTGCGTGAATAAAAGTAGAAAATAAGGCACTCTTGGTACAAAAGGGTCAGATAATAATGTCTTATTCTAGCCTCAATCGCCTCGATACACTGATAAAAAAGAATACCTCAATCCCAAAAATATAAGCGGACACAAAATCTTATTTGACAAATTTTTAGAAATTTAAAAGCATCCCAACAACGTTAACAGAGAGATAACGGACGGAAAATCAGTCCGTTTGGCAAATCATTCTCCTAGTTTCTTGAAAAGTCTGATTGGTCAATTCCTCTCCTCCTCCTCCTTTACTTCTATCCTCTATTTCTCTTGGTCAATCACTATATAAAGAGATACCTGCGAAGGAAGGAAACTCAGTATCAAGTTGTTCCTCCCTGATGAAGCGAACTGAAATGTTCACGAAATGAAAAATCAAGAATTTACACGATTTAAACTCGGAAACTAAAACGAATATTCATACTGCGGAAGCCTCAAATTTTATAATTACTAATTCTCAAAGTCTACGAAATTTGTCGAAATACATACAGAATAAGAGACACAGAAATATATAAATAAATATAATTGATAATGTTATCAATCTATTGATTTTTATTAACATGATTTTATGATGATTTATTATTAGTTGATGATCAATATCTATGGTATACTAAATAAAAGTTATTATTTTATTATTATATAATATCAAAAGGGGACAAAGAGGAAAAATTTATTGATTCTAGACCCATTGTGATCATCACTGTCTTTGTGTTCCGACGATAATTCTCGACTTCCGGTCGCAGTACGTACAGTCAGGCAGAAGAGATTGATACGGCGACGCGTTCTCCATCCGCGGTTCGAATCACATGCAGAGACGCATCCGGACGCGACGGACAAAAACGACGCAGGGAGCGCATGATATTGAAAGGAGGAGAACGAATGCTTTCGGGGGTGTCGGCGCATCGAAATCGATATGCGAATGCTACCCGATGTCGGCAAAAGTCGGGGAAGATTGAAAGTGCGTCCGCACTACGACGGCAAGAATTGAATCCGTCGAACAAAAAAAAAAGAGAAAAGGACGGCGGAAAGCGAGAGCGGCGTAAGATCCTCGACGGGAATGAGAGACGAGGGTGAGAGGCACGCGGACGAGATGGAAGAAAATGGAGGCACTCGGAGGAAGTCGTGCGCGATGGCGCATGAATCATCCTTCCGATCGCGATCACGAAGAAAAAGAGACCTCCCCCCCCTTTTTTTCTGACTGCTAATGCCGCGCGTCAGAGATGAAGTTATTAATTCTCACTGTTGCACCCTTCATCCGCATCTTTCATTTCCGCGTAGCACATCCGCGAAAAATGCGCGCGAATCTCTTAAAAGAATGTGTGCGAATCTCTTCTCCCTTGAGTTTTTTGATATCGGGAGTTTCTAAAAATAGAAGAATCAGATACTTTATATGTACTCTATTCTCAGATGCAATATTTGTCTTGCCATCCTTCCTTGTGTATAACTTGCGCGCAGTTAACATCGCATATGTCATTTCACCCGATATATTATCAAGAAAATGACATACTGTTCATGTCGACAGACACATGTAACTGCCGCCCTGAGTCCCCTGCGATGAAAGTTAAGGGAGAAATCGCTGAGGACACGCGGCTAACTATTCAAGCCGAGATTGAGAGACTTGGCGACAAGGTACTTAAGTGTCTCGCTGGATTACAGCTCGGTGCTGACAGCAATGCCTTACACGCGTGAAGACACGTTCCGGAGTGTTTGAGAGTAAGATATCCTCGCGCGCGATTTCAAATGGTTTGGCGTTTCTCACGTTATACATGTTATTTTAGCGTCGCATTCAGATATTTACAACCGCAATGCGACGCCGACGGATATTTGTCGTAGATGTGTGTTTCCTTAAGAGACGCAAGTCGTTTTCCTGCTTCGCTTCGAGATACTTTGCCTTCCTCGCGCGCTACCTCGATTTCCGATATTTATTTAACGGAAATCTTCATTATGAGAATTCTGCTTGGTGAAACACGAAGTCACGATTTATACAAGTTCTTCTCGAAATCACTATTTTGCGCGAATATAGATATTTTAATACCTTTTCATCGCAATATTTCTGTACTCGCAATCAATCGTTTAAAACAATTAATCTTTAGAAATGCCAACATTTTTTTTTGCTCTGCCCTATTTCGAGAATTGGACATGAAAATATGCACGAGATATCAATTAATCTAAACTGGGCTCCAATGGATAAACCCGAATCGATAGTTCTTTTTCCGAATAACTATAATTCATCGTGCTAAACAGGAGACAGACGGACAGGATTCGGAAGGATAGAATGTGAGGGAACACGACGGGCATGAAAATCTGTCGCCCAGACAATGCCCGCGGGGGTTTCCTCGATTGCGGTTGGCACTTTTCGACCGCATCGAACGGAATCCGTGGTGGGTGCCCGCGCTCGCGCGCGCGCGCGCGATCGTCCGCGTTCCAATTTATCAGCGCGCGTGATAGCTCTCGCAGGGATTCTGCTGCTCGATTGGAAGAAATTCTCGGGTCGGCGCGTGAGCCAATTAATTACTCGACGATCATGAAATTCCGGATGTTGTGAGATACGAGTCATCGGCAACCGTAATTGACTTATCAGATATTTGATTATCTCCCTTTATTCGCCGATCAAACGTGCTTCCTGATTTGTATTTCCTTTCTCAAAGTTTCTCAAAGTGAAATAATTATTGTTTTAAACGAACTTGTTCCCAGAAATGTAAACTTTTCTTTTTGTCTTTCTTGTATAGTGAAATGAATAGTGAAAGAGGTTGAATCTGTATATACAGCTAGCATCCTATATTGACTGTAATTAGACAAAGAGAAAAATATTCTTGTACTTGCAGATTTTGATATCTCATATAATATTTAGGAAGAAATTTAAAAAAATCAGAAATGTATATATATTCTCATTACAGCAATATCGATGATAGAATATGCTGATGCGAGAGATAATTCTGCAGAAAAAATTGAGATAAAGGGGGCACATCACGCGGCTGAACGGGGCATAAATCTGCGAGAGTAGAAGGGCCATGTAACGTCACGTCGATATGTCACGTTTTTGCAACGAAGCCGAGAAAACGAATCGCGCATAAAATGTATTTCCTGTCAATCCGCGTCGCATTGAGAGTCCTTTCTCTCACAGCGAGTCGCAGGATTCGTAGCTATGTATCTTCGTTGCATCCACGGACACGCGTTAAGCCACCTCGTCGTCCATCAATTAATCACGCGAGGTAATTAGCGTCGCGCAAAAAGGAAAGAGCATATCGCGACCACGCAATAATTATCGTAGCGAGCCTCGAACGTTTGCATTTGCCGGATCGCTTCGAGTACGGATACGCAGCGGCGCATTAAAAGGGATGAACTGACGTGAAGGGGCAACCGAGGGATAAACGCGCGAGGGCGGGGGAAAGAGGATATAAACGCGGCCGCTCTCGTGGTTCACATTCTGCATAATTACGGCAAATTGGTGCGACGTTACCGTGATGTCGCTGAACCGTAACTTGCGTTCGATAACGAGCACGTATTTAGCTATGCGAAATTCCTGCGACAACGGCTGTTGAGATCGTTGATTTTGATCATGTCCACTAGATTTTGATTCGACCTAATCGTGAAGCGTGGATATTAGGAAGAATTGTAGAACGCTATTCTCATTCGATTGTTATTTAGCGACTGGTTAGTACATTTCATATTTCGCGCGACGCAATTATTTGTTTATTAAAAACTTTGACAGAACGGATTTCCAAACCATTCGGTATTCCGGACTTGCAGAAATGAGAATTGCGATAAACAAGATAGCTTGCCTCATGAGACACCTGCTTTAGCAAAAGCATTAACTGTAATAAATAACGCGTTGGAAAATTGCGAGACCGCTCGCGTTGTAGATATTGCGAAAGTTGCTGTAAACAGTAAAGTTAACAAACAATCTTTTCGGGATAGATCCATGCTTCTTAATCAGCGATACCGATAGAATAGAAGCCGAAGAACAACAGCGATGGTACGCGACCGAGATTTCGCGTCCTATGTTTAGTTCTGAACTAACTTATATTAACTCTCTGGGATTATCCTTGAAGTGCCCCTTATAACCGCCGGAAGATTACAACTTGAGGAAATTGTTCGGCAGACGAGAGCTAAAGTTCGACACCTGTCGAGTCTCGAGACTGGATAGCTACTTTGCTGAGACTCTCAAGTCATCTTGGATGTGGATCTCAAGTGTGAAATGGCGAAGTCTCGTAGTGCTTGAGATTAACGCTTCCTCTATATTCGCTATTATTCCCACACGCGTGTGTGTCTTATGACATTGACTTAATGTTATTTTTCTTGAAAGAATTAATTGAAAGATGTATACACACAACTTCTATCTAATAATTCCTCACTTAAAGTAATAGCGACACTTTAATTTCATTCAATATCAAATTTTCCGATGTAAATTATTAATAAAGAGATTCACAGGAATATGTGAAACTAAAAACTAAACAAAATTAAAAAATTTTTTCTTAAAACGTGTGAAAAACAGCAACATGTATAATTTATAATATTTCGCTTGCATTTATTTGAACGTAACATTTTATTTTATTGGATTATATTTTACAATAACCAAGAATAACCAAGTGTAATAAATAGAATTAATATATGAAATATATTGCGCATATGTAACAGTGTATTATACTACAGTGCGACGTAACGTTTTGTAATCAAGAGAGCACAGAATGGCGTCAAGCGTCTATGCATTTTATCAGGATTCCGGTATGAAGATATAAAAATATAGCGGTTGCATTTGTCCCCAGTGCTCGTTTCTCAGGGACCTTATTACATGGAAATATTACGTCGGGTCTCACGAGCGGGGACGAGATAACGATTCGCGAGGAGCGATGTGGTACGCTTTTTCCTCGGTATTAGACAGCCGAGGTAGGAGCACTTCATTTCAATGTTCCCCGTATTATTAACGGTCTTTTGTCGGCTTCGGAGGTCCGCTCGCCGACAAAATCGCCGACGGAGCGATGAAAGCGGCATTTATCGTCGTCACGAGCCAACACGATTCGCATCTCGCGTCTCCATAATGAAAAATTGTTGCGCGAACGAGCGAACAAGATCAGTCTTCATTAACATGTCCGTTGTCATGGGTGCGATTCGTGAGCAGTGTTACGATACTTACATGATCATGTCGCATCGATATAGATACGAAATACAAATCCCTGGAGGGTGAAACGAATTGAAATTCGTTTTTTAACGCACCGTCACGCTTCTATTGTCATCGCAAAAAAATCTCACAACGATGATCGGTCAAACGTGAATCGAAACGTCGAATTAAAATTTCGAACCAACACCGCGCGACGCGTCAATAACGACGTCACTTACCATGTCACCACCTATTTCAATTACAAATTTTATTCAATATTTATCCGCAAACTTTTCACCATGTTACGGATCTACGTTGTTAAATGTAAAACGATCTCGGCACACTTGTTTCATCAAACTCGCATAAAACTTGGGAAATGGATCGTTAAACTGGTCAATTATGCGCGTTGTTTGTCTTGCTCGAGTTTTACTTTACAAAGCCGACACTGTGACAAAGCCACAGATACATTTTTTGAGATCGGAATAAAAACCCAATTAAATCTATTTACAAAACATTGACAGATGACCAAGTTTAAGAAAAGCGAGAAACACTGTCGAAACAATTGTTCTATTTTTTTTTAACGAGAAAATTATATTATTTTCATGTGAGAAAAATATGGATAAATACGGTTTAAAATAATCTTTTCGTCATTTTTGAATATATAATTTAAAAATTAAAAACTGATTATTTTAATATTTAGCATAACACTTAATCCCTTCGATATTGAAAATTAAATCAATTATTTAATATGAAACTATTATTATTTTATTTGAAATAAGTGTCCTACTTGCTAAAACTCGCTTTTAGACGGTTATACAGCTTCGCAGATAATTCAATCATTTATTGGTACAAGCAATATCGCACGAATAGAATATTCCAATGTTAATTGAAGTTCATCACGTGGTTAGGCGACTGCACTCTGAAATCGTGCATTAAACGTAGTCGCTGGAGAAAATACGATCTCGGGGACGAAGAGGAATTGACATGACGCTTTAAAGAAGCTGAATTTAAAAGGCAAATTTAATAGCTCAAGAGCTAATGAATAAAAGCGATTGAATGAAACTTAGATCTCGAGTCGGTCGCAGCGACCGCGATACAATTTGAAAGGCGGATTAAAGAATCAGTGAAGCATAAATACAACTACGGGAGAAAAGAATAAGGATTGTGTGAAAAGAATTCGACATTTCCATTTTTAGAGTAATATACTCGACAATGTGTTTTTCAAACTGCCCGAAGCTGCATGCATTAGTGAATAAATTCTAAAATGATTATGTCTAAATGAATAAGTTTAAATACGTTGAAAGAATTATTTGGTCAAACTGAACAATTATTCAGAGAAGGATCTTTGCGTACTGTGGAATATTTTGCAAAAATCTGTTTGCAAGTTTATTTTTGATCGAGTTGAATATAAAAGACTGATGTACATATTTTCGCATGCAACGCTCTGTAAACTTTGAGCATTGATATCAGAGAAGTGCGTGGTATACATAAATAATACGTTCTCTTGAATTACACGCATCGAAAAATTGCAATTTGTTTCGAGTTTCGCGTTTGCATTCGGATCTGGATTTCTGCATGTCAGTCGATTGGCCCGCGAATAAGTTGGAAACGGTTCGCATCGACAAATACTCACTCGGATCTTTGACGGCTGTGATGACGAGGCGGAAGCCATTCGAGTTGGTGCCCCAGGCGTCGGTGACGTATTTCAACGTCACGAAGTTTGTGCGTGTGTAAATCGCGCCCACAGTCTGCTTCGTGTTTCTGCAGGATAGGTCTGCCTGGAAACAAAAGAAAATTGCGTTCGTCGAGTACGTGCCACTTGAAGGGAAGGGAGGGGGAGAGTGCCTTTTTTTGCAGACGCTCGTGCTAACGATGCAAATGTCGCGAGCGTGATATCGAACGAACATGGGGCGGACGACGTGCGCTTGATTTACGCGCGGATAGTTTTATATCGCAATGGACTAAAAGTCCCAATCGATCCTGTTCGTGGAACGTCATGGGCATAGTGATTTATGTTGCTGCACATCTGCGAGAGAAAAGTAAATTTGACACGAAAACTTTGCGTACTTGAAATCTTGAATATTATTGATATTTTAATCGTTGATTTTTGTAGAAGAATACTTTTCATCTCTTCTTTTGCATGTGTAGCTCTCGCTTGTTTTCTCTCCGATAAATTCTTTTATTGTTGCAAACAACATTTTTATTTGGTATATGTATATGAATATTACTAAAAGAAAAATCCTTAAATTTTTTATATAGTTTTAAAGGCGTGGAAGAAAAATGAAGAATGTGGATTCATATTAGCCATAATATTATTCGTAATACTAAGAATAATAAAAATGTTCTCTTTTACATATCATTAACTGTTGCCTCGCACTTTATGAATCAGGCCACAATGATAAAGGAAAAACCGTAATCTCATCATCTCATGGCGAAAGTCAGAATGGCAGCTTATAAAAAACCGCATAAACGTCAAATAACGTTGTTTCCCGAGATGGCGGGCACTTTTAATAAAGCAGCTATCCGCACACGGTGCGCGAATCTGCCCCCCTTTTTTTAGAAGTTTATGTCGGAGCATTTGTAAGCCGGCTTAAAGCGCAGCTTGACGCAAAACAAAAATAACGTATCCGAGTAGATAATCCTGAAATACGAGCCGTAGATATCAATTCAAGCAGCAGCAACGAGACCGTGGTCGGTGAGCAAGAAATTTATTCGTAGATTTGCAACGCAGTATCTCGCTCGTTTGCCTCGAGACACGAGCAACGTAACACTTGTTGCACCCCCACGGACGCGAAAGAAACCGGAAATAAACGGCTGCACGAAAATAAAAAAAGATATGTTCGATGGCGCGTATCGATTATTTTGTGTAGCGCCAACTTCTTTTTAGATTTGCAGTTGCTTGAAAGTGTTGTTACATTGGCTATTTTTCGTGTATAACACAGGAGAATGTCACCAAAGGTTTCAACGAAATTGACTTTATCACATATGTATCTCACATATCTCTCAAAACGCGATTTCTTATAAATCGATTTTTTAGCACTTTAGTTGCTGAAGCAACTAAAACCCTTTTAATAGCCGCATTTGCGGAAATATTGCCAAAAGTCAAGTACGCGCGGGAAAATAATAGAGTTGCAACAATAACTAAATCAAACGTTGTTGCTTTATCGAGAAAGCAATTTGCAAGCCTTGTTGTATTTTCCAATGTTCCCATTTTATTTAGAAATCAAATATCTGCGAGGCGAGTAAGTTTTATTCGTTAACAAGTATCGCGATCACGTAAAACGTGCAATTTATCGTGCCGACCTTATCTGCTATCGCGAAAATCGTAATTTCGTGCCGTGGAAAATTCAGAGAGGAGGAGAAAGAAGGAGTTTCACGATGATAACAGTTTAAATTACATTCCGCACATGCGCTTCCGCATAAACAACTTTTATTGAGATTTTAACTTTGTTGCGCTGTACGCGACGAACGGACGAGCGTTAGTCATACTATTGTATTTCTGGCTCAAACCGACCGTAAATGCATCCCTTCCTTCCTTTTTCTCCCTTTGATCAGTGGCTTCGTTATCGCAAAATATTATTGAATCTATCCACAAGCTGTTTAATAACTGTCTTCTTCCCGTCCCAATTAGCGTGAACAAGAGATTGAATTTTGCCGGAGATAATCCGCATTTAATTATCCCTTCTCGCTCCAATCATTAGCTTTCAGCCTTTCACTCTTTACTTCATTTTCTGTACGTCATCTCTTTCTCTCCATTTCTCATGTGGCAAAAATAACAATCTCCGCGCATCAAATAAACGGAAATAATTAGCACACTGGATGAAACTCTATTAAGAATGAAAGCAGAATATGTGCAGAATTTTGAAAATACGAATTTTCTATTCTTATTCAACTTGCAATTTTTATTAAAATTAATTTTCATTAATATACAATTTTACTTTATTCACACACTTTGAAATTTATATAGAAAATTAAAAATTAATAATTCGCATTCATCGAAAATAATTTTCTATAATCAATATGTAATAATTGCAACTTTTATTATTGTTTCAGAGCCATGAGAAATGAAATCGACTGGACTTGGATCGCCATTTCAGTGAGTATATAATATTGAAAATACATAATATTGAAAATATCATCGGTACAATGTAGAAATCGTAAAACTGCAAAATTAAATTTCATGCATTTTTTTAAAATTATATTTGACGCTTAAAATCATAAATTTGTCAGCTTTCAATTTTTTAAATATTTTAAATACACAACATTTTTTTTCGATTTAAAGCAATCTTTTAAAATAATTTTTCTTAAATCGCTGAAACTTAATTCTTCAGTTGCGTATTTTCAAAATATGATTTTGGCATATCACCAATGATGTTGTTGTATAAATATTTAGTATCATTCTTATAATAATAATATATCATTGTAACAACATAATTCTCCCATACATGTTAGCGCGATATGCATTCACATAAACAGAGTAGAATAAAATTAATATTTATTATTTATTTATTACAATTTACACAAATGCAAAAATAAAGGTTTATAATCTTTTCTTAATTTATTATTTAAATCGCACTAATTGTGTAATAATGCATTTTTCGTGCGATATATAAAGTAATTTAAAATAAGCTGATCGTTAAATATTATTCGTCGTTAAGCCATGAAGAGCAACGTGCTTGTGCAATGTATTAGAAGATAACACGAAATGAGAAAAAAGAAGTAAAAGTAAAATAACGTTCTTGAAAAATAAAAAGGTAACCGCTCGAGAAACTAGGTCGCTAAAAAAAAGTTACGGAAATAAAGTCTATAGTTTATACAAGGACCCAAACTTTATCAGTCGCTAATAATTGTAAAGAGAATTGATAAAGTCAAGAGATAACAACATAGATACCGTTATCAGTTACAAACGTGAATTATTATTTCTCTCGTATTTTGCACTTGGATACTTACGCATTTTGATACATTGAAATATTCTGCATGAATATCTGTGCGCATATTCGACAACGTTTTCGAGAACGTGACCAATGTACACCAAATCCATTTTATTCGTCGAATCGTTATTATCATTAGTCTCACACTCATACTGCAATTATTCAGACTTATTAAATTCCATCAATCAAATCGTTTATTTTTATTAAAATAACATAATTGCAGTTTTGCATTTGAATGATATGCTAATGCGTACTAATGCATTACATCAATTATATACGAGCGGATTTTCGATTAACAAAAATAGCTTATAGAACAAACCGTTCAATTACACTGTTAAACTCATAGTGTCAAATTAGACTCAATTTGAGTCATTTTTAACAACTCCATAGGCCGTCACTGCTCCTACTCAATATTTCATCAACATAGAAGTTAAATTAGATAAATTAACTTCAATTTTAATCAAAATTTACCTTCCTTATAGTCAAAATTAATGAAATATTGAGTAGAAGCAGTGGCAACCCCATAGGAGTTTACAGTATACTCTAATGCTGTTTCGCAAAATTTGCTAACATTACTATGTATCGTGAATAATTTCACAGTCTAGACTTTCAAAGACTATAATTGAGATTTCAGGTCGGGCTGCGTATCCTTGAAGAAAGGATCTCGATATTTGCACGCACGACAAACGCATGAGAAATTGTAACGTTAATGTCACAAACACAGAGTTTGCAATAATCCGCGTTCCAAACCCATTTATTACCCGACGCAATATCGACGATTGGTGAATTTTATTGGCAAAAAACTTTTCATGCTAGCTTGTAAACAATTACGATAATCAAATACTACAGTCGAATTTAATTGCCAGTATCTCGCTGCTGGATCGGTCTAATTCGCGATCGCATTATTATCGGCAATACAGTAGGCGCACGGTGATTCACTCTCGGACTGATCTATAGGGTCTATTTGCGTACGGCAAATTGTGTACTCTGTCTGGTATTAGGATTGCGTCCGTACGCGAACGGCGGTTTAATAACGTGCTCGCCGATCGACCGCATGTCAACCGGACGAGCACTTGTCAATTCCGACGACGAGAGTCATCGATCATGCACGAAACGTAGGGTTAAGTAATCTGCATCGTCAAGCAGACAGCCAAGCTGTAGACGTAAGCCGGGAGCAGGAAGGGCTGCTCTTGTAGCTGCATAGAGTACTGCTTTACCCTTTGATATGCTGTTGACGTGTGCTCAGGGCAAATGAACTGGCACGATCGTGTATAGATTTGAAGGGTCAAGTGCCTAATTCTAGATATCAATTTTTAAAACTGCGTTTGAATAAAATATTAGAATTTTTTTTTATGTTGGGCATTTGTAGTCATATAATATTGATTCGCGAAGGTAATTTTATTCCTTTGCGCTCTTCTTAGCAGATTGATTCCAGCTATAGAGTTCAATATTGAAATTATTACGCAGGTAAAAATGCGAAAAATCGAAGAAAGGCTCTCTTTTTGCATGGCTCGCGATCCGCATAAAAGTCAGGAATTTGAAATAGGTTGGATAGAGGAAATAGGAAAGAGGTCCGAAGACGAGTTCAAAGATCGTACGAGATTAGATACATCTTTGGGGAAAACGTCGGCTGAATGGCAATGCCGCGATGCAAACGCGAATGGAGGCCGCCTCCGTAAGAGGACCACCTAATCTACATTTACATGACTTTCAGTATCACGCGAGAATGGAACGGACCTCCCAACGAAGCCTCGAAGGTGCAATTTCTCTTTCGCCGGCAAGAAAGTCGGCGAAAGAAGGCCTCGAGCGAGCTTACGACAGTGCCATCCTGAGTTGATTCCAAAGAGATTCGAAAGAGGCGCCGAGTGGCGGCCAAGAGACCATTGTCGTGCGTGCAAACAACGAGATCCTTGGAGGATATGTAGTTCGGTCTGAAATCTCAACCGGGAAAACAACCCCGAGCTGTTAAACTATTTGCCACCACCGTTCATATAAAAAAATCTATGAAATCCTATTCTATAAATAAAAGAACATATGAAATCCTATATTGAGCAACGTGATAGGAAAATATTTCGCATCAAGGAAGAGATGTGAATGAGCAAATTTAAACTTATCGCTTTCACTTTCACGCGAATCAATAATAGGTATTGAAAAACTATTTCTCTAAACGAAAGACACTTTATATTATTATGTTAATAAGAATAAGTGTGAAATAATTGATAAAAATTGAAGATGTTTGCATATAACATAATATAACATAATATTCCGAAATCATGCAAAAGCTTGAATGTTCGTGAGACGATAGGCAATACATATTACATCGGTGGCTGGAAGAGGAGCTCATATTTCCGTATTATATTTTCCATAAAATTTGTCTCGGTCACATATATATTCCCGACATAAAATTGCACTCCCGTCGTTATAAATTGCATACAGCGCGTGTAAGGCCTTTATATCTCGGATGCGGTTGCCGAATGCACGCATTTTACGACGTATACGAAACTCGTGTAAAGTCGTCTCCGACAGAAATACCGCCGCGTTATTTACCTCGTTCACTATGAAAGAGATAGTATTAAAAAAAAGATATCCTAGTATATATTATATATATACAAAATACGAAGAATGTGTGTGGTGTATTTAATACTATAATTGCAATATTTACAAAATATTCCAATGATTACTGGAAAATTGAATAGCATTAAACCTTTCAACTATTTCAGTAAGCGTTTTCTTCTGATCTATTTGGTATAAGAATTTACTTTTGCTTTTTCATCCACAGATAATGACAAATTTTGACAAATTGACAAAATAGTACTTTACGAAATTTTATTTGTCAAATAATTTTATTCTGTCGAGCAATATTATTTCAAAACGAATCACTTTCTAGTTCAGAAACTGTTGTGTAACAAGGATGCATTCTATCGATCTATGATACGCAATAAAAACAATCTCATATTTTTGTGACAATTTTATCGTGATTTTTGAAAACACAGCAATGGTAAACAAGACAATCGTATTTCCTTTCATACTCGTAATCTCATAATATATATGAAATCCGTCCAAATCTCTTGGTTTTTAAATCTCTTTTAAATTGAAGCATTTCATACAAAAGAAATCAGTGGAAAGTCTTTAAAAATAATTACAAGGAGCATTAGAACATTTTTATTATGTTTTATTACCCAAGGTAATTTAAAAGATCATATAATTTAAAAAATCAACTTGCGCATTGAGTTACTAAACTGAATGAAAAAAGCAGACGCGTCTTCGAACCGATAAAAGCTTGCGAAAGCCATTACCGACGGCAGAAGCTTTTCTTCACACGATCACCAATTCCGTCCTTTGCCGCGACTGCTCGGCGAACTTTGAAAGCGATGAGATCCAGATGGCTGCTAGTTTCGCAAACTTCGCTGACCAATTTCTCATGACCGAGAAGCGACGCAGAAGCAAGTCCAAGACATTACGCGATACTATGGTGGTGACGCTCCTATAATTAATGATCCCATAAGCCGGAATTATCGCAACGATGCACCGCGTTGATATCGATCTCCGAAGTCTAGAGAACCGTGAAATACTTCTCCTCGCCGAGTCATAATTAATAGATAGTAATCAAATATTATAGCCCATCGCGCGGAGGATTGCCCTTCCGACGGTAAATTATTATGGCGGATGACGCAAACGCGCATTATGATTTACAGTTGGACGAGCGCGCTTTATAGATAGCGCGATTACGGGCAAAATCTCATACAAACACTCGATCACTGTTTAATATTCTTCGTATGCGATGTATCGATCATATTTACGCCGCGCTGTCATCTTCGATCGCTTTTCCTACATAAAGTCGAATATAATTCCTTCGCGTAATGTATTCATAGGATGGAAAATTCATTTAGGATCCTAACTAACCGATATATTATTTATTTCAATAAGAATTTTGTTTTAATTGTGCATTACTATAAATATTGCCCGAGGTATTTTCGCAGATAAGCTCGGCTCATGAATAACACATACGTTGAAAAATCTTTTATATGCAAATGTCGCATTGCATATTATTCGCTAATCGAATAGTAATTTCCGTCTTGTATTATCAATCAATTTCGATCAAATAAAGTTTCAAACTTATTTTTCTAACGTAGACAAGACAAAATATTATTTTATAAATATTTTTTACGTAATTTCAGTTCAAGTTAACTTGTCGACGTAAAATGTAAAGTCACTAAAATCACAGTTAAATTGAGCAAGAAATGATTCTTTTTTTTAAATGTTACAAAATCTTAAGTATCATTTTAGATTAAGATGTCACAAAAATTTCAATTTTTTTATATACTTTTATATAAAAAAAATTGGGACACATTAATTTATGCTAAAAGTTAAAAATCTCATGTATAATAAACTCCACGCGCATAAGAAAACAGTTTAAAATGTATCCCGTAACTTATTTCTGCGTCACTTTTCCGTACGTGAGAAAGAACGGAGAAAGACGAAGCCACGCCGAAATGTAAAAGTAATTTGTTGGATGAGAGCGCCAAGGTATCAAGCAGGCAGCGGGATCCGAAACTTTTATTTCAACTTTTAATCCGTCAAAGCGTTCATCAGGGAAAATTTGCGCGGCAAAAAAAAAATTAATCTGATAAAATAGCTCGCGAGTGGACACGGCGGACGCGCGAGGGAGATAGTGCAGCTTAATAACGGAATGAAATACTGCCACTTAAAAGGCCGCCGGGCGAAAATAAATACGGGGAGATAGAACGTACGGGTAATGCGTTTATTATTCCCGGAATGGCGTTTCGCAAAGTTTCCATTACAGTGTAGCGTTGTGACGAGACGAGAAGCGGTGTCGTAATGCGACTACAGTGCACCGATCGTCGCGAGTGCAACATCGTCGCTAGCGCGACAGTAAGGAGAGACGTTTTTCAACGTGATAATTAACCAGGAGGGAAGGGCCTCGTAAATTACGACAAAACAGGCACTCGATAAAAATGAATGTGCGTGAAAAGGGGGTCGCGCTGTTATTACCGCGATGCAAATCGTCATTTGCGAATTTATCAGACCGACGCGGAACGTTGAGGCAAGAAAAATGTTTACAGTCACAATATTGCCGCAAACTCTCCAAGTTCTTGGCTGCTATATACGTTGAGCTGCTCGAAAAAGTTTTGGTACAGCGGCAAGCAAAACAGTTATTAAAGTTACGTTATAATCACTTTGCTAAGCTCTTCGTCTGTTAACTTTGCAGATTTTATGAGCGCCCCTGTCTATGTCTGTCGCAAGTTTGAAGTAAAATGTTTCGCAGTTTATAAACATCGAATTTTTATACTTAATCTCTGCAAAATAGCTTTTGATAAAACCTAAATTTACATACATATACATATATACATATATATATATATATATATTATATGTATATCAAAGTGTTACATGATATATCAAAATTAATGGTCAAAACTTGAACTGTAATCTTGTATAACCATGAATTCGCGTTTATCCAGATTATTCATACCAATTTATTAACCACGAGACACCGCTCTCCATTTATCGTCATTAACCATCGGCCATAAATATGCCTGTTGCGACACAAGCAGCCTTCGAGATCTTAATCAAACGAATCGGGAATTACGGCAGAGTAAATTAATAATGCAGCAACACCAACATCGTCTCATGCCGTGCCCGATTGGCCCAACAAGCTTAACAGCCCGCCATTCATCTCATGGAATCGATCGCAAGCCCTTGCACGAATCCGCTCCCGAGTCCGAAGCTTATCGGAGGGCAGCGGGATGCCGGAATCATGGGGTACACAACACACACAACACAGGAAACCGGAAGCGGGATAGATGAACGCGAGTCCCAGCCAGGGGGGAAGGCGAGGGGAGGGGAGGGGGTCTACGCTCCCTCGCTTTCTCGCAGACCATGCCCTGAAAAGCTTTCGGAAGAGGTTCCCCCGGTTTATCATAATTGCATCTCGCGGCATCCAAGCCCGCTCTCTCTCCTAACGAGCACGCAGCGCGACGCAGGCAACGTAGTAGCTCGGGAAATTAGTATCCGGGTTAGTTTATGCCAAACCGTCAACGCTATGAATTATGGATACATCAGCCGACCCGCGTTTTGCCGTGCGCATGTTTTTTCGCGCTTTCATGCGAAAGCGCGTCGTCGCTTTCCAAATTTTTCACTCAACGTTACTTTTACACATGAACACGGAAATAACAACTTATTTTAAACGCGAAAGACATTAGCGTAATGTCTGTGATTACACGAAAGAGATAGAAAAATATTAGAATATTGGAAAAATATCTTTGGCAAATTTTGTTTTTAACTATGTCGCATTTAATTAATTAATAATTATTTAAGTAATTAATAATTAACAAATATAATATGTCGCACAATTGTTCATGATATTTCAAATAGTTAAAAGATACTCCGCAAGTTTCTATTTAATTTAATGACAACTTCTTTCGTTAAATCAATATTTAAATTGAGGCAAGATTGCGTTTCTTTGCCTGACCTATGCCTGCTTGTTTCCCTTATTGTCTCTCCAATGTGCTGCATTGCGCCAAGATGCCTTCTTTCCTTCAGCATCGGCACCAAAAACTTACACCAGCAGCGGTACTCATCGGAAACTCTCTCATTATACGGGGATTAATTAAATTTCGGTGCTCTAGCTATGAGGCTAATTTTAACGATCGTGTACTTCGAAACCACTTGCATCTTTCTCTCCTTAATGACTCTTGTGCGCGGTTAATTTCATTTGGAAGAATCTGCTAGGAACGAATAGAATGAGCAAATGTAAACTAAATCATAGAAATATACACTGTTAAATATTAATTAAAGGATCAAATTTAAACCAATTTCTTGAGTTAAGTAAATAATACTTTGTTATTTTTAACTATGTACGTCGAAATTATTAATTTATCACAAAACATGTAGGTAATATGTTGTTATTTAACTCCGTTGTGCTGTAGTTAAATTATTGACATATTGAGTGAGAGCAGTGGCGATCTGAATAGTTAAAAATGACTCAAATTGAACATAATTTGTCATTACGAATTTAACAGTGTATTCAATAGGTTTTTTTTACCCATGTTCTCTTCCAAGAATTATTTCGAGATATTTTAATTACAAAGAGACTTTATAAAATTGAAACAATGGAGTTTAATCCACGTTTTAATATTATGAGCTTAATTAAGTTTTAACAAAATAAGCATATTTGCGACGAATTTACATTAAAAATCGTGCCAATATTCTCCGATCATGTGTTTGCCAATTATCAGAGATTCTAGATTTCTCCAGATTCTTCATAAATTAAATTAAACGGCAATATTATGGTACCTAAGATATACGGTACGGTCTATACGTACACAGCAATCAGTTAACTATAGTGAACTACGTGGAACTGCATCTCGTACAGAAATTTAGCACGACAATGGCGGGATTAGTTCCAGCAGATCGTAGGACTTCCATTGTTCAGATTCAGTCGAACCCATCTCCGTCGGTACATTCCGGATTGTCCTGACAGTTAGGCGATCCATCAGCTAATCAGTTCGCTCAGCTTGTTTCTTGGAGTGTGCCGTTTTACATGCGGGCCGGCGTCTATGCGGGTGCTAAGATCGCCTTTATTCGCAAATGCTAGTCTATCATTACGTTAACTTCTCAGAAACTTATCTGTTGAGGAAACCATTTGGATAATTAATTTTATCCAGATGGTTTCCTTAACAGATAACTGTTCCAACAATATGTATGTGTATACAACGGCCATCAATCCGAAAATAGGAAAAGGATGAAATTGAATTTCCAATAAACGTTCACAAATTAATGATTGCTTCTGCAACAGTGAAACAATCGTTGTAACTAACTCTTTCGTGATTTTATTAAACTTCTTTATAATTAAGTTTTATATCAAGTTCCTATCAGGATAAAGTTTGTTACGAATTAATCAAAGAGTTTTGTTATTTATTTATATTTGAAGCCTGATTCACTTCAATATTCAATTCTAAATTTCATTAATACCAATATTGGTTTCAAATAGTTCGTTATTGGCATCGATTGAACTTTCATTGAGAAGAAAATCAAACTTGTATTATATAGAAAATATAAAAATACAGTTGATTTTTTCGGAACGTTCTGCACATCACAACATGGATCGATAGAAGCAAAATGATGTGAGAAGCTTAAGTATAATATAAAACAATAATACTTATTGGAAGTTGATCTCCCCGAGAAGATGCGTGTTTTTCTAATGCTCTTGGTGATACAATTTTTTATGTAAATTTACAATTTTCATATTTGAGTCACAAAGTCAAAAAGCAGAATTTACGCAGACGGCCGCACCGCAAAAGTCCGCATTAGTCGAGTACCATCTCTGCATAGCGTGGAAAGTGTCATGAAAATATGGAGATTTATATACATACGTAATGCAAAAAGTACGTATTTCTCGAGAATTTGTATATCCTGAATATGATTATTGCAAATCTAATTTTTCTCTCATAAAATACATTTTCTTATGAGAAAAGTTCGATATTTTCTACACGCGGGTGAAAAAATTGCAGAACAAAATTTGATAAAATATATTATAATAAAAATTATATGACGCTGTTGAAACATAAGTCTAATAGTGTATATTCGTATTTTAAGTGAGAAATAATCGAAAGGGTTACGGCGTTTGAGAAACTTTACGTTTCGTGATTTTCCTTCTCAGAGGACCTTTTAAACTGAGTTTAAATTTTATGTCTTCTAATTGTTCGTTCTGCAGATTCTTCCTTAATTATATCACGGAATTGTTCCGGCGCGCTCGTTGGCACATCGAAGTTCTCGGTGACGGAGTTGTCTGTCGCTGTGACTTTCGCTATCGAACAGCCTAATGGTACAACTTCCGGAAACGACGCTTCTTTCATACCCTCATATTTCATTGGCGCTCTCTAGACTATCACCGCCTACTTCCGGTAACTCTCGACCGTACCGGGCCATATTTTAAGCGAAACTTAATATAGACGATTTATTGTCATCTCGAAAGATCATTTATGGAGAGTTCGCGGCGCGTGCTCAGCCTACGATTTGCATTCTGTCTCTGGACTAAAGTCACGTTTATGTTGAATTACGAAGCAAAGATATTTAGATCGTCATAGAATTAGAATTCTTAATCTTCTAGTAAGATAGGGCAATCTTAAAAATATTTAAAGACATAATATTATTCATTTATTTGAAAAATATCCCACGATCATTATTAAAATACAACACTACTAATAGCGTATTCTGGATATTAATTAAGAATCATTATTGTTGATCAAACTTTTTATTGACTTTAATGTTACTTTCTATTATTTTGATTTTATTTTTCATTTCTCAGGTGTACTAGATACATATATTATAACAATCAGCTAATAGCTTCAGCTGAAATGACAATTAATGAATTTTAAAGTTTTTGTTTTAAAAGTTTTTTTTTAATTTGAATTTAATTTGAATGCAAATTAATCAATGGATTTCGTATACCAAAAAATTTAAATACTTTATTAATTATGTTATTTAAAAATAATTAATAATTAAACTTATTTTCGATAATCTATAATATACGTATGTACATATATTATAAGTTATAAAATTCATAATTCATAATTTTATGAATATTGATACATGCTTGTTAACATGTATTTTATACATGTGTTGTATTTCCGATTTTTAAAAAATTTTTCGTAGTACTCTCGGTATATAAAATTATAAATAAAATCCTGACCTAAATTCTCGAATTATAAGAATAATTATATTCATTATAGAGAGAGATTTTATTTAAATAATATTAAATCTCAAATTTAAGATTAAAGTTTATCCTCGTTTTGGTCAAAAATAAAAATTAATTTATTGTAAAAAAATTATTTCTTTTGAAATTTTTATACTCCAAACAGAGTGAATCGTACGATTTATTAATAAACTGCTTTCAGTTTTTGCGGCGATTTTATTTCACATAACCTTTTATTTGCTGAAAATTTCAACAAACGGATTTAATACAAGTAAAAGAATTATAAGTAAAAGAATTTTTATCACAAGTAATACTCACGATTTTATGAAGCATTGTATTGCTCGAAAGTGAGATACATGTCTTATTGACCATGTATTTACGACGCTCGCACCCAAGGTCGGCGCGTCTTCCCGCCATTTCCGCAGTGACGCTCGAGAAGGCACGTAGCAGTGTTGTTGTACGCGCTCCGTGTTTGCGCCATTATTTTACTGTATTACTTTTCTCAAGATGCGATTCTTTCCTAAAGGTACCTTTTCACGCTGACGCTCGACGCTCGTTTTCAGCGTCAAAAGACGTCACGTGACCAAAAATGACGAATCGGTATATTTATTTTTGGTCACGTGACGTCTTTTGACGCTGAAAACGAGCGTCGAGCGTCAACGTGAAAAGGTACCTTGATAGTCAGCCTGCGCGATTAGTTGCTCACCGAAATAGGTAGAAAGAGACTTCGCGCCATTTATTCTACATCAAAGTATGAATCGGATAATAGAAAATAAGATCAATTAATCGTTTCTAACCTATTTGCAAGCGACGATTACTTTTTCGCGACATTCTGATCGAGCGTGATGTAAGTTTTTCGTCGATTAAAATACAATATATTTGGCTATTATTTCCAGATGGAGGCTGCAAGTTATTACGGATCGTCGAGCCGAGTAATTTAAGCAACACTACGAAATGTATCGACCGGCTTCAAGTCAAATGACATTGCATCAAGAGACGCATTTAACCAGTGATTATAACCTCGAAGACTGAATTCAGCATTGTCCTCGAAGATTATAATGCCGCTGCCGTTCGAGATTCGTCTGTTCCGTTAATTTTCGAGACATTGCGGGTATCGAGCGGGTAGCTTCACGATTGTACGTACGTAACTGCCGTGTGTTGTGTTCTTTCATCGCGAAATATAAGTGCGCGTCGCGTGTGATGACCATCGGGAATGCCGTGCTAAGTATCGCGCGATCGTAATTAACATGTTTTCGCGAGTGGTGTGTGAGTGCAACGAACCTTGAGAACCTGAGAGGAGGAGGAGGCCTAGGAGGCATCGGGCAACAGCGAAGCAACTTACAAGGTGAATAAATTACACTTTTATCATTTGTTAATCATTACTTAACGAGATCACAGCTTTTCGAAAATTGTATAATATTACTTCATTACTGTACTTAAAGTAATAGATAAATAAGAGATATAAAGTGCACGCGTTTTTTTAATATTAATTATTTTTAATATTATTTTATATATTTTCGTCACTAATTTCGATATTTTTGTATTTTACAGATCGATGTAGCTGCGTTACAACTTCGCTGCTACGCATCGTGTCTGTGAGTAACAAACAACTTTTTGTTTTAATTGGAAGCAATAGATCTATGAGAAGTGTATCGGATATAAAATATAGAGGTGTATGTATAAGTTTAAAAGCAAACAAATAAATATAAAATCTCATAGATCTATTACATTTTGAGATGGATGGTTTAAAATTAATTAGTTGTAATATTTAACTCTCTGAACTGTGTATAATTTTCCATAATATACACGCAAAATTATTAACTATAAAGTAGAGCTTAATAAATACATAATTTATTGACACACTGTCTCATTATACGGAATTACACTAATTGCGAGGTGCATAAATTGCTTGTAATTTATAAGCAAATTCACGAATCTAATTAATAGCAATAGCATAAACTTGATAGAAAGTGAGGAACGATGACAGAAAAATTTTTACAAAACTAAATTTTTATTTTGAAATTCAATAAATATTTTACCTTCTTTTTACTGAGCACAGATAATATTATTAGAAAGTATTATTAGGAATACCATTGAGGAATACCATAAAAGAAATTGATAAGAAAGAATATAGATTTTAATATAAAATGTGTATTATAATTGATTAAATTTTCATTTCTGTATATTATAAATTTATAGATGAACATATATAGTCTATTATTCTCGTGTTTCTATCCATATAATATAATCTCAGTCTAAAATTTATTACAATTAAAAGTCATATTCACTATTTTAAATTTAAATTGAATCACGTAATAATATTTAATACGCTGAGAAAAATTCTATGATACATAATAACAATGAAAACAATTTACGCTTGTTTATCACATTTATTATCCGACAAATATACGTAATAGGCACTCTGGTAACATATCTCAAATTAACATTTAATACATGAAAGGCTATCCATTGATTTTTAATTTAATTTGTCGCGAAATATGCAAATCATTATAATTATTATTTATCTTGGTATCAAAAAATAATTATTAATTATTTCTTCACAAATCTTTTATGTATATAATTTTTAGAGGGAAGTATTTTCTTCATTTTAGTTATCTAGCTTTTTAACACTTGCTTTTGTTTACAATGTACATACAATTTAAGAGCTGGCAAATTAAATTAGTAATTATAAGGTTCGCATATGGTCGCAATCGGTTTTTTTATTGACTTGTGGGAGGGAGTTATGAATTAATGGCCATGAATTTAGCAAACGTTAAAATTAATTCGCTTCTTCGTATTCGCGAATTGCAAGGCACGAGACTTCTCGACCGCAAATTACACAATATTAAATTGTGAGCAAACGTGTAAGCAAGCTTGTAATGCTGGCAATAATTTGCAAAGTGTCAACAGTAAAATCACTTAGGAGTTTCAATGAGAAATAGGTAACGTTTGGCGAAGCGTGTGAATGACTCTGTTGCCAGTTTATGCACATTACTAAGCAGACGATGTCCAGAACAGGAATTGGTTTGCCCAATATGTAGATTATTACAGCGTCAGTGCGCACCGTAAGCGAAAGCATATTTGCGGTAATCGTAATATTATGATCACGAAAATTGCCGGTTGAATAATTCTGATGAACATAACGTTGATACATTAGTATCAAAAGAGGTAGCACAATATCACGCTGTAATAATATTTACGGTATCTTTGCAGACTGAGATCAATTGGATGAATACGTAATTATAAACATCCATAAACTATAAAATTAGAATTAGATAAACAATACTAATGTATTATGATCAAATGTAGTTATTCTATTATACATCTATCGTACATTTAGTTACGTTTCTATTGATGAATGTGTTGTATAAAGAAACTGATAACTCTAATAAAGGTTAACGTAAAAGAGGTTAAAGATAAGAGATTTTAGATGCGCAAAACATTCGTCACATTGCAGCTTATTAAACAGATTTAAATAATCAAGCAATTAAATTGAGAACATTTATTCATTAATTATAACGTTTACTTTGAAAGTACTTCCCATTCTATATTTTGTTTTCAATCCTTAATATTGCCTATAATTATACTTTGCAAGGTAGAAGGTAGGAAATAGGTAGAAAATTTGTAATTCATATTTTTTCAATGTGCAACATACAAAAACATGCCTTTATTGCAATCAATAGAAGAAATGCAAATTACATCAGAACATTTTATACATATGTAGAGAAGTTTTTTTACATTTAGATACGTAACTTACTACGAAATCCTGTGTCGAATAACGAAAATAATCACATTATCACAGATTTAAAAATCGAGTTTAAAATTGGTGGAAAGGCGGATGTTTTGTGACATCGCATTCGTCATCCGGTAAACGTTGACAAGTGGGCAGAGGAGGTACCTCGCAAACGCATTTAACGCATACAGAACTATAATCTGTAGCTTGATTCAACTCGTCGCCGCGGTGCATGGTCATATTGCCGAAATGACAAACGTCCTCGTCTAAAAAGAATAAATCTCAATGAAACATCTGCTTTATGTGATAAAATTAATTTTAAGATGTCATATAAATCGATCGAGTATTTTATTATCTCATAAATTTATAAACTAACAATTTCCAAAACTGAAATATCAAAAAAGAAAAAATAGACAAATAAAATAAAATAATTTTTAATAAACGAATATCAAACGGGTGTGATATGTTAACTGACATGGCTATAATATAATTTTCTGTGCTGGGGATAACGATGACCAAATTAATTATCATTTTATAGGATTGCAACAGAAATTGATTTGCGCGTTGCTTCTCGTGTGCAATATTTCTCGCAATTAACTCTCATTTCATACTATTCAAAGCACAGTCGTAATTAGCATCGCTGGAAATGCGTGTCGATGCATCATTTATGTTTCAATTCAATAAGTGAATTAACTTGTATAAAATACATCTTTATATTTTTTTATGAGTCGATAATTAATAAAATTAATAAAAGATGAGGTGAAATCTTCAAAGGTATTAATTATCTTGGATCGTCCAAAAATCGTTATCTCTATATATAATGTTAAATATGAAACGTACCATTGAGATTGTCAGCAGACTTTGAATTGTTCTCGTTGTGAATAACAGTATCGTTATTGTTTTCTAAAAAAAACCCAATAATCATTATTGGTTAAATAACATTAGTATATACAGGCGTAGCATGCAAAATCATAACTCACGACATCTCGAAGCTACGCTGCAATCAGTCTGCGGCGATTGACCGGCATAATAAACTGGAGGACAATTATTCATAACGTCACTTGGATGGCGAAAATCGGGACTGCAATATGGATGTTTAGGTTTTGTACAGAAAGGTTCGACATTTTTCCCTAAAACCGTAAATTTTTTAAATAAAGACAGCCATAGATTATATAGTTTTAAATTAAATTTATGTTACAGATTGGTTACTGAACGCATTACTGAAAAATAGATAAACTTGAATGAAATTTTAATCATTATGACAAATATGTACATATATTTATGATAACAAGTATTGAATTATTTAATTTACTGGATAAATATAAGCCAGTAAATAATTATTCACTATATTGCGCATTGATGTAACTTTCTATAATTCAATTATTTCATTGAAAATTGACAGTTTATCATAATTATCATAAAGATTTCATTCACTATGTATGAAAATATAAATTCTATTATATATATATTGATGATAATATTGAAGTCACATTTATTAGGATTATACAAGCATGTAGCACTGAAAAATTTAAAATAACGTATAAAAGTGCCTAAGGAGTTATCTTTACCTTCATAGCCCGGTTGGCACACACACTGTAAATCCGGTTCACTTTCAATACTAAAGTATTCTCCATCTTTATATTCCTTTCCGTCTACATTACAAATTGCTCTGTCTCCGGGAGATTCAGCTACAAGACGTAAATGACTTTATTTGTAAATATTGTGTATATATTTTACCATACCATAGAAGTGTCTTTTTTGTCGGCAAATCAATTACTATTATTAAACTTAAAATTTAATTATATTAATTCAATTTTATTATGATATACTTTTCGGATAATAAAATTCAATAAATACATATATTAGCTAAAAAAGATACATCGCAAGAATATAAAATTATTAAAAAGTTTTAATAATCATTCTCTCGAGAAAGAATATAACTAAAACATACCGACGTCATTTTATATAATATTTAGATGCATATGTTATGCATAAAAAGTAGAATTATCAATTCAACGCGTAAATATATGTAGAAAATTTATAACTCTTCATTAGATTATTTATGCTTACGACAAATTTGCTCTCCAGGACAACATTGTAACGGGGAACGCCTTCTATAGCAATCTGGGTCCATTGGTCCAGTGAAACAATCAACTACCGCGCAAATAAACACGGCGCTATATTGAAAGCAATTATTTAATAATTGGAATTTATATTTTATTAATTAAAACATTAAAAAGAGACAACAATTAAAAAATTGATATTAAAGTCTTTACTTACATTCCATCGTATCCCTCCCTGCAAGTGCACTCTATGTCACAAGGATTCGCATCCTCATCTTTGAGTTTCTCTCCGATCTCATACGTTTTACCATTAATATAACATTTGGTAGGGGATCTCTCTTTCAAATGATCACAGTTGTATTTTGTCGCGCAACAATCGCCCTCTTTTTCATATATCGGGCTACAATTAAGAGCCTCGTAATATGCCAATGGACCCGAACATTTTGTTTTATCACATTTCTCTTTACAAAAACAAACGATCAAAAGATTTTAATATAATATATTGTCGACTGCGATAAATATGCGTGGATGTTTACTAATTAGTTAAAAGAATCTTTCCGAGTATTTTGAGTTGCATCATTATTTGTGTATGGAATTTTGAGTGAGACAGAAATATTTACGAAGTCAAAATGTCAAAGTTCATAAGTTATCAGATTGATTTCTATGAAAGTGTGTCATAGATCGTTATCTCTTCAATTTTATTACAATTGGTTCAAACAAGTTTTTGATTAACAGATTAGTTAGGGAAATGATTATTTAATATAAATGTTACGTAAACATTTTTTCTGGCGTTGTAGTAAATATATCTTATAAATGCAATCTTATAAATATATCTGTAAAGAATTTGGCGGTAACTTAATCCGAATTATATATTTTATATATATATAAAACATTTAATAAATTCAACATTTGCATATTCTTTTTATAATTTTGCTACAAAATCAATCCGCGAATTTAATATTTATTAACTGATGTAGCAAATTGAGATTGGAATATTGGATCGAAAATAACTTAATTACTACCGTATGGTAGGATTACACAGATGAACTTAATTCAAATAATCTTTTTACAACAATTTATCGCACGTTTACCGCGAGGAACGTCTTCCACTTTTATAACTCACCTTGATCCGCGACTGTGATAGCAATGAGCGCCACATAGACGCATATCTGAATGAGAGAACGAGAGTCGCGACGTGTCATGTTCGAGCAATGTGAAAACTTGTGCGACTTGCGTTCGCGTTGCGTTATTTATACCTCGACCAGTGGCCACGGTCTGGAAGTGGACACGAGAAAGACAGTGGATATATGAATGACGCAGACGCAGAGGCGCAGGAAGAGGGGAAATAGTACATGTATGCGAGAGTGAATTAAAATACACGCGAGAAAGAGAGAGAAAGAGAATTTAAGAGACGAAACAGAGAAGAATATGCGTGCTGGAGGAGAATGAAAATGAGTATGAGAGAGAGTCATAAGTTTGCATAGAGACAAAGAAAATCTGCTAAGCAATATGAGAACGAAAGAAGGAATAGAACAAGCAAAGAGGAAACGTTAAATAAAGAGAATAATTTGCTTTATCAATCATCACGCATTGCGGGCCTATTTAAATTACGTAACTATCATTGTGTTAAAACAAATTATCTTACTCGCCTTGAATCATCGCCATAAATTTCTGTTGAATGTCTTGTATTTTATTAGAATTTCCGAAATTATTTTGTATCATGTAATTGTATTTTGTGTCATGTAAATACTAATTTTACTTAATTTTACATGTCTTCAATGATACAAAGAGACACAGAAAAAACTTAGAATTTGTAATGTTGCTTCTGTATAGTTTCTTTTGATAAAAAAATTTTTTTCATCACAATCGGGTAATGGATATTAATAAATAGTTTAGTTTTATCCTAGCAAATATTAAACTTTATAAGAATATAATGTTCCTACAGAAATTCTAATAAATTAGGAAACAAATCGCGCATAACAAAAGTATTTAATATAATTCAATATCCTAGAATGCGCATTGCATAATACAAAAATATTTAATATGATATAATATCCTTCAATTTCCTAAATTCATGATTAAGAAGATGTAGAGGAATCTGTAATATCACATTTTTCTTCTTCTTCCTTCAAAAAATTTATTGTTAGGAATTCACAAGTCGGCACAGATAGTACATACATACTTCGCAAATGCACTTAATGCAAGGAGTGGAATATTTTGAAACTAGCTTCAATATATCGCCACGTCGCATTTTTAGTTCACCATATAAACATACATATTCGTCTGAGAAAAAGAAAGCCAAACGAATTATGATATTTTTATGAAATACTATAAGTATTAATAACACGTCAAATTATTCTAATACACTTTACTGTATCTAGTAAACCGGTTGTGCGATAAAGTGAGTTATATTTTGTAATTAGTTATCATTTTATAGGATCATAATATTAACATGCTACAGAAATTGATTTTGCGCAGTGCTCGTTATCCATGCAATGTTTGTCGCAATTACCTCCTATTTGATGCGATTCACAGTACGGTTGTGTAATTAGTATCGCTTGACCGTTTAAACGCGTGTCAATATTTCATTTTATATACATCATACTATATTCATATGATTATTGAATCGATTTGTCGTGAAGTAATAATTTTTTCCCCTTAGATATCACGAATTATAAAATTTTTAAGAGAAATTAAATATAAGATAATTTAACAAAATAAAGAAACTAGTTTCTCTTCCTATGCTAAAGTATTAATTTTATCTTGTTTTCAATGTATTTTTCATGAATATGAAATATTTCAATTTCCAAAATTATTAATGTGATTTAAGAATCTAATTTAACTGTATAACAAATGATTATTTACAAAAACAATATAATTTAGATATCGATCAAGGAGCTAATGCTCTCATTGAATAAGAATTGAAATCAATATGTTACAAATTGAACGTATCGTTTCAATGTTCAGTAGATATTTCTCTCTCTCCTAACGGATATAGAAATAATTTTTTTAAACTGACATAATATCCCGCAAATGCACATATAATATTACAAAATAAATTGACATTTAAAAATAAATATAAAACGTACCAATCCATCCGATCATATCCTCCGATTCATCATGATGATACATAGAAACAACGTTGTCGTAAGGATTCGTTGAAAAATTTGATAGAAGTGTTATGTTATGAATAACGCGACGACGAAATGTGTATAGCATTCAAACTCGCTTTCGCAAACTTACGGCATCTCATATTGAAGGCATCTCTGCTTATCCATTTCTATAAAAAAATTAGAACACATTTGCAATGAAAATAGTCTACATGATTGAATGCAGAATGATAGTTTACAAGTTGAATGGTTGAGCCTGGTACAGAAGGGCGGAACATTTTGGCCTAAATATAGAAAATTCTTATAATCAAAAATAGATACATACATGTATATTGAAAACTTTGAAAATTACAAGTTAACAGTAATAAATATATTACATTATCATTACCTTGGTACCCTGGCTGGCACTTCAATGCACTTCAACATGGGATCGTTACGCACAAAGAATTCCTCACCGTCCATTATCATATAATCATCATTTATAACACAAGTAGCTCTAGTTTTCTCGGCTAAAATATATATAAGAAGCAATGCTTGTTACTCTTGATTCTATGAGTATAGTCGCCATAGTTTCATTCAATTATATTAAGTAGTTGTATATGGGCACGTGATTTGTTGAATAATTATTTAAATCGAATTTATAAATAAAATATTGTTGCAAATAATAATACTTTTGAAAATTTTCTTGATATGGATAATTTTTACATAATAATTAATTGTTAAACGAACATACGTATTTAATTTTTAATTAATAATTATCACTCACGACAAATTTCTTGCGGGTCTCCGCAACATTTTGACGGATTTTTCCAAGTATAACAACCACTTCTTGAAAATAGTGAGGTACAATTAGGTATACACATATATCGTCGCATTCAAACGTATGGAAAGATTGCACAGTTTAAAAGAATTTAATAATTTCATTTTTATATTTACCATAATTTAAATATAATCGATGCGATAGACAATTGATATATCAACTTTACATTAAATACACTTTTTACAGATTTTGCATAGTACGATTATCCATTAAATGAGAAATTTAGAAAAACTGTGGAATAAATAAATGACACGAAATTATTTGATAATTAAAAATTGATCAAGTAACCATTAGAAATAAAAACTAATCGCATTAAAATTTTTATATTAATGTAAACAAATTCCTCTACAATATGTGAATTATATTCATATATCTGTCACATGTGTTACCCTGACAGAATAATCCCGAACTGTCGACGCGTACGAGAAAACGTGATGTAATTTGAATAATGTGACGCCGTACATGAATCTTTCATAATATCGAAAGAAAATGTACCCATACACGCATACATACCGAGCGACTGTATTAAATATTCATGATTGCCGTGCTATTCGCAGAAAAATAAAAGATCCTTCCGGTAAAATCATGTATAACAGCAAATGGAGTTAATAACATATTTCCACATTTTTTTATTACTTGAAGTTACATCTTGCATCGTATAAAAATATTTGTCAATATCGTAGAGTGATTTAAACGTTTGATTAATCTTATAATATCTGTTTCTCTTTCATTTGTCTTTTCTGTTTGTCTCTTTTATCATTTTGCTTTTTCACGACCGGATTATTATTTATGTTGCTATTTTCATCTTATTTTTACTTATAAAATAATTAAAAACATTAAACATTAAAAACACATAAAAAAGATATATAAAATTGCCTATTGCAAATTATAAATTTCTTTAATTGCAATTATGAATTTTTTTTATCACGTATGCAGAAATAAATTTAAAATCATAGTATATGTATGTATCTATGTACTGCTATTGTTTCGTGGGCATCTATTTTATTTTGATAGAATTTATCTATACGGAATAATTTTGTTTAACAGATTTATAATATTCACGTTGATAATTATAATACGAAATAAGCAAAGTGAGAGAATCAATCAAATTAGCGAAAAAACGAACTTAATAAATTACTTACGTATTTCTTTGTAAATGGCTACATACACACACACATACACATTCTGTTAATTATAAAAATAAATGTACCCAATTTATATTGAAATAATTACTTATTTATATTAAAATTTATTTATATTGGAATCATATTTACACTTCATTCTCAAGTCCACGCGTGCAAATGCAAATGCCGTCGCAAACATTTTCATCTTCCTCAACAAGAGTTTGGTTGTGCTCATAGGAATGACCATTGATGTAACAGTACTTCCTAAATCTCTCATTTACATAGTTATAGTTATATCTTATTGGACATGGGCTCAAATTATCTGTGTACACCGGTGTGCAGCCGAGGTTATCATAATATTGCAATGGACCCGGACAGTCCATTGACTCCACTTCATTGTCTTTACGAAAAAGAAAATGTCAAAAAGTTTGATAAAAGATACGTTATCGTTTTAAATGAGTGGAATTAGCTCCGCCAGTGACGTAAACTTGCAACTTTTAAATCCATTGATGTAATGTCTGGCTAATTTTAGATGGAATTATTAGATTCT
The DNA here is from genome assembly GCA_928718305.1 of Tetramorium bicarinatum. Taxonomy (NCBI): domain Eukaryota; kingdom Metazoa; phylum Arthropoda; class Insecta; order Hymenoptera; family Formicidae; genus Tetramorium; species Tetramorium bicarinatum. Next base: position 10,173,348 of record OV788328.1, read on the forward strand.
AAGAATAGTTGAAACATTATGACTCAAATGGCAGGAAAATGAAATATTAATTTTTCCTTATGCTTTATCTTTGTAAGTCGCAACAAGCGCAACGATTATGAATGCCACGTAAATATTCATTTTAACACAAATATGTGTTTCTCTCATGACCGCACACACAGAAATATGTCGTCGACTTTAACGTTCATATTACATTATTTATATTATAGAAACTACCAATTCGGGAAGGGATTTGAAAGAACAGAAGAACATATGCGAAAGTATAAAAATAAATATGAGAATGGAATTAGTAAATAAAAAAGGTACAGAGGACGTTATATGTATAATTCACATAAATATTTAGTTCTATAAGTTCTGACACATAAAAACACTTGAAAGATCTCGAGATTTCGAGCATCCATGTAAAATTATAAGTTCAAAATTTTTTATTTATTGCATGCTAAATATTCAGTCCTAATAAAATTCTCGTTATCGCATCAGTTATTACAGTAATGATACACCATTCATTAATTAACTTCGATGTTTGAATTGCACTGACAGTAGGCAAATTCTATTCAAATCTTACTTACCTAAAAATATAATAATATTGAAAACCATTTTTTCTTTTAAACAAAGATATGTTGATTAAATAAGAGAATGAATTATACGTACTATAATATTTATAGTATAATAAATTATACTATAATTTTTTCGTATATATTTCAAAATTTTTAAATCTTTATTTTAAAAATAATTTATATATAATAATTATATTACTATTATATTAAAATCAACTTTATAAAATTTTAGCTATTTTTATGAAACATTGTAACACTTGTTTTTCATGTTAATATAGATAGAGAAAACTCGCGAATTTCCGCGAACTGCGCAATAACAAGTCAATATTTTACGAAAGCTTATCAATGGATTATTCTTTTGCATATCGTCGCTTATAAATCTCGTGCAAAAGTATTATCAGTTAATTCACGATGAAAAATCATAAATCAATGTTACAACTTTCGAATATTTATATGTATACATGCTAGAAGTTCGTATGTATAATACAATTACATCGAGAATTATAATTGCAATATTAAGTTATTTCGAAATATAACATCAAGAGGTAGTCAAGGCTGACTGCATAATTGATATTATCTTCATGTGTAAAACGCATGTATGTACATATGTCTATTATGCGGAATAATCTTCCTACGTACTTCAATGGTAATATACTGCGATATATTACTGGGAACAGTTAGTGCACTCTTAAATTGTTGAAGATCATTTCTCGGTAGAGCAAATTATACGTATAAAGAATATTCTTAAGAAATTCTGCAAATTTTGTATATACTTGTACTTATACCATTGCTGCTTTTATTTATTTATTTATTTAAATTATTTATTTAAAATCTTAAAAACTCAAATCTTTCAATCATAAATTTACATTTTGATTATCCAAGAATAAATTATTGTGTTTAAGAGATTTTTTATTTTGATAAAGGTAATCATCATATTTGCATAGAAAAAGAAAGAAAAAATCCATCTTGGTACAATGAAAAAATATTTTTTTTTTATTTTAACTGTCGGCAGACATTCTACAAATACAAATGATTTTACACAATAGATTTATAAATGATTGCATTACGATTATCGTAGAAAATAATCTACCTCTTTAAACGATTCAAAATAAAACTTCTATAAAACCTAACCTAACCGATTACGTAAGTTACATAATTAAGAAGATGATACTAACGCCTTCCGTTGAGAAATATACATATACATTTTAGATTAATTATAGATTATCTGGACCGAATATCGCAGTATCCTCAATATATATTATCATTTTGCCAACAAGCACTGACTAAGACAAATATTAACGGCGCAAACGTGATCTCCCATACGCTAAGATAATAATTAATCGCGAAGGAACGTGCGAACTCGAATGAACGTGTCAAATGAATTATAGGCAAAATAATTTTATGATAAAATGTCATTAGCGTCTTCTCAAATATCTCGTCATACAACTAATAAAATATTTATCGAGATGCAGTGTTTAAATAAGTCTTCGAATTACAAATTAGGGAAGGCAATGAACGGACGAAGCTTTCTGGAATTTTAAAAGGATGATCCACGGAGGATCAGGTTATTAATTCTCCATTCAAAGTGACACTCGAGACGTAACGCCGTTAAACGCGTTACCATGTCAGCCGTACGGTACCGCGTAAATCACAAGGCGGAATACTCACAGAACCAGCTCATAACTGCGAATTTACTACACGCTGCTCGCCAGTACGTTACTCGTACCTCGAGCCGAATGTTCGACATTACACTCGGTTACCGCGATGTAAGCCGAATAAGTTCACCCGCTTGGGAAACTGATTTATCGCGTTCGAGGGATTGGGTCATTAGTCTTATCCCCGTAACTAATGACTCAATCTCGGTCGTCCCCCCTTGACTGCAGATTTATCGACCTACAGATCGTACGATTGAACTGAATATTTCCATGGCGGCGGTCGACTCGAACGGATGTAAATTCGCACGAAGAGCTCGAATCAGCTAGAATCTTATCGCGAACGTGCAGCTCTCTCGTTTCGAATGGCTCGTCGATTCACTGAAAATTGCTTAGGATAAATATCGGAATTAATAGCGATGTAGCTCTTCTTAAATAATCAATATTCGCAGGATATTATTTTTTAAATTAACTAAAGTATATAATTTTGAATTAATCTATTCTGATAGAATTAATAGACATTTATACAATTAATGTCTATTAATTATGGAATATTTATATAATTAATCATTTTCTGATAGGAATTAAATAGAATTTAGAAATAATATATTTAAACAAAATTTATGTACGTCTATGTTTATTTTTAATTTGCAATAATTAATTTATTTTATACTAATAAGAAGTAATATAGTTTTGTCACATCTTAAAATAACAAGATAACATTCTTAAATTAATATCAATTATGTCATTGTGTTCGATAAGATACTTTTAATGTTTATTAATATTTTTACTGTTTTTCTCTCTTACTGATATTTTTTATGTTCAATATGCAAAATTAATGTTTAAGTGAACTTTGAGCAAAATTTAATATTACGCGATGCATCGCATATATACGTTACTTGCACAACTGAAAAGGTAAAGCGAGAGAACTTAATGTTCTTCATTATTTTAGTTCACTTTGCGAACATGAACAGTAGTAATTCACTCTTTATTAACGTGACATGGCTCTTGGGTTTGTACGTTTATTAGTAATTCGATATGTCTTGTTCTTGGTGTCGGCGAGATAATTAATTACTAGTTAAGGAATGGCATAATTTTCGTATCTAGTAATGCGATATTCCAACAAAAGACAAATGGTAATTAATGAAACATTAATTAGAGGCTTCGCGCGCGCGCGCTGGAGAGAAAGAGAGAGAGAGAGAGAGAGAGAGAGAGAGAGAGAAAGAGAGAGAGAGAGAGAGATATCCAATAAATTATGTCACATTTAATGCACTTAATTACATATGAAATAAAAATTTATAATATGTATATAATTAAATCTATACATTTTAAATATAAATCCATAAAAGAGATACTTAAATTGTTGGAATAAATAAATGCGTACGTTTCTTTCTTAAATCAATTGTACCAGGAATAGGAAAATAAAAACTGAGAAATATATCAGAAAGCTTGAAAACAAATCAAATAGGATAAAGAGATTTGTGCTGATATTTAATGTCAAGAATAAGGTAATATCACCTTTGACATAGAGGAAGCAAAACAGATATGCGTGTTCTGTTCTGATAAGAAGATAAAAATAAAGCAGAGCGACTAAAATATGTACGAAGTGATGAAACTTGAAGAGATGTCTGTCGGCATCTTGAACCTTTCGATGTAGAGAATTCCGCGAATGGTACGATTTCATTTCCGCGTGAGTGCTTTCAAATCATCGTCTAGTATTGAAGTTTCTATCAGTTGCAAATGCTCGTAACGATTTATTACACGTGTAGAAAAAAAAGTGCGCGCATTTAAGCTGTTTAAATTACTCATCAGAGAGTTTCTCGCTTTGAGTATTCGTAAATAAACGGAAAAAGAACTGCGTTAAATTGTAAATTAAATAATTTAATTATGATATAATAATTAAATACGTTGAATATTGCAACACTTTGGCTATAATTAGCTTCTACTATAATAGAAAGTTACGATAAATAAATAATAAAATTGTACAGATACAAGTATTATTCGAGTTACAAAGTAGAATTTTTGACTTTAAACGTTTATTGACGCGGAAAGAATTCGATAACAGTTATATGACAGATAAAACATGAATGAAAGATGAAATTATTTATAGGTTCAGTCACGTAGAATTTTCACAGATTACATGATTCGGCGAAACCATATAATCCTGTAACGATAAGCACGAGATAAAGCCACTATCGCTTTTATTAAACTGATCATTTATAATCGCGTATCGTGCGTGAGCTTTTGTGTTTCATAATATCTGTCATTGCATATATCCCCAAGTAAATATCTCCAAAAAAAAAAGAAATGATATTTTCCGTTGAATTATACATAGTATGTAATACATTCATGTATAATACATAGTATATAATATCCTTTGTCGCTAGCGCAAATCCGTATGGAAATTCGTAGTATTTTATCTCTTGTTTTATGTTTTTCGCTTTTTGAAAAGCCATAATATTTTAGAACGTTATGCGACATAACTGGTCGAGGCTACGGCCAAAACGGCAGCAACTAACATAAATTCGGTCAACTTAACGCTGCAACACTTTACGGTAACTCTCTTAGTTAGTGCCCCCCTCCTCCCTCAGTCGTCCTTCTCCTTGACGCCTCGACGAGGCTGCACAGCTTCCGGGAACTTACGAAATTCCACGGTAAGCACTGCACAAATTCTCGGGGGCGATATCATGTCGTAAGAAAGTTCAAGTCGACGTTATCATTATTCGCACACCGCCGTAATAACGGATGCGTGAAAGTTTGAAACGATAGAGGGACAATCCTTCACACATAGCTGTCGTTCGCCAAATAGAAAGGCTTCGTTTTTATTCCAATGAATCCTTGCTCATTTTATCTCACATAGTTACGTCGGATTGTAATTTATGTTTGTTGTAATTTATCACTGTTCATACAGTTTTATTTTCAAAATATATTATTAAATCATAGATTTTAGTGCATTTAGTTTTTATATCTTTCACAATACATCTAAATTTTATTTTATTAGGACCGATTTAAGGATCGATAATAGAAATTAATAAAAGTGCCAAAATTAATCAAAAATTAATCTACTTGGAAAAAACAATTTTAATTTAAAGATTTTGCGCAAGCAGAAATATGTGAACGTGTAAGAATATGCAGATTTTCCGAGCTACTATGTTTGCGCCTGACAACTAAATGGAAAATTGCATGTATGTTGAAGACACTCTAAAAGTTAGCGTGAATCCGACGTGACTACAAGCTTAAGCCTTTGTCTGGGCCAACAGCCGTCAGGTTAGAGCGAAAAGAAGAACAGCGGCTTACCGGCGCTTGCTGGTGGAAGCAAACGCGAAAACTAAAAGCTCCGCAAAGCTGCGAAGTAGAACAAATTTGCCTTCGGCTTCGAATGAAGTAAAACGATTTTTTCCGTCAGAAACATGGTGCAACATTGATTCTACATTGTGATGTTAAAAGAAGTACAATAATACGTTTTCGAAAATCGATGGGGAAAAATTGTGCAATACTCGTCGGATAACAATTGCCTTCAAATGATAACGCGAAAGCGAAACGCAGTTGCGTACTTACGTGATGAGTAAAGCGTGGTTGCGCTACTGCAATATAATATGATAATGTTCCAGAATTTTTTACTCGAATAATTCGATAAAAATTGTGCGTGTCGAAACTATATTAGCCAGTCATATCTGCTTAGAATAACATGAGTCATATTTTTTTTATTTCACTAAAGACGGAAGAACCGGGAAATATTATGATTTTATTAAGGAAAATTTCGCAGAGAGAGTTCAGTTATTTTTCATCTTTCTGAGGATCTATTTTTTTCTTTAAAGAAATAAAAAAAATACTGTACATTTTCATATTTTGAGAATAGGTTATTAGATTTTTATTAGATTAACATTATTAAATCAATAACACATTTTCAAACGATAATTTCTCGACGTTACATATCCGCTATAATAATTTATCATTTAGCAATATTTGTTTATTTTACAAAATATTTGCTATTGCAATATCAAATGATTGATATCAGTAATGGGGCTTTCTATTTTATTAAATTATTAAAGTAGATAACTATTTACGGATTAATTGAAAGCTATATGTGGAGAGGGGAGGAACATTCCGTAATACCCGGCATATCTAACGGGAGGTATTTAGTGGCGCGTCGGTGCTGAAACATGGAAGATGCTGCGGATCATCTCCGCCTCCATTATCAATATCTCGAGATATTTGCGAGAGCTTTGTACCAGGGAGTCTGCGGCGGTGGAGGCTTTGGCGGATTTACGGGACCGCCTTTCGAAGTTCATCCGTTAATGACCAGGCCTTACCCTCTCAGTCGGCAGGGGTGTAACTTCCCTCGCGAATATCCGAACCCGCTACTCGTAGCTGGCTTAACTAATGACATGTTGAAGCGCGATATCGTCACAACTTCCGGTTCCAAGAAACCTCTCTCGCGACCACGCCCCGCTACCATCATCGACCGACGTCTTAACAAGTTCGACGAAAGGTAGAACAACGATAACTGAAGCTGTCTGTTTTCGGAAATCCACCGAACGATCTTAATATTGAGATAAGAAATTTACAATGCTTCGTTATACAGCCTCTCGTTTTCAGCATTCCTATTAACTATAGATATAGTTTTCCTGCAGAAAAAGATTCTGTAACGTCTTGATACCGTAATAATCCGTAGCTTGATGATTCTACTAATTACGAAGTAAATTATGAAACAGCTCGCTTCGCAATTATTACGCTTCGTCGATTTTGTGAAGTTCTCTCTATAATATTCTCTCTAGAAAAAAAGCATCTAATACTTGATTTTTTCCTCCAATTATATAAACTCGTTCGTTGTCATGGCTCTTATCGAAGACAGAGCGAAAAATGTACAATAAGTATGCTCCTCGTCGATAAGGAGTTAATTACGTTATTTGAATTAGCAATTAAAGAACAGATTTTTCCGCCAACTCCGTAGCTACCACATCTCTTTTTTTCGCAAACGAAGTTACCTTCGCGGGCCAAGTTAATTACAAGTTACAAAATTAGAACTTTACCGCCTGTTCCCGGATCCCAGGACGCAAATTAATCCAGCAGGACGGGAATACAAGAAAAAGAGTATAAGCGGATCCTGTTAAAAATATCGTCCTCTTAACAACAGTCGCATTGGAACAACGCAATTTGAAAATTAAAACTCCAGACGTTTCTCATGACAAAGGCTCTCCTCCTTTCTCTGTATTCATTTCACATACGTAAAAATGTACTGTTCTACTCATAGGGAGAAAGAACGAGAGCGCAGAATGCAAAGATTGAATATTCAAAGCATTAGGATTAATTGACAGATCTTTCCAATTCAAACGTAATATCTTTTTTACGTGAAAAATTTCCATCCCGTTGTCAGGATTAAAAGAAGAATTACCATATATCCACACAAGAATAAAATTCCGAAATTAAAACTAAGTTTTTCTATAGTGCAGTAGAGAAAATAATAAACTTAGCTCGGTACTTTTGAAGTTCACTCTTCATTCACACTTATTCGTATTCAACTTGCTACATTTATGACTTCCGCTAAAAGTTTCAGTCTAAAGGATGAATAATACATTTCGTATCCTATGTGGTACGGCGATACATATATTGTATTTTATTTTTTTAAAATGCAGCATTTTGCTGAAGAAACAGCATATTGAGATAAGAGTGCACTTCACGAAGAGATATATCAAAAAACGGAAAAGGGCTTTTCGAGGAAAAGACATGTAACATATTTGAAAATGAGAGAAGAGCAACACAATAAGAAGATATGCTTAATGGCCCATTAAGAAAGTCGTAAAAAAGATTAAAGTTAAAGTGCCATTATGCAAAATTGTATTGCTCTCTGACTTTCTATCCTTTGTCACACGTGTATCTATGCGCATCAGCGACATACATATGCAGATATAATGTAGCAAACTTTGCGTATCGCAAAGTTACACTGGTTTACAGCGTTTTTACAATTGACCAAAGACTGTTCGTATTGTTTTTGTTGCTTTGAATATACTAACCGAAAAATTCTTATACATCGAGAATTGCCTCTATTCTTTGCAATTTCAAAGTTTTGCAATAAACAGTAAGTGCCAAAATTAAAAAAAACAAGATAAAGTTAAAGAATACAACATTTTATGCTTGCAACTTATTTATACAGAGATATTAAAAATGTTTTATCTTTTGTGTCTTGTAAGTTAGATCTGTTTCTCTTATTGTTAGAAGAAACCAATAGTAATCACCCATCATGAACCTCCTTTAACTGATGAAAGTCTTCATAATTTTATTTATAATCATTTGTATTGCCAAAATGTCTATTTTAAATATATTTCAATTTACTTTAATATCACTTATTTTATATTTTAAAAAATTAAGTAAGATGTGATGGATATTTTTTTTTAAACGTATTGTGTGGACCTGTATCTTTAAAAATTTATTTATATGAAATTTATTGATTGAGCAAAAACAAAATAAAAATTTGTAAACTAGTGTAATACGCGGCGAAAAATACCCGAAAATAATTTAAATTAGAAATTTTCACTGATTATAACACAGCTGTTGTGTTCCCGTAAATTATCTCCCTAAATTATTCTAGATTACTTCTTCTCTGCATTTCGAAAATTGTGAATATCACGGCAGTAAATATGCATAGGGTGGCTAGAATAAGATGCTACTAATTTAAGTAACGTATGATCTACTTCTTTTCAATAATGTAATGTCTATAGAGTGAGAAAAAAATATGAGTATATTTTTTCAAATTATATGAAAAATAACGCATTCTGCAAAGTACTTTTATTACTTTTCTAAATAATATTTGCTTGACGACAATATCATTTAAAGATAAGTAACTATATCCATATAATAATTATTTTATTCTTGAACTCTTACTAGAGAGTAAAAAAATTTGAATATTTCTAAATTAATTCAGTAGCATTTTAAAATATTTTTATAATTTTTACTAGAAATAATTATAAATTTATATAAATTTCTTGTTATCTTATTTAAGTAATTTTATGCATATACATATATATACATATGTATATATAGATTGAAATCCATGTGATTTTAGCCACCCTATATTGCAGCTGGGCTGTGAACGAGAGTGTTGTTTACGGCCGGTGTGGAAGCGTAATTGAGTGCGCTTAATAAATAAACAAGCTCGTGCTCGGATACGCATCTACGGGATGCATAGGGAGGTGAGCTGTAAAAAATGAATTCATTTTTCAGGGACTGGTCGGCTCGGGAAATATACTGTCGCGACATTCCACTCGAATCGCGAAAGTACGCATGAAAAGCTACAATAATCGGTACTGTGTTTAATCAGTTTTTTTCTGATTAATAAAAAAATTATTTACAGTAAACACATTAAATATAAAATGAAACATCATGCTTTTTAAAGTATTTTATTATTTGAAAAAAGTAAGTAAAAGGTTTAATGAAGACTCTCCGGAAGTATACTTTGGTTCGATTGCGAAAAATCAAAGAAGGAAACTTGAGACAATGGTGGAGGAACTGAATCCGTTCGCGTCCTCTCAAGAAACGAATCTTGATTAATGGCGTAAGTTTGCGTTACCATGTCCCGCGCCGGCCATGTTCGGAATGCATAATGGGTGGAATACATTAAAATTCAACCTCACGGGCGAACCCAAGAGAAGAATCTCTCTCTCTCTCTCGCTCTCTCTCTCTCTCTCTCTCTCTCTCTCTCTCTCTCTCTCTCTCTCTCTCTCGCTCTCTCTTCCTTCTCCTTCTACAACAGCGTCATTCTAAACGTGGAAAATAACATCGTTCTTCTCGCAATTAGCGCGGCGTCTTTGATCGATGATGGCAATTAGGTCGGTCCGCGTCGAATGCACGCGAGAAGTGCATCGGCTGCACAGGCCGATCGTTAGTGAAACCCAAGAAAAATCCTTATGGCAAATCGTAAACGTTACACGAGTACAACATCGGTCACAATCTTTCGTTAATGGCCGATTCGCTGAATAAAGTCGTTCGCCACAGAGTTATCTTCAGCCGTTGATGTCTCCGTCTCGCGCTACGCCAATTAATCGAAAAGGTTCGAGGATGAGAATTCTTCAATTGCTCTTCCTTCATATCTTTCCAATAGAAAATAAATTCAAATGCAATAAAATTCATCTTGCATTGAATGTGATTGCGACTTATATTGAAATATATTTAGTTGAATCTTTCCTTAAGCAATAATAATATAATTGGATAATATAAATATTTTACACTAATAATAAATAATAAAATATCAATATATAAAATATTAATTCGCTACAAAGACATTACTCGTCATCTTGTTTAAAGTATTAATTGTTCATATTTTCAGCGTCTTTTTAATAATAATATAAAACTTATGATTATTTATGCTAGTTTGATATTCTCAGTATCTTAAAGTACCTTTTAAATTGCTTCATTTTTTTTAAACACAATAAAATTCTTTCTACATATTCGGCCGATTTAGTTTATGGGAAAAAACTTTTTAGGAATTTTTTACACGTAAAAAAACAGGTCCCGCAGGTAGACCCGCAGTTAATCTTTACTCTTTAAATTTTTTCCGTATCTCGCTGTGAGCATATTACGTAAAACACAGGTTTCTCGTTGGGAAAATGTCTAAAGATACCATAATATATGCGCGCTTGTGAATGGTAAATACTGATAGTAATGAAAGTTTAAGTTTATCTTTGAATGATATTATTACATGTATAGTTCCATTTACGAATTTTTGTTTTCGCGTTGATGGCGCGACCAAACTCATATGACACCGTGTATTAGCGCGTTTAATACCGTCTGCAATTTCTAGTTGAAACACGAGCCACGCAGCAATTTCAGCGCAAATTGCCGCGTTTTAATGGCTCCCAGTTGATCCTTTAAACACTTTCGTGCTATATAGCATTAAGTAGCTTAATAATTAACTCTTGTGTAGAACTTGCTCTGCAGTAAAATTCAACGCGAATTAATTGAAAAATAATATCCTTGCGTCATTTGCATGTGTCATTTAACCGTTTTATGTATCCATTGTTAAAGAATTCGCTCATCATTCGCTTATCAAATCCTCATTAGGTAAAACTTGAGCTCAAGAGAGTTAACCTTCACTTTTATTAACATTTAGACTATGCAATACTTATATTTAACTAATTTTCCTAGAAACGTCAAGTATTTCTTAACTAAGAAAATAATACAGAGATTTCGATCCAGCTGTAATGGTAGCTCACGTTTCACATTGAGAAACCTCAAGGTGTAGTGACTAATCTAAAAACCGGATCGACAGGACTACTGTCACGGCCGCACATTAATAATTTTCATTTATTTCACATAAGAATATGCTTTATGTGCCACGAATATTATCTCGACTTTGCCTTGGCCCGATTCTTTCATTTCGAGGCGATCTCGTGTCGAGCAGCTGCTGACTCGTTTGTTTACTCGTATATTCAAATTGACTTTTCGCGCTTTATTAAGCGAATTACATTGCTAAAATTTAGCTTCGCGACCAGAGATATTTATTCGCGCATTAACAGGCGATACCCGGCGGGAGAGGTTGCGCAAATTGCAGCATCGACGCGTTTTGCACCCTTCGAATAATCAGCAATGTAGCCTCCGATAATCATAATATAATAATGTAAATTAAATCTCTTCATGTAATATAATGTGGCAGCAGAGTTTCAAAACGGGATAATCTCTGCGCGTTCAATTTTCGATATCGCAGATACAGGGAAAATGTGCCGTAAGTCACTTTTCATCGCTGCGAATAGAAGCATATAGAAACTATCTATGTGTGACATCGAAATTTCAATTCACCAAAATTATACCACGCTCAATTTCTCTTAAATCCCAAATTTCTTTTCTCTCCATTAATCTTTCTCTTGAATTTATTATGACGAAATTATCGTAAGAACCTCGCGAGAACGTGTTCTTTATCCTCTCGATCGAAATCATTAAGAAAACGTGAGATGTCTTATCGAAGCGAACCCCGCGATAATTCGCCACGAAGGCCGTAGAGCCGAGCACTCTCTGCTCTCGATAATATCCCTCGCCACACGTGTAGATTTCATAGTTGCGACTTACCTTGTAACTGCCGACCGCGTGCGCGCCATCGTAGATGTAGAGATGGTCGTTGCAGTCTAACTGCAGCTGATCGAATCGGAGCATAAACCGCTGGAGGATGCTGTGAGTCTGGAAAGTAATGGCGCAATCGAGGTCCCTCTCATTTTGCGAGGTAAGAACGGCGCCGTCTATCTTCCTGTAGAGATCCCGTAGGAAGTATTTCTTGCAGACGTCGCTCATCTGGTCTGTAAGGAAAACGGAAACAGACGGGAAAGAGTTAATCGATCTGACTTGCTCGCAACTGGGAAGGATTCGATACATCATTGTATGAATATTCTCTAACGATCAGCATCGTAATATCGATTAAATCACGTAAATGTGAAAATAGAATGTACTTATAAAAAATGCAGTAGCTTTTAAAGTGATAATAGTATTGAATTTTTTAGAGGCTCTCTATATATGCAGTGATTTTCTTTCCGAAATAGCTTGTATGACAGATTAAAAAGATTTTCTGTAGAAATAGTATTTTGTATTTATTACGATCTTTATCGCGAATTTGTATTCGGAAAAAAAGTATAAAAAGAATACCAGCATTAAATTAATATAACCCGATATTTTTAGAAATTAAGGGAACAAAATGAAAGTCAGCGTTCTAGCTGACTGCAACATTTTGCGCTTTACGTTTCGATGGAATGAAACAAACATGCAATCGCACTTTTGCTCCATTACGCGCACGCTTTAAAAACCGCGCTTACAAAGATGAAAATCACGTTTTTCTAGGTCAGTCACTGAAAATTCCACTTTCGCACGCGGATGACACGCCGTGACGCCTCATACAAATAGCCCACGATGCTAGCGCGCGATTGCAGCCGACAGATTTGCGGATTTGCATTTAAAACGAATGATAACGAATGCACGACAGTCGGCAGTCAACGTAGTCGCGAAATAAGTTACAGACGCACTTTGTCCCGGACTAGGACGATATTGCGATCGCTGTTGTTTCCCCGACATTATGCCGTAACATATTTCGCGGGACAGGCAACAGAGGTTGCAGTTCTGGAACTTGGCGCTCGCATCTTCGTCTGGCAAGTTCTCCCCTTTCCCTTTGTTCTCAAACCATTACCATCCCTTTGCAGCTGGGCTCTGCAACATCGAAATTACTTACGCCCAAGAGCCGCGGTTCTGTGACGCATGCGTTTGCTCGCGCCGGCTCAAGTGCAGCCTGCAAAACGGTCGTTGCGTCACCAGCCCGCCCCGCGTTTTCGGCCCCGTGTCGGTAGATGTGAATGTGCGGCAAATAAACAGCCGCGGGAAATCCAGTGCGAGCGAGCATTGCACCGTGCGCGATCAATTACATAGTAATAATTTACCAGCCGCCCCATCGGCAAGATGCAAGTACGAGATAGACGAAAAGCGATGAATTCTGTCGAGCGCCGTGTTAATACGAGCGCAAGTACGTTATTAATGCGATCGTTCAGTTATTGCGTCATACGTGTATTCTACTGTAATCAGAGTGCATTAGACTGCGTGAAAAAATTTATCTTGGGAGTAAGTGTTTTCGATTTGTTGTTGCATGTTTTAACGCTCTCGATGTTTCAACATCTTTCGAGATCTTCTCGTGCCAAGTTGAACCTCACAACATAACGTAACATATAATGCGGCATATTGTATAAATGTATATGTTTTATCGAACTGCGAACTTGTGTATACTAACAACAATTGTGTGCAATAACAACTTTGTCAAGCTGTTAACTTTTACTGCCATTGGTATGAAATTTTACGAGTTTTGCTCACGCCTCGGCACCGCCGCCCGCTTGTCGAACACGTACGTTGCGTTGCACATCTGGGTGAGGCGGGTGAACAGGAAAAACGTGACTCGCCGTTAAGTAATGTATTATGGCACGCGCAGGTGGCATTCCGGATCGACGATATAGAGGCTACCGTCGATGCCTCTGAGCCTGTACCCCCGATCACACGTGAATCGAGAACCGATGCGCAATACTTCTTCCGTATCGACAAACGTCGCTACTTTTCTAAGAGCACGATGAATTGAAGATATGTCCGATAATTGCAACATGTATATTTCACTCTGCTGAGTCGAGCATTTTGAAGGTACACAAAAGTGCCATTACCTTAATATTGTAGGAGTAAGTTGAAGCTTTCTGTCATCTAGATATTCAAGACAAGTAAAAGCGTCGCGGGAAATTTTAGCGTTTGGAAACTTTGAAGAGTCACAAAAGGCCTTTGTGCAATAGGGCAAAACTGAACTCTTAAAGAAACTAAATTCGGTCCCCAAAGGGGGAAGACTCAGAGATCAGAAAAACAAGTACCGAAGACACAAATCTTCTTCGAGTTCCGGATCAGTTTTAAGGAACATAAATTTTGTAGGAACGGTGAGAATATTCGAGAGAGAACTATTTTCTCAGACAACCATGATTTAGCGAATTTAGCGAATAAGTAACTTTATTGTAGCAAGAAGTTTCGACTCTCAAACTTCTCTTATACGAGATGAACCACTATAGACAAAATATCTAAATTTCTTCCTTAAGATTTTCAACAAGATTTCGACAAGATCGTCTAAAGACGAAAATAAAATAGATTGAGTTTTCTTAAGCTTATTAAGAGCACAAGTTTTTTTAAGCAAATTAAACGAGATATTTTACACAGTAAAATTAACGAACTTTTATTGATTTTTAAATAAATTTAAAAATTTTTATCTTTTATTTTTTTTTTTTAATTCAAAGTATACATTTAATATTTACACTTCAATCATGTTTGTATTGGAACATTCTATTCCCAATGGCTTCCTATGGAAACGTTTATATCAGGGTGCTTGACCAACGCTCGGTCAGCTCAAAAGCGATTACATTCCTCAATAGGAAGCGCCTATTCAGATGGGCAATGATCAAGATCGCGCGTCCTGCCGCACTTAATCATTTACAGTTCCTCATCGAAGAATCGATTCACCGACTCGTGTAACCGTTTAAATGCGCGTTCTGACCGATAAACGGACCGAGTCGAATTATTCGACCGATTGGCAGCCGATCGATTCGCGCACAGTCGAGATATAATGGGTCGACTTGATCTCAATGCAGCCACGATTAAATTTAATCTATCATGCTCGATGAAATAAAATTTCATCAAATTTTCAGTTACATCTAGACATCAGATTATAATTTTAGAAAAATTGATTTTATT
This sequence comes from Tetramorium bicarinatum, assembly GCA_928718305.1. Lineage (NCBI taxonomy): Eukaryota > Metazoa > Arthropoda > Insecta > Hymenoptera > Formicidae > Tetramorium > Tetramorium bicarinatum. The sequence continues at coordinate 10,188,793 of OV788328.1, forward strand.
TTTACACTTCACGAAATTTTACATAAGAAATTTTACACGACTTCATCAGTGCTAAGGGATTTATCATTTTAATTGATTTATGATAATTTTGAATCTCTTGGAAGCATAGAATTGAGATTTCTTTGGCGAAATCTCTTTTTTTAGGTATATTTATTGAATATTGCATTTAAATATTGCACTGACGATATGAAATTTTGCTTATTTTATTTATTCATCAAGCGACATAGAATATACATTTAACTGTCGTTTTTTATAATTATATTATAATATTGTTGTAGCATATTTGATTACTTTTATATATTGCAAGAAAAGTTATTTGTCGATGTAGTTAATTAACAGTAATTATGCGATATTATATTTCAATTCAAGAACAATCAGTGTTAATTACTCTCAGTGAGTAATTTAATAAAATGTGTCATGATGTCTCGCAAATTATTCCGCAATTTCCGTGCCCTTCGCCTTATATTACGATTCCATTTGAAATGAATATTTGCATAGAAATCTCATTTATTAAATGAACGTTCACATAAAAATCTGAATTATTTTTTATAGTCCGCTAAAAGAAAATTTTTAGATAATAATTTTTCATTTACATTAAAAATTATTAAAAAATTTACGTATTTGAAAGTTCACATATGGACAAAATTTACGTAAATTCTTTACGTAATATATATCCTAAACACATATGTGTTGGATGTTTTAGCTATAATTTTAACAATTTGTAAAGATAGAACAATTTGTGCAAGGCATTCCGCGCTCAGAAAAGCGTGAGGAGATCTATTCGACTCGGTTGAGCTTCACCGCGATCGAGATTTCTTCGGTGCCGCCGATTCGTTCCGGCTGGACGAGCCGCAGGAACGAAGGGACGAAAATAAAAAGCTCGTAACGAGGCCGCTACACAGGGGTGAGAGGAGAGACGCGGCATCGTCGTTCCGAACAAGAAACTCGATTGAAAAGTTTCCGCTCGTCTCGCGACGAAAGATAGTTTTCCGCATGGCGCGCCCTCGCAGCTGCCAATGGACCGTTCGCATCCGAAGCGAGAACATTTTCGGGGTGAGTCTCTGACGAAGATTCTCGGGAAGATAAAAGCGTGCTATTTCCGCCGGGCGGCGGTCACACGGCGTCGGTATAAATAAGGTATGGCGAGGCGGCGATCAGCGTCGTCGGAATGCCACGTGTGCCACGCCGCTGCATCTCGCGATCGTCAAACGAACGGTCTGACTTCCTTCCGCTAGTTTCACTTGCTTGCGGATACCTGCCATCCGAGTAGATGAACTATTGCCGTCGCGTCCGTACCGCAAATTACATACGATGATTCAGATTTAACCTTCGGACGCGTGTACATAAATGATTGAGCTAAAAGACAGAGATAAGGTAATAATAAGACGAAATTAATTATACATTATTTATCGTTATTTCTCCGACGATTTAAGGAAACTTTCGAGGCAGATCGTTTGTTGAAACGCTCAAGAACTGCATAATAAATATAATTATTCTCTGCTCTCTCTGAGAGAGAATGAGAGGTGCACACGCAGAAATTCAATTTCGACTTGAAATTGACAAAGAAAGGAGATTCCGTTGTCTATGTGCACCCTTAAAACTTAATTCGTTGAGATGAGTTTAATCTCCGATGTTAAATATCTTCGCAATTAAATCTCCTTTCAAATATTTGCCAAGAAAAAGTCGGCTCGAAAAGCTTGAAGAATCATTAAAAAGATGTTGACATAAGATGAGATTAAATTGCAGCAGATATACATTTACATCAAATTAAAAAACTGTTTTAAAGATAATTAATAACGCGCAAAAAATTAATCGACAACTAGCAGGAATTTTTCAGAATAGAGCGAAACTGAAACTAACAATCAACTTTTCTCGATATTAAACGATACTGCAATTTTTACCCACTTTACAGTTAAAGTTGCCCCTCCCGTAATCTAACTTTTTCCTGCGGTAATTTGATGTACAGTAAAAACTTTAATACAGAGTGCTCCTGTTTCTAATCATATTTCTTGTATAATTCGTTATTGGATTTAGGCGTATCGCTTAAACTCATTAAATTTTGTCGTACACGCAAAATTAATCTTGCTTGGCTATTTTATACGCGTTCGCGTAAATTCCAGTATTTTTTTTTTAAACATTGTTGTATTTCCCGATAAAGGCCGATAAACACTCATCATACGATCGATAAAGCGGCCATTTGGGTAACACGTCTGTACGCGGAACAAATATCAATCCGCAATTTTCGATCTGTCGTCCGATGGATCGCGCCGTGTAATGTCACCACGAAGTTTCGAATTTCACGTGAAGTCGCGTGCGAAACGAGTCAGGCCACGGACGAGGGGGCGAGCAGGCTTACGCGAGCAATTGCGGGACAGGGAAGCGAAACCAGAAGGTGTAGGAAGGAAAGAGAAGCAAGCGAAAGAGAATGAGAGGAAGAGAGAGAGAGAGAGAGAAAGTGAGTGAAAGGAAGAAGGGAGGGAGAAAGAGAGAGAGAGAGAGAGAGAAAGAGAGAGACGAATGATGTCGAGAGGGAAGGAGACCCTTTGGTCACGATGGTGCGCGTCGGCCCTACGACCCTCTGGCAACCACCCCTTCTCGTATGCCACCATCCAACGCGACCCTCCCTCTTGTACCCAGTGTGCGCCCTCCACCTCCTCGCCCCGGTTTCCTTTCTCTCTCGCTCTCTCTCTCTTTCTGTCTTTCTCTCTCTCCCTCCTGGCACGATGTAAACCCGCTCCGTCGATCAATATTACTCTCTTCGAGCGCACCACGGCTCGTCTGAGCGCCAACCGAGCGCTATCATATTAAGTTCCGAGCACTTTGCTCCGAGCACTTGGAGGAGCTTCGGCACATCGCGAAAGTTTTCTCGCGCGAATACGCCGAGACCGCGCGATATTATCTGTATCTCTCCCTCGTAACGGAGGCCGCATCGCCATTTTTACGGTCGTGCGGGTCTCCATCTATTCTCTTCTGCGAACGAAGCGAATGCAAATTTTTACTTGTGCTTGATAAATTCCATCGTCATCGGATGCTGCGTCTCCCGTCGTTAAAAACTGCCGTAATCTTGTCTTTTATGATGTGTAACTCTTGATAAAAATTAACGCAAGCTTTCAGCTCAAACGCGGACGCTGTCAATTTACGCGAAATCTCGGAAAAATATTTTATTAAACGTGGATTTCAATTTTCGAAAAACGTGAAAAGTAAAACATTATTTGTAATGACTTTTAATTGACGCGAAAAGATTTAACACTTAAATTCACGTGTTATCAATATCTGTTTGGACTTTCACCGAAATTGTTTCACTGAACGGTAGTTTGTAGTCTCTGCATGTATCACTACAAAGTTGCTCCCTCTTTCTAGTCGAACAAATCTAAACCTATCTTACAGCGAGTGTTCCCCCTTCAATTTTCGTTCGCGTTCGCGCGAAAGAAGCATCGTGTTTCGCAACTGTTTTGTCGCGAAAGCACGCAAGCATTCTGCAAGTTTTGCAATTTTATTCGCCGAGCTCTAAGAGGAGCTCCGGAAACAACGCTATCGACGCACATATACGCGGACACTCTTAAAAGTTTACCTGGGGGTTACGACCGGTACGTTCCAATCCCCGGTGCACCTTTCCCGCAGGGATGACTGATCCGCACAGTCATTTGGGCTTAGCAAACCCACGGACCCGAGCTCAATGCACTGCGGTATATACGCATATGTTTTTAACAATAAGTGAACCAAGATAACATAATTAAAAATCAAGAAAGAAAATAGGAATAAAAAATAGATATTATATATTTAGTAGTGATAGCAAAAGGTAAAACTTATTGCTTTGAGAAATGTTTTAATGTAATTGATTCGATTCCAAGAAATAAAAATAAAAATATTTTCTATTATTAACAATCGTTATTAGGGAGTTAGATTAATAAAAAAAAGAGTATATAGTTAGTTTTTTATTTACAAAATCGCTAAATTAAAGTTTATGAAAGCATAGCCTGTCATTTGAAGTGCTGCAGTTTTATGAAATGAAATGAAATACGGCATTTATCCGCGATTTGTCCACGTCAAAAGTAATTAAGCATTTTAGCGTGTTTTACAAATATTTCAGCGTTTACGAGACGTCCGTAAATTCGGATATGTACGCGATTGCTTTCCGCGCTGGTTCGATCAAACGTTCGATCGACTATGAAATGCTAAAATCTCGATCGTGGTGCAACACTAAAATTCACGTCTAATGAAATCGCGGAGCGTGGGAGAGATCGTAAAAATTCCTCGTCGCGAGCGAATGCCCCGAAATTATATGTTGGACCACTAAAAAACGATACTCGTATTTTGAATACGCGAACCCAGGGGTCGCGACCCGGCCGTAAAAATTCGCGACACGGTGACTCGCCGTCGTAGAAATGGCACTTAATCCGCGTCGCCGCGCCCAGAGTATCGACGTTTCGGAAAGAGCTCTCGACCCCAAACTTTTCGTGAAGTACAAACTTATGAACAGGAAATAGCGACGTTTAATTCAAGCCGCATCTCCATTTCCCGCGAATTCCGCTCGAGTAAAATAGTAAAAATTAAAGTCCTACTTTTTGCTATGGCACCTATCGTGTTTCTTATTAAAACAATTTAATTCTTTTATATTTCTCATATATTAGTAAAATTATTATTAACATAAAATCGCTTGATTAGAGACTACATCTAGTTCTATACGACTCAATACATAATAGATTAATACGTAATAAATTAATACATAATAGATTAATATGTATTAATTTATTCAATTACTTTATTCAATGCGTTCCATTAAGTACTCTATAGTCGCATACATATGTTAATTAGTTAATATAATAGTTCGTTAATGTCCTATATCGAATTCAGCCGTTTAATTAACAGTTAAAAAGGCGAGATCGATTAATTCCTGTACCTATTGCATTTTATGACACGAGTTTTACATTTTAAATTCTCTATAATTCGTTAGTTTGCAATTAATGCTAAAAACGGGATCATTTGTCAAATCCTTTGAAATTCATTTGGATCTGAAATGAAATTTTAAATATAATAATTTTATATGCATTTTATATAATTCACCTATCCATGCATTCTATGTAAAAATTGACTCAAAAAGAATTATGTATACGTGAACAAACGGTGAACGTTCGTGCTGGCTGGTGTACGCGTCGCGATAGGATCGATTCTCGCCACTATCGTAAACCTTACGAATCTCAAGTAAGAAGCGAGGCGCACCTTGCGCAAGTAACGCCAGACACATGCGTCCCTAATGCATTAGGACAACTTTTCCTTCTTCCTTCGCCGCGAATATGGGCGCAACCCACTTTCCGCCGCGCACGAAGTCGCGAATGCAGTTTCAGACTCAAAGACGCAGCGCCGAGAATGTTACAGACATAAGCCGTAAAGAGTAAATTTTACAGGAGCGCGAAAGGAAGAAAAAAGTAGGAGATATTTTATACGGCCGATTCCCCGTTTCCGAAAGGGATTCTGCGAAAAATCCTTTCTACCTTTCAGAGACGGACGGAAATAATGCTCGGTTGTACCGTCTACCCGATTACGAAAGAAATAACTTTGTAAAAAAATTGACTTAACGAAACTTTTCCATTCGAATAATTCATTCGCAAGTTACTTGCTCATTGAGAGAAACGACTATAATATTTCATTCGTTTCTGAAGAAGCTCAAGAGTTTCCCCTCAATACGGACGTTACTCAGTTTTATTATAACTTGCGCGAGCTAAATCCAATATCGTTCTTAGCGTGCTCTACATATGGATAAATGGATGGAATTCGAGGATTCGAGAGGGACATGATTTGTGGCGCACCGATAACGTCAGGCAACCTGATATGGTGTGTCGTACGACGGCCCCTGGTAAACCGTATTTTTAGCATACGTTGATGCCAAAAAGCGAGCGAATCAGCGGCAGAGAAATATCTCTCGAACCTTGTGTCTCCTCTCTTGCGAAACCGCGCGCGCGCCCCGATAATCCGTGATACGAATTCTCGTTCGATTTTATGGCACGATTTTATTGTGCGACGCACGTTGTCCGCGCGGTTATCGAGAGCAATGATAAATTTTCAGATACCATCTCGAATTCTTGCCCCGTTATCGAGAGGCGAACGACATCGATGGATGGGGATATCCTAGCGATGTGTCCCGCAGGGCTATATTCCGCTTTTGTGTCACAGGCCATTTTAAAGAAGCTGATGAAATATTCGGAGTCTTATGGTCTATAATATTCTCTGATCGGCTTAAATTCAAAAGATGTATAGTATCTATAGCTTTAATCTTATTGTTACATAAAAATAGAAAGTTTAGATCGAAGAGTGATCCGTCGCATGTAATCACATTTCGAGATAATATCAATAAGTGAAGCCAAAGTTAAATTAAAGTATCAGGCCGATCGTAATCTTAACTCAAACATTTCAAGTATCACTTGCGGATAAGTTGTTTACGTAGTTATACCGCAAATAAGTTGTTTTCCGATACTCCAATACATTTTTATAACTCATTAACTGCAGCATCACATTCATACAATGATAATCTTTTGCTATTTCAATATTTTCTAACATTTATCTTATCATTTAATACGATACTGAATCCATAATTGCGTCGTCGTTTAATTGCAAATTACATATTTAATTTATATTGTTTTAGTATATTTAATTAAGCGTAAATACACTGAAAAAGAATTCTGGTTGAAAACGGACGAATCAGAAAATTTTGTAGGATTGATCAAATATTCTGATTATCATAATAGAACTCATATTTTTAACTTATAATAACTAGAATTTCTATTATAATAATTGTATTATAATATTATAATAATCTAGATTTCCAGACAAGATCTCCAAAACATATCCTACGGACATTTTTAGAACATAGGGACATTCTTAGAATGTTTTTGAGATGTCTTTGGAAGATTTGTGCTATTTGGGAACCATCAATATAAAATTCTACGTCAATGCTTTTCTAACTTCTAATGCTTCTCGTTGTGAAAAATTGTTTTTCTCAACAGCTCTTACAATTAGTAAATCCAATTAATATAATTTTTATAGCAATAAGGTATAATAAGTGGATTAGGTAAGAGATTTGGAGTAAATTAGAAATATAATTATATAATTGTCAATTATGTTAATGGTTAAAAGATATTCCGCCACGTAGCAGATGACTTTAAATCGAACTTGTGATCTGACTCGACCCGACTTGGAGTTGGGTCAAGTCGCAAATCGAAGATGCTATAAATCGGTGTCACGCACAATCGAAACTATTCGAATGTAGTACGTTAATGATACACAGAGATCCACAATTACAATTTTAAAACTATAATAAACATGCTTGCACATCTTTAGCATAGTATTAAAACATTCGTGTAGGATACACGAGTCCAAACGTCAGACCTACAGATATTTATAAAGATTAAAAGAGACATGCTTTATCGAACATCTCCTACAAATGTGAAAACATTGGAGCCGTCGCGCTTCAGCACCCCATCCCTCATCCGACATTATGATCCCCCTCTCAAGTTACATCGATAAGAGGCACGAGGTGCGTACTCACAGTTGTCATTCTTGCCATCGACGCGGCCGGCACTCTGGCACAGCACGAGCGCCAGAAGCAAGAGGGCTCGAGTGCCCCCCGCTAGGCACATCCCTGCGGCGGCCTTATCGTTATCGGCACGCGCACATCGTCCACATCACCCCCGCGCGAAAGGCACAGATAGGGTCGTCGTCGTTTCTTTCCCTCTTCGCATGCACGCACGCACGCACGTACCACCGCGTGACGGACACCACGACGAAGCAACCGCACCCCGCGACGTGTCCCGTGCGACTAAGCGTCTCCGCTCGGTGCGATTTTACGCGCGAACCGCCCCCACACACATCGTTCCCCGTTGCCGACGTAATCGTCGTAGTCGTCGTCGTCGTCGTCGACGTTGAAGCGAAAGAGAAAGAGAGAAACTGAGGCAAAGAGAGAGGGAGAGAGAGAACTCGCGCGTGCGCCCTACGAATTTCGAGAAGGGTGTGGATGTGGACGGGGGTTGAAAGGACGTACTACGCCGACACCCACGCTCATTGTAGAGGCGAGTTAATGAGGACGAGCGTAACCGGCTTTTCGACCGGATTACGCTACGTCGCAACGCGGCGCGGACGCGCGAAAACGTATCGCAGAAACACGCTGCACGGAAAATGCGGAGGGAAGTGGTGACGATGATTGGCTCGGGGACGAGAGAGAATCCCAAATGAGATCGTTTGACTCGATGTTGTTCATCCTGAGAAATGTAATCAGATATGCATTTTGCCAGTTCGAGGTATTAAACTCGCTCGCCCATCTCTTTTCATTAAACGAATAATTGACAATCAATCGAGGCAAACAATGAAAATATACTTGTACATAATAACATAAACATATTAAATGAATATACAATCACATGGTGTACAACTAAATCAAATTGTGACAAATTCGAACAAGTTATTTTAAAACGTACAGTTTCGTCAAAATCTGGAAGAGGATTAATTTCAATTTTATTGTACATTCACGAGCGTTGCAGACAATGAAGCACGCAGTTTTACAAATAAAGGTTACATATAATCACATTTTGAATTTTCCTACGTGAATCCACGAGTTCACGTAGGAAAACGTATACTGGCGAATGTCAGGGAATAACTTTAAGTTGAACTTCGACGCGTGTTATACCGGCGTTCTAAATATCGTCGCGCAACCATAACCGAGAGCACAATGTGCTCCTCGAGCGGAGCCAGATGCTGCATACGGAAGTTACAACCCTGGTTACACGTTCCCCCATCGCGGTCGCGGAAGCTGCGAATCGCGGCGAACTTCCCCGTCGCATTCAATTTTGAGGAAATTTAGAATTCGTCGCGGACGCCGACGACCCCCGAAGGCATCGCGTCGGCGGATGGCAGAAAAGTGAAGGAATTGCAAATCTTGACCGCGTGACTCGCGAGTCGCCGGCACGCGGAGAAGTTTGCACGGATCTGGAGGCGGATGCGGATTGTGCGCATTTTCGGCGCATACGAAGTTATAATACCTCGGCACTGAACCGTGAAGTTGACCGAAGAAGGAAACCGTCAAAGTGCCAGGTGCGCTTTCGCAGCGTTTCTCGCTGCTGACGGGAAAAGTCTGCACGTTATAAATATAAAAAAATTGAAATAGCTCATATAACACGGATATTAAAAATAAAACTGAACGTGGAACATGTGTAAGAGAAATCGATTATTGAAGAAGGAAGAAAATGTAATCCGTTTTTATATATATTTTTATATATATTTTTCGTGCACGTTTTATTTCTCCGAATCTGATGCTTAAAAAAAGTTTTCTAAATGAAAATATATTGTTCACAAAGAGATTAAACTCTGCTGTTGTAGACAAATAAAATATGTTTTAGTTACTTTGACATTATTAAATTATGAAAAATATAAGTAATCATAGAACATATAATTATAAGAATTAATTAATATTTTCCGAAAAATAGATGATAAAGTTTACTTATTTTCAATGTATATAATTAATTAAGAGAAATCATACATAAAAGTAATTAAGGCGGCTTCCGTAAGTACGTTAACAAATTACAATCGGTGAAAAAAAATAACTTAGGCGCCTTTCGGTTAACCGTCAGGACGAACGGATTCAGGCGACGAGCGATTAAAACCCTTTCCTTTTAGGTGGAAAATTAGATTGCCGTTGGTGGACGGGGTAACAGGCGAGGTGACGAGATTAAGAAGTCGTCTGCGGAAAACTAAGGAGGTGCGAAAAGTCGCCGTGGTAAATCTCATTTTATAAGCGACGCGAATGAGTTATTGTCCAGCGACCAGTCGATTCTCTCCGTTCGGAAAGCGTTCTCATCGGGAAAAAATTTCGCGAAAAATATTCCGCGACGATTGTTGCTATGAAGTTCGATTCTGTAATTTTCCATCAGAATTGATAGGGTGAATTTTTCGCACGATTTTTTTGAGTTTGCGATCAGATAGAGCAACGAGAATCTCATTCGCGAGCGCGCACTCGCGAATGAGATTTTATCCACTGTAAAAAGTGTGGAAGTTCACTGTAAAAAGTGTGGAAGTTCACTGATAATTTCGTGACTGATTTGCTCGACGAGGTCGTGCCATTTTCGTAAAAGAGTATATAGAGAATAATACGGACGAATCATTAGACGCGTTAATATTTTACATTGTTATTGACAACCGAGAAAGGTGGTGCATATTTTATCATTGCTGACACATGCTTCGCATAATCGACAAAAGTGAACAAATTTGATACATTTTTTATTTTTATCTTGTTAAAAAATTGATAAAAATTAATTTTGAATAACTTATTTATTTTTTAATTATTATTAACAGATTTATATTGACACTTTTAAAGAATTATTCATGTAAATTATATTTATATGTATACATCAAAATTTACGTCTCACAAAGCTTTAAATATGTATTTATTGCTTTAAGTGTCAATGATGAGACAATTGTTTGATAACCTGGGAGAGTCAGTCGCTATGTAAAGATCATGATCAATGAATGAATGGCATTATCATGACGTTGTCGATGATTATATGATCGTATAAATCGACGAAGGCACAATCCAAATCAATAAAATCCCGCCAACTATTACAATGCCACAATTTCCAGTTCCGCAGGTCATCATACCGCGGCGTCATACAAGCGAGAAAAATCGATAACATACGACGTGTCCATCATATCCATCGCGATGTCGTGAAGCGATGACACGACGGCATATCGTAGCTAGTCAAAGGGTTAAATCGATACCACGATTTCCGGTTATATTGGGATACCCTCGAATGGTCAAAGTAGTAAAATACATAAAACATTGCACATTCAATCAAATATATTTTATAAATACGAGGTTCGTTATATCAATAATATTTTCTTTATTCGAAAAAATAAAAGATTCCGTTTTTAAATGATACTTAAAATTAACTACTTTTACTAACGATACCATTTAGATTATTTTCTTATCATTCGATATTCAGAATTTCTTAATCATTGTTGTTATTTATCGCGAATATAACGCAGAATGTAAACTCTGAGAAGCATTATAATCGATATTACGATTGCAGAAACTATCTTGACAATTGTACAAAGTTTTATATTCCTCCATTGCGCATCATTTTGCTTCTTTCGCTCTGCCTTTGTCTCGTACCGCTTTATGTATCAGCGACCGTAAAAATCTCTTTTACATAATCCGCAAACGTTTTATTACGCTTTTGAAGCGCCACTTATTAACAGGTCTTTTCTCTCTTTTATCATATTTCTCAATCTAGTTTTCATCGCGCGACGGCTTTTCGCGTACGCTGAAAAAAAAAGCTTACAGCGTTACGTATTTTAATAGCAGCGCTTTAAATTAGTATCTCAGTATTAAAGCGAACTCTCTCTCCATTGCCTCGGGTAGTTTTTGCAGCGGGGCATTAAATCGGACGTTGCAACGCGAAATTTCGTTTTAGAGAATTAAACGGGAGATGTGCATTCGGAAGAATGTAGCCACGCGACGCTCGTGGCTGCGAACTATCACGCTCGCACTCTGTCCAGATTTGCCGATTAATTGATCAATTATGTATTATAACTTGGATTAACTGGACAGAAAAGCAACAGCGGACAACGCGAAATTTTCTCAGTATATTTCTCAGTAAGTAGATTTTGACAAAAATTATGGCTTTGCGACACGGTAAAGTGGTGGAGATCAGGATCATAGCCAGAAAAATGTTCATCCTAAAATACTTTTTGATAGATTTATCTTGAGAGAGATTTAGTCTACTTATCTCGAAAAATATCATCTTAAAGACAAAATAATGCTCGAGAGTCTGTTTTTAATCTAATAAAAAATAATTAAATATTCACATATACATATATGATCGTTAACTCTAATAATTAGCTAAATAAATTAATATTTAATTATTCTGCTATTATCATCATTATTATTGTTATCGTGATTATCTATAATAATTCTGTAAATAACTGAATTTTATATTTAATCAAAAAATTTAAATTTGCTACGATTTATAACTGACTACGATCTAGAAAAAGACAAAATCTACCTTTTCCACGACCAAGACAAAAATTAATTAAAATGGAAATCGTGAGAAGAAAGCCTCGGCGGCATTAGATAACACATCCTACACGTATGATCCCGGAATTGCCGTCTCTCCTAAGGACTGCACGAACACGTTTCTAATGGCCATATCATTTAAATAATTGCGCGTTTACGAAATAGTTGGACATTTTCTTCGCCTTCTTACAGTACTTCTCCTTCGTTTACTCTTTCTCTGTTCTTCTTCAGATCTCTTAGGAACGGTCAAATCGTGTACTAGGGATGGAAGAAATCGCGACATAAACGTGAAAAATTGTCTCTTACTCGTCCAATCATTCTTTCACAGTTGGGTGAAATGTAGGGAATTATGTCGCTTTTATTACACTTTCAGAAAAAAAATCAAGCAATATTAAAATCTTAAATAAGTAATTGCAGACAAAAAATTAGAATCATTTTTAAAACTCATACATGTGATATGTTTCTTGCTCATATTACTGAAACATAAAAAGTCCAAGAAATAATTAAATGTAGACAATTCTAATTAAATGAAATCGAAATTTTATAATCTCGTGAAAGACATAAATCATTATTTATTATAATACTAAACCCACGTGAGTTTCTCCGTTTAGCGCCAAAATAAGCATTATTTAAATTGCGCAATTATAAACCGTGCCGTCTGTACTTGCTTTCGTTAAATCTGCGAACGGGTGCGCCAACGGCACTAGAACCACGATAATTCCGCGCCATACCGCTAAGGTATTCCATATCTTTGAATAAATTTCGCGAATGTAATCCGCGTAAACGTAGACGACCGGTTTTAAGTGCTCCGAGCGGGCTCCTAGCCCGCGGAAATCGTTATGCTGGTATTGTTAACGCGATGCATTCACACGCAGATCGCGAAACAAATTTGCGCCTCGACGACGAGATTTGTCTCGATGCGATCGTTATCGATGCAACCGCATCGCATCGTAGAAGACCGCGCCAGACTGTCTTCCAAAGTCGATTATGCGTCTGTTGCATAGTTACGATGAATTTCGAGAGGTAGAACTTTGATCAGATATAGAACAACAGAATTAATGACAAACTCTTCCCGACAAAAATAGAAATTGATTAATGTTTAAAAGCGTTTAATTTCATGAAACATCTTCAATACTCGCAGTTCTGTTCTCGCTAAAAGAACAGTTTTAATAATTTAATAATGAATCGTAGCAGACAACTTGCTAATGTTTCATTTCAATAATTTATAGAAAGTCACGAGATTCCATCGTTTTATCGTTTAAATTTAGCATCGCCATTCCATAAATTACTTTTTGCAAGTTATTTGGCATTGAAATTGCGTGCCTCGGACAATTAGAATAAAGTATCGATGACGCAGATTGTTTTCACGGGGAACTTTCCTAATTTTATTTTGATACGACGTCATGCAACAGAAAACAAACTCCTGACACTTCATTTGCCAATTCTCGCGGAAAATAGCGTAGGACACACGTCGCGCGATGTTTTTCTCGCCCTCTTCAACATGCGCGGGTGTTACCGCAGAATTGGATCACGCGTCCGTTTTTTACTTTTTATTTCTGTATCCGCGACGTGGCTTTCGCGATGCTAGGCACGCGTCGCCGCTGAAAATCTCGTTTCGAAATCGATTAGAGTCGGCTGCGGAGCGATCAGGTTTTTGCTGCTCTGCCTCTAAAAATGTCGACGAAAATTAATCGCCCGTAAGGCCGGGCAATAATCGTAAGCATCGTCGTTACTTTCCGAACTCCCGGCCGTTATTGGCTTTCGTTGTTTCTGATCTTGCCGTGAGAACACAGAAAAGGCCGATAAAGCGTCAGGTGATAACCTACGGTGTTAATCAAGCTTTCCAATCCAAAGTTGTTTTTCGCGAATGTATTGGGACAGTGCGAAAGCGATCGAGACGGCAAAAACTCGCGCATCACATCGCGGAAAATATAATTGACCGAGATATAAAGATGCATTATCCAATAAGTCTCTAAGTTCATCGATTGCTTTAGAATTAACTTTCACTCAGACTTCACGCGACCGCTACCGCTGTCCGACCCACTTTTAAGTTTAAATTGGTTTCTTCTAACTTTATTGCGCGCGAGATATTGTGCGTTTATACCAAGCTTTAATCTCTTCATTATTAAAAACTACTTTATATAAAGCAACATTACATCATAAGAGAAAAATGCAGGACTATACTTTGATTCAAAGTCTGAGACAGAAATGTCTCCACTGTTTCAAGGTCAATAACGCGTTTCAACACGAACGTGGCCTCGCCATATCGAGAATTTTTCCGTCCAAGCGGAATTTCATTTAATTAAAAGGATCCTGCGCGCCCGCGTAATTCGGATAATACCGGCAAACATTCTGCCGATGGACGGCAGTAATCGAGGCTCGACGTAATGCGAGCCTTAATCCCGGGATAATCTCACGGACAGACTATACGTTCTATCTTCGAGATAACTGTCGCGTAATTCTGGCGGGTCCCGACGGAAAGATTAAAAACTTTCTCCTCGGCGAACAGAAGAATCCCGCGTTGTCTGCGTTTTGTGAAATTCGCCAGATACGATTAATCGAAAAGAAGCAAATCGCCCGATCGAAAGCGCCCGATCGAGAAAAGATGATTTGTTGGGCGGCGAATTGATCGAATAGCGAGAGCGATGTAGTCGCAGATTATTGAAGGTAGCTAAGAAAAAGTCATCAAGATAGTTCCTTCGAAGAAAGAAAAATTATGCGCTGCGTTTACTTTATTAAATGACGATACAGCAAATTTATGAAGTATTCAAACAGCACGCGCGATAAGGTACTATTTGCATCTTTGAGCGAATTTTAATTTCAAGTTCTACAGAGATAAATTCTGTGGTTATCGTGATAAAAATTCCGATTTTCTGGCAAAATAAAGATATTGAAACACGCTTGAAACTTTTATAATCTCGGATTATAAAAATTTTTTTCAATTATATCGAAATATTAGAAATTTATTTATATTAGATTAGAAACTTAAATTATATTTAAACTATATTTTTGCAGAAATAAGTTTTTAATGGCATAGATTTTTAACAAATAAAATTACAAGTTTAAATGTAAATTAAAATATTATTTTCATTGCTCAAATTGCAACAAAAATAACAATTACATTCTATTTGCATTTGCCATACAAAATTTATAGTACTTTTTATATTTTTAAAATCTATCTTTAATCATATCCCGCTGTATACCTACTTTAATCCGCGTTTTCCACCGCATCGATCCGTTAAAGTCGCTAGAAAAGAATTTACTGTGGAATTTATTAAAAAAAAAAAAAACGTTAACTGGGTCTCGCACGAACTCCGACATTTGACCGGCAAAAACATATGAAAATCTGGGGCACGCTTTTTTATACGAAATATCGATTTGGCGAATGGAGGTGCGGATTGTAACTATTCGTGTTGCAATCTGGAGCACGGACCGACTCGGCTTCGAGAACGGAAGTCGTTCATTCTGCCTTTACGTCGATACCGGGAATGGAAAAAGGTAAATGAGACCGGAAGGAGAGCGTCTTTCAAACGCGAGGGCTGCTTAAATCTTCGCGAACAAAGCGAATTAATTAAGCTTTATTCAAAACGTATTCTCGACCTTGGAATAAAGTGCCTTTCCTTACCGTTCCCTCAGCGAAGTGCAACGAAAGAATGTCTCAGAATCAGAGCGCAAACAACAAATTAACCGGCTGACTCGAAGTTGTAACGAGTTTCAAGAACGTCGTCGCCATTTGTTTCGGACACCTTACGGTGACTATGCTCAACTCACAATCAGTTCAACCCTGTTTCTCTTCCCCCGTGCTGCCTTTCTTGCTTCAGAGTAATGTCGAGAATAATTAAACGACCTGCAGACAGGTGCATTAGCTGACGAACGGATATTCTACAACACGAGAAAAAAAGATTCCTTCCTAAATATAGTCGACATAATTCCTGTATAAAAATTCTCAACGCGCCGAGTGAGTAAAATCTTTTTACGTCGAAGTACACTTATTTTTATTTGGCGGAAAAGAGGCTATATTCAGCAGATACGAGCAAAGCGTGTACACATGTGTTTATAAAAAGATAAAAGCTGTTAATTAATTATTAGGTACTCCGAATTACCATGTTTCCCTACTGTGTACTGTGGAATCGACCAGCTAAAATGTAAAAGTTCTGGAATTATTACAATTTATAAAATTCGTAAATACTGCTTTGAATTCTCGAACTCTCTCCAAACGTAATAAATTATGCTTGACTTAGGCTGCAAAACCCTCAATTAATACTCCGGTTTGGCATAACCACGATCGTTAACAGCAATTTCATTCACGTAACGGCAATTTCGTAGTGAAATTTGTGCACAGCGTAGCGAGAATAGCCTCCCTATTTTCTTCGCGCGGTCGAAGCTGCGAAATAGCTTCACCTATCAAACGAAACAGCTATAAATCTTGCAAAATCGACCACATACCACGGTAATGCAAACACGATCGATCACGAGTACGACATGAAAAGTCGCGTAATGTCTCCCCCGACAGAGTGCCTTTTTTTTGTTTCATCGTCAAATCGACGGCTTTTGGAATACCTGAATTTTATATAGATCCTCTCGCGACACGGTTGAGTTCTCATTTTGCCAATGGCGCAGCGAAGTTGGACTATCACCGAATTCATGTGCATTCATACCACCCTTCGTGAATTTAAACTTGTGATATTTTTAGATTAATAGTTCAGGTCAGATGTTTTAAATAGATATTAGATTAAATTTTATTATTACACATGAATTATCCAAATCTTTTGTGTGCGAATTGAAAATACATTTACGTCTTTCTTCCCTTTATTTTCAATTTTACCTTCCCTCCAAGAGAAAAATTCATGAGAGTACTTTGCCCACGATCCTGTATCCATCGCTACGCCTCTGTCCTTCATCGAATTTGCTCGCGCTTCGCGGCGAGAAAATATTCGACAATGATATATCGCGTTAAAGCAGACTACGAGGGGAGCGGCAAGAGGGGCGCAGGACAGGGGAGAAGAGAGGGAACCGACGAAATTCGTATTAGTACTTGTCAAAGGCAAGCAGCGAGGTAGAAATGCGAGAGATCGGGAAGCATTTCTCCGGTTATGTCGAGCGGACGATTCGCATTTTCTTTCGCGTTTTTCTTCGCGACTTCTCGAGAGTTTTTCCGTTCCTCCCTCGCTTCCCGCTACTTGCACTTCGCGGTCCACCTGTGCATAAAGAGATGAAAGACGTGTATAAGCTAAGAGAAATGTTTCTGCGCAGATGCACCGACCGCTTTTTCCGCGTAACTGCCGTTACACGGTCGTTCTCGTCGTGCTCCTCAAGTTGGAGTCGCGAAAGACTACCTTTTTGCACCTCTCAAGTTCTTCGTGTAACGCGTGTACGTATACGTTATCTCGATGCACGAGATGAGCGATGGTAGACGGAGGAAATGAAGAAGTTGACCGTCGCAGGTGTTTTAGTCAATATTGAATGCGGTTGCATACTTAAAAATAAGTGTATAAGTACGATACGTGCGTCTTCTCCCTATTTCTTTATTTCTTATGGATTAGTTCATTTATCGAGATTAATTCGAAAAGAAATGAAGCATTTAGAATACATATTAATTTTACAGCATATTAAATATTTCATGAAATGATGATAAATCAATTAAAAAGTATTTCTGTTTGAGAAGTTATTATAGTATTCAACTACTATTTTTATAATCTTTCTCTAATCGTAACCGCTATTCTTCTCGTTTATCGTCCTACGCGTTTTCAGCTCGCCAACCCTGCGAGTTATTTATTATTGGTCGAAGTAGTTTTCAGCATGACACGCGAGATTTCCGAAGCGGCGAGAAGCTGCCGCTTTTTCAAGGGATGCGAAACTTTACTGGCGCGAAAGGATTGATTTAGAATTAATGGCAAGTGACTGGCAGGATGGAAAGTGAAATGTTGCAGGTAGAAGGTGGGAGAGAACCTTCGACTCCTCTGATACTCTATCAGCTTCCTGTTTCCGATATCTTACCGGCGGAATCCAATTACCCATTTATTTTTGGGGACATCATCGTGCCAAGAAAGAAAAGAACTGCGCGAGAGAACCCATCTTCTTGGAAAAGCGCGCTGCGACGAAACTGTAGGATATTCTATCGTGATCCTGTCCGGACAGTTGGAAGAAATAAACTGTAGTTTCCTGTTTCTTCGCGAAGCACTCGATCTAATTGCTTTCGCCGCATTAAATCTCTCCACGCGATCCACGGGTCATAATATAGAACACCGTCATTGTGTGTGCACTGCAATTATGTGACGAACGTATTTCAACCGTGTCGCATAATATTTTTGCGCGCGATGCCGTGAATATCGCCTGCAGAACAATGATCGTTGAATTAAATAATTGAGCTTTTATCAATCATTATTTATGTTACATTTATTTATAGTTATGTCACTTACTGATCTGTTTGATCAGTATTAAACTTTTAAAAATTGTTTCAACTCCAGACATATCAATTTTCCGCTGATGTAATTGTCGTCAATCGTTCGATGCCAAATAAATAAGTTAATGTAATGTCCCATAGTGCTACCTTAAAAGACAAAATTAACTTATTTTTTAATAGTAAACAGGGAAAAATTAAAAGTATAATTTTCATACTCATTTTCATGTTTGAAAAACTTAAAAGATATTAATTTGAAAAAATTCAAAATGACGTAATATAATTTCGTAATTTTTCTTTTGTCTGTAATTAATTTAATATTCGATTAATTAAAGTATGAAATATCGTAGAAGCATAAAATACATGGTGGATTGACGAGAATAAGGAGACGAGCGAGATCATTACATGGAAAGTAAAATATCTTTAGGATGGTGACGTGCATATATATATATACATATATATATATATATATATATATATATATATATATATATCTGCGAAGAAAACCGCAACGATGGTCGACCACCTGCTCCAATTACGTTCATTAAGTGTACATACATCCTTTATGAACGCAACTTACTTTGTTTCCGTTACGAGACTTTTGCGAAAATATGATTATAAATCACAAACTCAATGCATACGTGAAAGATTCATATAGAAATTATTAAAATCTCTGTTGAATAGAATCGACTGCGAGATATAATCAAGTTATAATAATATAGGAAATTCAAGAAGAGAGCGTAATTGTCTGCTTTCATTTCTTCTTTTTTTAATTTTTCTCCGACATTTATAATAATATTTGATTACTTTATCAATGAGAAAAAGAGGGAAGGACGTTATTTAATATTAATTAACTTTATTAAAATATTCGTATTCTGTTGCTCGTTGCATTTCATTACAATAATGTAATAATTGCTCTTGTTGCCCATGCAGCATCCCTCTTATTATTTTAGCGTTATTAAAATGAACCGGTACAGATGTTTAATTATGAATTTGAGATAAATATTTAATATGTGGTATGTGCAGTATTATATGGTAACTCGTATGTGCACGCGTGTGGTAAAAGCAACCGCATTATTAGATAAAACAGAAGGCCGACGAAACGTATACGATGACTACAGATAACAGACAAATGCCAATTCCGCGAGAAATGCGGAATTCTCCCGCTTATTGCCCGATTTATACGGAGTTTCGCTGACTACTAATAGATAGGGTTCCAGTATACACTTTACGAAGTATCTGGAAAGCGTGTAGCCACATTTATGTACGAGTGGTTGCTAAGACGACGCCTTTTCCGGGCAAAACTTTGGGAAACTCTCCCGCCGTGCAATTCCAGTCAGCTCACGTTCTTCAATAGCTTCAACAGCAATAACTTTTTCGCGGATACCGCAAAAACGACGAGGCATTCGTAGATCGATGACTTCTGGCTTCCTCGAGATCGCTTCGAAGTTCCCTCTCGTCCTGATTGCAATTAAATTTTCATTATTCATGACTCGATTGCGTTATGCGTTTCGCAGAAATGACAGAAGGCGAAATCAATTTCGCGTTTTAAATCCAACGTAATGAGTGACGCGAAAGATAAAGTTTGAATCTTCATGGATTTTTGCGAATTTCTACCATTTTACAATTGACATATAAGCTAAAAATAAGATAAAGATTAAGTCTATTTATTAAAACAATTTAATTAATTGAAATAAATTTTGAACTCAATAATTAAAATAAATTAAATGTACAAATTTTTAGTCTTTAATATTACATTATTATTTTTATCATTTGCTTTATCATTATTTTTATATACCATTAATTTCATTTAAATATATAAGGTTCTCTGATTTCTAACAGAATTCTCTTTAATAACGTAAGCATATCAACGAACAAAAATACAGGTGCATAAAAGAAGTAGAAAATATTTTTGACACTAAAAAGCGCGACTTACCCCATTGAATTATTTGAGCTTTATTTGCGTAAACAACTTTAATGATATTATGGTTTCATTTTGAGTTAACGGACCATCGAGCGTCAGGCTCGTCGGTCGTTCATAGAACCTGTAACATCCACATCGGATCCGGGGTTTTCCTTAATCTCCTGCACTTAATCCCGATTAACGAGAACGCAATCTTTTACCGGACCGGTCCGGGTACGATAAAGAGGTCCCCAAGATAAGTATAATTCCTGCCTTCCATTATCTTTCAATAATTACGCCAAGTCTGCAACTTGTAAGACAAAATTGTCAACTGCTAATTATTATTAAAATGTATCATTCATTTTAAGATTTAATTTTCTCATGTTTGTAATACTATACCATTTAAAAATATGTATATAAATTATTTTATCACTAGAATAAAAGCGTAATCATTATCTCTTATAAATAAAATATCGGGTGTATTAATAATACTGCAATTTTAAATTACGTGATGTAATTTGATTTTTTATAATTTTTTAAACATTAAACTTATTATTTTCTTGTGACAGATTATTATTATATTATACTACTCCTGATTTCTATTATTGTTTCACAAGTATTTTTGTTGCACTTGCAAAATTATCCTATGAACCGCGTTACGTGAACAAACAGAGCGAAATCCGCATCAGATTTTTCAATTCAATTCGCACGAACAGGTAAAATGCGTCCCGTTTCTACAACCATATTTTTCCAATTATAGCCGGTTGCATAAAACGCATATTGTTTGCTATATGCACTCGCGTCACACGACGTGTATGTATGTACGTATGCGCGTCGCGATAACCGTGTAGCGATGCGATCGCGAGCTGCCGATAACTCAAACTCCCTGTATGTAATCGCGCCACTTTCAATCGATACACACTGGATTTTGTGCCGTTATCCTGCTATTTTAATCCTAAACTTGCCAGCGTACAATATATGTCTTTATCCTTTATTATCAGAATCTGAAACTTTACTATTATCATCATGAAATTCCAAATCATTAATTTTTATAAAAATATATACATTGTGAAACAACATATATTGTGAAAAAGAAAGAAAGATTTTTTTTATCTTATAATGCAGCCTAAAAAAATTGAAAATGAGTAGTAAAAGAACTTATGGAAAAATTTTATCACTATTTTGCATTCTACTATATCTTTATATTCTTTCCGATAATGTAATTTTACGTGTCCATTTGCCTAATTTAGGATCTCGAAAATCTCGAAAAGAGTATGAATACGAGATAGATTTATTATCATATCGAGTTTTATTTTCTTTTGCTAATCGCCTTCTTAATGCTGAGCATAAAAAATTGCAGGGCCATTGAATATTTTCGCCGTAATATTTTCTGGTTGATTTACGGAGTACACTATGCATTCTCAAATAAAGACATAAAAGATTGGCGATTAAATTCACAAAATCGCATTATTCAAAGAAAAAAATGTGCATATTCAATTCGAAATTCTTCGTTAAGTGTAATTAAAGATTAATTTATAATTAATGATTGGAAATATTTTTTTATGAGAACGTTTTTAGTTTTAATTGATAAATGCAATCTTAAAGTCACTATATCTGCATAAACGAGCAAATAATATCCCCTTTATTTATTTATGAAAAGCGATAAGGCCGTTAAATAATAATGTACGGAGATTAATGTAGATAACGAAGATATTCTAAACTACACTTGCACATATGGAGATAATGCAGCTACCGAGCCAAGTTGCTATCCATCGCGTTAATTTTAGTTTCCCTAAGTCGCATATTCCACTCATTCTACCAATTACTCATGGCGTTCATTACAATCTGCGACCTTTCTTCCCATCTCGTCTCGTTTTCTGTCTCATATTATTATATTTTCCCATCTTAATATCACAACGTTAATTAACTAACGCAATTTAATTTAAGTTCTTTTACTAAATTATTTCACGTGTTTATCTTGCATATTAAATATATTAAATATGAAATAGGTATATAATTTATTAACTAAGATTAATGATCGAACTTGCAACTCTTAACTTTTTGACTTAACTAATAGTTATATTATATAAATATTAATCTTACTATGTAAAATTTTGCAATATAACAGAATGTAACAAAAATTAAATCTGCATAATAAATAAAATAAATCTAATACGTAAAAATCTATAAATCTACATTTAAATTAAAATAATTAAAGATGTGATTTAAAATTATATTATATTATTGATATTTTTTATAAAAAAAAATGAAACTTTGTACTTTTATCAAGTCATAAAATATTTAAATTAATATTTTATATATTTTATTGAATTATGATAATTTATACAGAGAAAGATTAAAACACGGTAATTATTATAATTATGATAATTTATACAGAGAAAGATTAAAACATGATAATTGGAGTCCTTCGCAATATGTATATTTTTTACATCGCTTGCGCAAAACCAGTTCATCACAGTATTACATGGCGTATTTACAACCCCGCGATGTATACCGGTTGCCGGATACACGAACTCGTTTCTATCGCGGGATTAAAGTACCCCTCGCATCGGCCTTAAAATCGACCGAGAGTAAGGGACCAATTTGTTACGATCCTACCCCCCGGTAGGATACCGCCCTCGGCGACGGCGGTGGCGGCGGTCTCTGCACATCACCCGGTTATAATTCAATCAAGTACCATATAAATCCAGTGAATCGAACGGGCAGAAGTCCCATGAAAATTGCAATTGCCAAGCAACGTCGCGTTGTCGAGTGCGTGCGTGTGTTCGATAACGTAATTAAAAGATTCGGCGTTCGTAGGGTGCAAGATTTCTGGGATTAATAAAAAAGATCATCTAACGTGTGTTAGTCACACAGCATTTATTAATTCCATTTTGGATGCATATTTTTTATTTTTTAGTTTCTTTACTTATAAATTAATTACAATTACAAAACTTGCTTATTGCTTCTTGCGACGGATGTGTTTGTGTCGATGATGGGAAGGGACGTACTGAATGTTCAGAGTGCATACTCATTTGATTGCACTGTTGCAAGTGCAACGGACTCGTTTGTAAACTGATCTCCATCGTGGATTTCATCTATCTGCCCTTCGGCTTTCTCTCTGTCTCTCTTTCTCTTTCCCTCTGGAGTAGATATTTGCAATTTAACCCTTTTCGATGCAACCCTCGGCGTATTCTCCGACCGAACAAACAACCCTCGACCATTCAGCGCGCGGAGATTCTGGCGAAATAGTTCACCTTATCTGGTGAAATCAATTACCGCGTAACCCAACTAAATTCTCGCGCTCTCAATATTAAAAAAAACATAGTGAAAACTGATGCTTTTCTGCGCGATGTAGAAACCGCGATACATAGAACTTATTTATCACAATTTTAAAATTAGTCTTATAAAAAATGCATAAAATCGTTTGCGCGATCCACTTTCTTCATATCTTTGTATCTTCGCTGCATATCTGAGAATAATAAGTTCAAGAGAATTCTATTTCCAGCGATAAGCATTCATTCTTTTGCGAGTTTTATATTACACATACCACACTAGCGAGGAATGTCATGCGACAGAATATTGCGCTGATTTCCATCAATAGGACTATACTGACCGGCACAAATGCCTAGACATGTCAAACTCTCGAGATATCGAAGATAATCCGGTCGGGTGCATTGTGTCTATTACATATTAGTGCGCATTCAGTGGGATGTCACATGAAATTGTATCATTACGTCGCGCGATAAATTTTATTTAATATATTTTTTTTCGTACTCTCGCATGTATGAATGTAATAGGATTCTGACTGATATGGACGTCGTCGATAAAGAGCGTTTAACTCGCGACATAACAGCAGTGAATGCGGATTCGTAATTGTTCTGGAGGAAATGTAATCCGGGAGCGGAACCTACGCGCGATATCTTCCACTATTCGGCAAGTGTGACGTTTTAATTAAAATCACGACACGTATTACCCCTCGGAACGTTTAATTGCGTCTGTGATTAAATCTGGACGCCAAAATACTTCGCGAGAATGATAATTTTTAATTATAGCTGCCGACGTGTCTGCGATGCCGGGCGGTCGTAAATGAAACGCGCTTCCAACGTGTGAAATTAAAGCTGTAGTATTGAGGCAATTTCGAAAATTATTATTTACAACGTTATGAATTATGAATAATTTTTCGGAATATTAATGAAATGATTTGCGAAAGAATAATGAGTAAAGTATCGTGTATTGCTTTAAATATGGAAATATCGAAAGATTCGAGTAGTCGGATTTATCCGCACACTAATTTCCCGCTGTATAAATTCGAACGAACACGGTCGCTTCTCATATTTTCCGCCCAGCTATCTCCATATTTCAGCGAAGTGCACTTAACGTCAAGTATAGTCGCAGATTCGACAGAACGAAAGTGATGCATCGGACGGTGACATGTTTTCGATTGCATTGTAGATATCGCGCCTTTATTGTGCACGTCGTATCATGTATATTTAAAAGCGTCCATCAGATAAACTATCTTCATAAAGTTTTATTTTATTTTTCATTCAATGTCTTAGAAAAAATTTTTCATAAATATTTAGAATAAAAATGTTTTACTAGTGTTTTAGAATCCGAAATTTTTATGAAGAGAAAGCACATTTTATTGAACTCTAATTAGCAATCAGTCTTCTTATGATTCTTTAAGCATTTGTACTTATCCCAAAACATAATAATTCATTAAGCAACTTGTCTACTTAATTATTTAATACATCCATATCGTATAAATTATATTTTATATTATATTTATACATTATTTCATTAATTTTATAAGTCATATCGCGGTTGTAAATTACTCTAGATAATTTAGATGATGATCAATTTATCCTCGTTACGCGCCTTGGAAAAGAAACAGAACACGATATGCCCTTCCTATTGAAAGACAAGAGATAACGCAGAGGTAGGGCAAGGTGGTAAAATATCGCTACTTAGGAAACTGTACGGAGAATCGGAAACGCTTCCACCGGGCAGAAACCAATAAGACAGAAAGCTTTCCAGACACCTTCATTGGTTTCGACGGCGGAACCTATCGGTCCTCGGAGAGACGCCGAAAAAATTCGGAAGGACGAAATTTCCTCGACGTCTCCGAGAGACGACGCGTTCGATTAACCCTCGCGAACTCGGGCGCACCGTCATTAAATATACGCTAATCCGGCCGCGTCTCCATTTTTCTTGAATTCAATAAATCAGAATGGAATCCCATACGTTTTCCGCGGGATGTGAGATTTTCAACATTAGGTGATTTCCGTGCAAGATTTCTCTAGGGGGATATTAGAGGATTAGATGAACGATATTTTAGAGACCTGGAAATATCATGAATTATTAAAGCGCTACATATTTCTGCTTTACAATTCTAGAATCAATGCTCGGATTACTAAATAATATTTGATTAAAAATTTACTGAAAGTTAATGTATTATGTCGTTCCAGCAAGACATGCGAATGAATTGTCCCCTGCTGGGAGAGAGACAATCTAATAATTCGTATAATATTATTCCGTTTGTAACACAATTATATTATTACGTGTCCCCATCCTGTCACTGTACAATTTCAAAATTCATTCGTCATATCGCTAGTCATGCATTGTGCAACTGTTGCAAGCTACGTAACGTATCTCACATGCAATCTATCCGCGATTTTGCCGAGGTAGTCGCAAGGGACTTTTAATTTAACCGTTCCGCGAATATAAACTGCAAACATCCTCGTGTGCAATATGCGCGAGACGTGCCTATCCGAGAAGCGTAATATTCTTTATTAATTTTCGCGGAACCCGTTCTCTCCCTTTCACGACTGGCGCAACGACGCGATTATCGCGGAAATTCCGACTTGATGTGCGCGAGACGCGAAACGCAGTACGTGCGAAAGTCGCGAAACGGGGGGCCGACCGCGGGATATGAACGCGAATGGAATAAACGCTCGCGAGCGCTCCATGCCGGCCGCGCGAGTGGCGAGGAAAATTAAAAATTGGGAATTATCGCGCACATTCGCTTGTCAGCGGCTTTGAAAGATACGTGCAATTTTCGACGGTTAAATCCACGTGACGCCGGCGCCGTCGCCGTCGCCGTCGCCGCCGCCACCGCCGCGTGACGCGACCGG
Source organism: Tetramorium bicarinatum (assembly GCA_928718305.1). Classification (NCBI taxonomy): domain Eukaryota; kingdom Metazoa; phylum Arthropoda; class Insecta; order Hymenoptera; family Formicidae; genus Tetramorium; species Tetramorium bicarinatum. The sequence continues at coordinate 10,215,288 of OV788328.1, forward strand.
CCAGAAGTCGACGCTGCATACTTCGCCGGCCACTTTTGGCGAAAATTCAGCATATTTTTGCATAACACCGTCCCTATTCCCATCTCCTTTCACCCCGTCGGCGCGGCTGCGATAAAGCCGCGCCAGTTGCCGCACGGCGCTCTGGGTCTCGACGCGAAAACGATCCCGCGCTTCACCCTTTCATCCGCTCCTCTCGACCGGCGCCTCGTCGTCCCTGTCGCTTTTTGCGGTAATTAAAAACAGACGCGCGTTCCGAAAACACCGCGGGGAGGAGGAACGATAAAAAAGAACTGTCGCTGGTCAGTTTTTGTAAACGATGTCTGCCGCACACCGCGACGCACGCCAATTGAGAAACATCAAAGCCGAAAGCTGAGATAAATCAATTTATCATCGTTAGTGCGTGTGTCACAATTTAATTACCGACTTTTTTTTTTTTAACCCGAGCGTACAAAACGTCGAAAACGTGTGGGAAGCGCTCGCATCTCGCTTTAGAACCTTCACCTCGTGTGCGGCGAAATTTCAGGCCGAGGTCTTGATCGCTAGTTAAGTCGAAAACTAAGCAAGCGGGGAATGAGATCTCGAGGGGACTTATTACACCGGATTCCCGGACGTACGCTGCTGCACGAAATGTCGATTCCGAGAGTCGGGCTTTTCGCGAAGCCCCGATTAGGGTGCCGTTTACATCGGGTTCGTACAAAGCGCTGCGATTCGAACCCGATTCGGCAATCCTGGACACTAAGCGGTAGTATAGGACCGAAAGGGATTTAACCGCGGATTTGCTCGGAATTTCTACGAGACCTGGCGTTTTGGTAACTGGTAGATCGGCTACACGTACACACGCGCAAACACTCGAACATACGAGATGATCTCGATCAAAATTCGCTAGGACTATTAGACCTTATGGCCATGTCATTTGCATATATAGAAAATCGTCGGTTTCTCAGCATTCGACTTATCAGGCTATGAAACTTTGAATGTCTCTTCGTCGTGAAAACGACAGAAAATGTTTTTAAAAAATTAATCGAGTATTCGAATATCTTAATAAATTTAATAAATTTATTAAAATTTATCACAATTTTTGAGCATTGAATTTTTGCAATTTTCATTTTCTCGAAGATATATTTTCATTTCGATTCGTATAAATATGGAAATTAATAAAGATTAATTATTAAAGGTTTGAAACTTAACTTGAATGGCTTCCAATATTCTAACAAAAAGATTTATATTGCGAATAGCAAAAAATAAAATTGTTATCTCCAGTTATTGTCAATCGCCACTCAATAAAATGGCAATGAATACGAAAATATCGCGACGCCAAACGGATAACCGTAAAGTAAATTATCTCGCTTCACGGAAACGTGCTCCTCGTGAAAGCGAACGGACTGAAAAAGTGTTGAAAAAAAATCAGAAGGCGGATGAATCTGCGTTCCCGGAGCGAGGAAAGCGCCGAGGGAATTAATCTGTAATCCGTCTACGATTATCTTGCCGTTGCAGTACGTCCGCTCCTCGACGGAAATCACTTTGGCGGAGATTTCACGCAGCGAGGGGAAAAGCGCTATTCGCGTCTCGCGAAATTCCTCGTTAACGCGAACGTAACGGAACGTTTTGCCGGAAGATCAAGAAGACGCCGGAAACTTCGCTGCCAGTGAATAATTTGCGGTTGTGGAATTTGCATTGATATGCAACACAAGGTAAACTCCTGAGCGAGCATGCCATCGCGCGCGCAGAAAATGCTGTTGTTGGTACAGCAACGCCGTAAAGAAGCCGTCGTCATACAGCGTGTCTCGGGGTACTCGCGCGGAGAAAATCTATTTCACGCATACCTCTCTTACGTCATCCTCTTAACGTGGATCTAATCGGAAAACCCGGCAACGATCGCGAAATATCTCTCGGCCACGTTCAGCTCCCGTTTCACGCGTTTAGAAATATATTCACGGCGGGTAACGGTTATGAAAAGACGCGACCTTAAATCCTCGCGGGAATGAAATTTCCGCGTTGATGCACCGGAAATTTTTAGGACACCGAATGTAAGTATAACAGAGAAATAGCGCATCGCGGAGCTGACGGCATCGCCTCCGGGCGTCATACTTCCATTTTCGCGACTACATCGAATTAGCTCGCTCTAGTAACGCGAACATAAGGAAAAGATGTTGCGTGTACGTGTGTGTGTGTATGTGTATGTATGCGCGTGTGCATGCATATATGTACGTACGTGCCCAACCTCGGCGTTCTCGTGACTTATCATGGTATGTCACGTGTTATCCGATATCAGGGGAGTTACGGGGATTATCAGCGCCAGTTTCCACCGTACTGTATTTTGCAGTAACGCGATCATTCCGTTTTTGATCTCGGTGTTTCTTAAGACTTAATCCCTTCGATAGGAGCTTAACGCTATTTTATTGCGGGACGTGAAAGAGATTTAAAGAGACATAAAAAGGGATATTATCCGAAAAGTACATTTAGAATTCTGGAATTTGTTTAAATCTAAATTTTATAGTCAATTGCTATTTATACGAATTTTCGAATTTGTATATGTACGATTTTCAAAGTTTAGGTAAAGAAAACTTGAGATTAGGAAAATTCAGACTCCAACATTTGACTTTGTTAGACGCCGAGGCATTAAGAACTTCTGTGGCTTAAAACACACCGCTTTATAAATTACCAGAATAGTGGGGATATCTAAACTTCTTAAACAGCGGAATCTGAAATCCTGGGAAGGGCAAAAATTGAAGGAACTTTCTTACATTTTCATTTCAAGCTCTCCTTGAGCGGCCAACGAGCACAAAACGAGATAGAGAAAGAGAGAGATTCCGAAAATCTGGAACGAAGCTACCAACGCGAACGCCAGCAAACACCGGTTTGAAGCTAAAACTCGTGTAGTACTAACCCGAACAAAAGCCGCATCCCGAACTCGGGAGGAAGGAGGATCTCGACGCTGACAGAATCTTGAGGGAACAATCTTCAATGCTTAACGGCGAGGAACAGCCGGAAGATTGCGGGAAAAGGAAACGTTCGACGCCAGGATAGTACCGAGTGCGTATTTTCGCGCGTATTGACGCGCGAGGTAGCGGGAGGGAAAGAGAAAAAAAATCACTCTTTTTACGTATTTTAACGGCGACGCCACTTTATCGGAAATATGCTGGCGCGCAAAACGAGAACGAACTTGACCGTCCGCGAGTTCTGATGTCCAATATGTCTGAAGGTTCGCACCTGCGGGCGAAGCGAATATATAGGTCACCGCATGCCGGTGACATTTCCTTCCGCAAGTCGGAAGCAGTCCTGGCGAGACACAGGCGACAGTATATATACGCGTATACGTGAGGGGCTGTCCCAGATTTCTCGCTCGATTTTTCCTCGAGGCAGGATTTTCCGTAATAAAACTGTCAGTGTATCAAAATTATCGGAGTCACTAGCGATTGGAATTTTAGAGACGTGTTCGGAGATAAAGTTTCCAGCGAGTAAGTAAACCCAGTTCTCCCTTTAACGCCCGCAATTTATGGATTTTATTTTAACATAATCTGAGCGGGAAAGTGCGCGTTTTGTCGCTGTTTTATTCGGTCGAAATTTACGGGGAAAAAATATGAATCCTTTCTACGTATCGGAATTATGTAGTTGGAACGTTCTCCCTTGAGTTTATATTCCGATTCCCACGGCACCATTATTTCGGGTATTAAATTTCCTGAATGAATCTTCTGTCAGAATGCAATGAATATACCAGGAACATGCGTAATAAATCTGCGTGTATCGGAGCCAGCGTCCCTACTGCAGCCTCGTCGGCAGAATGAAACAAAGCGAGCGATCGGCGCCGGTATTGTCGGAGACACATCGCAGCCGTAGCCACCGATCTCGCGCCGCATTTCAGTTCAGCTTCTGAATCGGTGACAAATGGAAAACTGCATGAACGCGCGTACGTACACGCGGACTCTTAAATCGCAGCCCGCATTTGCGGTAACGTTAATCGATACGCGTTCTCCAGTTCATGCACAACACGGTAAATGTCGTAAATATTCGTGACAATCGTCCGTGAGAGATGTGAGCGAGAAAAACATCACCATAAATTCGAGTTTTTAACTCCTCAATCCGCCGATACTTGCATTGCCATTAATCCATCCGTTATTAATCGTGTTATCATTTATTGCCATGGTAATAAAAAATGATGTTTTATACCTTAGAAAACCATATTTTCATATAAAGTGAAAATTTTTCTCGAGTGTTTAATGCATTCTTAATCATTCATAATGTGATTAATCGAATTTTTCTTTTTTTATTATGCACAGAGTTAATTAGAAATAAATATTTATCGGGAAATATCAGTTTCGATGAAATAAAATGTTTTGCAATAACATAGTTCTTTTAAACTAACAGCTTGATTATTTAGTTTTAGATTAGATCGTCTTTTCAATTAGCAATGTTAACATTAGTAATACTTAATTAGTAAATCTCGTGACTAATTCATCGCTTGTATTAAACTAAATTTGCAATATACAGCCATAAATTGCGACAATTGTATCTTTAATTTAAAAATTATGATAATAATATAGCCACTCGTATCGCGGTTACATCCCCGTTGACACGCAAAGGGGATCGAAGAGAGTTGCAAAAGGGAAATGGCAAACTCGTGAATTGTGTGACGCTCTCATAATAAGCGGACGTTGCTGATTTAATTTTGTTGATTTATAAGGCTTCCAAAAAATAAAAATATCTCTAAAATATTTAGAAATAAACTTTTATTTTCACTTACATAAAATAACAATTCATAATAATTCACACACTGTTCTGATATTCTTTCCAAGTTATGAAAGTCGCGTTTAGAGACTTCAAAAACTCTCTTAGCTTCCCATTTCCGGAAACTGCCGCCCTTTGCGAGAAATTTTTTCCCCTCTCAGATTGTAGGACGCAGGAAATCGAAGTCGCTTTTCGTTCCGCGAAAAAACAACGTTCGACTAGTTTCTTCCGTCGACCGAACTTAATAGAGGAAAAGCAGTGTCCATTTCCCTCAATTCTGCGAAATCCCAGGAAGATCTCCCCGGTAATTGTACAATAAATATATTAGGAGAGACATTATCAAATTTCGTTACATTCCGTTCTTCGGAATGCTGCCGTTTCGCCTCGTACAAACTCCTTAAGATTACGAACATTTTAACAGCCATCGTGAACATTGTGGCGAATATAACGATTCAGAATATTCTATAAGTACTCCAATTAAACATGTCGACTTGTTATTGCAAAACTTTGCGTAGCTAAGAAGAAAAACGAGATTAGCTTTACATATAAATTACATTTAAAAATTAAATTTGTCTTATGTTACATGATAAAAGAAGTTATTTTTATGTCTTATCGTTATATATCGAATCGTTATATATCAAAGTATCATCAAACACTAGAAAGTTGTAGAAAAATTTTTAAATTAATAGTTTGTAAAAAGAAAGAATCAATCTTAGATTTGCAAAAAAATGTGCAATGACGAGGAAATACGCGGCAGTTTAAAAACTCCCTTGTTTTATCAATACAGCGGAGGCACATTGTGCGCAATGTGCGCAATGTCAAGCGATAATTCGCAAACATAAAAATTCGGAGATACATCGCGCGACGTCGCGCTTCTTTTTTGCCAGGTGTGTCGAATCGGTCGCATTCTAGAAAATAATGTTTTGCACGCGCGCGCGTCGTCAAAGAAGAAAGAGAACAGCGAACGAGAAAGAAAGATGGTACATAGAGTACCCGCGTGTGTTCACTACTCACGTACACGCGTGCACACACGTGGAACGGCGTGGCGAACGGAGCTCCGGGGAGTCGAGATTTTTCCCGGATCGCATTTTCCAGGCGGGTTAGCTCGCTCGGATAGCAGCCTCGTGTTTCGCCGGGATTTTATCGCGGAGAAATCCGCCTTCGAGAGGGACAGACTGCAAGTCGAACGGATGCTGTATGTGTATGCGTGTACGCAAGTGCCACGAGACAGTTCGCCATTACTTTTGTTCCTTTTTTTCTTCTGCTGAGGAAAAACAGATTCGCGTCGCGGATTGGAGTACCTTGCTGCGGTACACTCGCGACGATTCGCGAAAAGAAATCCCATACGGTCGAGAAATCGAAATCCGCAATAACGCGATACTTATGCGCCTTTGCGGAAGTATCGCGGTCGAAGGGGAGTAAAGGAAGAAAACTGACGCGGAACGCTTTTGCCGCGGATTTCCCGTGATCTGTCTTTGGGGAGAAAATTGCGGGAGAAAGCATGAATAGATGCATTCAAGTCTCGTATATGTAACGAGAGTCTGAAATGTAATTTTTAGAAATTAACTTTATCAATTCACAGTAATTATCATTAGCATTCTCGTACCTGACACTCTTCTTATTATAAAGTAAACTTTATGTTACGGCACGAACGAAATCAGCACTCGAAATCGCGCGAGCGACTTTTCTGCAGCTTCGGGTGAGTTTTCTTTGCCTTGCAATTATCAGAACGAGGGAAATTGTTGGAATGTAGCGAGCATTTCTACGCGCGCGGGTGCGCAACCATTTCAGTAATCGCGTTGGCACTTTTATACCGCGCGCTAAAAAAGCTTTAAAGTACGTTACATGTATATACGCCGGGAATTCCGGTGCAATTACGATTAAGGCAATTATCGTAAACGCCACGCCGGAAATATCGTTACCGTTGCGTATCGAGAATGCATTTCGTGAATTTGCAAACATCTCTTTAAGGTTATTGCTATTCGGCGCAATTTAGTTATGGCATTGCCCCTCGACCAACGATTGCTATCCTCTTAGAGCACGCTATTTTACCCCGCTGCGATGCTGGTACCTCTTAATTGCGTTAATATTGATTTTGCGCGAAGTACATAGTTCTGATAAAACGTAGGAATATTTAACTCAATTGCTCTATTTTTTTTTCACCTGTCAACAATATTTACGTAACTATCGACAAATATTGATCGAGCAGTTTTCTGCATGCAGTATCCCCGACTGATAACTGAGGCAAATTTTATAACTGTCTTTATATATTCAGTTCCTTATGCAAATTAAAAAATAAAATTTTGAGCTGCGCGGTTTTTCTTCGTGTGAAATCTATCAACGCTATATCGTATGCGTCTGACGATGCAGGCGCTCGCAGAGACTCGTGAATATCCATAAAAACGTCGCGTTGGCCGCGACAGAACGGCGATAACGTCGGGGATGTGAAAGAGAAGCAGACTCGGATGTTTCTGTAATTTCGCGGAATTGCGAAAAGTACGCTCGCGTTATCATAAACTCGGCGTTTAAATATAACGAGAAAAAGGGAATATCGGAGCCAGCTTACTTTCACACTTCCTTCCCACGCGACGTTGTAAAATTATAAATTCCAGTCAGATGTGACAGTCGTAAAAATAGATTAAGACCTGAATTAAGACCTCGAGAATATCACGGGAGAAAAGAGGAAAAGTTAAAATTTAGCCGAGTAATTTAAGCAGAAATTTGATCCAGATGTAGAGACCTCGTATTCTCGCCCAGTATACCAAATAGATATCGCTTGGAGAAGGAATTTTCACCCCGAAACTTTTATTTTCCGCGCTCGCAGCTCCTTTACGCAAAGTTCTCAATTATCAATGCTGTCACGCACCGCGAGCAGAATAGGCGAGTGAAGTATGTATCAGCGGGCGCGCGAGAGCCTCGTGTCGCTTTAATCCCGCATTGAATGGAAGAAAAGCCGTAGATATCTCCGGCAAAATATTTTCACGACGCGCCGACATCCGTGAACGCGCGAAAAAAGCCGGCGGGAAAGCTTCTCCGGTATTCATCAGCATCTCGCCACAGTCGCCGCCGAGTGGATAATGGAGCGATAATGACATTCGATCGGGCGGGGCGGTCGGAATATTTGCACGAGCCCGCCAGCGCTTCCGCCACCTTCTCGCCGTCGCAGGCGCGATGCGACGCGATGCTGCACAATCGTGCCTTTGCATAACTTCGACGCGATCGGTCCGTATGCACCCGCATGCGCATTCCGCTTCGCGACGCGATTTATCATCGTGCGATGAATTAACGCGATGAATTGCAACCGGTCGTTAACCCTTTCGGAATTTCCGGCTGTGCAATCGAAGCTCTGGGAAAGTTTGAACAATTCCGTAAAAGCTTTTTATACGTATTATTCTTTGGTATATATTTTGAATACTTAATAATTAACGATGTAAAGCTCTGGTTTCTACATTTGGTACTGTGATTTACGAGGATTTTCTTTCTCCTCTCAAAACCGAATATAAAGTTTCTATGAGATTTAATATACAATATTAAAACTTTGTTGATATTTTTAACAATTTTTATTATGCATAGAAATTATGCGATAAAAGTTTTAATACTTTGAATAGAATTATTATGGAATAAACTTTTTCTAAAAATTATTAAATATGTAATGCAATCGTGAGAATTAGTTAGAGAATTACTTAGTGAAAAAGTAATGATACTTGCCCAGAATATAATCCCGTACATTGAATATTTTAGATTGAGTAATTAGTCGGATCATTATTAAAATATTTAATATTAATTGGATTTTATATTAGATTATTATTTATATTAGATTACTTGAGATAGGATGGAATAAATGATTATTAGATTATTTTTCGTGACTGTGAATCGAATAAATGGGAGATGATATAAATCCTTTTTTTCAAAAATAAACTATAAAAGGTGGCGTAAAAAAGGGCAGTGGATAGCACAAGTTTTCGAGGGTACAACCGTTTACGGGCTCACCCCAGTTTCTGAGTATTGGGGTCGGGGCTAGAGAAACTATGTTCCCTTTCGTACTCTGGGACTTCTGGGAGCCAGAAATTGTTGGAAATGACGCAAGGTCATGGTCGAAGTAAAGATGAGTGACATGCCACTGATAGAAAATATTCAAACATATCTGTCAAACATGTCTCTATTTCTCTTTGCATTTCTTTTACTAATTATAAATTACAGTGAAAATTAATTTTTTATTAATAACTGCAAGTCGCATACCACTAATTATTTGTTATTAATTTTTTATTTTATTATATTATATATTATAAAAGCTGGATTTTGGATTGTTATATAATTTATCATGAGTTAATAACGTATTTCACGACGAAAATAATTTTGTAAAAATGGAAAGTTTGAAAATGTTTCTTGGTAATTTTCGACGTAATTATTAGAATCGAACGCTTTCAAATATTATTCGCCTAATAGATCTGTCTTAATTTGATTTAAAATATAATTTACATATGTTTCTTAAAAATACATAATATAATGTTATAACTTTTTGATGTATGTAGAAATATGATGTAGGAATATATTCTTTGTAGCAAATTAACTTTATCGATTATTAAACTCCATATAAGTCTCGTTAATTAGCGAACTAATTAACTAATACAGTTACGCCGCTCGTCGGGATCGTGACACAATATAATCCCAAGGATACGATTCTTGACAATGAATGCATTTCATGCATTCATTCCGCGTTGTTGACGGAACGGCTGAAATTAGTCAAACGTGCGGTAGCCATCTTCCGCGCATCTGCAGGATACAAGGGCCGTTGTTAGAGACCTTAATTAAGGAGCCTCAAGCACCAATCCTCCCCACGCTACTCCCCTACTAAAACCGTCTGATCCTGCGGAGACGAGATTGTCGGGCCTGCCACGGTCAAGAGTGGCTCCCTTGACACCGACGGGCGGAAACGAGACGCGTACAATGTACATCGTTACACAATGTGTACACCCTATAGTACCGCGGTATTGGAAATGTCGCTTTGGACAAAAAGCACCCTTCACGAGAGCTCCCTGTCACGTCGTTAATTGCACGTTCGGAAAGATGCGCGTTGAATCTCGCGTTATTTAAATCCTCTGATAATTCGCGATCTCAACCTCGCAATACCCAAATCATTGAATTCACTCGAATATTAAAAAGTCAAAATTAAAAACGATAATGATGTGCGAGGAAAAGAGGAAAACGGCAAAATTTTTTTAAGTTTACGTTTTTCTTACGGAAAATTAATCTCGAATGTGATTTGTGAGCTGCGCAACATTAAAAAAGAGAAATATACATTGAATATTTGAAACCGAATATGTAGAATATACATATATCAGAAACTAGAGATCGAAAATCTAATAATTTTTTACAGGATATATTTTATAATATAATCAGAAAAATTTTAACTAACGATTAAAATGTAACAAATAAGAATTTTATAAAAAGTTTATCACTAAAAAGATACTTTATTTTTAAATTTCATAAAATTCAAAGCATATATTACATATTATGTGATCTATTTGGGTACTGGGACGTGGAATAATCAGCTAAACTGGATGCTGCAAGTGTCCTAGTATTTGCAGCAAACTGGGTCGACTCCTGGGTTCCGAAATTTCAGCGGAATGTCAAGGTTGAGTGTTGCCCACGCGAAAAGAATTCCCGAGTGCATCGTCGAGTGGAGACATCCTAACTATGCAAAGATAGAGGAAAATGCGATGCCTCGAAAAGCCGGGAGGTCCACAGCGAATCGAGGCGTCGCATCTAGCCGCGGAAAGTTTCCATCGTTATCGTCATGCATATATGCGACGAGCGTTCAGGCGCATACGGTACGGACGTCAACGCCGAGAACGCCCGATAGTCGGGGCGCCCTATCTCGTCGGATCTTGATGAGCGCGTCCTGCCTCTGTGATGCGAAATACACGCAACGTCGTAGGGGGAAGGTCCACGCGCGCGTGAAACGCCATTCATAAGAGCGCGCATTGCGACATGACCGGCTCAACTGAATGCGCGATGCGATGCGGGAATAGCGCATGGCTCCCTGTAGTTCGTAATACAATAGTCGAACTCTCCTCCGCGAAGGTGCTCATCCGTCAACAGTCTGCGAGCAGCACACGGGGTCGGAAAGCGCCTCTCTCGTGAATTAATCTTTGGAACTGCGAGCTGGCGATAAAATATCGCTTGATTTTTTAATCTTCATTTGAAATTTTATTATAACGCATATTTTACTTTCAGTAAAATATAAAATATAACCTGTTACATTAAGTAACAGGTAATATTTTATCTTTTTAAATAATCTTGGTCGATGTTAATAATCGATTGAAACGCACGCAATTCTACATGAAACTAACATATTGCTAGATTAAAAGATAATACTAGAAAGGTTGCACGTAAACTATTAAATAAAGTATGACACTTTTCAGTATTTAAATGTGTTTTAATAAATCAAGCATTTTTCAGTAATATAATCAAATAAATATTTCCGAATCAGAGATGAAATAAAAATAAAACCATAAATGTAAAACACATAACGAATCAGAAATTGAAATTTATTATATATTTTGTATATTTATTATTATATTCTACACGCAATGTATTACCTGAAACCATTATGGCACATTAGTCATATTCGTGCGCAATAAACTTAAATTTTGGTCGTTTTGGAGTAACCGTTTCCGGTACATTGATGCAAAGCAGATGGCGGATGTGGCTGCATAAATCATGTAATCTACGTTCGCATATAACGAGGTCACGAGCCATCTTGTATATTCCGACATATCCCATTGTCAATTTTGCATGACGTATCCCAGAGCTCAGATTTTCATAAAGACGTACCATTCGTCCGTTCGCGCGACAGCTGACGTCTCGTGTGAATCGTAGCAATTGTCTTTAGATAATGCATTTCCCGCGTATTTCCGATTCGCATTAATCCATTTTTCTCTCGCTCGTAAAATACGCTGAAGAAACGCGAAATCCAGTTAGATTACCAGAAAAAATTTTAATTTCGGTATATAAATAACAAAATATGATTATTACAATAATATGAAGAGAATGAAATGTTTTCGAGATGATTGTATTTCTCTCAAATTAAATATTATAACATTAAGTACTATAACAATTATACAGTGTGATTGTTGTAAATCTCTTCTGTCACACAGTATAATTATAAAAATCACATTTCGTTTCTCTGACAGCGATAACATATAATGCGACATCTCTCTTTCTAAATCTCGTGATGCCTGGTAAAATTACGGAAAAATATATTTCAATCCTCCGGCCCGAATGTACTGGCCAAAGTACGGAAAAAAATATTTCAATACCGACGAAAAAGAAAAGTAAAAGAAAAAGGAAAGATGATGAAGAGAGCAAGAGCGGAGACAGCAGAAGATGTGGACGAATAAGACGTTAAGCATGGAACAATGAGCCACTGATATCACTGCGGCCTCCATTACAATCAACCGCGTTATTGTTCCAGCCGGCACGGCGGGCCGATTGAGCCAAACTGGGAAAAGGCGGTGAAGATTAACGAAGAGACACGACACTGCCGAGAAATTAGCACATACATAACACACACAGATCGCATCATCAATGTCGTCGTCATCGCCGCCGTTATCTCCTTTGTCGTCCCCTTATGGGGACGCGAACAAAACGTCGAAAGTCTTTGTCGGAATTGAAGACTTGGTCCTAGAACTTCGGAGGAATCGAGACGGACCGTCGTGTTAACCGAAACAACCGTCTCTTATTCTCAAGACAAAGATTTCCGAAGTCTCCCGGGCAGGAAGATCTCGTGGCAGTCTCTCCTTGCAATACTATGTTCCCGAATCGCTTAACAACTAACTATTCGCAACTGCCGTCAGCGGTTTACGGTGTCGGGCATTCCGCAGTTATTAATATTCAAGTTTCAAGACTCGCTGCAGACGAAAGCGAAACCGAGAACTCATTTAAAAAATCAATTAAAAGAGAATTAGGAAGGTATATTAAAACTGTCACTTTTTTTATTCTTTTCTTTATTCACTAAATAAGCTTAAACTATATAGCTTCATGTCTAAACTAGGATTTTCTCTGCATTTACTACTTGTCCATAAATCGCTCTTACATACTACACTCATTAGTCTCAATCATCGATAAAATCTATAAGAAAGTTTTGATTTTTTTTTTAATCGGTCTATATCGGTCGTTTAAAATTTCTTCTTTTTTAAAGAGTCAAGATATACATATCAAGGCAAAAGAGGACCAAATCCGATGATCTGAGACAGGACACGATCCTTTCCGTTGGGGATATGCTTTGAGCCCGTACAAGTGCCGCGTAAAGCCGGGCGCGGCTCCTCTGCTAAGTGCACCTTTGCAGCAATTACCATCCATTAAGCAGATAATTCGATCCCGTAAGGCTGGAGAGCAGGGAGGTGGTTCTTAAAGATCGCGACCCTCGCGCGGCCCAACCAATCATATCAACTGAGTAATTACTGCTAAAGTCGGAAAAAAGCAGAACGTCGTGCTTTGCGGTATTAAAGTCGCGGTAAAACTTCGAGGGCTCATGGAAAACCGCACCCATTTAAAAACGGACGCGGAAAAGCGGTTTTTCACATTCATTCGGAAGGACATTAAGGAAAGAATTGAGAACCACACACGTTTCGAAACGAGCGGCATTTCTACTAAAACTCAAATCAATAAAGATAAAGTTAAAATAGTAATGAATAATAAACGTGCGCTGCTGAATGATTAATCGAATTTAAGAAACAACATAAAAAAACTTCCCATTAAGATTTATGAGATATAAAAAGAGATTATATTTGGACTCTGAAAAAGACGTTACTGAGAAATAATTGATCACAATTAATGAGGTTCTAACTAAAGATTTATCAAATAATAAGCATTATACATACATGAGAGAATACAGTTCTCTCTTGTCTACATATTTACCCATTTATAACATCTATTATATTTGCGACAATATAACATAAATTAATGAAATACGCTGTACAATAGTACGGGGATGAATTCTGTAAATTTATAAAATTCAATAAATTTAAAAGAATTGTCTAAATTTAAAATTCATAAAAATTAATTTATAAATTCTAAAATAACTCGCATATATCACATATTATAACGGAATTGATCTATTTCTTAAATTAACGGGTGCTATACAAGCTCGTTACACCATCTCGTGATTGGAGCTATCGTATTGATTCGTTTAATCAACTTTTATGCCCCCGCCGACACCGTCGAGGTTCCATTTTGTCTTAAGCGGGTTTACGAGCGTGGAACAAACCTGGTAACTACAGCGAGAAATCCAATATAACGTGAGAAGACGAAGACGGAACAATACTGGGCGTGTACATGTGTGAGTGCACGCTACGTGTGGACGTGTGTGTATGTGTATGTGCGGTATAAACTTTTCCGCTATGGGAAGAGATAGTTATATCGGCCGCCGGAGTAATTCCTGTCCCCGCCGCTGTTGACTGCGAGACGGTAATTCCGCATGATAAGTAAAATCCCATCGCGCAATTTTCATGGCCATTCGCATCCCGATTTTCATCGCCCCCGATGTATCGATCGGCACCGGCGTGTGTATATTTCCGACGTCGATACCGCCGTAAAACGCGATAAATGCGTTTCAGGATCCCGGCGCAAATTCAGCAAGTCACGAATATAGTCGATGCGAAACTATAAATACCAGTTGGAAAAATTGCGGCGCGAATCCGCGAAGGGCTCGCGAGACTTCGATTTAATACCGAGGCAATTAAAGAATATCTCATTTGTAGAGATCGTCTATTGATCGGTTTCCGTGTGTGCAATGATTATTTCCCTACGGAGAAAGGGAGAGAGAGAAAAGGTTTCATACGATACAACAGGATATAGAACAGGGATAGATTCGCAGAAAGGCTGGCAAGCGCGGAAACGGACGATCGTAAAAACGGCGAATCGCTCATGCGAGTGGAGGCGCGTTTAACGACGCTTTCGACGGCGAGCGCGGGAGCGTTGGTTGTAAAATACAGTTTTAATTCGCGCCGCGCCCAGCTTTAATATGCACCGGTGCGCGTCGCGAACTCCATGCGTTCTCCAGTACGCGGATGCGACGCGGCGCGGCAGCGGCGGAGGTCGCGACGGGACCAGACGAGTTAGTTAAATTACAGAAATAAATCACGGGAGCATTGTCGCTCCCGACGCCATTTTACGATTTGACGGAGAATACTGTCTCCCGCGCGGATGCATTTTAGTATAATTAACGTGACGAAGATCACGCTCATATGTATATAAGTTTATACATATGTCGGGGCAGACTCTGTCATCAAATTAACGTGAAAAATTCGGGAAAATTTGAAAGAAAAATCTGCAGGCATTCCAAACGAAGGGCGATATATATATTTCTTCATTGTGCATTAATAATTATCTGCTCAACTCGAAACTGGAAGCTCGTTTGTACAAGTTGAAGCGATTTTCGACAACCTCGCTTTCGCGAACGCGGACAGAGCACTTTACACCTTTGCGCACTTGCCGATTGATTTAGAGTGTACACAGGGCGACACTAATCTCGCTATTTGCCGATGGTTTTCCGATGCACGTGTTCGCGTTTTCGTGCTTAAATGGGGGAGTACGCGTAATGTACGAGGGCGGTGGCCGCGGTCGATCGTCGCTCGAGATCGCCGCGTTTGCCGACGGTTTGCCCTGCTACGTGCATGCCGATTGCGTCCGTGTAAACGTGTAATACGCTCGATTAATCCACTCCGTGCCGCGCGCGCTGTGTTAACAACGTTGCTACTGCGGTCTCCCTTCGATCCGTCCGGTAACGGTGATCGAGTGACTCGTGTCCAGTTTGGTCAAACGACAGAAAGCGAGTAGCGCTCGAAATCTTTCTGCGATTCAATCTGACGAGATGACTTACGCTTCCCCGCAAATTTTAATTGCCGCTGCTGTGTACTATTCTCGCGCGAGAATAATTCGCTTAAATACTGACTAATCGGTCGCACTATTAAATTTATCACTCAGAAAACGAGAATACATTACTATGTATGTATGAGCAATTAGAGTTTAAATTGAGATATTTGTCCTATTCCAAAATTGGTTATTCTGTACATTTATTTTCGCACGAGAGGTAGAATCCATTTAATATGATCAAATTGCATTCCAGTGGTATTTTCAACCAACTCTATTATTATTATTATTATTAATTCTCCTGCCTTTGTAAGTCGATCTGTGTAAACAGAAATACTAAGTGGAAATCGCTCCTTTAAATGTTGAGATTTCCTATTTCGCCTCAGATAAACATCGGGACTCTTCGATCGAGCGGCGAGATCGCGTGTTTCGAAAAACAACCCTATTCGAGGAGAGATCGATTCGCTGACTCGACGAGACTCCACTCTGTCCTCGCCGTATCGCGGCGATTCAATTTTAGATTGCGTCCTTACGACGGGGATAAAACTGACCGGAAGTCACTATTCATGTGCTCTGAAGCATGTAGATCGCCTTTACGCGAGAAAATAATGAAGACAAATGCACTGCGAGAGTGCTAAAAGATACGTGACGCAGTGCCACAGTAATAAAGTTGTCGACGTTCGTTGACTGTCAGGATTGTTATTTCTCGTTTGTTGTATGTACATACGTATGTATGTATATATGCGGAATTAAACAAGAGCGATGCGATTTTTGGACCATTTTTGCAGCGTGCTTTGTACATCATTAGTTCATAATCAAATAATCCGCGACGATAAGTTGAATTTGATAAATTTGAAATAACAAATTCACTACCGTGTAAAAATAAAAAAAATATGATTTACACGCGTCATTGCGATTGAATACGGTGGATAAGGTGCGATTTATTGCCTTCCCGATGTACACGCGCGATTATGTGAACAACGTAGCGCTCTCTTCTTTGATATTTTATAGCGACTTCGTGTGTAATTAATTCAGCTACTTGGTTCCCGAGTTGAATAAATCTGAGAGAATAAGATCTTCATTACGTAAATTAATAAAATAACGCTGTCGCACTTGGCACGCAAACGAGAACACGGATTATGCGGTCGGACTGAAATTCCGGGTAATGTAAATGCGAGAGTATTGAAATAACGTTCACGCAACGGGGTAGGAATGAAATAAAACTAGCACTCTAGCGCGAATCTTCGGCAGTGTCAGCTTGTACCAAACTCGGGTCAGCGGGCACATTGTACAGAAAACTTCTATCTTTCGGTTTTCAATTTACTTGAGCGTTGTGGAAATGCATTCCGCGGATCGAGAGAAGAAGAATGCAGTTGCGCGTCTTCCATTAAGGAGAAAAATATAACGTTCGACCTGCCTATCTATATAAGGAGAATACGGTTAACTTCAACACTATTCCGTGCTCCGAGAAAGAAAAGTACGGCGCGTCCATCGATTTTTCGCTAAATAAACAATAATTAATAAAAATGAAAGCAAGACAGCAGGAATTTTTACAATCGATCATTTGGACAGACGCAGCCTCGCGCACATTCTATTTACGCGGAAAAATAGCATCTTGTTAGATCACATTCTCCATTAATTTATGAAATAATAAATCAGAAAAATACAAACTTATTCGATATTGTTATATTGTTATATATAGAATTTTTATTTATCACGGATGATTGAAATGTTCTTTTCCCATTCTCGCAGAAGAAAATAGCACTTTATTGCGTTACGTCGCGGAATTTTGTAAAACAATGCATTGAGTAAGGAGAAATTAATTCAAGCTGCCCGCTGTTTTCAGAATTTTTACCTGCACTCATATTTATGCGCATATTTAGAATGCCGACCCTTCTCGCATGCAGCTCTCATATAAAGAAATGTATCGCGCGTTCCATTTTTAAAAGCACCCGGTGGAACCGATGTGCCAATGCGTCGTCTGTATATTTGGCATTGTAAAAAGAGCCCGTGTCCTAAAATTCTGGGGGGAATCATGCATCCGGTACGTTTTATCTCGCGCAAACAACTGCGGATCGCTATTCTTTTTATCTTCGTCGCTGAAAGCAGCTGTAGCTAAAATCGCATCACGTGATTGCGTTTTAATACCCGGTTTTCCAGCGCGGAAATATCGATAAACGAAATCAAAAAATATGTATCGAAAATGCTGCACGGGTCCGATTCCAACATGAAAGAGTTACTGTCGGAAATAATGTAAAATCGAATGAAATTTAGTTGTAACTCTGAATATTTTTTAAATGATTTTTTCTAATGTTTTTTTATTTACTTTTTCCTCCAAAGACTTACTGGTTGTTGCTTAAAGTTTTCATCGGGAACAAATTGAACTTATGATAGAAGCCGAGATTTAAAAACACGAAGGAAACACGTTGGGAAACAGTCCGTTCAATAGAAATGAGACGCCTCATTGATAAAATTCTACCGATGTCAGCAAATAACACCATCATTTGATTCGAGCCGGGACGATGGAAGAAAAGTGAAAGACGTCAAGAACAGAGACCGCACCGTTTTCAAGTTTGAAGGAGCTTCTTCAGACCACTTGCACGTTGCGGGCCTTTCTTCCAGTAGTTCTGAAACAATTTAAGTACCGTCTCGGGTCCGTCCAAGAGTTTCTTGACTGTCGAACCTAAGTGCAAATAGACATCTCGAAAAGTTCGTGAATACTGGCTCTTGACTTAAGCGATCTCGAGAGGTGAAATTCCGAAAAATAAGTTTGCCTTGCACGTTTCGATATTTAATAAGTTCCACTGCGGATTAGTGTACTTCGGAGTCGCGGCGCAAAATGATAGTTATATTATACTTTAAAAGCGCCAGACTAAACCGTGAATTTGAACATGGAAGTTACGAGCGCCAGTCTATTGCAAATGATGTAATTACTATTGAGTTGTTGCATATGTCTGTGTGTGTGTGTGTGTGTGTGTGTGTGTGTGTGTGTGTGTGTATGTGTGAGACCCGATATCAGATTTAGGGATATGTTAGAAATACGTCAGCAATGCGGTTGCCTAGAGAGACGTCTTAGCGAACAGTCATCGATAATTACGCACCATCTTCGCCTTGCCTCGCCGCGAAGTCGATATCGAGGCAAGTTGGCAGAATAATTAAGTGCGCGATAGAACGAGGAAGGTCGATCTTGAATGCTACGAATTAATATCTTGTTCCCGGCTTCGTTCCATCGATCCATCAGGAATCTGGCATCGAGTAGGACCGGACCTCGCATCCCGAATCACAATACGACTTTACAGAGACGCGCAAGACGCGGTTTGCATTCAAAATAGTTTGCACCCAAAATAGTTCACCTCTCTCTTCCTCTGTCTCTCCTCTAGACGATATGATTTTGAGTGAGAGTCATTGTCACGCGGTTCGCTTTCGTAAAAGGATATCGGATGTCGAGTAATATCCGGTACAAGCAAATGATAAAGCAGACAACGTCATCGTAATTGAATTGTGAATTTAGCTTAGGTCATTCTTTCATAGGTTTTCAGAAAATCCAATTTGAAATTTGAATACATGGAATCGTTGTTTTTAATATTTTGTGTTTAACATTATGGTCATTCATTACCATACGCTACGTCGGAAGAGTGTTTATTGATTTAAAGCGCCAGGTAAAATATCCATTTGATTTTTAAGGGTTTGACTAATAGCCATGTATTTGCAATTTAATTGCAGTACGTTCCGTGAATCTCGATAATGGCTGAACGAGACTGTTCGATGCGGCCATTGAAGAGGGAATGCAGGAACGTTCCGGCCGTTACTTTTTTTTTTAATGCTTACACAAAAGGGACTGGTCAACGGTAACCGCCCCTTCGTGATGCAAGTCTTTTTCTTCGAATCCTTTAAATCCATCTCGTCGAATGATTCCATTTGCGTAGCTATAACTTCGGACGGTACCATGAATTCCGAGCGCGCGGCATCGTCCGTCTAGATTCGTTTACATAATTATGGCTCGAGTACGCTCCGTCGACTAGAGACTTTGCGGAATTAACGCAAGTGCATGATGCGAACTGTATTATTAATTAATCAACACAAGTCTCTTTCAAGCTCTTGAGATTTCTTCGACCGTTTCGTAATCCAGAAAGTAATAAACTGCTTTTTGTATCCGCATTCTCTTTATAAATTAATTAGCGCCGAACATAAACAGAGATCTTTTGACTTAGATAAGAATAAAAGTGTAACGAGAACAATAAAAAAATGTCTAATACAACGTTTATACAGTTAAAAATATCGATAGAAAATAGAGTTCCAAGATTTTCCATAATATTGCATTAGCACGATATTTTAGATAATCTTTGTTCTTGTTTTAATTAAGAAACGTGGGAATCTTCGGTTATTCTTCATTAATCAATGGTATCTATCGCAGGAGATAATTTTCCCGGGGAATATAATCCAATACAGACAATTTATCGATTATTCATAACAGTACTGAACGAATATACCGAACTGAAATTTCCCATGAGAAAGAATTACATTGTCATATATGGACAATGTCACTCTCGCAAGAGCCGCAATATCCGCGGTGATCCTGGCGAAACTGTTCTCTCGCAAGCTCAACGGGCCCTAGCAAATCTTATTTGCTGAGAGTTCGTGAAGGAGAATGAGTAGCAACAGCAGCAGCAGCAGCAGCGCGTCGACACCAAGATGCGTGCGATCGATGTCATCCTGTAGACGACAGTGAAACATCGAGGGAAGGAGCTTCTAACGACCGAGTTCCGCTGTTTTGCTAATTATCCAAGGCTCACTCAGTCTCATTGCTCGAGAGCACGGACCTTCCCCTCCCTCCCCATCCTCTCTTTCGATCTATCCATCTTTTCTTTCTCTCTTATCCTCCCTTGTCGCGGAGCGCAGGAGCTGTCGTCTCGATGTTATCCCGCTTCGAACCAGACTGCCGCTGTTTCCTCATCCACCTCCTTCGCGCGCATCATTGTATCGCGCCCCGTCAAGAGAGGCGATCATTAGTCAAGGACCTCTCGCGAGCAGCCATCCCATTCTCAGGGTACTATCGATCAGCGCGCCGAAACAAGTGTGACTCCCGATCAAGCGTCGCGTCCGATTTGCCTGGACGAGAAACGAGAGGGGTGATTAACGAACCCGCGGGCCTAGAACGACCGACGCTTTAATATACTTGTTGTATTTCTTATCGTTCTTGATGCGGGGGATTTAATTGCGTTAAGTGGAAAAGGCGTGTTCGTATAATTTTGTGGACTCAGCAGTTTGATGGAAAGCGCAGTGTCTGCTTGCGTGACGAGTCATGCGTTCGTAGAATTGCGAAAGAATCGAGCGAGCCTAACTCGAGCGGTTGAACAAAGCGTAGAGCGCGAGGGGTAGATAAGAAAGAAGCGATAAACTCCCTGGACGCGTCACGTTTTCCATAAACCACGTGTCACATAGCGGCTCAATAGCCGACTGATTATTTCTCCATCTCACGCATTGAAGACGATAGTTCTGTAAATTGCCGTGGCGAAACCAACGGGAATTATTCACAAGCCCGGTCGCACCGGAAATTCAACAGGGATTGGATCGGGCGGAATTTTCGAGTGGCGTTCTCCATTCCCTCATCCGCGAGGGGTGAGGGGGGGTGCCCCTCTCGTCCTTTTTGTTTCTCTCGTCGCGAGTTTCTCTCCGGTTCTCGGACCGCCGCGAGTTTCGCCGGCGGCGGGTCGCAAACTTTATCGGGGTCCAATGATGCATCGTGTCCGGAAATGGCAAGGGTAGTTCCCGGCCGGAAGTGCGGCGCACACATACGCGGGCGCACGTACACGTACGCCGTAGCTGTAGGTACGAGCCGACGGGCTCGCGTATCTCTTGCGCGCAACACCAACCCTGTCGCGCATAAATAGTCCGGCCACGACATTAGCGATCACCCCCCGAAACTATTTTATATCGCGTGTTATCTCTGCGAACCTGAACCGCTTTTTCTTTCGGTTGAATTTCAGCAGAGAGAGAATGACACTGACTGTAAAATTTGCAGCTTATCTAGAAATTATGTCAAACGATAAAATTAAATTTTATTTTATTTCGAAGAATTAATAACAGATTTTATTTTAAAGAAAAAAAAATAACATTGAAGAAAAAATGTTTTTTTTCCCAACATATCACATTGTATGTGTTATTGGATTTATTTGAAAAATTGAGTTCCGGAATTGTTATTTTTTTATTGAAAATATTTTTGTTTATTTTAAAAATACAAGTAAACATATCTTATTTGATTATAATTAATGAAAGCTATCTGTACATTATTACTTCATGTAAAATTATTTTCTCTCAGTTTTGATCAAACTTAGAATCTGCATATATTGTTTTTGCTTAGAGATGCGCTAAAATCGTCTTCAAACTCTGTCGAATTCATTAAATTGGCAGCTGCCGATTCACAGGCTAAGTAAACATGCCGCAAATATCGTTTGCGTAAACTGCGTTCAACTGGCCAGTTATACGTTTATCAAGCGGTTCTTGATTTAATTACTCGGGATAAATATATCAGTTATAACCGCGAGAGAGAGAGAGAAAAAAAGATAGGAAAGGATATCATAACACACATTATACAGAATGTCCCGCGACTTGCGATCTTAATTTTATCAACAGCTTTATCATGCAATTAATTCCTGCCAATTCATTCCAGTAGATAAAATTACGGAATGTCGAATTACAGGATCGATATGCATCAATAACGAGAAAGTTGTTATTTGTGATTAATGATGATTTCTCTGGACGTTTTCCATGTCGTAAATCATCTCGAAATTTGCCAGAAAATTCGCTATTAAATTAAGAACATAGTTTATACAGCTTGAGAGGCAACTATAAATTTCGATCCGTCGAATTCTCTTACGTGTCTTGCTTGTGTACGAGTTAAACTCTCGATTCCCGATTAAATTCTCCCTCCACCAACTATTTCCACGATAAATCGCCAACGACGTTGATATCTCTTAACGATGTGTGCTCGGGCGCGTCGTTGATTTTCCCGTAAATGATCTCCTCTCGTCTCGAAGGGCATCTCTACGATAGGGTAAGAAGAAAAAACCCGGAAGACGAGAGGAAGGGGGGGTGGGAAAGGGTGCTGGGCGAGGTCGATGCATCGCGTGAGCCGCGTAAAACGTACGGGCGATCGTCTCCCTCCCGTACGGGATTTAATGGCGTAGCCCTCCGTAAACGCGTTCCGGAAACGTAGCCACTCACTCGTGGAAACGAGCCCGGGCTAGGGAGAAAAGTAAGGCACCGTCCGCCTGTCTGACTTTCTTCCCCTAATCGATCGTGCCTTCGACGATCTCTCAAGCTAATTGAAAACCGGGAGTGCACGGAAACCGGGATTGTTGCAACGAAACGGCCCGGTTCAATTTACTCGATCGTTACCGCCGTCGTCGTCGCCGTCGCGCAGTTCCTCGAATCATCTTGCAGTGCAGGCATGTTTCGTATTACGGAAAATAAGCGCTCTCGAAATTTGTGTACCACCATCCTGGGAAATTGAGTCGACGAGTCTGATGAACCTTTTCATACCCATTAGATGCTCGCTGATTTTTTTTTTTAGAAATGCTAGAAATTCGTCCTTCGATATAACGCAAAGTACGTTCGAAAGAGCTCATCGAGCTTGACAAACGTCGAAGAATTCAATCGTCCGCCCAGGACGACAATAAAATCGACTCTTTGGAGAATCCCGCACTCCCTCCGCGCGCTTAATTATCAGTCTGCGTAATTTCAAGACCGCGCCAAGTCGACGTTTGGGAATGATGTTATTTACTGCGAGGCAACTGCGGGCGACCCCGTCGCGATACTGCAGACCTGCCGCAATTTATGGTCGCGACAGGGTGAACGCGCGAGTTCACGACGTGCCGCGATGGTGGTGTCGCCGGGTATATTAGTCGCCCGGGTATATCTGCCAGACCGCGATAGCGTATCACCGGACGGGCGGAGAGGCTGCGTTTCCGCCGCAGCGCCTGCGGCGGCGGCATCAGCGATGTCTCACCGTCTCGAACACGTGCCGCCGCAACGCCTCTCAATGACGCGGTCGCTCGGTCCACCTGTGGTGGTTATGCATTTACAATGCACGACGTCTGGAGACGGTTATCATGCTTAACACCCTGGAAATAACGACGCGCCTGTGCAGCCGGGCCGTATAGTTACTCGAGCGACAACGCGGCGGATTCTCGTTGCATGAAGATCATTCCCTTGCCAAAAATTTAAGTGCCTAGGAAAATAATCAACGAGCGTTGCGTAATTAGGAAAATTAAAGCTCGTGAGTTACTTCTTTAGACAGCATATTTAATTCATTTGCGCGATATTCCTCTTTCTTATATCGATCCAGTTTTCAAGGAGCCCCTCGTATGAAGAATTGTTGATATTGCATTATTGCACGCGACGATTCACGGCTGCTGTCCGATGCGCCGTCAATCGAGACGATGGCTCGGCACGGAAATTGCCAGGAATCGCATCGATATCTAACCGAGGGAATCGCTGGCGAACTTTCTAATCACTTTTCTTCGTCCGCCTTCCGGTTCATCTCCACGCCAATATTATCTGAAATTGCTTCGGGACGGCGAATTCTCCCGGGGCGAATTTATTGTTGCCAAGACAAGCGTTTAATGCGCGCGCGATTGCGCCGCGGATGATTGAATCAAAATGTTTCGTTTTATCGCGACAAGAAATGGTAATTGCCGGGGCATCCTGTCCGATCGAGACTCTTTGAAATGTTCAACATGAAAAAAAATTTTTTTTGCATTAAACAATTACAGATTAAAAGTAAATCTAGCGAACGAAATTTCCATGGCAATCGTAAAAATTTCATTACGCGATTCAATATTCTCTTCATTCATGTAATGGGAATACGTGAATTGTTTCAAAGAGTTTCAAAATTTCATGAGTGAAGAAATAGTAGTTTTGCATAAGGTTTTTTACATTTTTTTATATACGCATTGCACTCATTAACAAGGAAAAAAAAATTATAAACGCTAAATAAAAATTTCCCTAGGATTTAAATCCTGTTAAAACTCGTTTAAAATGATTTTTTTATTAACTCTTTGAGAACCAACTTTTTTCACCAAGAGGAAAAGTTGATTTTAATGAATTATGATCAATCATGTTTTTTTACAAAATTGAAAGTTTAATAAAATAACTGCTTTGGCTCTTTAAAGGATCACCGGTCCTCAAAGGGTTAATAATCCGAAATATCGTAAAACCCTTGAATGCACCTGATAAACGCGTGTTCCTCAAAATTTCTACTTCACGGTCGACTGTATCTGTATGAAAGTGCACGCGGCTTCTCCGGAATTCCGTCTGACCTTTGTAGCACATCTCCACGGTGCATAATGTTATTATTGCTAAGCTACCCCAGCTAGGTTGGACCATAATGCCGGCTGTACTAACGTCGCTCTCATTTGCTTTGTGGTTCTTGTTAACTCGAAAGCTCGTGCCGCAAGTCGTTTCGGATATTTCTCTTGATAGAAAAGCCCTTCGGGTAATCAGAAATCCAGTGTAGGAGTCCCGCGGCAAGTCTCAAAGAAGCTAAATGTTTCAAGCTATCCTCTTTGACTTTGAGTTCTCTTACAGATGACTTCCACGCAAATGGAATAGGAAATATTAATATCAGCTTGTATTCGCGCTGTATGAATACACGTTACGAAGTTATGGGCGAACACGAAAGGAGTTTCGAAACTCTGCGTCAATAAGTTGTGATGCAAATTGTCGAAAATTACCAATCGCATGCCTGACTTTGCAAATCTCCAAATGGATATTAATTTTCCGTAAATAGAATTAATTTACCTTTATATACGTAATGCTAAATTCATTACATAAGTGATATAATAGTGATAAACTTATTTTATTGGAGCAAGAATATACATATATTTACGAAAGCAATAACGAAGAAAGATCTTTCGAAATCACTCTGCAGAAAAGTGCACGCTCGCGAGATCCATCCTGAAGGGTATTTTGCAAAGTCGAATATCGCACATCCCCTATGGCAGCTTCCTGCAAAAATCCAATATATCTCAAAGAACCTGCTCGAAATTGTAAACATCCTCGATAAACAAATTTCATCTGATCGTGATTCGCCAGACGCCTACGAAATATGCTTAAAATTTCTAAAAATGGATTCCAAAGTTCCTCGTGTCCCTTCATGCGGAAGGATACACGTAGTAAATCAAGAACGCATCGTGTTATCCCGTCCAGGTCCGAGAGGACCGCGAACGATCAAAAGAGCGGGCGATCGAGAGCACGGGAGAGGGAGAGCTCGTTTCGTCGCGGGGAGTTATTCGTCGCGAGTCTGAATGCGCGTAGTACGCGCGGGTAACAGCGTTCCGCTGTCGGTTCTATCGCGTGAAATATCATAACGCGAACACGTATCGGCCATGCATTATGCACACGCTGCACCGGGATTCTGCAGGGGTGGGAAGCGAGCGTGGGAGATGGACTCCCACGAGAGGAAATTTTGTCGCGACTGATCTACAATCCCGCATATGTGGTCGCGTGATTCCTCAAAAAGGACACACGCAAATCAAATAGCGGATTTAAGATTTTACCAGCTGACGCCGATATATAAACTGCGTATGTAACATTCGTTCGCATAAAATTTTGACAAAATTAAATATTCGACGAGAAGATATATGAATTTTCAATAAAGGAGAAAGGGACGAATGAGGTAAAGCTTTTTCGAAATAAGATGAGAATAATGGCTCTTATGTATTCGTATTCTTCTACACGCTTTTTACTTATCTTCCCCTATTTTATTTTATTTTGCGTTATCCTTACATTAAATGTTAATGCGATGTTCGCGGTTAAATGTCGCCGAGGTAGACTCGTCGCAAGATTGGAACTTCGTAATTCCTCAACGGAGGATAAGCGCTGATCCAGCCGTGGCTTACGGTGCGGATGCGCGTCCTCAAAATCAAAGCTCCTTTCCTATGTCGCGCTGAAAATTTCTCCCTGTGAATAATATTTCCCGGACAACGGACGTCGCATCCTGCCAGGATTCGCGAGATTTGTGCGTGGCGGATTACGTTGTAGTTGCAGCGGCGCGAAATGTAATCTTCGAGGATGCGTCGGGGCGAGATTAGAGAGTGGGGATGACGAAAATAAGTTATAAAATACAGCGCGAGTGTATTGTAATATCTCTTGAAAATTGGCGAAAATGTTAACTTACGAAACTGACTTAAATCCTATCTTAAATAGAACGGCGCGAAATCACGTTTCGTTTATATATATGTATATCTAATATAATTATATGTATATGTGTATATATATATATATATATATATATATATATAACCCAGCGAAGCTTAACTCGCGCAGAAATATCTACTCAATAATTATCGATATATTGAATATCATTTAACAAAAACTAGATTATAATTCTTAACGATTACGTAAAATGGAGACAGCTGTACACAGCCGTTAAATAATAATCAAGTACGATCGTTGAGATCAGCCTTTCAGTAAATTAAGTTGGAACTCGTTACGAGTCGACAGCTCGACAGTTTTCTCTGTTGAGTGCAGCTGTTGTTATATACGCTTTCTCAAAGTTGGTCGAGCATTTTATACTCGCCGCTCGTATGATTAATACATGAAGCGACCTGTCCGAAACACTCCACCGTGGTGGAAACCGAGGGGAGTCAGGGGAGCCCCGTGTTTCCATGACACGCTCGCCGAAGAGGCGGGCTCGAGCGGCATGGACCGATTCGCGAAGGGCGTTGAAGAGGGTAGAGACTTTGCGCATAATCGCGCGTACGACATGTCGCGACGACGTAACGTAATTCCGTCTTGGCAGATTCGGTAACCGGAGACGTTCTCCTCATGTCAGTTGCACCCGGCGCTGGTACTCTGATTAATCATTAAGCTCGACCGGTTGACGCGGCGAGACCGAATCCCCGGCTCGGTTTTCTATCGTAAAATGGAAATGGAATAACCGGTTGAACGCGCGTGGGAAAATAATTTATAGTTTCGGAATATCAAATGGACGGCTTTTCATGTATTAGAAATCAAAGCACGGAAGCACGTTCTGAATTTGCGATTAGTTGAATTGTTGCTTCATCGAATAAATTAAAGCTTGCATTAACGTGTCGTAAACATTATTCCTCCGATGCGAGACTTCGCCGCGTTCTCCATTATAAAAAAAAAAGCTTCGATAACTTTACTGACGTCTTTTTTTTTTCTCTTTTTCTGTTCACAGGCAATCTTGGTTGTCGGTGGGAGTCGCGCTCGAGTGCTCGGCGAGCATGCATCGTCAATGAGTTCCATTGTATCGGCGATCACGCGGCGGCTTCGAGGTACCAGGTAGGCGCGATTTCCGGCCGGCCGGTCATGCAAGTAATGCCACTCGCGCGTATCCGCGACGGTCAGGCTAACGTAAAGGGCGCCCCGCTCGTACCAGGAAAAGGGTCTCGAGGAATGTTTACGAGCACGAACGGCATGGTTTTACGAGCTCGTACGATGCGCGCGTGCGGATTACGAAGCTACCTGGGGGTTGACTCGGGTGTATGCCCGACGTAGGAGGATAATATTTTCGAGGCCGAGCGAAACGGCTGGAATAATATTCCTGAAGGGTTGAAAAAGATCTCGGGATATCTCCAGAGCACTCCGCGATCCGACAGCGAATTGACGGAGATAATTGTTCTCGAATAGTAACAGGTTTTGAGATAATGCAGGCTTGAAATAATAAAAATACGTCTTTTAAAATCGCAGACTCGAATTAAGTCAGGAATAGATTAAACCTTTTCGGATTACGAAATTTTAATAAGAATTATACTTGCTTGTCGAGAGATTGGTATATTAATACGCGATTTGATTCGATAGGTCAAAGAATTGATAAGATTTAAAGATTATGACAAATTGAGATATCGAAGAAAAGGATTGTAATTTTTAGATCAACATTAAATCAAAATTTTACTCATATATTAATTTATATGCACGTCATTCATAAAGAAAATGATGCTATCAATTTTATTATATCAATTTACATTAAAACTATAATTTAATTAAGTATTAATGATGAAGCATCGATTTATGCTAAATTAATTAAACATTTAATTTAGATTAAAATTATTTATTGAAAAATACATTCCATCTCTCGCCGTTTTGGCATGCATTCACATTTGTCGAATTTGAAATCTGTTATCAATCGATAAAACAAAAAGTGCTCGTGTTATCTGTCAATGCTGTCTCTTGTCGTAAAAAACAGCGTGGCAGATAGACGCAGGTCATTCGGCCGCTCTCGTTCTCGGGCTGGAAAACAATTTGCCGATGGTATCGAGGGCGAGATTACGACGAGTCGAAAGTACGATAGACATCGACGAAAAAATATCGGGTACACTTCGTGTTTATCGAGGTTTACGTTTGCCCTCGCTGCTAACGATAGTGCCCTACTTTTGTAACAACGCCACGTATTGAAATCCCCCAACCGTTGAATTGCGCCCGCAACTATGCTGCGGCGCCGCGAAACACCCTCGTTACCGACGATATTACGAACATCATTATTCATTATTCATTATCCATCGTGTTATTTTGCCTCATCGGCGCATTGTTATTTAATGATATAACGGGAAGATATTTTGGACGGCAAATTATTGATTCGTACTACTAGTTGTTACGCCGTTCTATTATACATTTCACTGGGTGAGAAAAAAGTTTACATCTTGTTGCAATATTCATTTCGCTTTATCAAAAAGAAAATAACTTTTCGGGATTACTATGGCAAATCAAATTTATATTTATTATCTACGTTTTTTACAATATTCTTTCGAGAGCCATCGTATTACTTACTGTACTTGGAGGTTAACGCTCAGGTCTACAAAAGTCAGAAGTTTGACATGTACTTCGCATTAGAGCTTTAAAAAGATCGGCAACACCAAAGAATTTGATCAAAAATGTCCTTTTTGAAATACAATTGAAAAAAGGATCGACATGTAACGACGCACAATGCGCGCGCGAAATATTTTTGAGAGAGATTTTCACTCTTGTGAAAAGTCTGTCTTATGATTTAAAAATAGATTTTTAACATTCCTTCGGTTCAAAGAAATATTTAATACTCTTCATGATGTTATTTCAATTTCTTGGTATAGTAATGTACGATGAGATTTATGTATTGTATATGAATCTATATACAAAAAGTACTTACAAAAATTAATTTAATATTATAACTTTTCTAATTTTTTAAAAAGTACTGAAATTATTTAATTTTAAATTAAATCAAGAAAAAAAATAAGAAGAAAGAAATGTGGTGAAATTTTTTATTAAATTCACAATTTTTGATTTATTAAAATTCCGTAACATTACTTTTTTCGATAAAAAATATTTTAAAAAGCAATAAAAATGAATTAATTTACATAAATATATTTTGTATCAAAATGGATATAAATTTTATTCTTTAATTATACATTAAATACATTATTCTTTTTAACGAGTGCTCAATCAACAGTGAAAAGTTTCATTTAGAAAAAGAATTAAGATCATTTTTCCATGAAAAATGTATTATTAAGACATTGTATAATTAATTATTACACATTTATATATGTATCAATTAAATTGCATATTCATCGAATTATAATACAAATTATAATATTTTCATTTAGAAACGTTTTTATTCTTATGGAATTCTCGCCTTGTATAACGCTAATGAATCTGTAAAACCAAGCGCAAAGTATCGCGATAATGGTCCATTTATCAAAATGTAAAGAACAGAATTTTCAACGTATATTATTTCTAGGATATAAAGGATATTATAGTTTTATTCATATTACTGGCGACGAGACAATGTTGTTTTTGCGTACGTATACGACCGCGACGTAGACCGCGTGCCGCGTTTGTAGCAAGCTCATCGCGCTATCATTTTCGCCCCGACACTCTAACCGGAAGGCAACCGAGTTAATTGCTTCGTGTAAGACGTTAATGTGTCGCGATAAGTATTACGACACGATATATATCAGAGAGATGAATCGTTCTCTTAATCATCGTTACTCGTCTATGTGACTGATTGACTCGCAAACATGCTGAGGCGCTGATCATTCATTGTGAAAAAGATACATCTCTTATGCAATTTATGCATAAAGAATAGAGCGAGGAAAAAATCGGAGTACTAATTTAACATCTCAGTTGCGATTTAACGATTTACTTAACGAAGATTATTTTTTGAAGGGTAATTAAACTTGAATGCGCCGCGCTTCGAATTCTTCGTTAATTCGGAAATAATTTAGCAATCGCTTTCGCATCGAGAAAACGAAGTAATATACGAACCGACGGATTGCGCAATTTATATGCGAATTGAGTGATTTAAGTAACGGAAGGCAGTGATACGTCGACCGTTTAATTGCATTTGTATCTCGTGGAATTTATGCGCTTGAATTATATACGTGTCTCGGGTATTTTTAGATGGTTCTCTCAGTTAGTTCAATTGGTTAGTGAATCGACTCACATTGTATTTGCACGGATTTGAATATTGTCGACGTTTGAATTTTTCGGTGAATTTAAGTTAACGGGAGAACGCCATAATATATCGTTTCCATTTCGGGAGTGTTTAATAAAGCTATCACACATGCACATCATGTTGAGACAATTAATTCACGTTACCGCGAATAATGAATTGTGCAGCGAAGGAACTTGGATGAGAAAAGAATGAGGACAGCCTGGGAGATATCAGATTCATTAGCGAGGCATCGTATCAGTGAGTCTCTTTCTCCATTAACTTAAAATGAGGTAATAGCTCTGTGAATATATCATGGTTAAATATAACATTTCATGGATTTATTGCCTTGAAATGGATGGGCTAAGACAAATTATTATAAATGTTTAACTCTGAATAGGTGTAATCGCTTGTCGATTACACCTATTCAGTTCATTATGCACATAAAAGTGTTCATGAAATAGAGCTTAAAATTATCGATGCATTGTATAATAGATTTTAATAGATAAAATAAAAAATAAGTGTGAAATTTTTGGTGACAACTAAATTTAATATTCTTAATATATTAAAATTCTAAGAAAAAATTTTAAATAATTGAAAATATGTAGTATGTAATATTAATTATCGTCAAAACGCAAAAATTTGTTATAAAAATAATCGTAAATTAAATTATGTGAATTTTACAATAAATTTTTTTTCCTTAAAAAATTGGATTGAATGTGCAACACAATCTAATAGATTGAGTAATACATCTATTAATCTATTTACATTCATATATCGATAACTTGATTTTATATTACTTGATACTTGAAAGTAAAGTATTTCCCTCCCATGGATACGACCTTGACGTGGTGGAAGGGCCTAGTACCTAGAGAATGTTATCCAAGCAAAACTCTTGTTCTGCTTGGATAACAATCCGGGGAAGCTAACGTATCCTCGTCGCCGATTTAATTGAATAAACGAACCGCAGCCGGTTTGTCGCGTTTGCTTCGGGAGTTCCGTTCAAGTAATCGGACTAAAAAACTTTTTCAAAACTTATTGAAAGAATATTCTTTCGCGAAAGAATTTTAGTGATAATTAGTCCGCGGGCGATTGTAGTTTATTATCCGCGTTTTTCGCGAGTGTCTTGTGCAATGGGAGTGTCTTGTGTAAGGAGGAAGTCTGAGAAGTCCCGGATGTTCTGAGAGGAGGTGGAGGTCTAACACTGAGAGAGACATCGAGTCTCGGCGGAGCAACTTTATGGTGAGTATCATCTCTTACCTGCATAAAGTTAGTCCTTTCCCATTTATTCTTATTATTATTTTATCTCGATTAATTAGAAATAATTAGAAAAAGAGATATCTAAAATGTTATAAAAGTTTATTCTTATTAAGATATTTTTCGGAAAATATTTAATTTTATTAGTGTCTCATTAGAAAGAAAAATTAGATGCGCGTAAGAATCATCTTTCGAAACGTCATATTAAACATTTTTTTTAATTTGAATCTTGTGTTTATATGTTACAGTATCATCGTAGCTGAATAACTCCGCCCGCTGCGCCTCGGATCGGTGAGTTAGAAATTTCTTTATTAAGGTCGAAAGTGGAAACTGCGATAGTTAGAATTATCTATAGCAATGCGCTCTTTCTAAGTGGCGCCTACGTGCCATACCTGCCATATCTTAGATACTGGCTACCGTTCTGACTGCTACAGGGTAATATTAAATCCTCGATGAAAAGGAACTTGCGCGAGCCAGTCGCGCGAGTCCTTAGATATCCTCTTTCCTTCGTCCCGCCCTCCAGCTATATAAGAGAGGGCGAATCTCCGTGATTGCCTGCCACTGAAAGGGATCATGACGGTTTTTTGTTTAATTTTCCGCTCGACCCCGGGGTTCGAGAAAGAAGGCGCGAAGTCGAATACCTATCCTCGGCGAGAAGAAAAAAAGAGAAAACGGGAGAAGAGAGAGAGAGAAAAAAGGAGGATCGAAAGATCGATACGCATCGCGCGTGACCGAAATCCAGGATGCAGCGAGACGAAGACGGCGTTTGGCAATTCCGATGATGTCCTGGGAGATTCCTGTTTCGAGACCTCGACGGCAAATAGCCCCCGCGCTGCAATTAGGCTGGCGCGTGTTTCTCCGTTTCTCATCGCCGACTGAATAGTTACGTAAGTTAGTTCGTGAGTAAGATAGCTGTTATGCAACATCGTCACAGCGGATACTTGGATTGCCGGTTAATCGATACGCGTCGCCTGTATGAAGACTCGACCGAGAAGTCGGAACGAATGGTCGCAGTATTCTTACGATATGTAAAATATCGTAATTCTCCTCCTCCACCTCCTTTCCCTCGATCTCTTCTCGCGACTAAGAAAAAGGAAAAGGAGGAACGAGACGAGTCGCCGCGGCGGGGTTGAACGTGCAACGGATGCTAAAAACTCGCAGAGTGAAGGGCTGCGTCGGTCGGGCGTCGGAAAGGGGTATCCAAGAAAGTTGCGAGTATCCAATCATAGAAGGATATTGTGGGATCATAACTCCGCTTGCCGCCGGCCCGTCGAAGTCCTGAAGGACTCTCCCTCTCACTACTTCATTCCCACCCCCCTCGGGCGTAGTCTACACCTAACGCTGACTCGGCGAGCAGCGATAGCAATTGTTTCGCGACCTCTCGTCATTTTCACGAAGCTACCCTCTTTAACTCAAAAAGAACTCCGTGCCGTTTTAGTTACATCCCTTAATTATTCTCGATTTTTTACAATTATTCTTTTATTCTTTATTCTTTAGTTATATTCCTAGTTTTAATTCTATTTTTTAGTTAAACTCTTCAACTACACCTCTGTGTTCTTTTTTCCTTCGTTAAAGTTACCTGCAAAGTAACACGTAGCATGTCTCGAGTTTTCACAGATTAATTTATAGTTTAATTATGATTAATTAGCTCTTTACAGAGGATAATTAAATTGAAGTAAGTAAAAGAGATAATTAGAGAAAAAAATACTAGTCGTCGATAATTATGTGTAATGTGTCGAGAATATATAACGTTACTCTTGTCATTTATTATACTCATACAAGAGATTTCAACAAATCTCTCGCGTGACACATTTTAATAAAATAAAACAGACTAGCATTCGTTGAAAAAATTGTGCATGCTACCGAGGGCGAAATTTAAAATATTGTAATGTAAGAAGCGGCATTTTGATACACGACTCATTCGTGATAGCAAGTCGCGCAGGTCGAGGTAGATTAGGAATTATAATATCGCGCACCCGGCGACGTTTCACCAAGCCCAGACACAAAGATAACTGACTGTCGGGCGATAAACAACGAAAAAAGAATATTAGCGAGTTAACACGCTAATGCAGCCGCGCCGTCCGCGCCGTTTGCTCTCCGCTTGCGGGACGCGGTCGCATAAAATGAATTAACGGATCAACGAGACGAAAGGAGAGAAGCTCGCAGCTGCGTTATGAAAGTGCGGCCGTTCGCCGGCGCGGTTGGGCGACGAAACACGCGGTTCCCTCGAATAATAAGGGATGAAATATGCACCTCGAGTTACCCCGAGCTGAGATGATACAACGCCCGGGACGAAGCCCGAGCGCACGGTTCCTCGTCTCGGGAAGGGATTTCCTTTCTTCGTAATCTTCCCCGCTTTCAATTAATTCTCGCTTCCTTAATGGTAAAAAAGTTAAAAAATAAATAAATTAAAAAGAAAGTTTGTTTATCTTATCGATTTCAGGGCAATATCAATTTTATTCTTACAAAATTTCGCAGCCTTCGAATCTTATTCCAAAAGAAAATTGTAAAAGAAATGTCCGAGTTGGATCTTCTCGTTTTAAATTGGCAAGCATAAGTGAATTTAATCGAACACGATTTAATGCTGAATCCGCTGTAGTTTGAAAATAATGATTTGAACAATTTATAAAACAACTGTCAAAGTAGCAATCTCTAGACGCGAAAACGTGTCTCGAGTTTGCCTGGGGCGAGTAAGCGGTCGTAATTAAAATTTGTCTGGGAGGAAATCACCCCGACTCTCGCAGTCGAGCGTAGACAGAAAACACGAGTTGGGGAGAGAGAGAGAGAGAGAGGGAAACACCTGAGGATGGCAGCGACTTCCACGGGATTTCCTACGGCGCCCGACTCTCGTCTGGTATCCAACAATCATCTCGCGTATCTTAATGCAGCATCGCGCTCGCGGGTGCGCCTTGATCTCGTTAAACTGTCGCAACTTTTCGAAACTGAATCGCCGTCGTCGAAACGGCGGAGAAAACTCGCGGCGGGACGAAGGTTTCGCAAGATGCGGCGCGAGAGCGATTTATCTGCGCGCGAAATGGACAAAGGGCCGCTGATAAATAACGAAGACAGATTCCTGCTGCGAAACTTTCTATTGAGATCGACGAGCATACGTCAGATGTATCTTTTATCTTTCACGTCGCAATAAGCGCGTGCTTTGAAGTTCTCGTTTTAAAACAATCGTAGTTCCGATGCTCGAAGTTGAAGATTCTAAAGAGAAGGGTCCAAAAGTTTAAAAATTGCCAGTCAAAAAGTCAGATTCGTCCATAAATCGCGTAGATTTCATAAATTACGAAACCTTAGGTATTCGTAAATTACAAATAATTTTAGCGTATGAACTATTTCCGATATCCACAAGAGCCTCGTGATATATATTTGCTACGTTTCCTCGATATCACTCCAGAACAGTTTATGCGACATCGTGAATGCATTCTGCGAATCGCGGGGCGAAACGTTAAGAAAAATCGCGTCGATCTCGCGCGCTTCGCAATGTATGCGGGATATACGCGCGATAAGAAGCTCCGCGAGACTTTCCTCGGTTTCATCGTCCGGGCCGGGGAGACTTTATTTCCTGGTGGGACGCACGGAGGGTACAAAATGGGTGCACGCTCACATACTCGGGGACGCTACGTATCCGCGGGTTAGTCGAAGTTGCGTCAATAAATCTCGCCTCGCCGGGATATTACTTAACGCACCGACGTTTCGACGCGCGATAAATCCCACCGTCGAATCGACGATGCACTTCGCATCCGTCGAATCGAATCCGCGGCCCGAGCGTGTCGATGCGAATCGTCCGCCGTATCGATCATCCCGGGCGAAACAACTGTCCGTTGCTCTTCACGCCTCGCCGCGTTTTCGGGGATTTTTCCCGGGATACGAACGCGGATGTGGAATGCCGTTTCTTCGACCGACGCTCGGAACGAGTTTACCGTACGCGAATCCAGATGCTGGAACGGATCTCGTTCGCGTTCGGAAATCAGAGTCTGACTGGGGAAAGTAACTTCAAATCTCTTTAATTACGGATGCACACGTATTTCGTGCAGTACCTAAGATACTTATGATTAAAGGTGAATACACACGTTAGCTGTATTCATCCTACTTTATTTCAAGATACATCTTCGCTGCATTTTATTTCTCGCATAGTAAAACATCGTAAATCGTCATTACGCTGCGTGCTTCACTGTAACAAGAAAGAAAAGCTCCTCTTTTGCTTCTGACAGCTTTTACCATAAAAGCGCCCGCGAATGTTCTCGGCGTGTAACTTGACGCAACTATTCATCCGTGCGCGGTCGAATTATTAAAATTATGAGCACGCCAAGAATATAAATCCGCGTAAGATACCTTTTCTTTCGGTGAAACATATAGAGGTGATTAAGGATGAGGGAAAGCCAAGGTGCGGCGCCATTGCGCCTTTAGAAGGGACACATACGTCGATTGACCCCGAGTCTCCCACAGGGTGCAATATACCGATCGACAGCATCGCCGCACCACGCCGCCGTCACCGCCGCCGCCACCCATTTCTGCCGATATATTCCCACAATAATCGACCGTAAGCCACCCCAAAATCCCACAGCCCGCGGCGCGCTCCAAATAAAGACAAACAAACCGCGCCAACCTACCCTAATTCCGTCGGATGCCGTTGCGGAAAGTCGGCCATCGGGCGGGAAGGGTGGAATTTTCGCCCGCTGGAATGCTCTGTATTTCGGATTATCCGCCGGACGTGGATAGAAGCTCAAAGCCGGGGAGTTCGCACAATGGATTATGCAATCTAGACAACGCTCGTAACAATCGAATCGCCCCGAAATAAAAAGGCGATATACGAAACGCGAAATTGATCGCGAAATAAAAATACGGACTGGCGATTGCGAGGCTATTATCCAGGAGCGATAAAAAGTAAATCTTTATTGAAAGAGACAAAATTGATAATACTGCATATTTTTTAAAAGCTGTGTGCGCATCTTAAGGTATCTTAATTAAGTTTAGAGTTTTGTTATTATCTTGACTCTCGTCACTGTTTTGGCCACGTCGACGACGTTGCGGATCAAAGTGTTGCGCCGTTGTCAGCGACGCGACGAGAAGCGTTATTCTTTCATCCCCCACGTTCTCGTTAATCATGCTCATTAGCCAGCGGGATCTAATTTCCATTCTTGTCGGAAACGCCAGGACGACCGAGAATTTTTACTTTGCCGGATCGAACAGTGGAAATTTGATCCCGGCCCGACTATCGGCCTTCTCTTAATTTCGCCAGCGTAGCGGATAATCAAAGCTCGAGAAAACTCGTCGTCGAGATATCGATGATACAGAATACGAGGAGTCTATGATAGCGAACGGCATATTGGCTTTTTCCGAGATACGTGGCTTTCAGGTGGATTAAGACGTCGTATTTCTTAGAAAATCTTTAGCACCTCTCGCGCCACGGCCGGCAAATCTCTCGATGGCGAACTAACGTTCGTATCTATCGCGTTAAATTATTTTATGATTTCGAAGCGTTATCGGGGTTCTGCGCAGTGTAAACAACGTAGATTAAACTTTAAATCGATTACACCTCGAAGGTAACACCCCCTCCAACGATGACAAATTGCTTTCGACGACGTGGTTGACTTACCCTAACGTGGAGCCGGGTATCGATGCGAGCGTTATCGATCGTCGTGATCAACCGCAAAATTCCCTTCCTTCCAATTCTTAATCGACGTGGGTTTGTGTCCGGAGTTTCTAATTGGCCTTCCCTTGGGTAAAGGCTGGCGAATGCACTCGAGGTAAAACGCGGTAAAATATTCAATCGATTCATCGTGCGCGTCGTACAAGCCGGGAGGCAGCCGGGCGAAACGATGCTCGAATAACGATCGCTCATCGTCAACTCGGAGGACACGTCCGACGATTTATGAGCCGTAAAAGTTTCGCGGAATTAATGTAGCCGTTTAACGATCCTCTGAGGTGCGAAGGCATCCCTTCGAATTTCGTGCCGCAGTGTATTATCGGAACTACTGTCGAAACTTCCGCGCGATCGCGTCTAATCCATATGCCGTACACCTACCATCCTTATTAGCATTCGTAAAAGACAATTGCGACCAAAGTAATGATGTTCCGTTCGAATACTAATTCCTGCATATTTTACATACGAAATAGCTTTGACGAGAAAAATTATTTAACGAGAAAGACTATTTGCCAAGGACGAATTACGAGATTACCATTGAAACAACCGATCCGAAGAGATTAGGCAGTAATGATAGATCGACGTGGTGAATGATAGAGTGGCGCAGATAATTTATTTGTTCGCGTATTTGAAGAGGTATCGATCTTAATCCCTAACTCCTCGGCAAACTTGGCTCCCACCGTTTGCATGCCGAAGAATTCGCTTCGAACCGATGGTAAAGTGCGGCAATTTGCCGAGCGACAAATTACTCGGGCTTACGCGATGGCGCTCTAACATGTCGCCGGGATGTGCTCCCGTGTCCCGACTTCACTCGCTTTCATTATTCCGCTAAAAGCCGGGTGAAAATAAGACGTGTTCATCCATCTTAATTCATGCGCCGCAACGTTTCCGCTACATTTGCAATATCCGCGTCCCGTTCGCCCCGGCGCGGCGCGCGGCGACGCGTTTCAGCCCCGAGCCAGCTGGCCGACTTTCACGTAATTGGAAACCGGGAGCGTCAATTTCGGGGGCCGCGGAAAGAAACGGCAGCTCCCGTAAGAGGC
This sequence comes from Tetramorium bicarinatum, assembly GCA_928718305.1. Lineage (NCBI taxonomy): Eukaryota > Metazoa > Arthropoda > Insecta > Hymenoptera > Formicidae > Tetramorium > Tetramorium bicarinatum. The sequence continues at coordinate 10,254,268 of OV788328.1, forward strand.
CATCCAATTTCAACTAGATTTCAACTAATGTCGCGCACCACCCACGCCTGATTCCTTATTAATGTACGCGCACGTGTCGCAAAACGCCGGGGAGACACACGCGCGGGCCAGAGCGAACGCGATAAAAGTTCCATTTCCCGCGCATTAATTCCGGCAAGGAAGCCTTTATGATGGCACAGCCGGAGTTCAGAATTCAATGGAACTTTTCAGACAATGGCGGCCGCCGACTTGTTCGAGGGTAGTTCGGTGATGCGGAAGCAAAGCAGATGAAAAAGAGGAGGATCGCGCAAGAGGCGAGGCGACGACGATGGTGTCGCAGGATTTAAGACAGTGGTGGTCTTAACTCTTTCGACGACTATCGGCCTTTCGAATTCATCCTTTCGCGTCTCTTTTATAAATAAAATGTATAAAATTCATTTTCACATTTTCCTCGCGCGTATATTTTTTGCAGAAATGAGAAGGAAGTTTTCTTATTTTTTGAATCGATAATCAATACCGTCGTATATCTATTCTTTTAAAAATCTAGCGTTCAGTCCGTGCTCCTTTAAATTGCGCATGAATCCAGCCCTGATTAAGAACCACTGACTTAAGGAGCGAAGGAAAAGGGGCGGGAAAGAGGCTGAGTGAGTACCGTGCGGCTAAAGTCTACCGACGGTCTTTGTACTTTCTCGTCTTGGCACCCCGAAGATTATTCATTCGGCCTCTTAATTCATTTATCTCTCGATACTCTGTGTTCCTCTTACGCTCGACCGCCGGCTTCTTCGAATACTCCGCGACGCGGTGGCTTTTAATTCTATAAAGTCGATAAATTGGAACCTTCCCGAATTATTATTCCAACGGGACGAATTATTCCGCCGGCAGAAAGGAGCGAGCAATTATTTCGATCTGTCCTCGATGTCGCAGTCCTCGATGTCGGATAAAGCGATACCGCGCGGTAAAGCACGGTTTGATCATTTTTAAATACTCGACTTTCTAAAGATTAAACTTCCTCGTGGTTTATCGGAGAACGGAGAATATATATTTTCGCGTATGTATGTATTTGTAATACCGGGTTTTACATAAAGAAAAGAAAGAAGCGAAAAGAAAGAGGAAACATTTATATAATTTAAATTAAGTAACAAAAATAGATGTAATAAATTACATTTTTAAAGAGAGAGAACTTGGAAAATATTATGCAATAATACTTAATATCACATGACATGATTAATATTACAGCTTGATATTTTTCTGAAATTCATAAGCTGCTTTGAATCACTAGGATTTAAAGCCATTATTTATCAAAATTGTATGTGACTCGAGAATAACTTAAATAGCACTACTTAAAAATAGTCTTATCGTCCTTTGAACTTTCTCGCGTTGAATCTCGCGATATTTCCCGCTTGATGTAGCTTTTATTTACCGACAAAATCATGCCGAGTAAGCCAGGAGGAAGCGACTTGAGGAGATTTAGCTCGCTTCGAAATCGGTCCTTTACAGGATACACGCATGTCTCGGTTAGGATTGGAAGTCGCAGGCGGATAAGAGATCGCAACCGCTCGCGAGAGAGAGAAGTAGGACAAAAAGCTCCGGACGAAACTACCTCCGAGCATCCAATATGTCTGTCCCGGGCTTCGATTTTCCTCCCGGTATCTGGGCCACGAAGGTTATTACACCGTGTTCTTCTATAACCGACCCGTGTCCTCCGGAGAGAACGTCATTATTACTGCCGGCCATCTTTCAGCGGCCCGATCGGACTGTCGTCATTCTGCTTACACTGGATAATAGAGTTTTTATCGCGAAAATGGAAAAGGTCACCTTTTTTCGCCAAGATTTCACATCGATTTCAAATCCGTCCCTTCACTTCCATGACGTTCAGTTTTATCGACGCCGCGTCCAGAAATTGGGAATGCACGCTATATGCACGTCTGGAATTTTTATTTCTCCACGCGTTTAATTCTGTCACGATTAATACGTCCTTATCAATTAAGAAGCACCGTGACGGAATGAGAAACGGGGCTAATTCCGGCCGCGGACACGAAAATCACGGGCAAAGCGGAAAAAAAACAAGTGCAGGATAAATTTCCGCGCGGCGGAAAACGGCGACGGGGGTGAAGGGGAGGGGGAGAAAAATATATCGCGTTCTCTCGTATGGTTGGCCCGGATTTGCGTATCGATTGCGAGTTGTTCCGATACGCCCGCACACACCGTTACGCCGCAATCCCCAGACATGCAGGCTCGCGTGCACGTACGCGTGAGTACACGTGCGCTTCGCCCTTCGGTACTCGAATACACGTGTACGCGTTACGCGGCTGTGCGCGAACGAGTGCCGGAAAAGTAGCAGCGTCGTTTTGTTTCTATCGTGCGCGATTAGCCGATCCTCGGAGCACCGTTGTCTACAAACTGCGTTTATTGGGTTTATCGGATCGGTAAGCCTGCCTGTTTGCTCGTCGGGTGAAACCCAAGAATAATGTTGCCGATCTGACCGACCGGTTTTCATTACGTTAACGTTTGCGACTGCTCCTTTCTCTCTCTTTCTCGCAGAGAGGTTTTTTTTTTTTTATTATCTCCTTTTCACCGCTCCTCCAGCGCCGGTATGCCCATTTGTGCGTTGCACCACTCTCGTTCAACAACGAGGCGGGATTCGTGCGTCTTCATCTTCGAATTCCGGCACGAGTGCACGAGAAATGCGGAATTTGCGGAATTTTTTAATTGCCGCACGCAATTATAAATTGAAGTGACGCGTGTCACTTGTCTTCCCGAAATTTTCCACATTATTCCCGACCGTAATTGCACCGTCCTCGCGCGGCGATTAATCGGGTTGAAAATCCCCACGAGCGTTCGCGTTAATTTCGCATTAAAACGTCACGATCATAAGGGAAACTTGGCGGTGCAAATATGGTCGTTTGAATATCTTAATTATGCAAATTTCCGCGGTTTGCGAAAGGGAATACGACAGGGGAATAGACGGGGGATAGCAAACGTTAGTTCGTATCAGTAGGTCGCGCGCAATTGCGAGCTAATCCTATTTTATTCCGAGTCACTTCAGCCGGCTCGAGCATGAAGCGCCAATATTTCCCCACGTCTGCGGGAACGGAGGAAAATGCTATGGTCTCGAAAATTGCAACGACGGTCGCGGGATTACAGCTGCAACCAGTGGCGGATCTGGCAAAGCCTGACAGTCACGGACGCGTAACGAAAACATTTTTATCCGACGGAATCTCCCCCGTAACTATCTTCGTACACGTTGCCGGCTCTTAATTTCTAAAAATACGCTATTATTCAGCCGCGTGAATTTATACGCTTAATTCCTAAAAATACTTGTGTGAAAATGATATTACTATTCACGCGTTTAACATTAAAATGTATTTTAAAATAAATGAGACTGGATCGATATGAATCTCAACAAATAGAAAAAAAGTATTATTTTTGGGATTTTATTATTATTTAATAATCTAATAATATTTCTGTGTTAAATTTTTAATATTCTTTCCAACTTTAAATTACGATTATATGTCGATTTTAAAAAAAACTTTTGGTGTTGAAATAATAAATCCACATATTTAAATTGATTAATAATTTTTTTTTAATGGAACTTTTGTCTATTTAAAATGTAATTTCTTTTGACTTGCTATCTTCCTCTAATTGTTCGTATAATTTTAATGACATAAAAAAAGATTTAGCAAAAATATATTTTTTGTTGCTGGTTATCGTATTACTAGAATAACTGCTTTTATTCTAGAATATAGCGCCCAGAAACTTTTATCTCCACAGTTAGGGAAACGCCTATGTGTACCACTGAACAGGCGACACAAGGAGCTGGACTGTGGCTAAAGAAAAGACTGAGACAGAGATATGATCGTCGCGCTTTTACTTACTTATCCTACTACTATCCTACTACTGCTCTCTTAGCTGCGCGCTGGGTTTCGAACCACGGACGCTGCCGCCGCATACCAAACTTTAGTAAGACTGGTGTTCAGTATGCGCGGCTATCGCAAGCCTCGCGAGTACCTCGTCTACATCCTAGCTTTTCTTTTTTTTTTTTTTCGTATTTTCTTTTTAATGTTGTATAATATTTTTTCTATATAAAAATTTGATAAAATCAATTAAATATTTTTTATTTTTAACTTCAAATAGAAAAAATTTTTTTATTCAGCCACGAATTAAAATAATAATTAAAATATAAATTATAATATATTTAATATTTTACAATATAAAAACCTAATTATATTTAATTACAGAATAAATTTAAATTTTTATTTAAATAAATTTGCAAAAAGAGAGCGGTTTATTAACAAAAGATTTATAATTCAAAAATCATTAATTTTTTCGATTATAAAATCGATCGTAAAAAATACTTTTTTGTTCAGCACAGTCTCAGTGACGCAAGATTGAAAATAAGATTGAATTTTATGAATACTTTATCTAGAACATCTATTTTTTTTCTGTGAAATATCAAAATGACGACGCAACGTCGCAAATTTTCATCTTGTTTCGCATTCGTTTAAATTATGATGGATCGTAATAAAAATCGAAGGCATCGTATGTGATAGCTTGCCTGTGAGCGGAATAAAGAAATATCTTACGTGCGCATATCTCCACCGGAAGCCATCATCGACGCATACTGCGTGCACGTGTGTACACACGTGTACGTACGCGACGGGATGCATCTTCCGACGATGTCTGCGGCGGCGTATCCTTCGTGGAAACGTCGGAAGCGACTCTCAGGGGGGTATCGGCGAAAAGACGTATCGAATTTATCACCCCGGCGAGACGCGCGGGGAGGATAGGATAGGTCGGCGTACGCGCAGCCACCAGCTATTTCGCGGGAGTGAATTTTCCTACACACAGCCGGTGTGTGTCTCCCGTCTCCTCGCCCGACGACAGAAAATGGCATTACGGTTATTCGATTTGTTTCTTCGCATACACCTTGATAACTCCCCGGACCGGAAACACCGCGAGATATTTCGTGAGCGCCGAGCGTCATGAATACAGACGACGACGACGACGACGACAACGAGGACGATCGAGACGCGTGCCTCGAATCGGCCGATGTCTCGTTTATTATTCGTTCACCGCGCGCCAAAACCGTGCCGGGGAACGTAGACGTGAGCTCCCGCCGTTTATTGCAAATATCGTTTTGTTAAAACGGAAAGAATATATATCTGAAGCGATAAAAGTTTCGATAATCGTTTAAAATTTTTCCAACAGAATTCTCGTCATTTTTTTGTTTAAACTTATCAAATGCGATTTGATTGATATTGACAATCTTGCACAGAAGTTTGTAAGTGTCAATAGTACTATAACAAATCTGAATCGAATTTTTAAATTGCTCTTTTCAACAATACATTATTCTTTCAAACGCGCAACCAGAGAATGCCCGTTTACAGCATTTAAACGGGGAAAAAGATGAAAGAGACAAAGGGCAAATGTCCGGGCAGTTACCAAAGACCCTTGTATAATGAAGATCCTCATAAAATTGAGCCTGTCTTTTAATTAGTACCAATCAATAATAGGCGCACAATATTCTACGAAACCTTATTAGAAACCCATTGTTATTAATAACACTCTCTTCATTACGGCCAGCCGCAACTATAAATTCAAGTTCCCTCCTCCTTGTCCATTAATTAAATAGGAAGAAACTCGCGGTAGGATGAGAGAAATTGGAAAACAAATGAGAAAGGTTAGACCATAAGCGATGGCCTTCGACCGGCCGAAAGCCTTGAGTGTTCGAGCCCTCAGGAAACCTGCGAATCGAATGGAACGCCGCAATAAATCTCGCGGCGATCGGCCGAAAAGTGAACCGCAAACGTTACGGCTTTAAGCTCGTCGTGATCGCTGAGCTTTCGAGACCCTTGTCGGGACGAGAGAAACGCTGGCCGCACCTATGGAAGACCAGTAGGGCTTAACAGAGGAGATCCAAAGCGTCTGACTAGCTGATTCCTATGATTCGCGAGAGTGTAGGTCCTCGTCAAAGTTTGCAGACATATGTCTGTACTTTTCTTGCCGAAATAAGTAATTTAAAATTGAGAATCATTTATTGTTTCAAATTTGAGAGAATTTTATAAAATTCTAATTATTTATAACATCTTGTCTCATATCGATCTCAATTGTTAATTTTTAATTCTCCTTAATAGCAACTGTATCATTATTAAAATCGACTTATTCAATATTTAAATAAAAATAATATGACTGAGAGACGGATAACTTGCATAAAGCAAATTGAGCTCTCCATAAATGACGCGCGTTCTCGCCGAGTTCTCACCGCAATTTAATTCGCAGAGGTTTAATCTAGCCAAAGTAGGCATGAAAGCCGTAGTCCCATTGTCTCTTCAGGTACGCGAGTCCATTATTTATCAAGTAATGTACTCTCGCGAGGACGAGGCTGAGACGAATAGGTGGGCGGATAGGTAGGTAAATCTCTCGCAACGAGGCGCATCAGGGAACGCCGTTCGTCTGATGAATGTTTCAGGAATGTAGTTCGAGGCGCGAGGGTTTAAGTAAACTGCCGCTTACCCCTCTCGGGATGGATGGCCCGTCCGTGTATCGAGGCTATTAGACGGAAAACCAATCGCCGGCCGGATTATCTCGTCGGAAAAACGCAGAATGGTCTTGCGTCCAGCGACATTGAAAGGCCATTTCTGCCGTCTATCAGCCCGTCATTTGTTCAGCCCGCCCCTTATCCGAGATCTGAGAAGGGGTTGCTTAACCGTCCGCGACTCACTCGTCCGTGAAGGAAACGCTTGAGAAATATATGAGAATCGCATCACCGAATGGATCAGTATAGACCAGTATAAAGTCTCCAGCTAGGAATACGATCCTAGTATCGGGACGATAGGGTCGAATCTCTCTTGTGAAACGGCTGAAGTGGTCGCTCTTCGGGCCCGGCTTTCAAGAAAATTTCGTTTCTTCCCACCCGACTCTATTTCGCCTGATTTTATCGTCCGCTAATCTAAATTTATTTTCTATCAACTTGTCGCTGCACACTGCGTGAGAGAATTTAAAATAGAGAATACAGCGAATTATCTATAAAAAGAATGAGAGAGATCTTCTCGAAAAAAAAGTGCTAATTTGGAATTTTTTGTTAGACTTTGAAATATATACATACGGTTTCAATGAATCAGCTTTGCGTTTGATAAATTTCCTACCTCTCCGCGTATTTTAATAAGATTACAATTACGGTTACATTACGATATTGATGCGGTTCGCTAAATCCGCAGGTAGTAGAAGCACTTTGAATTAAACCATCCGGGTTAGCAATTCTCTATTCCTTTCCAGATTACAGACCTATCTGTGGCATAGACGAGTAGACAACATTTAGTCAACCGGAGTTACCGCTAACGAACGTTAGTGCAATCAGCTCCTAGAAAGGACTCTTAATTAACTACGGCTGTGACACTACTAACGCGGCTTAACTCCCTTAAGTTCGCCGGACTTGGATATATTGATCCTACGATCCATGAATTTCTAGTGACAGGCCTTTGTTTGTTCTATAATTACATGAATAGATACTTCACATTGTGAAGTATTGTAATTAAAGCCACGTGCAAAAAGAAATTTTTATTACACCCGTTTTCTTGTAATAATCTGCATTGTTTCAAATTAAAAAGGTCTTTCGCGAAATATATGCAACATAGACACATCTGTCGACTTTGGATCAAGGGTTTTATAATTTTAAGAGTACTTTAATAAAATAATTTTATATATTATTGAATTATTAAGCTAAAAACGATTATTAGATATATTTTAACTAGACTGTCGTTCTCGTAATCTTGCGAAATGTCTGACTGTCGCTCAGACTTCTCGCACATGTAGGAAGCCGTGAAGCAAAACGGAAGTCATCCCGGTAAAGCTGGAATAGAACTACCTGTCGCGAACGGGAGTCCCTTCGCACGGATGTGAGGTACAAGCGTGAAGCAGCAGATACGCGCGTGTAGGAGAAAAGCAACGAGGACGGCCCATCCCGGTCAAATGGAGGCACTCCTAGACGAGAGGAGAATTCCTTTGAAGTCGATCGAGCACAGGGAACACGGGAGACCCGCTCGCTCTCGAGAAACGCGCGTATCGGGAGAGTTCGGGCGCGGCGCGGCCCGGAACGTCAAAGGGCAAAGGGGAATGTAAAAAGTCTTTAATCAACGGCTCGTTTTTTCGTTGCTCGTCGATTCGAACTTGGTCGCTATTCCATCTCGAGTCCCGCATCATTCTTGCTCTTTCAGGTCCCAATACCGGTAGCGCGAATTTTTGTATTTCAAATTTCCTCGTGGAACAGGGAGAAAGAAAAAACGGGGACAAAAATACGAAAGAGGGACATGCATGTGCGTCCGAGCGATATAAAATTATTTTTCTGAGAATGAGTAATCGGTGCTGAAACGCGCATCGGAAACCAAAAAACTTTTATCGTTATGAGAATACGCCAACTCCTTAAATGTTTGCTCTTCAAATTTATCTTTTTCTTCCTTGTTGCATTTTAAGCTTTAACCTGGCAATCGTACCCCCGCGAAATTTTCCCCGTGAAATATGTAAAGAAAACTTTGCTGACGCATGACATAGCATTTATTTCAAGCGAGTGGTTCATTTCTCGTAAACTGTCGTCCCTAGGCCAGATTTTTCGGAGCACCGTAAGCCCTTTGCGACTGGGCGGTATGCCAGCGCAAAATACGTTGACCGAGAAAAGTTTGAAGCAGTGGACTAACATTGAAAATTTTAGAGGAAATGTAATCTACAGAGCCAACAGCAGTCGAATGTAAAGAATAACGAGTGCAGTCTAAGAAGCACACACACATATATATATATATATATATATATATATATATATATATATATATATATATATATATAAAGGAACAAAGAGGAAGAAAAAAAAGATATCCCGCGGATTAGGAGAAGCCGTGGACGTATCTTTCCGTCGGCCCTCGCAATCTCGAGTGCTCGCTGGGTCAAGATAAATCAAGAGTAATCTCGCCATTAATATGTCACGCTCGAAATAACATGTCGCGTGTCTATGTACGGCCGTACGTATGTACGATGTTGGCCGAGCTTTAATATTGGGAAAAGTCGCGAGAGGAAAATCTCTTCCCAGATAGGTGTGTGTCCTGTCCTGGTGAGAGTGCTCTCGCTCGCTCGCTCCTGCCGGGCGTTGAGGAAACGTTAAATATGACCGGGGAGAGGATCTGTTTACACTGCCCTCGTGCGCTCAGTGAGCGAGGTGAGACAACATTTACCTTAGTCGGCGGAGCGAGAGCCGTCTTCTCGGCTATAGGGCCGTGGGACTACATCGTCCCTCGACTTCTTTGAGGCGACGGCGACGGCGGCGGCAGCGGCTGTAAGGATGATGGATGCAGTCTCAATTTCCCACTCCGCCCCTTTAGCCGTCCGGAGCCGCTGCCGTAGGGGAAGAAAGCGTCCGTCCGATGTGCCGTGCCGTTTCGATCGCGAATCTCGATTCGACGATTTCGATTAACGGCCCGGCAAAGGAAGGACGTGAATCAAACGAAACAAACATGCCGTCAGAATCGGTCGCTGGGATTTTCCGCATTTTCCCGACGGTGGAATTGTGCTGGCGGGTCGATCGAGAAACGTCGAATGGGACACGCGGATGGAGGTGATATGTCACACTCTTGAGATCCCGGCACGAGTCTCGTATTTCTTCGCATTGCGAACGTACTAAAGATCAATCTCAAAACTTATAAGAAGATAGGAAATAGGAAGATATGTGATCGTTTATCTACTGCTTTATCAATTGTCAAGTATCAATTTTATATTTTCAACTCCCAAATTATAACGCACATTTAGGTGACGTCGTGTTTAAACTGCGAATTCCGTAACAGAAATTAATTGACGATAAAATAAAAATTATACACGAGACGATTTAATTTAACGTACCCTCGCAATACGCGAGAAAGAATTCTCTCTCTTTCTTTTTCTCAAACAGAAAACCTGTTTCTGTTATTGTGTAAAAAAAAAGGGACAAATATGGTTTCATGAGATCCTTGTGCTACGCACACTTTCGCTACGCTACTGCAGTAGCTACGCTTCTGCCTGGGGCTAATTAATTAACTGCAAAAGCTACGGGCTATGCATGCCCTTTAGGAAAAACCTGCACTTCCTGCGCGAGAAGAGGACAAAGGCCGCGGCGGTTTGACCGAGAAACCACCGGCCGCAGAATTTATTCCCTACCGGCAAAGTGCACCGGAAAAGCACATTCCCAAGCGAACCGACGAAGGTGTGCGTAATGTAACGGTGCACAATTAGCATTAGATATCTCCGTCCCTTCGAGCATGTTTCGATCGGTAACGAGACAAAAGTTGCAGAGCTCTTCAAAGGATCGTCTTTGCGACGCGAAAACATTTTCACGGCGAAATTTGCGTACATAGGGATCACACTAGAGAAAAAACGCATCTGGTTATCGTCCCCCGTTAAAACGCCGAATTGAAATTGCCAAATTGCCGGCAAAGAAACGAGCGCAATGCGCAATAGTATAGAAATATCGGCATCACTAAGATTTTTTTCTAGCAAATTGCGTTAATCTTTCTTCGATAAAAAAATCTTTCTTTTATTTAGTAAAGATTTTAATAACTTGGATAGGATTTTAATTGATTTTAACTAAAGTTTTTTTTACAAAAGAAACAAGTTTCTTAATGAAAATTTAACATACATTTAGTTGCAGCAATACTTTCGCATGAGAAATTAACTTGGTTCTCAATTTTCGTCATGTAAATTTTTCTAATTGAGTTTTCTCCACCGTCCCGAGGTCCAGTTGCCTCATTCAAGAGTGCAGCGAAATATTTAATACGATGCGAACTCGCACAAGGATTTTGCACAAAGGAATTTCGACGCGCGTACGTAACGTTAACGTTTGAGACGGAGCTGACACGCGAATTTAAAATACGCTGCACGGTCGTCGCCCGGTGTCTGACATGTGTATAGTGCATTTCACGTCTTCGCGTAGACAAACGATGGCAGGTGAATTCCGCGGGCACCTTTCGCACGTCAGAAAATTTCAAAGCGCGCGAGTACGCCGTAGAAGATAAATCGTGCCGACGGGAGCAACATAATGAAAGTGCAAGCGCGCGCGTCGAATTTCAATGTTCGGTCGCTCGAAATGAGTCTATCATCGACGGTGTTGCTGACCTCGTAAATTCCCCGTATGCCATGCACAGACTGGAAGGCAGTTCCGAAATGACATCCGATTTCCGTTTCGCGGGTAACTGATTTCATTTGGATTCGTGCGATCGTACTCGGAAACATAATTCTCCAAATATGAAATAAAAACCAGCATTTATATATTTCAAGTCCATCTTAAATAATATCTTCAGATGCTAATACGATGTGACTGGTTTACAATATCTTAAGATTATACATAAGAAAGTTTTAAATATAAGAATAAACTATGAATACCAAAGATTCTATTTCTGCATGCTTATTCCCAATACGATTGTATTTATAAATAAGTCTGTCTGCATGTATTTATGTCATTGAGTGTGTTAAAATCCAACAAGTGTTTGCGCTCGGCGATCGTTTAAAATTCTCGTTACCGCGACATCCCTAAAGCGAGACTCGTAGAACAGCAATTTTCCGTTTTAACGTCGGGAACGGCTAGAGGAGAGTTACATCCTTCCCCTGATACCGCCGCGGCGGGATTAAAATCGCGTCAAAAATTCATGAAGTTCGATCACGAGGAACTCCCCAACCCCCTTGCCGACGTTACGGCTTTCTCGGGGCGGAAGAACACGCGACTGACTTTCTATGCTTCGGTTTCTTGCTCGTCGGAGCTTCGATTTGATCTTGGCACGAAATCGAGAGCAGGAGGAAGGAAGGAGAGGTAGGAGAGTAAGGCGAAAAGAGAAGCTCCTCGCGGATGTTGGCGAAAATCGTGGTGGTGGAGAGACGAGGGATGGAAAGACATCCTTATACATTAAATCGTGCTTCCCTTCCTCCTCCGATTCAGCCCGCTCGCGCCCTTTCTCTCCTTCTCCTTTATATGCAACTCTCGTAGCGGGCGCATTGTAAGCTCCGGCTTGGTTATTCCTCCCCGGGGAGCAATATACCCCACTTCGAAAGAAAATATTCTTAGACGCTTTGTAATATTTCTTTCATCCCTCATCCGTGGAAATGCAGAGATCGACGTATCTTTCGAAACGCGACGTAGCTTTTTGATTCGCGAAGTATTACATATGGCGTGATCGTATCGCCGGTCGGAGGCGATGACGAACTGACGAGAAAAGAGAAGCGGGAAGGAGCGAAATTTGCTTTCGCGGAACTTCAATTTCGCATTTTCCTCGTGCCGACGTGTGTCACGGTGCCGTGCACAATACAACTAGGGAAATAAATGAAAGAAATGATTCCTAAATTCGACATAAATCTCAATATATTATAACATATTATTTTTTTTATTTGGATTAGCGCGATTTCCGAGAGGTTCGTTATCGATAGAATTTCTATCAGACGAGATTTCTCTAACGTTTATATAAACATACCTTTTTTTGTTCATGTACTCAGTACTGCATATAAAAGTGCAAAAAAAAGAATATTTATATTACAGCGAAAGTCGTTTATTATAAGAAGCGAAGTTCCGGTTCCATCTCCGTAAACTTTGCATCGTTTCACCTGCCACTTCGTTCTTCCTTACGAGGCTATGGAATCCTGAATCGCCTCTTCTTATTCTATCGACGATATCGTCCTCGACGTCAACGAGAAATACCTTATTTTTCTTCTCTTTTTTTTTATGAATTTCTTTCTCCGGCGCATGACCCAATATGGAGTTAGGTTTGTCTATTGTGCGTGAACATTTTAATCGGTTGGCGCGTGCAGCACCTTGTTCAATTCCATAGCATTGTAGTGTTTTTTTCGCGTTCTCCCCAAACCACAACGACACAATGACGATAGAGCATCTCTCGCTCTCTCTCTCTCTCTTTTACAGTACGTTTCCTTTAATTCGCCTGCAGCTGGATTATTAACAGCGAATTATTTTTGCTCAGCTGTTCATTCATTTACACAGCAATTAGTTATGCCGTGTTTATGAAACATTCGTCAAAGAACATTTAATTGTAACACCATTCTGTTATATATTTTATATTTTATTACCCTATATATAATATTTTACGCTATTCTGTCTCTTACTGAATTTGAAAATATTATTATCCAATTATCAAATTGATAGTAATTAATTGCATTAATAAATCGCATGATGATTGTGGGAAATTATTATCGGTAGATTAACTCCGTTAAATTGCTCATTTATTCATGCGACGAGTGTTTATTTTATTTTAATGTATATGTGACGATAAAGACACTAAACAGAACAAGTACAGTAAAAGAAGTATAGATTAACGTTCTACGTCTCTAAAAAAATAACTGTTAAATTGTATATTCCCTACAAATTATAAAAACATTTATTGACTCAGGTAATGTAAATTGCAGCATTGTAAACGTTCTCGCGACACTCTTGAATATTATAACTGACACTCTCGACGTTCTAACATCATTCTCGTGACGAGAATTAGGCGCCGAAGTTTGATAAAATTCGATGATAGGGATCGACGCGCCGAAAGAAACGCGGTAGCGATTTGCCAGGAAATTCCAATTTAAAGTAACTTTGCTCCTTACGTGAAATCGATGTTTATCCCTTATCGACACTTTGAAAGGTCCCGGATAGACTGCAAACACCCTAAGTCAGCAGAGTACGCGGAGACGAGGGGGGGATGGATAGCGGTGGCATGAACAAAAGCTTGAGGCGAGAGCGAGAACGAGGTGAAGGACTCCGCGGAGGAGCGAGGATAATGGACGAACTAGCGAACTGCAACAAAATTCCAATTTGAAGAAAGTTTACTCTTCGTACGAGGAAGGGAGAGAGAGAGAGAGAGAGAGAAAGAGGGGGGCGGGTGTCGCTCGGTCGTTGCACCATTGTAAAGTGGCGCGGGGTATAATGCTCGGGATCCGTGGTGTAGAAGGGCCGGTTACGAGAGACCAACGTCGCAATTTGGAAACAACAATGAGAAACGAGCGGAAACGAAAAAAGGAGACGCCGAGAGAGGGGAAAAAAGGGGGGAGGGAGGAAGAAGATATATCGTCGCGATGTGATAAAAGCCGGGACATGACATTTTCTGCTTCTCGAGACAAATCGTATAGAATTCGCCAGACTTTTATTCGGCGGAAGGATTTACTTGGAAAGTGTCCCGAAAGCACGTAACTCGGGTTTCCCGCGAGTTTTCGCGCGAAAGTAATGACTTGAACGCCAAATAATTTCCTTCCTGATATAAATTAATACTAATTTTTAGGGAAATACTTTGTACTTAAATCATTAGGCAAATTGATTCTGCGTTCAATATTTTAAGATTTTTTTAAAAATAAAAGTTTATATTAATGTAACTAATGGTGCTATTAATTGTTAACATTGTAATCTGCGCGATCTTTGCATACTCGCCTCGGCATATTCGTCGGCACCGACGCGCGAAAATTGGGCCCTCATAAACAACGCCATCGAGCGAACGACCGAAATTCCGATAGGGCGCAACTTGAGCAACTTCAACTTCAACTTCGGTGACGGCCGGATCGATGCCCGCTCGTTATCGACACTTTAAAACGCCCGGCGAGATACAGCCGGGTGCCGATCAATCTACGACGCTAGATAGAGGAAAGGGGGTAAAACATGTACGCTGCGGGAGCTGCGAAGGGATGGCGGTGGGATGATGCCGAGAGAATGGACTTCGCTGGAGAACGAGGGTAATGGACGAAGCGACGAACTGCGACGAAATTCCCAGGCAGTTTGGTGAAGGGCGAGGAGGGATGAGGGGGGAGAACGTTCAAAACCCCGGGATGATACCTGGGGCCGATCGAGTGTCCGGGTACGATTGATTCGTCGACGCCGATTGGCCGTCTCGAGATTACCGAGGCCCTGTAATTGAGCCGCCGTTACCCTGCAAAGGAGGGGGTGAAACGGACGGGGGAACGACAGGTGAGAGACTGTGCCGCCGGTAATCGGCACCCCTGCGGCCTGTGTGCACCCCCTTCCTACGAATCCCAGATAATTCTCGCGCGTCGTTCCGACACGACGCTCGAAAGCCGCCGGCACGAAGTTACGAGCTTGCGGCTTCTCTTCCTCCCTTCCCTTCCCTCTTTCTCTCTGTTTCCCTCTGACGAGACTTGTCGAACTGAGAAAACTCCCTCCCGGAGTTGCAGTTGCCTCTCAGTCCCTTTAATCATCGATACGGAAGTAGGTCCCGCGGGAAGTTGATCTGTATAACCACCTTATCACTAATTTGGTTCTGACAACATCGGCTGTCGTCAATCATGTACGTGAAAATACAGCGTGAGAAACGATACAAAATATTTCTTTTTATATACATTTTTATCTTTGCAACAGCAAAGATAAGATTTCTTGTTAAGGCAAATAATGATAACGAGTAAGATATTCATATTTAGCGTTAATTAAAAATATTAATTTTTTATCGCATCTCACTATTGTATCTGAAAAATATTTAATATATGCAAACATATAAAAAAATTAAGAACCAAAAGTAGGTGTCAAGTGAAATTTATTATTTTATAAATAATTAGAATTATCTGATCTTAATCATTACAATTCGACATGGCTGAAGAGGATTCTGTATAATCAAAGTTTTAATATTTCATATAATTTTTTTTCTTTGTTATGAAATATATATGTAAGTTTTACTTGACATTTCTCCTACTTATTTCGCTCGTTTTGGCCATTAATTTTTCTTGCTCTACTTTGCATACACCAATTGATCTTTAATCCAATTTTTTATGTGCAAACATATTTGAACGCAAATAATTCAAAGATATTGAACATGTAACGTTCGCAGGTTAAATTTTTTACGAAAGTCCTCAGCAATAATAAAGTTGTTATTATAGAACGATGTAGAACAATCGTTACAACAAAAATAATTTTACATTACATGTTCAGTAAAATATTGATATCGCGCCGTGCCGTCGCGATTTGATTACCAAGTAATCGCCTAGTCAGCCAGTCTCACGTGCTGGTCCTGTAGGAATTAAATAGAATCCTGCTTGCCAAGGAAGTATCCTTCGGTTGATGCACGCTGTGCGCGGATTGTCCCGGGGGATAAGTGAATGGGAAAAGAGCGAGTCTCCATTCCGGCAGCGAAGTTTCTTGCCGAAGGAGTTTAGCAAGAAATCAAGCCGCCAGACAGTGACAAGGGAAAGGGTTGCTGGTTCTTGGGGAGGAAGGAGAATGTGGGAGGAGAACAAGGGGGAACGCGGGCGTAAGAAACAGGAGGGTACGATGCTGCACCATTGGCGCCGGCGGGTTGCAACGCGAAAGAGAAATCGTTCGCACTCGAGGAACCGACGTGCGGAACTTTATCGCCGGAAATGTGCCACCGGAAAGGATCTCCGAATCTCCGATCGATAAAGGCACTAAACTACGAACGAACAGAACGGGGGACTTACGTAGTCGAGAAATGGTTGATCGATAATAGGAACAGCGCGGATTGTAATTACTTTAAAATTATAATTATATCGTGGTCAATTATTCGGCTTTCATTGTCGCGAATCGGCAATTGCGGTCGATAAAATTTAACTGGTTTAAAATTATAATTTTATTTTAGTATAATTAATTCGATTTGGCCGTTATTGATTAATAATTATTATTATCTTCGTTTGCAACGTGTTGCCTTAATTAATTTATTTATCTCAATCAGTGTTTAAATACATATAAAAAAAACGTACATAAAACATTTAATACATTAGAAAAAAAAAGAGTTTAGTAAAACTTGGTAAAAGAAAGAAACTTAAAGAGATTTATTATCGTAACACTGCATGTAATTTATTTTTACGATGTAGAAATATTATGAATTAAGACTTGACGCTCTTACAATTATGGAGAACGCATATCCTTTCGCGATCGATCAAGCACATCCTCCGATAACCGATTGATTTATTACTTAAATAGTAACACGTGCGAGTGTATTGACAATTCAGTGTGCTGTCAATAGCGACTGCTTTCACAATTAATTGAGCAATGCCAATGTTAATCGAGTGAAATATGTGCGGCTCACTGATTAAGCTAGTCCGCAAATTGAGTGTCCGCAACTATAACCACCATAATTGCGAACTTATTTGACATTATTATAAATTGCTTTAGAATATAAAATATCGTAGCGCCATTCCGATCTACGCGACGGGATATGATCGTAAAACGGCATATTTTGCATTACGAAAAAACTACCAAAGAAGGAAAAAAACACGGAAACTAAGGTATGAGAAAATAAACTTCCTCCCAAAATTCTCCCATTAGCTGACATTTAGTAAGCCATATAATTCGCTTTTAGGAATATTTTTCCCGTTTATCCCCGGAGCGGAAGGGCGAGAGGGAGGAAAGGGCGAGGTAAAAGGGAGTAAAAAGTCGCTGCCAATATCCTAAGTACCTTATCGGCGAATGGAAAATGAATCCACCGACATTCCACGGGGGCGACAACGTATGGCCCCCGCCGTCATAAATCCAGCACTTCCGGCCCGCAGCGGAAAGTAATATTGAAGTTCGCGTCGCGCACGACCAGCGCGAGCTGCGTCTTTCCCTTTTTTTTCGCGGCGCGGCTTCGCGCCGAGGCTCGTAACCCGCCGCCAATCCCATCCACGTCACCCCTTTTCCCGTATGATACGCGATATATCGGCGCGAAAATGGCACTCAGAGCGCCGCGAATTTCTTTATACGGACAATACGACGCAACTCGGGCGCAAGCGTATCGTATTCCACGTCGCGAGAGCACATTGCGAGTATATTCATCGTCAAAAAAAAAATCTGTTGCGTGCAATTACGGGATAACGAGAAACATAAAACAGATTTTAATCACAAGCGCAAAATTACGCATTATTAAAAGTAAAATAGAGTTTATACATAGAGTATAAAAAGTTTAGAATTAACTATTTGATAATTAAATAATTGAATGAGAAAAATTGCGCGACTTTTGGCGCAACAGCGAGTTCGTTGCTCAACATTCGTCAGTGTGAATCTGTATACACCAATACAATCTGTATGCACCAAGTATGTCGACGCGTCAAAGTTCATAATTTGTCATAAACTATTTACTCAAAATTTGACCGTGACAGCTTTAAAATCCGGCTTAAACGTTCAAGGGCTTTCTAATCGCGCTTTCCGGACATAAGCCAAGTTTGACTGGAGAACACAAGATCAACGACGATCCCCTTCTAAGCCGCCGTAGGCGAGGTGCGCGAGGGCAAATATTGCGCGTTAATTAAAGATACGTGACAGGTATAACGTGTACGTGTGTACGTGCCTCTGTATATGCGCGATATCGTTTAAGATATAAAATTATCATCGCGCGGTAAACGCGACACTCGGTCCGCTCGAGGTAATAAATGTTCCCGCGCTAAGCTCAGCAAGTAATTACAGTGTACTTCCTGCTTCGCAGTGATATACCTATGCTAATACAGTGTGCGGTGGCAATTAAAGAGCCATTCCAGCGAGAGCATCCATTAAAATCGTACGAGATACTTGGGTCTCAAGTAAATTATATCAGGCGTCTCGAAGGACGCCTACAGCTTATAGCTTAATATTATCAATCTGTTAATAATTAAACTTGAAGCCTAGCGATCGCAGTTTGTTAATTAGCGAAGAAACTTAGATTACACGTAACATATTTTCAGAAACACAAGAGTATCACATTCTCTTTTCCTTGGAGAAAAGTAGAATGTCTTCGCGTAGAATCGAAATGCTTATACTTTTACGTTATGTATAGAATGTGTGTAAATTTTTAACGATCATGTTTGGAATGTCACGCCGACACGTATCGCGTCGACAGCGATTCGCCTAATTTTATCCAGCTCGCTAGATTTGTTTTCAAGCGTGAGAAACGGTAAAAAGTCATTGCACGTTCCTGCCACTCGAGAGGAGACACGGTTTCAGAGACATCGGGGATGGATACGAGGCACGGAGCAGTCGGCCCTTGAAAGCCTGCTGCAAATATAGAGCAAGTGTACTTCGGTCCGAGAGAAAGACCGTGGGCGCTCGAGTATCCTATCTAACGGCGAGGATCTATATACAGGAAGACAAAATCGATGCCGCCCGACAGGGACACACTGGGTCGAATTCCGCGACAACTAACAATAAGTGGGATGGAAAGAAGTATATCCTAAACAGAATTTCGTTAATACTACTTCACTAGCAATCTATTCTTGTACTTTATTCATTAAAAAAATATAAAAAAACACGAGAGAAATTTAAAGCGCCATGAAAAATTAAATATTACTTATATTTTACTTATTTATTCAAATTTTTAGCTGAATTTTTATAACGTGTACATGAGAGAGATACATAAAATGTTGCATGTATATGTACAAAAATGTTCGGATTATAAATTTTATAAAAATAAGAAGAAAAACATTTTTCTGTTACTTTAAATATGCTTCGTGCGTGGATTAGAATTTCAAATAATTCTCAAAATACAATATAATGTAGTGCATATGGGATTCTTGCATTATAATATACACAAAATATTTCAAAACAGTGGAGGAAAAGCTATTCCGTTGGGACTGTCCATAATAAAAAATAAAATCGATACGGCAGCGGTGGCACGAATGGAAAATTTGCCTACGGAGGGCAACACACGCGACGAAATATTGTTATATATATTTCACAATATATTCCTGGAATATATGGACTTTTAGATGTGAGAGCAATATTTCCGGAAAAAAAAAATACGTGCGTACAAAGCGAGCTCGCGAATATGAAGTTTTGCATCTGCATCACATATTGTGTCAAACAACGAAACAGAATCACCATCATAAACGAAAATATCGTTAGTTGGTCTCGTTTTGCGAAAATACGATCCGTCGGTGCTCCCACGCTTTATTAATTCGGTCTTGTGTCATGATGGGCGAATTGCGGCTTTTCATTTTCCGGCATTCGTGTCGTTCGTCGAGACGAGAAACGCTATATATATATAATATTAACAAAAAAAGAGAGAGAGAGAGAGAGAGAAAACCGGACGCACATTTTTATCGCGTCGTCTATCCCGAATCGCTCTCGTCCGAGCGGCAGATGATTTTTTATAAGCGGCGCAATCAGGCGCTAATGATCGCCCTGCGCCCGGATCGTTCTCATCCGGGATCAATCGATCGATCGATCGATCATTCGCGGCCACCGCCGAAACGCCGCGCGTCGCCCAAGCTAATTCGTCTGTCGCGTAATTAGCTTCGTTTATCGGCCAGTGCCGCGTTCGTTCCCGACCCGTGTTACCAGGCGTGGGTGTAATCCCGGCTGCCGCCGGTGCAAACAATTAACGTTGTTCCCGGTAACTCCGGCGTGATTACCGCAATTTTCGCATGCCGATAC
The DNA here is from genome assembly GCA_928718305.1 of Tetramorium bicarinatum. Taxonomy (NCBI): domain Eukaryota; kingdom Metazoa; phylum Arthropoda; class Insecta; order Hymenoptera; family Formicidae; genus Tetramorium; species Tetramorium bicarinatum. The sequence goes on from OV788328.1 coordinate 10,274,579, forward strand.
TTCGTCGGTAGGTCGGCCCGCGGCGGACGGCGTTACGATAATTTCGTCGCGGAAACGCGCGCGCCGAAGCGCGCCGGAAGTCTCATTTAGCGTTACGTTCAGCTTATCGGTCAGAGGACCATCGGCTTATCATCGCGCGTTATAATTCTCGCCGGGGCCATACCGAGCTCCAATTTGTCGAAGCAAAACGCGCATTAACGTCGTAAGCCGTAAACCAAGCGAGGCTGGAACGACCCCGGGGGAACTTAACAAAGAGGAAACGGTATGAGAATGGAAAAAAAAAATCTCGGAGATACGGGGAGTAATAAAAGTAGGAAAAGCGCCGATATTTCGAACGGCCTAGGCCGTCGAAGTTTAACGAGTAACGCCGGGGATAATGGAAGGGATCTTTTATTATGTTCCTCTATTCGTTCGCGGACGGTTAATGGATGACCCGAGAATGGCTATTTTTGCGAAAGATTCCGCGTGCCGGAAATACATTGTGCGGGCCGTGAAACGTGTAAGGTGAAGTAGTAGTAGAGAGAAAGGAGGAGAAGTTTATTATGTCTCGGAAAGGGAGGGAAGATAGGTGTCCCTTGCGACGGAAAGCAGAAGTTGACAAAAACTTGGCCATTGCCGGGATAAAAATAGGGGGATAAGAGTCGAGAACATCCGAGGGCCGATTGGACAATCGGCAAAAACGGAAGGGTTACATGAGGACACGCGCGCGTATATAATGAAATATAACGTTTGCACGTGGGTCGCACACAGTTACACACGCGATAATAAATTATATACATATATATGTGTATATCTCTCGCAATTGATAATGAATAAGATTAATTAAAAATATAAAATCATTAGTTCCGAGAGATACGTCAGAAATTTTAAACTCGACACAATGAAATTCGACGTAAGTAAATTAGCGAAATGCTAATTTGACTTCTGCGCGATGGAACTTCGGAACTTTAATTTCCTAAACTCTGCCGTAGCGCAGAATTGCCCTCGGTCGTCGAAAATCACGACGTGCGTAATAAAATCTTCAGTACGCGTGAGATGAACGTGGACGTGAAAGGTAGAAGTGGAGGTGCTTCCAAGTAATTAAAATTTTTTTTCGGGAAAACTGTCTTTTTTTTCAGAGGTTCTGAATACTGTGTAGGCGAGTGAGGCCCGATGATAGTCAACGGCAAAAATGGCAAAAATTCGTATGCTATGTTAATAAGCGTGTCTAACGGGGTTTAACGGCAGACTGTTCTCTTTAACTGGATCCGCGGGGTCGGGGGGGAGGGGGGGGGCGAGTCTTTGCACTCACGAAGTTCAGATAACGAGGCAATTTCATCAAAAAGATAGGATTCTACGTGCAGCGTCGATTATACCGCTTCGATTAAAGTTGGGGTTAATTTAACTTTTTTCCTGGGACCTCCTGGATCGAGTATTCCTAAGTTTCTCATTCAGGCTTCGGTAGACGATAAACGCACGTTTAATCACTGTGTTTTATTCCCGGAGCACTTAACAGGCGAGATCTCCGATAGATTTAAAAAGGAAAGGCGACGTAAGCGGCTCACGAAGCAAAACCGATTATTAATGGATTATTAAAAGAATCGTATTCCCGTTATAGGAAATAGAATGCTGATTACATATAATATGCGAAAGCGACGCCATGGAACAAAGAAAAATAATAAGATTAATTTACATTTTCTTAAAGGAAATTAAGATTTTTTTGCTTTACATAATTTTTAAAAGTTTCTTAAATATCATTTATAATATATCTATTTGTAAATAGAACTTACAATTAAATTTGTCGAAATGTATAGAAATGAACTGCTTACATCGCATGTAAAATAATGAGCCATAATTTAGTCTTTATTATTACAAGATTATTTCCGTCTTTTTAATACAATTTGCATTTTAGATGTTTAATCCAAATCGAGACAATTTCAATCGCAGATTTAATTTTGCGTTCAAGAAAATAACATTTTTCAGTGTATTAATAAATTAATCAGCAATATCTCGCAAAGTATCTGCCATCGAGAAATAATCGTTTCTTTATAAGAAACAGAATTGCAGTCTTCCAGTGCAATTTCCCTCGTGTTTTTTCCCCCATGGCTACACACGTTTTTCTACACGTCGTTCCACGTCGACGTTCGCATCGAGCAACGATTTCGATCGGGGGTGCTGAGGCCGTCGACGAGACCGTTCATTCTTTTCTGTCGAGCGCGCGCGAGAGGCGGGAAGCCGGGGGGTTTACTACGCAACGTAGTAAACATACTATACGCGTACTACGCGCGTACTACCGTTCGGTCGTATCCTGAATGAAAGACGCCCGCCAAAAACTTATAAGTCCCTCGCCTGGCGGGAAAAATCGGCGTAAGGGAGCGTGAAACTCGCTCCCCCGAGTATTTCACGCGACACGCGTGTTCTCGTCACGATCCATAAAACATATGCGTGCGCGTATAAAGTTTATCTTTGTACAAACATCTCAAGATATACTCAGATATAAATTTTGTATAGGAAAAAGAGAGTGAAGATTACGTAGCTTTTCTTCGTAAACGTATCAAACGAATAATTTCGCATTAATTAATCTGTTATTTCGATTTTTAAGTATGTAATGTACACACATATCGCAAATTCGAGTATTCCATTATTTGCATGTGTCTACAGTTTGCAGGAACAAGTATTTTTCCAACATAAATTTCTCGCATGCTGAAATTCTAAGAGTAAAATATTCCGAACTATTTGCAAGTGGAGCAAGCGGACGTCTCGGTTATGGCCTACATGTGAGGAATCAATAAACTGCCTAAGGTGCCCAAAATCTCGCCCGCACGTGACAAGCGCGACGTGTTTCGCACCCCGTGGAGACCCTTGCGAGCCTCTAGCTGGCGCGATCGAGCCGATTCGCACATATGAGCGTTTAAAGCGTCCGGACACCCCGCCACGTGACAGCGGCGCGGAATCACCCTGACAAGAAGAATAAAAACGCACGACCTCCCGGGGCGCTCCGCTGGCGTTTGCGGTCTCTACTCACATTTCTTGCTCTTCTCGCCGACGACGGTGGCCGACAGCAGGCCGAGGACGAGGGCGACGATCAGCAGCAGGGTTCTGGGCGTCCCGCGGGCCGCGGCCGTGCGGCCCCAGGACATCGCCGACATGTCCGGCGCGTCTCAACGCGCCTCACCAGCCGACACGACCGGCTGCTTCCCGCGCCGCGTACTCACCGCCGCACCCGCGCCGCCGACGCGATGCATAACCCGCGCCTCGTTGAACCGTCGCCGCGCGCGGCTCCTACGGGTCGCCCTCCCGGGAGGACGGACGAGACCGAGAGAGAGAGAGAGAGAGAGAGAGAACCGGTGAACCCGGAGAACCTCCGACGGCTCGCGGCCGCACGGCACAGCTACCGCCGACGATAGCGACGCACGTCCCGCGATGATAGCGCGTACGTAATTGGCATTCGGCCGCGACCGGCTCCCTCGCCGATTACCACTCGACTCGCGCGCGCGCGAGACTCCAGCACTCAGGGCCTAACGGGGCGACGACGACTACGGCGTCGACGACGGCGACGACGACGGCGACGACCGCCGACCGTCGCTCATGGTGTTTCGCGCACTACCGTCGCGCCGCTATCGATCCGCCGCCGCCACCGACGAACAAACGAACGAACGAACGAACGACCCCCGTCGCGCCAACCCCCCGACATCGCCGTACAACTTACCCCCGTCGACGTACGGCCATCTTGCCGTACGCGTGCGCCGCACGCTGTTCGAATTTCGGCCCTTCGGAGCGCGGGTACGTGCGCACCGCCGCGACGCGAATTTTCGGTCGCCGGTGCGTGGAAACGGAGATGCTACCCCCGGGGATGAGACCCGATCGGCGGCTTTTGTTCCTCGCGTTGTTTGCGTAGGAAGGGAAAGATAGAAGCGGAAGCTGGAAGGGCGCGAGAAGTCTCGGGAATCCCCTCTGAAATTTTCACACCGGCGGCGACGCCGATGACGTCCGCGGGCTGTGAGACATATCCCGCCTGTCGTTTCCTTCGCTCGAGAACGTGACTTTTACGGAAATGATTTACTTAGGAACGGAGGAGGGAGGGACGCGAATGTTTTCCACGTTTCCTTGCCGTTTGAGCTCTCAGCCCCACTTCTCCCCAGCTCCGTTGATGGGATTCGTATTGTTCCTTTTACTTACGTGAAAATGCTCGGTATAAATTATTGGCTTATCTTTTTCAATCGATAAGTAGGAGATGTGTACCAATACGGAATTCACTTAGCGAAACTACGCGCCGTTACATTACGGATTTAAAACAGTCTAAATTTAAAGCAATCTAAAGCTAGAATAGTAACAATACATAATTAACCGTGTTAGAGCATCGTGTGAAAAATGACACCAATATGGGTATTCCATTTCGGACGATTTTCTCATTTATTCATGAACGTCCTTTGAAAGTTTGTAGAACAAATGTTTGTACTTGCTTTTGGAGAAAATAAGGAAATAGAAGTGAAAGACTCTTATGGCTATTTAGATTAACTTTAATCTTGGTTCAACTTACTTTCTATCTACCTTTATCTAATTCTACCTTTATCTAATTCTAAGAATTGGAAAAAGATAAATGAAACCGAGATTAAAGTTATTCCACATTGGTAGAAATGAACATTAAAAGTTACGAGAATATAAAACGAATATCCACGAATATAGAAATCGCTCGGACACAAAATATCCGCGATGCTATATGGATTAAATTGATAATCAAACGCTCTTGACTCATATGATCTTATATTTTTTACTGTGTGATTCTGATACACCAGAAATAATATCATACCTTTACACAACTCGTTTAACATTTAATCTCCATATCTCTCGGCGGATCTGCATGTGCAACTTGATCCGTTGATCGAGTTCTCTGTGAAAATTCTCATTTCCGTGATGGAAATTTACTTATCGCAGGCAAGAAACGTTGTTGCGGGAAACGTGCGAAATGTCGCGATGTCGCAGTGTTGTTGACGCAACGGGAAAAAAAGGGAACCATCCTGATAGAGAACGCACGAGGAATTTCTCGTTTCTGTTTGTACTGCGACTCCCGCCGAGATTGAGAATTCGCACGAGCGCGATAGATAGTCGAACGGAGAATAAGATGATTTATACAAGGTATCGCGTTTCAATCGAATGAGACATTAGCTATTCTCTCGGCGCAACTCTAGAGTACATATTTGTCATAGTAGAGTACATATTTGTCATAGTAGAGTACATATTTGATATACGAGGGGATACCCAACAGTTCTCAGAATTATTTTTAGAAAAATGTTCAAAGTACTTATAAGTCTGAAAACTGAAACTTTAATCCTCTTCGAAGCACTTCCTATGTGACTAATACAACAATCCTAGTTTCCGATATTTCTCCCATTTCAGGAAACACGGTCTTTTTCTTCCGGAATTCTGTATTTCTATAATTAAAAATTCAGCAGTTGCTGAATAGAAAGTGAATTAGCTTCTACAATAGTACGCCAGTCATCAAAATTTAATTAAACATAATAATAAATTTATTGCGTACGAACAATGGTTTTAACAAGACAAAGGAGTAGGAAGAGCATGAAAGAAGAAGATATGTACAAAGGATGTTGCTTTAACAAATATATTATAACATAATTATAGTATAATATAGTATAATTTGTATGTATTGTAACATTTATATTATATTATTACTTTATTATTACTTTTATATAAAATTTTATTATATATAATATTTATGTACAGTGAGTTCAAAAATTTATTGTCGAAATTATTAGGGATGGTAGAAACCAAAACAAATGTTTTTTTGTGAAACAATTAGATCTAAAACTGATATTGAGTGATCAACCTGCGAATAAGATTTTTAATGTAATGTGTATGAGTTGTTTAACAAAATCATCACCCCAACAGTTTAGACATCGAGTTTTTGAACACCCTATATATTAACACTTTATACATTATATATCGGATGACACGCTACGTCTCGCGATCACATTGAAGTGACCGTGAGCTATTGAGAAACTGAATTATCAAGAGAAGTATAATTCACAGGAGCGATCCCAGATATTGTATCGAGAAGTGGAGGGATGTTATTATCCAACCATGTCGGTATAACTCCTAGGTCCTTCGCCATTGTAATTCAATGACACTCGACCCTTCCTCTCTCTCGTCCCGTCTCGATGCGTGGTTTCTCGCATGACGATGCACAGCCGATCTAATTCGATCTTATCGCGAAAAGTCGACGATGGTCTTCCCGTTCGATAAGGCGTAATCGGGATTACGAGGTAAACTGCGCACTTGGCCAACACACGGAGCAATTCTAGTCTTCTAAATGTGGAAAATACACGGGAACAGCGCCGGACTAATTTGAAACACGCTGCCGCGCGAATCTATAATTAATGTTCAGCAAATGTTTGAATATACTTATCCCGAGGTACTTATCCCAACGAGAACTGTAAAATATAAATTCGCCGCTGCTCCCGACCCGGCAAATTTAGATTTTATTCCATCGAAGAAAAAAACATTCTGCAAAACATGGGCTTTAAAAATGGAAACTTTAAACAATACGTATCTTTGCGATCTTGTCTTATAACTCGAATAATTCGAGCGAATTTAAAGATTAATGCGAGACAGATCGCGTGAGACGTTATCGCTCGTATTTTATAAATAGGAAATTTTCGTTTAAACATTCAAACGCTTCTTGGCAATTTAAAGAGCCATCGTCGCTAACTTTCAGTGTTATTTTTCCCTGGGAATTGTTTAGGCCGTGCAGGTAATCGCAGTTGCATGCCACAATCGCGGAGGTATGTGCACGTGCGTCCGTTACACCTGATAGCGAGCGCAACGACGTACGCCACACGCCGCGATAACGTTATCGCCGATGCGCGATCATTTTTCTCCCTCGATCAAGGCCTGTCCACGTCATCCTGATTAATATTCCTGCCGAAATGCGCCCCGAAAAACCGCCCCTCGTGCCGCCCGTCCGTTTTCGGCGCCGATTGAACTTTGACCGTAAAAATCCCTCGGAAAAAATGAAAATCAGCATGTAGTCTCGAATACTGACACACGCGTGCTTACGGATTAGTATCCCTTTAATCGTACCCCTAGACCACAGGCTGACTGATTGGAAAATAGTTTAGTTTCGCAAGACAATCTTGCGGCTCGCGACACTTCCAGGTGCGCCGCCGCCGCCGCCGCGTTATCAGTGAGCCTCTCTTTCGAGAAATTGCATTTTCTGGCGATATAATGTGGCGATTTTTCCACGTATCCACGATCTGTCACGCTCTTATAGATACCGCATAAAGACAAATAAACATTCTCGAAATGGAGTTTACTTTGCTACAAACTTAATTTCTCGACTCGCCTATCTTTTGCGTGATAAGTGACAATAAATTGTCCCGCTCAACGGTTAGCCGCGCTATCGCGAATTCCAAAAATATAGCCATCGTATCGATGTGCGAAAGAGGCATTTGACATGAAAACGGTCAAGAGATTGCCGATCGAAACGATAGAGGAGAAAAAAAATGACACCGTTTGTCAGCACCTTTTCAAAAGTGAAACTCAGCGTTTGATTGTTTACGAATATTTCATTCATCTATTAAATTAATAGTCGGCGAATTATAATAATCGAATATTTACGTGTTCGCTGCCTGAGGTTAGTTAATTAATCAGCTTGAGCAAAGCAATTATCAGCGTGATAATGGTATGTACACCCTGATGTTTGGCTGCGAATACCGTTTGAGGTTCGTTCGCGTTTCCCACGAGTGAAAATTGCATTTGTGACAGCTAATCCAGATAATCCGACATTAAGAGAGATGTCTAATTTCTCGGATAATATCTTTTACATAATAATAATTTGGATAGATGAGTACAATGTAGATTGGATAGATATATACAAAATTTGAAACATCCTATATTTGTAACATTGCTATAAAGAAATATATTTCTTTGCATTTTAATCGGAGATATTGAAAATGACCAATAAACAATAACCGATAATTATATTTTTACGCTATATGTAAGGTGCACAATGAATATTATGTACAGCAAATATAATATAATTCTGTGACGATGCTTTGTAGACACAATTTTGAAAAACAGAGTAGTTAGTATCTTATCACTCGCATTTCAACTCAGCCAGCAAGAATTCTCTCGTGGAAATAACGAGCTTAAAAGCGAGTATCTTGTTGTTCTAAAACTGTGTGTAGCTAAAGACTTCATAGTTCTCGTACGATTGAAGGTTTTCAAAATAAAAATGATGATTCTCAATGGAAGAAGTTCTCAAAGATTTCTCTTTCGATAAAGAGAACTTTCTAGGACACTTTTAGAGACACTCTTCAAAATCTAATTTCTCTCTGACGTCTTCCAAGAGAGATGTTTTTTTTTTCCTTTTTACTGAAACTCTCGAGGAGTTTTTCTGTCACTGGCAATTTTCTCTGGCGAATTATCCGGCCGCGCAATTTTGATCGTGCTATTTGCAAGCGCTTACGAGCCTCTGGCCTCTTGGCTGTTTAGCAACATCGTGACGATGCGCGATTCTACATACGTATATACATACATACGTATAAATATATACAGTATACAGACAGTCGATACTCGGCACGGCAGAAATTACCACGCTTACACACGGGTCAGCGAGTTATCGCGAATACAGAACAGAGCCCGCGGACACGTCATTCCATGTCAGTCGGCGGGAATCATCGCGATCGTACGCATATATACGCTTATCATTATAACCGCCTAGTGACACTGAAAACACTTAATAAACAACGATGCAAGACCGGCAAAAGTACGCCGCGCGACATTTCGGGATACGGTACGGAGAGGCGAAAACAAGTTGATTGGAATTGTTATCGATGTTTTGAAGAGCTTGAAGAGCAAAAGTCAAAGTAAATTGTACGTGCCAATTAAGGTCTATAACGTATATTTGAACTAAATAATAATGTGCTTCTACGGCTATACGAGTGTGCTACCTTCAGTCAAAGTACATGAGAAAGTATCAATCAATGGAGAAGGCAGGCTCACTGATACGTTACGAATGTAGCAAAGTTCTTTAATTAGAAACACAATCTCGGTCGTTTAAAATTAATATTAATGCAACCAAATTGCTTTCTCCATCTATATGTATATGTATCAGGACATATACTTCAGAAGAGACTGAAGAGCAACGGATTAAATAGTGCCGAAGATCTACAATTATGTGTGAACAAAATAATAGTGTATTATTATATGGTGTGATTAGCTTCAGTCAAAGTACACGAGAAAGTAGCGCTTGATGGAGAAGACGGGCTCGCTGGTATGTTACAAAAATATAGCAGAACGAAAAAGAAATGAAAAATAAGAACTAAACTATTTTTTTTCCCCCGATAATATTAGGAACAGTTATAAAATCAGTAGTTTCGAATTAACTTCAATGTAACCGAATTTCTTTTACGTCTACACAATAGGATATTACGGGCCATCAAACAAACGCGAATCGCTAAACTAAGCTCGTTTAACCCGAGCTGCTCGCTGAACCGAAAACTTTCTTTACTTAACTCGAAATGTAAACGCTTTTCGCGTAATTCATTGAAAATACGTCACTCTATTCACCGCGTTCGAAAGGAGTTATTTCGCGGAGCATTACGCTGCCTTTCAGAGTGCACGGCGTTTTTCCTGCGGGCGCGGGGAGGTGAAAAATTTCGTGGGGATTCATCCGAGTCGCGATGATTTTTGTGCGACTGGAGATTTTTTTTTAATTCGTCGCAAGAGATCGATACGAAGAAATTCGCAAACTGCTACACAATCGAAGTTTAAAAAAAAAAAGAAAGAAAAAAAGAAGCGAAAAACTGCAACATAGAATTCATCGATGCGGCCGCCGCCGGTGTCGCCGTCGACGTCGCAAAGGCAAAGGTGCGACACGCAAAGCGGGAAATGACGGATTATTAAATTAGAGTCACCATGACGACCAATGGTCAAGGAAATGGGTGACCGCCGACAGTCGACGTCCGAGATCCAAACTGCTGACGACGCATTAAGCGGCCAATCAGCGCGGCGGTTCCGGTTGCGATCGCGAAGCGAAATGTGACGCGCGGTAGGCATCGAGTACGGCTCGTTAAAGACGATCTTATCCCGGGAGATCTGATCGCCTACGCAACACAGCCACGCGACCGCGACCACGTGCAATCTGATAAAAAATCGTCGGCTCGCGAGGATAACAGCGCAATGCGGAAACCGGCTTAATTTGTCGTCTGGTCGATCAATCGCGATCGTCAGTGCGACTTGCTGAAGATTGATTACATTGTGATTAAGAGAATACCAGATGCTGTACTTGTTGAATAATCCGTGAGTTATCGATCTTGTAAATAATTATCACAATCGAACCAGTGAGGAGATATTACTATATTATTGAGCACTTCTCTTGTAATCTCTTGTAATCAGATTATTTTGCGTACTTCCTATATGTATATCTGCATGTTTTATAAACGACAGAAATGTATTTTTGGAAAGCAGATTTTGTTTTGATTTTGATAAAATCAGTGATAACGGATTGCATGAATAATAAAACATTAAAAAATATTTTAATATTGATTGAATGAAATAAAATAATTTATATTTAATTTAAATGATATTTAAATAACATTTAATATTTAAATTAAACAATTTAATTGATATAATAGCTAATCTAATTAGAGTGTCAGAAAATTATTTTTAATTATGTAAATGGATATTCTTCTGCATAATTTAAATAATGATGACAGTTGAATTCTCGTAAAGATCTCGCGAGAAAAAAGATTTGTAATTGTACCGCTAAGTAATTAAATGCATCGACGGCTGTTGAATTTTGTAGCTCCGCGAACGCGAGATGCGCGTGAGATTTCAGACGAATGAAAATTTTATCGTTTGTTCAGCGTATACTTACACGAAGTGACATTACTAGATAAACGAAGATAGTTGAAACGCTGTATGAGTTTCCAGCTGTAAAACACAGTCGTGATCCATGAAAGATTTAATGTTTGACGTATTAACACATTGCGAACTTTATGCAGCTCGTACTGTTCGTATATTTTGAGTCGTTTTATCTTTGCAAATCCAATTCGACTAGAATAATCAAGGAAACGGTACAAAACTCGGGTAAAATTAATAATAAAAGAAAAACAGAATTCTGTACATGGTTTCATCTGCATACTCCCCATTGCAGATATTCTTTGAATACTGCAGGATACTGCAAAAAGCTTCGCGAAAGCTAATGCTAAAGCTTACACTTTTCATCATAAAATCATCAGTTTATTTCTCTTTTATATGAAATATATAAAATTGAAATTTTATATGAATCATGTATTTTTTTATTAATTGCCTTCAATCGCGCAATTGTTTTACTTATTTACCGCGTGGAGAGGAATTTTTACGTTATTATCTCCAGTTTTCAAGGAGCTCGTCAGAGTGCGAATTTATCGTCAGGAACTCACGGGAGGCTCGTCGCTGACAAATCGAAATCGTGTAAAATTTATTATCGGCAAATCGGGATTGTGTGGGCGCGTCGGGATTCGTCGTTCGCGAAATCTCGGGACACACGAGCCGCGTTCACCGGCGCGTTCCTGTTTGCGGGAATTACTGCGAAACTCAATTTTCTTCCTCACGTCAATCCGTCTTGCTTGCAGGCGGAATTTCCAGCGCGGTAAAATCTGCACGCGCCCCACGTCGATTGGAAAACGTCAGGGATCACCGGGCGATGTTTTATCTGGACGGAAGAGACGGCACGGCCGCCAAGTATGGCTCGTCGTCGCCCGACGGCGAGGAGAACTTTGGCTGGTGGTTGAGCGATCAGGAGATCGCGGTATCGCCTAGATCGTATCACGTCAAGAGACATCGATCACCCGAATCGTTCGCATCCATGCTGTCCTGCAGCGACTCCGACGACTCGGATGGCTGCAGCTTCGCGCGGGACGTGTCGATGCAGGAGCAGGAGAACGGAATCCGCGAGAATATCGAGCTGGTCTCGTTCACGCGGGATGATCTCGATATCGATCTGATCGAGAGGGACGCCAGGGAAACGGTGAGTGTGACGAACATCGTATTTATTAATATGCGAAATGTCCCATAGGACTCTTGAGTCTCCGACCTGGAGTCTTCCGAAGGGCTCTTTAAATTTGAAGTTAGTTTTGATTTAAGAAAAGTTTTACTCTTCTTTCCTTGAAGTTTTAAATAAGTCATATACACACGTACATATATGTAATAATAATAATAATAATAATAATAGATATATTATAATAATCTGTTAATAGATAAATATTTGCAATTTTTTCCACGTAATTAAACTTAAATGATTTAAATAATTGAGAATAGGTTTTCTGTTTTCTCTCGTCGCGAAGATTTCGCGTATAATCCGGTGGAATAATTTCGCTAATGTAACCCAAATAATTTACATTCAAGAAGCCATGTATAAAGATGTTAACAATTTTTAAAATGTTCGGACTGATTGAAATGTTATTCGCGCGAGGACACGCCGCTGCCGCTGGCGTACTTACAAAATTGAACTATCAGATACTGTTAAATTAATAAACCCCGAATGTATCGTGGCAGCGCGCTTTAATTTTGCATCCGTCGAATTTCCCGTTCATGTTTTCCTTTCGACGGGAATTTAGTTTATTTACAGCGCGCGCGCGCGCACATACACACACACACACACACACACACACAATCTCCGTGCACACGTGGTTGCATTTCACGTGCGGTGAACATTTCGAGAACTTCAACCTAGCGAAGCGTGGATTTTTATCTCCATTTGCACGATGCTCTTTTCTCCTTTTCCCTTTCCTTCTCCCTCCCGACGTCGGCGTATTATACGAATTGTATCCAATCCGATTATCAGGCCGCAAGAGACTGCTCAGTTAATTAGATAACTGGAGCAAATAAATGTAAAGGAGGGCCGATCCGCGCAGCTGATCGATATCACTTGCACACGCAAAGATACGATGTAAGCACTCGTCATTTAATCGCAATTAGCTTTACCGCAAATTAGTTTGCGAATTTACCAGTTTTCGTAATTTCTTTTCAGCGACCCCGGGATCGCTCCTTTCTTGTGTTTTCGTTGCAATCTTTCATTCGCGCTTGTCAGAGTCGTAAAACGTTCGATACGACGTCGCGAGGACTTAACGACACAAACGTCGGCCCCGTCGGGACCCTGAACGATAGAAGCGCGATTAATAAATAATCTCCGTCGGCATGCAGAGCAATTCGCCCGCGACTGTAACCAGCAGCGAGCGCAGCGTCGAAGAAGAATGCATCAATCCCGTCTGCTACACCCCGGAGAGGCTGATCAGATCTCAAGAATACCGGATACTCATACCGTCCCCTCGCCGCTTCGCCTTCTCCCAGGTGAGATCCACGCTGGAGAACGAGAGCCGAGAATGGAAGTACCGCCGTTGCCGAAAACGATGGGGCCGTCTCGTCGATTCCAAGCAAATCGGTACGTAAATCCAGGGTTTTCATCCTCCCTCCTTATTCCGTTTTCTTCTTCTCCCTTTGTTCGAACAAGGTCCCGATGGGTCGCGTTGATCCCTTGGACCAACCGGCCTCCGAGCAAAGCCATCTCGTGGAAACTCGCCGGCCACGGCGGCACCTGACCTAATAAAGTTTCGCGGTTTACCAATGCGCGGAATCGAGTTGCTTGATGTATCAGATTTACTTCGTTTCCTTCGTCCTCGAGCTCGGTGCTACCGCCGTAAAGATGCCGAGTGGCCGTGAGACTGCGAAACTGCCACGAGCATTGTTGCGGGCACCCTAACGGCCGGACTTCGACCTGAGGGTTCGATTGAGTCTGTGCCCGAGAAGGTTGAGGAAAGTTAATGGAAACAGCTCCGAAACTCGAACGGCATTCTGTCCACTAACTTTATGTTACAAAATTATGTGGTATAAATACTATGATAAATATAATTACGATAGCACAATGTGATAAAATATTAAATAATAATTATACATAATGCTATTATTTAATATTTTATTTTGATATTTTATCCTTGAATATACCTTATTATTTATCATTATCAAGTGAAAAATCTATCAACAAATTTTTAGCTAACTCATCAACAAAACTTGAAGGCATATTTGGCAGTAATATTATTTAGAAGTCATTTTCACAGAAGAAAAATGTTAACTAATCAACTTTGTGTGCTAACTTCTTTACAATCCAATGAGATTTCAAAAATCCAAATTTTACTTCACATTTTTATATATATATATTTTTTTTTTTTTGAGATGTATCTTATCAAATCTTGAATAATATAATTAGCGCAGATAAATATACATAAAATGCATACAAAATCACAAACGCAGGTGCAACGCAGCTGAGGACACTTCTAAACTTACCGAGCAGTACGGAAGACGTAATAAAGACATACGCGATTTCCTCGCCTATTCCCGAGCGACAATGGGTTACCGATGATTTTAACGCGCCGGTGAGATCGAACGACAATCCATCAACCGACGGAGACTGCGGTATACGAAGTACGAAAACGATTGACAGCAGCAGATCAAGCTACGACAGATTGAGCTCCACCTGGGACGACTGCAAACCACCAGATCGTCCAGCCACCAGACCATCCTCCCTGGAGGACACTTCCGGTATACAGAGTTACGATTGGAGCTTGGAGACCCAGAGCGATGCGCAAAACACGCCGATGTGCCTCTGCGACGAGCTGGCGATCGTGTCGAAAGACCACGCTACGAATTTCACAAACGTACGCTCTTTTTATGATTCTATATAAAATTTATTATTTAACCTTCCGTCAACAATCATTTTTTATTACATTTAACGTCATCAACAAACTGGGTCTTTTATGGTCTACTTTATATATTAAATACAGAGAAAAATAAAGTTTGACTTTCTTTTGCTTTAAAAAAATTACAAGCAATTGTTACAATATTACAATAATATGATTATAAATATAAAATAAAAAGTAAAATTATAAAAAAACAAGGCAATCCGAAAGAAAGATCATATCATCGATGTAGGCGTAACGTACAGTATAAAAACTATTTTCGTAAAAGTTTCCAGTATTTTGCGTTTATTTTTTTACAAAGTGCCTATTACCAACAAAAAATATTGCTCTTTCAATTCTCCATGCAAACAGATAATCGGCGTTTCTCTTCGCCATTTCATAAATAATGCTCACTAATGATAGAAAGGTTTTAGTTGGTAAAAAATATTTGAAAAATAATGGAAAAACGGAAAAAGCAAAATTCACTAATAAATTCTGAAAATACTAACGTCGTCAACGAATTTGGATCATTGAGGTCACAGGTCAAACTTTAATGGACCGCTGGTTGAACACGCGTTGACGGAAATTGGCATCAGTGGGATTCCTTTATCCTGATTTTTTTTTAGGCTGAAATACCAGGCTTTTTCATTTCTTTTTTGTTTGAAAAATTCGAGAAAGAAATTTCGCTTGCTTTAAAATACCTAGATTACTGATGGGAGATTAATCGAGCTGTGCGATTTGTCCATAGACTGAAATAGGATTAATTATGTCTCAGAATCGAGGTGTTGCCATCAATGAAGTAGCATCTATCCTTGAAAACCTTGAGAGCGATCCTGAGAAGGCAATGGTTCTCCTGGAGGAGGGGGATCGATTCTGCGACAGCACGTCTTCTCACGATCAATTAACCAGACTGGCTCTGACCATCGAGACGGACGTGGAAGCACCAGCGATCCCAGACGATCCGAATAATTGGATACGACATCTCCGCGATAGAATAGAACGGTTGCAGCTCGCCAATAAAGAGATCCACGGAGACATATGCGGTTTACGTTCAAACTTTCAGGTAAACGTCTCGTTCTCGCTATGGCGATCTTTCATGACTCATTGACGTGAAATTAAAATGTTAGTGCAAGACTGAAATAATTACATACACATACATGTATTATCAGTTTCTTGATATTATTGGAAAGAATATTATGAAAAAATTTATATATTGTACGATTGTATTTTTACTTGATATTGATTGCATTAAATATGTATGGATCTTTATCAATGAAGATTTTTAGAGAGGTCACGACTTCCCGGTTAAATACATTCATAATTAAACAACGGATGGGAATTTTACTAAAATAAAACGAAATTACTAAAGGAAAAGCTTATCTCATTTGCATCTCGATAATCTTACTTCATATTACTAAAATTATACATCTTATTAATTTTACAGTGCGACGAAAAGAAAGCAATCAATTTATTGTGTGACACAACGAGATTGCTACAAAACGTTCAGAACTTGAAATATTTCGATGACCTAGTGAAACTCTTAGAAGGGGAACTCGAGAGAATCTCCAGAAGAAATTGGCCGTTCATACTGGGACACAGCAAGCCTCACGAAGAGATGAATCTAATTATCTGATTATGATCTCAACGATTATCGTGAATCTCGAAGATCATGATTATGATCTCAAACATAGTCGCGTCTAGTCGATGCGCAGGATAACAGGATTTTTTTCAAGAAGAATATGTAAATGATAATGGATCTCGGATCTCTTCTTTTCAACTTTCGAGTTTGATATTCATAAAGGAAAATCCGCTTCTCTCTCGGCTCGGTGACTTAATATTTCATGAAAATATTCGGAATGATTAAAACAATATGTGTTTAAGCTTCAAAAACAATTATGGTTAGCATAAAAGATTGAATACATTTCTCGATATTTCAAAGCAAATGAGATGATTTCTCGGCAGGGATATTAACTTTGTAATATTTTATCGAAATGAATCTCATGCAAATAATGATTACAACAAAACTTTTCGCTTGTGATATACGAATGGATCTGATATTTTACTTTTTATTTTTCTTTATAAAATTTTCAATAAAACGTTAAAACTTAAAAAAATACTTGGTTACGTGTTTATATCCAAAAAATTAGAGAGCAAATATATATATTTATTATTACTAAACAATTTATTATTTATAGGTCGTACATACTTGAATTTGTGTACATAGCACCGAGTAAAAAAATTCCTAATACAACACATCGTTGCTACTTATCGTTACACTATTTTATCGCTATTTTGCCGCGTTTTGGCGACATTTTTAATGCCATTTTGAATACCCGTCCATAATTACCACATCACATTAAATATTCATACTTTTATAAGCTAAGTCTACACTTAGTGGAGCCTATTCTGTGTTCTGTTAATACCGTCACCCTTACGCTTTTGTCACGAAATTAGGTGACGTCTGTGCGCTGCATGTGCCTGACATGTCGGGTGGAATCGTGGTAGGCGATCCCCGTGCGCAACATCTCGCCGTGTCGAAACACATCATGGGACGCGGAAAAGGACGGTAAGGTGGGCAACGACGGTAGCAAGCAGCTCAGCATACTGGGACCGCCGTCCGAGGAGTAGATCCCGTTGGTCGGAGGTACCATAGACGTGCTACAAGTGGCCGGAGTGGATCCCGGCAGCGGATGTCCGTTTTGATCGCCGGAACCCAATAGACTTGAGCTCGTACCCATCAAGTTCCCTATGGACACCGAAGAGATCTAGGTTTTGCTAATATTACGAGATAATGATGTTTCGACGCTCTCTATACATATTTCTATTATAATAATATACATGTAAGAGAATTAAATTAAAATTCTAAATTAATTATAAAATGTGTATGTGCGCGCATTAAGGAAACAATGAAATAAGGGAAATTTCATTAGATTTATTATACATCGATATTATTACATTAATATTGATTGAAAAAAAGATAAATATTTCATAAATTATGAATAACAATATAGCAACTTACCAATTAATATCGCAAAAAAATACAATTGCATGCTATTCATGATAACGTAGGATGAAAATAAAAGTAAACAATATCACGTTTTTAGACAAACATAAAACTTAACAGCACATAGGGATTAATCATAATGGTATAATAAATCCCAGCGCGAACATTTGCAATTGCGTTCAAATCTCGCAAAACATTGATAATTATCAGTGCTTATAATCGAACGGTGCAGAATTTATATCCACCAGTAAAGGAGGGACTTGCAATTCGCGGGAATATGTTCGCGGTGTAATCGCTTTAGTGAAAGCGATAACGCATTCGGTGCATCCATTAATCCTTCGACAATATCGCGTACATCATATAATGCGCGTGAAGCGTAACATTAAAATTTTAATGCCATTGTGCAACATTTCTCGTCAAATCAATGGTTTACGACCAATGAACTCATTAGCAGTAATTATTCTTCAAATGTTTTATAGACACAGGAAATTTTTATCCAGATAATTTTATCACTCTTTCTCTCTTATACAAATATTTTTCTCCATATAATTGCGAATTTTGAATTCAAGAATTCACTCAAAGTAAATGATATGCTTATAAATAACAAATTACTTAAAGAAAATAAAATAACATATTCTGGGAACCTAAAAAACTTGTGAGTAACTTGCGGTTCACCTGGAAGACTGACGCTCGAAGCGGAACTGACGGACGAGGCGATCGACAAAGGTGTCATCATGGAAAAGTCTGAGGCCTCGGAGGACCTCGCGGCGGCGAGGTGCGAGTCTAGCCTGGCGGTGGGACGAACGCACGCTAAAGACGACAAGCCGAAGTCGCTGGCCCTGTCCGCCGCCGCTGCCGCCGCCGCCGCCGCTGCCACCGCCACACGTCGATGCCTCGCGTGTATGCTGGACTTGGTAGTGTTGCCCAGACCGAAGTGCAGAAGCTCCAAGTGTCTTCTGAGATTTCTTGATTGGCGCAGAATCACGCCGCACAGCGGACACGACACCGGCTGATCGGACAGACTGCGATTCTTCGACAATCCGTCTCCTAGAACGAATTCGAATCTAGACAGACTTGAAACTTGTTGTCGGGATATCTCACTCCCAGACATCTACATTCACTTTAACAAGGTAAAAAAAAACAGGTAAAATAATAAAATGACTTTGAGATAACGCCACAATCATATTTTGTGGAGAATAAGACAGCACAGAGTATCATGTATCTTATTTGCGCTTTATTGAAAAAGAAAAGAAACTGGATAATACATTATACCCGTTATCTTATTTCTTTCTCAATTAAAATACTAGCGGTTTTGTGTATGCACTATTGTCAACAGTCCACATACGCAGCAGAGCTTGCAGCAGAGTTTGCAGCAGAGCATTATAAAATAGGAATGTGCGCCATTTATTTTCACTTGGTGGCTGCCGGAAAATTGTCGGTTTCATTATAAAATGGTACTCGGTAAACGGTAGCCCGTATTCTTAGAAACATATTGCTATTAGACCATTCTACAGTAAAGGGAGGGGGCAGTAAAATAAACGCAGTGGACGAAGTTGAATTGCACAATCGCACGAAACCTCGATTATCGTGTAAGCCGATGGTAAAAGAATAATAAATTTCACGATAGGACTTTATTCAATATGTTTAAACCTGCGTCAATTAACCCTAAGGTACTTATACGCTAGCGTGGAAGATTCTTGTATAAAATTAAACGCGCAATATATTTCGAACTTTTGACCTAGTTAAATAACACGTATACCAATAATTACAAATAACCGTTCGCGCGTAAATGTTTGTGTAACTATACAATTATAATGCAAAATATCTTTCATCTCTTTTCTCTGTCTTTGCATGCGTCGCACCACTCACCACGATTTCGAGTATCGCATCACTTCAACACAATCGGCAACCGAACGGGAGAATCCGCAAGAAAATTAACTACAAAACGGACAATGTTTTCGTCTCGATACTCCCGGTGAGTTCATTCCCTGTACATTTATCTGGCGATCGTCGGCGACGGGATGCTGTTCGGCGACGATACCACGCTTTCAGGCTCGTGCGACGTTGGCGAGGGTAGGATTGGATTGCAGACTATCTGTTCACAGTCGTTACTGCCGCTGTCAGTCCCATACGTCACCGATTGATCGTAACCCGGCACTTCGACCTCCTGCTTGACTTCTATCAACGTCGAGTCGGAATTCTGCATCGTCGAGTCGGAATTCTGCATCGCCGTCGTCGCCATCGCAGTTGCTGTCGAGTTGTTAAACCGGTACTTGCACGAGGATAACAGGTGCCTGCGCAAATTCCTCGCCTGGCGCAGGGTCGCGCCGCAAAGCGGACAAACGCCTGGACAGTCGGAGGCGCCGCGCGCCTTGGACTGATTCGCGCCTCCGCTCGTCTGAGTGGTCGCTAAGCCGGACAACGCCAGACCGGACGGAAAGCCCATGGAACTGCTGTGGAACTGCGGTATGTGCAACGGTGAGAACTGCATCGGCATTAACGTATGCAGGTGCGACTCGCCGTCCGAAATGTGATCCTGATGCGCCGCCTGATGATTGTCCGCGACGGACGAGTCTTGAAGTCGCGGACTGCCGCTCTGATGGTTGTTCGCGTAGTTTCCGACCAGGCAGTTGCCCGCTGTTAACAGACACAAACACAATGTTACCATACGGGGCTGAACTGTCGTTGCTTTGGTTTGAATTTGTTTCCCCTCTCTCTCTCTCTCTCTCTCTCTCCCTCTCTCTCTTCCCCCTCCTCTCTCTCTCTCTCTCTCTCTCCCTCCCCCTTTCGCTCTCTCGCTCTCGTTCCCACGGTCGAACGAATCGGAGGACGACCAATCAGAAATGCAGTTCAACCCGATCGATGGTTGTGCTTGTGTCCGTTTTAATTGAAACGAAAAAAAGGCTTACGTAGATGTACGAAATCTCTCACAGGCGGTGTAATTTTTGGTATAGTTTTATAGTAATACTATTGGCTACTGCGCTAAACGTAAATATACCGGACACAAAACACAAGTGGAAATTGCCGTTTCATTACTGCTGTCGTGCATACTTAATTAGAATCTTGCAATTAACTCAAAAATTACAAAAACATACAAATCTCTAACAAATAAAATAAGAAAAATTCATTTGACAAATCATATTACATAGAAAACAAGTAAGCATTTTCGTCATACAGTATTTTATTACGAAATATTTCAAAAGCAGGAAAATAATTATAAAATTCATTGTACAGCTAGCTAATCTTGCAATTTGTCTCTCATTTCAGAAATTAGTTTAACGAAATACAATCTCTGCAAAATTTTACATTACCTGCGTCGTCGGTTTGATCCATAGGCTCATCATCCTTGCTTTCGTAAGGCATTGTTCTGTTGTCATCCAAAGGCCTGCTTTCACTATCGGTAGTATTACTAGTACATTGCCACTTTCCGGAGGATGACGACGACTTCCTCCTCTTTTTCCTTCGTTTCAGTGGATAATACGAGTTGACTGCCGCCGCTCTCGACAATCCATCGTTCGTCGCCGTCGGTATCGCAGACGCAGGAACTTCTTCTCCACTCTAAACATGACGATCATGTAGTTTTATACTTAAATTACTGCGTTATTTTTATTTAAATGCAACAAAGCAAGACATGTAAAAAAACGTACCTCCGTTAGTATAGTTGGCGGCGTTAATCCATGAATGCACAGACAATGTGCAGCCTGAAGCAAGGAAGGCAACTGTGCCGGCTCGACGCTCACTTCTCCTCGATACACAAATTCCAGCAGAGACTCCAAGTCATCCGCTCCGATTCCCGCTAGCATAACCACTGGATGCTGGCATGGCGTACTCTGTGGACAATGCACTTTGCTGTAAGTCTCCGCAATATTCGTTTTCACGCTAGAGTCCCACTGGAAGGACAATAACCTTCAACAGATCCAACAGAAACGGACTAGCTGCACAGAGAACGATCTTGTGTGCGGGAAAGCTGCGTCCGCCAGCAGCCAAGGTAACGTCCACCAAATCGCCGTGTCCCCTCAACAGCTGCACTGCAGAGGCCAGAGAAGAGCTGAACTCTCCCCAGGACAGACTGTAGAGCTGACCGCTGCTACCCATCCCGTCTCAAAGAACTTAACTGTAAGACAAGAATGCGTAAGTGTAACCATTCTTCTACAATTCTACATATATAAAATATTCTCATTGTCAGCTAATCCAACAAGAAAATACGTGGTCTACTCGACGAGCAGAAGAGACGAGGATATTTTTTAAGCATTATTTATCAAGCCCATCAATCAACATTTCCATCCGTTATTTAACACAGTCTTATTCCTTTTCCAAAGCTCTTTTTCTTAACTTACGTAGAGTTTTAATTTTAATTCTGTGTTAATCTATTCAAGTCTTTAATATAGTCATAGTTTCAATTTTTCAACGGGATACCCAAGATAAGGTCCAGGATCAAATTCAGAATCCTTTTGTTCTAATAATTCGCGTTAGGACGGAGCCATACATCAATCTAAGAGCAGCAGAGACACTTGTTTACTAGATTGTGCAAGATTAGACTAGACACTTGTTTACTAGATTGTACAAGATGAGACACTTGTTTACTAGGTTATACAGGATTTTTTTTTAAATACTCTAAAACTAAATTGCGATAACTGACGAAAGACAAAACAACAACGGATGGGGCGAACGTAGCCAGCGAGGTCCCACCATGAAAAACAAATCCGAAAACCGGCTCTGGAAGTCCCGCACGAAATTCCAAGGTATCAGACGTGGAACACGCGTGCACCGAGTCCTAACGCCGAGTAACGGTAACGACGCGTGCGTGTCTCTCTTTTTTCTTTCTCTCTCTCTCTCTCTCTTTCTCTCCGTCCATCCCCGTTCTCTAATTAGTGCCCCCACCCGATAAAGCGTCGCGGCGTCGTGCCGTGAGCTAACCTAACAAAACGGGCTGGCTACCTGGCGTGACGGCGGAGGCCTGCTCTCACGACGTCGTCGCCGTTGGCGACGGGGACGGGGACGACGTGGCGAATCACGCCTGTTTGCTTCTCGGGGCCCGGGCGATCGCGCGTCGCCACCGCTGTAACCAGGTTGGAGAAAGTCGTGGGCCGCGCGGGGGTCACCTGGGCATAAAGTCGCGGGGTGCCCGCACGCTGGATCGTCGGGCGACGCGGACGTCCTCAGAACGCGCGCGTCGCACGCATCGGTAACGCACGCGCGGATACGCGACGTCGCCGATGACCGTCGTCGTAGTCGTCGTTGTCGTCGTCGTCGTCGTCCGTACGCGAGCTTCGGCGCGGCGGCACGCGGCACACACTCTCGCAGGCCGAGATTCAAACCCTATCGCAGGGGCGATCGCGTACGCGTGCGGTACAGTACGTGCACGGTGTGTGTACAATCAGTACAATACGTCACGGCGCGTCGCGCGATGCAGCGACAAGGTGCCGCCGTCGCGCGGCCGCCGGTCGAACCCGCCCGGCTGACCGGAAGTCCGGCAGAAAGCGCGAATCTGAATTTATGATTTTTTTTTTTTTCAGATACTGATTGCGAGACCGGGATGATTTCAGCCTAGGAGCGTTATTGCTGCCGCGGAGGCCAAGTTTTACTGTAGTTTTAGATAGAGGATTTCATATATCTCAGAATCTGAAAAAAAATTATTTTTTAATTTTTGTTAACTTAAAGCTTTCTATATGTTTTATTTTTAATGAAAATATGCGCGAAAAGTACATTGACAAATGTGGAATTCTCTCGCCTCGGATTCCCTTTGAACCCTAATGGACTAATGAGACAAAACACAAGAGATAACAGCCCGAGTAGAACAGAAAGATAATGTTAAAGTGACCTCAAATGATGTTAAAATGACAAAAAAAATTATATTATGATTGAAAGGTGAATTTTGTAATAATATTCTCATAATTTTGATATTATCATGACTTCCTATTCTACTTGGAGTTGGGAGACGCCCCTTTCAACTAATTCTAAGCTTGTGTTGATTTCTAGAATAATATGATTGTTTGACTTTTAAAAACCGATATATATAAACAAATATGATTTTAATAGTCATTCCAAATAATAAGTTAATGAAATCATATAATGCTCTCATTTGAATCTTAAATGTATTCAAAATACTATTTCAAATAATTACTTTACCATCAAACAGTATGATTTATACAACGAAACAATCAAGATTCAAAGAAATATCTTTTCTTTTTAGTGAAACAAATATAAATGAAACAAGCACGCGTTTTTCAGTTCTAACTTCATTAAAAGACAACGCGCAAAATCTACAAAACACAGAGTTCTATATCCGTGTCCCGTTCGCGCTCTTCCTCGTTCACGATTTCTATTTTTTTTTTCTCAATTCTTGAAACGCTAGTGCGTTCATTCTCGGACCTCTTCCTGATCGCGCTCGGTCCTCGGAGGGAGAAAGCGCAGGGAAACAAATAAATACGTGGCGCGTGAAAGGCTGGCCGGTGATGCGAGCGCGAGCTCGGCCAGTGCGCGTGGCAGTTGCGCGAGCGCGCATGCGCTACCACGTACCACTGTTGTGACTGACACTTCGCCAACAGGACCGACTGACGCGCATTGTACTCCGGTTCGGTTGCGCCGTACTCCAGCCAACTTCAGTGCCTTCGGAGCAGCGTGTCGTCTCTCTCCCTCTCTCCTTCTCTCTCTCGCTTAGTGCGTGCGTGCGCGTTTGCGTGTCTGTTTTGTCGTCGCTCGGGGCTTACGTTTTCACCGCGAAATGTCGTCCGGCAGCTGGGAACTGGTCAGCAGGAAGAAGGATAGAAGCAACGACAAGTCGAACAAACTCACGAAGGCCGAGAAGAAGAAGTTCATCGAGAATGCGCCGAAAGTCGAGGATTTCCGTGAGTCGTCCTGTCATAACCCTACCAGCTCTTCACCCTCGACCCCGTAGCTTCCGCTCCAATTCTCCGCGACTCTGCCGACTCCGCTTAGCGGCAAGGGAACAACGCGATCCGCGCGAGCGAGCGTCCGACCTGCCTCAACTGCGCGTGAAATGTGTAGATAGAGGGTTGCAATGTGACACTGTGTGTACTTTGCAACACTCGTTCCGCAATCAGCACTCTTCTTTTTTTATATATAGAACGATACAGAAATATTTGTAGTCTGTGATAAATCATTTTTTTATCTCGCAAGCTCAAAGAATAATCTATCTCGGACTTTACTTGGAACTATCTTGCAAATAGATAGCTCTCGTTTATTTAATTTTTTAATTTTTGCATCAAGAAAGTTCCACATCTGACTTAATATGTTTTTGATTTCAGTGCCATTGAGCCAAGTGAAGACCCTGTACGACAATCTGGATGGAAACAAGGAGAACAAGAAGCCCATCAAGCCGCAAGGGAAAGAGCACAAGACGAAGGAGAATGAGGAGAGGAAAAAGCAACAGCAGAAGCAGCAGCAGCAGCAGCAGCAGCATGTTGAGAAGAAGAAACAGGAGCCAAAAGAGAAACCTCCAAAAACTGTTAAGGATGCATTGAACGCGGTAAGACTGCCTCTAGTTTAGAATAAATTTGACTTGACCATTCTTGATCTCTTTTTGTGTGTAAATTTATATTTTATATCCATATTATCTTTACATATCGCATGCATATTTAGGAAATATATAAATTAATTTCATTCTATTTTAAATTATTTTAAATTTAAATTTAAATTATTTTAAATTAGTTTCATGAAGCATCAAACTGTATGCTATTAATTCTTCTTAGATTAATGCGCAGGAGCTCAATGAACTTCTGGCCACCGCGCAAGTCAGATTTCCCGACGCTCCGTTACTCTGGCTGAAGGAACTCGATGCCTTCCTCAACATCAAGATACCCATTAATAAAGAAGACGCGATATTCTCAGGAAAACCCAAGGATTACCCTTTAAGTTTAGTACCTAAGGCGATCTCTTCCATATTGGAACGAGTGGTGGAGATAACAGGCCAGCAGACCATACAAATTTTTTACGAAAACACTCTCACGGCGATGGCCACCGACATGGTCAAGGGAAACCCTGTCATCGGACACAAGATATTTTTGCAACTGCTAGCACATTTAAATCCCGAGATGACTGCCGCCAACATTCCCAAGCTGATTAATATAAGGAACTCCTACGAGAATAGGAAGAACGTTGGCTTATCTCTTTTGTGGGCTTGGTCGCAAGCTGGCAACAAGAATCTTGCGGTCGGTTTGAAGATTTGGCACGAGGTAATGTCGCCGATGCTGGAGACGAAGGGCTACGCCAATTATGTCGTGCAAATCCTCAACGATCTCGTCTTCGGCCACGACAACGTTCATGATCTTAATCTGGATCTGTACTTGAGCATCATCATGGACACCTATTCTCAAAGATTTCAAAACATTCAACCCGCGAATTTGGGAAAAGACCTCAGCGCGAGTATCGACAAATTGAGAGTAAGTAACAAGTAGACATAAATTTTAAGCGCGTCCTGTTTTAATTAATCATGAAGACGACATGCATGTTCAACTTGGCGATACGCTTCTAT
Organism: Tetramorium bicarinatum; assembly: GCA_928718305.1. Lineage (NCBI taxonomy): Eukaryota > Metazoa > Arthropoda > Insecta > Hymenoptera > Formicidae > Tetramorium > Tetramorium bicarinatum. The sequence continues at coordinate 10,300,791 of OV788328.1, forward strand.
ACGCCGAGATCAATACGGTTAAACCATCGATATTTCTTGCAGTCGATACTATTTAGAAACAAGGACATATGTTACACGAAATTGTTTGAAATGTTAATGGGAAAAGTATCGCAGAAATCGGATGCGAACTACAGGCATGAGTTGATAAAGGTTCTCGCGGACTGTCTTGTCACGGAACCTCTTTGTTTCACTATTTGGAATTCCATTTATACCAAGCATTTATATCAATCCAGTCTTCTTTTATCGTACATTGGTGAGCACTTGCGCTTTTCTCACGCGCTGAATTAGATTATACATTCAAGCAAAATTTACATTTTAAAAAATATAAATATTGCATTTTTACAGATACGAATTTACCTAGTTTACAAACGAAGTTCAAAACTAAGCATTTCAAAGAAACCCTCGGAACTATCCAAAACAATAATGAAAAGTGGAAAAAGGCCAAAGACGAGAACCTGGCACTGACATGCAAGAAAACGTCTCAGGTGAGTTTTCTTACATATTTTTATAATTTTGTCAAAAGTAAAGTTTTATATCAAGTAAACCAGTCCAAGAAAATAAAATTCGTTTTTCAAAATACTGTTAAATAAATTCATTTTAAAATTATTTAAGGTCGTATTAAATAATGTATGTACATATTTATCTAAGGCAATTGCGGTTGCATATTGAAACATATCACCTGATAATATATCGAAACGTATCATCTGATAACTTATCACATTTATCGCACTTACATTTCAATATAAATATCTGTGTTATAATATGCTTATCTCTTACAGAGAATAAAAACACATCTGACATATTTTTAAGCAATTATCGTGTATTGCATCGGTGTTATTTACCGAGAGAAATGATCCTTTTTTTATATCGTCTAACATATATAAATTTAATTGCTGTTTTTTATTAAATGAACTCGATAGAAAATATTTTTTCTATTATCATGTAAAATAATCATGTAGAAAATCATAGAAACGTATCTCATTAAAAATCGCGTGTATCGCGGTTATAAAGGCTGCAGACCTAAAGAGTAAATATTAGAGATGACAGGCGAAAATTACAATATAATTACTGGATTTAATTAATTGCTACAGCCAGCTGCGTCGTAAAACTCGAAGCGTAGCATTCTTTTACCTAATAATAGTAATGCAATTCAGCCTATAATAATAATTGCATGTGTAACTAGGTAATAAATATACCTTGCATGTATCGTGTTTAACATGATATGTTATTTGTTCCCGTGATACACGAGGCAATACTTTGGTGAGCTCGCAGAAATTTTATCTGCTCTGGCGCGGACGAACAGTCACGGGCAATTAAACTTAGAAAGCATTTCCCTCAGTATGTTCCTAGATCTTCGCGAATCGCGAGTTTCGCATTTCCTATCTCAACAACTTTCGATTCTGTTGCCATAGTGATACGAGCATAGACATATATACAGGATGTTCCAGATTTACACAGCCAAATTGAAGAGATGAATTTAACACACCAAGATAAAAACTGTTTTATTTGGCACTTTGATTACTATTTGGTCATTGATTATATTTGGTCAATAGCGTTTTCTTAAATCAAAATTGAATAAAAATGGAGTATTGCTATTTTTACCAAATTCAAGTAGTAAATGCATAAAAATCATGGATTTTTATTTTCTTGTTTCTATAAAATCTTCATTCAAGTGTAAGAATGTAAGAATTATAGTTTGAATAATGAATAATTTTATGCATTTAATACTTCAATTTGATAAAAGTAACAATACTCCATTTTTATTAAATTTTACTTGGAGAAGCATTATTTTTGAGATTTGTGATCAAAGTGCCAAATAGAAAAGTTTCTTGTTTGCTATGCTAAATTTACTTCTTCAATTTAGACGTGAAAATTTGAAATATCCTATATACACACAGACATTCTCTATTTAGAATCATCAAATCATTTACCTTTAAATTAAATTTCTTTTCACTTTCATACGCATATGCATACGCGTAAAGAATATTGCATACTTTTAAAAAGAAGAGAAAAACCTAAAAAAAATGTTGAGAGCAATCTCGTTTCTTCATGTACAATGTTGAACAGGATTAAAAGTTTAATTAAAGAGAACCAGACAAGATCCGTTATCAATGACGCTCGATAAGAGGCTTGACAATTGACTGGCTCGCCTCGTGTAACAAGGCCGTTGCAGATTAGACATTAGACTCGCAATTGCGCGCGTCGCAGTCTCCGTTAGTGCGTGACATTCTACGCAGCGCGCGGTCCTTCCTAGACCTCCCACTGGTCACGCGCATGTACGTATTATCAGCATCGTAAACACGGAGCTACAAAACTCTGTTAACTAGATGTAGATTCGAATTTTTTTTTTCTCTCTCTCTCGCGTCTCTTTTCACTCTTCTTCGATATATCTCGACGTCTCCATGCGAGACGCGTCGCTCCGCTTGGTGCCTCGGTGAAGAGGAACGACTGCTCCGAAATCGGATCCTGGAAAAGAGGCGGTAAACGAAACTGTCCAATTCCAATCAGTGAAAACGATAATGTACATACGACGTCCTTCACCGTGCCGACTGGCTGCATCTCAATCGAATAAAGGAATCTCTAGACAATACCTTGATATCGTACAATATTATTGATTGCGTAGGGGTTATATTGAATATTTGTGAAATCGTGTCACAAAAGTTTATTGAAGTGTATTTGTGCAGCCTGCGAAATTGATCCATCCGTACTATCGCGTCCACACAATCCACAATATCATGGAATATCAAATATTGTATAATAATAATATTGGGGGGTCGTAGGGGTTACATTGAAGATTTGTGTAATATATTGTCAGGCAAAAGTTTGTTGAAATGCATATACTGACGGGCGTGAATCTTCAATATAATCTCTACACAATCTATAATAATGTGCAATATCAAATAACCCAGTCGGCACGGAGCATCAGTTACATTACGTCTATGTTGTAATTTCTCTCAACTCAGCAATGTAAATGTAATACAAGACATATTATGTTACATTTATATCGTCGAGTGCGAAATTATAACATAAATATAACTGATGCTCCGCGTCGACTGGGAATATATCCAAGCAAACGTAATTGCACGTGTTTGCAATGCCGCTGTAATATTCTGTATTTGCTGGAATTGTACAATAATATTGACCGCGTTTTACGCGTTCCGCTACCGTTTCCGCGGAGATCGTGCAAACGTGTCCGCGTTCTCGCGCAAGACGATCTCTCGTAATCTCTTCCCTCTGCGCCGCGGAAGGAGGGGGAGAGGAGGAGGGAAGGCGAGGTCGTCCCGCTTCCGCGGGAAAAACAGTTTCGAGGAGGGACACGTGAAATCGGGCACGCACCGGATTCCTAACGGATCTCGCCGGAGGTTTCTGTTCCGCCGCGACTCGTAGCAACGCCACGCAGCGCGTCGTCGCGAGCTCAGGTAGCCGGCCATCTGTTTTTCGGGAGCGTACGAGACTATTGATCGCCGTCGGCCGTCCCATCCCTCCTCGCGCGACGCGCTCGTTCAGTGACGACATTGGCACCGCTCGCGCGGCACGGCACGCTCGTCCGTTTTTTTCCTTTTTTTTCCCCTCCCGCTCCGTCCCGCTCCCGTCGGAGCACGGAGCGCGCGCGGCGAGACGAGGCCGAGGCGCTTATCCGCGTGTGTGCGAGCGAACGCGTCCTCCTGATTTTCCGCAGGTAAGGGGGAGAAGATCCCGCGCGTGCGGTTCCGCCGCGTGCGTGCGTGCGTGCGTGCGCGCGATTTGTCGACGGGCAGCCGGAGTTCGAGTCGCGGAAAATTCTTCTCGGCCGCTGTCTCCCCCCGCTCCGATGATGACGCAGGCGATTCGCGTAGCATCGATCGGGATCGCCGCAGATGCGTATCGTCGTTGATCGGTCCGCACGCGATTTCAAAGTCCTTCCGCGAAGGTGTGCGAGGTACTCGGGGGGGGAAGGGGGTTGGCCATGTACCGGAATCGTGATCAACCCCGTTGTTGACACGTCGTTGACTGATATACTCCGAGCGACTTGTTAGACTCGCCGGTGTCGCGGAGAAAGAGGAAGCCGATCGCTGCGGTTCGGTTGACACGCGAGATTTCCGTGACGTTGAAACGCGTGCTCTTTCGAAGCTCGAGGTAGAGCTGCGGCGAAGTGAGGAGCCCTGCCTTACGACGTTCATTCTTTCAGGCACTACTGAAGAAGATGACGTCCTCCAGACGCGGCTTTCCATGGAGATCTGCTAGTCTCTTTTTGTTGCTGTTGATCGGTGCTATTGTAGCGTACGACACACAGAAACATGGCTCCTTCGAGGGTAAGAATCTCCTGAGTAGCCAACGCTTCATCATTCTGCTTGCTTCTCGCCTCATTAGCATGTCATCCTCATCGTTTGACATTTCTTTCAATTCTTTTCATTTCTGCATATTTCAATTATGATTTCAGTATTTTATCACAATGTAAGATTGTCGTTCGGGGAGATTCATTATCTTATCTTTGTGCCTTGCATTCGATGGCACAACTCATCAAATAGCTTTTTTTTCTGCATATTTCGTAAGATTGTTGATTAGAAAAAAAATCATTATTTCGTCTTATGTGTCTTGAATTCGATGACTCATCAAAAACAGTAATGGCTCACTGACAATATATTCATACCTATATAGTATACCTATCATGTCACTGGTTCTTTCATCACTCTTCTAACTAAATTGGCGATATACAGAATTTTTATTTTACCTTATTGTACATTGGCGTTTTATGTTTTGTAGCGTCCCAAATTGGAAAGTTCTTGAAAACTAGCGGAATATTGAAACATGTAGAAAAGGCATGGACTACTCTAAAGTTCTATTGGTCTGCAGGACACAAAGCAATTAAGGATAGCTCACCGGAATATTACAAAGCCGTTGTAGACTTCTGTGCACCATACATTAAATTAGCTGGCGATCTCTGCCTTATAGTAAGGAATATTTCAATTAAACTGTATAACAATGCCGCAGCATACGTCGAGAGGAATGTACCTATAATTCTGGACACAGTAAGTATAATGAAAATATCAAATATCCTTAACGATAAAAATCTTAATATAAAATACACCTAATAATTTTCTTATTCCTTTTTTTTTTTTTTATAGATCGAGCATTACGCTCCAGGAATCCTGGAGCAAATTAAATCTCGAAGTCTTCAGGGACTAGAGTTTGTGAAAGTTTCTTTCATTACGCTTGGAGAGAAAGTTATTGAACATTCCAGCGCGTCGATACAGTGGCTGGAGAAGAATGTCTTCGTGTAAGTGTACTCATTATATTACATGCAAAGGCTGTTTAATCGAATATCTGACCGTGACCTTTCTTTTTTACTCTTTTTCAGGGGCAAGCTTAGCCCAGATAATCTCCGTAGTTACGCCATATGGGCTTTCGACACGACGCAGTCGTATGCCGTTCAAACGTATGATTGGGTGTACGAGAAAGTGCAGACTCTCTCTAAAGTGCCATGAATAAAATCCAATGGTTTGCTGTATGATTAATTATTGCGTCGATGACGAAATCTTCGCCTCACTACTCGGCATTTATTATTTATGACACGGAAGCGTTACATATATATTTTCGAAGATCACGAATGCGTCGGCCATTTTTACCTGTGATATCTCAAAGAGAAAATCTATATCTTCTTTCGGTTGGTTCTGACGAAGAAAATTTCGTGATCTTCTAAATAAATTGGAACAATTGCGAACATTTTTTAAGATAAATATTTTTCTGCTTCTTTCTTTGAAATCATTATTGAGTAATATATATGTATATGTACATCTCCATGCGCATTAGATCTATTGTACGCAAATCGTCGAAAGTGCGATGTTTAGTATTTTGTATTTTCATTTATAATTTTGAAGATTTTGATTGAATATACATTCGATTATATTGAGTGATCGAATAAAATTTTTTTTCATAATGGCTTTTCTTGTAGATATAGTAAAAAAGGAATTATTATAGAGAGTAAAAAGATTTCAGGAAAAATCACCTCGGAAAGATGGGTCACAGTAATAATAGCAGCAACAACGGTGATATTTTTAAGAATAGCAGAATAGTATTAATAAATATCGCAATATAATATAATAATAATAATGAGATGATGTGTGTGCTAATAATAGCGATGAAATGCAATAGATAAATATGAGATATGATAATAATATAATTTTAACAAGAATATATTAAAGTTTTACATGGGAAGAGAGATCTCTGTGGACAGTTCGCCACTTCCATAAAGCCACGTATGTAAAAATGAGTGTCTTCATTTCCTCCTTTCAATAGAATTTCAGCGGCGTGCCTTTCTTTTTTCTTATATCTTCGCTCCCCTTTGCGCACATTCACAGCTTTTATCCCTGATTACTTCCGCGAGCCCACTGTTTCATCAGCGCACTCCAAGTCCGCTTATGTTGTCGCAGCGTCAAGTATTCGCACACTATAATTCGTACGGGAAGAAAAGCTTCATTGTATTCTTGTAGATTTGATTGCACAGGTACTCTTCCTCCTCGTCTCTGATCCGCGCTAGGACTTCCAATATTTGACTGCAATTGAAATCGCATACATCACAATTTAAAGATCTTGTAGAAATAAATACTGTAATTTATTGTACACAATCCTCATTTTGCGACCAGAGAAAGGGAACTCACACTATCGTGCAGGGTTCGTTCCGTCCCTTAACCATCTGATCCACTTGCCACTTTTCTTTCTTCACAGATGGAAAGTGCGTGATAACGTCTTTCGCGGATGCGTGCGTCGGCCTAATCTCGCACCACGGACAATCGGTCTCTATCATGAGCCTATCCGATGGAATGGTAGTGATCGCAAAAAGATTTTCCTCTGTCTTCAACGAGCTGAAAACAAGATGAGATTATCCAATTATTGTCCTTTCTTCTTTCTTTCACCTTTCACGAGAATCGCACTGTCGATCTTACCATCCATTGACGCCGATGTACAAGCCTAATTGTAGTATGGAATTCGCGTCCTCCGGATTGCCGTCGAAGGAGTGCACGACGCCCGGCGTCAATAAGTTTTTGTGCTTCCTTAGAATTCGCACAAAGTCGTCGCTGGCGTTGCGGCAGTGCAGGAACATTGGTAGTTTCAGCGTGGAGCACAATGACAATTGCAGCTCGAAATATTTTTTCTGAATCTCCTTGGAGCAAAAATTCAACCTGTCGTAATCCAGGCCCATCTCGCCGATAGCGACGACTTTGTCTTTGTTGTTTAACGCTAGGTCTGACAGTGACTTGAGGTACTCCTCCGGATTGCCACACTCATCGAATTCATTGCAACGGGTCGGATGGCAACCAACCGTCGAGTACAATCTTTCTGCAATTCATTGATTAATGACGATCACTTACTCATCCAAAATAAAATAAATTTAAATGAACTTAGTAATGCCCATTTTACCAATGCCTAGGAACATTAGGAATTATTATACCTAACTGTCCATCATAAGATGTATTTCCAGTTCATGCATGATGCACGTGATGCATCATTTATTCTTCTTGAAAGATTAAAAGTGAGTTAAATAAAGATTAATCATAATGGACAGATAGGCTTTGAAAACTAAAATTAGCAAGATTAAAATATTAATTTGAGAATAAAGATTTATATCATCGCAATTTCTTATGTTTAAGAATACTTGCCATCGGTTCTTGCTAGTTCAAGAGCCTTCTTGCTCTCTTCCACGTTGCCAGCAGTGATGATAATCTTGGAGAGATTATTCTTCCAACTTCGCTCTAAAACTTTCTCCAAATCTGGCTGATGCTTTTGAGATCCGTGGTAGATCCCTTGGTACATGGAATCCGTCAAATTGGCTCCGATGTCTATAACAACGAAGAGGACAATTAAAAATGCTGGTTGATTCAATTCAATACAAAATCACTCAAGGTAAATATGCAAGATGTTCTGTATATTTTCAAATATTAAGATCCGCTAATCTAAAATCTCTCAAATTGTCGCCTCGCATGAAGATAGTGTCTTACGTTGCTTTACGATTTTATGCTAAAAAAACGCACCTCGCGAGGCATTCAAGGGCTCCACGAAGGAACTCTGCGTCTTCCAGAAAGGATGAGGATTTCGAAAATCCGCCGAGATCGATAGGAAGGGATTAAAAAAGGATTAGTCTCGCGTCGCCATAACCTTATATCGCGAGACAGCAAAAATTGCGTAAATCGTCGGGATATCGCCGAGCGGACGCCGAGGGACGATCGCGTTTACCTATGAACTTCCGCAAATTGGACATTCTAGCTGCGAGCATGGAACGTTCCTGGGCGGAGAGTCGTTCGAGCGGACGCTCGGCCGAGGGTAGACGATGAGGTTAGCAGGTGTCCGCCGTTTCGACCGGCTCGGCTGGGTAGGCACATGGAGGACTAACGTTGCGCTTTCATGCGCAGTAGTAATCGTCCCGACGCTATCCTCGTCATTCTTCACTGCCGCATGCCATCGATTAGCCCGTATAGCAGCCGCTAACTCCTGATCCTAATAAAAATATGTTAAAAAATAAAAATACGGATGCGATTGGAACAATTAGAAGGCGAAGGAGAGGGGAGAGTCCGGAGTCTGGATCTTACGGCTACAAAAACTTGCACCTCTGCTATATAATTTTTCCTTCCGTAATGCGATATTCCAACTACATAATTATAAACAATGTATAGTTGTAATATATAAATTGTGATTGCTAGATACATTGCAGCTTTTTTCTTCAAGCTTTGTAAGTTCAGCTAATTGTACTGATTTCATACTTATATTACATGAGCTTATATTTTTTAGTCTTTTTTTGTAAGGAATATTGTTAAAGCTATACTTATAGTTGCTTCTTTTACTGGTTTTTTATTGATATGATATAACATTTCTTGAAAATAACAAAGAGGATACAACGAAAACATTTTGTTAATGTTTCTTTCTTTTCTATATATATATATATATTTATTTATTTATTATATAAATCTTAATTTATAAAGCTTAATTTCTATGTAGATAAGAGTTTCCGTATGACTCAATGCGCGTTTGTGAATGTATGGAATTCTTTCCTCGGTCCTACTCGCGAATGGAATATTAACAGATGCGAGGCTCGGCGTTACTATATTGCAAATGCAAAACACCATCGTTGCTCTCGAAGTCCTAGGTTTCCCTCACGGGACACGATTACCGGAGCGACTTGACGATAGCGTTAATCTTCTCGATGTAATCCTCCTTCTTCTTGGAGATCGTCATCTCCATGTCGATGAACTGTTGCCGACTGATCTTGCCCGGGATTAATTTTTCCAGATACAAAGACTGGAGCTGTCCGTAGACCTCCTTCAGGTAACGATCGCACTTCTGCAGCTCCTGTATGCGATCGTACACGTCGCTAGACTCGGTCTTTATCTTCTGCGCGATCTCGTTGAGCGCGTTGTTCGCCGCCTTGTACTCCTGATTGATGCCCTTTATCGCGGACAGGAACGCATTCGTGTCCTTGGACACCTTCAAGCTCGCCAGCTGCTCCTCCAGATTGTAGTAGGTCGCGATTCTGCGATCCTGAGCGGCGAGTATCTTCTCGCACTGGCCGGCGATCCTCAGTTTGCTCTCGGACGCCTCATCCTTGTCGATGGAGAAGTCAAATCTCACGTATCCTATGACTGTCAGGAACATCAGCCACAGCGCCAGCACGATTAACAGCGGCTCCTGCAGCATCAGCACCCGCGGGAACGTGTACTTCAATCTGAAATTCTGAATATGATTTTCTACTAGATTGTTCTTAGTCACGGATATCACCGGACGTCCAGTGACGTCCAGGTACGTGTAATGCAAAGAATCTGGCAGGCGGGTCACGCGATAGGGCAGGTCCAGCTTGATGTTCCGCGCACCCTCTGGCAGAATAATCTTCAGGACCATCTCGTCCACAACCATGTCGTCAAAGACATGATCCAGCAGCCTCATTTCCAGGGCGAACTCGTCCCCGGAATGGAAGAGGTATTCGTAGCTGGGTACGTTGTACCCGATCGTGTAACGAGTCTTCCAGCCGCCGAACAACGGGAATCTCGGCCGCAGATTCAGTTCCACTGAATCCTTCTTGATGCGAGTGTGCGACGTGGAGATGTTGCCGATCTCGTCGCGGTAATAAATATCGGAAGCGGCCGCCGGCAGGACGGTATCGAAGCTCTGGATGCTGGCCTGTCCGGACTTGGACTCCCGGGCGTACTCGTAACGCGAGAAGGATCCCTTCAGCAGCGCTCCGGTATGCAGGAGATCAATGTGCTCCTCGACGGCTATGTTACCCCAGTGAGAGATCTCGATGACCCTCTCGAGCCTCGTCACCGTGAGGAACTTGTTGTTATTCTCAAAGTGCACCGTCATCTCCTCATAGGCGAACGGTGGCTGCATCTCGTACGGTCCGTAGGCCAGCATCGAGCCGGTCTGGGAGACCGGCTTGATCTTGCTGTAGCTCTCGAGGTTGCGCGTGGGCAACGCCACGTAGGTGGTCTGCTTGGTGACGGCGTAGGGCAGGCAGGCGTACACGTTACCCGTGTACTTGACCAGCTGCTTCTCCTGCTGGGTGATCTGCTTGGGATGCGGCGCCAACTCGTGCGTGAACACTGTCTCCAGCTCGATGGTGAGGATGCGGCGGGCCGCCAGGTGATTGCCGAGATCGACGGAGTAGAAGACCCTGTTGGGATGCGTCGTCACCTTGGTCTCCGTTACCTTGAGCTCCAGCTTACCGGGTTCCACGCGCGCCGCCACATAACTGACGGACCGGCTCTGGGTGTCGTCCAGGCAGAAGAGGAAGTTGGGGACGCCGCGGTCCTTGCCGCTGTTGTCCAGCACCACCCGAGTGGTGATCTTGGTCAGCTGGGACTGTAGATCGATGTGCCGTTCGACGTTCCTGACGACCAGGTCCGGGTCTATGAGGTTGGTCGCGGCTTTGCAGCAGCTGTGCGCGCTCAGGTAGAGCGCGATAGCGCAGATCAGCGCGCCCGCGTGAGCACGCGGCATCGTCGACGAGGCTCGGAAACGAGACGGGACACCGAGAACGTACGGTACGTCGTGCACTTGCCGGTACGCGGCGACACGGTTAGCACATAACAAAATACGTGGCGTTCGTCTATGGCGCCGGTCGGTTGCGCGCATGTCAATATATACGAATGTGTCCGGCAACGCACCGTCATGAGAACACACGTTCGCATTTACAACGCGAGCGGTTTTAAAGGCGGATATACGGACTTCTATTGGCTCCTGCACACAGGGCGCGGTAACGCTTGCCGCACGGCGGAAATCGAGTGCAGTAGCCAATCAAATCATCTGCTGCGCGGAAAAAGTTAAATTCTATCCAACTTTGATTGTGCAGGAGCCATATCTCGAGATATCTTACGCAGCTGAAATTCCTAATTTCCTCTCCTGTTTGTGACTACAAACTCCAACTTCAGCCTCTTCAGGATCTCCTCTCGCTCGTACTCGAGGTTTTTACCCTCATGGGCTGTGTTTAGAAACTTTACTCGAGTGAAATTTCTATCCTATCCTTATTCAATTCTCGGCAAGTAACAAAGATAGAAAGATAGAAATTTCATCCGAGTGAAGTTTTCGAACGAAACCATCCTGGGACATTTAATTCACGTAAAACAGACGCGGACCATTGCTGATTGGTTGCGTGTTATGTACGCTTGCGTAAAAAGATATCAATCTATGGAATCTTTATAATAAATCCAAACAAAGTTGCATAACCATATATATGTATACGATATAAAATAGATTAATTCATTTTCTTATGCGTATGGATTAATCAATTTCCTTGTGCATACTTCTACACGCGTTACGCAAATTTATTTCATACCCCCCACCTGGAACAGTTGAAAAGCGCTAAATTCCCTTTGCAAAAAGTATCATAGTGGAATCGTCGTAGTTGGCGGGTTTGCCGCAGCGATGATTAGCCGGTCTCGGTCATTTCGTCGTCAATGATCACCGCGAATTGTCCGCTTGAGAGTGCGGTCTGCCTGTCTGAGCTTATCCGCGGAAAACACCATTTCTCCGTGGATTTATCATCGCCCTGGGCGTCAGAACGGAAATCCTTTGACTGGCCGCGTGTTCAGCTAAGCAGGTGAGTCGACGAACGAGAAAGAGGCTTGCCCATCGTCCGCGGCGGCGGCCGCGTGCCGCGTGAAACATGCACGGCACGCGGCCGCGTATTGGCGCCGCCGACGGAACGAGAGAGAGAGAGAGCGGCCCGCCGTTGCGGCGGGCCGTGTGGCGACCGCGGCTTCGGCACGTGGCCCGCCGTCGTCTCCGTCGCGCGGCACCGATCGGGCGCGTACGCGGCTTTTGCTCTCCCGCGAGAAAAATCTGAAACGAGTCATCTGCAACTCCGCCAGAATGCTCCGCGGCGGTAGCGACGGCAGCGTCCCCGCCGTCGTCATCGACGGCGATGGCGACGGAGGCGGACGGCATCGCGATCGCCCGCGCCATCGCCATCGGGCGATCTTTCCTCCGTGCACGGCGCAAAAAAAGCGCAGCGCGCGCGGCGTCGCTCACGGGATGCCATCTTCGCGCCGCAACCGTGCCGCGCCGTGCCGCGCGGCGTACATGCGTTGTACTTGAGTATACACGCGGTCATTAATGCCCAGCCACATGAAGTTGGCCGCGTACAGAGTTCATCTTTTTCCTCCTACTGCCTTCCACCGTGAAAGGAAAAAGATAAATTCCGAACGCAGCCAACTTCATGTGGCCTGGGGATTAATCACCGCGAGTGTACGTACTTGAGTACGTACGTGCGCCGTACGCATGCACGTACGCACACACCGGCGACGCGAGGGGTGGGAGAGGACCGAGGGAAAGGGGGCAGGCGTACGGAAGGAGAGAGAGCGCGCGCGAGCGGACCGGAGCCAGCCACGTTGTACGGCGCGCCGCGGACCTCGGAGGTGTATCGTCGAACGAAAGAGAGAGCACGGTAAAGTCTGCGAGCGGGTCGACACTCCCATCGTCGCGTCGCTGACGACGGCGGCGGCGGTGGCGGCGGCGACGGCGGCACGCGACGTTGCGCCGCGTCGCCAACATCCGACGCCGCCACCGTCGCCGACCTCGTGCACGCGCTCGCAACCGCCCGCCATTGCCGACGAGGCGCGGAACGGGTGACCCGCGGTGTGCACGCGGAGCACGTGTGCTCCCGGTCGCGTTTCATTCGCGGAACGACGGTCGCTCGGACGATCGGACGCGGCGAGCTGACGGCGAAGCCAGCCCGCGCGGGAAAGGTGCCATTTTATTCATCGTATGTCCGTCGCTGCCGCTTCGATCCGGCCGGCGCCATGCGGCGCGACGGTGCAGCGGCCCCCGCTCCGCATTCCGCTTTCCGACTCCAGCTTCGGCCGGTCATTTCCTGTCCGCGCGAGTCTTACCGGGAGCTTTGTCCGCCCCGCGACCCTCCCCGCGGACAGGGTGCATGTTCGCGCGCTCTTCGGGTCGCGACGCCGACGACGCCGCCGCCGCCGCGCGGCATTCAGGGGACATCTGTGTGCGGCGTGCGCGAGCGCGCCGTGAGCAGACGCGCGGTCGGACAGAGCAAACTCGCCGCCGCGATCGGGCAGGACACTCGGGGTCTCTCGCTCTCGCAGCTCCTCCGTTTTTCTCGAATCCTCGCGAAATCGTCAAGTTGTACCCTCCCGAACCGCGCGATCGACGATACTCGGCCGCCGAGCGTGCACGCTGACTAGGTAGTTTTTTTTTTCCAAATTCGATAAGCGCCAGCGCGAGAACCTCAACGCGAACGCGTATTCCTCCCGGTTTTACTTGTAAGGTTTTAATGTAATTATGTGCAATTCGTGATGTAACATATGTTGCGATGTGCAAAATGGACATTTAAGCTCATATTCAGAATGCGCTTATAAAAATGTTAACGCGTTGTTTTGTCATTCTATCTTCATTAGTAAACATAAAACATGGACAGAATGCAAAAAACGCGTTAATATCTTTATTAGCACACTCTGAGTACAAGCCTTTTCGTATGTGGGATCATTGCAATGTCATATGTATAATACATTATTTGATCGAGCATTGGAATTGATCCATTCTTTTCTTAATAGTCACACATTCCTTGTACAATTCAATATAATCATTGGTTGATACGCGAAATACATTTTAAAGATAAAGACATTGATGGACAAAGGTTCAATGATCTCATGTCAGTACAATAACATGTGTGTATATATGTATATATGTACCGGTATAATTGCAGGAAGGAAAAATGAGTTCAAGTGCGTGTTACAAATGTAATCGCATGGGCCACTTTGCACGGGAGTGCCCACAAGGCGGTGGTGGAGGAAGAGGAGATCGTGGACGTGATAGGGACGGCGGTTTTGGACGAGGCCGAGAGAAGTGCTTCAAATGCAACCAATTCGGACACTTTGCGCGCGAGTGCAAGGAGGATCAGGATCTTTGCTATCGCTGCAACGGTGTCGGTCACATCGCGAAAGACTGTCAGCAGGTTAGTATTACCTGTGATTAAGAATCACCCGGGTGACTCAGGCTGCGATCAACTTGACGCTACAAGTGCTTCGAAGCATTTTTCTTCTCCTATCTTTATTGAAAGAAAGGAGAAAAATGCTACGAAGTATTTGTAGCGTCAAGTCGATTGTAGCCCCTCAGTCAGGTGTTGATACAGACGTGGATGCACGATAACTGTTTTTCGACAGGGACCGGAGTTGAGTTGTTACAATTGCAACAAGACTGGTCACATGGCGCGCAGCTGCCCGGAGGGTGGCAACGATTCCGGCCGCTTTGCGATGCAGAGCTGCTATAACTGCAACAAGACCGGTCATATCGCCCGTAACTGCACCGAGGCCGGCGGCAAGACTTGCTACATTTGCGGCAAGACTGGTCACATAAGCCGTGAATGCGATCAGGACGACAGGAAGTAGGAGACAACCGGAATCCGTGCCGCTCGCTTAACGATAACGATAAGCCGTTTACCGTCGCGCGCGCCACTACCGGGAATGGTAGCTAGGTAGGGATGTGCGAACGTATGTCTTAAATGACGCGTACAATTCTCAAAGAACTCGTGGCACCGTCGTCATCGTCGTCGTTGACGTAGCTGATCATTCGTTCAGCGCCGTCAATCGCGCTCGTTGTCGTCGTCATCACGATCGTACGGTCTCTCCATGCTCCCAACTCCCGGAGGCCAGCCAGCCCCCCTCCAGCCCTCCTCGCCCTTATTCCTAATTTCCTTCCCCCTCTCTGCTGCCCACCGTTGTTCTCTTCGCAAGGATTTTTTTTTCTTAAACGATGTCTTTAAGTTTTTATTGCTGTTACACGACACCATACACGTACATTTGCTACTACGTGTGAATGAGAGCAGGGTTCATCCTACGAGTAACACGTCCGACATTTACACGTATATGGTACACAGGTACACGCATACACACAATCACAGACATATGAAACATACGCATACACACACAACCTATGTAATAATATTATAATACATTCTATTGACTTAGAGTAGAGACATGAATCCTCTGTCCCCTGACTTTCAAATCGTCTCGTACGCGCATTGTTTTCCGATGCAAGATGTATGGATTCTCGGGAAGCTCACGCGTAGCCTCGCCGAGATTCGGCGCGCGCGTTCGGCGGTTTTGCGCGACGTAAGTGTAACGCGCAGGACTACCTCCACGCGCATCCTCGTCATTTGTATGAATAAAGTAAATTTTACAAAACGGCTACTATACGATTGATAAATGAGAATAACATAAAAAAAAAACAAAATGAACAGGCCGCCATCCGGCGCCCGTTGACAGAGAGGAACGTCTTCGCCATTGACACGGATTTCACGAACGAGTCACAAGGCACGGGCTCACGTCGCACCACTTTTCGCATCCACGCATCTTGTATTCTCCGGTCCTCCCTCTCGAACTCTCTAGCCGACACTCGTAAATCGACACAAATGAAGGAAAGAATTAAAAAAAGAAAATTCGGAAGCGAACGCGGGAAAATGGGAAAAGAAGTATGCGAGAACACATGCCGGCCCTGGATGCATAAAAATAAGATTCAGTAACGCTAATTTTTAATGTGTAAGGATGTAATGAGGATCTCACCGAGCTGTTACTGTGCGTCATTTTTGCGTTCTTTTGTTTCCTTTTCGTTTTTTTTCTTTACACACCGGACACGTCTAGTTTCACATAAGTACGAACAAAAAGCGAAATATAGTTGTAGGATTGTCAGTGTTTACAGGTTTATATGCAATTGTACTCATACCCTCCGACGAAGTAGGGCGAAAGAGAGAAGACGTGTGTGCTTTCTACGGTTTTTTCTGAACGTACAGAAATACGTTCCAGGATACGTTGCGATTAATACCAGTAAGATACGTCCTAAATGGTCGCTACATCGATATGTATGTATATATACATATAAACACGGTGGTCTGTACAAGTTGACACATTTTGTACGTACAATCATAATTGTTAATGACAAGACTATAGGGATTCATATTGTTCATACTGTCGCCGGGACTGTTGATGGGCCTGCAAATGAAAACGCGGCCCACGGGAGGAAGTGTACCAACCTTACTATATCCTTACATGTTGCTGAAAATACTTCGTTACTAGCTATATGTATATATATATGCGCATGTGTGTTACATATATTTATGCATATGTGCAGGAGCTGTATTTTGTACTGTAAAAAGCTAGCTTATACTCTGGTCGTTGCTGGTGACTAATTCCTACGATACGATTTTCCTTTGTATTTCCACGAGAAAAATTATATTTTTCATGTATAGAGTATATCCCGAGGTCGATATTCTCTCTTTTTTTTTTTTTCTTACTCATAAGTTGTAGAGATGAAATTTTTATAGATGCGGTCGAAGAGGAAATTGATTGTTTCGAGAAAAAAAAAAGGAAAAGGCTATTATTCCCCGTTGCATACGAAGGGGACGACCACTTAAACTCGATGCGAGTACAAAGATTTTTCTTATAAACGAAGAAGATGAGGATGTTCCAAGTAATGAAGTTATGTTAGCGGAAGTCGCGACGATGACTCTTTCGATCGCGCAATATTTCATGAAGTAAAACGTAACGTGAGCAACGCAATTAGGATAAGATGCGATTAGAATACCAATTACATTTTTTGGAATGCCCGGACCACGTTCACGCCAAGTAGCAGCAGCGCGACATGCAGTATCAATTCGATTATCCGGACGGCGAGTCTTTGTTCAAGCCCGAAAGGCGGATCGCGCGGACGTCGAAAGCTCCTTTCTTTCTCCCCCGAAAGAATCTCGGGCGCGACGTCCGCGCGATTCGTACACTTTGCGGACTTCCGTGGCTTAACCAGCAGCGACAATTGTGTATTAACGTTCAGAAGCCAGGCGTGCCTGACTGTCTCGATGGAAGGAAGACCCGGTGCCGTTCGCCATCCCGTCCCGGGGCGGGGGCGCACCCGGGAGTGTTTCTTATAGTAACCCAGGTGTCCTGCAACAATTTTATACACTTAACACACTGTTCGGGACTTAAAAAATATACCGGATCTCATTGCGTAGTTTCGGTGTGCTAGTGCTCACGACGAGACTTGGAGAGGATCAAACAAATTGTACTTCGCTATATTGGAACCTTCGCGGACCTCTGGCACTGCCTCATGCACGGGGATGCACGTCGGACCAAGTATTCCGGACAACGCGAAGCGTCTAGACGGACATCCGAAGGCTCGGGATATCCGTGTTTAATCTGTGACTACTTAATTTTGATTGAACTTAACTTGGATTTCATCTATTGTTCAACGTGTCCTTTGCTTCTTGCCGGTGAAAGAGTCAGCGATATCCACTGAGAGAAGCGAAGGGTGGAATCATTCAAAATTGAGTATCCCGATACTTCGGATGTCGTTGGGCTTTTCTCAGACGTTTAAGATACACGTCTCTTTTATACTGTCTGACTGGGAATGTCTTGAACATACATCACACGTGAGAGCAACAGTCTGGCTAAATACAGTCGATTCCCTCCGTAAAACGATCTCCGTGATTCGTTAGCAGTACCAGAGGTCCAGACGAGCATACGAATAACTATTATAAAGAATAAAAAAAAAAACGAGTGCGATTAGGGCACCTGCGCTTTTGTCTCTGCTACAAGACTTACGTACGAATATTGTAAAGAATACGACTGTTACAGTATATGAATCTAATTCGACCGGCGGCGCACGCCGGGTCCACGGCTCGACTTATATAATATATTAAACTAATCTATTAATACTTAAAAAAAAAAGAAGAAGAAGAGACGAGAGAGTGAGAGAGATTAAAAAGAAGGAAGAAGACAAGGAGGATGAAGAGGAAGAAAAAAAAATAAGCTACAAAGTAATAAAAGGATTATGGAGTATTCCAAGTTATGTTTTTAAACTGAATTTTTGAAATAGAATGTGTACGGAGAGGCAAAGGAATGGTCTTCAATTTTTTACTTGCTTCCTCAGTGTATGACGTTCCTTCCTCTCTTTGAAATGTCCTTCTACTTTGAAGAGATCGATTCTACCGAGATTACGATTTTGCGAAGTATTGCCAAATAGCCTCGGGTATTTCCCAGTAAACACCAATTAACGGTATTATATTGCATCAGTATTGTAATTTCCTACTCACCAATAGAAATGTTATATAACACTATTTATAACTGTTGCATTCTTGAACGGGAAATTATAATATGATGCAATATTGATGTAACTGTTGGTATTTACAGGTCTACTTGTTTATCGTGATGAAACGTTCCAAAAAAATGTTACATATATGAAATGACGTGACCGGAACGAAACCGATTTAAAGCTGAGCTATCCCTAAACTATCCTTTCCGTTAAAAGCAACAGAGGCAAACACGATGGGGTACCACAGATACCTACGAAGGTAGCGTTATTGTTCCTTTTACAAATTTCTCATTATCCCCTTCGTAAACCTTCCAAACCATCCATTCAAGTCGTGCTTTGTGATTTCAGTGCGGACAATGTACCTGCACATATAGATTGACGGACACTGTCCATCAAGGAGAATTACGTAATTGTATTGAGCGCACGCGTGTTCAGAGCTGGAGCCACACAATCTGCGTATCATGGTGAATGCGTAAATGGACTCGTCGGGGATTGATTAACCGATTAATAATTCACTTTGGCATGTTTACCTCGTGAATCTCGCACGTGAAATTTCTAGAGGAGAAAGCTCCAAAGTTAGTGCGCTGTTACACAAGAATTGCTTCGCAACACGAATCTAGATTGTTTAATCAACGACGATACGCAATATGGACTGAATTATAAATTCTCGTAGTCTCCGAATGAAATTCTACGAGTCTCGCGTTTTCACCGCGTGAAACAGGTAAACAGACTGCTGTAATTATTTGAAAGAGCCAAGCTTCAATGCTAGACCAGACTGCGTTTCTCTGGTTTTGCCACTTGCCATTCTCTAACTACGCATTATACATTTTTTTATCTATGCGACCGTTATCGCTGATAGATGCTTATGAATGAGCTGATGAGGTATAGAGAAAACGAGTGAATGGATAATTGAACGGGCTACAGTGCCCCTAGAAAAAAATATAAATAACCGCGTGGCGTCGACGCGTGAACGCTGACATCCACGTGTCTCGATAAAGCTAAAGGCCTGTCAGGTAAACTGCGAGGAAAAATCTTATCAACGCGGCAGAGGGGGAGGGGGAAGAGAAAGAAAAAGAGAAAGGGGGGGAGGTGGCCTCTAAGCGCTGGCATGGACGAGCGGAACGTCGAACCGAGTTAAAAGGCAGAATCGCGGAACGCGCATCCGGTCGTCGCGTGATCTCGCCCGTCCCGTCGGCCGAATCGTCCTCGTCGTGTCTGTCAAGATCAGAGTGTCACTCGCGGCGAGGGTCAGCGACGGTGACTCTCACGCCGCAGGCTAGGATGTGAAAGCATTCGGGAGCGCAAGGAGAAGGAGTCGCGCGCGCGTTGTCGTCGTCGTCGTCGAAGACAGGAGGCAGGAGGTGG
Organism: Tetramorium bicarinatum; assembly: GCA_928718305.1. Lineage (NCBI taxonomy): Eukaryota > Metazoa > Arthropoda > Insecta > Hymenoptera > Formicidae > Tetramorium > Tetramorium bicarinatum. Next base: position 10,320,720 of record OV788328.1, read on the forward strand.
TGACACGAGGCGTCGAGGAGGCGGAGGAGAGAAAGGAAAAAGGTAGAAGAGCGCGGCCGACTGAGCGAAGGATGCGCTCCACGGCGACCGGCGTCTATCGGTCTCACTCGCGATAACGGCGCGGTGCTGGGGGTGGTGTAGGGGGTGACGGAGGTAGCGACACGAGGAACAGCAACGCCGGAGGGGAGACCAGCAGCGTCTTCGTCGTCGTTGTCGTGCTCGTCATCGTCATCGTCATCGTCGTCGTCGTCGTCGTCGTCGTCGCCGACATCGACGTCGTCATCGCGCAGGCAGTAATGGCCGCCACCACCGTCGACGGGGTCGGGCTCGAGGAGCTGAGGACCGAGATCGAGCGTCTGTCGCGCGAGCTCGACTTGGCTTCCACCGAGAAGATACAGTCGGCGCAGTACGGGCTCGCGCTGCTCGAGGAGAAGTCGGCCCTGCAGCAGCGGTGCAACGACCTCGAGGCGCTCTACGAGAACACGAAGCACGAGCTGGAGATCACGCAGGAGGTTAGTGTCCAGGGTCCCACCCGGTCGCTCTCTCTCGAAACACACCCGCGAAAAGAGAGGGCAAATTTATTCCACTCTCGCGGCAGTTTGATTGACAAGCGGCGATTAACGTGTAAAGATAGAAATGAGGCGTAAATTTTTATTCCTCTACGGCAAACAGTTTAATATGGAGCGCGTGAAGTGGGTATGCGCCAGGAAATACCGATGCTTTTTCTTGGAGTAGAACAGGTAGGAGGACAGGTAGAATTAACCGTGTCAATTTGACTGCTGGAGGAATGTAGAGTGACTCATTCAGCGTGTCTGCATTGGCCAATCAATGTACAGATATCTATATTTAGGTATCTGATCTGGAATGCCGTTTTTTGAGAAAATATGCTTGTACTATTCAATATATTATTTCTAATACAAAGAAAACTACTTTTTTTAGAAGTCTAGAAAGTCTTCAATAATCATCATTCTTATCATTCAGATAGCAAGCTGATGTTATTTGTCATTATTTTAACATTGCAATTGTAAAAAATATTTTGACGCCAAAATGATGATAAATAACATTAACTTGCTACCTGAGTTAATCACTTGTGTGCGTTACGTAAATACAATTTTTACATAAACATGTATATATACTTATTTCTCTTGTAAATAAATTGTACATTTTGTCGTTACTTTAGGCGCTAGCAAAGTTCCAGACAACTACGAAAATAACAGCAAAAAGTGGTATCGAGCAAGAGGAGAGTCTTCTTAACGAGAGCGCCGCTCGAGAAACATCTTTGCAATCGCAGATCATCGAATTAGAAAATGAAACGAAACAGGTTTGTATCGAGTTGGTCGCAATTATCGATTTACGTAAAACGAAACATTGCGCTTTGACATGTTATAAATTATTTTCAGTTGCGACATGAGTTGGAACGAGTGGAGGCAGAGCGTGATCACGCACTGCAGGAGCGCGAGGAGGTCGGGAAGGATCATCAGCAAGCGGAGACGGAGCGCAAGTCGTTACGGACGGAATTGCGAGAGTGCAGATTCCGCGAGACTCGCCTGCTGCAGGATTATACCGAACTGGAGGACGAGAATATCTCATTACAGAAGCAGGTGTCCGGTTTGCGGTCCAGTCAAGTGGAGTTTGAGGGTGCCAAACACGAGATTCGACGGCTCACCGAAGAGGTCGAGTTGCTGAACAGTCAGGTGGAGGAGCTGACGAACCTGAAAAAAATAGCGGAAAAGCAGATGGAGGAAGCATTGGAGTCACTGCAGGCCGAGCGCGAGGCCAAGTACGCTTTGAAAAAGGAACTCGATCAGAGGATCAACAGCGAATCAATCTACAATCTCAGCAATTTAGCGCTCTCCATCCGAGGCATTACGGAGGACCAGACGATATGCAGTGACGGCGAGGACGACTCGCCGGCGCTGCGTAGAATCGAGGCGGACTTGAAGACGCAAGAACCGGGCACTTCCGCGACCGATAAGCAGGTTGACTTGTTCTCCGAGATTCATCTAAATGAATTGAAGAAACTGGAAAAGCAGCTGGAGCTCGCGGAGTCCGAGAAAGCCCATCTGACGCAAAATCTGCGCGAGTCGCAGTACACGGTCGAGAAGAGCCAGGCAGAATTGCAATCGTTCGTTGCGCGAATAGTGCAGCTGGCAGCGCATGTGCAATCGCTACATCATCTTCACTCGAAATTACCGGAAAAGCAGAGCGAAGAGACGACGTTAGATAAACTTAATCAGGTATATGATTTTTTTCAATTAAAATAAATAAAACAAATTTAATCTAACTTTGTTATAAAATATTCTACTAACGACGCTACTGTTTTAACAGGCCGTTGTTCAATATCATCAGTGGAGCACCATGTCTGCTCGCGAGATTAATCAGTTGCAGAAAGATCTGTCTGAATTGGAGAACGGCTTAACCGTGTCCGACTCTACGCAGCAGCTAAGAACGGAACTAACAAATCTAAGGAATAAGGTATACATTTATTCATATCTTACTACAATTTCTTAAAATGTATTCTCGCAATAGCTATTGCAAAACTTGCGACGAAGAGCGAAGGTGTAAGTTGATAAATAGTCTGTTGTAAGATATAGAGAAAAATGAGAGAAAAAACAAGAGTTTACTAGTGGCAAGAGTATAAGTATGTGCGATACTGGCGCAACTGTCGCGCAAAAATAATGGACTTTGAATAGAAATTGTGGCGTTTCAGATACCCGAGTCAGAGAAGAGCCTTCGAGAAAAGGTTGGGTTACGTGTGGTCCCTTTGACGTATTTACCAGATACTTTAATAACAATTTGTCTTGTTGGCTCCTCTAATGATCCGTACAGTGGTACTCGCTTCTCAATGTCCTAACAACCCACACATCGCTTCCTGTCTATGATACTTCTTCATATATTTAACCGTACATGTTTTCGAAGCTACTGACGAAATCACTCCATGAAATGTAGATCCACGTGTGAGAATGGTCTTACTCCTCTGAGCGCCGTAGAGATAATAATATCATTCACATTTTCACACATGGACTCTAAGCATCAAATGCATTTGAACGAATATCACTATTCTGAGTGCTCGAAAGAGACGACGTACGGATCGTAATACGCTATGCAACGTGGCTTTTAAGATAGAATGCGCTTAGGAACGAGAAGAACAAAATCAATCACTTTCTTTCTACCTAAATTTCATGCGTATCTAACGTAGCATGTCGATCGGAACTCGCCGAGCCTGTTTTGCACGATGCTCGAAGAAAGAGATCATCTACAACCTATGAATTTTTCATAAAATCTCCAATACTGCACTCGCAAGACTACGAACTGTGGATCCTAAACTACCATTCAATTATTTAATACATACTATTCTGCAAACTTATCTCACGAACAAACTTCCGATAAACACGCAGTATTAGGCAAGACATACCTAACGCATTTATTGCGACGTGGTATCGCGTCTTCGTTCGCATGATTAATATCTCCCTCTTTCGTTTCAGCTCCTGGATACGGAACAGAGGAGCATGCAACTCGAATCGGACGTGTCCACTCTGTCGAAACTCACCGCGGAAGCAGGCGGTTTCCTTGATTCTGCTCAGAACGATCTGCAGAATCTCTCCGACGAGCTCGCGCAGCTCTATCATCACGTGTGCACCGTTAACGGCGAGACGCCCTCGAGGGTAGTGCTGGATCACGAGAAGTCGGAAATCGTGCCCGAGAAGGAAGAGGAGAACGGCAAGATGGACTGGTGCCGAACTCTGTTCAAGACCGATATCAAGATTAAGGATCTGGAGAGTCTCAGCAAAGCGAAGGAGATTGCGAAACACATAGAGACCGCGATGGACCAAATAAAGCATCTTAGAAACGCCGTAGAACACACGATCGAACTGTCCAAAGTCAAAGGAATGCAATCTAATATTTGCAACGTTTGTGAGGGTAAATATAAAAAAGTTTATTTTTATTTTACAATATAGGCGTAACTGAATTTTATAGATAAATATTTTCTAATCTTGACTCTACCTTTTCAGCTTCTGTCAACGAGAACAAGGCGGACGTAACAGACCTCCAAGAGCAAGTTATCAGATTAAAGGCCTTGCTGTCCGCTAAGCGAGAACAAATTGCCACATTGAGAACAGTGCTTAAATCAAACAAAAACACGGCGGAAGTAGCGTTAACGAATCTGAAGAGCAAATACGAAAACGAGAAGAGTATCGTTAACGAGACGATGCTCAAGCTGAGAAATGAGCTTAGAATGTTGAAAGAAAACGCCGCGACATTCTCAAGTGAGTATTTAACTTTTTACTTTTGTATCTCTTTTTGCCTTTCCTATGCGATTAGACGTCTTCAATTTAATAGAAAAAAAAAGAAATTAAGACTAATTATATTAGATAATTTTTTGCTCTGTGAATCTTTACTAAACTTACCCATTTTTCAAGATACTTTTATAAAATCTGTAATTTATCTGAAATTCAATAATGTAACTCTTTTTTTCTATTTTGTTTCACTAACACACGCCTATTAACGTCATTAAAAATTGCTTTTTATCAGTCTTAATGAATGCGCTGGTGTTAATACTATGGGGTACCGCGATTGACTTTTCAAACTCTCTGATTTTCTGCCATAACTATTGTGTTGCATAAAAATTATCAAGCGTACATTTCCATGTAACATTTTTCTCCTAATCGTGACTAGTCAAACATTTTCACGCGCTCATTTTAGAACGCGATGCAGTAAACTGTTTACAATGTACCTGGATTCTGGTTGACGCATTTTTCTTTACTGCCATAATTTTATATACATAAATATACAGAGATATCTTTCGTGCCATCACGAAGCTTAGGTTTCGCTTCATCTTCTCTCCCGCGGGATATTCAACATGCTTCCAATTCCAGTATCCCTCCATTCCATTCGCTTATCTCTACATTGTGTTAAACCCCGCTAACCATGCGCTGTCCAGGTCTGCGTGCAATGTTCGCTGCACGTTGCGAAGAGTACGTGACGCAAGTAGACGAGCTTCAGCGGCAGCTCACCGTGGCGGAAGACGATCGGAAGACGCTGAACCAGCTGCTACGCCTGGCAGTGCAGCAAAAGCTCGGCCTCACCATGAAGCTGGAGGAGCTCGAAGTCGATCGGGAGCTGCGCAACACCAGGAGACACGCTGCCGGCGCGAACGGGCGCGGTAGGCCGCGGCTGTCGCAACAGACGAACCGTCCCCACTTAGGCAGAGATTTCTTCTAGAAAATGATGAAGATGTGGAGTAAAATATTCTGAGAGAAGCGAGGATTTTGAGAACCTTTTCGAATTTTTCTACCGCTCGTTGCCAGGCCCGTTTCTCTAGCGGGTCTGGAGGACTCTAGTGAGTATACAATCGATTTCTTCGTTAGAGAGAGAACGTCCGCAGTCTCGTTGTCCGTAATAATCGTTTCGTCGCGTCGAATTCCGCGACCGCGTATTTTTACAAAAGGGATGGACGGATACGCGTGAATGCGCGAGAAAATGAAACACGGAAAAAGTAACAAAAAGGAAGGAAACAATGACGCCGTCCTCACTGTTACGCGGGGGGGGGAGAGAATCGCGCTCGGCAAACGGAGAGTAAGGACTGCGTTTTGAAGGGCTTCGAAATGTTCAGTTTCACGCTCCATGGATTTTGCTCCATATCATAGAGTCTCTACGGGGAGCTCTGCCTTGTGTTACCACTATTGTTAGTAGAGGAATTTAGAATACAAAAGAAGTGTAGGATACACACTTTCGTTGACGGCGCTTCCGCTGTTCGGCGGAATCGCCGCGTGCGTGTTTTGATGCAAATTATACGTTCCACGACGATGCGCGTTTAGCCGTGTCAGACTGTTAAGTGCATTAAATCAGCGCGCGAGCGTACCATCGATATATATTCTCAGTCGTTTTTATTGTACGGAGGAAACACTCTACGTTTTCCTCGACGTCGATTCGTCGAGCTCTATTATCGCTTCAGCACGCTTATTTATTAACGCTTTACGTATTCTAAACTATTCAAGGAACATTTCCGTTTGATGGTCCGTAATGTAGCATAATAATTCGTTTCTCCGGAACGTTTCGTCGGACAAAAAAGCGTTAAAGGAGAGAACGCACGGTAAAGGAACGTATACCATTTGCAGATAGATAGCGGAAGACGGAGGAAATTTTACATCGCATACCATAGAGACAATATTAAATATCGCGCGTGACCGGTAGCATTTATAATCAAAGTAGCGAGATGAAATGTCGTAGGCAAGTAGATTTGAAAAATTTTAAACGGTAGCCGATTAAAATAGACGATATAGGGACCCATCTTCCAAGTAGTACCACCTCAGGTCACCCGCCACCCGGATACATTAATAATCCACTCATGCATTATTTTACTTTAACCGATTTCTTTTCACCCCTGAGAAACCGTTTTTCAATGTTTACGCGTTGTCGAGTCGCAGGAATATTTTAATACGCTGAGAAATGGAACGGCTCGTACTTTGTATCTCGGAGAGATAACAGTATTATAGAGGATTATATGTAAGATATGAAGAATGCCATTTATTTTGACACTACAAAACAGAATTTTATACACAAATTTTAGTCTTAGCTGATTCTAATTCTAGACAGCACATCTTCCTCTTCGAGCCGCTGAGTCGACTGTTCCAGTTCCAACGTCGTTATTTTCCATCATCAGAGATCGGTATACGTTTTCTCGTTGTTAATTGCGAAAATACCACGTTCTTTCGTTCGCGATTTTGTTGTAGAAACGGCCTAAACGGGCTCTAGATCATTTACGTTGACTTCTTGGCAGCTTGTTGAACTTACACCTATTGTTCATTAGAAGTTAACTATTGAATACTGTATTAGGTGCAGCTACTCAATGCAGGTTTTATCATTTGTTAAGTTATGTTTATTTATATTTTTATGTATATTGTTTTCTATTGTGGCAAAGCGCTTCGCAAAGCAATTTTAACACTGCATAATCATCGCTGATCTCGTTCGACGGGGTTACGAAAAGGTTCTTTATTTCAACAAAGGGGCGCGCGGCAAGAGCTCTAATTACAGTTTTATTGATTACCGCTATCTTGTACTTTTGTAGGAGTGTAATTATCGTGATAAGTGTGCTCAGTGCAACTCGCAGGATGCTCTTTTGCTTTGATATATTGCGCTCCAGATACATTGCACATCTCACATATACACATGTATTTCTTTAGTGTTATTCTATAACTTATAAATTACAAAGCAAATCATTCCAAATAAAACGACCGATTATATTCTAACTGTTCAAAGTTTCGGAGAAGTATCGACCATATTAGCATTTTATGAATATTGTTATCATATTATTAGAATGTTCTGATGTGCATACGATTAAAAAATGTAATAGAGCATCCTGCAAATAAATTTGTATATGTATACAACATAAATAATGTCATAGATTGTCAATCAATCAAATTTGTTATCGCGACTATTGCTATTGTCTTTATTATCATTACTATTATTATCGATATTATTGCAATTGTATATTTATTATTGTAACTATTGTCTGTCGGCTTTGTCGCGTTGAGACAAATACCTAAAGAGAATTTATCGATCGTTCATCGATTATCAATCGATTGATCAGTTGTCGCTATTATATTATATCTATATCTTGTAATTATCGCGTCACCTGTGTCTACGACGCGTGTCGCAAATGGAGAGACCATTTCCCGTTTTATACAATTCGACGTCCGTCATATTTTTGTCCGTATGCCGGAATAAAATATTTTTCTCAGATTTTTATTTTTATATCATTTATATCAAGTGTCTTTTCTTTATGTTTGAACGATAACACGCAGCAATATTATGACTTTATTTTCTTAAGAGTCACCTGCACCATAACTTGTAACTAACACATTGCAATAACTCCATTAACGGACCTCTTTCTAGATTTTAAAGTTAATTACGATGCCTAGATGAGAAGAAGAAACACTCGTTTAATCATTCTACATTGATTAATCGGCTCTGGATAGCTAATTTTACCTATTGATTCTAATCCTAAATATTAATCTTCAAAGGTAAAACTGAAGAAAAATTCTGCGAGATTTGTTCACACTTAGGCGCTAGACACAGGTCGGGCTAATTTATGTCCAAAAACCGAGCCAGTCTCAGACCACCGTCCCGTCCCTTCCCTTCTCGCCTCGCACCATCGTCGAGAATGAACCGGGCACAAAAGAAAGATCCTTCCGTTTCTCGAGAAGCTGTTCTCACTATTTTTCATGAGAAATTTCGTCCTCGACTCTACCTAGCCGTCCGCGCTGCTCCACGCGACTGGAAAGATATTAGCGTCAGAAATATCGGAATGTATAAATCTGTATTGTAAAGATAATTGTAATTCGGGGATTGTGCATAATTATCGATATTTAGTCGTTCTATGTTATATTAAATGATAAATCTTTATAGGAACCGATAAATCTTTATAGGAACAGTAAAATCGTTCTATTCAAAGACGATTTGTACGGTTTTTATATTACAATTGAAACTTTTCTGCTTCCTGTTAATTGATGTTTAAAAAGATAATGAAGCACAATTTCCGAAGTCGTTAAAAATTGACGAATTGAATACGAGTATCCAGTCGTGGAAGCGCACACCTTCGATAACTTTTGCCAAAAACAATTCTGTCCTTTCGAGGGACCGACACGGTCTTTCTATACATTTACGTCCTTCACAAAGTTCCTTCACGTCGTAAATGGTTGCGTATCGATACCGTAAATTTTTATTTGCGCTATCTCTCATCGATAATCGTCTTGAATTCTCTTTCAGAAAAGGTATCCTTACCATTCATTTTTCATTTTCATAATTATCAACTGGTGTTTGTGTTAACAATTTTAAGTTGCTATTTTATGTTTATATTAATGATTTTTCAGTATCTACCTGTCTTTCATAAACTTTAAAACATATATTTTCTGAAAAGGATCGCGAAGAGTACGCAACCGAATTATTTGTCAAGTTCGTGTTTAAGATTAGAGAGAGAGAGAGAAAAAAAGAGAAGAAAAAGAGCGAGTTTGAGACAAATTGAGTTAAGCAATCTAAAGAGACCAAGAAGAAGGTACATCGTGAATAATAATATCAGAATCTGTCCGCCGAGGATTGGTAAATGGGGCTCAGTATGGCGGACAGATTTGCTCAAGGCTTCCATAAAAGCTCTCATTGCGTCCCGCCCAGTGAGCTTCCCGACGATGGTGCGTTTAGATCACGATATGTGAGACTAGAAGTATAAAAAGAGAGAAAGAAAGAGAGAGAGAGAGAGAAGAATGGGATTCGAATAACGAGTCCGATTAGCTATAACGGCATAGGCTAAGAAAATAACTGACTGTGTAATGTATGCTGGAATTATTATCTCTAGGAGAATTTTGAAGGAAGAGCTCTCGCGATGTAACAATGCGTGTGTAAAACATTCTGACGGATGCGCTGCGCTGTAACCGGGTCCATGTTGCATTTACGCGAGATATTTTTGCACTTCGTCATTCACAGATTCGTATTTCCTGGCAATAATTTTGAGATGCAAACTAATTATCGAATAATATTTTGCGGTATGCATTTTATTTTTTTACTATAGCCAGCTATTCTTAAAAAACATCATTGTTAATATAGAACATTTCATATGGCGCTATAAATTATTTCTTCAATTCGACGTTTTTAGAGATTTTAAATGTTAACAAATTGCGGATTGATGTTACGTTTCAATGTGATTTTGATTATTAAGAAATTCATGAGCTTTATCAAAAGATTTTACTGATTTTGACTACGTTACGAGATTAATCATGATATTAAGTATTAATTACATTCTAATGTAGGATACGTATGTAGCTCAATTAATCTTCCATGGAAGATAAATTAGTTGTGATTATTGATTTTAATTGTAACAATTCATATGGACTTAAGTAATAATTATTCAACTTAATTATGTAGACTTAAGATTGAATATTATATTGACTAGAGGGGCGGATTTGGCAAATTATTTACATTCTCATGATTATAAAAGAAAAGATCTTTGTAACGAAATTTGAAGCATGGACCCAGAACATTGTACATATTGTAAATGCACCTTCTAGCGTTACGTCATTAATAATATATTGTCTAAAACGTACCAACATCGTGGAGATTAACACGAACGATTTATACATACACATACAAATATCATACGAACGTCAGCGAGCGTATTATATTTTCTCCGTAGCTACAATAGAACGTTAAACGTTAAACATAAGAATGAATCCCGGAACCAATCGACCATTATAGCAACCTCGTGATTTTTTCTCCCGTGTTTATTGAGAATTAATCGGTGCAGGGATGCCAGTCATTTTAAATTAGCTCGGAAGTAGTTGTTAAGTAGATGTTCAGATTATTTGCAAAAATATCTTTAAAAACAGAACAGAGAAAAAAGGCAAGCAAAAAGAGAGGACAAGATGCGTATTCAAGCCACAATCGTGATACCTGGAGTTAACGTTATTAAACAATGGTACATTATACGTAGTAGAGATTCTTTTTGTAACATAAAGTGAAATATAATCATTTGTAACAGGACTGCAAATTAATTTTCTCTTATTTTTCTCTCCTTTCTCTTCTTTCTTTTTTCTTCATTTCCTCTTTCTGTACTCAATGTTCTGTACTCATTATCTATGTAATAAAACTAGAGAGAAACCTAAATCATAAGAATTGTGACAAGAATAATTTAGAATAATTATAATTCATAAGAACGGCAAGAGTTGCGAGTTTACAGTCGTCTATGATTTTCCAAAAATCGTTTCTGTTACGCGGAAAGCATGTTGAGCGTGGAGGTCGTCGATGATACTCTAGTAGTGGCGCCATGTTTACCCCCATTTGGTATTACCATAGAAACGGCGCTCATGCCCAGCCTTCGACCAATCAGAGAGCTAGCAGGTATAACTGGCAATGGCAGCGGGCTCGCACGCACTGACCAATCACCGTGTCGATGCGAGACCCCGTTCAGAAGAGGCCATACCCTTACCCACAATTCTTGTATACCTACTTGCTAATCCTGCTTTCCTGATACCTCCGCTGATTTTACAGAGGTTTTCGATGCCGAGAATTCATTCATTCTCACCTAACCTCTCGTTCAGATAATTTCTTTTAATAATTTCTATGATCTTCTGTGCATTAACGTAATCAATCTTTTTCTACCATTTATTTCTATCTGACATTAAAATAATTAATTAATTTAATTATTGTCAGATTCGTTAATTATTACAATCTTAGAGCACTGTTATATTTTCTCGTAATGAAGTAAAGCGGATTGAAATAAACAAGTCCTATACCGATTTGTTATCGAGATATTAATTATTAAGATATTATCTCGATTATTATTGCGAATTTTGCAAAATATGTTTATCTCAATCAGATTAAACCTACACCAGATAAATAACAGTGCTTTAGGAAATTCTGTATATGATAATTAAACCTTTATGCACTTGGCACAAGATATTACCGTCTTTTTTAATAAGTAAATGTAATTAATAAATATATTATTAATTTAATGAATAATACATATGAATATTAAATTATTATTAGGTAAAAGCGAGAAATATATTATGTATTCTTTGAAATGTTTGAAAAATTATAAAAATTGTGAAAAGAAAAAGTTTAGGTTATGAAGAAAGCGAGAATCTCAAGCTCGCAATCGTCTGTGACTTCCTAAAATTCTCTCCTGTTACGCGGGTAGCATGTTGAGCGTGGAGGTCGTCGATGATACTCTAGTAGCGCCATGTTTACCCCCACTCGGTATTACCATAGTAACGGCGCTCATGCCCAGCCCTCGACCAATCAGAGAGCTAGCAGGTATAACTGGCAATGGCAGCGGGCTCGCACGCACTGACCAATCACCGCATCGATGCGAGACCCCGTTCGGGAGAGGCCATACTCTTACCCACAATTCTTGTATACCTACTTGCTAATCCTGCTTTCCTGATACCTCCGCTGATTTTGCAGAGGTTTTCGATGCCGAGAATTCATTCATTCTCACCTAACCTCTCATTCAAATAATTTCTTTTAATAATTTTCATGATATTCTGTGCATTAACGTAATCAATCTTTTTCTACCATTTAATTCTATCTGACATTAAAATAAATAATTAATTCAATTATTGTCAGATTAATTAATACAGAAATGTCCTAGAGCACTGTTATATTTTCTCGTAATGAAGTAAAACGGATTGAAATGAACAAGTTCTATACCGTTTTGCGGTCGAGATATTAATTATTAATGTATTATATCAATTATTATTGCGAATTTCGCAAAATATGTCTATATCAATCAGATTAAATCTACGCCAGAGAAATAACAGTGCTTTGGGAAATTCTGTACATGATAATTAAACCTTTATGCACTTGGCACGAGATATTACCGTCTTTCTGAATAAACAAATGTAATTAATAAATATATTATTAATTTAATAAATAATACATATGAATTTTAAATTATTATTAGGTAACAGCGGGAAATATACTATGTATTCATCGAAATGTTTGAAAAATCATAAGAATTGTGAGAAGAATAATTTAGAATAATTATAGATCATAAGAATGGCAAGAATCGCGAGTTTACAGTCGTCGTACACTCTAGTAGCGCCATGTCTACCCCCACTTGGTATTACCATAGTAACGGCGCTCATGCCCAGCCCTCGTCCAATCAGAGAGCTAGCAGGTATAATTGGCAATGGCAGCGGGCTCGCACGCACTGACCAATCACCGCGTCGATACGAGACACCGTTCGGGAGTCTCGAAATACCTACTCGCTCTACCTGCTCTCCTGATACCTCAGCCGACTTTACAGAGGTTTTCGACGCCGAGAATTCATTCATTCTCTAACCTCTCATTCAAATAATTTCTTTTAATAATTTTTATGATATTCTGTGTATTAATGTAATCAATCTTTTTCTATTATTTAATTCTATCTGACATTAAAATAATTAATTAATTCAATTATTGTCAGATTCATTAATTATTGCAGAAATGTCCTAGAGCACTGTTATATTTTCTCGTAAAGAAGTAGTAAAACGGATTGAAATGAACAAGTCCTATACCGTTTTACGGTCGAGATATTAATTATTAAGATGTTATCTCAATTATTATTGCGAATTTCACAAAATATGTCCATCTCAATCAGATTAAATTTATGCCAGAGAAATAACATTGCTTTGGGAAATTCTGTATATGATAATTAAATCTTTAGGCACTTGACACGAAATATTACCGTCTTTCTTAATAAACAAATGTAATTAATAAATATATTATTAATTTAATGAATAATACATATGAATATTAAATTATTATTAGGTAAAAGCGAGAAATGTATTATGTATTCATCGAAATGTTTGAAAAATCATAAGAATTGTGAGAAGAATAATTTAGAATAATTATAGATCATAAGAATGGCAAGAATCACGAGTTTACGTCGTCCATGACTCTCCAAAAATCGTTTCCGTTACGCGGGAAACATGTTGAGCGTGGAGGTCGTCGGTGATACTCTAGTAGCGCCATGTCTACCCCCATTCGGTATTACCGTAGAAACGACGCTCATGCCCAGCCCTCGACCAATCAGAGAGCTAGCAGGTATAATATATAACTGGCAATGGCAGCGAGCTCACACGCACTGACCAATCACCGCGTCTTTAAACGTATGAGCAACGTAGGAATTACAAGACGTTGATCCCAAGCGAGGAAATGTACGAAATAGGGAATGTACGAAAATAAGGAAAGGAACAGACTTTGGTGGTAGAAAATAAGCATGTTTTATTTGAAAAGCATAAATAATTTGCAATATATTTAGTAACATTTGGTTATACATATATACTATATACAAAAGTAGAAACAATGAAATCATATATGTATATATGTATATACATATACATATACATATAACAGTTATATACATATAACATCATATTCATAGATATCAAATATAACAAAAATTAAATTTATTTGTACAGTAAATACGTACTATTGTAACTGTTTCGTTATTTTGAAAATACTACATGATAGCTAACAAGTAACAAATATATATATTTTTTTTCTGCTTTACTCATCATCGCTGTCCTCCTCATCTTTTTTCATGAGTTCTCGTGGATAGCCGATGGCACAACAATCTTTTGACGAGAGTAAGATATTATTCGAAAACGGAAGTAATTTGTAGTAGCCGATACATTCTATTATCCAATCCACAAAAATAGGCGCCGCATTGGCAGTTTGATACCAGTGTTCTATCAGGCGAACCGAAACATAAATATACCTTAATATTTTTTTATAGTGGAATTTTTACAAACTATTTTTATTTGTATAAATGCCGATAATTAAATTAGCGTATATATAAATCTCGATATATGCATCAAACTTATAAATATTTGCATAAAAATACATCGTGTATACATTTATTTACGACAACTCACCGATCGTTTCATTATTAAGATTAGTATTTTGGACCACGACACCCTTTATACCTCCCATCTGAGCGAAGATTTCAAAGGAATCGACCACCGTGGCTCCGGTAGCGAGTAGCAAGTCCTAAAAACCAAAGGCATTTTTATATATAAACAAATATGATAGATTTGGACTGAATCCAACTTTAAATGGCTCGGCTGCGACCAAATGCGTAAATAAAAATCTTTCCGATTCAGTGACATATAATATAACAAATCGGTTTTAATTACAAAAAATTTTGTTGCATTTTCGAACAGAAATTTATGGAAATTAATAAAACGAGGAAAATTAATATTTCCAGTGATTCTGAAGACGAAACTCGGAATGCGACGTTCTCTCGTTGCCGTGAAAACTAAGAGACCCGAACACTGACCTGATACTGGGCAAGAGAAATTTTGTCGTACGGTCCGACGCACCAAAATGTGAAGCCCTCAAAGAGACCTCTCTCACGTAGTCTCGAGTCACGAGGCGCGGCGCCGTAAATGCCTCTGTCATTTTGCGTGGTTGCCTCGTAAGGTACCTCGTTTAGCAGTCTCTGCTGTCTATTACAGTCCTCGATCCATCTATAGCTGACTATCCACTTTTGGTGAGCGATACCCTGCAGATACTTCAACGTGCACTTCACCGCGTTCTGCTCGCCGATGGTGTTTACGATAACGTGCGTCACGTCACGATTGAACTTTTTCACGTAATTCGCGTTGTACTTCGCCGCGAATTTTTTCACGATGGCGATCTGGATCTCCGACAAGCCGCTACATACGAAGCACAGGTCCTGCCTGTCAGACTGCCGGCGAACATTCTCCAACGTCTTCGTGTTCACCGGCTTCGTTAATAAGATGCTACCGCTTTCTATACGCTCAATCTTCTTACTCCCCTCGAATACTTCAGGACGATCGGTCGTGACGATGGAATTTTGCGTTATTATTGACGTACTTTGCAAAAGTGAACACATTCCGCACGGTACTGTAGATGTGATCGCATCTGTAGATTTAATATTGTAGGTGTGAACGCTTTTTAGGCATTTATTGGCACGTACCGTATCTCGGTCGGTTCGCTGTTCATCTTCGCGGATTTTGAAGTTCAGGTCATGTTTCACAACTTTCAATTCAACCAGTTCATCATCTATGGATACCGGCAAATCGACGCTCTTGCGATCGTCATCGTCTTCTTTATGTTTGCCAATAGATAATCTGTATGACAGCGGAAATTGAGTTAATAGCGACGAATCAACGTCCTTCTTATCAGTGTAAGTTGATTTCGAACTGCCGGCTTTATCCTTGTCATACAATTTCGTCGAACTGTTCGTCTCATTCAACGATTTCTCTTTTGCGTCTGATAAATCCAGGTTCTTATCAATCGCGTCCTGTTTCCCATCATTCGACTCTCGATTAGATATGTCGGCCTCTTTTCCATCTTTATTATTTTTAATCGTTATTAATTTTCCTTCTTTATAACTCTTTCTTAAAATCGCCGCAATTTTAGCCGGATCGAACCCGCTCTTCGGCGAGAGCACACGGTTCTCGATTATCCGAGGTAGTTTCTTCTTTTTTTCGATGCTGACGTTCACTTTCCTTCTCGCGTGTTCATGTTCTTTCATCTTCTTCTCAAACTCGATCACACGGGAGTAGTTTGCGGTGGGTTGCTCGGTGATTGCACATGTGTTCGTCGTACCCAGGCTGGAAGATGTCGCGATCCGATTGCACGCCATCGACGATGAGGAATTATCTTCATTAACTGTTTTCTCGATACTCGATCTTGACCTTGCGATCTTCTCACTTTTCTTTGGATGTAGTCTAGCGTTATATTTCAATTTACTCACAGCGGGATCGATCTCTATTACTTCGCCAATCTGTTTCGCCTTCTTATTCACCTGGAACAACGTATCGTCCTCGTCGATTCGCTTTGGGCAATCCGCACTCCGTTTTCTATCTAGATTCGATCTGCGATTTGCGATCCCGTCATGATGTACTTCGCCGGTCCCGTCTGATGTATTGTCGTCAGATATTGGGTTCATCGGACTAGCTCTGCCTCCGATCGGCATTTCGTCTTCCGCGATCCAATCATCAGTGATCGGTTTATCGGGAAACGAGGATAGCCACATGCGAATTTTGTTATCCAGCGAACTGCGAATCGCATTGTCTTTTTTGTCGCCGGAGAAAGTGCGAGGGAGGTTCCATAAAAATTCATGCTCGTTTGACACGGTCGAATCGTATCGCGGATTATCACAATCAATCATTGTTCCGTGACTTGTCGACGGTTTGTCGATTTGTTTGCTCGCACTTTGATTCGATTGGTGAATAGACTTCTTTTTCTTGGACGATTTTTCTTTGTTAGAATCTCGGTTAGATTGTCTAGCATTCGGAGAAGGGCAGCTTTCCTCCATATCGCGCGGCTGCTTCAACTGCGATAGTACTGCAACACATATTCGTTTTATTTGCTAATATTGCTAAAGAAGTATATTCCTACATCTCTAACGTTATGAAAAAGTAGATTAACTTGGGAACAGTCTTATTTATTAGTTAGATACAATTTCAGTTGAATACAACTATTTGATATTCCGCGTTAATTCATTCAAAAAATAATTTAAAACAAATTTGTTGATTCTATTTCATCTTTCCATTTAATTCTTAAATCCATTCCATTCTTAAAATATAGAGCGTGTTCATTTATGCGATTAAAAAGTCTCAAGAAAACACAATTCTGAGAATTGCAGTAGAAATCTATGAATAATCTTGATATATTTTAAACGCGGGAACAGTGGAAACTTAATAGTGGAATAATCTTAATATATCTTATCCAATTTCGCGCAGTAAGAAAGCTAAAGTAATCTTGATAACATTATCATAACATATTACCAAGGACATATTAATGTTTAACGTTACGAGAGCGCGCTACAGCCCCGGGTGAGGGATGGAGAACGAGAGAAAGAACGGAGATGATCGAGAAAGAATGCTCCGGATGGAACACACGGACTCGATCGTGCGAAGGATACGTTGAAGAACGCCCTGATAAGAACGCGCTACAACTCTCGGATAAGGGACGAGAAGGAAAGCGAGCGAGAAAGAACGCCCTAAGTAGAGCGCGCGGACTCGGTCGCTGAATTTTTAGCGCGGAGAGGATGATGCCGACGGTACTTAGGGGAGGCAGAGATGAAAGACACTGGCACGCACTTCCGACACTATTTCTCGAGCGAGAAATGATGAGACACACGCATTCGCGCACGAAAGCAACACCTTGCAGGAAAGAAGACGAACACACGCAGGCAAAGAAATTTAAAAAAAAAAACAAATGATATAAATGAATTAGAAATATAATTGAAACTAACTAAATGATTGAACTGAATACACACAATTAAGAGAATCGGACTATCTCGGGAACACGTTCGCTTCCTAAGCAGGACTGACAATGAGCGCGAACACAATTTTCGGGGGGTTTATATACTGTCGATCCGCCAAATTCCATATGTTTCCGGTAATAAATCATGTTATTGACCTGTCATCTAATTTGCAAATTATTGAACACACCACGATGAAATTTAGTAAACTCTGAGAGCGTTTTATTCGTATTAACTGAGTTTTATTCGTATTAACTGAGTTTTATTCGTATTAACATTTTTAAGTCGAGTCACTCTTCTTAGCTATCAAGAGAAAGGAGCAATTAAGTCTTGAAAATTAAAAGTTTTTCAGCTTGTTTTTCATCGTGCGTGCCCAACTGCCTTATTACTTCTATTGTGCGCGGCTGCGGTACGCGTCGCGTATCACGTGAGATCCACGTGCTGGCTGTCGCGAAAATATCGGCGTGATACGCGAAGGCTCACTATAAGTTATACATCTGATTAAAATTAAAGTTACATGGATGCAGCCAAATAAGAGCGGCCCGCCCTTATCTCTAATACATGTAGCGCGTTGCACGCCGCATTTATCAAACGGCGCACGGGAAAAATTTCCCGTGCCTGTAACAAGTGCCATAAACTGACATTTGACATATATTCTTTGTCAAACATATCTCTTTGCTTCGTTAATGTATTATTAGTTTATTATAATATTAATAATATTAATAATTTATTAATAAAATTCGTGAAACATCTACAAATTGTAGATATGTGGCCAAAAAATGCTTTCGCGACATGGTCAAAAAGTGGATTTATCACGGCGACACATCATGCAATTTATCGACAGTAAACGTGATTACATAGTTTTACATCCACCTTTGGCGAGGATGCTAGGCCAACGATCGATCCCACGAAAAAGGCCGGGATAGCTCAGGTTTCTCTCTGATAAAACACAATGAATTGCATCATTTGTGTAAATTTATTTCGAAAGTGCAAAATTCATTAAATAAAAAATAATTAAAAATACATAACATATTGGGTTTTCCTTGTGTTACGTGGAAATCAACTATTAAATAATCTTTTTTTTCTGAAACGGTGCCGACTTGAAGTAACATATCGAGCATCGTCGCTGAGAAATCGTAGAGCTCTGCAATTATCGGCATTGAAATGTTTCTGATAGTGCTTTGCGGCACGTGTTCGAATGTAGGGATCATGTGAAAAGCAGCTTTTATCTTTCGACAAATTGTCAATTGAACCAGAAACATCCCGCAGAACGTTGTACAAAATGTTTTTGCAAAGCACGTTTCCTCAATAATCTAGTGTTCTTGCATCATTGATGGATGTTGATAGCATAACCTCATCTATAAACTCCAAGTCACATCACTTTACATCTGTTTATATAATTCTATAATAAACATTGTAATTGAAAGACTCAATAATGACAATGAATAGTTTCCAACAAAGAGAAATTGTTAATTAGTATTAATTTATCTATAATTTATAACATTTTTATATTACTGTGGGTGCAAACTGTGCAGTAACAATTTGCATCATGACATTTATGGAATATGTACAAACTCTGTCTGATAATCCTTACTTCGGTGCTGGCTTTGGTCTATTTGGTCTTGGAGCCGGGGCTGCCTTATTGAGAAAAGGCGTTCAGTTTGGAGCTGTAATATTCAGGTATAACGCTAAACATCATATCTACTTTATACAAAAGGCTTCATTCGGTTTTTAAAATAATTAATTAATGTTTACTTTTTATTAGACGACATTATATGATCACTCTGGAAGTGCCATGCCGCGATAAGAGTTATCAGTGGCTCCTGCAATGGATCACGCACAAGGGTGCACGAAAGACACAGCATCTCTCTGTGGAGACCAGCTTCGAGCAAAGGGAAACTGGTCATGTAAAGACCAAATATGACTTTATTCCTAGTATAGGAACTCACTTTTTCAGGTCAGGATATTGGACAGATTTTTCAGATGCTACTTTCTGCAAAAAATGTGAAGCTTTGATCAGAATTTATTTTATCGAACTAAGATTTCTCTAGTTCGACTTCCTCCTACATCTCTCCTAATTTCCACAGGTATAAGGGGAATTGGATAAAAGTACAAAGAACTAGGGAGCAGCAGACCTTAGACCTACATATGGGCATACCGTGGGAAACCGTACAGTTGACTGCATTCGGCAAAGATAGGAGCATATACTTCAATATTCTCGAAGAAGGTTGAGTTCTTACAAATATTTACAGACACGTTACACACGTAACATTGAGAAATCAGAGACAATTCTTAATTCGTATAGCCAGACAAATGGCTTTGAAGGAACACGAGGGGAAGACTATAATGTACGTTGCCATGGGGAGCGAGTGGCGGCAGTTTGGGCATGCCAGGAAGAGAAGACCATTGGAATCGGTGGTACTGGACACTGGTATTTCCGAGAGGATAATAAACGATTGTCGGGAATTTATCAATAATCCGTCATGGTACAGCGAAAGAGGTATCAAGCCGATTTAAGATTTCCATCTTCTGTTCTAAATACAAATCTCTGATGTTACTTGCCAGCAGAACTTATGCTGTAGACACTTTTCTAAAAATTAGAAACTATATTCTAGGGATACCGTATCGCCGAGGCTATTTGTTACACGGGCCTCCAGGATGCGGCAAATCCTCCTACATTACCGCGTTGGCCGGGGAATTGGAACGTGGTATTTGCGTTTTAAATTTATCCGAGAGAGGCCTGACGGACGACAGACTGAATCACTTATTAGCAGTAGCGCCACAACAGACAATCATCCTACTTGAAGATATCGACGCAGCTTTCTCCAGTAGAGAAGAGTCTAAAGAAGGTAAATAATGAAATATTAGAACGATAAATAAATTATTTGTCAATTATTCTGATATCCTTTGCTTTCAGTTAAAGCAGCCTACGATGGTCTCAATAGAGTAACGTTCAGCGGTTTGTTAAACTGCTTGGATGGAGTGGCCTCTACAGAAGCTAGAATATTATTTATGACAACTAATTATTTAGACAGATTAGACCCTGCGCTCGTCAGACCGGGCAGGGTCGATGTCAAAGAATACATTGGTACGTAGGGAAAATTAAGAGAATAATATAATTGGAAAATCTGAATAATTATTTCGATGTTGTTCTCTCAGGATGGTGCAGTGAAAGTCAAGTCGAGCAAATGTTTCTAAGATTTTACAAGGAACCAGACAAGAATCCTGATGCACTTGCGAAGGAATTTGCGGACAGTGTCATGTCCTTCAAGAAATACGTCAGTCCGGCGCAGATTCAGGGATACTTTATGTTTCATAAAAATAATCCCGACGCGGTTATAAATAATGTCGCACAAATATGGGAGCTTACGTGATAAAAAGTGAAATAATATAGTTGTAATTTAGAACTATATGTAATTACGGACCAGAGTGTCCTCTTTTTGTAAAAATACATTATTATTCTCAAATAAGAGACCAACCTGTAATATAAAGAATGAGTCTAGTAATTATTTTTATTTTCTCTTATAAAACAAATACAAAACGAGTTGGAGATTTCAATATGGATGTAGTTAAAAATATTTCTATCAATCGTGATATAATACATGACGATATACCGTTGATATATCGTCACGTATTGCAAAATTACAACCGGATACATTCTTACCCGTAACGATATGACGTAATATTTTACCATTCAATATTAATGCATGAATGAAAATGGACATTTGAAATATCAGACGAAATTTATCTACAATATCTCACATTTTTACTAGTGCACTACTTTGCATTTGTACCACCGGTAATTGTATGTGGACGAACTATACATATGAATACTGCTTTATTAAAAAAGAAAAACTTTTGGAACTGAAAATTTTTTATAATACTAATCTTTAATCTGCATTTAAAAAAGAATTAGTGTAGACGAAGTAGTGACATAATTTTATAATGTAACAGTAACATTAGACATTGAAAAAACTTGTGCATGTGTTTGTATGAATATATAATATGAGAAAAAAGGCAGTTTACATATCGAATGTATTTTGGCAGCCTGTTTGAAATTGATTCGCTACACACTTTTCTAATTGGAACGTGCCAATTTGTACTGTAGTAGTTTTAAAGCAGATTCATATATATTAATTAAATATATAGAATATACATTATTTAAAATCATCTACGGATGTGTGTATATATGTATAAAAATTTCACAACGAAAGGATCAAATAGGAGTTAATATCGAAAATAGATCTATCACTGGATTCATTAAGATTGGATTTTCTATGCTATTAATAAGTAATTTGTATGCCGAATCAGCAGATATTTGTGCCTTTTACTAAATTGATTTGATATTCAAATCTTTTCTTCCAATCATTAAAAATATTTACAAAATAAATGCTAAACCTTAATTCAATCAAGTTTGATCGTACTGTATAAAAGTCAATTTTTAATATACAATTCTAATTATAACTGCACATTATTTAAAGAGACAATGTATAGCAAAATAAATGTGACATACATCTTTGCGCTACTCTATATGATTCTATATTTACATACTATAGTCTTGTTGTCTATGTTGATTTAAATTGGTCTAAACGCTGTATGTTACCATAAAAGTCTCTCTTTAAAGTTAATAGTAATAAAGTTAATAACTTTTCTTAGATATATAACAATAAAATCACCGAGTTTTCTTCTTGCACATGCACGCACATATACAGACATATTTTCTAATATTGCAATTTATGTTAAGTTGAAACTTACACAAAAGTCGCAATGTTAAACTATTTATCTTAAATGTATTAACAGAATCTCTGCATCGTCGACTTTTGAAAGCTTTCTCAAGCTTTGCAAGAGCTTGCAGAGCTCTTTTCATACAAACATAATTTTGCAAAACTCTAACAAATAGTGGAGTTCAAACTGTAATTGAATTTTTCTATTTTCAGTCCTACATATGCGGTTTAGATTATTTAGCGTGAATGTCTTCTGTAGAGTGGCGCGAAACACCGAGTATCTTCACATAAGACAACGATTTGAGATACCCTAAGAGCCTTATCAGACTATACATTGAGGAGATTGAGGAATTGAAAATTATAATTCATCCAGTTAGAACAAAATGGTTTAAAATTGATCGGATTAAATTTATCTGATTGGCCGAATTCTAATTCTTCATTTGTAATTCTCAATCTTCAATCTGTGTAGTCTAATGGGCTTTAAATTATTGAATCTTAATAATGGCTGAACCGACCAAGTTTTGAGTAGGGTAGCTCGAGTTTGATTTGTATAATTTAAAAACTCCAAATGTACGGCTCATAATTTAGAGGGTCCGTTTGCTCCATGTGACTCGCGTGACTACTGCCGCCAACCATGCACGACGGATAGGCGACGCCAGAATTGCCCGGGCCCGACACGGCCGGAACTATCGGCGCCAATCTGCAGTCCGGTCTCTGTTGCATTATTGGGCCCATCGGCTGCATCGGTTGCGGTGCCGGTGGTGGCGGAGGTGGTTGCGGTTGCGGCAGTGCGGGAGCCGGCGCGGCAATATTATGCACCGGTTGCATCATATTAGGACCTGAAACATAATTTGCCACTGATTTTAAAAGTAAGTAGTTTTCTTTCCATAAATATACATATATGAAGAAGTATCATTACGATACTTGATACTTACTATTTTCGGGATTATGGTATTCTAATGGTTCCGGTAATATGCATTCCGGAGACGGAGCCCTTTTTGGTGGTGGCGGTTCGTTGCTCTTCTTTTTTCGTGTAACACGCTTTTGACTGCTTTTCAGAATTGATACTTGATTACGTTTCTTATCGCCACCTTTCCTCTTCTTTTCGCCCGGCATTTTCGGTTTGTTGGGACGATTGCCGCTCGGCTGCCACAAGTGGACTGTGTGCACTGCGTTGCCTTCGCTAAAAAATTCATATGTTACGTTAATTACAAGTTTTGTTTTTTGTATTACAAAATATGTTCTACAATTAGAAAGCAATTTAATTGTAGCAACAGATGTATAAACAAATTTTTAATCTATCTTTCTTTAGAAAACATTTTTGGAATTTCTTATTTAAAGAAGAAAATTATAAATAATTGATCTAACCCTTGCTTTTTGCCCAACTTCCAGCTATGTATTCCAGCTTTGTGAAGCCTCTCTCTAATTGTATCCACACTGCACTTAAGACCTAGCGCAGGTGCTACATATTTAGCGGCGGTGAGAGGATGCTGAGTAGCCATCGCGACGATAGCCTCGTCCTGTTCTTTGGTTGTGATTCGACGTCGACCCTTTCGTTCCTTCGTTTGCACATTGCCTTCTTTATGCCAACGTTCTAACCATCTTTTAACAGTGCGCTCCTAATTAATCCAAAATTATATCCATGTAAATCTCTTGCGTTAACTTTCTCGAGTTTGTATTACAACTTTTACAAGTATTCACATATGTGATACAGAAATCTATGAATATACGGTTTATCTAAATTTAATTTAAAACGTTGCGAATAAGAGCAATACTTTTGACGTACCGATCTATCGATTGCCAGCGCGATGGATAGAGTGGACAGTCCGGCCTCGGACATCCCGATCATGCGATTCCGGATCTCCACACTAGTTTCTAACGTTCCCTTCGCTTTGCCACCTTTCTTCTTTTTCTTCCGTTCCGCCGCTGACCTTTCGTCGTTTTTCCGCGACGATTCCCTGCTCTGCTGAGGTTCGCAGGACGACTGGCTATTCTCGTTGGAACTGCAGGACGAACTATCCGATCCTACATTCACGATTGCTTCAGGACTAGGTATTCCAGACTGCAAGCGCTGATGTTGCTGCTGAATCTGATGCTCTACCGACAGTCGCTGCTGATCGAGATTGTGATGGTGAGATTGAGTATTCTGCTGATGTGATTGATCCTGCAATCGCGTCTGTACTTGTGCCTGCACGTGCTGGGCCTGCTGCGCGTGATGCTGCTGCTGCTGCTGCTGTTCCTGCTGCGTGTGCAGTTCTTGCAGTTGCGTCTGCGGCGGAGGATGTTCATGAGGTATGGGATTTGGTTGTCCCTGCAGATAATATACATATAAATATGATTCATTATACATGTTTTTAGAAATATAGTGTTTTTAGAAATAAAACAAACCTGCGGATAATGATGACTGCCTTGCACCAAATCTAACGGCCAATTTTGCACCATGCTCAATCCCGGATGTTGATAGATGGGCTGCGGTTGCTGCACCAAGCTCAACGCGTTGCCAAACTCAGTTTGATTCGTGGATACAGGCTGCGTAGAGGGTTGCATCTCGGTGACTTGAGGAGCGGAAGGCAGTGGTGGAAGATTTTGCTGAGGAAACACGAATCCTTGTTGCTGCTGTTGTTGTTGTTGCTGCTCAGTGCTCTGATTCTGCTTCAGACTTTCCGATGGTGCGCCGTCATCGTCAACATATGATCTCTCTCGAGATCTGATCTTTTTCGAAGGATTTTTCTTTTTAGTCGTAGCACTACTTCTCTCAGGTTTACTCGAGTCCTTAGAAGTTTTCTTCTTGCCTAATTGAGTGCCGGTTGGCCGCCATACCGCCTGCTGAATTGCCGCACCGTCCGCATCACTGGAAAATAAATCGAATAATCAGAGAAAGGGTAAAAATTGGGCTATTCTCGCAAATAAGACACTTGCTCTTTCGTAATCTTCCGAGATCTTACTTAAACAGTTTTGGATTAAACTAAGCAAAGTTACATGTCTCTGTCTGTTATACAAATGTATTATAATCCTTATAAGTTAAAGAAGCAAAAGTATTAATTTATTGAACTTGATTCTTCGCTTCTAACGTATACGTCTATATGTACTATTGTATATTTTAAGACTGCAAGATAATCCGAAAGAGTCTCAAAAGTCTAAAATGCATTCGTCAATATTAACCCTAATGGAATCCTCTGCATGTATTTGCGCGAGGGGCTCCAGTTGTGAATTCCGGCCTTGTGCAACCTTTCTCTCACGGTATCCACGGAGCAGTTGAGACCTAGCGCAGGGAGTACCGCCTTCGCCGCCGTTATGGGCGTTTGAGTGGCCAGACGTACGATCGCTTCGTCCTGCTCCGCAGTGGTGGCTCTTTTGCGTCCGCAACGCTCCCGCGTCTCCACCGTGCCTTCCTTGTCGAATCTATTCAGCCATCTCTTTACCGTACGTTGCTGAAAACGATCAAGATTAGCAAGATTAGCATTCCTGCAAGGTCGTGGAAATTCAACAAAACATGCAAAAGCGGAACTTAGAATTCCAGACATTAGAAATATTCTAGATAAATTCCAGATATTTGAAATTAATAATTGCAGGAGAGTCGAGTTGCTTGATACGCGGCAATTATTTCAATTGACGATAAAAAAAAGTGATTATCAAAAAGTATAAAGTATAAAGGAAGAACATTTATTTACCGAGCAATTGACTGCAGCGGCGATTTCCCGCAGGCCCAGACCGGCCTCGTACATTCCCACCATCCGATTCCTCAACTCGGGAGTCGTCTCGTGGACGCCTCTCGTCTTGCCCATCCTGCTGGTCCACGGGGCTCGTCGTGCCGGGCAGGGATTTAAATCGCACGCGAAAGCGTGACGTACGCGAAAGAACGCGAATCACGTGACGAGAGGCGACCACCGATCGTCGCCTTCGAATCTTTCTCTATCTCTCTCTCTCTCTCTTTCTCGTTCCCTTTCTCTCTCAAAACTCGGCCTCGCGACCGCTCGCGAGCATCCTGGAGGGATCCGATTCACGCGGGATCCAATTCCCGACTTAGCTCAACGGCGAGAGCGTCGTCGTTCCCAGATCGTCGACATCGCCGCGATTCTCGGAGACGTTTGTTTTCTTCGTCTCCTCCTCACCCGGGACGCCGCCGCGGCGATCACCACCACACTCGCCGTGTCCTCTTCCTCGCCTCGTCGAAACGCGCGGGGCGACGGAGGGACGCCCAGCGGGAGGGACACGCGCACGCGGTCAATACAACTGCCGCCGTGGTACAGTCCGTCGAGGCCGCCTCTGTTCAGCGACGTGGCCGAGACGTCGGTCTCCCGGCGGCGTCGCGACGCCGAGGAAGCGCTCGCGGAACGGCCGCGTCGCCGTGTTCCCGCTTCCCGGTCGCCGCCGTGGGATACGGAGAACCGCGCGTGAGGTTCCGTTCGTCGGTTAGAGTCCCGCGGACTGTACCGCGCCACCGTCGGTACAGTCCGCGGCGAGCGATGCGCGCGACAGGTGTGTCGCGCTCGAGATTCCGCGGCTACCTCGATGCTCCGCGGCCCGCCGAAACTCTACTTCGAAAGGCAGACGCGACTGACGCACGATACGCACCCCCGCGACGCGATCACGCTGCGTTTCCGTCGCCACGTGGCGAGAATCCGCGAGCCGCGATCGTCGGCGGTCAACACTTGTCCTGGCGCGGCACGGTCAATACTTTTCCCGCGGACTGTACGTGGGAAAAGTACAGTCGGCGGGAGCGGCGGCGTCGCCAACGAATTGAAGCGATGTATGAAGTAAATCGCGTTGTATTCTGTCGATTTGTTTTACCGCGATGCGATTTAATTCAACAGAAGGAATATTTGATATAGTATAATTATTCGTAACGCCGCTCGGTTTACGCCAATCAGACTCGATCGACAGTAACGTTCATGCGGCCGTTGGTCAATAATTCCACCGGCGACTGTACCGGAGAGAAGTGAGGTTATTCGGGGCCCGCTCGGGCGCGCTCGCGCACCTCCGCCGGAATTGTATTGACCCAGAAAAACCCCCTCGCGCGCGACCCACGTGTGTGTCAGCCGCGTTTTCGCGGGGCGATGCGCGGACACGCCACGTGAAAGATTCGTCCGTCCGTCCGTTTTCTCGCTCCGCGCGCTTTTACGCGCTTTCCGCGCCGAACGACACGCTCGGACGTAACGCAAAGCTCCGCCTTCTCCAGCCAACACGAAATATTTTAGCAATATTGTAACATTCCAGTTATATTGTGAGATTTTTGCTGGAATATTTTAGGTCGCGCATTCTTCCCAACTCGGAACGTCCCGGCGAGATTCTTTACTACATTCTGATTCTCCAAACATCTTTGTAGAGATACGGAATGGAATTCTATTTTCAATTTTGACAGGATTGACTCAACACAAAATTCTAATAACATATTGCAGTAATATTGTAACATTCTTATATTTAAAATAGAAATGCACGATTATTGGAATAAAGTAACTGAAAAGTAATGACTTGTCACGTTATTTTTCCGTAATTTTATCCAACATTCATAATATCTATGATAATGTGTTTATTTCTATTATTTGATTCATGATTTTATTGTAAGTTAATATGTAAATATAAAAACTTTTCTACATATGTACGAAATATTTGTCTTGTCATGTAATTTGTCTCTCTTTTATTGATTACGATAAGGCATGTTTATATATTTGCATGAAAAAAAAATATGAATTACAAATTTTTTCTAATGATTCCTTTTAAATTATAATTATAAATAATAAAAATCAGGAATTTAAAATAAACCATGGAATGGCAAGTACTTTCAAAGTGAACTTTATTATTAATAAATAATTAAAAATTTTTTATTATTATTTATTATTCAATTCTGCTTAATAAACTATAACGCGACGAACGTTTTGCGCGTCTAAAAGTCTCTTATCTTTGACCTCATTTACGTCAACTTATTTAAAGTTATCAATCTCGTTATATAAGTAACACATTTATCGATGAAAACGTTAGTAATTGTAAATGATACTGTATGATAGAATAATTACATTTGATTATAATATATTATTTCTATATAATTCTAATTCTAATGTATTATTTATCTAATTCTAATTCTATTCTGCAGTACATTATGTTCTTCAGAATTATTCCACGGGTAATTTTGGTGATTATAATATTACGATCTCATAAATATGCTTTCACTTACGGTGCGCACTAACGCTGTAATAATTGACATATTAGGTAAACCAATTTCTGTTTTGTACATCGTCTGCTTAGTAATGTGCATAATTTTGCCGTTGACACTTCTCAAATTATTGCCGGCATAACAGACTTGCTTGTGCATCTTGCGTTAGCTCACGATTTATCGTAATTTGGCGGTCGAGAAATCTATGAAGCAAGTAGTCGAGACGGTAATTAATCATACATAATATCCATTAACAGATTTCTTCGCTTTAGTTGCACAGTGTATTTCCTTCCTTCTTCTTTCAAACTCAATTATACATCTATTTTATTTTAGAATGGAACTGATGCGGTACAAACAGTAAAAACGGTGTGCCCCTCACGGAGAAGTAGAAATAGACTATATTGGTCGGACAGTATTTAATGAAAAAAATGTAAAGCTATAGCTCGAATATGTAATTTTCTTAACTGCAGAAAGAGTCTTTCAAAGCTATTACTTCCGCAATTAACAAATACAAAATATATTATAAATTAAACACATTTATTAAAGGAATTGTTAAAAATTGAAGAATTATTACTGCTTGCTAAAAATCTTTCTCGTCTTTTGTGTAAACTCTATTTACGATTCTTGTTGGGTCCGTATATGTAATATTTCGTATTGAAGGGTGTAATTATTTTAGATATCTCGTAACGAGGGTAAAAATCATGATGATGAATTTCGACAAGGATGATTTGGTACATAAAGCTGCGTACGCGAAGATGAAGGATCATATTTGTGTCGACTTTGCATAGGATAGAGGAGATATATTACGTAGAGTCGGATCGTAAACTGGTAACATCCGCCAATCAAATCCGTCTGTCTATGTGTGTGACCTGGCCTAGAATCGAAAGCTCTTCTATACTGAAGAGACGGTAATTTATCTTCGCGCTGCATCGCGCCCGTATTATGCAACGTATTATAGAACGTATTGATTCAGCCATGAGTACTTCGATTTAAAAAAAAGAAGAATTTTCATCTAGAAAGAAATTCAAAGGATCAAATAATTCAAACTTTCTATGTTTAAATTAACCCTTTTGTGTGATACATCTAAATCCCATTTGAAAAATTTAAAGACTCAATAATAGCACGCATTTTACTATGAAAAAAATGTTATATTATACATGTTATATAACAAAAAATTTAAGAACAAAAGACAATTCGACAAAAAAGTTAAACCGATGTTACTTCTTTCAAGAGCAAGAAGGTAAACGAAGAAAAAATTCTCGCTATCTTTTAATTCGATCCCGAGTCTCCTCGCACTCGACGCCTCGGGATTCATGAAAAATACACGCGTAGCATTGCGCGAAATTAATAAATGCGGGATTATATTTTGATAACAGGCGTGTCTATTATCGAACATCGTTTTGGACGGAAAACAGCGCAAGGGCGGCGCACTTGAGAGCGAGAGGACGAGGGAGAGACAAAGAGAGAAAAGGATAACAGCTCGCGACCTGCTCTCGAATCAGCATCCAGGGCTGCGCGCGGCAGGGCTCGCAGCTTCCACCTCTGTCTCTCCCTCGGCTGCTGGACCTCCGCGTTCGTCCACCCGCGCTCTGCCACTCTCTCTCTCCCGTCCCCGACGTTCAGTCGCACCCTCGCTTCGCGCACGGCGCGCACTCCGCACGCCTTCGCACTTCGACACGCGCCGGAAACGCCGCCGGCAAAGGGACCGTACCGTACGCTCGCACCACCGACTGGCAGCTAGCGAGGAAGAAGGTTCCGCGCGGAAGTGATAAGGACACGAAGATCCGAGAGACATCGAGAATGAGGCTCCTCGCAGTCACCCTGGGTTTCCTCCTTCAGGCGTGGATCGTGTCCTGCGGGGTACGTGATAAAACAGGGCGGTGGCAGAGCTGATCTCGAATTTTGGGGGGAGGCTCGAACGAGCAATTATATTTCTTTGAAAACAAAAATTAAAAATATCTGAAGAAATATAACAGAAATTTATGACATTTTTTTACAATTACTCTAAAATAAAAAATCAGACCGTGTTTTTCAAGAATTAAATGGAACTCGATAAAAGTGAACAGAGAATCGGAGGGGTTGTTTTTCTCAATTTCGAACGGTCGGGAATGAATTGTATCTTCAATAATATGTGCTATACTTTCTTTTGAATTCATCGATATTTTCCATATAAAGATATTTTGGGGATAATTGTGATCGTGATCTACTCGATCTTTTATTCAACATCGCGGAAACGAAATATCCTGTCACAAACCCGAATTGTAGAAATTTTATTACGAGTTAGAGAAATAAAAATAATATTGAAATAATTATAAAAATACGTTGAAAGAAAATAAGGATGAAGAAGGATAATTACATTATGACAATATTTCTTCGATAAATTGATGTATATAAAAAATGTATCATAGTATCCGCCACTACAGCGTTCGTCTCTCGCTATCTATCTATCTCGACTACTGTCTATTAGTCTCAATGACACTGATCTATTTTGTAGACGAGACCCAGCTTCGTTTCCGATCAGATGATCGCGACCGCAGCCAGTGTTGTGAACGCCTGCCAAACGCAAACGGGAGTTGCTACAGGTATATTACAACGAGAGAGAGTTCATTCACCTTCGGGGTGAATGCAATTATTGATCGCACTTTTAATTAGCGCGACGACGCATAAAGTTACAGCATACTTACGCTCGTGAAATTAAACTTTCTTTCTTCGAATTAAATTGGTACAACGATTTTTTATTCTCTCAAAAAGAGTTACGGTAGTTTTATTCTGTTAACGCATTCAAAATATATCCAATTCGAGTTTCAAGAATCATATGTTTATATATATATTTTTTAAAAATAATTTTTATTATTAAATATATTTCAAAAATGTTTAGCGTATATTTATGAATATGTTAAATATACATGGAATATATTTGTCCTATATTTTTTAGCCGACATAGAAGCGGTAAGAAACGGTCAATGGCCGGAAACACGCCAATTGAAGGTGAGTACCGATGCGCGTGGCGCGTGAATTGCCAATTACGTCTGGCAAAAAAGAGAGAATTGTTATCTCAGCATAATCGACGAAATGCAAAGATACAAAGGCACTAAAGGTCGATCCGATTTCTGATTTGATTTCTCGCAGTGTTACATGTATTGTCTCTGGGAACAATTCGGCCTGGTCGACGACAAGAGAGAGCTAAGTCTGAACGGGATGCTGACGTTCTTCCAGAGAATACCCGCTTATAGAGCCGAGGTCGAGAAAGCGATCAGCGAGTGCAAGGGGATCGGTAACTATTTGGGTATCTACTGTCCTTTTTCTTTTTTGTTCGTCCCGCCGATCGATTGCGTGTGCTCGAAACTTATGAAATCTGAAATAATCCTCTTAGAAGTATTACCAAAATTATTGTATTATTAGCTTGCTTCCAAATTGAAAGGATTTTAAATTAATAAAAATAAAGTTGATAGTTAAAAAACAACAGGAAATTTAAATTGATAATAACGTCATTTAAAATGATAATAATTAAGAAGAGAAAGAAATTGTGATCGAAAGATTCCCTTAAAAATATTTTTACATTACTTAAATTATTATATTTACGAATGGAAACAAGCCTCTTCAATATGAAAAATTTTGAATTTTGATTTATTATTATTTTTTAATTGTGCAACATTTTCCGAAGTTGTTTTATCTTACTTTCGATTACACACGATCCTTCGTATCCATGCCACGTAGAGCAATTAATGCCTCCAATCCTCTCTCTGTTCGCAGCAAAGGGTGATAATTGCGAGTACGCGTACACGTTCAACAAATGTTACGCGGAGCTATCTCCGAGGGTAAGTGATGCCAAGTCATTTAATCGCAATTAGTGCATTATCCTCATCTCACGCGCGATCGCGCTGTTCATTTCAGACTTACTATCTGTTCTAATGAGCCGCGGGAGGACAATAGCGAGAAGACCAAGAACAAACTGCTCAAGATACAATTTCGCCGAATGTGTTGAAATGTTTTTACGTTTAAACCACTTTCCACTTTATCGTGTAACCGTTGTACATGCCGTATTGCGTAAACCGTATACGATGCGTCGATGAAATAAAGAATTCAGCGATTTAATCCACATATCTTCAGCTGTCCTTTTACCTTCACTGCAACGCAAAATCGTACATGTCTTATTTTTTAGAAGAAAAAGCGCAAATCTAAAGTTTAAAGCTTTCATACAAATCATCATGCCTGAATTTTATTTCTTGTTTCAAAGAAGACTTATGATTTATATAAAGCGTCTCTATCGGATTGACTGCTAAATGTGATAAATTGATGGCGCTCTCACGTGTGACAAGACCGAGTTTGACATCGCAGATTGCAGCAGTAGAGCGATCCAATTGCCGGTTGAGGTCACACTTGATGATCGAACGCAACGGATGGAGCGGATCTACAACTATAACACACTTGAAACGTTCATTCGCAAACGAGTTCTTGGTAACGATCAGAGTAGAAATAACGGCCCGTGCGCGTTTCAGCAAGTGGAGAAGCATTACGATATAACGCAACGCGAACTTTCCGGTGAACATCCGGAGAAAGACAGCAAACCAAAAATCATGATGATTAAATTACAATTTTTTTATTTAAATCAGATATAGATTTTAGAAACAAAAAAGACGAGAATTTCTACGAATTAGTTTATGGCAATTTAATAGACATTTGTTCGATACCTGTAAATCTTGTGACAGCAAGATGATTTATGTCCATTTCTACCAATGCAGATTAACTTTAATTTCGGTTTAACTTACTTTCTATCTTCTCTTAATTCTAAGAATTAGAAAAAAATGAAAAGTAAGTTAAACCGAGATTAAAGTTAATCTGCATTGGTAGAAATAGACATTAATTGGACAAGACCGGTTGCATATGATCTCGTAATGAGAAGTTATACAATGCCCCGGATTACCGCGATTTATAATTACAAGACTAAAACATTTCATTTGTCAGGCAGTATACATTATTACAGTGCTCGATCTAGACGTCTAGGTAATTTTCAAAATACTGAAATTACAGAAAATGAGGAAGTCATTATCGTATGATTGTTAATTACTTAGAAAACGGTTGGGATATATTGTTTGATTTCTAATCTACTATTATATACGTTTGTTTACCGTCATGCTCCTTGCTTACGACCGCACGCGTTAGAGATTCATGTTCCTTATCTTTTCCTGGTTTTAAATAATTCTGACTCTATTCAAATTCATTTTTTTCGAATTTTCTTTACTAAGAGCTTATGAGAAATAGTTTACGTATTCACAAATTATTTTACTAATTATTTTACATATCATATAGTATAACAGTTTAGATATACAAAAAAAGTAAAGATCCTTTCAAAATATTTTTGGAAAATATTTTCGAAAACGTGATGCAATAACAATTCGTGAAATGCACGCTTTAAATCTGATACCTAATTAATTTCCTCATTTTCACAGCAAAATATATATTCGCGTAATTCGCTACTGATTTCTGTCTTTGCCAGCTAATTATTATCTCCCACTTCTTCGTCTCCAGGATTCGTATAAATTCTCGGCAATTCGGCGCGACCGCGCACTAAATAAGATCTTCGATGGCCGAGTGAACGTTTTTCGGCTAAATCCGTTAAAAATCGCTTGCGTGTGAAATGGCAAGAGAAAGATTAATTCTCGTCTGTGCCTCTCTCATCCTCACGCAGCTCGTCATCGTGAACGCTGGTGACGTGAGTACGAATATGAGTTTAAGTCTACTGGATCTTTATAATCGCCGCTACAATAATAAATTTATGATAGGATATAGACTGGACTACTATTCAAGATGAATTAAGGAAATTGGCTGGAGGTTTACGGAAAAAGTGTACCGGTGAAAACCCTAGCGTCACAAACGGTACGTTCTTAAAAACATTAAATTAAGTAAAAATCATTTGATCTTATCAATAAGAGAAACGATCGTAGTACGTCCAATGGTTTGATACTCGACAAGAATAATTTGCATATCTTCTTATTCTTATCATATATTAATCTTATATTAACAATTTTAATCGCAGAGATGCTAGAAGCTGCAGAATTAGGCGATTTCTCAAATTCTGACAAAGGATTAGCGTGTTACTTTAAGTGTGTGCTGGAAAAAGCAGGAATAGTAAGTTTTTTTTTACAAAATGTAAGCAATAACGATTAAAACCGAATCATTGTAATTTCAATTGTTTTTTTCATTAGATGAAGAAAGACGGCAAAATAAACTATAAGCTCTTGGGCAAAATGATGCCGCAAGCATTCAAGCACATTGGAATGCAAATGCTTGACCAATGTAAGACCATTGGTAAGTATCACATAGTTTGTTGAGATATAATAGTATTAATATTGATGAGAAATACGTATAACTTCGACTAATTATAAAAATAAAAAAAAATTAAATTATTGCAACAATCTATTTTATCATTAATAAAACTGTATTATAAATAATAATTTTCGCTGTTTTACATTTTGATTGTCGACGATTTTTTCAGAGGGTAACGATAAATGCACTAAAGCTATGAACTTCAACCAATGCATGTTCGAAGCAAATCCTGTGGTATGTAATATAATGATTATACCCGACTGATACAATGATTTTAATGTTATACATCTTATCGTATTTTTTTTCAGGCGTACTTTGTTATCTAAATGTAAAATATGTACATGTGTAAGTACGAGTAAAATCCCAAAGAATATTGCTTGTAAAATTTGACATATTAAAAATAAAATGTTTAACAACCATTCTTTTGTTTCCCGTTTTAACACTAATTTACAGAATAAAGTAAAACGCATCCTCAAAAGAATAAGAATTGCATATATTATTTGCGAGAACGTCTATAATAACAATTCCATGAATATAACAACAGCAATTTTTGTATGTACATCTTATTTTTTTATATAACTTAACGGTTATATCACGATTTACGTATTAGATGCAGTCGTTGTAGTCCCACGCATCGATATACGCCTTACGTTAAATTATTACGTTGATAAAGTTCCTTGATATACATACAAACAATTCATGTACGTTATACATCTCTGATCAAACACGTAATTCTTCCATTAATATATTGTCTGTACGTATAATTAATAAATCTAAATATACACCAAGTGTATCGCGACAGTCCTTTGTTTCCGTGACATACACGATTATTGTGACAGACACATTGTGAACAAATTACAGATAATCAGACATACAAAACAACGAATGATGTAAGATCTTTACATCTTTGACAATCTCTTGAAATCATTACAAATGAATCTCATTACATAAATGATGATATATACAACAATATAATCTATGTTTTCCGCGGTTTCGTCTTTCTCTTATTAATATTCATTATTTGCTCGACTATGATATCATCCGCTCTGGGATCGATAGGAATGGCCTGGACGGGCGCTCTGGAGCTCGGTACAGGCTTGGAACGCCTCTCTAATAGCATGTTTAACCAGATCCACAGTTTCTCGCGATTGAGAAATGCCAACGCAACTAGCATGATAAATGGCAACGCAATCACCGATGTTTGATTCATCTCGCCCTGATCGACTTTCCGCTCCGCGTTGAACGCCAGTTTGACGTATTTGAATGACGAGTTTGCTTCGAAGTAAACCGGAAGAGTACGATACTTGTGCACGGCCTGAGACAGCGACGACTCCAATTGGACGAAGTACTTTCTGCCATCGGCTTGCAATGGTGGGAAATGTACGAGGAAGCCGGCGTTATAGTAGTCGGCGTTTTTGCTGGTGGATTGCTGCACATCCAACTTGGAGATGTGCACTGGTGAGTCGGGAGCGTCTTCCCGGCACAGCTTCACCTTGATCGTGCGATAGTGTTCTGGTTGAGCGGACGTGACGTGCACCGAGACGTCTGTGCGCGAGATCGGATGGAAGGCGATCAGCCGCAGGCCACGAATGTCTTCCACCGGCTGAATCAGCTGAGAGCTGGGACTCGTACGCTGTATATGAGCGTTGCTTTCCACGTTCGGCTTCAGACGGAAGGCGTAGGTGCACTGTGAAATTAATAATCGTGATAATCGTTACCAAACGATTGAGATCATTCTGTATCACTTTTTGCTCGAAATATATTAATATAACTATTTACCGTAGGTTGGAGACCGCGAATTCTGAAGTTGCCATTCTCCTCAGTCGTAGCCTCTTCTTGAAGACTGGAGCAGTTTCCTTGGCCCTGAACCTCGACCAGCAGACCAACTTCCGGTTCTCCGTTCAAGGATGTAACAGAACCGTAAGCGCTATAGGCAACTCTATTACCGAATAGATTCACATTGACGGTTGCTCCTTCCATGACTTTAATCATCTTTGACGGCGGATCGAAGCGGTACTCCTTCATCATAGGTCGTAAGTAATATTCGCCTGGCGACAATGAATTAAACACGAATTTTCCGTCTTCGCCAGTCATGCTGTTCTTGCGGTAACTTTGACCACCAGACAAAGAAAGAAGCACACCCTGTATAAAATGATACGATATTATATTTTCTTCTATTCTATTAATGTTTTATCTATCAATTTACCTGCAATGAAGAACTGTCAGCGTGATCAGAAACTTGCACAATAATCTCGGCCAATTTGTGCGCCAAGAATACTCCTTTAGCATCAGGCCCAGTGATTACAAAACCCTCCTTCTCAGCTGTAACACTAATAATACACAATTTTAATTTTGATTATCTCGAATCGAGACTCTAGAATTTTGAGAATTTAATAAGATTACGATTTTACAACAATTGTTATAATAAAAAAAATTATTGTCAATGTACCTGTATTCAATTTTCCCATCCAAAGGACCAATGCTGTAAATCCCGTCTTTTTGTGTAACTAACGTATGAATTGGCTCTTCGTCTTTCCCAGTTATCCGTATAGTTACACCTTCCAACGGTGGAGAGATTTGTCCGGCTATAATCTAAATATTTTCGTTTTAACGACAAATTTTATACATGTTTAATACAGTTTATCCTTTACCTTTCCTAAATCTCCGGCAAAACTTGCGATATCATTGTGACAATCATTCACGCCGAAGACTTTCAGAGACGATGGATTGAAGAGCAAAATGTCCGATAACGGAGTGATAGTATACATATTATCTGTTTTCGCCTTAAATTCAAACTCGTATTTGTACACGCCATCTTTTTTTACATGTTTCAATGGACCAATCCTATTGAGAAATATATTAATAAAAAAAATGTACATACGCGTCTTACATATTCCAAAGAAATTAATTAAGACATTAATATCATTCAAATATGAATGAAAAGTTATATATAAAAAATTTTTTTTCAAAATGTGTAACTTACGTGACACTGTCATTTGCGTCTTCAATTTTTACTTTGAGATCGTCCTGCACGCTTAAGCTTATAATACTGCCTTTGTGAGTGTGTTCGGTGGAATGCAACAAGATTGGGGAAAGATTGCTCGTATCCCAAGTGTAGGAAGAATTTGCATATACGTGGCAGCCTTTTGGAACAAAAGTATACGCTCCAGCTTTAGGCACACAGTGCCTCATGCTACCTTTATTCAGGGGTAGAGTTATTAATTTCGTGTTATTGGGCTCGAAATACTCCACGGTCGTATCGTGAGACGATATAAAGGTGACGGAGAAGCCAGTTTGTTTGAATGGTGGTACTTCGGCGCGTTCCGACGTTATCGAAATCCTGTAACTGGGATTTTCCCAACAAAACACATCGTTGTCGATGAAGATCTCATAATGGCCAGGCAACACATCCGTGAACTGGTATTGACCATCTACGTAATGGAAAATAACTTCACAGACAGGGACGCTAGTATCTTATCGAATTAAACAGGCATTACTGCAATAACAAATAGGTATTTTATATTAGTTGCTTGAAATCAAGTTAACTTTCAAACTTACTACAAATGTAAGATTTATAAGATCAAAGAGATCATTTTTATTTTATAAAATCATATTTGTTATTGCAGCTCAAGTTACAATATTAAAAAAATTTAATTAATGTTGATTAGCATTTATATCAGCACACCTTTAGCTTGTACCGTCTTTATCGTCACTCCATCGAGTATTTTCAACGTAACGGAGGCCTGACTGCAATCTGTCCCTGGCAAACAATGGACTGTTCCCGTTAACGTAGCCTTCAGTTGTAAGAAGTTGACATTGGTAATTGGTTGAGACGTCACGTCAATTGTTTGTTGCAACGGGTAGAATCTAGAAATATAATGAAGCTTTTAAGTCCATAACTTTTTACACATAAAGCTCATAAAGCGTTTGCATAGCTTAATTAATTTTTACTTACTGTAAACCTTTGGTTTTCTCTTCCGTGCTTACAATTACACTCAATTGATATTTATCCGGTACGAGATAAACAGAGTACTCTCCCGTCTTCTCATTGGTGTCGAGTTCCTTATAGAACGTAGCGGCTGTGTTCTGAATAGATATTCGGCGAAAATGTAGCGTTCCTTTCGCCGACAGAGTTACTTTTCCCGAAACTTTATACGCTGAAGGTATCAGCACCGGAAGTTCAGGCGAGGTGGGAGATATTTTAACTGTCCTTTCGCTAAATTGTACATTTGCTGGAAGGAATAATTTACCGGTACAAATAATCTCTAAAAATTTAATTCACAAGAAATTTCGTAAATCTCACATACCAGATTCCGCTCTCAGTGTATATTGGCCAGCTTTCATGTTATCCAGTACATACTTCCCGTTCTTATCCGTAACTGCAACTTCTTTCTGTGACAAGAATATCTTTACTTCCGGCAAAGGATTTCCATTCGCGGAGCTATGCACAAAACCGCCGACTGTGAAACCAGTTACTTTAAAGTCTTGAGCAAGGAGTACGCTGTTGTGGCTAACTTTGAAAGACAGTTCCGGTGGTTGAACGTCGAACTTTGTCTGAGCACCAGCGTAATGAGGAATAAGTGTATAATCGCCAGGTGATAGACTGGGGAATATAAATCTACCAGTATTGTCTGAAGTCACGTGGCAAAGTGGTTTTTTGGATTCAAAGTTTTTATCCACAGGGGTAGTCTCACACTTTTCAGCGATACCATTCTGTAAGATGATAAAACAAAATATATATAATTGTAATAAAGAATACTAAAAAAAATATTAAAAATTAAAAATATTAAAATTATTAATAATAAAATAAATCTTACTCCGAAAAGGATGAAGGATACACCAGCCACTGGTTCATTCTCGCTGGTGACTTTACCATTGACATCATATCCTGATACTATCAAGCTGCCATCCGCGAGTTCTGTATTTCCTTCTTGTACATGTACTTCAATTTTATTTTCTTTTATTATCCATCTAAAAAAATTAATATCATTGCTATCTTGTATCTTTTGTCTTAAAATAAATTTATCAGCCATCACTGTACACTTACTTGGAATGATGTGCAACAAGAATATACTTTCCAGGTTGAATGGGAGTAAAGTAAAATGTGCCACCTTCTGCTGTTAAGGTTGATTTAATCGGAACCTGTTTTGCGCTGTCTGCGTATAAAGAGATAGTAACTCCTTTAGGACCAGAATCAGTACCTAAACTAGTCACCTGAAAATAATAATTTATATTAATTTAATAACTTAGATTAAATACAAAATTAAATATATAAAATTGTTAAATTACTGTTAAATTATTGATATTAAATCATAATATTCTTCAGAATGTTTTCATATAATAAAGAGAGTTTACTACTCACACGTCCTGTAATACCAAATCCTTTGAACGTAAAATTAATATCCTTTCCCTGACTGCAGTCATCCGTGATACCATCGACATTTAACGTTACCTCTGTGGGCTCAAAGCTCCAACCTCTTGGAGGATCAACCTGATATATTAAAACACAAAGAATTTTAATAAAATACAATATCTTGTAAACTTTTGGACAATACCAATTAATAGAAGACAACACTTATGTTATACATTATTTTTAAAAAATAACAATCTCATGCTATTCAAAGCAAAAGAGGTTTTTAGAAATAAATTTGTACATTTACATTACACAAATTACAAATTTCTCGTGTATTGAACGCTGCACGTTATTTAATTAGTAACAATGATGGTGCATTTTTCCAGCTTACCTTCAGCACGTATTCACCCTTATCATACAGAGGCAGGAAATAGTAGCCGGTGTTGGGCGCGCACTCGGTCTGATCCTTCAGACTGCCGGTCTTCGTGTACCTGGCAAGTTTATCTCATGAAATTCAGTTAAATTGTATCAGAAAGTACAAGAGGCTTAATAACCTCTCTCACCGGGGCAGACACTCACAGTTTCACGTGCACCTTCGTGAAGTCGATGTCGGCGTGGCTCTTCAGGAAGCCGCCGCATCCCAGGATATCCTGGGCGAGTGCGGAGCCCAGGACGAGGGTCGCCAGGTAGGCGAGGAAAACAAGGCGCCACCGAGCGAAGTCCATGCCGCCACTCGTCCGTCTGCTTGTCACCAGAGAGTGATCTGAGAGTGCCAGAGAGAAACCTGAGAGAGTGAGAGCGGCCATCCCGGCCTTTTTCGTAGGACCGATCGTTGGCCTAGCATTCGCGCCAAACGTGAATGTAGAACTACGTGGCCACATTTACTGTCGATAAATCGCTTCATTGCATGATATATGTATGTGTATCGCGATCAATCATTCACAACGTGTAGATATATGTACATATATTATATATACAAACATCAAAAAGTGATTTATCGACATGGTCAAAAAGTGAATGGATATATAAAAAATGAGATTAAATTATTTTGCATATCACATGAAATCAATAGCAACGTGTTCGTTATCAGGCAAAAATTTTTAGATTATAGATTAAGTCATTCTAAATATTCAATTTAAAACGACACATGGATAATATTATATTTATCAAGATTATCATCTTTTTTTACATCAAAATTTTCCGTTTTTGCTTCTACTTAGAAAAAATAATTAATTCATGAAATAATATTAAATACTGTTATGTTATTAATATATTGTATTAATTAAATTCATTATCATGTACGGTATAAGTTTATACTTATGTTTATATTACGTAAATCAAATCTTTCACGTTGAAACTCACCGTGTCGCGGCGCGACCTTTTTACAATCAAGAAAAGAAATGAAATTACGGATAATACTTTACATTATACTTATATAGTCACTCTTGTCAGCTCGAATTCCCTCAAGCTGCCGCTGAAGAAGCCACGACGCGCGCGTGCGCGCGCAATCCATCCGGTGCGCTGGCACCGGCTCGTCTTGTCCAGGTTGAGCCGGGCGAAGCGGGTGGATACGCATTTACTTCAATTTACTTCCAAATGGTAACGTTCAACTCCTCTTGTGATTATTATTTAATATATGTTTAATACTTTGTAATCCCAAAATGTATTCTCCAGGAGGGATGATACGTGCTAATGCTGTAGGTTGATGTTGAAAGTTGAAAACTTCGGTCGCTCGTTGAGAACTGGTCGGTTTGTTTACCTGCGGATCCGCTAATCGGATAATCGCCGAGGCGATCTAGCTACGCTCGCCGTTTGCCGCTTACGTTTGGAGTCGCAATAGGATCCGCATGAGGATTCATCTGTTAACTTGCACGGCACTTTAATCTCGCGTGACGAGGCAGCTTCTAGGTAAGAGGATCAACCTAAAGGCCAAACATTCGCCTTTCACACATGCATATGCTCGACTAACAGCAATGTCGTATCAGTATTGTAATTTTCTACTAAAAAATGTGTAACAGTTGTGTACAACATGTTGTTGATTGTTTTAATTCAGTAATTAATTCAATTGATTACTTCCCGCAGGAAGGACGCCGGTGTTCCGCGGACGAAAATGGTGAAAATAGCGCTGCGAATTACGTGCAGACTCGACAACGTCGAGGAACTGAAGCCGGTTGGACCCGAGTTCCGCTGGTGCCTCAAATTTACTTGTTGCAACTGCGGCGAGACGTCGGACAAGTGGAACTATGTCTCGCTAGACGAGGCGACGCCGATGCAACGGGGCAGCGGGGTCAATCACTTCGTGAGCAAGTGCAAGCTCTGCTCCCGCGAGAACTCCATGGCGATAATCGAGGACTCCATCGGGTCCTTTACCACGGACGACCAGGGACAGTTCAAGACGATCGTCGTGTTCGACTGTCGGGGCATAGAGCCGTCCGACTTCTCCGCGCGGGAAGGATGGGTAGCCAAGGCTGTAGACGGTGGCAAGGAGTTCGCCGATGTGGATTTGACCGAGGGCGAATGGGAGGATTACTGCGACAAGATCATGGAACCTGTGGGAATATACGAGATCCAGCACAGGTTCGAGAGAATTAAGTGAAATCGTGCTTGGAAGATGTACCTACTGAATGCGCGTTTGGATTATCCCCAGCCGATACAGAATATTGTAATGATGTTGCAGTAATATTGTAACATTACTGCAATATAAATGGAATGTTACAATATTGCTAGAGTATCACTAAAATATTTTGTGTTGGCTGGATCGGAATTCTTTGACGGATCAGTTTTCCTACCAGTTAACGAGGCGACACATGTCTGTTATGTGTAAATATGTAAAGATATGCATCGCAGTCCTCATGCCTCTTTCACTTCTTGTGCATAGATTGTTAATATATAAAATTATAAGGTCGTTAGATTTCTCATTGAACTGAGAAGATGAATGTCGTTCATCTTCTGGCTATGTAGAATTCGCATCTGTGACTTCTATTATATGAGGGCCTCCGATTTTTGCGCCTGTAATCAGTGAATAAGTATGTCAGAAAGATAATTCAACTCAAATTTCATTGATCTCGTATAATGGATAATAATTCTGTTATATTGGTCTTGTGAGAAATTATCTTGCTCATACCTAAAATTGAAGAAAATATCGTTACACACATACACTTGTTTAACACGAGTTATCCAATATGTTTGCGTAAGTAAGCACAGCTTACAATATGATAGAAATTATTGCTTTGTAATAAACATACAATTTTTTCGTAATTGTCTCGTCTATCATCCTCGGGCGATAAGATAATATTTTTCCGCACGTAGAAATATCCACCTTCGTCAAGGCAAAGAGTAAATGCAGTACCAGTCCAACGACATAATATAATTTATTCATAATCAT
Source organism: Tetramorium bicarinatum (assembly GCA_928718305.1). Taxonomy (NCBI): domain Eukaryota; kingdom Metazoa; phylum Arthropoda; class Insecta; order Hymenoptera; family Formicidae; genus Tetramorium; species Tetramorium bicarinatum. The sequence goes on from OV788328.1 coordinate 10,364,436, forward strand.
ATAAAAAAACCATTTTATTTCATAAATGGCTTGGTACACAAGAGATGTCGTTTGCAACAATAATTCCACTTTGCCTCCAAGCACGTACGGAGTTGCCGATCCATACCCTGCGTAAATAATCGAGTGACTAGTGTCGGCAAGGGCCATGCTCGAAGTCGTGCTCACCGATTCGCGGATCGTTCCGGACAACATGTCTCATTTCCGTCACCAACGCAAACTGCATTCTTGGAATGTCGATGCAATCGCATAAAAATCATCGAACTTATGACAACGACGCACTAATCCGTCTTACGATTATAAAAAATTAAAATATTCTTCGGTTAAAAAATTATGTTATATACAGTGTCCTCTTTTTTTCACGTATAAAACTCTCGAACAACGTCCCACTTAACGATACTCGGCGTATCGCGCAAAGACTTTCGATTACGATCGAAGAAACTCTCGCAGTCTGTCTCCACAATAAGCTACAAACAGAAGAATTACGATGTTCGAAAAGAAATCATAGACAATATTTCATGACAATAAATTACAAATTACGCGATTCGAGAAAAAACGAAGAGAGGGAAGAAACAATGTGACTTCGTTTACTTTGACGATTGCCTAATGCACTAATACTACACTATATTTGTCTAATGCTTTCGTTTACTATGCTTCCTAATATCTAACACAAATAAATATATCGCGTGCGTATTACAATCCGCCGTACTCGGAATCTTTAACGTATTGAATCACATATAAGTAACCGCTAAAAATTTTTAATCTAACAATCGATAACGCTATCAGTCTATTCTCACAAAAATATCACTATGACCGAACATACCGTGTCGACGATACAACCAGAGTCCGAAGTTACGAAATCGATCGAAATTAAATAAATAAATAACGCAAACCTTTGAAAAACAAATATCCTTAAGACAAGTACTCCTTTTTTTTTTTTAAATTAGAAATATCAACTACGTGTCTTTTTAAATCGCTTAAAAATATAACTTAGAAAAACAGCAATAGAAAGCACGTAAACATGTTGCGAATGCTGGAATGAAATACTTGACTCTGGCCCGCATGGAAGATTTGTAATCCGCTTGACGTAACTCGAACAATTATCCTACTAGCAAATTGAGGTTTCTAAAAACGCTTTAACCATGATCCTCTAATATTACGAATATGCATCGCTGTGCGCTTTTTGATCGGTTAAACGGCTCTAATCTACTATCTAGCTAAGCTATCGTCTTTGGTATACTAATCTGGGGGATGCTTACTTTATCCATCAGAAACAGAGGTGATTGTTCACGGGGAAAGATCTCGCTTCCGGGGATACGAATATCGCATAAAAATAGGAACATTACGAGTAATATGTGTAAGTTAGCTGATTATGGTATCCCCAATATGTCTCACGGCGAGAAACGATTATCGGTAGTTTTCGTTCTCTGTGTGAAAAATAAATGCGGCGTTTGCGAATGAAGAATCAAACACGATCGAGGAGCAAAATAGCTTTCTCCACTGTGTGTGTGTGTGTGTGTGTGTGTGTATGTGGAAATGGAAAGCCCAGTTTTACAATTACCTCTTGCATCCAATTCGGCTCGAGGTGGAAAAGGTAGATATACGCGTGCTATTAACATCATATTCTGCAACAGATCAAGCTGGAAAAATCGAGAGTGCTGGAGAAGGAAACCTCGATTTATCCGATGTTAAACTTTTTTATCTCTATTGTGATTTGAGTTATTCATACGTATTCTCATCGCTTTGACGAGAATGCGTATCAATGGTTCCCGTATATGACTTGTTTGTTTACTCTATTTAACCTTTTGGGCCTCAATTTTTTACTTTTTACGAAGTACATATAAAAATTAGTTATATTCATAGAGGTGATTAGACATACATCTTGCTTAAGGAGCTTACATATGTAGGAGGTTTTATTTGTCTTGATGAGGCTCAAACGGTCAATGAAACTTATTTCAATGTGTCAATCAGCGTTATCCTTCCCCGACTATCTCGATCAAGACTGGGCCATATTCCTTGGGCACGTATCGTTTAATGTCTTTCTAATGTCTAAATCGATTATATACGTTTTGAATCGCCTATCTGCTAGTGTATTCGGCTAAATCCGTGATTTTCTAAATCCGTTAGATGGATACATGCTAAATATCTATGCTTTTTTTGATACTGTTATATTACTCATTCGCATGATTTACTTTTGACGTTTCTTTTCTACGATTTTTCGCTGTTTCCTTCTAAAGTATATCAAAGACTGACACCCGTGAATAGGCCCGTTAGATGTTGAGTAGTATAAGCTCAATCCTAGAACGCTAACGGGGACTCTGTCAGGGCCCAGTACAATCTCAAACTAGTGCGTACTATATTTCTCCTTGTTTCCTATTGCAAATTTCGTAATAACATACTAATACTCGATAATATTATATTTTGCACTATATATTTGAAAAAATGTTAAATATAGTAATGTTAATATAGTGATATAGCGATTAATAATATCAATTATTCTATTATAATTACTCGGTAATATATCGGTTATTGATAACTCCACGTTAGCGTTTTAGGACTAATCTAACATAGTTCGACGATGTGTAAGAATTTCTCGCCTACCGTCATTTCGAAAAGAAATTTCGGAGCGAGCACCGCGACGATAGATCGAACGATAAGAGTCTAGCTAAAAAGGCTAATCTAAAGCGAGAAATAAAAGTCGACCTACTCGCGCGAAGTTGCAAACTAAAAATGACGAAAGGAAAGTTCGTGAGAAATGTTAATTATTGCGCAAAACGAACAATAGAGCGGAACAATGCCCAGCGAGGATACGCAACATTCAATTTCGACTCTCTCTCTCTCTCTTTCTCTCTCTCTCTCTCACACACAAACTTTCTCTCTCATATCACGTAGACGGACAGAAAAATAGAGATTTGACGTGCACGCCCGTAGTCAGCCGACCCTGGTATCGTTGAGCCTGAGGCTCACGTCATCGTAATTCGGTGTTTGGCGCGCATGGAGTAAACGCCGCGCTTAATCAATACTCCTCGCAGTGCGCGGCGGCTCGACCAATCGCGAATTCGCCAAGAACAGGACTCGTAACTTCGATCCTGTTCGTCCGGCCGGCCTGTCCCCCACGCAAGGAACAGGGCATAGACGCCGTTAGTCGCGATCGTGCGGCACAATAGACCGGAAACGAGTCGGCCGGTCGGATTCAAGGCAGCTCGTCGGTCAGCAAACTCGTCGGTTCCAGGCAAGTTTGCTTCAGAGTGGCCGATTGATCTTCGAGGCTGCGCTTCAAGCCTTCGATCGTTTGCATCAGCATCTGTCGGCGTAACTGAGATAGCTGGTGCTGGAAGAACTGCGAGTCTTGAATGTTGTTCGCGTTTGCTTCGGCGGCCAATCGTTCCTGTCGCAATAGCGCTACCTTCTCCTTCAAGGATCTCCTCGAATCATCTGCGTATATAAAATAATATTAATAGACAGATCCTATATATACAATAGGATAAAAAAATTAAACTTGCATCTATTAAGATTAAAATGGAATTATCAACTTTAAAATTAAATTTAAATATAATATAGGCAAAGGATATTAGATATTATTTGTACCTATCAAATTAATATGTAATTAATTATAGAGAAATTATAAATTAGAATTATATATGTATTAAAACATTTTATGTTGACTAATATTATTAAAGAAAGAAATTTGTGTTTCACGAAGAAGCAGATAACAAGTATATTTTCAAAGAACCAGATAAAACACGCACCAGTATCATCGGTTGCTGTATCGCCATCAGAATTTCTCAGCATAACATGCTCGCCCAATGTCTTTTGTATTCTGCCATATGTTGCGCTTCCGGCGTACACTTTTCTTTTCACCGGCTCGCTTTGCGGGCAGTAGGAAGAACCCTCTTTGATGGGACCCATGTCAACTGATCTAAAGATATTTTTCTGTTACAAGTACTTAATGACTGCACATTCACGATCGACATTTAATTAGTATGATAATATATGGATAATTACCATTTTAACATCGTATGCAAATTTTCTTGTCGATTAATTAAATCGCTTCTTCTGAATAAATATTACAATATAAATATAAATAAATAATTAACGATATAACAAGAAAGAAAACTATCTTCTTATCAAATTTTAGATCATAGATCATAGATCAAATTTTTAAGAAATAACGAGAAATTTTTGATATAAAGAATTCAACATTTCCAATTTTCCATTAAATTAGAATCTAGAAATTATTCAGAATTAAATTTTTAAATTATATAATTAAATAATTATCAACCTGAAAGTCATCAATGGAGCCCTCCGTCTCACGTCACACTTCTCCTCGGAATCCGACGAGCTGGACGTCACTCCCTCCTCTTTTGTCGATTCTCTCGCGGAGCGAAATTCTTTTCTACCTCCGGCGAAAGAACCTTGCGTCATCGCGTTCGCGTGTATCTTATCCCCAAGAGAATTGTTCGTATTTATGGTTTCCGGTTTCATTCCGCCGTTACAATTCAAGGCGATTCGAGGTGATCTGTTGCCCTCCTTGATTTCCGAATCGCCATTTCGTGCTCGGTGCATCTGATGATGCATCAGACTCCTGCTGGGCGAGCTCTGCGGCGTTGTTCTGCGCGTCATCGCCGGCGAGTCCGGACACTTGGCTAGCTCATGCTGTCGAAAGACAGGCGGAGGCTCCTTCGGCGCGAAACCGGCCGGTGAGTTCCTCTCTATAAATCGATGAATTGGCGAACACGGCTGAGCGAACTGTCGTTTTGGACTGGTGTGCTCCAGATCACGGATACTGCCGCTCTGCAATTCCGGCTGGGAATTGCGACTCTTCGACAGCGCCAGTTCGATGTTCAGCTCTGTGTTCTTGATAAGCTCGACGCGCTTGTTCGCCAGACCGTTATGCAGTTTACGCGACGGCGATGGCACACACGGCGAAGGGTTCTGGTATTTCTGCATGCTCACCAGAATGTTCTCCGCCTCTAGGATAAGCTCGCGATATTTGCGATCGGCCTCCTTGTCCGCCTCGATCAACGCGATCTCCGACGCAAAAGTGGTCATGTATGTATTGCCGGCCACGTGGCGTCGCACTATGTTACCATTCACGTAACTCACCTTAAAAAGAAATAAAATAATGATATAATTTAAGTTCTTACTACAAGCTCTTGATATAATTAATGTCTTCTCACGAGTTGAAGATAAGAAAGCGATAAAATATGAAAAATGATAATAAATTGATTCTTTAGATTTAACGTGACGTTATTAAATTAGGATCTTACCGAGTTCGACCGTCTCTTCACGATTTCGTTCTCGATCACGGAAGGTCTGATGGCCGACGGGTTGTCGTTCAGTCTCATCGGCGAGAGATTCTTGTTCACGTCGTGCTTCCTGCGTCGCAAGCACATCGGCGTGCCGCCAACACTCCTGCTGCCCTGATTGAATCCAGAATTCTTCAACAGCATCCTCTCGACCAACACGCGATTCAGATTCGCCGTCTCGTCGTCGCATCGATCTAGAGTGGGTTTGCGACGCTGCGATATCCTCTTCTTGCGTTTCTCGCTCTGTTTATCATCCATCTTCCTGTGTCGCGCGCTCTGTCTCTTCGCGCTGGCCCTCACATTCACATTTCTAGCAACAGAAATAAACGATGTAATTTAAAATTATCATTCGGCATATAAAAAATGATAAAAAATGTAAAACCGCTAAAATAAATTCTCGATAGCTTGGGAATGAATATTTCTTAGAGCTCACCTCTGAGAGACGATCTCGTCCTTGCTCCTGCGTTTGAGAAAGGACTCGCGGAGTCTGCTACCGCGTCGGCTTAGTTCGCTACTGAAAGTGAAATAGGTGCAATGACCAGTATTGGGAAAGTGGCCGGCGCTGCCGCATTCGAGACTGTCCAAATCGAGGAAGGAGCCATTATCAATGTAATCGAGCTCGTCGTTTTCGAACGGATCGTTTTCGTCGCCGCCGTCCTGACCGGTGTCAATGTCCGACAGCGAATCGATGTAGTCCTCGCAGTCGGTCGGGTCACTGTCCGACAGGATGTCCGTTTCTTTTTCGTAGACATAGCTCTCATCGAATTTGCCCATCATTTCGTTCAGCGTGATGTCATCCTCAGACGAGCGTACGCTGCGTGTCACCGAGGACGCCGATGAACTGCTGCTGCTGGCTCGTCGTTGCAGGGATGCCAAAGAGATCTTCGGTCGGAGGTCCATGCCCGACGTGATCCTCCAGTTTTGATTAATCCTGCGAAAGAACATATCACAAAAAATCTTTATTCAAATTCAACTATTTTAGAAAAAAAATATAAAATATTAATTAAAAATATGTTTAAAATATGTCAAATGCAAGTAAGAGTCAAAGAGAAAAAAATATATGTATAAAAATAAGTGACATCTACGTTGATTTAGTTTAATTCTTAATTTTTCTATGAACACGCAATTGAACACGTAAAAGCTATCGACAAAATAATAAAATTTGTATAAGTTGCCGTCAATAAATTTTATTTTAATCAAAATTTCGTTTTACTAGAACATAAACAATAAAGTAAATGTATAATCATAACGTACATAAAGTACGCATAATTTCCAATCCAATGCATATGTAATTCGCACACCAACGATAATCACATTGTAAAAGAAATTACATCGAGCGATGATAACAAGCGAACTCATGTAATCAGCTTATAATTGCGCATAAAGAATTAAATCTGGCGAACGCTCGTTTTCGTAATTACGGGTCGACGGCCAATAAAGCGCACAGTTTCACAGGATCTTTTCTGCTTCGCGGAACTTTTCTAAGAAAATCGGCTTCTTTAAGTGTAGCACCTTCGCTTCGGTCAATTCCAGACCGAAGACTGGAAAACCCGATGGATTTAGAGAAAAACTCTTCTTGAAAAAGGATACGCCGTTTGCCAGCAACTTGCGCAATTAGAAGTTTCTCCTATGAGAAATTGGATAAGTTCCGAGAGCAACAGCTACACACAGAGATACAGCTACACAGAAATATAAATCGGATACTTTTATCTTAGAAATTCGTCGCGCTTTTACATTTTATTTTTTCGCAGTCCTCTTATTCGTTTTTTAATATTCTCCGTCTGCAAATCTGCTAATTCGCGATTAGGCAATTGGTTAATCAATATAATCATCTAAATCTGATGATTAGATTTTTCCGATTGAATTTTTTTCAGTAGAATGTAGCGCATCGGTTGGAAATCATTTTGTTAAAAAAAATGTTAACAAATATTACTCACGGGCTTCGGCCTGCGCTGAGGCTCTCCTGACGATGCTCCCTCCTGCCATGAGGCTCCCTACCATTCAGGTTGACATCGCTGGCACTGCCAGAGGATTCCGTGAGTTTAAGGCCGGAACTGCTGCTGCTCTCGTCCAAGGCGAGTCGCGATTTCAGGCCGTTCGTGCTAGATCCGGAAGAATTGGCTGATAGCCACGGGTTCGTCCGAATGCGGGAGCGTTCGCGGGGTGACTGCACCGGAGGCGAGACCAACGGCGGCGGTATCGACGACGGCACCGGAAGACTGTTTCTCGTCGAATCGGCGGAATAAGACTCCGTTCTGCGATGAGAGCTCTCCTGCTGCCTCTGTTGCTGCTGATGTTGCCTCTGACCGTGGTTCATTGATGTTTCTACGCTCTGTCGATTTAGAATAAAAATAAATAATGAAAGGAGAGACGAAGCTTCTATATTTATAATTAGTTTATGTTCGATTTCATCGATTGATTAAATCTTCCGTCTTTATCTACGGTAATTAATGTTCTGTGAAAATAAAGAGATGAAAGATAGGTCAGACTCCGTTTAAATTCAGTCGATAAAATTGGCGAACCGTCGTTTCCCTTTAACGAGAGATAGTATACGTTTTACGGTCGTTGATTCGGAAAGCGAAAATAGTAATTTTTGTAAAAGAAACATGCAAGCACCGACAGCACTATTTCCGGTGAAACGTTTTGTTTTATTTGCATTTGCATTTAAGATTAAAAAAATTACCAGAACATAAGGAACTTTCTCTATTAAAGTGTGTTACACAAATTATTTTTGACTGTATATAATAGAAAATATATTTCTTGAGGATTTCTCCCTTATTGCTCCATTAAGAAATGCGCATGAAAATTACTTCGTTCATTCATTCAACCCTTTAAAGTCGCACTTTTATACTTGTCACGCTCCCCTATATCTTCGTCCTTATCGTCAACCCAAATCGCGAACTCGATCGTTCGTCTTCAATGTACCGAAACGGAGTCGCGCGACGCGCGATCGATCACGGGTCTCGCGAGGAGGAAAGACTCATTTTTCACTCCTACCGCCCATTAACGTCCGATATCCTGGCGCGCGACAATAATGCATCCCTCTCGCGAGTCGCGCGAATGAATCTTGAGAAAGGGCAGAGCGAGACAACGTTTCCGGACTTTTTCACCTCCGTGCTTCGGGGGGAGCGCGACACGGTGGCTAATAAATATTTTTTTCCCGCGACAAATAGCGGTACGTGCGCCGTAAAGGGAATGGGTCATCGCGCCACCGTCCCTCAAGTAAGCTCAGCATCCGCGGGATTCATCGAGAGAGGGATTCGCAAAGCCCTCTTGGCTCCTCTTTCTCTCTCTCGTACTTCTTCTCCCCGTAATACATGCCGCGACGATAAATGCTACTTCCAGAATGTGTACTTCATGCTCGGCGAAAGAGGCCGGGTGTCGTTGAACCCGCGGCCTGAAAGACCCCGCGGCGAACAAGTACGCCCCGAAAGACGTCGCGCCCGGGGATGTGTTTTAGCGAAACGACGATAATCTCGCACGGCGGACTCGATGCGCACATTTACTTTCGGCCTATAAACTATTTGAGACAGAGCCTGAATGGAATGCGACGCATTTGACGGAAGAGCCGCCGTCGCTCTTCTCTTGTGAATACGTTACATCGAGGCATCTCGAAACTTCGCAATAATGAACGCTTCTGGCGTTTCTCGAGCGAGATCTGATTTAAAGTTTTGAAAACTTTCATGGAAAACTGGAAAAACAGCAATTCTCGATTTTTAATTCTGTGAATCTTACGTTCAAATATATATTATCACTAAAATTAATGCGTTTAATGTAACAAAACGTTAAAATATATTTAAGCACGTTTAATTTTCAAATAAAATAATATAAATAGTTTATAATATAAATTAAAAAAGCTCTTTAATATATTGCAAAAAAATATATCATTCAGAATAATTGCATCTGTAACAACGAAGAAACCATTTTTCTCCAATTTGAATAAGAAGACATATTTATAGTTATATTTGTAATAGTAAAAATATAATTCTAATTAATTTCTTTTTAAAGTTACATAAATAAATACGAGAGGAAAAATATTATAGTTTAGAACAGAATTTATATGGTTCGAATTTTCTCATATTTCTTCGTATTTCTTCGTATTTCTAGGAAAGAATGCACCTTTTTAGTCACAGATTGCTACCTGCCTTAAATTCCAAAACTTGTGGACAATGGACTTACCTTGTGTGGCGTACTTGTTCGTATTTCCGACTGACCGTTGTCTCTGGTCATATTTGTCGTGTTCGCCGATGATTGCCCTCTATCCTCAATTCTTCCATTTCCTGGTGGAACACTACTGGTCGGTGGAAGATCCCCTGCGTTGCCCAATGGCCTCTTTGTCCTAGTTTTGTTATTGTTGTTGTTGTTGTTAGCAGTGGTGGTACCACCACCACCGTTGTTCTGAAAATAGTGGGTGCCGGTCCTGATGTTGATGTAGTATTCGGGTGGGAAACTGGTGCCGGGCGAGGTGCCGTCAGTCGAGTAACCGGTTGAGTACGCGCTCTCCGGCGAGGAGAGGCTCACACTTCCGGCGGTACCGCCAGACGTGCCGGACGAAGTGGTCACTGTCGCGCCGTAGCTGCCCCCGTGCAACCGGATACCATCCACGTTCTTCGTCGGCGAATCCACCGGATGTATCTGGAAAAAAGATCAAGAGTTCCTTTAAATCATACTCGCAATTTATATTTTGAAAACTGTTTATTAATTTCTATTCGATCAGTTCTTTTTTCGATATGAGATAAAAAATATTTCAATTTAATATAAATTAATAATAACGATGCTTATTTATGATTATCTTCATATTTTGTAGATCTTTTAATAATGTTGATCGCGTTTAGTAAATTAAGACGTACTGATTAATAAATATCGACACTTGCGAAAAAATCAAAGTGAAAATAATCGAAGCTATATTGAAAAATATTATTGTAAAAAATTCGTCCTACATTTAAAACAAATGTATTTTAAAAGAATGGAAAAAACTTTTAATTTATTACAGATTGTTTTTGAAATTTTAAAATAATATTAACAATATTAATAATATTTAAAAAAAAATCGTATTAAATAATCCAGAAGAGAACAAAGAAATTTATGTGACGCAAAAGTTCATGAATTCAGTACTGTCTACATTGATATACAGTTTCGATAAGGCAGTCGTCCGATGACTGCACAAAGCCGGAAGATACTGCCGGCAATCTGCAATGGATGGCCCGAGAGAACGCAGGGCGAATCGCCTGACAGGGTGTGTCGAGAAAAGAATACTGAACCCTTTTTCTATCCGCCTTAACGATAAGCGTCGACGTGCCCTGGCAACTCCTTCCACGGAAAACGCCGACCTAAGGGTCTGTTAGCGGAGAAACGGACGGGCGTAACGAGCAAACGCTGGCAAGCAGTAGGAAAATAGGGGAAGCACTTCGCAAACTAGTTTGCCGATAATGACGATGAATCCGACGAGCGTGCGCGCCTTTCGAGATACTTCAGAGCCGAGTACTCGCGCTGAGCGATCGCGAGTGAAAGCAATTAACGTTAACCCCATTAAAAATCTCGCGCCGTATGAAGGCAACGGACGATTAAAAAAATTCCAAACTTTTAAAAGTTGCACTTGAAAATTAATTTTATTTTTTTTATATCGAATGATATTATATAAATTGCAATATTTTTTCGAAATATTCTTTTGGAAAAAAATTTGATAAACAAGACGTTCTTTTACGTAAAAGGAGAGTTAGATTGCAATAATGGTAGATTTCATATAAAGCTTGTTTAAAAATTTAAATTACGAAATGGAAGATGCGAAAGGAAACATCATGAAACATCAAAGATTAATTCGGGATCGTTTCGCAAAACGATGGAGCGATTGCGACGAGATTGCTCACCTGGTGCAAAGCGGGCGATCTGTTGGCGCTGTGGCTCCTGGGGGAGTTGCAGTTCGAGTCGAATCCCTTGTCGCCCTTCTTCCGGTCCTTCTTCTTTTTCGATCGCACGATGTGTGCCTCCATCCACGTGCGCAATTTCGTCCCGAACATGTTGCACACGAGTGTCGGCTAACGGAGCGGCGCCTTGTCGAAAATGCCCAAGTGGATAGAGGACTCCTTCCCCACGATTATCGTCCGCCGCAACCGGCTGCGATCGCGTTATTTGCACGCACGTCCACTGCTCGAGCGTTCCATTTCACGATGAAACAGGACTTCTGCAACGAGAAGAAACTACGTTCAATCTCGCTATGAATCGTGATGAGGAAGCAACATTGAGAAACATCAGGAGAAGAAGTTTGATTCGAGCACGTAACAAATCTACAAAAAGTCCTGGGATCTTATCAAGTCTTATTTTGCACCGCATAAAGAGCTCTAATACAAAATATTATTAATTGTAAGATTTAATAATTCTTTTATTAAATACTTATTGGCATCATTAACATTAATTGTGTATCAATTTAATAAATGTGAAATTACATTTTCAGTTTTGGTATGAAACTACAATTTCAATATGGAATAATAATTCGCGCATAAAGACAAAGTGTAAAACTGACAAAAATTATTATTATAGGTATAAAATCCCATTCAATGCTTGAAAATGTTAATATTATAGTTGTACGTATATCTTTATTTATACTTATTAAAATATTAAGGACTTATGTATTATTTCACAATCCAGATTTGCTCGAATTAATAGAGACGTACATTTCGCGGAGCGTGATATAATTGTGATCATAGCATAATTGATCCACCGATTCGACTAATCATTATGTGGCAGATGATCGTGATCATTGGGTTTCCTCCGCTTCTCTCGGATTACCTCATAGATCATTACACGCCGCTCGTCGCAGGACGATCATTACAGCCTCGCGTTACCCTGCTGTTTAAACACGCTCGTACCTCCGGCTCGTCAATAACAGAGTCGCAGCCATGTATGTACCATGTACCGTGGCTCGCATTAACATACTAAGTGACCCGTCGTCGCCTTTACGCCATTTTTCCCGGCCCTAACGTGGACGAATGACAGGCCATCAACCCGCCCTTCGCCGTTCCCTGATTTCACGAGATAATAAATCTGTAACAGAAGACATATGCGCGCCTCCGTGTAAACTCCCGTGTCACGAAACGTGGATTTATGCGTTCGCCAATAAAACGGGGGAAAAAAGCACAATCGATCTCGTTTCAATGTCGACTTGTAAACCTATCTACAAAAGATACATGAAATTCATCGCTCCAAGATTCGCGAATTCAGAATAAATTTCCACTTGAAACTTTGTCGTTCAAATGAAATGAAGAATTCAATTTTTAATTCCGAAGACTCTTTGGCGTGATGAATTTTTCTCGCGTTCGTTTTCGGTCAGAATCAAGTGAAATCACTTGATTCTTCGGCCGTTCTCATTACGGCCGGGGGTGGCAACCAGCGGGCTAAACTTAATTAGGAACCGACCATCGGGGGTCCGAGCAATTTAACCGACCGGATAATTAATGCGCCACGTGTTCGAGGAAGCAGTGATTTTAAACCGTTTCCGAGATCGCATTAAAAATAGGTATTACAAAATTTATTTCACCGTTACGATTACAAGCGTCGAAAAAAAGTGAAGTGATGTAGTCCGAAAATTTCGATTAAAGTTTCTACAATTTCTACAAGTTTTAGAACTTGAGTTTCAGACTTGAGATTAGGTCTTGTTGTGTACATATGTATATACATACATACTACAAGAGCAAGGTGTTACCTTTACATTCCCGTACTTTTAAGACGCACCCTTTCGGAGACTTTATAATATTCAATTACGCTGAGCAGCTCGCCGCTCCTGTTTGCCGTCGGTTTACGCCTTCGACGTAGCTGAGATGCAAATTTGCATAAACGCGATCAAAGTTTCGAGCACGATTTCGGAAACTCGCGGGAGAGCGATCTTTTTACGGAAAGAAATAAGCGGATAGGCGCTGTCGCCTCAACTTTTAAGAAGCACCGAAAAGGCATTAGTCGAACCGACTGAGTTTTAATCGGGGCTTTCATCATCCCGAGGCTTCGTTGGGCGCGGTATTGGAACACATTTTTCAACAGACCGCGAACTTGGAATTGTCTTGCATGTCGAAAGTCTTTCGGATGTAATAATCTTATTACATATAGAATTAGCGGTGTTAATTAAGCTCCATGCGGCTGACAGATTTTGTGAGGCATTAAATGCGCTCTGGCAGAGCGTAGCACAATCACAAACCTCTGCTGCTGCCCTTCCGACTTAAAACGGCTTACAATAATTCATAAATTTCTCTTTCGCTTATATTTCCGCGCTTTTATACGGTCTCGCTCATTTAAATGTTGTTAATATTTTAGTACCGCTTTCACGTCGCCCGGTTTGGTCTTTCTCTGTCCCCGTCCCTTCTTCCTCTTTCGTTTACTTCCATATCTATCTGACCAATTCTGCTATTCAATTTTACGATCTACTGTAAAATTTACAAGTCCCTTCCTGCTTTCATAATACCCTATATTTGTTTCAATCACCCAGGGAAGAAACGTGATACGGAAGAATTCTCTCCTCTTTTCTTCCCTCGCCGTATCGTTATCAGTTCTCTTATTTCTACAACTTATTGCGCCTCTTCCATCTTCCCTTAAAATCCACAAATCGACTTCGTTATTCCTTACGCATTTTTTATTCATCCCCATCATCCGGGGGACAGATATGATTTCTCCTTCGGCAGAGAACCATCTCACGTATGCCTCCCCGTATATACCGCGCCACCATGTGTAAAAGCTGCACGCTATGTGCAAGTTGTAGACGGATATATATATATAAGCTTCGTCGCAATGCATATTTACTCGCGAAGTCCCAGACTCCTCGATCCCGTCGCGACGCTTATCAATCTTCAGACGAGAAAGGGCTTTTCGCGAAATAAATATTTCGTCGACCGCGCCCGCGTCATCGTCGTCGACGCGATTGAATCGTCCTGCGTTTCTTTTTCCTTCCTCTGAGTCGGCGGTTCCATCCTACGTGAGCGGAAACCGGAAGACGATGACGACGACGGCGTCTTCGAATCGAACGCGACGAATTTCTCGCGGGGAGAAATTCTCCGTCGTGACTGGAGAATGGATGAATTGAGGAAGAATCGAGCATCTTTTGGAAAACCGATTAAGAGTCGGCGGGCATGAGAATGGCTGAAAGGATAGATATCCTGTAAGACGAAGCTTTCTATAGATTCTGAGAAAGATGCTCTCATCTGGCTGGATGGAGCGAAAAAGGCAGTAAATTAAAAAATGTTAATCATCTTGTGTTATCAAAAATCGTATTTATAAAGGCGATTAAATATCGAAAAAGAACTATAACTATAATAAAAAATTAGCTTTTTTGAGATTTTATAATTTATAATTTAAATTCGTAATTTATACGATTATAATTTATCAGCATTCAGAGTGAGCTATCAAGCAAACGTCAATTCGATAAAATTAATGTGCAATATCGAATTCTCGAATGTAAGTCCTTGCTTAAGGGACATTTCTTGATTAAAAGCGCTCCCAAGACAGCATATCGAGCGACGTGGAATATCTTACGCTTTCCCTCTATTTACCGCGAGCCGCCGCGAACGAGAGCTCGTCAGATCTCTTAATCGCATCTGGCATCGCGACGCTCGTTAAGACGTCGCTTGCTCGCTCGCCAGTCGCGATGATCCGATTGCGTATGCTAACGCGCAAGTTATAACGCAGTTAAATTCACCATCCTCGTCCTCCGTCCTCACCCTCGTTCTCATCCTCGTCTTCGTCGTCGTCATCGTCAAGTCCCGGGATTTCATTTCCATAATGTTTCGGCAGAATTTAAGGACCTCCAGAAGGACAACCAACCCCCGGAACTCGGAAAGGAATCCTCGTTAGTCTGGGACCGCATCCCCATGCTTCGTCTCCCTGCTTCTTCCCGTCATATCGACTTTGCGCGAACAAAGCGGTCCGCTTGAACCACTTGCATGTATTCATGAAGTTTGCACAGTTCAATAATTACGGAATAGATTGAGCTGACTCCCTCTCTCTCTCTTAATTTTTCTCTTTCTTGGCATCGGACGCTTGGATCGAGACACTAATTACTCCCTTAAATTTTTGCCCTGCTGAAAGTGATGATTCTGCATTCATAAGCATTTTTATTGAATACATAAGTGAAGAGACGAAAGAATTCTGTTCTCCGTAAGAATTTAAATAATTAATTTTAACAATTATATAATTTTATGTATCTTTCCGTATTATTTTTGCGGATAAAATGTCTAATATAATATCTCACATATTATTCTTTTGCTTATTATATATTTTATTATCTTATTATTTCTCATTTTACCATAACTTTCTTGTCTATTATTACAACAGAACATTAAGGAGACACGTTTACTTTATCTTCGTAATACGTTATTAAATTAAATTATTCAATTTAATATATTAATTTATGTATTTTAAACTTTGTACGTTAATGTTGATATCCAGTGTCAATCGTCGAGATAGATGAAACTAGTTCGAAATATTCTCTACTTCAAAAGCGAAAGTGCTTCGGTGGCTGAAAGGGTTAAACTAATATATGACACGTCGCCGCACTTCAGTGGAAACATCGAGACGGAGCTGGAGAAGATCGTGGGGTAGTTTTCAGGGTTAACGAGGGCTCCTTTGGCCAGGATATACGGCAGTATCGCTGTATCGATGAATGGTCAGAGACAAGAGCTCGTTAGTCTCGTTAGGTTCCGGTGGTCGCAAACGGGCGCGTCCTGCAGATGAAAGAGAGAGAGAGAGAGAGAGAGAGAGAGAGAGGAGAGAGAGAGACAGAGAGAGGAGAGGAGGCTTCGAGTGAGTGCACCCCCTGTATAATGCTAGCCCCTATAATTTATCGTGGCCGAGGCGGCGTGTAATAACGATGATATCGGGGTAACTTCTGGCTTGATTAAAGCGAGGCTTATCGCCCAGCCGGAGAGACACGCTGCTCCTCGTGGAAATTTTGCTTCTTTCGCAGCTGAAGATTCGCCAAGTCAGCCTAAAATTCGTGTGAAACTACAATACGGATCAACGTACAACAACCTGTAATCCGCTTATCTGAATTGTATACCAGAGCCTACTTGCTGTAGTCTTGATATATTTAACCCGTTGAGTACTAGGGAGAGAATGTATGTATCTTTGTATATTCACAGCTGCTGCTTAAGATAATCTGCCTCAAGAAGTCTTAAGAGAGAAGGAGTTTATTGGATATACGAGTATATGTATCCAGATATCGAGAAGTAACTTCCTTTAGTATGGAGAAATAATTTAGACGCAACTGCTAAGGGCGCCAAAATAAACGGGGAACGTTACTACTAATGCTGCCGTTCTCGGTGCGTAAATCGAAACGCACGGGAATGCACGGAATATTAAGGAAACTTTCGGCGTAACATATCGGCCATTAATCATCGTGCCCCGTTGCGGGATAGTCGCCTAGCATTTCCCCTCGGTGAAATGGAAATTGCCCTAATGCGTGTACGGTATTCCCCGGTATACACGGGCAGAATTTCAGAGTACTCGTATGGAACATAGTGATTTTCCATACCACGCGAAGTGTAGCTGCATTTGAAAGAGGAGGAGATATACATACATATATCTTCGTACAGAGGGTTCGAAAAAAAATGGTAATATTCCTGTATTTTATGGCTAAAGATATATCTAGATCAAATGTCTTGGAATATCTCACGAATTAAATGTAGTTAAACGATTTATAACAGCTTTTTAATTTCTGAATTCTTTACAAAATTGCTAATGAATTTCTGCTCAAATTTTTTACACAAAAAGACAAATATGTAGTGCCAATTGATTATATTATAACTGCTCCTGCTGCTTTTTTGGAACACATGGTGCGCACTTATGTAATTTGACTTTTATTTTCGCGATTTGTGTCATCCGCAGATGCTCGCTTCTTTCTTCTTTTATCGACCTTTCTTCTCTACCTTTTTTGGTCTAACGAGCGTCTGGAACGTTTTGAACACGGATCTCTCGGTTTAATTTAGTAAATGTACAGAAACTAGTTACTTACTTTCTTAAGAAATTGATCAAATATTTTTAAAATATAAAAATTTTTAACAACAAGAGAAGAAATATAAGGATAGATTTCTATAATTTTCACGTAAAATATTGTAAAAAATCTAAATAAAATACATATCTAAAATAATAAGTTTCTAAACAATCTTTTGTGATTTTCGAGACACTTGATCAATTTTCTAAAAAAGCTACTATATTTTATTATTAAAAATCTTAAATGTAATTTTAATTAATATTTCTAATAAAAAAAAAGCCAAATACAATAAGTGCAATATTTATTGAAACACTCTAGCTTGTAAATTTACAATAATCAGTTTAGTTTCACGGATATTACCACCTGCGGGAATTTTTCCTCCTTTCCATCTTTTTTTTTAATCTAACAGACGCACGGAAAGTTTCAACGTTGACTCATAACGAACGAAGTATACAACAGCGTGTTAATTACTGGGCGCAACGGTCCGAGGACGGGATTTGCGATTCGACGAAAATTCACGACCCTCGACTTACAGCTCTTAGAAGCGTGTAAACGACAGCACATTGCGTGCATGCTGAACGCAATTAATTCACGGCACGTGACGTCGGTCATGCGCGTATAATTAGTGGTGCCTGTTTCACGGCTGTAATAATCAACGTTTGCGTGCGGGGTCGTAAAATTTGTATCGACTGATTTGTAACTTTCGACGATCCTCCTTTGGCTCGGGGCTCGTCTTTGTTAAGGCGGATCAACGTCTTGTCGATTAATATGCATGAGACACGTACAGGGTGTCTCAGTATTCCCTACCTTAACTTTAACGAATTCTCGGTCCCCAGTTTGAAGCCCATTTTTCTTGGATTAAAACTCGGAGTTTCTTGTTAATAAAATCAGAGGAAAGCCACAAAAAAATATATCATAAAAAAATAGTCTCCAAAGGAGAACAAAGTTAACAAAATTAAACTAAATATAGTAACGCTAAATAAGCAAAGAGACTTGAAAATGCATGATAATTATCTATTAATTCTTATCTTAATAAAAATAATAAAAATAAATAAAATAATAAAAATAATAAAAGATTTGAGTAATCTTTCAATTTCAGATTGTCGTTCAATGTTATGTAAATTTTTAATGAAAAGTCTCGTTAAAATACACATTTCGTGCATACACGGTTCCGGATTTGTTTCTACACATGTTAGCGTGAGGCGATTTCTCATCTGAATTGCTTCCGTAATAAAGAGGAAATAACTTAAGCGCCGTATGATCTACGACTTGTACGCTAATCGCGTATATGCAAATGTCACCCTTATCTGGTACACACGTACACGCCCTGGTACACGTGTACGGTTCGATGTACATGGCTCCGACAGTATTACACGCGACGTAACTCGAGATTTCTCGTTGGATCTTGATCAACGATTTCGCGCGTATTACATAGCCGCGCGCACGCGATTATAACGAGCCCGTACGAATGCATGAAAATTTCACTTTCCCACTTTTTCGTGCTGACGTAAATCAATACTTCACCGTACCAGCATTCGCCGTTATTTATACAAATGTTTCTCCAATCCAATTCTGCAAATGAGACAGTAGCAACGGCGAAAATCAGACTAAAAATTTTATCTCGCCGACAAATTGGACTCTTTAAATCTTGGATACTTAAAATTTCTTATTATTTTCTCGGAAAGATTAATTCGGTTTTGTTATTCTGGAAGACCTCAGGTTATCGGAAATTTCTGAGAAATGTTGAATCTTCGAAATCGTGACCCTCGGAAACACAAGTTTGTGACTTTTAGTAAGCTCGTGTGTCTTTGAATCTCTTGGAAAACTTTGCAACTTTGAAAGGTTCGAGTTTTAAGATTATGGGACTTTAAGTTTAAAAAAAAACAGAAACTAAAAAGTAGCTTCGAAAACTGCGGATAAAACATTTTACTTTCGAAACAACTGTAATATTGAAGATATTCGATTTGATATTTAGTTCAAGTTCAAGAAGAGATTTCAAGGATTTATATCACGAGAACAAGACAAATGTAACAGACTATCTATCGCCGTCAACGATCGAGTCGGGGTCTCCGGAGAAAGGTATCGTCGGAAAAATTGCGACTGCCATTCCACGACCATCTCGCATTTCCGTTTCTTCCTCCTGCGAGGCCTTCCTGGCGGCGAGAAGTCAGCCGACTCTTCCTGCGGGACGCACGTGCGACGGATTAAAAGCGGACGGAAATTATGGCGGTGGCAGCGCCGCTGGGATTCCCTCCCCGGACATCCCACGGGACCCCACGTCGCCGGAAATAAAGGTGCCAAGCTACTGGCTGAAGGGAGTGGTTAAATTCACTGACACTGCAATGCGGCGAGACAGAGCTTCGACCCCTCGACGCGCGAGTTCCGCATGGACCGGCGATCGGGTACCCTTCTCTCGGCCCCGAGGGGGAAATGGAGCG
Organism: Tetramorium bicarinatum; assembly: GCA_928718305.1. Classification (NCBI taxonomy): domain Eukaryota; kingdom Metazoa; phylum Arthropoda; class Insecta; order Hymenoptera; family Formicidae; genus Tetramorium; species Tetramorium bicarinatum. The sequence continues at coordinate 10,384,148 of OV788328.1, forward strand.
GTGATAACGTTTGCCCGCTGCAAAAGTGTTTTCCGTGATCATCGGAGAAGGTGCAAACTGAATGTGCAATACCGAAGGCTCAAAGATGCAAATCCGAAAGATATCTACGATTTTACAAATTGAAAACGTAAAATATCTATGATTTTTTAAGATTCGACGTTTTTACCTCGAAAATTCGCAGCTCCATAAGAAACATTGTATGAAAAGTCAAATGAAAATTTTAAATCCTTCAAATGTCAATCTAATTACAAAGGATTGCAAACTAATGTACAAATAATTATAAACTTGGAAAATTCGAAATATTCCGTCTTCACATTTCGAAAGCGGAAGTTCATGTATCGGGGTTTCGCGGAGTTTGCAAACTCCAAATCCCGAGAATGCATAATTAGGAATGACACAGCGGAGCCACGCGAATGCACGGAATATTCATGTCAATTCAGAATCTGTCTTCGCGCATCGCGGCCGTTGGCATCTCGCACGCGAGCGAGATACACTTGCATAACTCCGACTCGTGGAGTGCATGCATGCATAATGATCAAATAGCTTTTTTCCTCCATTACGAATCGCAGCAGGCAACAACGAGGCGCGTTGTACTCAACGCACGCGTACTTAATTACTTAATTAAGCAACGCGAGAATATGCCTATGCAATAGCATACATATAGTGTGACTATAATCATTTTAGCCTTATCGTTTGCTATTTCTAAAAATAAACAATTAAAAAAGAAGAATATATTATATAATGATAAAAAGTTGATATTGATATTCATTTTTTGTGTTTTCCCCAACTGGAGGTGGGATTTAGCGCCTTCAATCCTTCCTTTGGATTATATACCGCATAAATCATATTCTTTCTTTAAGCTGGAAGTCCTTAAACTAGCCTTTGTCAGCGGAAGCTCGCCAAAGTTCGAAAGAGTTGAAAGAAGTTGGAAATAATGGTGCTGACTGTACGTTTGCGATGTGATTTAAAGTTCCTTTCGGCCGAAACACATTCTTCCGTTCCAGTTACATGCGTTCGCAAGGAACCACCCTTCAACCCAAGGGAGCTATGCCGCCGATTCAACAGACATTCCTTATAAGGGGTGGGGTCTTTTGAGAAGGGCGGATTGCCCCCCGGATGGTATTTTATGATATAACGACGATTGTGGGTGCCAACTGGTCTCCTTGCTCTCGATTAAAGTCAAGCAGGGACGAATATACAATACTATATTATTTAAAAATAGGATTGGCTTGAGAATTCAATGTTATTTAGTTATTTATTTACTAATTTAAACGTATTCAATTAATTTATATATTATTTACTATAACAATACATGTATTTCTAATTAAAACAAAAAATATAACTGTGGACGTATAATAAAAAATTAATTTCTTTTCCTTCTTGCCAAATATTTCTCTTTTGGATTAATTAATTTATTAAAAAAGTTGGAAAGGGTATTATAGAATCTCATGAAGGATTACAGGATCTAAAAATAAATCGTTAAAACGCGCCGGGCAATTTTCAGGGCGCGCGCTCGAGATGCCTGTCTCCTCATTTTTGACACTTCATCGTGGTGAGAAGATCCCTTCGTTCCCGAGGGATGATTCCCTGACGATGACGACACGTCAGGCTCTTGCGGGTGCGGCATTGCGAAAAATTCGTTCCGAGACGTGACTCACGCGCGGCGACGAATACGCTTTAATTAGAAACCCCGTTTAATTTTTGTCAGCTCGAGCGACGAGGAGCGAAGTGGCCCCAATTTAGATTCCGCGTCAGTCCGTCATAAAGTTTGCGATTTAATCCTGCGCCCCCGATGACAGGCGCAGGGAGAAGGAGCGATAAATTGGGAACAAATGGCCGGCAGTAATTAGCAAAATGAATACGTTGTATATTTGTTTTACTCGACATATTGGCGCGTTGAAAGCGATACGGCGCTATTAACTTTTCTACGTTAAGCGCGATCGAGTGACGCATATGTTTATCTTGGGGAGACGTTTCTCCGGAAAGCCGTTTTAAAATACGCGTACCGGATTATCATTTCCATCTGCGGATTTGGATCATGGGATGTATTCCTTTCATTTCCGAAGAATAATCGGAAATGTACCAAGCGGAAATATACTGCAACCGTGTAAAACGGAGATTTTGCAAACTGCGTATGAATCGAGAGAAATTACAAAGTTCGCTGGATTTGAACGACACCGATTAATCTTAGATTTCGCGAGCGATGCTGTTTACGCTGCGGGATTTGTGCTGCTAACTGTAACGAAACAAACTCTAACGTTAATTAAAAACATTATCCTGAAAGTAATAAAGCGTGCCTCGTTCATCGGGGGGAAACTCCCCGCGAGTTTCCTTTGTTGGTGTAACTCGAACGCTGAGAAGTCGGCGAATCCGAAGGCGTACGCTTCTCGGATTAATTGCGACTGCGAGTCCTTCGGTCGCGAAGTTACTAATGATGCTCGTTAAAAAGCATTCAGGTCCGAAGTGAGGTAAGTCGCGCAGCGTGTTCGGCACTTCGACGACGTTGAGTCCGAAAACTTCGACCGAAGTTTCGGGGGGAGAGTGACTCGGGGAGCTTCGCGAGAACTCTGTTACCTCCCCGTACTCGTGAGCTAGAAGAGTTAACAACGACGGGAGGAGCAAATTAGTTGACGTGAATTTGCGAGACACGGGAGTTACACGAGTAACTGTGTTGCCGCGAGCGGATGAAGGGGGACGAGAGGCGTCTTTTTCAGCGAGCATTACGACGATTGTTCGTTCGTCGTGTCGGACGAGATCTCTCTCTCTCTCTCTCTCGGGCTACAACTCTTCTCGACGACGACGACAACGCTCCTTTCTTTCTTGCGAATTTTCCTTTAACACGACACGTTGCTTTCTCTTAACGCGAGACGCAACTCGATACGGGGAGAACACTCTTACATTTTCGTCCCTTTCATCACGATCGCTTTAACCTTTTAAAGTAATTGTCAATCAATATTCGAGACAAGTTTCATTCGATATTACATTTTCATTTTAGCAACCTTATTTCTGTCAATAAAATGCTTCCATAACTCCACCCTTTTCTTTGCGATCTTTTAAAGTAATTTTCCATCAATATTCGAGGCAATTTTTATTCGATATTACATCTTCATTTTAGTTTTTTCTGTAGCAGTCAGTATATATCGATCGGTCAGAATCAATCTGTAAAATCGCCGGTAGGTCTAAATCTTTCGTCGCGCGTTAAGAAATTTTTATTACGATAAGAGCATCGGAAGGATGCGATTATGGGGCGAATGATGACGTGGTCGAGGAGGGAGCGACCTAGATTCTGAATTCGTCTGACGGTTCCTCGGCTGGGCGCGATGAAAAACGGCGGGGTGGAAAATGTGCGTGAGCGCGTGCACTGGGGGTGCGGCTTGTAATATACCGAGACAACCTAAATCCCGCTGGATCTATAGTCGCGGATTAAACTACGGGCGAGAGAGATATATACGCGACGCGCGTGGGCCCCCAAAATGTATGGGCGATGAAATAATTATCTATCAGTTACGCGACCGCTGAATACACAGCGGTTCCAATAACGCTATCGCAGCGGCCAAGCAAATAACGCTCGTAGAGAGCGAATGAATAGCAGGTCTACGTTAGTCGCGTATTCCGTCAATACGATATTTCCGATTTTCGTCTGTAAGTTTTATAAATAGCATCGACCACCTTCGACTGTGACACAAGTTCTGGTTGTAGAAATTTCAAATCATTTCATCTACGTATCGCACTCGCGATTTGTTTTTCAAGAACAATTTTTTTCGATCTAATTCAATTTCACTCCGTTGCCGTTGGCGTTACGCTAAAACCGCGATTAAGGCACTTATCCACGGCAGAGTATACTTTAGTATGCAAGAGCCGTAAATTTTAATTTAAACGCGACATCGATCCCACGTAGTAATTCAGAAATAAGCTGCTGGGAGGTCCTCGCGCTATATCCGCTCGGTCGCGCGATCTCGTCTATTTTTTACCGCTCAATTTATCGCGAACAGACGACAGGGTGGAATGTAAAAGCAGCGCTCTTGATCGGAAGCGAATCCGAAACCCGGGACGCATCCCCGAAGGACCTCGGTACCACGAAATTTACATTTTCATCATCTCGGGATTTCGCGCTTTTATTACCCCCGTCGCGATATGTCCCCGCGGTATCCGACAACGGAATCCGCCGCATCGTATGCAGTTTCAGCGCGATGTAATGGGAAAACAAAGAGAGGCTGCGGCGTCACGCGAACGGCGCGGCGTATCGCGGAATAATATTTGCGTTTCTTTCGCCTGGATGCGACATTTTTCTACGTCGCCACAAAAGCGCGGAATTCGCGCAAAAATTGCCTCCCAACTGTCACGACGCGACGCGTCAGAGGGATTTTCCGGCAATATCGTCCCTTTGATACTGCCAACATTTTTGCGGTTTACATAACGTAGACATACTTTTTTAATATGTATTTCTAAATATTTAATTTGCCATATCCAATAAATCTGTCTGTTACACGCGTATTATTACTTAAAAGTAATAAATAAAATACATTTATCATTTCAATGTTGTAGTAAACTAAATTTCTATATATCAATAAAATAAATGTTATAATATAAAATGGCTCTCAAAATAAAATTAAAATATAGTTCGATAACACTGAAATTATAACACATCAAGATCGAAAATTCTAGAAAAAAAAATATAGTTTGACGATACAAACAACAGTGCTATGAAGTTTTGCATTGAAGAAAAAGAAAAGAAATTGCAATTGCGAGCGAGAATTCCGCAGAAATGTCTCCCTTTAAAGCGACTGTACATTCGGGAAGACATTTTCAACTCGCATCGGCAACGGATCGGAATGGTCTCACATAATTTCGCCAGCCAATTTCAACTTTCATCGTTCTCCTAGTCGTTTATATTCCTCGCTTTTTATGTCACCGTATCGTCATGTATGCTCTCGGCGAACTTTTCCGCGCTCTAGTACTTTGCACACGCGAGGCGCACGAGAGGCGCATGTTGAATTTCTCACGAGGCCCGAGGCCGGGAAATTCGGTCGAAGCCTCCCGGTAGGCTTTCACGAGAGATGCTTGGTTGAAAGCCAGTGGAACGATCTGCATAAAGGGTCAAAGGGGGATGCGCGAAGGAAGGAGCGAGCAGGAGACAAGGATGGCCCCCAGGGTATGCATTTTCCTTCGTTTTACGGTCTCTCAGCGAGAACAAGGTCCAAACGCGATCCCGGGAATCACATCTTCGCAGTTTGTACCGTGTGTGAATATTTCACGTCGAAAAGCCCGACCCTAGTGAGCAGAATAGAGCTGTAAAAACAAAGTTCCATACTTACATTTAACATTAAATACGATCTGACTTTTGGTTCGAGATAACGCTATATTTTCATGTGTAAAGTTTGAAATAGGGTGGTGCCGTGCTTGAGAGCTAAATGTTGCATACGATTAAGAATTAAAAATTCATTGCATAAGTAATGAATAAATCACGGCAGCTAAAATGCATTTATATGAGGAAGCTGAAGCTCGAGCTTCAGATCCGACCGGAGAAAAATTATTGCAAACGCGTCGAGACGATGAGATGATGTAGAAAGTTTCCACTCAATGTTTGCAACTGAATCTTAAAGGTAAACGATAAAAAGTAACGATAGTAGCATCGCGTAGGATTACCAAAGCATTATTCAGCATGGAAACGGGCCGGCATGCAATGCAAAGTGACACCCCGCGATCCCAATGCCTTGAAAAATTCATAGACCCCACCCTCTTGCGCCGCGTGCCACAATTGCACTAGCGAGAGATATTGCGCAAAAAAAGAAGGAGCGCACGGGTGGAATTACTGTTGTCGAATAATAGAATAACCAGGCTCGCGGGGATATACCGAAAGCGCCTTAAATGCCGGCGAACACGATCGGTCTGCGAATAAAAAACACCGCGCCGTAGAAAGAGAGAAAACTTTTCGCGCCTCCATAAATGGCGCTTCGTTAAAACGAAAGGAGGGTGCGAATTCTTTTTCCGCGTCCGTTCCCTTTCACCATTTTCAGGGTAACCCCATTTATCACCCGTTGCCGGGATATCGCGTTGCCGCTAGCGTTCGCGAAGCCTGTGACAATGCAAATCGTATCAATATATAAAACAAATATATTGACGTGAACGACTGGTTAATGTTGAAAACTATATTTAGAACATTATTTATAATCTCAATTACAGTTTCTAATTTCTAACTTTCAACAAATAAAAATTTAATAGTAAAAAAAAAAATTCTCTCTGTTCGTGAAGATTATTCTTGATATTCGCAGGAAGCAGAAATCATTATCTTTCTAATATTAAAAAGCAGAGTTGACATTAATAAACTTAAAGAGATTAAAATAGAAATCCCAGGCAAAGCGAAAGAATATATAAAAGTATGATCGATAAAACTATCGGTCTGTTCCACCGGAACAACGTGCTTTTCTTGAAGCTCGCTGGGGAAAAAAAGAGACCGTATATCAGTGCTTGGAAACTGGGACATCCGGTGTTATCCTGCGGCTTGTAGATAGAAACACGAGTGTCTCCCGCCTGAACATACGACACTTTTGCGGACTCGGCTAAAAGCATGGTGACACTCTTAATAAACTGCGACGGACTTTACGATCTTTTAGATTTAGTATTAACGTTCGCTTGCAGAGAGCAAAGTCGCGAAAAATCCTTTTACCACACGCGGCCTGTAATTACACTCCGCGTGTAATTACTCGCGATTGCGCGTGTCGCGATGAACGTAACGTTGTAAAGTTAGCGGCTACGCGCGAGCTTTTAGCGGGCTCGCAGGTCAAGGGTGGTCAAGGGAGCTTTCAACTCAATACACTCGCGCAAGAGACTTTCTCGATGCGCTTTGCCATTCTCGCGTGTCATTAAATTCGAATCGAGATGCGCTTACGCAACCACCTTTCCCGCTGTAGTAGGGTAAAACGCCAATAAAGAATGGTACATTACGGTGCCTCTTTCCAGCGATTGAGAGAGAAACGGTGGCGGTGTAGTGGAACAATGATAAAAGGAAATACGCTCGTCACGACTGCGATGCCGGGTCTGCATTTAACGCGATTTATCTCGCTTCTCTTGCGCGCAAACGTCGGAACGGCGTGTCCAAGGTCTTTCCATACGAAAGGAAAGATTAGTTCGCATTGAGTTTACCGCCAATATTGGCATTATCGTTTCTCGAATTATTTATAGAATGATCGATGCGTCCTATTTAACCCCGGATGGCAGAAACTGTATCTAACACGGGGCCTTTTAACTACAGACGAAGGATTTTATCGGATTATTGTCAGAGTTACCGTAAACTTCTCGTTCTAATTTTAGTTTGGAATATATCTGGAAACAGAACGAGAATACCGAAAAAAAAGCACAAAGGAAGTAGAATTTTAATTTAGCTCCATCATTTTCCAAATATATCTTAAATTTCTACTTTAATAACTAAATTTCCTATAAAAATAGTGCTAGACATTTTTACATTTTCATCATTATATACATTAGTAAAAAAAGATAACATTTAATCTCTCAGAAATAAATCGCAGCGTCATCTGCGAATGAGATAATTACATTTCTCTTCTTTCAGTTTAAGAGAAGCCTCGCAATATTTGACGTCTGTGGTCGTCTTTGAAATAAAAATTTTGCTTATGGTATTTAGATTTAATTAATGAGACTCGGGCAATCCACGGGAATCCGAGGGGGTCCCGCGTCTTTCGCAAATGCTTTTCATTATGCTCTCTTCTTCTACCGCGTTTAATTGAATTCATGGCGGGGAAAAAGGACGCAAATTCAATGGGCATTTTCTCGCGGGGAAAACTTCTCCTTTGAGAGTGCCAGTCGTATCACCGAAAATGAATTTCCCCGGCGTGGAACCGAGCGAGAGAACGTGCCTTTCCGAATTTTTTCCCACCGCCTCACTCGCCGCGGTACCGGTGAAGCCGTAAATCGCCCGCTATCGCGAAACTGCGAGCCGGGGTCGGAAACGCGGGCGAACAACACGGAAATCGAGTCGCCATCGAGCCGGCGCGATTGCCCGCGAAGTTTTAAGCTCTTTTCGGGGTGGCCAAAGCTGCTCAAAAATTAATTTGCATTCCGCCCATCCGATAATCTCCCCGCGCGTCCCCCGTGTGTTCTCTTAATCCTGCCTCGATCAGTCATGCTGCTCTCTTTTTTTCCCTCCGTTTTTCCTCCTACGTTTCACTTCTCCCCCTTCAGCCTTCCGTCTCTTGGGCCGAATCAATCCACCGTCGTGGGCAAAGAGCCAATCGTTTGCGGTGCAATTTCATGCGGATCGACGCAGAGCCGAGAGAACTACCTGCACGTCGACGAAAAAAAGAAAAATCGTCTTGCGGAAGAGAGTAGAGAAAGGAAAAGAATTACACAGAGAGGAGGAGAAGCCGCGACGCGACGGAAAAGTGATTGCGACTTTTTGGAGATAGCGATATACCAGAAGGGGAGAGTCGATCAGTTTCTGAAAACGCTAAGAACCTTGTGATCGCATCGGCTGACGGATTATTTCAGCCAGATGGATTTTGCAAACGTCGGTTTTTTTTTTTGGCTTCTCCACTTGTGTGAAAGTATAATAATTTATTCGTCCGCGTGTGGAAATGAGAACATCGTGCGCGATAATTGAATGATAATAAATGCATGAGACGTGTCAGTAGTAAAGAAGATATATGTTAATTTAAAAAGTATAAAGCTGAGATAGAAATCACATGTCACATCAAAATTTTATCTGCCATTTCGATCTCTTTCCATCAACGCTGTGTGATTTCTTTCCGAGAGATAAATTTCGAGACGAGTTCTAGTCTTCTGTAAAATTCACAAGCCGCAGAATATTTTAATCATAGAAACGGACGAAACACGCGCAGAAACTGAATGTAAACGACGTTAATGAGCGCGTTAATTTTTTCAACATGGACGATATAGCCGCAGGACAACGTGGGACGAGAAAATAGGCATTATATTCCTTGCGCTTCTTTTTATATGAATGGAGGAGGGAAACGAAAATGAACGATAAAATATAAAACAGCCGAAGACAATAGCCGCGTACGAGGCGCGCCCTTTTTCTAACACGTCACTTTCAGTAATTTCATTCAAGCCTGTCCAGGATATGAGAGCCAGGACCGGCAGGACCCTCGTATATTGAACCTGTATCGTTCGTTCATTTACACCTCGCTGTAACTCCGCGCCACAGTAATGCGGACGAGACTTCGTTTATCTTTTTCTTTTTCCAGTGCCACCGCGAAAAGAATGACACTGTCGTCCGTCGCGTCGTGTTTCTACGAAGGAATTTTAATTTCACATGTTTGAAATTTCATCAGGCATTATGCATAAATGAAAAAATATTTTAAACGTTGATAAAACATTTCAGATAACTTTTTTAGACTAAATAGATTGTAATTGAATACAAAGGAAAATCTGCAAAACTACATTAAAATGAAAATAATTAAATTCTATTATTATCTTGCATGTGTGCTCTTTTATCAAATAAAATAACCAACTGGCTCACCATTATTTATTTTATTATTAACTTTTATTATTTTATTTATTTTGAAAATATTATTTCGTGTTGCTAAAATTCTAAATTAGCATCATTTGATAATTGATATCTTTGCGGTTTTCGACGAATCAAAAAAGACGATGCGACTGATATTAACGACGCCGTATTGAGCGTGACGAATTGCTCGTAAGGGGCATTAATTCGCGTGAGTGCGGATTCGAGTTCTGTTGAATCTTGGATTATCCAGCCAGTGAAATGGTCCGAGAATAAATTCAAGATAATCCCGCCATATCTCGTCGCGTTGATTTCCGTCTCGAGTGTGCGGTTTGGTGGCAATCGAGTTCGATATTAAACGAAATTAGATCGAAATAAAGGAAGTAATCGAGCTATAACTGATATTGCAAGACCGAAATGGATGACTATTAATCTCAGAGCAAATCCAATTTCTTCTTGCATCAGACTGAATAACCTAAATATTCATAATATTATAATGTATTTTGTATAAAATTATTTCTAAAATTATTTCAATATCTTTCTTATTATTATAGCACCTTGTTTCTTTAAAAATTTTTAACTTTAAATATAAATAACTAGAGTGTTTCCTGTTAACATCTTGTGCATGCATTATTGTATCAAGTATAAAATTTGATAAACAATAGTAACGCACACATTATTGCCGCGTTTTAATGTGTAATGTGATACAAAGGGGAGGCAAATCAATCTCTAGGCAGACCGTAACGGAATTTACATCTCCCCGATATCACGCTTATGGCCAATTTAACCAGTCGTAACCATCCGCGCCAGGTGTTCGCCGGCAAGTCGATAAATATAATCCACCCACTCGCCCACTTTCCGCAACGATAGAATCACGAGTTCCTTCGAGTCGAAATGAAATTAGCGTCGTCGTACTCGCGGGCGTCGAAGCGACTCGTCGCGAGCGCGCGGAAGCTACCCTTCGGCTCGTATTTTTCGATATGAAAAAAAAAAGTTCTCTCTCTGTAACGGGGGCTGTAATTTCATTAGAGGCCGTCGGCCTGGCCGGTAGCGCACCCCGACGACGAGGTAAAATTCGAATTTCCATACCGAGTGGTGGTTACGCGCGGTAAAGCCTTTAGTGGCCAAATTGTCTCTCTCTTCTTTTTCTCTCTCTCTATTCCTATCTCTCGGTGCTTTCGGCGAACGAGCGAACATGCCGCGATATACGGCGATCAATCAATTGCGGGTGAATCAAAGGTTGAAAGGATTGTCAGAGCGGAGGTTGCCAGTGAAATATTTTTTTTTATGTCAAACGTGAAAGATATCGACTCGTTGTAAGATAAATGTTAAAAATACACCGTCGATATATTAGAAGCGAAAGCTTAATATTTTTTTTCGTTTCAGACAAGAAATATGGAAATTTCGTTTATATAATTGAATAAAATGATTATTGACATAAATAACTGAGAATAATTATATTACTTACAATTACATAATTAAATAACATGATCCGATTTCCTCTAATTTTGTATACTAAATAATTTTACAGGAATTTCACTTGGCTATTATAATAGCGCTTGATCACATTATAGTTAATATCGATGAATTTCAATTTCAGCGAGTTGTCAAAACTCACGTCACTCACAATAGAGTGGACAATAGAGAGAATCGGAACTTCGATGAGTTTTCGAAGTCAGGACACCGTCACTGCGTTCGGCCGACACGATCAAGGGGTACCGGGAGCGGGGGGCTACTGGGGGGTTGGAAACATATGCGGCCAAGTAGCCAAAAGGGTTCGATTGAGCACCTCTGTCAGTGGCGGGGCAATGGTGGTCGTCATGGCAACCCTCGGAGCTCTCGCCCCCAGCCAACCCCCGGATCTACAGGGTGTTCAGATCGATGCAAGGAGACGCAACAATCGTCGCATCGGTCCGAGAATCGGCCGACGGCGATTTGATGGAGGATCCCGTCGCACCGGTCGGCCTGTCGCCGTTCACGTCGGACATTCCTCTTCACCTTTTGTGCTACGGGAATGCCTATCCTATTCTTTTTACTTTTATCACAGGATTGTAAGCACTCAACGCGAAAGTCCGTTGCGTGGTCCGTGTATTATGACAAAATGAAAGATGTATAGAAAACAGCAATAATACAATGTACAATGCGACGCGAGAAACTTGAAAATTTTTTAAGTAACCTATTAAAGAGTTAGTATTAAAAATTTAACATTTTTTCGTGAATAAATTGAAAAGAATACTTGAAAAGATACAAAGCTATGTTTTTTTCTTCTTATCCCCATTAGAATCATTAGATACTATTTCTAGCGTTTAGAATTTTTACTTTAAAGTAAAATATGGTGACACAACAACTAGCGGTTTTATTTCTCTCCAAATATCTGATATTGCATAAGATTGATGTTGGGATGCTTAAGAAGGTACTTCCCCGTTATTCCTTTGGGGCCATAAAATAAATGATTTTTTTCTCTCCCTCTTTCTCATTCCCCGACCTATCGTTCAATTTCCTCTTAATGCACAGATTCCATCTGTCAATTGCCCTCTTTCTTTTCCTGTATTTATGCGACGCATCGGGAATGCTGTCAAGCAAAAGCGTCCACTGAGTTTATCGAACGACCGGTCCGGTGCAGACGGGGCGGAGGTGGCGTTTATCTTTCCGGAAGGGTGCACTCCCTCAAGGTCGGCCCGCGGATGACGCCGAATATACATTTACGCAAAACGCGATTTATTTCTCGGCAAATAGAAAGGGTTGCGCGTCTCGTAACGCGAATTTCTGTGCGATGCGAATCTTTATTCAGGAGTCGACCCGACCACTCTTCGACGATCGCTTTTAGAACGGGGTGGCTGGTTTGAAAGAGACGGGCATCCCCAGTCGAAGGGTGATGTAATCCAGTAACCGGCGGCAAAAGGGCTTTTCTTAGACGCCTTCTAGACGACGAGAATGTGAAAATTAGACGACGGATTTTGCGACCGTCCGGAACTACCGAGGGGGAAGTATTTATTCGGCAAATTCGGAATATTCGTCGGAAATTTGCGGCTTCTTAGCAAGCCAAGTATTCTCTACAGTATTTCTAAAGTATATTGAGAAATATATAACATAATAAAATTATTGTTTGAGAGTTGTATAAATATGAGAAGATAAATTTTCAGTAAAGTTAAACTGATTCAAAGTTAAACTGATAAACATTAAATTAAGAAATATATATTCATATCTTTAATGTTCAATTTTTTAAATAGCGCTATTGATAAATTTAATAACTTCGTAAATAAAAATACTATTAAACTATTTTTTATTTTCTTTTACAAATTTCAATTCTTCAAAAAATGTAAAAAAATTCAAAATCACGAATTATTCAGTCATCTTTGTATTTAATACTGCGATTAATTTATATTAGGTCAAAATTAGCCTATTATATGCGATGTACATACGTTCGAATAAATTTTCCAGATAAAAAGTAAATCGATATCAGACTTAAACTGAACTGCAGCAAGAATGAACGTCTACGGAAGATCGATGCCACGACAAGGCATTGGGGCTGATTAATGAGTGCTTGGAGGGCAGTTAACGATCCAGAGAGGATAAAGAGGGTTGCTTCTTGTAGCGATCTTCACATAATACAATGTGTTCCTGAATTGGCCGGCAATACCATCGCGACAAAATTTTTTGGTGTGTTATAATAAATGCAAAATCATCTAACTTAATTGCTAAAATGTGATTTTTTTAAAATTTACACGTACTAATTTTGATGTAATAACAGATTTTGTTTTATCATTCTTAAAGAATCAATCTTTGAAAATAACAAAACTTTATCTCTCAATCGATTCTAATATTATAAAAACATCTTAATTTAAAATTCAGATTTTAAGATATTTATGCCGTTAAAAGTAAATATTTGTTTCTTTTATCTCTGGTTTCTGTCATTTGTAAAGCTCATTTCTATTAATAAACTGCACGACAATTGTGAGTAAGTAATAAATCAATAAATACGGATGGAATCGACGATGGCAAATGTCTGACAATGTCTCTCTCGAAAGATTCGCTGAGCTACGCGTTATACCCTTGCCCATCGAACTGATAAATTAGGCATGTATTAATGCATACATTAGGCCATGTTAACGAGCTCGAGGCCACTCCGACGATCTCGACGAAGAAGATTATTCGCTTTTCCGTCTGCCTTCGAATGGTACTTGTCTTCATGGCAAAAGGGCTGCGATCCTTTCAATTCGTCGCGTCAGAAGGAGGGTCAATGAAGATTACTGTGTCTCTTTAAAATCCTCGATCATCAGGACCTCCGACGAAATTATTCGTGAGTCCTCACGACAATGAGCCCTCCCTCCGGAATCTCCTCTTGTCATTCGTCTCGTGCGCTACAAAAGAAACTCGGTAATAAGGGTCGACGGCAGACGGGTGCCCCCCTTTCGTGATAATTCCTTCCGCCATTGTGCGCTGTGAAAATTGCGGGGGTTTTCCAGATACACCGTCTTTCGATTCCCAGCGATGTTGCCTTTTCGAGATTGCATAATAGTTGAGTAATGATGCTCGTATAATAATCGCAAATAGAAACATGCGCACGATGTCTTAAGCGAAAATATAGTGATAATTTAATTGTTTAAAATAGCAAAAGTGAATTTCATTTATAGAATTTATAGGAAATCTTACATTAAAAGCCCGTTGAAATTTAGATTCGTTGAACACTTAAATTCAAATCTTCCAACGTATCTTTTATAAATCATAGAAAAATTTCTGTATTATCTTCGTCTCATCTGCGGTATAGTTAAATCGTACCTACCTGCGCACAATTCATTATCTATATCTAGTTTTGAGATATCTCGCGAACGGATCAGGAATAATAATATTCTTGGAAGGATTTATTCGTCGCGGATTCTCTCTTATGCTCCATCGATTCGGCGTCGTCGGGTAAACGGCGAGTGTTTGTTCGCAGATACGAAAGGGTTGCGGCTGAAACACTCGCGCTTAATCCCATTACAACGCTCCTCTAAATAGTCGAGTTAGTACGAATTATGTAGCCGGCTTCGCGTTGATTACTGCAATCTACTCGCAGCAGGTCCATACGGAAAGAGCGGAGCGACGGGGCAGCTTTCGGTAGGGGGCGCGAGTCCGACGAAGTTATCTACCACGCGTGAGGGGAGGCAGTAGCAAAGTGAGATTCATTTATCCCCGAGCGTGATGCAACGGTATGAAATATTCTTACAAGCTCGCCGCACGGAACTCCGTGTCTCTCGCACCTCGTATCTTCCGACACTCATTTTTTACATTTAATCACCAGAGCTCTTTCCGTGGTACTTCATGTACTTCGTACACTTTTGCGCGAGAGACAAATAAATTTCGCGTCAATATACGGGCACAGCGTGCACTATCTTGTGTTACGTTACACATGTATACCTCGCTTCCTGAAAATTCGCGTCGTAATGAGCGGAATGCTTTCAAGTGTTTCGCAAAGGAGAAAGAGAAAGCTCTCGGGGGAGATCGTTCCGGGGGATCTTACCGTTGTGAGAGTAAATCTACTCGGGGGTAACTTCGTACCCGCTAACGCCGAGGCTTCGTCAACGCGAGTTGACGAAGTTTGTTAAGCAACACAAAGAGGAATTCTTAATCCTATTTTCTCGTCGCTGCCTTCTTCGCGACGCCTGACAGATTCGTTCGTTCGCAGTTGAATCCGCTTCCGAGCCTCTTCCCCATGTCGGATGTAATAATCTTTCCCACGTGTATTCCATATGTGAAAATTGCGGATAACTAAGTCCTCTTCTATCTTATCGTAAATCGATACTTTATGTGAAAGAAGCAAAGAAGTTTTGTGCTTTGAAGTGAAAGAAAACGAGATATCGAGGCAGAAGATTTCCGTTCGACATTCGTCTTTTCAAAGTTAGAGTGTAACTTTCAAGATAAATGGCATATCTTTTATTTTTATAAATTTTTATAAATGCATAACTTTTAATGAATTAATCCATTTAAATAATTTTTATAAAAATTATTATAAAGATGTAGCATAAAAATACAAGGAGAGAGAGTATTCAATGTATACTTCTTAAATTGATTTTTTGGAATCTAAATTCGACTGTTGTTGATCGTTGATTTCAAGAAGATTCGAATATTTTTAGCTATCTCATTTTACGAAGCTTTTGCTCCTTATATATCGAAGAGTAATCCTGTGACGTCAATAGGGGATATACGCTAATATTGACAGAAGTAATGCCAAAGCTAACACCCCAAAATATAGTAACGTGATCCCCGTAGTCATGCACGCGGATCGAATATAATTATGTCACGATCCCAAGTATATTTGTTAAACAACTTGATAAACAACTCGATATTTCATAAGAAATATAAATCAATGTGGCATATATGGAAAATTCATGAAAAATAGAAGATTTTCTTGAGAACGTAGTGTAAATCTTGTAATTGGAATTATATACCAATTATAACTTGATAAAATGTACCTGAATTTAACTGTTTTTTATTGTGGAAATAATGAAATTTAGAGTAAATATGAAAATCGCTGAGTCTCATATGTTGTTGCCTAGCTTTGGCAATTAAAGCAGACTCGTTGCAGATCTCATTAATTGAACTAGCTGCACGCTGTATAGTTGTGAAATTGCATAATTCTGGCTGTCTGCCAGACTGAACCACACGTGTGTCTTTGCTGGATCATGTTACACATGACATTGCGCAAAGCGCGCACATGTGTCGTGTAATTTAATTTCAATTTTCCAGCAGCGTCAGATTAATTCGTTTCCAAAGGTACAAATTTGTATAGAGGAATATATCAATATTTTGTAATCGATATGCAGGAAGAGAGAAAGAGGCGAACAAACGGATTAAAAGATCAACTTTAATTTGAGAGCGAAATTGATTGTGGCTTTAACTCCGTATTGATTATTGATTCGAATCCTACGGCGATTGCGACGATGTAGAGAAGATTTATTTGCACAAATGCTATTTGGAAAATAGTGTCTCTGCATTTTATACATGTAGAAAACTCCTGGGACGCATAACTCTCGCAACTCCCGCGTTACGGCGTGTTAAAGTGTTAAACGTTTCTCGCAAGACGAGCAGCTTACTGGAACGTCGAGACGGCGTAATCTCGAGACGTTTGTCTTATCACTCTTACGTTACACAAGAAGCGAGCCGTTAAACGCGCACGAGCGACGGAGTGTGCAATCTCGCGCTTGCACGTCTTGCATGCTGCGGATTCGTGCGGGGTGGAGGAGAGGACCCGAATTAAATTCATCGTATTCAACGTGTCTCGCAAAAAATCTCATCTTCTTTTTTCCGAGACTCGCGAGATTAAGATTCTGTCGCGTCCGTCGACAGAAGAGCGTGACGTGTAAAATGTGCGACGTTGCATGGCAGTTTATTTCTTGTTTTTTTTTCTTCAAATCCCGGCTGACTGTGGTTTCCGACTAGATAATATTTTCTGCATCCGCCCCTGCGCTTAACCCGTGCCTGGTTACGCTCATTCTCGCGTGCAACGTTGCAGCAATTTTTATCGGGCATTCTGCATCGGTGTGCTTATCGTCTGCTACGTCCAACCTCGTTAGAAGTTTATTAATTACTTCCGCGCTCCCACTTGTCGTCGCCTTGTAATATCATCTTGTAATTAGCTCTTCCGCGTTGCAGCAAATAACGCAGATTAGCAGGGTGTTAATTTAATCTCATTAAATTGACTGATTTTATTACTTTATCATTCTCAATTCAGTTACGCGACGGAGGCAGCTAGAGATAGAAGCTGATTTTTTTTTTCTTTCAATGATAGGAGAGACTAATGCGATTGTGTCGCGTTTAGGTTCTGTCACACGTCGTCGTGGCTTCTAAATCGGGCTCGAAAAGAGGAAAAAAAAAGAGCTGAAAAATAGGAAGGCGCGAGAAGAGAACGTTGAAGAGAACGAGGCGAATATAAGCGACGTACTGGCGCCCACTTGTAAAAAAGCAACGACGCCTTTCTGTTGGTGATTCTCCTCGCGTGCTCGTCTACTCGTAAACCGGCGCGGCGCACGTGCACATGTGCCCTTGTACTCGATGCACCCGACTGTCGCACGTGCTCGCTTCTTGAGAAGTCGCATTGGTTATGACAATAACTTCCCCGTCAATGAATCTTTAATGAACCTTTCCCGAGAATCGCCTACATAAATTTCGCTCGGTTTTCCTTGTACGTTATACGGAGAGCTTATCGGAAATAGCAGAATATTGACCTTTGCAGCTCGATATTCCACGAAAACGATTGTCCTTTAATAAATGCTTCGAATTGTTAATTGTGACAAAGTGCTTATTTTTCTCTGATTCTAGTAGTGTATCTCGATGTAATCGAGGTGAGCTCGGGCATGTACGAAAAGCCGATCGAGAGTTCGAATGTTACAGGACTGATAAAAATGCAGGATCGAATGATACAGTTGCAGTACATACGAGCACCGAATTAACAATTTTAATTGCGACTCCGCTTTGATTCGTCGACGACGACGCGACACATATTCCTTTTTTCCTCATTTGCTTTTTTTCACACGTCGATAATTATAAGCCCGGACGAACACAGAGCAATTTATCGAGCAATTTGTTAGTTACGCTCGGTAGTTTGGCCCGTGTACCCGCAGACTTTTTCCATTTTCCCTTTGTATCAACGTCGATGCGAAATAATTGCCTGAAAATCCGCTGGTGAATTTCTGTAATACTGCGTTCCGTGAGCGTGATAACACGCTGGCCACCATCGATATTTCATCGCGATTGGGGAAATTCCAATGCCGCGGAGAATGTTCGGCAATGAAACGGGGCCGGATTAAATATTTACTTGACGAGAAATTAAATATTCTGCGTGCGATATTTTTGCATCATCTACATTATTTTTTTGCTCTTAATATTCTGGGAGCAGTTCAATATCTCAAGCTTCGAAAAATTAAAAATGTTCTTAAAGCAAATAAGGGTAGAAAATAAATGCGAGAGATAATAGTCAATTAATGAAACAAACAAAAAATATTACATTCATCAAAGTAAGTTAATATTGACCAATATATAGTATAGTCTAATACAACACAATTTGAATTATAACAGTTTTGTAAATATATATATATTTTTTATATATATGCAAAATGTTTAATATTTATTTTAATAAAAATCAGTTTTGAAAAAATTAAAGCATTTTCTAAGAAAGTCCGGAGGTAAAATCAGATTTATAAACGTACTCTTTATATTCATTTGTGCCGTACAAATAAACAAATTTATCGAGTACAAACGTAATTGCGATTCCGGTTGAAGACCAAACGCGACGAATCGTCTGACGGCAGGAATCGATGCGTGCGCTCTCGTCCACAGGTTGTCGATTTAATTCGACGATGGACGCGTGAATGCGCGCTGCGCTACATTGCGTTGCGTACGAATGGTATGCGAACGGAGTGATCGATATTACACGTGTTCGCCAAACGCGTGTGTTACGAACAGCGTGTGTGTTGCGAGAGGAACGTGGCTTATTTTCGTCCGTTTAAATCCGGTCGAACGCCTCCACGCGATGGGCAGTTCGCGACTTTCCAGCTGTGCGCTAATCGTACATCATCATGTGGTATCGATCTCCTCTTCTGTCATCCCCTCTTTGAATAAATCGAGACGTCCACCCCGATTTAGAGAAGCCGACGGCTCTCCATCCAAACAAATACTTGACGCCTTTTTATGTAACGAGAGCCTCTCATCTTTGCTCGCTTTTTCGAGTCTCTACCTCGGCGTTGCATGAAGATCGTTCGGATAAAGAGCTTTTGCGGAGAGGTTGTCAAATTGAATTGCCGAGCTAAAATATTACTTGTCCGAGTATTTTTTTTAATCTTGCATACATAAGAAAAAATAATATAATTTTCAGAAACAGTTAAAAGAAGTAAATGCATAAATATAAATTAAACAGAAAGAAAGAAAAAGAAAGAGAGAAAGAGAGAGAGTTCTCATTTTTTAATCAAACATTAAAGATTTACTGCAATTTGGCACGAGTATCTGGAATGAAAGTCTAACACAATTTATTCGTCAAATTCCCGATTCCACGATTCAGATTTCCAGGACTCTTCAACAAATAGAATTTTTCTTTCATTCGCCTTGGTTTGTATAAAGAAATTTAAAATAAACACTATGAAGCTTCTAAGATTGCAATAAAGTTAATTCAAGCGGTCTACTTTTCTCTCGATCGAATCAATCTTTTCCGTGACAACGCGGAACGTACGCGGAAAAAGCGAAAAATCGTCCATCTTAATCCGACGGACGTCGATCAGGAATCTATTATGATGTTTATCATGCCTGTCTATGTTGTTGCCATTTAAGACAACATTTGTATTCGTCAGAGAGAGAAAGAAAGAGAACCCACGTTACTCCGATATTACGAAGTGACTTCTCCGCTTTATATCCGCCGCCATACGAGAACGATGGCACGCCATTTAACATCTGACGCCTACGGGAGACGAAGTAAGATATTTGTCCGTGTTCGAGCGAACGTCAGTTTCGGTAATAACGCTCGTAGGGGAGTTTCGAGAAGAGGGTACGCCGATAAAGGGGCGTCGATAAGGTTTTCCCTGGGAGAGTGCACCCTCTCCGTCGTGAAGGCATCCGGCCGCGAGGAAATTTGAAATACCACGTCGAGAAGATCCCCACGAATCTGATATAATCGGCTGAAAAATGCGCTCTCGAAGAGAATCGGATACAAGGAAAAATTCTTTTTTCAATCCTCTAAAATAAGGATCACATTTTTCAATTTTTCAGAGAACTGATTGAATTTATTTTTAAACGAGACCTCCATATATTTTGTTGTATATTTTTCCCACTTTGAGATGCCACAACAATTAATATTCTCGTCATTAACGATGCGATTTTCTCTTTATTTGAAAGAGCTATTTTTAAAGCAATAATAATCTAAAAACAGATAAATCGTACTATTTTATATTATAGCAATGAAAAAGGAAATTTCATCCGGAATGGCGAATATTTTTGCGGTCAATTCTTTACAAAGTCGTCCCTTGAAATATCGCGTTGATAAAATTTTACGAGATAGTAAATTTCGCGCAATTGAATTCGTCGCGATGAGAAAAGTTGAACGGCATCTCAACTTTTGAAGCGGGGAGACTTTTCTCTCCGCGACCGCATTCGACTTTGACGATGATCCTCCGGTCTATCTGAGAGCGAGGGAAGGAGTAAATGATTTAGGGAGCATCGTCCGTGACTTTTGGAGTTCATTACACGATGGAATGGAGCACGGAACATGCGATTGCTGGATTGTTCCGCGTGAACTGATCGCGACAATGTCATTAGGATTCCTATCGATCGTCCAGAGCCGGAGACAGAAATGGAAAGCGGTTCACTTCTTGCTTCTGGCAAAATGTAACGAACTGTATTCAAAAAATAAAAATCTATTATCCCATTATCGGTACACTTTTTTCAATTATTTCACGTATAAATAAATGACAATAATTACAATACTGCTCAAGATTATAATTAAATTTTTTTTTCTAAGAATATATTATTAATTCTTATATATATAAGAATATAAAATATATTATTTCTAATATTGATGATTAATATGTCAACTTTTCTTAAAATAGTTCATATAAAAAAATATGTTAAATAATTTAAATAATAATTCTTATCTTATGATTGAAAATATCTAAAAGTTGTTTTCAATTATTAATGATTATTAATGAAGGAAAAGAGTGACGTATAAAAAATTTTACAAGAGTATGTTGAATAATAATTTTTATCTTATCAGAAATAACCAAGATACTTCCAATCATTAATAAATACTCAGAAAAAACGACGATATATGAGAAGGCGTTTTCGAGGAATCTTACGGTGCAAGATATAGGCAGCCACAGTTGAGATTGGCTATTGGCCAGTGAGAATGATCGAGCGACCGTCGTTCGGAGAATTGAATAAACCAATTCCTTTGATTCCAGCTGGCTATCACGCAAGTGCGTGGTGCGATTCCGACCGGCAGAATAGTTTATCAAAGCGCGAATGGACTTTCATTTGATCGACAGAATTCCGATTGAAAGATCGGAATTCGAGGTATCTCTCATAGGGATTCGCTTCGATCGTTGAACTACGTAGAGTCAATCACAACACGTTTCGGAAACGTGTACTTTGATTTACGCTTTAATATGTAATATTTTACAAAAAAAATAAAGAAAATTCATAAACATTCCTCTGCGACTTGTTCGCGATTGAACAAAGCCGGATGGTAGAATGGAATTTATTCGGTGACAAAAACTTTTAAAGCGAGCCGGTATTATCCTGCAGCCGCATACCGATTAGCATCGCTTATTATCTTCGCAGCGCGTTAAGAGCCATTAATAAGAATTAGGGGTGACGGGCGGGCGGCGAGCGATTAAGGGTTCGCGGGATCGACTCCGACTAGGGACGCACGTCGCGCCGTGGAACGCGGCCCGTTTTGTTTCGATACTTCTCGGTTTTCCCGGCAGCAGCAGCAACGGCAACAGCGACGGCACCGGTAGCACGCTCGTGAATTTAAATGAAACATTAATCAGGATACGTCAGGGGAAATAGCAAGAGGCATTCCCCTCCTCTCTGCTGCCGAAATTTGTAGCGTCACCCTCTCTTTCGGGGACTAATTTAAATCAGCCACCCCGCTGCACCCGGACATTGTCGGCGCAAAAACAATGGGACAATCCGCTTTTCGCTCGTCCAACACTCTCGTCGGCGATCTGATTGTTACTGCAAATACTGCCGGAGCCCGCACGACAAATTGATAAGCGACTCGGCACAATAGCAGGTCTTGTATAGCCTCGTGATGAAATTCTTTCGCGAACGCTAAATAAGAGCAATTGTCAGAATGAATGCGTCGCGCTCGTCAAACATAGATTCATTTATGCCGCATGACTGCAAGGCTGAAAAGAATTGTTTTAGAGCTCTTTTAGAAAATGGAATCCGTTTTTCATGTCAACTTGACGACATTTAAATGTTTTCAAAACGGAGGTAATTTTTCATTACCGAGTGCGCGACTTGTTTAAAGGACGGATAAACGCCATTTTCAGAGACTCATTTGTCGGCGGTGGAAACGCGCGCTGTAAAACGCAAATAAAACCGGGTCTCGGTGACGCGGAATAAATTGCAGTCGAGCGATATACGTCATTTGGGAGAACGCAACTGCGTTGCAGGTTGCAGCGGAACACGTAGCTGCAACGAGACCCTAATGACGATGCAGCCAGGGTGGATACGAGATGAGGAGAAAGCGCTTTACGATGAAATCCGATGCTCGATAATAATCGCGTCCGACCGGCGTCTTGGATGCACTTTCCTGCCGTGTGATCTCACAACAAAGCCTTGCATTAGCATTACCGCGCGCCGCGCGGACTCGTCTTCCATTGATATCAATCTATCCGAGCCGGTGGTTATCGATTGCGCTAATTGGTAATCTTCCGATGCATTCGTTTTCAATTATAGGTAGTCAATAGAGATGCGGTAGCTTTGCATAAAAAGACTGCTGCGCTGCAAATATCGATATTTTCCAATCTAATGAATCACTCAGGCACTTTTTCATACATACTCGTTATTTATATATTATATAGTATACGTATATTGTATGATTTTAATATTCTGAATAATAAATCGAGAGAGAAAACTAAATTATATGTAGAAACAAATATGAATAAAATAGAAATGAATAAAATATAAATTAGTATTGTATACTCGACATTTTGTCTAAAATTTGAAATTATATCAACTTTGTATTTGATTTTCATTGTACACATAAGGTATCTCACGTATTGCATCTTTTTTGTTAGTTAAAATAGATGTTTTTTATCCAAAGAAAAAATTTTTGGATTCGATACAAGTTTTGCGATATTATGAGAGCTATAAGAATTTTTAGAAATTTTACGAGTGCTAATATAAAATGTTATTGTGCAATTCGGATTTTTAATATGCGTATATCCGGCTAAGCAATATCAAATTCAAATTCCAAACTTGCGTAACAATCTTCGAAGTTCTTCCATCTTCTCATCGAGCCGAATTAAAAATTTGTTCCAAAGATGTAAACTTCTCCCATTTTCCACGTCTATTCCTGGACGACCACTCACGGCGAACTTTCCGCCGGCCAGAAAATTGCACTCGACGGGAAATTTCACGCTCGAAAACGACATAATACGTCGGTGAGAAGTTTATGCACGCTGTGAGAACTTACAAGAGCCGGCGACTGCGTCCCGTGTTTTCTCTCTCGAATCTCCATTTTTCATATATCCGAATTTCTTCAGTGCCCCTTCGCAGTCGCATAGCCACTCGCGTTTCCGCCGTTTTATCCTCGTAGCGAATTTATTTCTCATATCCGCGGCTTTCTCTCGGTTTTCCACGGTAAGAAAATATCCGCGGCGCAACGTCAGCAGTGCAATTGCGATATGTCTCGATCTTTTTTTTCCTTTTCTCTTTCTCTTCTCTGTACATTGATGATACTTTTTGTAACATTTTTCCAAAGGCACAGAAAATGCTGTCTACGATATTCCTGTAATGAAACCGCATCTATTCCCGAGATATAATATCGTTGATATTATAAAAAGAAGACAGAAAAAACCGGCGCGTAATAAGAGAGTGGAAAAGTTGCAAAAAGCGGGATAATAAAAAGTAGGTGTAATGAATTGTGTAATAAAATGCAGTAGATGACTTTTTTGTTTCTTACTAACGAGATATAGATCGATTAATATATTATATATAGACTTATATAGTAGTGACTTATATAGACTTATATAGTAGTGCTATGAAAATAAATTCATTTAAATATTGCATTAATGAACGAGAAATAAATTAATAATTCAAATGTATTTAAGTAGGTACACTTATAACGATCTGATATCAAAATAAATTAAGTGAATATTTTTATACGATCAAGATATCTTTCTAAATGTTGTCACATATATGGAAATTATTTTTTTTTACTTGTCGAACGAGATCGATTGAGCTATACCTTGAAGTCTGTCGCCTTATATAGGAAGGATCATTTCGTGGACTACTTATTATGCGGATTAATGACCCGACGAAAACGTGTCGCACATAAAAATTAGTTCTGTAGTCGAATATTACGGACATGATTTACGACAACGCAAGTTCTCTGTCAGCGGTAAACTGCAATGAATTCTAATAAATTCTTGATCATTATACAATTATGTCCGATTATGCGATTTGTCGCCGGTTTATCAATTAACTCGATATTATAATTAGCATGGAAGAACAATTTGTTAAGGACGATATATAAAGATATTAGTTAAAAGATTGTGAAATTATTCAAATACAAAGTTAATATATTTTCTTCGAACAGAAATTACACCGCGCTCTTCACGTCGCGGGAAGGAAAACGTTTTGCGAGAGGGCTGAAGAGCTCCGCGTGCGAATACAAGCGTAGACGACGACACGCGTGTCGTACTGCCGCATTAAGGATACGCCAAGGGGTGGCTTTCGTACGGGTAAATCGCGACAGCTCAGCACTATGAAGAAGTGGGGAGAGGAAGGAACGAGAAAAGACAGAGAGACAGAGGAAGTCCGAGGGGACAAAGGATGAGGTCTTGAGATCCGACATGCCCGCGCCGTGTCTCCTCGCCTTGTAGGAATTTCAGAGGACTTTCGTGTTGGCTTCTTGTTTTCCTCTTTTTGATCCTCTCTCGAAGCTGCCTCTATTTTTCTCGCAGTATTCAATACAGTTACATGACGGGATTCTAGTTGAATTTGAGATTCAACCACTGAGAATTGAGATGCAACCATTTTTCTTTATGCCGAGAAAAGAATGAATCTATTTAGGAAATATTTTGTAGTATTTAGGAAATAGCATCTTTTTTTCATCATCTTATAATTCTCAAACTCAAATCATGCTAATCAATATGAAATCGCAAATAAAAATGCTTCCTGTAAAGAATACATATTTTAAGATTTATATTTTTTTGTATTTAAATAAAACAGAAATTCTGCTAAAACAATGAGAGAATTTGCAACTTATTTCACGCGATGTTTACGTTTATAATAAATTCGTCTGCATCTCCCGGTATTTCGCTCCCCTCTGTCAACCCTTGTCGCACGCGTCCTTCCTACGAAATGTTCCCACGAATTATTCGCCACTCCTGAAAATGTCCCTTTCCATCCCTTTGCAAGAGCCTTGCTCTTGCGCCAATTGTCTGGGAAGTTGAGCCACGTATCACGTTCTCCTAATAGTGCAACGAAACCTGCCTCGTTGGAGGAACGGTCTAGATAAGGAAGCATTCTCGTTGGTAACGGACGCGAAAAGATTTGTTTTTATCTTGCGCTCCGGGAAAATGTCGAGTAAGGTTTCCGTCCGGGGAAGAAAAATTGCGCTGTTCCGTGCCGGATAATCGCGAGGATCGCGAAGGGATGTGTACATACTCCTGGGAGACGGCAACCTTGCCGGAACTATGTGAGAAGGGTCAGGTGTCGTCGCACCTTCCTTTACGAACAAACGGCGGAAGCTAGTTTACTTTAAAGAAATGAACTCGGATCCGATACAAAATACTATTTCGAGAATAAAGGGTGAATTTTTGCGCCATTAATCTAAGCTTCTTGGAAAAGATTTGTTCGAAATACATGCTTCGAATTGTATTCTCCTTGAAATCATTTAGATTTATTAGAAAATCGCAGAGATATCTTTCAAACGGAATACTCAATTCCGCATTAATTTTTTATTAATGTAATATTATTTAAATTTAAATTAATTTTCTAAATTATACTTGATATGTAATTATTTATCGCATAAAAGAAGAAAAATAATACCAATATTTTAAATCATTCTTCTGAAAATACTTTTCTTATCAACACGAGCAAATTATGAATATCCATAATCATATATCCATCGGTTAATAAAGATATTTGTATTTCTGATAAAAACAATTGTAAATAGAAATTTCCACATCAAGTTTCATTTGAGAGCTTTCTCTTGTCGAGAGTTTCCGGGAGCAGACAATCACGTGCCCTTTATGGTCACTGAACGACTCGTAGCCCCTTCCGCAAGCCCTTTTTCCATCACCCTCGGAAGTCTCGTGCGCGCGCGCGCGAACGCAGTCTCCGATCTCCCAGGATAACTTCCCACCTACTCGATCCTGAACTGAAGCTCTCGACTGCACCCGCGGGATGTATCCTTCTTTTCTCGTTGGAAGACTTTTCTTCGCGGGATTAAATTCTAAGAGCCTTTAATTAGATACGTAAAAGAGAAAAAATTCCGAAAGAAAAAAAGAAATAATGGAGATTTTTACTGACAATAGGCAAATGTTAAGTCCCTGCAAATCAGTAAACGACTATAAAATATTTTATTACTTGAAATGCGCGAGATTTAGTTTATTCGAGATTTGAAGCATTCTCTTTCGAGAAATCGGAAATTTTACTCATAGAAAATACGTGACAAAGAAAAAAGCAACAATAGTAATAATCATCACCGTCAACGTTATTGTCACCGAATCGCGCATGTTCAGGCGCCGACAATACCTAAAAGGGCGTGAATGTGGATGCGCACTCAACCCTTCGTCGCAGTCGTACTGCAGTGCGGTGCTGTAACTCACGCGTACTTCGCTCTTAAAGGCAGACAGAGGAAATCAAAGTTAAGGGTAGTAGACGATTAAACGGCTGCGCTCTGCAGCCACCCCTTTTGCTCACGCGAACGCACAGTGCGCTCTTGTTTCTCTTCGTCTCGCTCGCTCGATGCGGAACTGAAAAAAATCTACTTCAATCATCGTGTCGAAGACACGACACTGAGATATTTCGCGCACTCGAGTCGGATCATTAGGCTTGAAAATTACGACGCTCCATCCGTGGGCGTTGTCGAATTATGACGCTTCGAAGTTTGGGAAGCTCCACGGCATATACGTGAGCCAGTCGTGGGAACGAACCTTCATTAGGGTTCGCCACGCTGCTTCTCAGGTCAGGGTCACTTGATTGTGCTAACAATTTGGGACCTACTCTTAGCCCCTCCATATTAGTTTGCGTTTCCAATATAGTATAATATATATCAACAAATGTCTAAGCTACATGTTTAAAATTTCTTTGATATCTTTCTGAAAATAACAAAAATACTAAAAGTATCTTTAAAGAGCGTAAATATAGCGATATTATAGCTGATTAGAATCTGATTAAATTATTCTAAATAAAATTACTTGAACTCCGTTAGTTTTTAATTCTAAAATATATATGTGCCAATCTCCTTTCCTCTTTCTTATAAATTTTTTCTAATCTAAGTAAATTAGACAGATAAGAAGTAAAAAATTTTTTTAAATTGTTTGTTTCATTCATATATAAAAGTTTTAGTTATGAATGTTTGTTCTCTTTAATTTTCTTTTTCTCTCTCAAGAGTTTAATTGTTATTGCATGTAATTTCGAACGCACACTAGTCTCACCGATGAACATCCAAGTATTAAATAACAAAATAGCTCAGACAATCATGTTACGAATATAAATTTCCTCGAACTCTGTGGGCATGACGAAGAAGCGAATCTAGCTTTCTAGCTATCTGATCACCGGAAGCGCGACGTAATGGGAACGTAAGACTTTACGCACGGTATACCGCTACGCGCGTTTCCTTTGTGGATCCGTCGCGATTTAATTCTACGTCGCGGAAAATCGCGGGACGAGTACAGTCTCTTCATTTCTGGCGCCTACGGATTCATTCATCGCGTGGCCCGGCTTATTATTCTCTCGTGAAGTTCTTTTCCGCGCGAGGTCACGAGCCACGTAATAGCCGCGAGGAGGAGCGCCTCTTTTAGAAATTGCCGGGAGAAATTCGCGGAGAAATTGCGAGGAGACTTACGCTGGAGTTCGATGCGCCGACCTGTGAGGCACTTTGAATCCTATCGACGAGAGGAATCTCTTGGTTTGAATTACAGTCGATCACGTCGTACGAGCGAGATATATTTTTGTGGAGAAAGTAGACGAACAGTTCCAGATTAGCGATGATAATACGTGCCGATACGTAATAATGAAGAAAATAGCGAGAGAAATATTTAGCAGATAATATTTTTACATCAATAACGATAATGGCAAACTGTTGTATTTGAAAATCAAATATTGTTACATGCTAATAATATTTCATGATCAGAATAACAAACTATTATTATTCTGCACGTCTCAGATTTTAATGAGCAAAATATGTCGCGAATGTTATAATGTTGTTGAAAGTCATTATTAAATGAAAATTAGAAAATCAATTAAAATTTAAAAAAAAACGAAATAAATCAATATTTTGTCTAAGCTGCTGAAATATGCTGCAGCTAAAATTGAAAAATCATAATCAATATGCAGTATAATTCTTCTGCATAATACAAAATGCGATAATTTTACGTTTCGAAATGGCAGTTGGCCTTGCGAGTCAATACAAGATTGATAAAGATTGACATAAAAGATTAACTTTTATGAATGTCAAATTGACTTTTCGTTTAACTTCAACACGAAATATTGGAATATTACTTCTTTCTATTGCAGTTCTGTTCTTATTGCGCGCGTCGAGTTTTCTATTATAAACTTTCTCTTTTATAGTCTTTTATAGTCTTTCACAGATAAAAATTTAATCAATAATTACCTACATATTTTATATCTCTGTTATAACTTGCTAATGAAATATTTATAAATCTTATATAACATTTATTTTGACTCGTAAAGAACATGATAGTTTAGTCATTAATTCAAGGTAATAAAATCTTAAAGTATAATTTTGTAAATTTTCCTGTTTTATGTGCGACAAACAATTCGAAACGAGATGTCAATGTGAACTGATATGCCAAGGTGATAACGCATTGAAGCGAGAAACATTGGGAAAAGAACGCAAGGCTAAAATATGAAAAACTGTCATATTCTTAAGCTTAAATTTAAATCCTCCAAAGTCTGCTCTCCAATTTCCGTCTTATCTTTCGCATGTACTGTTCGGAGCATATCCGAGAGAAAAAAAAGATTACGATTTCTAAACCTGGTGGTGTGATAAAATCCGATTTGAATCCTTCGGCCAAATATTTGAACAATTTCAATCTCCACACGCCGGATTATAAGATATTCGCAAAACGTCACGCGGATACGCAGAATTCCATCGCGTTTATTGAAATACAAATGCTCCAGATCGCGATCCCTCGCGATACACGGAGGGAGCTTCTCACTCAAGAGAGAGCTACATCTCGCGACGCATTACGCACACCCTGCGTCGCAGGATGCTATCGCTCCGAGCCCCGTCAACCCTCTCGCACGGAATCGTACCTTTTCTCCATCGAACGTCATCCCCCATCAATTTCGACGTGCTGCGTTGCTACCACCTGGCAAATGCACAATTTTCTAACTGTTCACAAATGTAATTACTCGCACTCGATCTTCACGCACTATCTCTAGTCGTGATCACGCTCGTGACGCGAGCGAGCGGCGAGGAAAAACAAACAGACCGAGCTACCTCCGCACGCGACGGTAGCTCGACGGAGACTGAGCACTGCTGCCGGCTACCGAGAGGGCGAGAGAGAATAGTAGGAGGTCGGCAGGGCCGTAGGGAAAGGGTGCCTCGACTCCATGTACGTGCGATGCACCCCGAAGGGATATCGATATCAAGGGAATGTCCTGTCCGCGAATTACCGGATTTTTACAGAACGCGCGGGAGAACTAAATGCCGCTCTCTCTCCATCGGGAGTCACGTGCACTGAATAGGGTAGAATTCTACGGGAAGTCCGCATCGTTTGCGTTTTCCTGTACAGACGGCATGTGAGAATTTCCGGTATAAGAATAGAACGGTTTTTTTTTAATACTGGTCTATTCGGAAAATTGCGAGACGAAGAAAAATGCAATACACAACATAAATATTACAAAGAAAAATACTTAACAAAAAACGTGGAATAAAATGCAAATTGAAGTATAAAAATAGGAAAATAATTACAAAAATTGAGATTATATTTTTTAAAAATATATATGTTTAGGATTATCCTTGAAAATATTTTATTTGACAATTTTTTTTAAATCAAAGTTTTTGCAAATAATTATCCTAATAGAATTTCCTTTTATTAATTGTTTAATACATCTCATCTCTAAAATATAATTTAAATAATTAATTTCGAGGTGCCTCAAAACGAATGGATTTCGAATTATTAACAGAGAGATTTCGATGATTAAAACCGACAACCGCGGGAAACCCATGCAGCCACAGCAATAAATAGTTATTCATACGCCATCCGAAACCTACACCCCTTTTATACGACGTTTCTCGATTGCAACGATACATGCTACAAATCCTGCATCGCCCACGCAATTTCACGCGGTCACGTCATCGTCGTTTGTCCGCCCGTTCGTTCGGACGAGGCGTGTGCGTAATCGCCGTCGGGTCCAAAAAGGAATAAAAAAAAAAAAAGCTGCATCATAAAATCCGCACGCCCTTGTTCCTGCGCGCGATGTCACTCACTCGGTTGAAGGGATCATCCGGGGACTCTCCCCTCGCATTGCCCTTCTTCGGAGGGTGGCGTTTCTGCGCTCGCTCCCGCCGTGCACCCCGATTAGCATACGGCCGGCCGGCTTGCGTTGGCGATACGATGAAGCAGAAAATCGAGGTTCCAAGTGACGGGCCGTGTATGGGGCGAGTTTGCTCACGTGGCTTAAAAAACATTGCGCAAAAGAGCAAATGACGATGGCACGAGAGATCTCGTATTTATAAACGCCGACAAGAAATATTTCAATAACCGTTGCATTTTTTGATTAATCATTAATTCACATTTAGATATACAATTGTACACGTCTATTATTAATTATTATTGTTGTTTATTAAATCTTATTTATTGAGCACTTTTATCTTCGATTTTATATTATTGGTCTAATTATTAGGTTCGAGTGAGCATTCCCATCGCACGAGGTATATTATGATCAAATCACAGTGCCCCAGGAATTCCTGTGTCTAGCACATTAATTAAGTTCATTGTTATGCTATGGTAATTCACGTATTCATATGGATTATTCAATCGTTCAATATCCGTATAATATGTAATAGTATCATATAATTAGACGTTTTTGGAGCATTACGAAAAGAAATAGGACAATAATCTGGATTTTTCCTTCTCTCTCTCTCTCTCTTTAAATAAAAATCTCTGACGTTAAATTTGTAGCTATTGATACTATGATTTATGAGTTACAACAAAACAATTTCAATTTCACTATGATACATCTTCATAATTAAATGTTTGACCGTGCACAGTAATAAATTAATAAGATAATAATTGACAGCTTGACGTAGCAAGAGAAATCATGGCAGATATGAATATCTTTTTGCCCCACCTATCTCGTTCCGTAGAAAATAGAGATAAAGTGCATCTACCTTGGCAGCCCGTGCGCCGGCTACGCCATTCCTGAAATTGATCGTGATTGATCGACCATTAATTTTTTATCTAATAACGAAGAGTGGTGCGACCGATAATGGACTCGGGCTAGTTAAAGCACGCGGGGCTTATCGAAGTTTCGCTAAAGCGATTATGCTCTCACCAGAAATTCGATGTAATGTTATCGAGTTTCGTTAAAATTCACTTACACGGAAAAATGATTAAGCCTTTATACGCGTCGGTATCTAAATTTGTCTTGTCTGAAAATTACATTTCACCCCAGTGTTATTTACTAAAATGTCAATTAAACGAGGGTCAAGTTATGAAAGTTTTAACGGCATCTATTGTTAACACGAAATTCCATAAAAGTCGTCATTCGATAAATCATTTGTGCTTCTAATTATCTAAACACCGGTTGATCTACTTTCAATGCCTGAATAACAAAAGCGTTATAACAGTTATAAAAATTTGCAACGGCGCATAATTATTTTGTAACGTAACAAATCGAAATGATTTCGACACAAAAGACGTAATTATTTAAACGGAACTACGTCGATCAAACTTCTATTACTCTACTTTGTGTTTATCAATGCGTGCGTAACGGCGAGTTTGTAACAATGGCGTTACGTGAGCTGGCTATCCTTAATATCCGAGCAGTTCGAATTTATTTCGCCACACGCGCCATTATTCAGCCCGCTTTCTCTGACGGCCTGCACTTGTCCGTATAAAATCCTACTTTTCAGCATAAAAAAAATTCCACAGCCATCAAACGACTTTTACGAGAGTCGTAAAGTTGCGGATGTAACGCCGGAGGGCTGCGTACGTATGGGTGTACCTAGTTTGCGTTTGTATCTGGAAAGAGCTAGTCGAAATAAAAAGAAAATCTAATAACAGAAACTAACGAAAACTCACACTTGCACAATGTACATTCGAGGCCAATTTTCGTTCTATGGCAGGCAAACGTCCAAAAATTACTTGCAGTCGTCGCAAAAATATCCTTCATATTTAGGTCTTTTATTAATATGACACTTTTGTGGAAAAAACACATATCATACATTTTTTTCATTTGATAGGAGAAATATGTTATTTTTAGAGCTAAAAGTTACGCACTCGAGGATCGACAACCATAAATCAAACCAGGCCACGAATTCAAGGCCTGTCGACAACATGCGAATTTGGCTGGACGAACGTGAATGTATCCGTAGACGTCGTAAAATTGATATTTATCCTGGCTGGCATCCAGCGCGAAAGCTGCGCCAGCTTTTCCGCGGATAATGCGGCCCGCAGCGTAATTATATCGTTCCGGAAGCCGCAGACGCCGGCCAAGTTTTTCCGCCCGGTTTTTTTATCACCCGATTCTCTTTTCACTCGCGGATTAAAAGCAAATGTAATACCGTCATGCACGATGGGAAAATTGACTCGCTCGTCGAAAGTCAGAAATATCTTGAATGAGGATATTCGCGATCGATCGATTACTTTTGCCGCTTGACATACGGAGTATAATGTCGCACGGAAAATAAACGTGGTAATGAGGTAAAATAGTCGGAAAGCTTTCGAGCTATATTGAACTAGGTTTTTTTACACTTTAGTATAAGTTTTCCCATAGTTGTAATCAATATCGATTTTATTCATTGCAGCTCGGCAAGTCATGTCGTTGCAGTTTACGTAAAAGTATCGAAATTATAGTCATACAATATATAAAAAATATTTCGAAGATGGTTCAAGAAGTAACGAGTCAAAAAGTCTGAATCGCGGAAACATCAAATTAGACGTCGACACAAATACTTCTCCCGTTCCTAGCAACGCGACGTTTCCGTTATTAAAGAATGCAGAGTATTATCACGATTTATAGGAACGACTTGACTTCTCCTCCGGAGTCACGTTCGCTCTCGGCTATTCCAGGATTATCGGATGTCATCAGGAGTCGATATCGCCGCGTAAGCTTTACTTACTTCCGTAAAGTGCACACGGTAATCCTGACGTGCCGCCGGACGTTATCGGTCGACTCCACGATTTCTCTCGCGATAACGGAATAATCTGACCTAGGCGGATTTTCCCCGAGCAGAAAATTCCTGGGGAATTGTCGGACACGCGACGTATTGCATCGTACGCGAGATGTCGATAACTGCGAGCCGGCGATTTCACCGAAGTCGACAGCGTAACGCGAATAGCCTGAACAAACCTAATTCCCGATTTGCGGACGGTCCGTCGAATTCCGTCCGCGAAATTTCGCGTTACGATGTAAATTCACTCGCGATGGAAAATCATGTTGGCGTGTTTGATGGCATGACGGATGTATTAAATATTAAATGAGGAAAATTAATGCAAATTGTACACGTATATGCATACCATTATGTTGAAAAATAAATATTTAAGTCAATCAGGTACATATTGTTGCATTACGATGGACATTAATATCAATTAAGAAAGAATGTCATGCAAAATCATCAGTTTTGTATTTATTTTTTAATTATTTTTTTAATTAAATGATAATTATATAAAATATAATAATTCAAATATCATTTAAATTATTATACTTTGTGCATGGATATAACATTGCGTTACTTTACGAAAAAGATCGATAATACAAAAAAGTGCACGTTCTCATAACTGATATATCGACGACGCTTTCTCACAAATTATCCGTGAACAGATTCGGTCGGCGTATAACCGTGAAAGATGCAGAAACCGGAAATAGGTGGTATCATTTAAAGCATTACGTCGACAGGCACACCCACGACGCGCGATTCCGAAGCGAAACGAAAAAGAAAAAAAAAGGATGATTGTTCACAGAATGCTCCGCGCGAAAAGATTTTAATGACGTCGTAATTCAACGGGTTCCGTAATGCCACCCAAAATTCTTGGTTTCACATAGCCGGCCCTCAGACAAAAATTATACACTGCAGGAAGTTCCGACATTCTTTGAATTCCAGAAAAAAAAACGCATTTCTTTATTTGAGTGATCAAAGACGTTTGTTTCTTGATCGAGAAACACGATAGTGTCTCGCGTCAAGTGTAGTAAAAAAAAAATGATATGAGCGTTACGTTATTTTTCCGTAACTTGTAACTGTAACTAGATATTTCTACAAAGTAATTTTCCCAACAGTGTTTAATTATAAATTTATATCAATAAAATATAGAATTAGAATTACAGGATGTCCGGTAAAGATTGAATCAACGCTTATTATAAATAATACCAGTATAAAATAAATATAGTTATTCTATACATCATACAATATCATTTAGTAACGTTTTTATCGATAAATAAATATGTTTTATAATGACTGATAATCCTAAAAAGATTTTCGATCAAAAATATTCCAACATGACCTCGGGATTTAAAACAAACTACGGAATGGCAAGTACTTTCAAAGTGAACTTTATTATTAATGAAAATTTTTAATTATTATTTATTATTCAATTCTGCTTAATAAATTATAACGCGACGAATGTTTTGCGCGTCTAAAAGTCTCTTACCTTCGATCTCATTTACGTCACCTATTTAAAGTTATCAATCTCGTTATACAACACATTTATCGATGAAAACGTTAGTAATTTATGATTGTATGAAAATGATTACATTTGATTATAGTATATTATTTCCATATAATTCTAATTATAAGAAACCTGTACTTTCTCTCTCTAGTTTCTTTGATTATTTAATTTTTAAATATTTTACTAAGTATATACAACAGTTATAAAACGCTTCAAATGGAACAGTAAACTTCGTACGACGAGCAGCAGCATTTCTGAATATTTTATCGAGGAACTACCGGCGTAGCGATAAAATATTAAGATCGACTTCCGATGTTTAGGATGAGGGGGGTGGGTTGCTGGTAACTGGAGCAGAATTTTCGCAGAAGAAGAAAAATCAGAATGATGGCGGTACAGTTTTTCTCGTTTATATTGCATGCGTTATCTTTTCTTAATTAAGGAATAGAGAAATAAAAAAATTATAAGCTTTTACTATCCAGAACTCTATGTATATCAAATATGTACACAAATGTTTTTATTCCTCTTATTTCTCTTATTTTTAAATTAGGGTCTTTGCTTTTTCTCAAACGTTAATTGCACTCACAAAAACATATACCTACATTATATACAATGTGTATGTGAGTGTCCGCAATTTACGAGCTCGGGTCCGTGGGTTCGCTAATCCCAAATGACCGTGCGGATCAGTCATCCCTGCGGAAGCAAGCGTTACTTGAGATACTAAGCATCTTTGCAACATGAGAATTTCCCGACATTGCATCATTCAACCGTGTTAATTAAATAAACGTGATTGATCGTTCGCAGTTTCAAGTATTCATAAAGTACTTGGGCTGTTGCAGCAAACCGCTACATCTTCGCTTCAACAGAGCGAATTTAAAATAAAAAGTGATGTATCGCTGGAGGGACGATGATCGAACTATTGGGTGCACTTCGACGATGCACCGATCCGCCAACGAGAGGAGAGATGCAACACCGGTGTATAATAATCGTCCGTGGTCGCGCTCTCGGCCGAGAGAGTCTCGTCGCGGCGCGACGACGGCGACGGCGAATTTCACGGTTAATCGGGTCCGTTTTCCTTCCACAACTCGCTGCGGCGGTCTCTCCTCTCGATTTCGGGCGCACGTGTGAACGCGCGTACGACGCGCGCTGCCTGGAACAATATATGATTCATTTCACGGCTCGTTAGCGAAAACTGCCGCGCGCGTTCGTCCGGTCGCGCTTCGCCGAGCGTGCCGGAAGGGCGAGCGCAAAAAAATGCCGTCTTCTTCGAGAGCTTTCCGAGCCTTCCTACATGCATGCGTCGCCGCAAAGCGGCTACACCTCGGATCACGTCGCGTAAGACCGATTT
Source organism: Tetramorium bicarinatum (assembly GCA_928718305.1). Taxonomy (NCBI): domain Eukaryota; kingdom Metazoa; phylum Arthropoda; class Insecta; order Hymenoptera; family Formicidae; genus Tetramorium; species Tetramorium bicarinatum. The sequence goes on from OV788328.1 coordinate 10,420,755, forward strand.
ACACACCCTACTAGTCGGGCTCGAGGTTTCGGCCGAGTAACCTGACTCGATGGGCTCAAATGTGTCAATATACGTGCTCGACCACTCGAGCGTGTGTACATATACACGTCCGAAAGTCGTTTCAGCTGCCGCTAGTGTGTGTAAACTGGACATTACCGAGACGCCAAACACGCACTTTCTCCCTTTTGCAACCCCGAGAAATCTCCGAAATGCTGCTGCGCCCTCGGAATATTCTATTTCGTTGAAAGGGAGATGCATGTCGCGTGATGCAAGATATTTTTTTTATGTTCATGATAATTCTTTTTAAATGTTTTATGTATTTAATGCTACACTGTTAAACTCATAGTGTCAAATTATACTCAATTTTTTAGTCATTTTTAACTATTTCATAGGTCGCCATTGTTTCTACTCAATATTTCAATTTTGATTAAATGGTAAAATTTTGACTAACATAAAAGTTAAATTAGATAAATTAATAACTTTAGGCTTATTCAATATGTCGCTAATTTTATCTCATTGTTTTAGTTCAAATTAACCGAATATTGAGTAGGAGCAACCCACAAGAGTTTACAGTGTAAGAGTTATTTCTAAGAGAATTGAAAAAAATAAAATGACTTTTGTAGATTCTATCATCGCATATAAAACTGAATATTACCATTAATACTGTATCAATATTACAGCATTTCTAACAATTTGCTAACGGGAAAAGGGTATTATTCAAGTGTTAACGTATCATCTATTCATTAGAATAGTCAGATAACAGAAGATTAACGAACTTTCCGAAGCTGAAGTGCGCATCGATCAATCGCGCTGAAGTTCCGCAAACAGGCGTGGCAGCAGCAATTACCGGCTTCGTTTACCGCGGCTGAAGTACGCGCCCGAGTGTGGGGGTGCTCTCTGTTGAACGACAACGCGTCAAACGCGTCGCAACGCGCGAGGGTGCGCGGCGTCTTTGGGCGCGTCCGCACCCCCGCATATTTATTCCGTCGGCATCTTTTGCGGGCGTGCCACCCCTCGTTCGCGCACGACAACCCTCGAATGCAGCTCCGACTGTTCTCTTTTTTTCTCCCCTCTCTTTTATACTTTCTCGTTTTTATTTTTTAAACCAATAATTAGTCGCGCGTATGTCCCCTTTTGTAGTAAATACCCGCGTGCGAGAGTTTACCGCAGTAGAGTGCCAATGGAAAGGTGCAGGGTGCGTTTAAATGAGCATCGGTAATTTGCTATGAAACTCGCACGGTACATCGAACGTAACGACCTCCTATATTTTCGCGCGCGAATTCGCGGCACGTCGATCGCGATTATTTAATTAATCGGCCTCGCTGGACACGAATACTTCCGGTTTAACAAGTGTCGCGTAACATAAATTATATATTGTGATACATGTCAGCGCCCTATCAAATTGTCAATTGTCATCAAATTGTTCTGTATTATATTCTGCATTATATTCTATATTGATTGACAATAAATAAATAAAATCCGTAATGTTCTCATCATTCGCCTATCTGCCTATTCAATAAACTTTTCAACGCTAAAACGTTGACAGACAATTAGCCTACGGTTAGCGAATTGAAGTACAAGGAATTATGACTCGAGATCACGATTCTTCGTTTTTTTATCGTGCTTTACGAGACGATGGTCTCGATCATCGAGTGTCGGCGAAATTTACGTTCTCGTTATGCGACGCGAGATTCGCCAAGAGCATAAATCTCGTTTGATTAACGAGAGGCGCTTAAGGATCGACACTGACGAGCTTTGTAAGGGCTGGGACACCCGGAAGATCGCGCGGATATGAGAAGCGACGAGATGACGCGCCATTCATCGAAATCCGCGGATTTACGACGCGCCTTTTATGTCAAACGAGCCGCAAATCCTCGACGATGAAACAACTATAACATATGGGATACGTGGACCATTTTTCCTTCATACACGAGAAATTCCTTGTGACATAAAGAAAATAATTCCGTAACGGAAATAGACGTTGCATATTTTTATAAAATAAAAACGCTTTTTAATGATAAAAAATAGAGCTAGACTATTAAAAACAAGATTAATTCGCTAATTATTAAGAGTTCTTAATTTATATTTATCGAATTTTTACAGATTATTAATTGAAAAAGTTTGAAATATATTTGACTGTTATTAATTTTAACAATTGATTCTTCTTAATATTATAATCCTGCGAAATAAGAATTTTCAATAATTATTAAATGTTTTTCCTAGAGAATTCCATCATTAGTACGATTCAATTTTAAAATGGACTAAAGTGGATAAGTTTTACTTGGACTTAGCTGATTTATCTTCATTTTTCACGTCAAAATTTATCATTTTATCCACGGATGAAAAAATCCCGATGGTCCTATCAGTTACTACTATCTTCTACTATTGTTTGCAACGACAAAGACAGAAATAAAATGTTTCTGACAACAATTCGCGGGACACATTTGTGTTTCTCGACGAGATCTATTGTCGCAAAACGACTCGTTTTACTTCAGAAAGACGCGGTATTACTTTCAGCCAGAAGAAAAAGCAATCGTCGCTCTATCCTTCTCCCTTCCTCGCCTTTGTCATATCCTCGGCTGGTCAAACCAGACGCGCTAGTCAATGAACGAAATCGTTTTCTCCGTTGATCGGCTATCGAACCAATCGTTCTCGGCAAAACTTCGTTTGAAAAGCTGCTTTTAGGACCGGTGACCGAATTCAATTCTTGTCACGAACGTAAGTAAATGGATGTCTGCAATTTATTTCATCTAAATAAAGCCACAAGAGGTGGAAGAGAGAAAGAAAAAATAAGAGAAAGATTTCGCGCAATATATGCTACAATATAAATATTATTTAATTAAATGAAATTACTTATTTGAAAATTAACTACACTTAAATATTCATACATTAAAATAATTACTGCGTTCTGCACCATGAAGTTGGCTCTCTCCCAAGTATTAAAAAAATATAGCTTAATATTAACTTATTCAAACTTTTTCAAATTTATTTGGTGAGCAAAAAGATTCAGGACTTGGATATTTTGAGAGCAAATAATTCAGGAAACATTTTGATTTTAGTCTTTAAAAAGTTGCGAGAGGGCCGATAATTTAATATTAACTTATTCAAACTTATGTGGCAAGTAAAAAATTCAGGACTTGAATATTTTGAGAGCAAATAATTCAAGAAACATTTTGGTGCCATAATTATACGAACTATTCTAATACATGGGGGTAAGAGAGGTAACGTTACACACCCTCTAAATTTCATCAATATACATGATATATACTTATCGATTTCCTATTACCGCGATGTAGCGTTTCTACATCTGGTAGCCTTATAGTTATATCCAATCGATTTATCTCTTCTTATCAAAGGACAATTTAGAACTGCTGTGAAAAACGCGAGGAGACAGTCGCGCGAAATTCCATCGAATTGTAGCTAAAGAATCGATTCCACTCGGTAAGAGTAACGGTAAAGGAACGCCATATATCGCTAATGACGATATTCACCGTATATATTGTTGCGCAATTCAAGAGGTAAAATTGTTTGAACAAGCGTGTTTGCTATCCAACAACTTCCTCGAACTCAGTTCGTTTGCTTTCCCGATTTCACCGCGAAACTGCATGCGTTCGACTGTCGATGTATACTATACCTCTCGATTCACGTGTGTGTCTACTTTGTTTGGCAAATAAAACTTGAAAATAGAGCTCGTATAAAGTAAATATTTTTCTCGATACGCTCATAATACGTGCTGAACAAACATCACTTATTTCATTTGCTAACTGGTGATGAATTAATTCCTTATTTCAATAGGTTTTATTGACGTAATAATCCGAGATTATATATGCTTTTAAATTTTCCGAGCATTAAATTTTGGTGCGAAAATTTTGTACAATTTATTAATATTCATGGCACAGCAGTCATTAATTTCGTTCCATCATTAATTGTCAATTGACAATAATTTGTTTAATTATGAATTTGATAAGATTACAGTATTAATAGAGGATAAAATATAATAAAAAGATTGCATACACTTAATATAAAAAGCATAAAAAATTAATAATTTTAACTAAACAAAAAATACTTTGTAACATTTTTTCTACGTAATAACAGATTTTTTTATGGATTTCCAGAATACATAAGAAAAGGGAAAAAAAAAGAAATCGCCCAACGTGGGGCTCGAACCCACGACCCTGAGATTAAGAGTCTCATGCTCTACCGACTGAGCTAGCCGGGCTGTTGTAAAGATGTAAAATCTTTGTCAAGATAAAGTGAACATGTGCATTCCGAATGTACTTGTAAAAATAAAAAATTTGCAATATGTGCGTATAAATACATATAAATACGCAATTTTTACAAATTTAATTAAGCTTATTATTTGCGTAACGAGACTTTATTATCGAGCATTTCATATTTAATTCTAATTAAACATCTTAATTTTCAGAGTATGCATTCGCACTCATTTATATTATTAATGCAAATAAAATATTATTGATTGATCCTGTTTTATGTGCAATAATTTAATAGCTTTTTCATTGGAATATGGTTCATAATTATTTAAATAAACTTAATGTTCGAAAATATTGCGTATTTAATTAAAAGATAATAAAATATAGAAACAGAGAGAGAGCAAAATTACGGAGAATAGAATATCATAACTGGATAAAAGCATCCTTATCGTGCACAGTAAATTTCCCCTTATCACTTGATATAAACGCGACGCGCGCATAAAAAGAAAGCTTAATAAGACCATAAGCGAGAACCATAAGCGAGAGTACCGCCGGATACTTAATAATTAATGTCGCAAGAATGTCGCAGAATTACTGATCGTAACGTTGTGTATACGGTGTTCTCCGAGAAAAATATCTGACAATAATTTTTAATATTTTTTTCCCACGCTACAAAAATTTGATTTAATATTATCTCTATCAACATTTTTAATTATCAATTATTATGTTTCACAATTAAAATACAAGTTGAATATTAGTAAATATTAAATATGCAAAAGAGAGAGAGAAAGATAAAGGAAATCAAATTATCAGCATTTTTCGTAATAATATTAAAAGCTAAATAATAAACTTGTTGCTTGCCTACATTTTCTAAAAATTACTTTGTGAAACTCTCAAATGTATTGAATATTAATTTTAATATATTAAATGTAAATTTAATATTACACTTTCTAAATCTGATAAATATTTTTGGTTATTTCTGTATCATTTAAAATTATTGCCAAAACTTCCTCTAGAAGAAAGCGCACAAAGATAATCAGCAAAACGAACGCCTACGAGTTTCTCAAGACACCCTGTGTGCTCCAACAATTGTACGAGCGAATACGTAAATCGCATCTAACACGCAAATTGCTATCTGGTCCCTTTTAAGCACTCCAGCCGCATTTAAACCCCCGACGGTGCTTTCTATCGGAAAGACGTGAGTTTACATTAAACCGCCAAGAATATGCGGCAGTGTAAATCCACGGAGCGACAGTAAGCATTGCCAGTGGCGTATTGTGTGCAGAACAATCGATCCGCGCGTAACGCCATAACTCCCCGTCGTCTTTTTGGCGCGCCCCGTCTTTTAAAGTCCCCTTTCAGCGTATCTCACGATGCTTTCTAGCCTAGAGTTACCGCCGTCGCTGTGGGATAAACACCGATTCGTGCAACCATGCCACGCTGTAAACCGCTCTAAGCCATGGAGGCGTCCTCGCAATATCGATTGTTGCAGAACGCCTGGCGCAAGTTACACGAATTCCGGCTCGGTTTGTTGAAGTCGAGACGCATGCGTGAGGAGGTCTTTCTTTTGTAAAATAAACGTTAACCGCGCATATTTCCTCACGTGGTATATATAAATCTTAATTTTAATAATAATGTTTTCGATAACTTTAGACTTTGTTAAAAAAAAAGTTTTAGAAACAAGCGTCATTCATTACGGTTTTGTAATATCTGAAAAGAGAGTTTGAAAAGACAAATAAAATGGAAAATTACAAAAAAAGAAATTCTCCCCGACGGGGAATCGAACCCCGGTCTCCCGCGTGACAGGCGGGGATACTAACCACTATACTATCGAGGATTTCTTGGGGAAGAATTTCTTAGAAAACGTCTAAACATATGTATGTACCGTAATATCGTAGAAATTACAACGTATAAAACGTTCTAACAATTTAAAATTAGAGATCCATGTAAATTGAAAATTTGCCGAGTGTTCGAATAATTAATTGTATAATTAAAAATATGAATTGTTAAATATTAATATCCAAAACATACAAGATTATCAGAATCCACGATTATTAATTTTAATTTAAAGTTATTAATTAATTTATTATTAATTTAAAGTGGACAATTAATAAATTAATTGTCCACTTTTATTCAAAATGTGAGGAATGTAAAAAAATTTATGTCTAAACTCTACAGTTTGCTTCTATTGTGTTCTAATAATTTATAACCGTGTTCTAACAATTGTTTATTTTACTGCATTTATGTAATAAATATCTATATCATATTTTACAATCAAATCACATTTTATCATACTATTTCACTTTTAATAAAAACATATGTTTTAAATATTTGGAAATACCTTTACAATTTGCTTAAAATGTTTCAAATATAAGAAAGAAAAATCGATTCGTTTAGAAAAATAAAAAAAAACATTTGATAAAAAAATTTATTCACAATTATATTAAATGTAAAATTTTGTTATGTAAAAAAAAAAAAAGAAAGACCGACGAGGATGGGATTCGAACCCACGCGTGCAGAGCACATTGGATTAGCAGTCCAACGCCTTAACCACTCGGCCACCTCGTCTTCTCGTGCATTTTTGTCTTAATATACAGGCCATAATACAGCACAAATCTACGTGTTATTTAATTATTTTTTAAGTAATGTAGTGACGATTAATTTTTTCGAAAATATTATTTTTAGATTTTCTACGTAACAAATTTTTATTATGAAAGTGATAGCTCTTACTAGTAGCAAATATTATTTGTTACATTGAAATATATCTGTATGTATAAAAAAATTATAGTTTGATTATTCTAAATAATTTATAAAAATTAAATTATCTCCAAGATCTTTTTTATCGTATCGAAAAGTTGCGATGTGTAATGATGAATCTATTAATTCTATAAAAAGAGATTAATATATTCCTTATCGATTTCTCTCGCAATTACTTAAACTGAATTATTGAATACATTATGCCAGGTTAAATAAGTATGCCAAGTTAATTACAAAGTTAAACTCGCTATCTGTCGACAGTCCTTAATCACACTTAAAATCGATGCATATTTCATCGTCATGCGGATTATAGCGTTTATCTAAAGTCTGATTGGCAAAGAAACGATAAATGAAGCTTCTATGGCTCTTTCTCAACGCACGTGTCGATAAATTGAAAGGCACGACTGTGTAATGTAGCTCTGGTAATAAGTTCCTTAGCCGTGATTACCGTCCTTGGCCCCCGAAACTTTTATTACGAAAGTTTTAGCCAATTTGATAGCCCAGAAAACACGGTCCCGATTATTATACTTATATGCGTGCCGAAATAAAATTACCGCCTCCCCAACGATAAATTCGCAATTACGGTGAACCCTAAATACAACCTGACAGGTTCTCTTTTAATCACGGAATCTTACAAAAAATTTATGAAGTCGGCGTTATTTTTTTCATTATGTACATTGCGTAGAATAAGTGAGAAAAGTTTCGAGGTTTTCGTTTATATTGCGAATATAAATTTCTCACTTTGAAATATCTGCAGAATGCAAAACTTTTTTTTCTGCCATTTAATGAATATTCCCGTGCAAGCAAAACATTTTATATTGGTAATATAAAAAGAATATCATAAAGAATGTAAAATATCCCAAAATATTTAATTTATCTATAGTTCTTAAATAGATTCAATAAAATTAAGATTAAATAAAAGACTAAGATTATAAAATTAATATATAATATGCGCGATAATATATATTATACGATATTCAACTGTACAATCTGCACGCATGATTATCGGTTGTCGAGAATCGACGGGAAATTCCGGGAATTCGAACTTGATGAAGACGCAATTGAACGTACGTGCGTGAGAAAGAAAGCAGAGAAGAGAATACCGTTTCCAGTCAATTAATAGCGGTATAATCGTTTTGTCTGTGGAACTAACGAGGGTACACGGTTTAACGTCGTAATCGTATCAGTGTCAATGCATTCACCGCCGGATTGAATTGTGATTAGTTCGAGTTAATAAATCAATTATATTGTTCGTCATCGCTGCTCGCGATACGAACGAATTCGCGATACAAACGAATTTATGACTCTCAATCGGAAACGATGCATAAATCTCAACTCTATATGTCTGTAGATTTACATACATGTACCTATGTATATCCACTATTTGTACTCAAACATAAATATCAATAGATATAAATATTGAAACTTTCAAACGGGCTTTAACTTACGTGTATGCATGTACACAGTTTTACACGCTGATAAGATATCAAGAGACATCATGCTGAACATACATCAGCTACAAATAGCTTGTAAAGAAATGAGATTATTCTTCAACTGGATTCATGGTGCATCTTATCGGGAATACTTGATACAAATCTATGGACCATATCCGAAGATCAATACTTAAAATTGCATAATGTGATGTAAAAGCTACGAAGCGATTGCAGAGCGAGAAAATAGATATTATAAATTGAAAACGAGATGGCCTCTCTCTAAGTTGATGTGGTTATAAATCGACAGTTGTATTTTAAGTATTTTTAATTAAAAATGATTTATTTTCATGATGGATCAATTCATCAATGGATTTCTGTTTTTAAGTCATTGAAATAATTGTATACATTTTAGTCTCTACGATATTTTTATGCTAGATAATCATTTTATTTTCTGGTGGAAGGTTACTCTACAAATGTCTACGTTTTATTCCAAAAGCCTTCAACTTTTAGATATCACGATATTATAATAAATACTAGATAATGTGGAATAAATAATATATTATAATACTTGTACGAATTGGAAAAATGCATGGAAACTGAACGTGAAGCACCGCACGTTGCTCGTCCTTGTTCGCGCTTGCGGAATTCGATACGATATTCTGAAATTCCGCGGCGATCGCAGGCATCCGTCGGTGGAATTCCGCGGCAGCGACATGGCGTCGTCGCGATTAATCGAAGCTGCGAAACGACAGATGGGACAGGCATTACCCGCGGGACACCCGGCCGGGTGAGAGCAGGTGCGTTTCTCTAATTCTACATCACGGCATGCACGCGATATCATGAATAATGCAGTCGTGCATTATCGCGACGCGCGAGAAGGTGCGAGAGCAGAGAAGTGCCACTTAATGAGATCAATGCGAACACATTTAAATAATTACATACGCGTGTCAGAAAGTACAGGGTCGGGCTTACCGTGAAACAAGCGAAACGGCCACTTTAGCCCGTATTTTTATGCAAGCTTTCTCAGTAATCGATTATCTTCTTTTCGTCAATTTATGTATCGACCAAACTATTATTGGAGACAAGTTTTTTTTTTTTCGTTTAAGACAAAATGTTCTTTTTATAATGTATATAATTCACAATTTTTTAAATAAAAATGTTTAAGATTAATGCCAATGAAATAAAATTCGATGATAAAAAGATTAAATTTACTGATAATAAAATTATTTTTATTTTTTAACTCTTTTTTTAAACGAGAGTTTGGATTTTGATATAAAACATGGGATAAGGAGTTAAATTGAGCCTTAGTATAATTATACCATCGATCGATTCGAATTAGTAAACTTCTATTCCGAAAGGAATCACTTAGAATGGCAGCTGCTCCTTCGTCGCAGCAGTCGAGCGGCGAGTCGCTCGAGTAGATACTTAATGAATATCTGCACTTAAGAACGTTATGCACCCAATAAATCTCAGTTTCGACGAGGCGCAGCCGGCTCACTTTTATTTCTCCTTCGCAGGAGATTAATCGATGGCATTTAAACGGTTTGCGTTGATATTGACATGTTAATCAAGTCTGTTTAATCGATTTTGCGTTTCGGATATAATCTCTGTAAAAAATGGTAAGTACCTTACGAATTAAAAATGCAAAAGATAAATGATTAAGAAAATTCGATATTCTTCCCTGCTCAATATTTATAAATTCGTAATATATAAAATCCTTTGAATAAAATTTTTTACGGATGATAAAAATGCAATAGAAAAAGTATCAAAAGCTAAAGAAAATTTCATGTATCCGATTCAATCGAATAAATACAATTCCAACGAAAGGGGTTCGACATTTAAATTTTAAATGACCATAAAAACAAAATGTTACCATATATAAAATATGTTGTTGTTTCACAGTTTTTTTTTTTCGGAAAGTAGCGATCGAGACATATCCTTATGCATTGTAAAAGCATGATTTATGTAGCAACACGTGCCACATTTCGCGTGCACTCGATCTTCGCTCTTCAGTCTGTCTCGTCGCTTTAACTCAAACGCGATGGTATCGTAATAATTGCTCGGTACTCGAATAAACAGATTCGCGCTAGCTCCTTGTAAGGCATGGGGCTTTATGTTCACGGGACCGTATATAAATGCACGCGAGTACACGTCGTGATATCTGCGTTCAATCAAACCCCTCGGCGCGATTGGTCAATCGCCGGGAAACCAACCGGCTCCGAGACACGTCGGACGTGTCTCGTTTCGAAATTGCGTAATTGAAATCGCGAAGAGATGTCTGATAAATTTTCACGGGCGCTATTCATTCCCTCGTCGAAGAGGCATGTCGCGTCGTGCCCGAAAACTCGGACATTGTCCGCACTGTCGCGTCGCGTCGATCCTCGCACATTCGCAAAGGTATATTAAGCTATCTATCCAAATTATCAGAATGTAATAAATTAGATATGAAAATATTTTGCTAATTTTTTTACTTTCAGAAATAATTTTGGAGAAAGATAAAAAAATGATAAGTAATGTGTAATATCAGGAATTAAAATTATGTTAAAAAATCGTGTTTGTTCTTAAACTACGTTGTCAAATAATTTTCACTGCAATAAATTGCAGTCTGCATTTCACACAATTTTGCGATATATGTGCCGCGATTTCAGCCAATGATTTTCCTATGTGCGAACGTCTCGACTCGCTCGTTGTACTTTCCCAATAATAATGTATATAGTCCAACTATTTCACATTGGAAATCGCGAACTGTCCGTGTTATCGAGTCCATTTATGTCGCCGGTACGAGAATTATTTCCATGTACGTGCACAGTGAATGCACGTCCATGGAAATTCGCCCATTCCCACGGAGATATAAATTCTATGGTTCGTAAAGAGCGACGGCGATCGGATGACTCAGAATTTATCTCGGAATGCTAGCGTTAGAGCAATCTATGCGCGAATGTCTCGTCGAGGATTCGGTTTCGTCGTCTCTCCTCGTCGCTTCTTCTTGAGAAATTACCGCGCAGATTTGGTTGAGGAATGCAAAACGTTAAGTCTTCGAGTCATGCAAATAATTCTAGTGATGACTGATTGTAAAATTTAAATTATCTTAGCAAAATTAATTTAACTTTATGCAAAACTTCGTCTTCTTGGAGAAATTCGATTCAATAATCGATTACGTGTGCGCGTTAAAAATTAAGAGCTTGTAATAAATGACCTTAAATTTTCGCGAAAAAAATTATTCTTCATACTAACTTTATAATAACAATGTAAAATTGAAAATTAATCATGAAGATTAAAGATTAAAAAATTAAAACATCCGTCGTAATCCGTTTCACAAGCACGTGTATCTATACTGCATCAATACTGTATCTACAGTATTATGCAATTTCCAGTAACGAAGATAATCCTCTCCCCTCGAGCCGAGTTTCATTCTCAACCGCAGACAATGCCGACTTTTCCGCAGTTTAGCAATTCCTAGGCGGATCTATTTGAGGATTCGTGTGGGATGTTGCGATGGCGATTGCCTCCTCCTCGAGTCTGCCTACTCCGTTATCACCGTGGGGCGAACAATACGCGATTACTTCTTGGTTCGTATTACCATACGATCGTTAATGTTAATGAACGTCGCTATTACGCTGACGCTAATTGCGCACTATCGTGACCGTGTTTGGGATGGATGCGGGGGTAAAATGGTAAATCAACGCGAGCAAGATTAGTGCCTCGCAGCGCAGCTGAAACTCGTGTTTTATTTTGCTAATTAACAAGCGGTGCTGAAATCGATCTACGACAGTCATTTCCGAAGTTTATATCGAGGTTAATATCGAGAGGCGAGTATTAAAATCTATCTGTATCCCCGGTGAAAGATGTATTTTTCGCAATCGCGTCAGGCTATCTATAAATCCAATATCTAATATCTAAATCATCTCAGACTGTAATTATCATTTGCTTTACGATAGACCGCCATCTATAGAATCATAAATTACACGTTAGTGACAAAAATCGCGCTCTGCAAGTAATAACGGTGAAAGTAAAGCGTCTAATGATGCGTCCTATTGATTTTAAGATCCGAATTCGATTAACAATTTCAAGTATCTTTGCGTAACGGTTCCCTGAAAATCGAAAATTATAAAAATTCTAATGCCTAGGCACCTGCGCTTGCGACAGGCAGGAAAGATGGGCGTATCCCGATAAGGATACTTTCACTTCTAGGTCGAGGCGACGTAGGCACCAGGCGAATCGGCGTATGCACTATCGAGGACATATACGAAGTTTCGCACGTATGATCGCTGGCGCCAACGCTGATCAGTGTCTCCGTTAAATAAGGTCAACCGTGCTATTATGCCTTGATTAATGCCCCGGCCAATACCGAGGAATGCGAGACTAGATCGGCCTAGTCAATATCGATGTATCCGTTACGACAAGTATCGTTTATCTCAAATGAGATATCTCGAATGGATTATTTGATCGAGGTACGAGAAACATGCTTCATCTTTAAAAAAATAAATCGTGAGAAATCTTTAAGAGTTTTGACAAAAGAAATTAACCGAAATTAAGGAATAGATGCAAAAGTGTGAGTACTTGTCGTTAATTTGTATTAAAATTTACGAATCCTCGCTTTTTTCATTCTAATACAAAAGAGATCGCTATGAAAGGAATCTGTAAAATTCCTTCAAAATGTAATATCAATTGTAATGTATGTAATATGTATACATCTAATAAAATGTTACGTTTACGATCCGTTGTCAGTTACAAAATACGTTCGCGTAACGCCATAAATTTCACAGTTGTACGTGTTAGTAGCATCACATAAATTACACCGTTAAACGTGTACACGAAAGAGAACTCGTATGCACAACGAAGTGATTAACAGAGAGAGAGAGAGAGAGAGGGAAGGGAGGGGGATTGAGTACTCGAAGTACGAGAATGGCGAAACCCGTGTGACAAAGTAAGCGCCGTAACTGTGGACCTTGGTTTGCACCGTGGCGCCTAAAAGCAGATTAAGTCTCCTCGAGAGTACGCTTACATAAGTTCTCACTTGCATTCGGAGCGAATGAGAGTCGCGTGAGCGCGCGCAGCGGGACATTTTGCGAAACAGTGACGAAAATACTGAAATTTCGAGCATGTACGCGTGTCCGTAAATTTAAATTCGCGACTGGTGGCTTAATCTTGATCGATCGAGGTATATCGAGCGCTCGAGCGAGAAGGTGCGCTGGTAAGGGGTTAAATACGAGATATCAAGCCCATAAATAAAAAGAATGAGAAAGATCCGCGAGTGAGAGAGATCGCGTCGCGCTCTCTCCTCCTCTCTCTCATTGCTGTCTCATTTTTTACCGTCCAATACCTTCTCGTGATCGCGTATGTATGCCGCGCCAAAAATACACGAGGTGAGACGAGACGAGCTCCGATATGACGGAGCTTGACCCTTAATTTGCGGTGTCAACTCGCTCGGAACGTGTTACACATGCGAATGGATTGGCGAGAGTAGAAACTTGGCAAACATGAAGAAATAAATTGAAATGCATAAAAAGCACATTGTGCATAAAAGTGAATATAACGCCGCGTCATAAATTAAGCGAATAATAAAGAGCGCAAGTAAACCGGATTCTCTACTTCGAAGCTCAAAGTATATTTTCATACTTATGAATATCGCCCTGAATGCAAAATTCTATATAAAAGCGAGCCCTGTGAGTTACCGATTACTTGATTCGCTTCCGCTTTGCGTTAAAAGATATTAAGAATATAAATGAAAGATAAATGACGATCTTCCTCGAGAATTATAATTCTAAAAGAGGAAATGAGATTTCTCGAGAAATTTCTCATTACGGATTCAAAATTTTATTATCTAAATAATTTTGATGTATCGTATACCAAGTTCTCAAAATTGTACCTGACAGCTGCAATTATTTATGTTACTTTACGACGGTAATAACACGCGCGAAAATGCGCATCTAGAGAACTAAACTAAACATAAAATTTTATCGTTCCGAAATCCGGCATCTCGAATTGCGTTTCGGTTATAAACTTGTCGCGGAATTTAATAGCGTACCGATTTGTTTCGCGTATCCGCGCGCGTTTCTCCGTTTATCTACAAGAGTAAACTCCCATTGCGAATATCGATTTTTCGCGCAGTTATCGCGCGATAGCTCTGCGCTGTTTCGGTTCCCGTTTTCCCCGCGCACATGCAAATGCCGCGCAATCCCGTGCAGTTTATATCGTTACAGTATTTTAACGTTCGAGCATTTCGGTTCGTGTCGGTGGATTATCCTACGGGCCATCGAATCGCAAATGCTGATGTAAACGCGTAAATCGCCAACGCCTTTCACGTCATTAACGCCGGCGTAATTATTAACCGTGATAATGATGCCGAGAGAGAGCGCCATTTGACAAAAATATGCGAACGTTTGTTTGCGATCTTATGTTCACGCGCCCGCTAATTGCGGCAATTTCCCCACGAAATTCAGGCGATGAACACCGGCACGCGATGCACCGATTTAAAAGAGTCTTGAGATCGTGCACGATCAATAGCGCGTATTATTGCCGTCGTAAAATCGCTCGAGTAATTGCCGTTACCAAATACCCGTGTTTTCGATACTTTCCATCCGTTCGAGCGACTTTGACAGCGGCCTTTCAACCGGCAAAAAAATCCTTATAAAATCCCCGATCTTAATTCTAATAAGTTACATAAATTGTATAATAAAAGGATTATATTGGGAAAGAAAACGGAGCGTAATTTCTCCCTCGGAATAATCTCGAGTCATTATTTATGTTGTTTACTCTTAGCGCGCGTGTGTTGCGTAACTGACTAATATGAAATGCACGATAAAAAAAGTTTCCAGCTGCCGCGACTGGTTCGCGAGTTTTTTAGATGTCGCGGAGAAGCGGGAAATGCCGTTTGGCTGCTCACGCTTGACAAATGTCGATCAGGGAAATCGTCCGATAACAGCCGCACGTGCACGTGCCGCTTATCGTCGACGCGAGTGCGCTGAACCATGCGCGTGAGTAACGATCGTGTAACGACGCGTATGAAAAATGCGCGTCGGGACAAGAAATCCAATCTTCTTATCCCGCGATCGCAGAAATTCTCGTTTAAGTACAAGCGCGACGCGCGCGGCTTGATTAAGTTCCGTAGGAAATTGATTGCAGATCATTGCCGCGTAAATTCGCGTATCTCCTCATAAGGGATATTTAATACCTATATTTATTAAACATCGCGCGCGTGATGATATTCAGTACGTTTAAAGACGGTAAAGATACGCTAAGTGGTTTAAGACTGGATAATTTAACTTCGTTTAATTTAATATCGCAGATTTTTATTCCACTTAATTTTAAGCATATCTAATAATAATAATAATATTGTCTCAATACTCGTCTAATGATAATAAAGAGATTTCGTTCAAATAGCTTTATCAATAATTTTTAAAAAGAATTTTTTACTCCCTTCTGCCAATTTTGTATGGAATATATGTCTTATTACATAATAATGTAAAAATTGCTATTTTTTTAAGCATTAACGATGCAAATTTGCGACAATATTTAATATATTTATTAAATATCGAAGATTTGCTTAGATCGCAAATCTATAAAAATTCGGAGCCAAATATAAAAATAAAACATGCCATCACTTACCATAAACGCCACCGCTGCTCTCTCCTTCTATTCTGCGAGGCAACGATCCTCCGGTCGCCGTCGGCCGCTCTCCCGCCCCAGACCGCCCCGTCCACATGCACTCGCGACTGATTCACTGATTGCGATCGCACACACCAAGTAATCCGTCAGCCAACTCGTCCGTTATTTCGCACGGCACTCCCGGCGCCACGTAATTCCGACTCGAGACGCAAACAACGCAAGTGCGGGAACTCGTCT
This sequence comes from Tetramorium bicarinatum, assembly GCA_928718305.1. Taxonomy (NCBI): domain Eukaryota; kingdom Metazoa; phylum Arthropoda; class Insecta; order Hymenoptera; family Formicidae; genus Tetramorium; species Tetramorium bicarinatum. The sequence goes on from OV788328.1 coordinate 10,437,001, forward strand.
CTCTCTCTCTCTCTCTTTCTCTCTCTCGTCCCGCCGAAATCGCGAGTTGCACAAATCGTCGCGTTCGCGCACCACTTCACGCCTGTGGAAAATTCCGTCTCCAAAATGACGGACGCGAGGCCTAATCGAGCGGCGCGAACAACCGCAGCTCGTCCATTTTCATGTGTCTGTCCTCCAAATCTTTCAACGGCCGTCCCGATGCTCGACTGTCCTCGCGATGTTTGTCGCGCGAGCGAATAATGCGAGATAAACACTCGATGGACATTTCGTCCCGCGGATTTTGTCCTGCGCCGCGCCGGCTCGGCGCGATCCGACGGACGCCGAAAATCGCGCTCAAATAACGTCGCTCGATTTGGCTATCTCACCCAAATGATCGCCCGTCACTCGATTCAGCATTCTCGGTACTCCCAGCACTCGATTCACGCACAAAATTCACTGCTAAGGCGCGGAAAAGACGCAGCTGCCGCGGCTCGACCGCCAAACGACGCGAGTGGCGCGAAGCGACTGAAGTTGCTGCTCCGCGCCGGTCACGTGATCGCGTGCTCGAGGCTCACCTGCAAGTTTGAAAATGATTGACAAATGACGAAGCAAGCGTAGCTTTCTTTTTTATAATTGTAGCCGCACGCGGCAATTGATACTTATCGAGTCTTAAAAGGATAAGAAACTGTCTAATACATAAACGCGATTACGAAAAGGAAAACGAGGCGCGCGTAGTGTTTCTTTCAAATTTCATCTCGGCGTTTTGAAACGTCCGAAACGCGCACTTTTTGAAACAATCAATCGTAGACATTGCATAGTTGCAACAATTAAGTCGGATGTTGTAAGGCGACGCGACGCGACGCGACGCGACAGCGAGTTCACTTCACGGTAATGCGAGACGATCGTATTTCCCGTCACTTTCCCGCAGATCGCGACGAACGTGAGCGCTCGGTTTGCGTGAAGAGAAACAAACAGTGAGGGCGCGAGGTGAAGCGACTCTTAGACTCAATTACGAGCTAATATCGCGCGACGAAAGGTGACCCATGACTGACACGACTATTGGGCTGCGTATCGTTCAGAGTTCTTACCCCACACACGTTCCACCCCACCACGTCTAGCTCCGCCCCGCGCCTCCAGGTTTCCAGGAACGCTGCGAAAACACGCTCGATTATGTTTACCGAAATTTCACCGAATCTTTGACGAATGTATTAGAATAACATATCGTATTAGTAATTTGTATGCACGGTGTGAAATATTACATTGCTCCGAAACTTTCTTTATTAATTTACATGGTTAAATGTTTTGGAAAGCGTGATCGCGAGTAGCGCTATTTTAAAGATTTTCCGACTTGATTATTTAATAAATGCAATGCTTTTATCGTTGGTTTTTCTACGCATTTTGTATATACTTAGCATATAATATACAACGAATAATATATCTATAACGAAATTAATCATAGAGTTTTTACAATCGATTAGAATAATACGGTACGAAGAAAAGTCTGAGAATAAAATTGTGTTTGTTTATCAAATTTTTAGTAACGTTTCTCGAAGCAAAACAATGTGAGATAAAATATTTTACAAGAGATTGGTTCGTGATTTTATAAAATATTCATACCGAATAACGAAAAGCGATCGACTTGTAGCGGCAAATTTATAATGGCAGTTTTTATAATGTCATAATACCTGAATACATTTCATTATAATAACCATGATTACCTAATAAAACTTTTCTTTTTTTTCTACGAGCTACATCAACTGCGCTTTAACGTCGTCATTAAAAGTTAATACCTTCCGATAATGAAAGTTTATGATCTAATATAATGCTCCATTAATATCCAGAAGATTATAATTCCATAAGATCTTTTGATCCTACCTCGAATTGCAGTGCGATTCATCTTAATATTGGAATATAAAGATTAGATTCTAAAGATTTTAAATAAATCACGTATTAATTGATTCAAATATTTTTATGTATTATGTTCCATTATATATTTCTCATCACTTGCCAAAATAGTTCGAAAATAAGTATCCGATTTGGATTATCATTCAATTAATTACTTTAACATAAGTTTCTCTAACATAAGTCTTCTCTAAAATCACATCAAGTTTCCGATATAAGAAAAAATAATTTCTGTATAATATAAAGTAATTAATGCGTTATATTTCTCTCTTTCTCTAAAATTCTATTGTATAAAAAATTTTTTATTTGTCCATTAATTCGGAGGCTTATCGATTCAATTTCATATGAATCATGTTATTTGCAACTTTCTTAAAATTTTTACCGGCAAATTAGTTTTCAACGGAAATTCACGTCACTGGCGACGAGAGATTTCTCGTTCTGTGTTCTTACGAGGCGCGCCACTTTAATCGAATTAATTCCGATAAGACGACCGCATGGCAAGAACGTTGGCGAACCGGTAGGGTCGAGCACTCTCGTAAGACAGTTATGATATCCTTTTTCTTCCACGCTCCAGCATCCTGCGGATCTACTTTGTTCTTAGCTCGCGAGTATGTCCCGTCGTCGTCTAAATGTGGCAACTAAAGAAACAGGTTTCTCCGTAAAACTGGGAGCCACTATCGGCCGATGGAATGCACCGATAAACTGTCACCGTGCGAATGGTTTCGTGAATTAAAATCATCGTGACGTCGACCCGATTATTCGTTAATAGAGCGAATATGCGTCGCGCGCAATAAACCCGGCCGCATGTTGCATCGGTATTTTACGGCGTGTCTCTTGTGCAATATCGCGGCGACAGGTTGCGGCGGTTGAGGCTAAATAGTGGGAAAAGTTGGGACACTCGAAAGCACACGAGCGACGATAGTCGACCGTTATTTTCGTCATGGAATAAAAACCGATTATCGATCGCGTGACGCGTTTTCGATGTTAAAAAATATTTCTCGAATTTGATTCTGTTGCACGCCATTTATTAAGAGAAAAAAAAAACTAATGTTGTTTAATCTGTCGATGAAACTGCGCCCGAGATATCTCTGGCGTATCTATGTGTAATAAGGCAACTGCTGATTTACCGCGGATCGTTTTCATTTCGCATCGCACCGTATACGTGGCAATTATGAAAACGAGCGTAATTTGCAATTACGAGACAAGGCATCGCCGAATCATATAATAACGTGGTGGAAACCATTTTCGGTGTTATGGTCGGCGCGAATAACCGCTGCAATTACCAAGTGCACGAGAGGTTGCATTATTACCCCTTGACCCATCGCGATCTCTTGGCCCCGCCGTGTTCGGCTATTGGCTGATCTGGATCGTGTTCATTATTACTCTTGAATAATCTGTCGCGAACGTTACTACTGCGATTATATATAATATGCGCAACATTACATATATTTAAAATTTCTATTATTTAGATAATATTATTTTAATATTATCTTGATATAATATTATTTTAATATTATTATTTAATACTAAATCGCTAGAAAATCCGTATTATTAAACATAAGGTTGAAGGAACGTAGAATGCTAATTTTTAACGAGCTGGCTGGGTTACAATAATTTTAAATAAATACTCCGTTTTGTACGTGATATCAATTTCGCTTCTTGCTAAAATTTATACCCGTGTATAGATTAATAAGACGTACGACCTTAAATTCATTATGAGACGTTGTAACGGCGCCAAAAACTCCGAGGAAGCACGGAGATGATATTTCCTCGACGAAGATCGTAGCCGATATTTCTCCCTTATTGTACTTCGTAATTATCGTCCTTTGTACCGAAGTCCGTTAGCTTAAAGCCGCGCGGAAGCGTTTTCTCTTCTTTATTTCTCGCATGCTTGCGGCCGACGGCGCGGCGGCGCTGCGGCAGGCGATATATTTTACGCGCCTTGGACATTAATCAGAGCCGCGACCGCATTTTTGCTCGGCTGGGTTCCACGATTTTCAGGAGAAAATTCCTTCCTTCTCTCGACTTGTCGTATGCGCGCGCGCGCGCGTACGGAAAAGAAATCCCGAAGAAACTTCGAGGCGAACGTATCTCGCGAGAGCGCAGCATTAATCAACGCGGTTCAACAATTGTCTGGTTTTTTTACAGCGAGGTGCTCTCCGACCGGACAGAGGTTTTGCGTGTCCACTCGCTTGTCCATAAAGGGAAAGGAGAGGAAACGGTGACGCGTTACGATCCTTTGCGAAATTCAGCGGGGGAGGGAGTTATCTTTTACACGAAGATAAATTAATGATACTGTGCAAACTCCAATTTTTCTTCCGTCCAACGACAGACGAAGGAAATATGTCACGTGTAAAAGTTGAGTTGTAAGATAAATTACCAACATAATCGCCGTAAAGAATAAATTATTATTTTTATCAGACTTATTATTTATGGATTATCAATTCAACGATCTAATCATTTTTTTAAATCAAATTGCGATGAAATACGAGCGGAAAATGTGGAGAACTTGGAAAATTCTAAATTGTTCGAGCTAAAAAATTGGTTAATAGTATCATCGCACATCTCACACGATTCATTTACTAGGTCGGTTACTTCATTCGGTTATCGTTGCGTAACAATGGGGAACGACGAATACGACATCATCTACGGTTGAGAGAAGGCTGATTTCGACAGAGAGAACGAAACCTCGATATCGGTTCAGTGGCTCGAGAGACGGCGTCGTCCTTTATTTACGGTATTCTTGAATTGCAATAAAACGCCTCTTTGTAGAGCGTCCAGCTTGCCACCGTAGCGACAAAGAGAAAAAGAATATCAGTCTGCGTTTCTCGATGGGAGAAACAGCGACGACGACGACGACGACGAGGACGACGGCGTCGGCGGCAACGATGAGCTTCCTTCGAAGAGATACAGTCTTACCGCTTTTTTCCTGTTACCGCTGAGAGACGCGTTCCCGCTTTGTCTGCCCGAATGGAAATGAGATCCGCTTCTCTTTATTCCACCTTGTTCCTTCCATCCGGCGTGCGCGCACGAGGCGTATCCCGGGATTGAAAGAGTCGACGAAGACTTTTATCTCCGACGACGTAAACAGAGATTCCGTTTGAAATCTTCATTTCAGTCGGAATTATGCTCTGCGGTCGTCTCGCACATTTGTCAGACGGCGCTCCCGGAATTATTTCGTATTGCGCTTCGTTTCAAATTCCGAATAAACACGGTCGAGTGAAGATTACTTGGATTTAGCAATTTAAACCGCAAACGGGACGTAAATTGCTAAATAGCTCACGTAAGAATAATATATTTTACAAAGCATACGGTAATATAACCAACCATAAAATTAAAGAAAATAGCTCAAATAGATAACAAAAATAAACACTTTAAAAATTAATTAAAGATAAAAGTCAATTTTTTAATTTGGACAATATTTGTAGTTTCACAAATTCTCCTACATTTTCCGCTTTTATTTTGTATCTTGTTACAGTATTTGAATGTGTTTTTCGAATATTTAAACACTTTTTCCGTACTCTCTGATAACAGTATATTATTTTATTTCACATAAATATAAATAGATAAAAATCTTGATTCCTGATAGCCGCGAGATGTGAATACTATAAAGAAAATAAAATTAAATAAAAATTTCGACATTCTCCTTTAGTAATAATTGATTATAAAAAATAATATTTTATTTTATTTCTTCTTCTTTACCTACATTATTTATCTATTTAAGCATTAAATTCGAAAATTAATTCATCATGCAATCCATATTCAAATTAATTTATCATATTATCATTATGTATGTATTATCATTTCGTGGTATTCTCTTGATAATTTTAATTATTGAAAGTCTTCTTTGCAATAATTCGTACTTGTTACTCTGTTAATAATAATATAATATGCGATAATAATTATCGCAATAAATGATTAATAATGCGTTGAGAGAACAATAAGCTCTGCTCTATTATACGCATAATTGATCGACATATGCGATCCAGGATTAAACATTTGTATCAATTTTTCCTAGCTCATCCATTTCATGGTAATGGATCTGTGAAATATTATATCTAACCGTGAAATCACACATCCATTCTGTCGCATTGAAATCAAAAGAAAAATAATTACTCACCGATACGATGCGCAGCAGCGGATTATTAACTATGATGTAACTACGTTGAATTTGTAACATACGAATATAAAAGTCAAATCATAGTAGCGTTCAAAATAATTAATATTTTAATAAATAATTATCGCGTGTACAATTCTTTCAATTATTCACTTCGTTTTTAAATATATATTTGTTCTCTACAAGAAATTTTCTCTTTCTTTCTTGTTTTTACAAAATTTGATTTACTTTCATAATTGAAAATCTTTTTCTTTAAACCTTATCTGACTCATTCGAATTCAATTAAAAAGAAATGTATCGATTAATTTCACAAATAAGAGATATTATACGTATAAATAAGTCACATATACAAAACACACACTTGCGGAAGCATGATTAATTACAATCGCGTGCACATTAATTACTAGAATACTCGCGCGACACTTTACATGATAGCTTTGGCATTAATCGTTTGTGATACGCATAATTTTGCGAAACAAACGAAATGTTAGTTACAAACGATCGATACAATGATAGCTTTCCATTACTAGAATCAGTTAAGTTATTGCGTGAGAGATCTCGATAAATCGCTGTCGCATCGATACGCTAACGATACGCAATTACGAATCGTTCATCGTGAAGATAACTCGTCGCGCGAGTCAATAAATGCTAACGGTATGATTTCGATGAGCGATAACGCAGTAATATAGCTGATAAAACAGTTAGTAATGAAGCTGATTACATGCTGCCTCGAGTTACGGTGCGCGAATAATAGGACAATGATAAAACAAACGCGTGGTACTCCAAAACAAAACTAATGCTCAAGGCGAAGGCCAAGTGTCTACCGGAAAACATTTCGTATTTTATAATATATAATTCACGAATATTCTCTACTCTCTTTCTTTTCAGCATTAATTTCGATGATCGAGTTGTTACAGATGTATCATATACATTTTGCGCTGATTTTATGGACTCACGTACTTACTTGGCGATTCGCATATCATTTTGCGTTCTCTAAACCAAAATTGTTTCATGAATTACACTTAATACGACGAAAAATTCGAAGCGCAAGACATGAAATTACAATCAAAGAGATTATCATCGTTAGCGAATTGCAATGTAAAATAATAATTCAAATTAATGATTAATTAAAGACTTTAATTTAATAATTAATAAATTAATAAATAACAAGAAAAGATAGGTTTTGAAATTCAAACGCGATTAGTTGTGCATGAATTAATATTATGTAACATTTAATCAATGATTTAATACAAATTATATATCGAAATAATAATTAAATAATAATTGAAAAAAAAATCGAAGAGAATATTTTACGGTATTTCGTAATTTCGTTTTTCAAACATACGTCGATATGATTCAACATGCTGAGATAATTCTCATCGAAATTAATGTGTAATATGAGCGATGTAATATTCGGACTGATTTTTTGAAGCATCGTGAAATTATCTCGCTATAATTTTATAGCGAGTCGGTAGCGCACGCAGGCACGTTTGTTTTTGTAAGCGAGGGTCACGCAGTATACTTTACCGTTGCCGAAGGACGCTGCGCTATCATTCTCGCGACGACACTCGAGCGGGAAAGATTGCGCGAGCCACTACGTATACAGTTACAACACTATCCCTCTTTATAAACACGATTATCTCTTACAATTAGTATTTATCATCTCGAGTAATCGGATAGCTATGATTAACATTTCGGTCGTCTGTGCCGAGTTCGATCGTGCTATTTATATGGATACTTTTGCATGATTAACTCATTTGAGATTGAATTCGATACGCTGGAGAATAGAAATTATTAACTGCCATGGTGATTTACATTCGACGTTACTTTGACGATTGATTTTCGATCGTAACTCGCGCCGCGCTTTAAGATTTTCATGTTGAGAATATTGAAATAACACGCGGATTGTTGCATCGTATAATTCGAGTAGGCAAAGCCAGGTATCGTTTATTAATAATGTTTCATTTGTTTTGCGCGTTGCATACGTCGTTCAAATCATTACGAGATTGTAATTAATCGTGTTTTCGCGAGTGTCGTGTTGTGTGTGTATGTGCCTCAAAGAAAAAGAAGAAGCTGGGAAGGCGCATGAGAAGACAACGGCGGGTATGTATTTAATTATTTTTATATTATTTAAAATTTCTAAAAATCAACACTTTTACGAATTTGCTATATATATTTAAAAAGTCGTCCACAATTGACAAACTTCAAACGATATATTTCTGTTGTAATGCAATTAATTTTGAAATAGAAGTGAAATAGATTTGAAATAGATAAATTATTTCCTCAATACATATTTCTTTCGATTTATGGTGCAATTTTTTATTTTATCCCATTCGTTACTGCACCAATTTCGATTTATTTTGACTATCTATGTGATGATAATGCAATCATGTTCGTGTCGTTGAACAAACTGCACGTCGGTCATTGTTCTATCGTAAGACGAATTTACGAGATTTATTTCGCCGAAAGAGGAATGGGATAGGTGATATTGAACGTGGAGCCTCGGGTCATAGAGGATGAACTCTTTTATGGAACGCGCTGGTCGCATACACGGAGGCGGTAGAAAAAGAGAATAGGAAGTGATTGCATTTCACTTTATGATCAAAGTGAATCTTTGTGATCTCCCGTACTCGTTTTCGTACTTTGTTGGTGCGATCAAACCGAACAGAAAAGTAAACGTGTCCCTTGTTTACGATTAATTGCAATCAGAGCTACCGTTTTCGAAGAACGATTTAAAAGACGAGCTCTTGGAATATCTCAATCACTAAAAAAGATTTATAATTTGATAACTGTAGATTATATGTATATCTTGAATTTTAAAAAAAGTTTAATTATATTTATCCTGCTTCCTGTTTTGTATTGCTGATATCTTAACTGATTCGAAATTAATAACGCAAGTTGCCCTCGAATTATTCGTTACAAAAAAAAGTATGGAGCGAAGGAAGGGTACAAAGGAGAGGATACTAATCTCCTTTTGTAAAAAAATGAGAGAACGATGCGTTGACGCTGCGAGGCTTGACTAGGCTTTCGATTAAGCCATTCAGTCGATGCAATATACCGTGTTAATATAGTGCATCTCGTCTAGACGGTGGCGGCTGTTCTAGCCGAGCGAAAAGTTATCTCGTTATGTTGCGAATTCCTGTGGGAAGGACCGGGAAGGAACGGAGATGAATGAGTTTGGAAGGTATATAATCCGTGCCGCGCTCTCTCTGAAGCCTTTGAAAATTGGAAAAAAAATGATAATAATCGCGATGATAAATGGAGACATACTTGAAAAATTTTGTAAAAATGGACATTTAAAATCAGAATTTCATTTAATTATAACTGGAAAAAGCGAGACACACTTTTCTTCGTGATCTTTCGCGAAAGATTTCCTATTTCGAGAGACCCTGCGTTATCCGTCAATTATACAAATGCTAGGTCTGTGGGTTGAACAGCTCGGGCGCACGTCCGCCCGCTCGCCTCGCCCCGACGCACCGTCGTACCTTAATAACCTGGTTTAATTAAACTCAAAGCGCGCGTCGCTTCGATGTTCAATAACCGGCAGCATTGCGCGGTGCAACCACCTCAGAAACTGGTGCAAACTCACTCAGGAGCCGCAAACGACGTTATCGGGACGGCTCGCGCGAGCAGGACGGGACGGGAACGTCGCACAATACGTCGTATTCAGCGGACCCGCGTGCGATGTCAGTGGCATCACGTTGTTATATGTATAGCGTGTAACAGTCACGGTGCATCGAGGTATATCGTGCGATTCTAGTCAATACACAGGCTGCGCCTATAATGGAAGGCGACAATTCCGCGATGAAGCCCGTGAGCGCGCGTCATTCCGTCGTGCCGCGGTTGCCGATGAAATATACACCTTACCGCTTTCCGACAAGTTTAAAAGTTCGCGGTACAATTATCGCGATGCTCGTGTACAGCGAGCAAAAAGACTTGGCAACAGATTGAACGATCTGCCGACGGCGGTCCACCTCACTTTCCGCGAAGCTCGAGAGAATTTATTTTTAAAGTTGGGAAGATTAACTCTTCTCTCTCCCGAGTTCTTCTCCAGAAGAGTACTCGGGGCCTCTTCACCCTCTCGCCATCGATCAGATTGCTTCTCTGCATTCGACGACGGCTCGAAATAGAAACGTGATTGCCGCTTTTTCAAAGCGGCTCGAGTATTCTCGATAAAAAAAAAAAATCGCGTAGCGTGTAAGAGCGCAACGCGAACATAAAATTTTTGAGAATCAACGTTTAATCACATCAAAATGGTGAGAGCATCGAATGCCGGAGCACACTCGACAGCCTTGATAGCCTCGATAGCGAGAAGGCTTTAGCCGGCGCAAACGCCACGATGCACGAGGACAATGTATGCGTGCGTGCGTATACGCAGCCGGCATCAGGGAGCGCATATGCACATTGCATTTCGACCCGGCGCGACAACAAAATTAGCGCTTCCATATCGTCCATCCGCCGCAATATCCATCGGCCATTATCCGCCGGTCCGACATAATAACTGTCCATTAGCTCGGCGACGTCGGCACATAACGCGATTGGATGAGGTATCGTCGTTAATCGAGTTGTGAAATTTGCGTAAATTGAATCGACGACGATGCATCGGCTTGTTACAAAATCCCTGGGAGTTCAAGAAAACACGGCTCTCCAGAGAAAGGGTCGTAAAACTTAACAAGTGATAAATCGCCTGTAACGGTGAAATATACTTTTCAATATGTTTAAACTTTGTATTTTTCTAAAGGTTTTAAAGTTTTGGGCATCTAAAGAATTATTCCGTTAATAATTATTGCATATTTCTGTGTGTCGTTTCTCTTATTAATAAAAATGCTTTGGATTTAATAAATATATGTATAGTTCATGTATAAAAAATAATGCTGTTCTATCAAACTTAATCATTGTGATAAAGTGAGACGTTTCAGTTTTTGAAAATGATCGATATGCTGTTTCAACATGCGTGACCATTGAATGATCGATGTTCACCCATCAACACAGTGCGGACAGAATAACTCTGTTTTTCTGTTTCACTTATAACGAGTAGGGTAGAATAATATCGTGACTACACGCCCTCTCATATTTTTCCTCAGTTCTCTTTTGAGCGCACCGAAAAAACATTCTAACGAACAATACGCTATTAATTTTCAGAGCATATAACGCTACCCATCGATCAATTATTTCGATATTAGAAATATGAGTTTGAATAAATTTCATATCGAAATATAATGTCTAATCTTAATAATTTTATCATATAAATCGATTATTTCATAATATACACGGAATATCTCCATTTCATAAAAGAATATTTTTATGTCATGAATAAAAAATATAGTTTTTACGAAATTCATATAGCTCGTACATTGAGGTTGTAAAAATGTTATTTTCAGTTTTAATTGTTTAAAAATTCGCGCAAAAAAGGATTTAAATTAGAGATTTGTGAGAGACACGGTCTTTTCAGTGTTGTGAGCGCTTTTACAAATCCTCGAGAAAAGTGTCATAATGACGCAGGTGCGATACTTCTATTCACGTTCCGTACCTCATTAGTCGGTTTCAGAAAACTCGTCGAAACAGCTAAAATCCGTCATAAAAAAAGAAGAACGAGTCTCGTACAACGTGCGCAGGGCTGCTTGTGCTATTACTGACGTAAATGAGTTAATATATTCCTTGAATATTATATTATATGTATATTGGATTTTATTAATAATATATATCCTTATATATCGATAATGTGAAAATCCCATATTAAGTTACGTCGCTTTTTAATACATGCGCGAGATCAAATTATAAGCAAACTAAATGCTATAAAAAATATTTTGAAAAAGAATTTGTAACAATATTCATTTAAAATAGCTTACGTTTATTATTATATGCGAAGGGAACCTCGTATGTAGTTTGTATGTAATTTAGAGTGTAGATGAGCTTCGATATGCCATTGTACTAACGCGCGGATTAGTCAGTTGCGACTGACTATTGACTATTGACATAGCGAAGGGTTTGCGAACGTGATGTATATCGATATTGGTAAATTTGGTCAATTCCGTACCCTTCCAGATTGCTTTCCTCGCGATTAGAGCATCGTATCCTCTCTCTTTATCTGATCTTTACACGTGTCGAACCAGATCAGCTTCGATATAGTACATATAGTACTTTCTCCCTTCCCGTGCCTTTTAATCACGCAGAGTGAAAAATGCGGCAATATACGAACGAAGAAATCAATTACCACGATAGAATATTATTAGATTCCTGCCTATGTAGATAGGTGAAGCGTGCGGGCGCTAATAACACTAATTGTGCCGGCGACTGTGCTTCATTAATTAAAAAGCCTGCCGAGCCGGCAGCAAAGATGAAGATATTTCAAGTATCATTCTCGCAACGTGAAAATATGTATGTCGAGGGACGTTTATTCACTTTTATGAATATTCTTGCAAACTCGTTTCACGAAAGACTTAATTTCGCGATGGGATGATAAATTACAAGACTATCTCTTCAGTTATTTCATCGCGGTGAGCAACTTGAATATATTGCAAACGACTTGTTTCTTTTCATTTGAATGAATATGAGCATTATCTCTTAAAAAAAAATTACCTCTTTGCAATATTTTCAATTAATTTTCCAAATTACGAAAGAATTTTCTATACAGATTTAAATTCTTTTATAAATAAGACTTTTATATAAGAGTAAAAGGAATCGGAGATGGAATTATCATAATGGAATGGGCAGAAAAAACGCGCCAAGATGCGCGCGAATGTTATTGAAAAAATACCATTGTTTATTCTCTATTAAAATTATATTCCTTACGTCTATTAGCAAATTAAACTGCAAACGGGCTCTCGTCAGCCGAAGAAGGCGTCATCGCCGGAGCCCTCGGCCGTGCAGTTCTGCAACAACGATGCCGGATTCGACATGTCGTTGACGACGTCGCCGCCGACGACGCCGTTGCCGCCATTACCGGCGCGTGGGGGTTTCACGTCCTGGCCCTGCGAGGAAGCGTCGTAGACACCACGGCCCACAGTCTGCTGCTGCTGCTGCTGCTGATTCTGCGAGTTGATCTCGTTGTAGACCAACTCCTGAATTTTGAGACGTACGAACATCTGCCTGTCGAGCGGCAGACTCCTCAGAGGATTTCGTACGCTCATGAGAAAATGGTAGGTATCATCCTCATCCTCGGGACCGATCGCCAGTCTCTTCTGCAGCGACTCGTACCGCTTTCGATCCACCTCCACGCCGTAATCGTTGTCGATCGCGTCCATTAGCGCTCGTTTCCGGCCGATTATCTTGTTCATCTTCGGCGGCGGCATCACCTGATGCAGGCCATCGTCGTTGGACAGCAACGACTGACACGAGTCGCCGTCCAGGTCGTCGAACTGCGTCTCCTCGTGGCCCTCGAGAATATCGATCTGCGGCTCGATCTGCGTGCCGTCCGGCGATGAGCGCATACCGACCGTCGCGTCGACGCAGTTTTGCGACAGGGCGCAGCCGATCACCCTCGAGTTCATTTGGTCCCGCAGGAAGAACAGGCTCTTGAACCAGACCCACTTGGAGTCGTGCTCGGTGCCGCCGACACCGTCGCACTTACCCCGGTAGGTCTTTTTCAGCTCGTTCCGAAAGTTGTCGCGCAGGTGTTTCCACTTGGACTTGGCGACGTCCGCTGGAACAGAGCGATAGGCCACGTCTTTACGTGCATAACTTGGAAAGAGTAATCTCCGATCAACGTACAATCTACTCCGAAAACTCGCTAGCTTTACCCTCGCAAATAATTTCGCCAAAATTTAGCCGATCCCTTCATAATCTTTTCCTTCATTTAGAGCGACGAGGTGTTTGACAATTGAATATTTAAATAGAAAAGTGTACATGTAAAACAATTGAAATCGCTATCTCGTTTCTAATTGTAACTAATTAGAATGATAAATGTTTATTGACAAAGATTCAGTTAAATTTGCTGACGAAAATTTTTTAAATTATTTTCATTATTTTAATATTGAAGTTCCATTTCAATTTATTAAGTAATCTCGCGACATGTAAGAGGCAGCGTTTTCCATTCTCTCCCAGGGAGGGAGGTATCCTACGATCGGCATTACTTTCGCTCGCCGTGACAGATGCGTCAGCGTTCCGCGCGCACGTGCCACCGCGAGCAATCGTGTTGTACATACATGCTCGCGAAAGGAAAAAAGGAAAAAAAAAAAGAGGAAACCCGTGCCAGGCCGTCACGTGCAACCCGCGGGCATCGGCGTGCAACCTGGCGGAGATCTGCGCGAACTAGCAGCCTATCTCTCTGGTTGGCCTCTCCTTTCGCAAGCTATCGACCTTCCGGACGAGCGGCTCCAGAGAGAGCGGGCCGCGCTTACGTTCGGCCGGCCGGCTGGCTCCGCGTTCGCGCTCGACCCCGCTCGACTCTTCGTCTTTACCGACGGCCTGCCTCTCTTTCTCTCTCTCTCTCTCTCTCTCTCTCTCTCTCTCTCTCTCCCTTTCTTCCCTGATTTCGTCGGCCTGCGCCTGCGATTCGTATTACGCATCCCGAGATATCTCGAGGCGACCTCAGGGTCGCGCGGAGAGCTCTCGCGATCGTACAATGTAGAGAGACCTGGCGACCAATGGTACTCGTACCCGGCGTATCCCACCCAGCCAGCCAGCGAGCGGCCGACCAATCTCGCCAGCAACCACCCACACGTGCACGTGCATGGGCAACACGTACGCGAGAGCGGGTCGCAGGGACGAGCAACGCGCGGCGTCTGGCGAGCGAGTGGCGGAGGAGAGAGCGTCGGTCCGTCGTCTCGCGCTCTCGGGGGATTCCCTGCAGGAGAGCGCGGGTCCCCTATACTCACTCGACACCTCGCATGACCGCGCGATCTCCCGCCACATCTTCAGTATGACGTCGCGGTTGTGGTAGTTGACGTTCTTCTGGTCCCAGATCGCGGGCCTCGCGTGCACCTCGTTGATCAGCCGCTGTAGGTCCATCGTCATCGCGCTCCTACGTCCACCGGCGTTGCATCGCCGTGGCGAGCGTTTGCCGGCGCGTCGGTTGAGAAGCGTGACGCCGGCGGTGCCGACGGAGGAGGCGGCCGCACGCGAGCCGCTTCCTCCGACGCGTAGCTGTTGGCTAGCTTCCCCGCCGGTCTGCTCCTCGCCGAGGAGGCGGCTCCTCAGTTTATCGACCCGCGCCGCCGCTGGGTCTGTCTCCGCGGTGGTGGCTGCGTCGGCGGTGTCGGCGTCAGGCTCGAGGTCGACAACGGCGGCGTCGGCGGTGCTCTCGGCGGCGTTACGGGTGACGACCACGACGGGCACGTCGTCGTTGTTCGTAGCGAGTCGCTGACGCCTCCTCTTCTTCCGCTTGCGTCTCGCGACGCGGCAGGTGGCGGCGGCGGCCGAGGAGGACGCGGTGGAGGTGGTGGTAGGAGCGACGGCGGCAGCGGTGGCGGCGGCGGCGGCGGCGGCGATGCTCGCGGCGGAGCCGAGCCGAGCGGACGAGCGTAAGCGAGACGAATCCAGGGCTATATCCTCGTCGGCTCGTGCGCGCGTGTCGTCCATGCACGCGCGCGGGCCGGACGGAAAGGACGCGGCGTATGTACACACGCGACGATTACGAGACGACGACGACGACGACGACGACGACGTCGGCTAAACGACAACGTTCCAGGCTGACGCTGAGGACGCGCGCGCGCGCGCTCGCGCGCCAACGACGATAACAACGTCTCGTGCCTGCTCCCGCCGACCGGGCAGAGGAGAGTACGACGCGAGGAGGAACGGAGCGAGTGGTAAGCGGACAGAACGCGCACGCATGCACACACACGCTCCGGCGGTGTGGTGCTTGCTACTCGCGCGCGTCGCGACCACCGCGGGGCCTTCGGCTCCGCTCGACCCCGGCGCTCGGTCCCGCTCGGCACCGCTCGGCGCGGCTCGACCCGACTCGATTCGACTCAGCGCGTCTCCGCGCGACTCCGCGCGCGACGCGGACAACGCGCTGCCCCGCGCGCGCGACAGACAGAGAGGACAAGCGTGGTAAGGGGCAGGTGGAGAGGAAGCGGCCCGACGCCGACGGCCGAGCGAGTAAACCACCACCGGCTCGAGAGAGCGAGCAGGGGCGGAGCGGATACCTACGCCAACTACGTTATATTGGAGTATCGTTATATTGGAGCCCGTTAATTGGACTATTTCCCCAAATTGGACGCGATCCGGATTAAAGTGCCCGAAACTACCTTCGTGGCTTGCATGGAAATAAAATGTACCGATCGCCACTAGGACTCATCAACCCCCTAACGGCGAAGCCTACTTTCTCCAACGGCTTCTTAATCTTACAGCTTCCGCGACTTGAAGGGAGAGAAATTACTCCCGTACCTATTGACCTATTGATACGATCTCTTCATTTCTTGGAGAATAGTTTCTTTTTCTGTTGTTTCCTCAACATTTTCGCTTGTTTCTGCAGCGTGACTCATTGTTAGGATCCTTAACAAAATAAGGATCCCAAGTTGAGGAGTCTATCTTGAGACAAGCTCCGCGTCGCGACTTTGGAGCGCGTTATCGATCATCTTTTAAAAGCCACGGATTTAGCAGCGTTTCAATATTGGAGCGACGTCTCTTTGGCGACCATCCGATCTCATTTTTTCTCGACGAGCGAGGCGTGCACGCCGAAAACGAATGCGCCTTGGCGTTTAATGCGTGTCCGCTACTGAATGGGCGTGCAGCTGCAGTCGCGTCACCCGCTGCGAAGCGGCGCATCCGCTCTGCTCGTCGGCTTTATCGCGGCGCTCCGCGCGTAGCCGCGCCGCAACGAAACGAACGCGTGCTCGTAGACTCGTAGTCCGCTCGTTAAGCGCTTGTCTCCGCTCGGCCCTGCTCGACCCGCCTCGGCATCGCTCGGTCGGCCTCGGCCTCGACATGGTCCGTGGCGAGCCGCGCGCGATGTCCAGCGTCAAGCCCGCAATTCGGCTGGAATCTCTCTCTCTCGGCCGTGATTTCAGGACCGACGAGGAAAATCGATAGAGATGCCAAGTCGGAGCGGAACAGTACTGCTCGACGATTCAGGCTGTTTCTCAGCAAGACGTTAAAATTTGTATAATTATGAATGCTGTTAATAACGTTTATCATAGCCGGCCACAGATGAGATTGAGAATAGGCCGGTAATTTTATTTGATAATTAAATTATCGTTAGAATGTAGATTAATATCTCGACTGCCATTAATTCGACCGCTTGGACATATCGAATATTTTGATCAAACTGTCACATCCCATTGGGTCAAGTATCATGCGACTATCACGCTCCGCAGCATTGCAACTGTGCAAATACGATTAATTTTGTTTATTAATAGGCGCGTACCGTGCGACCGACTTCGCGAAGTCGAGAGACGACGGCGCTCCTTTAGCAACCTTGCCCCATACGATCCCGCTTCATGATTCGCATTTCTATTAATAGTCGCTTCAGTCGCGAAGTATTCAAGGATCTGCCGAAGTAAAGGACTACGCGGAATCACGCGAGAATAATCATGAAACAGAAATATCCAAGATTAAAATTCGAGAGACTCTGTTATTCAAAATTTATTAAATAACGTGAGAGGAAATCATAAATCTGCAAAACCAAATGTATGCAAATTCGCGGAATCAAGGATAGTAGTAGTAGTAGTATAAGATGGGCGGCTAGGTTTAATAATTCCTAATGTCATCTAGACTTAAAAAAAAGTTCTTCTGTGGCTTTCCACTGAAAATGGAGTATATACGGGATAAGGGACTACTGACAACCCAGGACCCTTTTGTTACTAATCACTCGCGTTAGTACGAAGCCGCACGCATCCCAAATCAAGGATAACTACAAGAAAAAAAAAAGAGTCGTATACATAACGTTGCGTGGTGATTTATTTTAACGATATTTTCGCGAAAGAGACATCCCGATATTCATTACGATCCGACGTATGAAATCAATTTTATTCACGTCCGCCGTACGAGCGATTCGGAGGAAATTAGCTTTCGAACGCGGCAGTTCGAAGAAAATTAATTTCCTCCGAAATCAGCGTTTTCGCGGGGAGCGTCGCATACAATTTGACCGGCTCTCGCTTATCTTCGCCATGTATGTGTAATCCCAGCGGTCTCGCCTGAGCTTTATCTCCGTTTCGTCGCATTTCCCGCATTTCTCCATATGCACCCGTCGTCGCGCCGCGTGCTAATCAGCGCCCAAGTTGAAGTAATATGTCGGCGTGTCTCATATCAGTTCCTGCCTGGTCGGCAAATACAAGGAAACAAAGAGAAAATCCCCGTTAGTTACGTCTGCCGTTGTCCCGCCGCGAAACATTTCGGATTAATAACGCCGCGTCAAAATGATGTGGGTACAGAAGTTGAAACGGTGTGTGCAGTAGCGATTTCAAGATAAAGTTACCTCCCGTCCCCTCAAAAACCACTAAGGTAATAGTCCTAGACATGCTTGTTATTTCAGTCTTTAAATACAAGTATTTAAACTTTCAACCTAGAATACATGTATGTCGAAAGTTTAAATATTTATATTTAAAGGCTGAAAGAATAAGAATGTTTAAACTTTTATCTTATTATCTAAAAGAGATGATAAAAAATAATGCATCTTAAAAAATTGAGAAGAGGCTTAAAATATTTTTCAAACTTGGTAATTTCGAGTTAATATCTTGAATATCTACGTAAATTCCAAATCTTATAATCGTAAAGTTTATCATCTGAAAAGATCGCTATCGAGTTTCGCAAATTTTTTAATGTCGTCATTAATAATGAACGTGGCTAACTTAATTTATTAAGCCTCGTATTTGAAAGACTGACGATTGTAAACCGAGACAATTGAGAAATCAACTTTACGACAGCTTCCGGTAAATCCGTCGACAAATGTGACGAGTCAGTTTTGTTGAAATATATCAGGGATATCTGCGCGACGCGGTAGCGGACAATGTAGTTCATAATCCTTTGGCATGCAGGTATCACGATCAATAATAGACTGGGATGTTGGATACTAGATGGATGCGCGTAGATGGACAATAGCGGCTTTCTCTTGGTTCTCTCTATATTGAGTATCTGATCCAGTATGTGAGGCACAAGCCGGATAGGTATGTCTCGGCATCATCGTGGATAATACAAGCACGCGATTCCGTCATAAATCGCGCGATTCGTACTCTTGACAGTTGAAATATTGCGGATTGCCTCGAGCCGAGCAGAATAGAACTGGTAAGAATGGTTTCTTAACATGAATATACATGCAAGTCCATATAATCTATGCGATAGGTTAGATTTATATAATGACAATTGAATCAAAATATTGCATAATTCTATACATATAAAAAAAATCACGTGCAAAAAAAAACGATTTTGTACGAAATAGAGCTTTCTCTGTTCACTACAAACGTTACATAAGTCTGCATTTGTAAATGCTGTTTTAGTAACACATATGCGGATTAATTATGCACATTAATGTTAATTAATTTATGTAAGTAAGTAGGACTCTTTGCGCGCGCATTTAGGTACACCTGGTAACAGGCAACCATCGCCGCATATGCGTATTAACGCATAATGTTCACTAGGGGAAAGGCAATGCCATTACGCTTTAGCTCCCGTGATATTAAATTAATTTCCTTCATTAATTAATGGCAAAAGTAAGATGATAACGCCAGGTATAATCCACTAAATTAACACCTTAGTTGAAACATTCCATTTAACTATTCTCTGCTCTGTATGCTGTACTAACAAATTGACTTCTATTAGAACTCTAGCTATCTCAAGCCGATAAATCGAAGATTAGAAGGGATAAATCGACAAAGGTATTCGTGTGCACAAAGTGGGATGGACAAAATGAGGTATACATAATATTAGTATTAGTGTTAGCACCTAGAATCGGGATTATCGATCGGCGGTTCGTGCTCGCGATATCCGCAATGTTGTATGTATAAACAAGATTACCGCGTGCGCCTCTCGCGATATCCCCGGGGACCACCCCCCCGTGGACTTTCATGGAGCTATCTCTATGCAGATTGCGCTATCGCCGTTCGCGACCGAAACAACGGCGCCAAGACGCGACGTGCCCGGGAAACCTGGCTAAGTTTAATAAGATTAAGCGGCAGGAGTGCGCGCAAAGTTGTGGCTTAACAATGTTGTAAGTAATGCATATTGATCGTCGCTTTAGACAGTTTGACTACTCGCCGTTTGCCCATCGAAACTACCGTGGTAGTTTGCCGTCGCTTATGAACACAGTATATCTTGCGAAATAGGTTTTAGCATTGTGAATTTTATGCGCATTCATTTTAAATATCGAAGATTATATTTTTCATAGAAATATCTTTTGGGATGACACGTGGCTTCGTGCTAATGCGAGTGATTAGTAACGGAAGAACCCTGAGTTCAACGGAAAGTCACAGAGGAACTTTTTAGGTTTAGATGACATTATTATACCTATCCGCCCATTTTTATATTACTACTATCTTCTGAACTTTTTTCTATTGTTTATAAATAATTATTATTTCTTCAGTTCTTATCGTCCAAGTGTTGCGGTATTATTGGATAATAAAAATAATTAATGTCTTTTTTTATCGGATAAAAATCATTTATGTACTTGCAAGTATACTTCACATTGATAAGGCTGTTGATTAAAAAAAAATACATTTTCAAATCCAATTTTATAAAGTAATTAAATTACTTTGGACAATAACATTTTTACGAATAGATCGGAAATGAAATAATCCATGATATTTATAAAAAGCTCAAAGATTTAAGCATAATTAACGCATATTTTTGCAAAATAACAAATATTCTATAAAACGATAAGGATTATAAAGGCAATATTTTTGCAATATCCAGCCATTTTTCTATTATATCTGTACGATTTGGCCGTGGAATCTTTGTATTCCATTCGTCAATTTTCGCGGCAAAGATAAACATGGCACGCTCCTCAATGAACTTTAATACAAAATATCGGAAACTTTCCGTGACTATTTTGGTCAAGATGTTCAAAAAAGGATCCACAAGATGACCCTCGAATTTTATCTCGTATTCCCTGTGAAAGACAAAAGTAAAGAGGAAATTGTCATATGAATAAAATTTACGAAAGTTTATGATATTTAAATCGTAAATTTAACTTGTAAGATAAACTTACGAATCAAGTCAAGAGTTTAGATCAATATTTCATTTCAACAACCAGTAAAATAAAATAATAACCAGTAAAAACAAAATATTTTTACGATTACAGATGTTGATAACAAAATTTAAAAAATCAATGAAATACCTTGAAAAAATTGCGATAAAATTTAATTAGATTAAGTTTTTATAAAGTGATTATTGTAGTTTCTTGACTATCTGATACTTATCAATCTGTAACTTTAGATATCGCGCTGTGATTATTATCTACATATTGTTCCGCTACTGTTTATTTGTTCAATATGCTATCACGAAAACAATTCATTTTTGATAGAATATAATTTACGATACCAAAAATTAATAAATATATTTTATATCGCCATGCTCGATTGACGTGATCGTGTAAGATCCCTATGTGCAATCTCTTATGCACGACAGACCAATAATGAAGAGAATACAAATAATAAAAAAAGCAATATTTACCGGATATCAGAAAACTTGAGGGTATCGAGACTCAACATGTATTCATTCAGATCAATCGTCACCACGGTATTGATATCAAGTCTGTGTAAACGAGCGTTTACATTACCTTGTCTTGTATATAATAAATATGTCAAATGATATTGGTAGTCACACTGAAAATTATATAAATGTAAGTTAAGCTACACTCGTTCTGTAAATTGTAGTGTTTTAGTATTAATTAGTATTGTGGTGTTTTAGTATTAATTAGTATCACGTTGTCCGTCTTGTTCTTACGTCCACAACATCAAATCCCAAATTCATATCCAACGTCAAACGTTTGTCCTTGTATACTGCAGTCACATGTTGGGTGCGTTTTACGAGCGATAAATTTTGCATCCACCCTTTCTTGAGATCAACGTTGCCCTTCAGTATCCCAGGCTAAAAATATGATTTTGAACTATGATCGGAATGCGACGCATTAATAAGTCTTATCTGTTATTGGTATCTTATAAAGATAAAAACTTCAATGTATCGTAGTCATCGATTTATATTTCTATAATTTTTATAAAATTTAACAAATAAAGACCTTATCATTAATTTCATTCTTACATACCAAATCTGGGAAAACATTTTCGGATAAATCGATGAGTTGCATAGGATCCATTCCATTGTTTATGATAAATTTACGTATGGAAGGTAATAGAGCATCAACTGTTTTATCAATATTTGCTCTTATTTCTGAATCGTCCATAACACTGTTTAATACAAAAATACACGTTTCTTAGACGCTTTATCCACAATTCATTTAAACGAAACCGTAATACGTAATTTTTATAGTGTATACCGTAACATATATAAAAGTTTTAAATTTTATTTTTTTAAGAAATCGAAGTTATCATAAAATTATTTGTAAATTGCAAAATTAAATACATTTGAGAAAGATAATTCTTTCTCTTCGCAAAACGTGTAATGCGAAAATTTCGTTATAAAACGATTAAATAAATGAAATTACGAAAAATTATAAACGAACTTACTTGTATTGGTTAATTGTAAGAGGTACACCATGCACCATACATGCTGCGATTGCGAGGAGGAAAATCAATTGTATTTTAGCGGCCATGATTGCGCTAACAATGCAACTAAGAAAGATGCGACGATTTCGTCTATATTTATTGTCCATCCCCTGTCATCTGACTGCGTCTTATCGAATTGATAATATTCTAAGCGGTTAGATATCACGTTTAAGAGCAATCTAAAGATTTTCTTTTTACCGACGTAGTATATAATATTTATTAATATTAATTATAATAGAATTATGATGTGTAAATGATTCTTGGATTCAAACAAGATTTATAATTAATTCGAATTCGCACAAGCAAGATCTGGACTCTCCTTTTTCCTGTATCGCATGAGAATGATTGACTCTGCGATCGTTAGATTATCATAATAAGTAGAAAGATACGTAGAACAAATATGATTCGACAGTTATAAAAAAATACAAACTAGCATATATTTAGCCAGCTTTGATCTAGAATTAGTAAGTAGTGTAAGATGGGCGAATGGAGCTATTTCAATCCCTAATGTCACCTAGATCTATAAAGATCCTCTCTGTGACTTCCCGTTAAATCCCGTACTGTATGTGGGATGGGGACCGGGAATTATGGGAACTCAGGACCCTTTCGTTCTAATCACTCGCGTTGCACGAAGCCATGCGTCATTCCGATTTAGAACTAAATATTCTACAGATATATAGCAATAAGCAGCATGGTTGCAATATAAAAAATTGTATATGCAATTTAAAAAAATTCTCATAATATCAATGGAATAGATTTATAGATAACTGGTGAATAAATGTACAAATATCTAAAAAAATGTATTTATAAAAACATAAATATAAAATTATGTATTACCTTGGATTACATTGGAAAATCAGCATTTGTTTATTGTTTACATAGTATTAATTCTATATTCGTAATATTATCGAAAACTAATTTGATTTTAGGGATTATTTACTTATTTACTTCATCGAAGTATGTTCTTATTGTATTCGTCACTTTTTCCTGAACGACGTTTATAATCGTGTTCTTAAAGAACGGAGCTGCGAGATTTACGATAAATGTGTTTATCCAATCCACGCCCCCGTTCTTATTTTCGATTATTATATTAATTTTTCTGTAACAATATAACGCAATAATTAATCCTATAAAAGATATCTTCATGGATAATATAAACATAAGAGAAGAAAGATAAAGTCGACACAATAATTTGCGATTAATAGACATTACCCTGGAACTTCTAACTCGAACTTGTCGAGAGATAAAGTATTTTTCGTTGTGTCCAATAAGATAATAGTTTTAGCGTGTACGTATGTCGCTGAAGCTAGAATGCGGCCGATCAAGTTAAGAAAGACCATATCTACAGTAAAATTGTACGTTCCCTGAATAAAAAAATAAATTAGTTGCAGAGTATTATAATTACATATAGTATATGTATATATATATATATATGTATATTATTTTTTTTAAAAAAGCAAAAGTTAAGAATGGAAAAAGACTATTCAAGCTCTCTCTACCTGTAGAAGTGCAAATTCAAAACCAATATTAAACTTTAATACTGCATCTTTGTAATCTAAGGTGGCATTGCCATAACGCTTAAATTGAGACAAATGTTCCAATACTCCCGAATGCAAAATGAGGTTGGCTTTGTATATCATTGGTTCGATTTGTTGTTTCGAAGTTGTTTCGATGTTCTTAAAGTCCTGGAGTAAAATCAAAAGTGATAACTTTCATGTTGTGTCTTAATAAAATCGTGATGTATAACTTCGTTATCGTAATCGAGTTAAGCTATTTTATCAGAAACCAAACGAAATCATGCAGCGATGTGAGTGTTAGACAAGATATATAAGATTTCGTTACTTATCGCCGCAGCTGCATTATCTATATGCACGCTCCAAAATAATAAGATCATTATAACGTGAACCCAAAAACAATGTATACACTTTATCGGTAATGTTTTACAAATATCTCTCTTGCAGTTGCACGATCACAAATAATCTTACATACGTTTCAAATTGAGTATTAATTTGCGTCGACATTACTCTCCACGCAAACAATGCGAGTAACTCTATTCAATAATAGATTAATTAATTACTTCTATCAAATAGATAGAAATTCATATAAAGATGCTTGCAAATATTAAAACTGTTAACACAACTTTCAATGTTGGTAATAAAATTTCATAAAATTATAAAATATTATTTATATATAAATATTAAAAAATATTGTATTCATTACAAAAAAAATATTTTATTCATTACTTTTCAATTCTCATGGAAAGCTTTTAAAATCTTTTTTATTCTATTTGATACGAACTCGTTTAATTTCATAGTATTATTGCAAGATAACTGGCTTAATTTGTAACCGATATGATTCAGGAAGAGTTTAAACATTTGCCGCTGAACGGCGGCATTGAACTTGAGCCCGAGCTCGTCTTCTACCTCGATCTACCGGGTGAAACCTTGGTTTCACTCTCGTCCAAGTTCAAAGCTATTGCGCGTCAGCCTTCGAAGCGTCAAAAATGGGATCAGCGAAAACGAGGCGAGGGATGACCTCGGAGTTTGACCGTGATCCACCTCGATTCAAGGTCAACGCTCGAAAGTGTCATCCCGGGATTCACTCTCGCTCTCGTCCAAGGCCCAACTCTTCGGTTTCGCTTTCTACGGCCCCGAGGTTAAGCATGCGCTCGCTTTCGCATCGCGGCCCGCTGACCTCGAATCCCAGCTCTGACCCCGAAACCCAGCTTTCTCCCGATTTTCGAGGCAACCTCTCGCGATTATGAGCGAACGTGCAAGCGTTTACTGTAATAACGGACTCTCTTACGTAAATGACTGGTTGGTTCTCGATGGTATTACAGGATTCACGTTACCTGAACTCAGGTTTATAATTTATCACTGAATTTTTTTTACTTCGCAAAGCAAGATTTGTTGTAACGTGTTATGAAACATGTTATTTAGTCGAACGTAATTAATAATTGAAATATCTCATGATTTAATTGTTTTTTTTGTATTTTATAAATTAAAAATCTATAAGAGCATTACGTACCATCCATAATCTTTTCTCACTTTGTGGAAGATTGAGCGGATCCAAGCCATTTGTGACCAAAAATTGCGAAATAGTAGGAATATAACGATCCACAAGATCATTTATGTTAAGATCTAAATTTTCATTGTTTGTAATATTCCTATAATTATTGAAAATTTACGTTTATTTCTATTAAGTTTTGGGTCTTACTTTTTAATAATATTAAAAAAAATTAATTTGAGAAATGAAGAAAATGTTGTATAGCGAAATAAAAGAGTTAAGCAAAGTATAATAAATAATTATTTTATATAATATACGTTTAAACATAATTTTTTAAATTTAAAACATATTTTTCTTTAGATACAAACAATTAAAATATGATATTAAAATGTTAAAAATTAAAATTAAAGTAAAAATAATGTTTGATATCGATAAAATATTATTGTACACTTACTGCGTTTTTAGCTGCGTCGAAAGTAAAGAGATTAATATCAGACTAACGGACTGCATGGTGATTGTAAAGAGATTATGTCAAATACCTATGGTCATGTCGCTTTTATAAATTTCTCAAATAAATCCGATTATCGGATTAACCCTTCTCTTTTCCCATTAATCTCGATAATCAATCAAAAAAATACGTTTTTTTGATCATATCTTTGTGGCATAGCTATCCAAATAAATGATGAAAGAATAAAGAATGTAAGGAAAACAATGTTATCGGAAATACTCAGGATTGTGCGCAGTAAAAGTCAAAATTATGAAAGTAAATCATTTTGATATAATGGTGGTTTCATTTCTTATTGTCTAATCTGACTGTTATCTTATGGAAGTGTAAATTGTTGATTGTTAAAGTTTAGGAATCTATTTGTAAGAAGTAAAAAATTATATAAAGAGCTTTAGTTTATAATCTATTTTAAATAATTATTAAATTTTAAAATTTCTCATCTTGTTAGGTCAGAAATTTAAACCGCTAAAATATCTAGAATTGAATAGTTTATTGCAACAGGAAATTTAATACGTATAACTGTTATTCGTTCGTTCATCCGTTCATTATTTCTATTTAACGAGATAAAGTCGATCTCTACCGAGAGATATTCGACGTTCGTTATCGACATAGACTCTATCTCGTTACGTGGCGCTCTCTGTATTGTAAATTTCAATATAACATTCACAAGGTAAATTGCATTATATATTTACAGGCATAGTTGCAAAATTTATAATTAAAATAATATTCTACAAATTATATTTTAATAATATTTGATTTCGACACGGACGCAAATTGCATCACGTCAATGTTTTGCAAATATTGACTTAAAAATTATTAAATATTAAAGAGATTTTACCTTGTAATTTTATTTAAAAAATTCTAATCAAAGAGTAGAAATTTCAATTGTGTAATTAAATATTTTTACAAATTAGAAGATTATTTAATTTATATTTCCTGTTGTCTTGTCTAAATTATTATATGTATATTTATTTGCATAATAATTTCTATATTATCCATTTTTCATGTATTTCTAGAGTATCTTGCAATAAAAATTGTATTTTTATTCACGTGTTTACCGAAGCGAGCAAAATTCACAAATTAATTTCTTGTTTAATGACTCGTTTCTTAGTACCGGAAATAACAAGCATAATGAAACGGTAATTTTGCAATTGTCGTTTATGTCTGTAGATATTATTTAGAATTTATCAGCAATATTTTTTATCTTTTTCTGCATTTCTACATTTTTGTTGACGTTTAAATTCTTGGCACGGGCGTCGTGACGCACTGGGAAGTAGTCGCGAGTGAAAAACAATCTTATTTGTCGGCCCTGACGGATTCGTCCTCGACGGATCATTTATGCCGGACCAATCGCGACTCGAGAAAAAGTGGGTGTACATCGTGACGTATCTCTACTACGCTTTAATTACGAAATCTGATGCGTAAGAGTGTGCGCACGCTACGATTATACGTCGGTATAACTGAAGTGATTGTAACTTCACGTGCATAAACATGAAGATCTGTTGACTGCACACTTATGTCGACAACATAAAATAACATTTGTCAATTTGATTATATCGTCACCTCATTCTGCACTATCATATTTCAATAGCAGAGAAACGATATTGTTTCGCGGTGTAATAAAAATCCGACTGTTTTATTACTGTCTTACTCATTTCTTATTTTTACTATTTAGTTATTTTGATAGAACTCTATTACCAGCAAAATGTTAATAGGACTGTATTTTCTCACAGTGAGATAGTAATATAATCTTGATAAAAATTAATAACTTCGCTTAGAGATTAATAGATATTATCAGATAAAAAAATTTCTTAAATTAACGAACGCTCCAAATACTTCAAAATAATAGGTCTTGTCCAAGATTCTCTCATTTGGATAAAGAGAAATAGTGAGTTTTTCATGCAATATCGCGATATATTTTCTAACGGATAATTGTTGAAGCGAGAGGAATTTGTTTAGATAATTGAGGACTCCTTTGCACCAATCGCGGATTACCGCAACATAAGGAAGGAGGCAGAAGAGCGCATTGCTTTCTCCTTCCGTGCGGTTGAACGATCGAGGTCGCTGAAGAGAAACCCGCAGGCGGTACGCTCTTGTTACTCCATTTTCGCCTTCGCAGGAACTCCTACGGCCCGCGCATAAAAGCCGCGGATACATGGTGGCTAGTAATTGCACTCGCGATGTCCAAGGTCGGTGACCTCGCGAACGACCGTGATATAAGGCAGACCATCTGCTATCGCGAGAAAGTTTTGTAATTGCACCGCTAACGCATTCTCGAATGAGACGGGGAAAGATGTAGGACGAAGGGCTCGGGACAGAAGATCGATAAATGCGATAACAGAGCTGTCGTTGATGCGCAGAAACTTCTTGCACTTATTTAAGAAACTGAAATTTTAGGAAGGAAAGATTTGATCTTGAGAATCCCAGAAACGCGGTAAAACGAACTGTAAGCGTCAAGTATACGATATCTCCAGTGCTAGAGAGATAAACTATAAAAGGAAATGATTCAACGTAAACACGATGAGGTTCTATTGTCCATTTTTATCCAATTGATTCTGGGAATAGCACTTTGATATTTTGCACGACGATCAATGTTCAAGTTGAATGCCTCTTTATATCTATTGACACGTCATACGATGTCAGAATCTTAATTAAGCTCGACAACCAACGGAGTGTTTTACTATCAGTTATTTTAATATGCCAACGTATTACAAGCGTTACCTGTTTTACTTATTGATCATTTAACGAATTAATGTCGGTTGCATAAATTTTTAAGAGAGAAGTATGAAAGACATATTTTTAAGTATATCCTGTTTTTCAGACCAGTTTGAAAGATATCGAGAGTAAATAAATGTGTACGACATTACCGTCTTTTTTTTACATTATGTGGGCTGTATTAGCCACAGCAGAAATTAATAACACGCGAGATAATTAACAATTCTTGTATAGTGTTCTTGTTATCAATTAACGAACGAGACATGCATAAGCTCTTGTTGTCACTGCACAATAGCAGATAATGTGCCATTTCTTTGTTCAGTTGTAGGCGTCATACTGATAAAAATGTGATGTTAACTCTTAACCCTTTATATTCTTTTAAATTGATAAACGAAGCGAAGTCAAAGTACTATCTCGATTAGTTATCATGATTATGACACACAAATTATAAAACTGTATAAATAGACAATGTTTCATTCTTTATATGATCCTCCTGTCAATATTTTATGGAGTTATTATTGGTATTTTTTTAACAAAATAGAGTCTTACTTTTCTCAAGTCGCGAATATCTATTTCGATAAATAAAAATAGAGTGCTTAGCATTATCAGTATATATTTGTGAAATAGTTTATAACTTATAATTGCAACAAAGCGATAATATTGAG
Source organism: Tetramorium bicarinatum (assembly GCA_928718305.1). NCBI lineage: Eukaryota > Metazoa > Arthropoda > Insecta > Hymenoptera > Formicidae > Tetramorium > Tetramorium bicarinatum. The sequence continues at coordinate 10,466,485 of OV788328.1, forward strand.
TCATGCTAATGTGTGTATTATAAAATACACATAGCAATTATGAAATATGTAGCCTTACATAAAAGATATAATTAAAATATATATTAAAGTATTGTTCACTGATCGCACACAAAATTTAACGATTATCCCTGATAAAACTTTCACCTCGCTATTACATAATGTGTGTGTGTGTGTGTGTGTGTGTGTGTGTGTGTGTGTGTGTGTGTATGTGTGTGTGCGATGTAATATTATTGCGAAAATACGCGAACACGTTTTATCTTTGTTGTTTTGCAATAATTAAGATATCATATCCTTTTTCTATTTCAAACGTTGACGAGCTCGCAATTATTGAAATCGTCGAAAACAGTATTTCACAAGAGTCAACAATCTTCTATTATCTACATTACGAAATAGAAGTGATGGGCCGATATGGCGAGACAAAAAAGAATATGAAATTAATCCTTAAGTAACGACAGAGCTAAATTGAACTTGTGTCAAAAGTGATAACAATCTTCGAAAAAAAACTATAGCATAATAAGTAGATTCACCCACCCAGACACATTCGAACGTCATTGTGTAGCCTTAAAATTACCAATCTGTTGGGTGAAGAAGCGTAAAAACACCTACAAGGAGACAAGGTGTCTATTGTCGTGCAATAATTGGCTAATCGTTGATGGCGTCAGCCTCACAAAAATGTTTTTCGGTACGTGGCTAATCGCGTGATACGACTTGGTGCCGTCGATCTAGGCCAACGATCTTCACGCATTTTGCTTTCTTTAGTCTCCTACATCAAGGCAAAAGAGGCTCGCTGGTCCGATCCGTTAACGACCAATCGCCATGCTCCTCCTCATACGAAACACATCGCGTGGTCTCGTCACCTCGCACGCATACTCGTCAGCGAGTGCGTACACACGCGTGTTTCGTGTACAGAGTGACGCAGTTGTCCGTGAACACACATCTTCGTGTAAACCCTGAATAGATAATATTCAAGAGTGTAAAACGAATGTCCCATGATAAAATCGAGTTAGGAGAATATAAGTTTGGAAATTATTTAAATGTCTATTCGCGAAGAGAGAACAATAGGAAGAAAGAAAAAATTAATAATGAGAAATATGCAAAGTATGAAAAATTAGCATTATTGCATATCAGTATTAATGCAATAATTATTTACATCGAAGGAAAAATGTTTAAATAATTATTGCGCTTTATATATGTACACGTTTCAAATATGCTCCGATATTTGGAAACAAAAAGTTGGTTTATATGTATATAGAAATAAATTTTACCTACACTCATTTCGATCATTCGCTATCTCTAGTTTTAGCGGCTAATATAAATGCTTCCCGCACATAGTAAACATATATATTCTCAGAGATAGTTTCCGTTACGACGATAAACTTCGGACCGGACCGCGCTCGCCCGTGGAGTGTGGTTTCAGTTTGTTTCAGTCGCTCGTATGAGTCGGACGTGTTTACGCACCACTCGCGCTCTTTCGCACGCAACGCCAGTCACACGTATACACACACGCGTTTGCGCACGTATGTAGACCGATTTCGTGACTGGTTCGTGACGATAAACTTCGGAGTCGCTTCTTCAATCAAGCGCAGTCGCTCGAACACGGTGGACGCATAAAAAAAAAAAACTTGCAAGTCGCAAGCACGTTTGTTCAAGCTCTATCGCGCCACGTGTTTCCTGACGAACGTTCACGTGTCACAGTTCGATACTTGGCTATTTTTCTCGAGGTAACGTAATATTTCGTCATCTAGCAAAACATTTCTAATTTAGCATGGATATAGCAGCGACTGCTAGTTTATTAGGGCTTGAATAATTGCTTTTACAATGAAATTTCGAAAGCATTTCTCAGAATTAACCAAGAAAGAAGTTAAGTTCTATTTGAAATGATTCTATGCTTCTTCCTCGGTTTTCCCAGAAAGAAATAATGTAACAATTAAATTTTAATTAGCTTCAGTTGGCGTGAATGGGAATAAATCACGTATAAGTAATAAGTTTCATTATTTTGTAGTTTTATTGTGTATATATAATAGTGTATTATCGATAAAAAAAGTTTCGTGAAATTTATTTGCCACCGTAGTGTTATTTCAGAATATAGCTGTTTACATAGTCATGTCATTTAAATAACTCTGCATATATCTGCATACTTGATATCAATTACTATTCAGAGGCAAAGATCGTTTCTTAACTGTTTCCGAAACGGGAGTCATTGCAGTCAAATGTTAATGGCTAAAGTTAATATAATTTATTAAACTACTAAAAAAATAATTTCTCTAAATGCACTTGTCATTCATGAGTACTATGAATGTAAATCAATATAAAAGTTGCATCATGCTTTTTATCCGCTTTAGATTTTAAATATTTAAAAAAATGTATAATGAAATTTTCTTCGTATATATAAAATTTAATTCTATAAAAATAAAAAGTTATAATTAGCAATACACAAAGACATTATCTACGTTAAACGAGCAAGTAAAAACCGAAAAAATTATATCTTATCAGTTCGATGAAATTAAATATTGTCAAAACTTTTTGAAATTGTGTAAAAAAAGTTCGTCGGAAGAAGTCATGCAAAGTTATTCACGACAAATACCTACAGCCTACTCATAGCAGCTATAACGCAATTTATCACGTCAATCTGCGAGCTTTGAGCTCGCGTAAGCTCGTCATTCTCATTTTGATGCACTCGAAGCACGTATTCGAAACTCGTTCGTTCGATGACGCCAATGGAAAGCACATGAGTCAGTACGAGGGAAACATGTTTACACTTTGCTGCGTAATCATATTGACTATCGTGTTGATTATTTTGCCGGTATAATAGATTACAACGCAAATGCAGCGAATTGTACGCAATAGAAACGTGTTTGCGAGTACTTTGTATCTGTGTCAAGGTGCTACAACAGGTACAATTCGTGGTATGATATGTAAATATTTTTTAATATTTTTAAACATATCTTGGAATTCAATCATTGAATATTCAAATACCTGAGAATTTTTATTTTCCTTGTTTACTAAATTCTCTAGCAGAATATTTATTTGTTATCCTTGACTTATTAAATTAACAAAAATTTAAATTCTTCAGAAAATGATCATTATATTTGAATATTTTGTTAAATTATATTTAGTAATTATGTGATAAATAAATCACGTATTTTTATTGAATGCGATTTCTTGATAGTATTATGCAATGAATCTGATGATTGTAATAATTCAATTAATAGCATGATGAAAAAAAACAAATCAAAAGCATTTTAGAAAATGTTCTTGCAGGTATTCATTGCATAATGTCTTCATTGGCTGCAGTGCTTCGACGAGCTAGCTTCGTGTTTCCTGCGCTTTGATCTTATTTCGGTAAGAAGCGCTGAATCAGCGAAACTCAAGGCTATCGCGACTGACATGCCAGACTTTATATTCTGAAAAGTCTAGGTCACAAAAAACCTATTTCGTACAAAAGGAGACAAGTAAAAGAGTGGTATAAACGGAAGTACTAGTTCTTCAAACAATAAATTGTTAAGTTCTAAGAATACTGTTTAGAATGAATTGATACTGTTTTTTACGGATAAGACAATTGACGTATTTTGATTAATTGTCAATAAATATATGTATATACTGTTCTATCCACCATCTATATACCATCTAAAAAAGTTGTCAAATTTTTAGAATACTTGATATTGAATTTCGGAGCACTCAGTGTTCAATAACTAAGAATGAATTTCAAGACTTTGAATATCTATTTTATCTTTTCTTGCCTTTCCTCTTTTACTGTTGATTTCACGAATGAAAATTTTGTCCTCGAAATTGATAATCCGAATGCCCTTACTGTGAAGACGTTCGAAAATAAATGCCACCTCGCAATTGTGCATTCAGTGCCAGGTCCATGGTCAAAGAAATTCACCTGGACGAAGGCCAGTCACTACTGTCTCTACCATCGTCCGGATATTCTACTTTTAAAATCGTCGGCGATGTCGGTCACGCGAATCCATTTCGATCTCAAAACAGCAGGTCACGAGACTCGCTGTTTTCTCTTGCTTCCGTGATAGCATGTACCGCGGAAACATCAACAACACGAAGTACTGATTTAGCGAGAAATATTTTCAGAATATAAAGGTGAGGTAAAGAATTGGCTATATCGAAATCCACGTGAAGCTGAATAACCTAGATTACGCTCAGAGACGAGAAACGTGCCAGCAAAGAGCTCGATAAATGCATCTTCGCGTTTGATGTCATGTTATTAAAACGAGACATAAGAATTATGAGGGGAAGAGAGAGAAAAGAACTGCTTCTGATACCTTTAATTTTCTCAAGAGATGAAGCAAGCAACACTTAATAATTATATTTAATTACCGCGTATATATATTATCAAGACTCGATTAGTATTAACTAGATTTTTTCAACGTTAATATTAGAAAGCTATACTACTACTGCAATTTCGCAGAAAATCGGATGCCAATTTCGTGCATTCATTCGCACGCAACTTATTATCATTTTTAGGGTTTTCGCGAAAACCAATCGCGGAGGCAATTTAATCGTTTTTTACCCTTATTATGGCCAGCGGAATTTTTGCTAGTTGGTTACGGAGAAGTAGTGACTCGCGGTTACTTCACGATCGAATTACTTTCGCTGCGAGCAGCCCGCTCTCTGTCTTTTCCAGAGGCGAGGCGTTCGTGCGTGGACTGTACAAATGCATGTCGAATAACGTTACGTAACGTAGTTGCCACGAATAAATCAGAGAAATCGGTGTACTATTGAAAAAATCGTGGTCATTGGGTGGCTGATCAGAAATCTAGCCCGTCGAAAAAACCGCTCTGTCTGCCAACGGTAATCTCTGCGCGTGCTACACGCGATACGTACGATGATTAATCGTGAGAAATACCGATGACACAGTTAATCACCGGTGCATGCTTGTCGAATTATTGCACGGGGCAACGGTCGAATTAATTTCGGAATTAATTTCGCGATCTTGACGGAGGTATCTTGATTAAAGAATTTTGCAATATATTGCGGATTGTGATCTACGTTTTACAGAATCGCGAATTTTACGGTTAATGATTGCTAATTTGTTTTTCGACAGAACGTTTCGAATTCTAGAATCGAAAAGAATCTACAAACAATTTAACATATTTTTGTAAGATTTCTTAAATTATATTTGTACTATACTAGGAAGACAAAGAAAAAACTTGAATTCGAAAGACGCTTAGTATATCGTTTTATGATATCTTTTTTACGAATATATGTAAGTGTGGCTTTGACCAGCTTAAGCGAACGATGACTCACGGTACACCAAAGATAAAAAATACCTGTTTTTGTATCACGTAATTATTAAAAAAATTGCAATGTCATTCCTCAATAAAAATTTTTTCCGCGAGAAAAATCTGCTTCTTAATATTCTTAACTTTTTTCAAATTAATTGTTTAAAAATTTTTTTAATTGTTTTGTAAATTTGTTTTGTTTTACCTTGGTTTATGATTATTATTTTGCTTCTATTATCAGCATTGTAATAAATAACATTTACAACTAAATAACAAATCGTTTGAAAACAACTCATTCAAACGACAACAATTTGTCGTACACGAAACTTCAAGGTTTCGCATTTTAGATATGTTTCGCTAAGGTTTTGGCTGTTTGCCGAATGCTTCGGAAAGTCATCGCAATATATTTGCGGTTTAAGCAGACAGATAAGTTACATAATAAAATTGTTGAGAGACGGTCAATGCACTGAAGTAAAAGAAAATATCGGAGAACGCCAGCGATATTCAGTATCTGCTGATACCGAGGCGAATTAAAACTTCGCGTGCTTCTGACAATTGTCGTTTAACGAGAACAATAGTTTGCCTTCGCCATTTGGCCACAGACATGACAGCGTATTCTCGTTAGGCGATCGTCCAAATGTCTAAATTTGCATTTCATCTTGTTTCGAGACGAGTGCGAAGCGCATTTCTTCGATCATTCTTTCAACGTAACCCGTAATTGCTCGCGTAAGCTTAATAAAACATAATCAATGTTACGACTGTTTCATTATCTTACTTCGTTATCTTATATTATCTTATAAACAGTAGCGAATTCAACATATTAAGCATGAGATATGACGCATCTACCTGTGAGTTTTTCATAAAATTCTTCATAAACAATAAAATAAATCACGAGAAATATGTAGACATGTATATACATATATATATACATACATACATACATATATATTCAATTATGCAAGGATCCTACTCATAAATCAAACATGATTATAAATCTTTCTTTCTGGGTCAATCTCTATCTACGCAGTTTTGCTATTTGTGTAGATATTTTCGAGTTCAGCAAACATTTTGCAAGTATCCTTTCCATCCATAAATAATCACGACTATAAATAATCGATTCGCGAAATATCGATTTGCTTCGTTTCGGAATCGATCGATGTTAAGCATTTATTATTTGCGGTTATTAATAGGGGGCTCGAACCCCTGTCGACGATAGAACGCAGACGCTAACGAGTTTACGTCTGTCACGTCAACGCCACGAGTAGACAGGTAGACAGACGTCACGTCGCAAAGTCCTAAATGTATATGTGTGTATATATATATATACATTCAATTTCGCAAAAATGTTGTTCAGCTTTTTGAAACCAATCCAACTGTTAAGTTGAACGCTTTGTCTCTTTTTCTCTTACGATCTGTTCATCTACGATTACGCAATATTGAATAATCTCGTCAGAAAGTTATTCATTTCCGTTCTGACCTCTGATAAAATTTGTAATATATTCGAATGTAGTTTTCTATGCAATTTACATGTTAATTACGTAGAAATAATGTATTTAAATTATTATTTAATAATTGCTCAATGAAAAACCGCAAAAATCGTAAAAAAATGTTGCGACGCGTTGAGAACCTCTGAAACTTTCTTACTCGTCGGTCAAAGAGGTGAATCTCTCTCGTTGAGTAGACGAGAGGACTGGAGCTTGCATATTTCCTGGGAGAGCGTACGATCGTACGATAACTTTTATAGCTCTCGAATGACATCAAGATTTGGATTGAAATTTCAGCCGTTGAACTTTTTGCGGAGGATCGTGACGTAATCTATATAAAGCCGATTTAAACTTAAATGCAATTTTGAAATTATGCAAAACTATGATCGTATCTCAATATTTAAATGCATATTTCCGCAGTCTGTTTACTGTTTTTCCGCGGGTAATTTTAATATCTTTAAGGACAGCTGCAAATTAGAATAAAATATAGTGCGAGAGTTATATGCATTCTCGATCGAAACGAGCAACAAACACTCGTTTATGTATGCAAAGGTCAAAACAAAATAGTGCCAAACAAGAATATTGTTTTGATGAACGCAACTTGTTTTTTTGTTTGTCAGGACTCGGTGACAAATCGAGAATTGCAAAGAGAGTATGAGATGTGTTTTCGCGTAAGGTGCGATGTAGGTAGTAAAATAATTCGCATGTGCGAGTGCGCAAGCCGGTCCTGTCGTTACGTTTCACTCGCCCGCAAACCTTCTCTTTTACGCAAGTCGGATCAGGAAAGTGATCGACCTTTTTGCGCTGTTATTGCCAGTCAAAGATAAACTGGGCTCGCAATAATGATCGTTGTTCTCGCGCTCGACTCTGAGAATCTAATTAGGCCCGCTGGCGATTAATCGATTTTTTTCCTCGTTTATTGTGTTGTACGGAAATTTTATCAGTGAACTTTACGCTTGGTGGATAGCATTGAAGTGTCGAATCTGAATGGAATCTTATCGATAAGCAAACGCCGTTTATTGCAATAATTGCGTAGTTAATGATACGTAAATCGCTAATAAAATCAGCTGACCAGTTGTATCGCGAAAGATCGCGGAAAATAATGATCAATTGTAAGAGGATGATTAGATTTTAATGCAGCACGAAAACAAATTGCTGCGGTACATGAAAAATAATGTCGGCGTATAAGCAAAATCACGCGAAATAATCATTACTTGGAAAAAAAAAACGTAAGTGGATATTTCCATGTTGACATTTCCAATTAATCGATAATATCATCTTTTTAATTTCTCACTCACCGTATGACGAGATATCTGTAAACATCTGGACCAGCTGCATCGGCCTTTGAGTTCTCGTGTCAACAATTATTCACACACAACACGTGCGCTCGAATGCACTCACGATCGCGAAAGCTGCACAAAAAAGGATGAACGGTGCCGTCATTAAACCTTGACAATGTTAGACTACATGTAACTTGCGTCGGCGAACAAAGTACAACATTCATGATTTTTGCATTGCGCTCACATCAGCCGCCTACGCGTTGCTCGATAATCAGATGGCGGCCAAGTGAATACAAAATGCTTGCATTTCCTTTTTTACTCACGTTCCTTAAAGATCACAATCATTTTCAAACATTAATTCACAGCGAATGCTGCTGCATGATTATTTTTAAATCTATATGCAAAAATTCTGAATAATATTAATTTTATAATTTTAATATTGATTCCAATTCTCGTTTTTTTTTTCTTTTTTTTTATCTTCAAAATCTTAAATAAATGACAGATAAATCAGAAATAATATTAAAATTAATTTGTATGGAAAGGATTATTAAGACAAAAAATCATACATCAAAATCACATTATTTTATATACAAATGCGTATAATTGAGTATTTGTTAAAATTAATTCAATATTACCAATTTATCAGTATTATTCATTTTTAAATATTTTTCTATGGTAAAAATGGAGTAATATCTTTAATATGTATAATCTAAATGTTAAAATCAGTTTAAAATAATAATATTCATCTGTTAATACTTTTTTCTATGACGAGAGTGGAATAATATTGAAAATAGAATTTGAAAAAGCAGTACGTGAGAGATGAGAACGTAAATACTTTGTTTAAAATAATCTAGATAAACATATGTCGTTAAGCGTTCATTTTACATTGCTAATGTTCTATACAGAGATTTGCGCTATTTTTAACAAATTACATCGAGGCAGACGCGAACGCGGATGACTATCGCGACGCGTTTTCGCCTTGTGTTTCCTTCAAGTAGGCCGCCGTGCAGTCTGCTGTGTCATTCAAATCGGGTCTACGAGAAAAGAAAACGCGGCATCCCGCGTCTTCTACAGCGACCGAAAGAAACTGTCGCGGAAAGAAATCACGCGATATATTCATATTCGCCGACTTCACATGCACGCTCTAAATATAACTCCGCTTACGTGACTTCGGAATTGAAATCTAACGATCAGCGTTTCACGTAACGATCTAAGGTCAATAAAATTATGTTATCTCGTTTGCGATAAGACGGAAATCCGCAACAGACTACACGTCGGAAAAATCTCTTTTATTGACGTCGCTAATTGCGCAATATGGCTACCTTCGTTCCCCGATGAATTTGGGGTGAGAGATCGGACTTTGCGGTTATGTTTGCCAGGACGATTTTTCGGCGATTATATTCATTCGGAAATGATTTCTTCGAACTGGCGCTAGAGCCAATTTCATCAACCACGGTTAAACTAGCCGACAGTTAAAGTTAGCAGAATGGCCAATAGATATACCCCAGATTGGTCAAATCGATATCGATTCGATATCTTTTCGATAATCATTTCTCACTGAGTACCCATTGAAATATGGTTATAAATATGACAAAATTTTAATATCTATTGACCACCCTGCTAACTTTAATCCTTGGTTAATCTAATCATGCTTGGCGAAATTGGCTATTTATTCTAATTTATTTAATGTAATGAGAAAATCTATCAAAATTATGATCGAACGGCTAACATAAAAAATTGTTACTTTCCGGATGAATCTTTTGCAGCAAATCGAACTAATTGACGATCGTCGCCAACATGATGTAATATTCGGTTGCTTTAAAGAGGTTTTCGCGTGTCTCCGGTCGAACGAGAGCGAGTCGTTGGGCGCGACTAAAATATCTCGCGATTATATCGATCGTGGCTGCTTCCGCTTGATTATTTCTTAACTTCTGTCCGAGGGATTGCCTCGTCAGGCACGACCGAAATAACTCGTGATTTTACCTAATGGCCGTTAATGGCGCGAGCCCACCCGGCTCGGGCGTTCGATTTCCGCTGGTTTCCGTGAACTGCGATCGACGTTGTCGGGCTTCGCTGAATGACGCTTCGGGCGTTCGCGTCGTCGGCCTTCGTCGTTTCGTTGTATATTTCTCGCGGGGGACGAACGATTGACGAGATTTACGCAGCGGACACGTATGATTCGACGAAACGAACGGCATTATGAAGCGAAAGCCGTTGATGACTGACCCGCTCAAACTAATCGAGCGTGAAGTTCGCCGATTTCTCATGTCAACGAAGTTGACGCTTTAAGTTGCCGCGCGGCAATTTCACACCACTCTCTAGATTACACAGAGAAAAATGTTTCTTTGGATTTAATCAATTCTGCTTAATCAATAATTGTATTTGTTAATTCAACCAAACAAATAATTGAATTAACAAATACAATTATTTAATTTTCAAGAAATGTACATGTAACACTCAAGTTTTTCCTCAATGAAATAATATTTTTTTCTATATAAAATAATTAAATGTGTATAAGGGCCGGTTAAAGATAAAACAAAGACACGTATAATTTAACTATTATTAATTAACTTACCAAGAAGAAGCAAATACATACTACGTAAAGAAATGTTTTTCTCTGTGCGACAGATCGAATTTTTACTCCATAGCTAATTTCTTACACTGAAAGAAAAATATAGTTACTTTTGGACCCAACCACAATTTTATAGTATTTCTAATAATAATTATGGTTAACATAGTGACACACACATATAGTTAAATTAATCATATTTCGCGTTAGAAATATCGTAAAAGTATATAGTTGGGTTCAAAAGTAACTATATTTTTCTCTCAGTGTACGAAACGAAATTAAAATGTGAATATCCGCAAAATTTTGTCATTTTTTTGTTTTTTCCTTTTAATCGAGATGCCTGAACGAATTTCTGGTCCCGTGGAAAATCGACCGATCGCGTTTTTCTCCGTAGACGGGGAGAATCGCGGGAGGGAGGGATGAAAAACATGTCGGAAATTGCTTCGTCAACGGCGGATATCGGTCGCTCGAGGCGAGGCTGATCGATGTCGTGCACACGCACACGGCTGCTCCCGCACAGGTGGGCTCACGCTGTCACGTTTCTTTGTTCCAGGCGATCCGTGGCGGACGAGGTGCCCGAGGTTCGAAACGCGCGCTAACGTCGCCGGCTGATCACGTGGTACGCCGCCGTATCGACCACCGGTGCGGCGGGCGCGCCGATTGGCACAGCCGGGACACGTGACCCGCGCGCAACGTCAGTTCGGACTACCGTCTGCTGGCGGTGTCAGGCTGCACTTGTCAACGTACGTTCGACGGGGGAACAAAGGATCTCCGGAGAGACAGTTTCCCCGGCTCTTCGCGCTGCGCGAGTTGCTCATTCACTCGCGTTTCGCGTTTCGCGTCTCGCGCCGAGATTGTCTCCGCTCTCGTTTCTCGCGTCTCTTGGTCTCCTCAACCGGGGGGATTCGCTGAACAACGTCACGGTACTGAAGGAGTACGTCCGCGGTAAGGCGAGACATCAGGCGCTTTTGACAGCTCGCCGTCGCCGTGACGGCGTCGTCGGCGGACCGCGGTCGAGTTTCGTCGTGACAGTGTCGTCGGGCTCGAGGGAATCGGACGGAGAGCCGTCGACGGGTCGTTGCGACTTCGTACAGCTACACCGAGCGTGGAATAATCTCGATCTTCGCGGCTCTTCGCGTCTTTGTCTCTCTCTCTCTCTCTCTCTCTGACGCACGCGGGAGACCTTCGGACTGAAGACAGCCGCGAATATCATTTCCCTTTCGCCGCGCCGCGAATTTCGAACGGCAACTCCGGCTGTGCGCTCCCTCCCTCCTTGTCATCGTCGATCGAGTTCCGCGGCCTGCGGTTCGCGGGGTTAGGACATGTACAGCATGAACTATATCGCCAAGATCATCAGCAACTTCCGTCTCTTCTACAACGAGATCAACGCCGCGACTCTCACTGGTGCGATCGACGTCATCGTCGTCGAGCAGCCGGACGGCTCCTTCACATGCTCGCCCTTCCATGTCCGCTTCGGCAAGCTCGGCGTACTTCGCTCCAGAGCGAAAGTGGTGAGTCCTCGAGCACATTTGCACTTATTATCGGCTGTTTATCGCCGCGTAAACGAATACAGTAAGAATAGAAAGTCCTTCGTTGCGCCGTTTGAAGCAAAATTATTTTCCGCGTCTTTGTATCAATTAGCATTTCTGATTGATTTTTAAATTGTTTAGTAAAATATTTAATTATAATATGTATTATTTATATCAGATTGAACATTTTTTATTGATATAATTTGCTCCACATAATGTCTAATAATTCTATTATTAAATTAGCCTTTGCATGTTAAATAAATTATTTATGTTATTAGTTACATGTATTTGACGTTGATCTTTTTTTAAGAAAATATTTTGTTACATGTTACATATCTTTATTATATTAAACTAAGAAATAAATGCTGTATAAGAAAATTGTTTTATACATGTATAATTGTATATAAAATATGTATATAAGTACATGGTTTGAAGGATTATATTCCACTGCTATAGAGAAATGTTATTACAGGTGGACATTGAGATAAATGGAGAGCCCAGAGAAATTCACATGAAACTTGGAGAGTCTGGCGAGGCGTTCTTCGTAGAAGAAGTCAGCTCGAATGGATCTCCAACGGATACTGAAATTCCGCCGCATCTGGCCTGTTCGCCCATACCTGACAATTGCTTTCCACCGCAAAAATTCAATCTGTTGTCAGACTTGCCTCAGGAACAGAGAGAGAAAATTCTTATAGACTCAGTTCTTTCCATAGAGCGAGAGAAATGGGAGCAGATGTCTGCCTTGCCACCCGATCAATGGGAAAAGTTTCTAATTGAGCAGTTCTCAGATCTTCCCGCGGAACATCGTGAGAAATGGCTTCAGATTGCTTCATTAACCGTGGAAGAACGAGACGAGATGTTCAAGGAAAGCTTTGGCACCATATCTCCAGAGCAGAAGCAACAGATGATCAGAGAACAATATTCCGCTTTGAAGATGGAGGACAAAGAGAGACTGTTCAAGGAAAATTTTCCGGAGCTTTCGATCGAGCAGAGACAAAATTTCGAGAAAGCTTTATTGAGTGACTGGAAAGAGAAGGAGGAGAAATGGGAAGAGAAACATGACAAGAACGAGGATGAGGAGATATTTGATATGGACGCTATTAGTGACGAACAGCCGAAAGCAGCAATTTGCCCAAAGTCTTTCGTAGCTGTTACTTCGTCTGAGAGAATTCGCAAGATAAGCGTGGTGAAGAATGACTTCAGGCCAATTACAGATGACCCCCAAAGCAGTAGTAAGGAAAAATCTAGTGACGAATCAAATTCGAACTTGAACAAGAAGAATTCGAAGGAAGAAAACGTTGATGAGAGCAAGAGTAATAATTCGACTAAGAGAAAACGCAAGAGGAAGAGTATTATGAAGAAGAAGGGCTCGCAGAGGAAAACCAGCAATGGCAGTAGCAGCCAGACAGAACTAAGCGAGACTGATGCAGTTTTTACCGAGGAATCAATTAGCGAAGCGGTAAGTAATATCATTTTAATGAGCATTATATTTCTATTATATATCGACAGATTTATTTATTGAAGATATTTTTTAAGGGCCCTACTCCAATGCCAGAGGATGAAAAGATGAATATTACTGTGGAATCAGCGACATCCTCCCAGGATGTAATTGAGAAACGTCCTGAAACCGATTTTCATTTCTTCAGTGACTCAGAAGTTACCAAGTATGTAATTTATATTTTTCACTTACATTATTAATATAGATATATTTATTGACTTATGATGTGTTCAAAGAAATAAGGACTCCAGACCGGGTTCACCTGTTCAGTCGGACACGGAATTCGAAGTGCGTAAAATTACGCAAGAGGGTAGCGAGAGGGAGGACGACAAGCCTCATCAGCAGAGCTGGAGATGGGGCGAACTACCTAGTCCACCTCCAGAGCCGGCGCATATGTCGCATAGGAATTCATTGAGTTCTTTGGCAACAACTAATCAGCCGAACAGTTAGTATATGATTTCATTATCTCAATTTATGTCAAACTGTACACTGTATTCATAATTAATATTCACATTACATAATTGAAAAATGTTATTGATCATTCATGTTTCGAGAAACTAATATGCCTGATTTTGATACACAAAATTTAACAAATTAATATCATAAAATTCGTAATTTTTTTTTCCATGAAAAGAAACTAATTCAAATGCTTGATCACTAACTGTTCGCTAACCGCTTTTTTAATGACAGAAGATGCACAACGATCTATGCTCAGTGGCATGTTCTCCTTTATGAAGAAGACTTCTCGTGTAAGACACAATCCGGAATCAGAAGGAATTTATCTTAGCGATCTTAATGCCGACGAACTGGATCCCGAAGTTGCGGCTTTGTACTTTCCCTCCTCACATCGAGGCCCGACGGTTAAAGGTATATAGGTTAACTGGCTTTTGCTTCTGCATGTTAAAAGTGCATAAGAAATACATCGAAACTAACAGTGCATTTCTTTGTATTATAGTTCTAGAATTAAAAGCAAAGTTTTTGCATTTTCTCTGTTTTTGTTTTTAAAAATAAATATTCTTAAAACACTAATACGAATATTTTATATAATTAATAAATTTATCTTTTTGTTTTTTTGGGAATAAAAAGATTTATTTTCAACTTTGTAGTAGTAACAAGTAAAAACAAATGACTAACAAAGTTGTATATATTTGTAAAATTTGATTTCATTGTTTTATTACAATTAACTAAATTGGTTGTGACGTTATTTTGTGATGTTTTTTTATATTTTGTGTTAAACATAATACTATTTTATTACAGATAGAAAAGCAATGGATGAAGAAGATACAGAGTCAGGTAATGGGCCGAGCTTACCTCAGAGCCCCAACAGTGTTGAAGGAGCTATCGGTGGACCAAAGTCTCTAGATAGCGATTTCGAGGAACCAAAGCATCCTATGTTCGATACTAGCATAGAAATAAGTATGTCTCTGTGCGGTGGTTTGGACAGTGAAACTGGACCATCCAAGGAGGCTTTCAACGAAAATTTATTGCACTTTGAGGACGTCTGTACCGATCCAAAACTGTATGAGAATCCGAATCTCGTCGTGAAAATTAACGGGAAATTCTACAATTGGACTACAGCTTGTCCAATAGTGTTGACCTATGTTGTTTTCCAAAGACATTTACCTCAAAGCGCAATCGAAAATCTGTACATGTCGTTGCCGGTGCACGAGGATAAGAAGCGACAGAACAGCGGCAAGCCCGAGAGTCGTAGTGGATATAGTTCGTGGTTTTCTTGGAGACGTTCTACGCAACCTCCTAAAAAACCGGAAGACGATAGTCAAAGTAAGAGTCCTCAAGTTTTTGATTGTATAAAAAAATCTAACTTTCCACTTTATAAATAGTTATTTATTTTGAAATAAAATTATATTAAAATATAATTCTTCTACTGATTTATTACAGACGAGGAAATTACTGTGCAGACATCTGAACAGTCTTTGGAAACTAAGACTGTAACAAACGATGAATTACCCTCTGTTAACAGGTAAGTTTTTCGATAGCTTTTTTTATATTTGATTTTTACATTCTTTAATTTTGTGAATTATATCTTTACAGGGAAGTAAAGACTGAACAAAATACAGATTCGTCAAGCTCAACTGAGGTAATAGAAATTTCTACAAGATTGACTACTACATCGAACGAAGCTACACTTACAAAGACTGAGAAAACACGTGAAGGAGAAGGCGAAGGATACAGCGGCGGTGAGGATTCCGACAGTAATCACAATGAACCAGCGGGTATCAAGATACCTGTGGAAAGAAGACCGTATTATGAGTCTACGGAAAAGTATCGTAAAACTTTGCGATTGTCATCTGAACAAATAGTAAGTATTTTTATTTATTTTTTACAATTGTGTAAAGTGTGTGAATAAAAAAGTGATTGAATTTTGATTTCTTTATAGGCGAGTCTCGAGCTGAAGGATGGCGCTAACGAAGTAGTCTTTAGTGTAACTACTGCTTATCAAGGTACGAAACGCTGTAAATGCCATATCTACAAATGGAAGTGGGACGACAAGATTGTCATCTCTGATATCGATGGCACTATTACGAAATCCGATGTCCTGGGTCACATCTTACCAATAGTGGGCAAGGACTGGGCTCAATCCGGGGTTGCTCAATTATTTACGAAGATCAAAAATAATGGTTACAAGTTACTCTACCTTTCGGCGAGAGCAATCGGCCAAGCCGGAGGAACTCGGGAATATCTGCGAAATTTGCGTCAAGGGGATCTAACGCTGCCAGAAGGCCCATTACTTTTGAATCCTACAAGTTTGATCTTGGCGTTTCATCGTGAGGTTATAGAAAAGAAACCGGAAGAATTCAAGATATCTTGTCTGAAAGATATTCAGGCGTTATTCCCTGAGGGATCCGCGCCATTTTATGCTGGATATGGAAATCGTATAAATGTACGAATGATAAATCTTATTTATCAATTATTAATTAATTTGAAATGATAAACTTGTTATCAAAAATATATTAACAAATGTAACGTGTAACAAATATTTTAATATGCAGGATGTATGGGCGTATCGGGCAGTAGGCATTCCTATAATGCGGATCTTTACCATAAACTATCGAGGAGAATTGAAGCATGAATTGACACAGACATTCCAATCTTCGTAAGTATTATATCACATTATTATCGTTTATTGAAATATATTTTTTTTCTGTATCGAGGAATATAACAGCAGAATCGAGAAAAGAAGATATATTTAATTGTTGTGCAAATAATGATATGTGTAATTTAATCACTTTTATTTTTTTACACTCTTAATACATTGAATTTATTTGCTTGAATGCTTTGTAATTTAAAAAAAAAATTTTTTATGCCGTATTTTGTGCTTCTAAATACTTTACTATATTAATCTTGAGCAAGGTGTAATAATAACTTTAGTAGTCGTGTTATTTGCAGATGGGATATGGAACTAATTACAGCTAATTACAATTTGTATTTTACAATTATATAACATTATTGTCTGTATATTCTTAATTAATTTTTATGTTCTGCTTACTAATAACTTTTACGATTGAGATTATTTCTTTTAAATACGTTAAAGATTTTAAATTAACCAACTGGATGCTGTCTTCCTTACTAAAAGCTTGAGCGTTAAAAATGAAGTTATTGGTCGAAGAAGAAAGAATAGAAACGAAAGTTTTTCAGAGGGTATTGATAGGTCGGATATTTCTGTGATTACAGTTATGTGCGTCAGTGCAATATCGTCAATGACTTGTTCCCGCCACAACCTATGCCAAACGTCTACTAGCACAACCATAAATTTTAATAGATGTATTAATTGAATTAATTATATTAAAGTATTGTACAATAATGCCAATGACATTATTGTGTTATGCTTGGAACATTGCCATGCATAATTGTGCTACATTTCCTGATAATTGACATTACAAAGTAAAAACACATTTTTTATATATATACGCAAATGATATAACAGATTATCAGGAAAACTCATTTCTAATTATAATTTAAATGCAATATATTGAACGCCTAACCATAATTAGATATGGTAATATTATATTTTGGAATATATTTGGTTGTGCAACAACTCTCCTAC
The DNA here is from genome assembly GCA_928718305.1 of Tetramorium bicarinatum. NCBI lineage: Eukaryota > Metazoa > Arthropoda > Insecta > Hymenoptera > Formicidae > Tetramorium > Tetramorium bicarinatum. Next base: position 10,484,151 of record OV788328.1, read on the forward strand.
CTATCTTATGATTTATAGGGTAAGCACTTGTTTTGTACACATTTGCTTTCTTATCATTGCTTGATATGCTTTAATTTTTAGCTAACATCTTGTCATCTTGGGATACATTTTCCATTTGTTTTTGACAGCAATATGGAAGGGATGGTATTAATATAATTTATAACTCAGACATTTTATTATTATTTTCAGACATTGTACTTGAACATATAAGTGAAGGAAATGTTTGTCGCACCTCTGTCAGACTCATTTTATCTTTTTTATTTGCTTATTGTATCATAATTTTTCAACCAAGCACTTCATGATCGCTCTCGCTTAAATTGTGATTCTATCATTCAAACATGAATAATATTGATAATTTTTAAAATAATTATAACTTATAAGTTATATTACTACATATTTATTTCATACATTAACAGTGTGTTAAGAAAGGTTGAGATTGATAAAATTCATTATATTTGTTTTATCGGTTCACATGTATTCATGTTAAAAACGAGTTATGTAATGTCAATTAAACATTCATTTTTCAGTCATACTGACGGCACAAGGATCCGGACGTGTTTAACACATGCATTTGCAAATTTTGTTTATTCTCATTACAGGTATTCAAACATGAGCTTCATCGTCGATCAAGTATTCCCGGCGTGGCGAGAAGACGCAACCGATGAATTTAGTAACTTTGCATACTGGCGAGATCCGATACCTGAAGTACCGAAACTCGAGGAGCTGTACGCTCAAGCTCAAGCTATCTAAGAAACTTCTTTTGCTGTGCAACTGTCATTTCCTTGGATTATGAACGACGATTATTACATTTAACTAACTTTTATATTCTGTGTGTCGATCTAGTGATAGTGACTTTGGCAGGTGTGATTGTCTAATATGTTAGGAAAGTATTAGCTAACATTTAACGTTTTCTTTGTATATTGGATATTTATTCTTTAGATATTAAGTAATCATTTGTAAAAAGAGTCAGAAGAGAAATTGCTTATATATGTATGAAAGATATGTATAATATATATATTTTATATATAAAATATAAGTTATTTGTAAAATTGTAACATTTAATACATATTTATATTATTTATATACAAGAATAAGTTCGTAATGAGAATAAGTTTTATTACATTTATATATATATATATATATATATATATATATATATATATATATATATATATATATAGTGATTTCTCTTCGAAGAGTAAATTTCATTGAAATATACAGCAAAACATTCCAGCTTTGTTACATTTAAATAATGAAAGATCTTTATGTTAAATGATATCAGATACATTCTATATCTCAGTCGGATTTACTCACACCAGTCAATGTACACGGCGTGCCTAGAAACTAGATACACTACATTGCAGCTATGTGCTTTACAGTGTAACTAACAGCGAGCCTTGTATCGCTCGCTATACTTCAAGAGTCTACAAGCTGTCCCAAATGACATTTTGTGTCACAGTCGGTATAGAATACTCTTTGGAATTGTTAATTGAGAATTTCTTAATCTTAATCGCCTAGCGCGAAAATCATCTATATATTTGTGGCTCTTGCTAGAGAACCTCGCTTGTTACTGCACACGTGCAAGTTTTATACGAGCATATAATTGTCTGCGTACATGTCAGTTTTCTACATTGAAATGCGTTGGAATTTCGCTTAGCAATTGATAGTAAAATATTCCTCATATTCTTCTAGGACGTAAAATGCATTAACAGGAGGTAGTTAAGTGTTTACTACTTACGTTCCTTACTTTTAGATAGTTATAATTTCAGAAAGCTATAATTTATTTTTGTATAAGATCTCGGTTAAGTTAGTGTGCTGTGAAATTGCCATATCCTCAAAATAATGTTATCATTTACATTGTGATATTCTGATCAAACTAGGAATTGTCAAGTAGATAACGTATACAGACATGGATTTCCTTTGAATATTTATGTTAAAATAATTACATTATACGAATCTATTCTGTATTCCGTATGTGACCTAATTTTTGTTCGCTATTTAATTCTCTTTCTCAATCATGGTTGTCTTCTAATCAAATACATTCTAGTAGCCTTTGGTCTTTCATATGTTACCTAAAATATTTTTGACATATAGATTAAGTTATTATTATTGTTTTAGTTCAGTTAACATTACATAAAAATAATGTTGACGGATTCACTCCTTGTCCTTCTCGAGTCAAGCGATGGAAGCAACAAAAGTACAACTGTATCCAACCAAAGAGGATAGAGTTAGATTCGCCAATAGATTATGTCTTTTATTACGTAATAATGTATTCACTATAGGACAACGAGACCGAAAAATTATAAGAATAAAGTACGAATAATTTTAAAAGCATCCCGATTTAAACGTAATGGCACAGAATGACAAAGAAATCTTTGACAAAAAGAAATGTATATTTTGTATTGTTGATTTCGAACAGACTTTTAAAATTATTTTAACTATTATGATACGATATGTGTTATACTGTAAATTTATAATTATTTAATATTTAATTTGTATTATTTATCTATTTTGTTAAAAGCATTTTCTTGGTACAAATATATTTAGACAAAGTCTGTTTATAATTTCCTATACTCTTTTTTTAATCATTTGTTTATCTGTTATACTATCATGGCATAATAATTCTTCGCAATAATAAAAAGAATTTTCCATTTTTTAATAAATAAATCTACAGTTGAACAAATTGGATAACGCATAATAATAATGAATATATTGATGTACTCGTAATTATTAGATATGACATCTTTTTACTGAATAATCTAATTTTTACAAGTGGAGATAATACATAGAAATCATTGTCGGATATGTTATATAAGATGACATATGTTTACTAAGTTTTTCGTGTCAGTAATAATGTCACATTATCTGTAAGATGTGATCTCATTGTAATGCAATCTGTTTTATCTGAATTTAGTTTACTTAATTCTCATCTTTTATCAGTATTAGCACATCCCTAAACTTCTATATAATAAATGTATGATCTGTACCCTTTGAAATCAAATAATAAAAATTTTGAAAATGGTTCGTCACAATTTCTAATACGATTACTTTAAAATATGAATGGTTATTGATAGTTTTATTATGTTATAAATCAATTATTATAAGAATTTTGTTAATAATATAACGATATATTTTATCATATCAAAATCAAGATATCTTATATTCATGTTACATCAAACTATGTTTTATTAATCATTTTTCATATTGCTGCTATAAGTGTTTTATATGTGAAACACAATATATATTAGAATGACTTGTAGGGTCTTGTTTTTATTAACGTTTTACTTGGCCAACGAGTTTTAACCTGAAATATTTAACATTTTACATCGCATAAATTTATCGTAAGTTTCACAGGTCGTATTTATGCTGTATATTCAGGATCCTTCATCCGCAAGTATATCAATAACTTGGACAATTTTTTACCTCACGTTTTAATTTTTGCGTTTTTTTTCTTCTAGTACCTTCATTATCTGAATGCTCTATGGATTCGATAGATGATGTACTGTGCCTCTTATCAAAATCAAAAACTACTTTAGGTATATCATTGGTTTTATTTGGCGACCAATACCAATGATATATGGCCTAAAAATATATGAAATGTATAAATTATATATAAAAATGCGATAGTACATATGAAAATTCAGACAAGAATTTACAGATCTCACATTCAACTCACCCATAATATGCCAATCGTCCAAAATACCGTGAAAACAATTGTTAGCATATTATATTTAATATTAATTTTTATCTAAATATTTCATGAAATTATATTGTTTAAAACACTAAAAATGTTGACATATTTAAATTACCAATTAACCGATCTTCATTTGTTACTTTTAATAACATGAAATATTTGCTGAAGTTTTTTAAATAAAAGAAGCAATTAGAAAAGTAATTAAAAATAAGATTTATGTATAACGTCGTATATACATATTTTTTTATTCTAAAACTACAATATATATAAGTTTCATGTATCTTCATTGTTTTCCACGTCCATTTTGTCTTCATCGGTCTCTTTTGTGTCATCTGATATTGTAAGTTTCTTAAAACCATGTTTTTTCGTATACACTCCCAAAAGTAGTAGCTTAAAAGCTGCTAACGGTTTACCCAATAATTTCTAAAAAGAACATCAGAATTAATAACTTCATCGTTTTAAAGCATGTTTCAGAAAGGAAAAGAAAAACGTACCAAAATTTGTGCCTGCTCCGGTGTCAGTACATCACCTGTCTGACAAACTTTGAACGGTTTGATCAAAGTGATAACTCCTTTTTGCAGTGACGTAGGCATACCCAGTTGTCTCAACTGTGGTTCCATACTATGCTGGAATTGCGGCAGAGGTCCTTCAGGTAACTCGATTGTTTCAGGTGTTACGAATCCGGAACGGGCATACTCCATTTCTTCATATTCCTTTGCCCACTCTATTACCTATGCAAATACATTATTAACAGTACATGAACCTTCTTTCTTATAGACCTAAGATATATATATTTCTATAAATCTTGTTTGCCAAACTTTTATTTTAAACTCAATATAATGTTTAAGTTTTTATATATTATATACCTGGCTCTTTGGTCTATTAGTAAATAATAGACCACACTGGCCTTTCATCGAGTAATTTTTCAATGCATTAGCTAATTTATGTATGCCTTCTGCAATCTCGGTTTCCTGTGACTTCCCCAGGCCTAGTGCAATTATTCTGAGTTTTCCAAAGAAAAGTTTACTGTCTTTCCATTCGGCACGTAAATCAAGAAGCTTGGTGTTGCGTGTATTTTGAACAGAAATTAGAAATACCCTATTAAATTCTTCTACACATTTTTTAACATCTTCTACGATCCGCTGCTTCAAGACTAAACCTTTTTTATCAGTTTTAGTGAGAGAAACTGTAACAAAATATTTTAAATTGTATATTATACATGTTACATATATTACACATGTATATCATATTTTTTTTATTACAAAAATTGTCAAAAATAAAATTCTGCAAAATTGTTAATTTATTATGATAAAATTATGCGACGATAAAATTATGGTAAATCATGAAATTAAATTGAATCTGGCTTTGGAGGTTAGTTGCAATCAAGCTAACTTTTTAAGAAACATCTCATATAAAAATATGTAAAAATATGAGAAAATTCCAAGGAATTACTTTTTTTGTCTCTCTTCGATTTCGGCATCTTTGAAACTGGATTCTTTCACAGATTAAGGAAGAATTAATATTGAACAAATTATTTGAGCTTGACATCCATGTGCTGCCATGTGCTCTCATCAACTCATCACATGTGATATAAGTTCAGGCATTATAGAGAGGTCGCCACATGTAACGATTTGGAATAAATCGCGCAATGAATTTCTTTCGCAATTTTAGCTCTTTAGTAAAGAAAATCTTCCAAAGATATTTCCGTGCGAAATTTTATATTATTTTATATAATAATATACTAATGAAAATAATCTTTAAACTATTTTTATTTAAAAAATTATTCTTTATCTTTTCTCAGAGTACTGTTTTTATTATTTTTTAAAAAGATATTTATTAACAAATTTTGTTAACAATTGTTGAAGTTTATATAACCTTTGATCTAATTTTTAAATTAGAATTCCTGATTACGAGGCTAAAATGGTAGATTTGGAAGAAGCAAATACGGTCCAATTAAATCTCAATTTAATTATCTTTACATTATCTTATACAACAATTCGAGCTCCGCTAAGCTAAAGTTAATGCTAGATATAAGATTACAGGATTACAAGATTCCCATTATTCTAACTCAAGTGCTTTCTTTTGCAGAAACGCGTCCGTTCCCGAGCGAACGAGCGAACGAGTGAATTCAAACAGTCGCGCCACGCCGCGGCGGAAGCGGGCGCGTGAGCGCCCGGCAAGATGGCGGCTTCCGCTAGTCGCGCCAGTGCATTCAGCGAGAGCGTAGTGAACGGTAGCTGTTGAACACGTCGAGAGCCCGATTTCCCAGGCCGCTTACAGCACTCCAAAGGTAAGTCCGTCCCGTTCGGATACCGTTCGCCCGTCGGTGGTCGCGTCGCGCCGGCGATCGCGATCCGCCGCGGCCGCGGCGGATCGCACGACGTGCGCCGCAACGCGGCCCGTGTAGACCCCGTAGCCATGCCGCCCGATCGTCGTCGGAGCGGTCCGCCGCTCGGGATTTCACGCCGTCGGCAATCACGCCGCGCGTTTCTCGCCTCTGCGAACGGATCAGCATGGTCGAATTGAATCTCGGGAGTCGCGCCCGGCGAGATGGTCATCTCCAGCGAGACACGAGCGGCGGATTCGTCCGCTCGTTCCATCTCTCTCCATCTTTCTTGCCATCTCTCTCTCTCTCTCACTCTCGACTACGTCGCCGCGATCGACGGCCTGAAGGCAGCCGCTTGCCGCACCGATGACGCACGAGACGCCGTGCGAGGAAGAGAGAGAGAGAAAGAAAGGTGGAGAGAGACGGAGCGAGGTGTGCCAGTCGTCTCGTTCTCGCGGCCGCCATGTTGCTTTCGCGGCCGGCGACGAAATTCCTCAGCACGTTGCCGGGCCCGTCTCGGGAAAACACGGTGTCGCGCGGATGCGTCTCTGCGTGGCTCCGGATGATTATCAGTCGGACGATAAGCAGGTACGATCGCGAGATGACGATTCGCGGGGGCGGGGGTGGGAGGGAGAGACGGAGCTCGCTCGAGCCCGAGCATCGATCGCTTTTTTTTCCCCTGTCTCTATCCATCTCCCTCTCTCCGTTCGTCTTTCTCGTTCGTCTTTCCCTCATTCTTTTTCTCTCTCGAGATTCTTTTAACCCTTATTTACCGAACGGTCGTCCGGTAAGAGTTATTATTTGCGATGTCGCAATCGTCTTTCGACGCGGTTTAAAAATGTCCACGCGCGAGGTGGGCCGCGCGCTAATTGCGCGTCGCGACAGGAAAGGCGGTTCTTTTTTTTTTATCGACGAGACACTAGGATTGATAACGCGACGAATTGCAGTCGCGAGTACCTCGGGTAACGGCGGGCTCGAGAGAGTCGCGCTCGATTAAAAGAGATTAGAGGAGATTCGGCGGCGAGCCGCCTTTGAAAGGTTGCCCACCTTTGACTCCCGCGTGCGTCCCGCGAGAAATAAACGGATAGATAAATGTGTGAAGATAAGGTAAATTCGCGAGACAGGCGATTCACACGTGTCGCGGACGTATCTGTTCGCACGAAACTCGCTGTACTCGCCAGCGGAGCCAGAAGGCGCGTTGTTTATTCTACATTTAATTTTTAAAAACACCTGGATCTATTTTGAAAGTCACAGAAGCCCGAGGGAGATAAGATAAAGATGTCTCAATTTCTATTGCTGGATATAATTCCGATTATATGAAGAAAGATTGTTACGAGGAGAAAATACCGGTACTCGTCAGTTGAATCTATTCTTAACATCAAAGTATGAAAAACGAGAAATCTTTCTCTTTCTCTTCTCAGAAAATTATATCTTACAATAAATCTCAATTTGAAAAAATATCTCATTACATAAGAAGGAAACAATATTACGTAATTACATTGTTTTCATGTTTCTTGCATTGATAATTTGGCAATTGATACACTGAAAAAAAAGATTGGTTATAATAATGATAAAAGTTACCAATCCTTTAGTGAAATAGTTTCAAGTAAATATATAGGTCATTATGACAAAATTATAAAAATATTAGATATTAAAAATATTAAAATTATAAAAATATTATTAAATATTAAATTATAATAATATTATAAAAATAAACTATTCATATTTGTTATCAAATGTTTTGTTATTATTATCGTTATAGTAGTACTAACTAAATATTTCAAAAATTGCATCGCTAAATACATTTTATAAATTTATCTAGAATTTTTTTTTTCAGTGTACTTTGTCGCTGTCTACTGTTTTATTAATTTACGATCCAGTGGCGCAGTTGTTTTTTTTTTTTGCATTAAGATAACGAATCTAGTTAATGAAAAGCGAACGTGGAAAGATAGAGAGTGGTCCTTTATAGTGATATATTAGTCTCCGATTTGGCAAACGAATCCTCTGCTCCTCTCGTACGAGGTTACGCTAATTCGCGATTTAGGTGTGTAATGAACGATATTATCAGATTATCTGTCCGCAACGTTCTCGCCCACCTTGCCTCTAGGTCATCGAACAGCCGGCGAGGTCTACTCTTTTCGCCAAGGCCGATATTCTCTGCCTCGCCCTCCACCTCGTCGTCCCCGTGGATCTGCGTATTTGCGTAACGAGCGAAGGCCTCTTCTACGTTCTGGAGGCCGTCGCGACAGCTTTCACGATTACTCGCCATTCATTCCGTCCAAAGTATTGAACGATTGTAACTTATCCAAGCCTCAGCGTGCGAGAAAGATAGAAGAATGCTCGTATACAGGATGTCAAAAATTATTTAAGAGAATAATTTCTGTCAAAAGTCGTCATTTCGACAGAAATGATCAGGACGTTAGTAATTCTTTAGAAGCAATCGAAAATTAGAAGGATTTAATCTAGATCCACGAGAAATTATAAAAAGAAGGGGAAACTTCCACTGAAGTGACTTAATGTATTAAAATAATTGAAGAACTGCCTTCAAAATTTTGAGTTTTTCGGTAGCCCATACGTCTCATTATATTTATAAATAATATCGATGCATTGTGATCGATATTATTTTTTTAATATATTGGTCGAGAAAAATACACCATATCTATACAGAACCATGGTAAGAATAAGGAGGTAGTGCAGTCGGGTCAGAGAAATGAGCTACTTTATGAATTTAAGAATCGTAGGCTGTTATCAGTTCGCGGAAAATTACGGGTTAATTGGGATTGGTATATCGATTGCGGTGCAATCTGGCGCGACCAGCTAGGAGATACAGGTGAGACCTGTTTATCAGCGCATTCCCAGGAACGTGATATAGTCTCTATAATGGAGGAAATATTCGATATCTTCCAAGAATCCGTAGATAAATTCCAAAAACCGTGAACCGTAGAATTCATGATTAGTTTTTAGCGTGTGGCGCGTCGACTATTTTTGGCGTCGCGCCTCATTAAACATGTTGATGAGGATCTTGATTTTCAGATTATTTCAAGCAGTTATGAAATAATGCTGAAAATGTCATGTAATTAATTGAATAGTAATTCAACATTAATATAATTTAAATAATTCAGTTGCTCCATTCCATTTATACATTATTAATCGGCAACAACATCAATGTCCAGATTGTGTACACTGGTCGTGTAACTATATATGGTTGTTTATTATGCTTCAATACGACATACACACACGCGCGCGTACACACAATTTGCTTTCGTGTATCCTCGGAGCGCTTACAGCAGTTACCTTGCTCCTATACTACGCCGTAATCGAGTATTAATTTAATCAGAACAATTCTCGACGTTGCAGCATCGCGTAAAGGACTTCGTTTGCTTGTTTTAATTGATGAACGACTGAATTGGTTCGAGTAATGCGTCGAGCGAAGTCAGCATTTAGTACTTTCAGATTTAATCCGAATTATCGGGATTCGTGTGCATCGTATAATGATGTATCGCATAATTTGATCGTGTCCGGGCTATTTATTTGAATTTTATATAACACGTCCACGCCGACCAGTTCTCGATCCCGGATGGATCGCGAATGTTGCCGAAATCGCGGTGTCCGCCCGTATATATCTGTCGACGCATCATTAGTTTATTTGCACGCTCGTCGATATTGTGAATAACGTGAGCTGATTAAATGTGTCAGTAGCGTACGCTGTTTACAATTACATTTGTAAAGTGATTTAATTTTGTAGATTTGGAATTAACAATCTTTTTTTTTTTTTTGCCCTTAATTTCTATTCAAACATTGGGACACAGTTTTTAACGACGCTTTAATTGGGAAACTTGGTACTTACGCGCATTAAGTAATTCGCTGATATTCGACTTGTACATCATTAAGCTGCTAATGACGAAAAGTGGAAAACCGATGCCAGAACCAATTACGAGAATATTTTGTATAATGTTTCTAATTTTATCGAAAGCAGCAGCAAAAATCTCTGACGCGACTTTATCGATTTGCAGTCAGTGAGTAGGATCGCAAACATGCTATTTTCTTTAAGATATTCTCTCGCGTATCGTCAGTTAATTAATTATTAAACTATTCTATCGCACTGATTATAAGATTTCTTGTCTCGTCTATATTATAAAATTGCTCTATAAAACATTTTAATAGCCACATATTACATTTGACGTTATAATTGCGGATTCATTCTCATCAGAGGTTTTTTCCTCTTCTAATAATATTCTAATGACGCAGTCGTAATTACGGATATGAAGCAATGGCACGAAGTGTCTTGCGGGCAATTTCTACTATTGCGGAAATCATCGCGAATTCTATCGAGGAAATCATCGCGAATTCTATCGCCGTCGAGAAGAACCGGCTGGGCTTCTCTTTTAATTCCGTTCTCGGAAAACTGCTCGACTGACAGCGCGTTAATAGATTTGAAAATCGCGTTTCTACATTCTGTTGGTCGTAATGATTATTCCATCCGCCGGTGGAATTCGACTTGACGTGAGCTCATTTCCCGGCTGGAAAGCGAACGTCCGTTGTTGATCGGAATCGTTCCCGGCCGGCCCATTCAAGAAAGTCGCATTCATTCGGGCGTATCGTCGCATCGCGTATATTCGTTTAGCCTAAACGTAGGCGTCTGATTCACACGGTCCATGACAACGGTCTCACATCCCCGAGATCCACTTTGTAACCACGATTAAAATGAGCTTTTCAGTTTGATTCAAAACGGCATCACGAAAGTTTTTATACACCGAAGGATACTCAAGTTAACAAACGACATGTCAGTTGTCTGAAAATCATAAGACATTCGTTACTTGAGGTCGCAGTCGCACGCGCGAACATCGTATGTCGATTGGAAATCGATGAATTGCGCTCCAGCGGGGACCGGCGTGTACACCGATATTGCTGCCGCAGCTGGCAAAAAGAATTCGACGTTCACTCGTGGCGATCGCGATGCAATTAGCGTCTAGCAGCCACGTTTCATTTGCATGAACGCACGTCGCGTCAGTCTCCGCGGGAGTGGCGTTAATTATCGCGCGTCAATTAGTCCCGCGTTTCGTGCGAGCTCTGTCATTAACGTGTGCGTCTCTTCCTGCCGTCGAGACGGACTGTTTCGGGCACGACGTAGTACGCTCTCGAGTTCGCGCCGCTTTAGGCTACTGGAAACACGTTCGAATTAACGCGCAGATTGCGCAACGAGAGAACTGCTCGACCCGAGCACCTTGGGAAAATTTAACTACGTAGAATTGTCGCATGCAACGTCGGTTTTCTAAAAGTTTACGTTGCGCCGATACCGCTATCATGTCAGAAATTTTAGAATTCAGGACATAAAAATAACTGCACTCAACTTGTCGCAACATCTTCGTATACAGTATTAATTATTTATTATATATATTTTCTTAAATATAGGTACGCAATAAAAATAAAGAAAGGTTAAATTATTTATGTTAAATTAGTCATTAATATTTTAATGTTAAAAGTTAATTATTTTTTCGAAAAGTTAATTAAAATCCGTTTTTCGTGGAAACGTTATGGCACAAATGAACAAATTTAATTTGCAACGGAGTTTCGACAAAATGCATATATGTGATATTGCAACGGGAGGAGGAGGAGGAGGTAATTAAAAATTGGATCGCTGAGAGTCGTTTGATATATGTAAAAGCGTTGCGGGATGTGTTTGATATAAGATTTTTTGAAATCGCGTCAAATATACGCATCAAATATATCGTAACGTAAAAGATTTTCATGCACGCCTCTTTGACATCGTGCATGCAGATTTGCTTGATTAAGTCGCGAGATTATATCGCCACGTTTAGAACGGAGAGTGATAGCGCGGTGTGGTGTAACTAATTAATATTTCTTGATCTATTTCACCGGAAAAAAATCGCGTCGAGTGGTTACCCAGTTGCTAATTTACAAGGACGTGATAACAGAAATTGCGTAATAGCATGGGTAACGATTAAGGAGAGGCATCAATCGGCACGTAACCGGTTGCGTAATACGTCTACGGCAGAGGAGCATTCTATTAAATTGACATTTTCGTTGCGGGCCATCGAGCTATCGATTTTCCGCTGATACTACCAGATTAAATGGTCAGAGGGGAGTAGATCCCGAATAGGCCAATCGTAACTGCCTCTTTGGGAGCACTTTGTGCTTGCACGAAAAGGGATTTTGCTACTACAGTAATATGCGAGAGGGAAGTGAAGCGTATATAAATGTATTGCTAACAGAAATTGAAATGAAATGGAACGTAGGTTTCGAGAATACGAAAATTCGGAATTGGTTTAATCGAATTTTTTCATAGATTATGATCTGCATGTATGCGTGTGTATAATGACTATTATTGCTATTAAAATGCGTTAAATATAGACTTCGCAAAATATGGATTCAAATTAGAAAAATTGGGAAACTGGAAATTTAGAATCTGAGTTTGCGAAATTTAAGGTTCTGTGAAAATTAAGATCTTTCGGCAAAGTAATTACACGTAAACATAATGAATTTATTCATAACTTATATTTTTATATGTACACCAGGGGGTCAAGCTTTCATTCAATTTTCTCTCGATCACAGGCGATTCTTTTCTTCAACTAATACATACAAAAAGTGCGCAAACAGACGTTCTCGCGAGCCACCCCTAGATGGATGATTGCGCAATTCCCTCCGGTATCGTGCGTCTCTCTGGGGGGTCGCATTGCAAAAGTGGCCGCGAGAAGGGTCTCTCAGCTCCCTTTTAAGAAACGCTTTTAGCGCACCGGCGAGCGCTCGGCATTCTTCCTAAGTGAGTTTACTGAAGTAATTAGCTAGCGCTTCGTTGACACTTCCCTATCGACATTCATGCTGCATTTCCGGAAGAATGAGAAAGGAGAAGAATCTTTCTCCAAGTCTCATGAGATACACTTGTGATTTTCACTGATTAAATAATGTAACGCTGCTCCATGTTAACTAAAACGAAAAAAAAAATAGAAACAAATATCTTTCACGATAAAGTTTTATTTAATTTGCAAAACTTTTAATAATTGCACGATTTCTTGAGCAGGTACATTAGAAAATTTAGATTTTATTAGTTTAATCTTTATTAGATTGATGATATCTATATTTTCATGGAATCGAAAAATCGGAAATTTTGCCGTAATCAAATCAAAGTTATCCGTAATAATTTAAATATTAAAATGAATTTTGTATTAACGGTTTTTCTTTATAGTTGATTTTAATTCCCTCCAAGTTTTTTTTTCCTCTAAAGGATCAGTACTCGGCGTGTCAAGGTTGCATCGTAGGTCGCACGACTTATCGTGATCCATTATCTCCCGTTAATTAGTACTCCCGGGAGAACAGATTAAGGTCGTGTACTTAAGGGATGACAAACCGGTCGCAGTGTAAATTAGAGGGCGCAATATAATTTGACTGCACGGCTGTGCATCATGATTTACGTTTCGCTTCGAATAATCTGAAGCTCGATGTATCCAACTACGCGATAAATTTATTATACGCTAATCAATTTCTCTGACGTTAAATTCTTAGAAATGCGAAACTTTAGTTTTTATTTTTTTTTTATCGTAACAACCTGCTCATAAATTTATATCTTTAGAGTCAAATGTCTTATTTACTAGAAGATTTATTTTAAGTTTTTAGTATTTTGGTTATGGTATTTCTTTTTATTATTGATGTGTGTGTGTGTATTAAGATGGCAACGATTCTTTTTAACATGACATTCTCTTGTTTTCTATATCATTTTGAAATAAAATTTAGCGTCATGTGTCTGTGCAATCCCACATGGGAACGGGCGTTATTCGCGCGAGAATGACGTGTCCGTGACGGCTGAGCGGCCGCGTGCGTGACTCACGCCGAGAAAATACACGGAAACCGCGTACGGAAATAAAATCGCCGAAGAGCAAATTGTCGCGAGAGAGTGCCGCGCCGGTATCCGCCATAATCCATAATTAGCTCCGGACGAGCATCACGATTGTGACAGAGTACGCGAGCGTCCTCGCCTCCTCGCGTCAGAAATAATCAACGCGTCGCAAATCTCGCAGTTTTCCCCAAGACGAATCCGAGAATCGCGCACGTCGCCAAGTGTGGCGAATTTTATCGTCCACGAATAATCGAACGTACGAATTCGCGACGGCACTTTTGCTCGCGGGAATAAAAGGATGACTAAATTTCTTTCTCTCCCGGTTTCGAGAGTGAAACACCGCGTGCCGGTGCGAGATGCGCGCGAAGACGCGAGTGTAAGTGCACGGGGCTTGACATCAGCCTCTATTCCAAGCTGGGTGACGCACTACTATATCTTTCGACGGGTCCGACGTGCGTCGTGTCCACGTCCGTCGGCCGGCGGCGTGTACACCGGTGTGCGTGCACGTGCGTAATGTTAAAGGCACTCGCGTGCGGTCTCTTTTTCCGGTCTCGCTCCCTCGACGAGGGACGCGCCGCTAAAGTTCCCGGCTATCACTCGCAGTCGCTCGTCATCGTACTCATCTCACGTACCACGCGATATTCCGCGGGATATCGCGCTTTCATCTCCACGATCCAATTTTCTCCGAACGTCGGAAGGTATCTTTGAGATATCCGGCGCGACTTTGAGATCGATTATCAGAGCAAATTGATTATCAAGGCTTTGCGTTTTTATATAAGCATCATCCATCGCGACGTTACGTTTCAAAAAATTATTTTATCTTCAAATCCCATCGTGTCTGGGATGAATATTCTTTTTTTTCTTACAATACGTCGCAGATTAAGAAATCTTTTCAGTGATCCTTTGTGCATCTTTTATGTTAATGAATAAACAATGAGAGTTTATCGAAGCACAAAAGAACAGTATTTCGGACAAACGTGGTAATTTTTTCCGCTCTGACGCTCGGATCCGCGCGAGTCTATCTGAATGGACTCGGAAGTGTGTAAAGGCGAGACGAATTGAATGAATGGTAGTGGCCTTTACGCGAGAGCCACGTTAGGTAACTGCTACCATATACATACAAGTTGCCAATAGAAAAACCGTTCTTATCACGTGGCATCTGGAAAAGCGTAGCATCTTCGTTGTTACAAACAATTGCGAATGCAAGATCCGCGAGATGTTTAGGGGAAAATTGAATCAAGTATTATAATTTATAATAAATTATAAATTTCGCATATGTGAACTTAGGAGCGATAATAGCACAGAAATTTAAGATGCAGTAATAGATATAATTGTGCGTTCTCGTAATGATAGTAAATATTAGAAACGTTTAAGATGAAACTCTTTTATTAACGAATTTTGTCCGGCAGAGACAACAATTATTTTTTTTCGACATGTCATATGTCTAATGGACATTATCTTTCTGAGAGGTTGATGAAATCTGGCATTCACGTATCCATAACCATCTCGGTTGCGTTTCACACGGTGACGTGTGATAATGCGCAAGATAACGACGGTCCGGCGTTTATCGCAGCTCGCGTACGGATATTCAGCATATTGTGCGATGGGCGACTATTGTATTTACAGAGAGAGAGTGTATTGGCGTGCTCTCCTCTTGTATTCGAGAAACATGTATGTGTGATACCATCGAAACGTCGGGAACGTTTTAGGATTCAAGTGACTTCGCAGAATATTGCCGTTGCATTCGTTGATTCTCAAGCCCGCATTCCCTCGAATGGAAATAGAATTAGTCTTTTCTTTCTCTCTAGCTGTAGTATTAATTCAAGCGAGTTTTAGGTTTTGGAGAGAATTATTGTGAGTATAGTATTATGCACAATGTAACGATTTTGTTGAAGAAACTAAGTCATTTAATGATAACCTTAGATATTTTCCTGTCATATATTAATAATTTAATAGAATTAAATTGTGAATATAACAACTTCAAAGATGTGAAATTTCAAATTCACGAGTGTGTTGAAAACGCAGTGCTTTTATTATCATTGTTGCTTCAGAGTTTCTGGATTGTCGGACGAGTCAATTAAGAAGATTATGAGACTTGACGATAGAAAAATTTAGAAAATATATCTTTCCGTATAATTTTACAGTATTATATTTACAATATCGCGTCACGTTAATCCTCGTTAAATAGAAATGCTGTTGACAAGGCCGAGGTAAAATTCTCCACGCTTCTCCGAGCTGTTGTCTACTCGTCCGACGTGGCTTGACGAGAAAACAGCGGAGAGAAGGAAAAAAAGAGGGGCTAAAAAGCGCACGGGTACTAATTGCAGTTTTTATCGACCGGCGGAAGGGAGGAAGGCGAACCTTTATCTTTTTTTCTTTCGACCTTCATTTGCACGGCGAAGGCCCTTAGGCTGAAGTGGCTGCGTATACACGTACACAATGCCGCGCGTGTACGTGTACAGTGCCACCTGTGGCTTGTCGTCCACTCGTACGACGATTTCGAGTAGATTTCACACTGCCAATCTGGACCAGTTTCGTCCCGGAACTATCGGAGAAAGTTCCGAATAGCTTCTCAGAGAGTGCCGAAGTACATCTCGTTGTTCGCACTTTCGTACGAAGGAATTCGTAAATTATATACTATTAGGAACATCCGTGGAAGAGCTGATGTTACGTATGTCCGCATCCTCGCGTGACGGATCTCGTTTCGCGCGAATGTCGTTTCCAGATCGGACAGCGCGAATGGAAAAGCTGTTATCTTTATCTCGATTCGAGAGGGAATCGGATTATCGTTCCGTTAATGTGACGACACGTCGATGTGTGGTTAACATTTCTTGTTATATCTCTAGAGCTTCATGCTTGTCGGTTTATGTCAAACTAATTATAGTTTAATATGTTATATCTTAAATAAGAATTTCATATAAAGAAGTTTGTTAATTGCTATAATTTCAAAGTAATCTTTTTATTGAAAAGTTTCACAGAGCATACAAGAAAATTAAAAGGTTGTTGTTTACAAGAACTGCTTGATAAGTATTTCGAATCTAGATGCTGTTGAAATAAAGTTAGTCTGAGATTAGCCGAAGGATAATAAAATTTTATCGTTTCCGTTTGCGTTTCCAAAGCGTAACGCATTAAACGATGTCTATTATTCTCTCTCGATCGATCACGCTTCGAAGTCTAGTCATCGCGAGCTTCTTGCGAAGGAAAAATTATTTAGCTCTGATCAGGAAATATTAAAAATGTAAAATTTGCCTGTTATCAAACATCGTATAGCTTCAGAAAAGAACGAGCTACTTGAAGAGGTCAACGAGCTTCCGCGATAAATTCTCGTTTTTCCATTCTCTACGGAGATCGCGATAACCGACTCGGTGTGTTCGCCGTACGATGCAATTTAATGCATATGTAATATATTATGTAATATATATTATCGATTTATGTTGCTGCACCGTCGCGCTGCTCAAGCCAGCGATTGGCTCGACCGATCTGACGACGATGTCGTGTTTTCCGCGTCGAGGGGGCGAAATTTCTCTCTTACGACGTCGTTTCGCGGGCGGAAAGTTCGCATTTCTGGCCGGTTTTTTGGTATTTTCGACGAGCGATATATCGATCGACGTCGCTTTTCAGTCTGCGACCAACCGTTTTCGCCGCACCGGCTGGACGGTTGTTTTTACCCTCCCGACTTTTTATTCGCCGTCGTATATTCCCGAGATTGAAATTCGTTGAAATCGCTTTTGAAGATTAAAACAGTTTGCAACGGTTTTGAAACACCAGTCGTCGTTGAGGTTTTCACCGCACGCGACTTACGTTCTATTTCTCCCGTCTTTTTCTTTAAGTTCTAAATCCTGTTTTTTTATTTTAAATTCCCTTTTCCCTAGCTTTGGCCTGTCTTTAAATTTTCTCTCAAATTCTGTCGTTAGTGCGTTATCTTATTTGCTCGTTCATATTTTCTGCTCTAATTTCCTTTTAGTTCTAAAATGACGACGTAAAAATCATTCTTTTACGTCAATGTAATTTGTAGGACGTTGAGTGACGAGTCAGTCGGTCGTCTCGTTCGCTCTTTATCGCATTGTGTCGGTTGCGATAAACGGTCTGTTATTTTTTTCCGAGTATAAGTGCTTACACATCTATCGGCCTTAATGTCGCCGATGGATATGGAAAATTGGAGTTATGATTGAATTTTTATGGCGTCTAAAAAATGTTTTTTCGCAATAAAGAAACAGTTTTTTTAAAATACGTACTGTAAAAATGTAACGACAATTTCAACCATTTTTAGCTTGCTGTATTACAGAAAGATGTGGGTTTTATTTGAAAAATTCCGCGTCAATACTTAGTAAATTTAGATACAATTTTTAATTAAACCGCCGGTCCAATAATTTCAAATGTGAATTGTCGCGCGATTAAGTTTTAATCTGGACAGTTCGTATTATTATGGGAGAGTATATCCTGAACATGACATTTCGAAAAAAGGTAAGAACACGTAGGTCGAAGTCGGAGAAGAATAGAACGAAGGAGAGGTGACGCTGTTTATTCCGAGCAACGTGACACAAATCGAACGACGCTACGCTAAAAGCAACTCATTGTACACGACCACGAATGAAAGAATAAAATCTCATGATTTATCCGGGGTGGCATGTATTAAGCACACGAGTATTTATATGAACATCGCGCGTTCACGTCGCGCTTGTTGAGAAGTATCGAGGATAGAGAACTGAATTAAATTCCTGAATCGCGACGTGATCTCGTTTTCGGAAGCGAGACGAGACTTGAAACATGGTCCGAATTTATTCGGTACGACGTGGCTTCCGAATCGCGAGCGTTATCGCGCCGCGCGTCACTCGGAAACTCTCTCTCTCTCTCTCTCGCGCGCGGGATAATTCCGCAAACGAATGGAGATTCCCCGATCGAGTGGGCAAGGTCAGTGTCGTACGTTAAAGCCCGTCGTTCGTTCGCACGGTTTCGCACCGCGGCTTTACGAGAAAAGTGCATTCACGCTGCTCCGCGGCGCGAATCGGCCGCCCGTCAGCCCGCCGGTTCGCGACCGCTTGCCAATTAAAAACGAACCCGCGGCTTATCCGCGGTCGACGGGTCGTCGATAAAAAAAAAAAGAGGAAAGGAGCAACCATCCACCTGTTTACTATTACTTACTACTCGTGTATCGATCTCGCGTTTCCGAGGGGCGCGTTCAATCGAGACACGTGCGGCGTCGGCGAGGAAGATTCACGGCGGTAATTCACGCGAGAATTAGCAATTGCATCGCGAATCTACGGTGGGCGGCTGCGAAAATTTACGATTCTACGTAATATCGTACATCAATTTATCTGCGGTACAGCAGGTAATGCATTATAAAGGCTCGAAGAATGCGTATTTGCCGCCTCGATGCGAATCCGAAAATACAGGAGTTCGCAGACTTTGAATTTAAAAATTCGCCGAAAAATCAATGGATTTAAAGATCATCCTTCTGAAGCCAAGTATTACCTGAATCCGCGCATCTCGAGATTCTAGATGTCGGAGTACAAAGTTCGCGGATTCTAAAGGGTCCGCTTAAGACTTGTTGTCGAACGTAAATGTCTGGTTTTGACGGACGAAACAAAAATATTCCGCGTTCGACGATGGCCCGGCGGATATGAGTTCATACGCGGGCCGATGCGTCACACGCAAACCACGAGCCAATATTGATCTATTTGTTACTAACCTAGTGTGTGTAACGCTGGTCTCCGAGTAGAGCGTTAAAGGCTCCCCCACACCGATCGGCGCCGAGGATTTTCATTAAATCGCCAGGCGCGACACGGGCGCATTTGTTAAATTACCGTTTCACGCAGATGTAAAGATGCGTGTTTCGCTGTTCTCATAGGGGGGTCAATGTGTGCGGCGTGCTTTCAGAAAGAATCATTTTATATTAATCTTGGCGCGACGTCGACGCGTTTTTTTCCATGATTGGAAATATCGGTAAATGTGGATGATGGATATTTCGTAGCGCGTGAAATTGCACGATTCTTCCAATATTAAATTTACATTTAACTCTGCAGCGCTGACAATCTCGGGGGGAATATTATAACGTTACAATAGAAAGATTACGAATGATGGATGGAGATGGAAATCTCGCGCGAATGCTACGTCAGGTTTGATTTATGCTTAAGCGTGTTGTTTCTTTTTACAGGTAAGTCCACCAACCTTCCGTCCGCGTCGTCGCGAAGGAGACAGTGTATCGTCGCAGAAATTGGTTCGTAAAACCGCCCTTTATCGATTTTCGTTAGCCGACATGCCGCATACCATCGCAACTTTCTTTCGCATGTTTCCTCCATACGGACATGCTAAACACTTGCGCACGCTTTTCACACAGCACAGTAGAGCTTTTCCAGGTAGGTAAGCCGTGTTTTTTCCCCACATGGGTATATTCATCCGTGGAGATTTACCGTCCGATATTGATACGTCTGCATAGCTCTTTCGCGGAAACGGGTAACGATATAAACGAGTTCTTCAACTCGCACACGACGTTTCAGTGAGCGTTTCCGGTATCCGGAATACACTGCGAAATTACATCGCACTAAAGGAATATCGAAACTTACGTAATCCGGGATTTCGCGAGATCTAAGTTTCAAACAAGCGCTCGAGTTCCGGAGGGTCTGCGAATCCAAGGATCAGTTTAATGTCACGAATTTGTGAAGGGAGTCGCGCGCTTATAAAGAATTAGGGAATCAAGAGTGTCAATCGGAAAACTTTGACGTGCGTTTAAATTTGAATGAGGTCTTTTTAATCGCGTTAGCCTCGATACACCCGGTACGTGGCACGTCGTTATGGATCGAGTGACGGGGATTTTCATTTCGAGCCGTATGCTCGCGCGTGTATTTTCACGTCGTATCGACAGATATTGGATCGAGATACGTTCAGTAGGATGACAATCGCTCGGATAGAAATAGTCATTAATTGCAGCCGCGCGAAATTGCGCGCGTGGGCAGGAATGCGTTTCGCAGCCGTACTGTTTTTACGCGCCACTTTTTATTTTTTTTTTTTTTACGAAAATTGTTGTGTTTTGTGTATCTTTGATAGATTTCTATTTCGCTTATCGCCAGGCGTGCTTTTATTTGACCTTTGCCGATAAATTTTTATTTGCTTACACATCAAAGTCGCGCGTGTGCAGAAAGTTCATTGCATCTGCTTCTTTACGTCGTACGAGTTTGCAAAAATGGATCCGTTGTTGCGGAGAATTTTTTCAAAGTACGTATATAATAATGGGTTTCTCGAGAAAGACCGGGAAGAGACATAAAAATCAGAAGGATTCAAGTAAGCTCATGGTTACGAAACTAACTAATATTGTGTTCAAATCGGTAAATAAATAAATCAACAATTACTTATCGTGTACATACTGTAATTCCGGATAAGATAAGATTGCAGAATCAATTTAGAGTCTCATGTACAGATATTACGTTGAAAAGTTCCTTCGTTTTACGACGCAAGTCCGCCTCGTGACCGTCAACTTTCCGATCTCTCTCTTAATAAGTATTAATGATAACGCAGGGAGAAGCGGGAGGGTCGATCGAGGGTAAGCGGGCGGGCGAACGACTCGCGAAGGGTGTCGTAAAATCGGCAAAAATTTCGGCGGCGTTCACAACGGCGAGAGAGAGATCGGCGGAAAATGGTGGACAAGGGCGGGTCGGCTGCAGGGGTTGCGCGCGCCTCCACAGATCAATATTTCATTTCAGCCTCGGCAACCTCCGACCGCCACCCATCCCCCGGCGCACCTCGCCATCCCCCTTTTCTACTCTTCGTCTTCTGCCGCTTTCCTCGCGACCTCGCGTAGCTGCGTCTCGCTCCAGTCATCCTTCACCCCCGTGTATTTTCCCTTGTTTCCCAGCTCTCCTCTCTCGCTCCCGTGCCGTGCATGCTCTTGTCTCGCTCTCTCCCTCCATCATTCCTCATTAGCCTTCTTGCTTCAATAACTTCGTACGTACCGGGCTGATGCGAAACATTCCGTCATTATTCAAAACCAATTGCCAATCGTTACGACGGGATAAATCTTTTAAAATAACACCACTTGATCTGTTCGTAGAGAAAATGTAACACTCTAAATCAGCCTTGTTATTTGAGTTTAAATTACTTTTCACGCCCAGTTTAGAGAAACGTTAGGGATTAGAAAATTTACTCTCTGAGTGACTCAAACCGTGAAATGGAATTTCTTTTACGAAATAAGCACGATTAGACTGTTGATTGTTGTCCTTAATATCTACGATAAAACTGATATACAAAAATTTATAGGATTATATAGGAAAAAAAAAAGAATAAACGAAATACAGTTTGTTTGTTTTTTTTTCTTTTATTGACCAAAGTATATCTTATCTGAAAACAATCGGGAAAAGGAGATAAAAGAGCCCTTGGGAGCAAGATAAGAGAGCCTCCTTCAGAATTGAGCGTCGACGTCGGTTGATCAGGTCCGGTCCTTAGCTTCTCCGCTACCGAGACAGACGACGGCCGGCTTTAACCCAATTGTAATCTTACGATCGATGTTACGAGAGCGCCACGGTACTGCGCCTCGCTTTCGCTCCGCATTGTTTCAGTTATTCATTCGATGCGGTGGCCGCGCACGGGTCTGGCGTGTGCGCGCGGCCGGGAAGGCGAGGGAGGAGACGGACAAAAGTGCTCTCTCGTTCGCACTTCTCGCACGCTCGCAACTTCCAACGGCCGCGCGCCCCATACAGTCGCTCTGCGGTTTTTCAGCAAACGTTGTCCCACCGTTGTTTCCGTACCCTCGATAATAGCCCTTGACATATCGCAGTCGAGCACGGCACGAGTTTCCGCCGTATCATGCGTTCTCGTGTAGGTAATTAAAAATTACACTTGATGCGTCCGCGTCCGTTTTGCCATTAGCAGTTCCCGGGGGACATGTTTTTACAGTTACACATGCCAATTGCAGCTGTAGTTTGTACTTGAAAGTTAGTACGTGCATTTGCTGTGTAATTTATATTTTATGGTGTTAATTTCATTTTTCATTATTAATAGATAATAAAAGAGACTGTAATAAAAGAGACCGTTATGTATTGTTATAACATTGTTATAATGGGAAAAGAGATTATATATTGATATTAATAAAGAGATTATGTATTAATATCAATCGGAGCATATTAAAAGAATTCAATTCGAAACACGAACGCTTTTGTCCGAGTAAGTAGAATGTACGAGCTTGTAAATATGAGTTTGAAATGTTTTTTAACGGAACACGTATATTTGCAAATACATTTGTACATATATATCGTTGCTGAAATTATGCGAAACTACGTTCCAACGCTATAAAGTTTTAATTAATGATTTGTGTAATATTTTGGAACGCAAATAAATTGTAAAGTATTAGGAAGAGGTCGATACAAATTTATGGGTGGACGCAATATATATTCGTGTTTGAATAAACAAAACCGTTGTTTAATTCGATACGGGTCTTGCACAAGAAATTGATGCATGACCTTTCGGGGAAGTGCAAATCTCGCGGCGCGTAAATATACGCCTGCCAACACATCGAACGTGTTTTCAGCAAATGCACAAGCAAAAATCACAAAGCTGAATTTCTCTGAGGGAAGCGGCATTTTCTAAAATATAATTACCTGTACGTAAACGAAATTACAAGACATACAACGTTCATAGCGCAGATACCAACGTAAACTACGTAAAATTATAAATAATAACGCGAGATACGTATATCATAATAATCAGAAAAATGAACTATTAATTATAAAGTGAAAATATCGCGGTAGAGGCGGCGCTCTGGAATTAGATGTAAGAAAGTGAAAGCAAAGATATCTATTTAATAAACGAAAATTACGAAAACGACGTACGTTCTACGCAAGGGGAAAGAGAGTACACACGGGAAATTGCGAAAGGTCGAGATGTGAAATATATTAAGAGATTCGTCAGCTAATTACGGCTGAAGGGCATAACCGTGTACACGTGTAATTTTCGGAAGTACGTCAAAGTGCGATTATGAATTTCCAGATAAACATTTACACACACGTACGGCCCACTCGTTTCGGTCGATGTAATTCGCCTTGCGGATGGAATTACGTTGGAGTTTGTCGGTTCGTGTGCGAAATTTTACAAGATCGAATTTGTCGCTGATGCATACTGATGTCGGGTATCGGGTGAGGAATAACACGGCGTGTACGCCCGCGATTCATTTACGCGGCCGTCCCATTTTATCCGCCGCCAGACCGAGTCAAACGAGATACACGTCCCATTGAAATTTTCACGAGAGGACCGTAATGTCACGTCGCGCCAGGTCGTGGTATCGTCGGTGTCGGGGACCGTTGTTCGCGCGATCGAAATTGCCGATGTCACGCTCGTTCGGGACGCAGATTCGCGCGTTCAATCGTCCACGTGGACGCGGACGGGCCTTCTTGATGGATCCGCAGCTCTGTCTACAAATCGTTAATGTTTGTCATTTATTTCTATCAAAATGTGTAGATTAACTTCACCCAAAAAAAGCATTTTTCATTTAAAATGATTTTTCCCAACATACTCCTCTTTTAACAAAGTTGAAAAGTATTTTATTTTTACTATTTTTCTTTTGATTTCAGAGGAATCCTTTTGAGGTCTACATAAGAGTAAAATCCTCTAAGAGAATTCCACGTATATCAAAATTATTCTTTTTTTTTTTGTGTTTAATCTTGATTTAACTTCTTACTCTTCTAATTTTTAGAATTAGAGAAGAAAAAAATAAGTGAAACCGTGATTAAAATTACTTTATATTGGTAGAAATGGACATAAGACTAAGATGTATTATAAATGACTGAATTCTTTCTGGCTGATATATATACTGATGATATTGTTTCCGCAAAGAAACCAGGTGCGAAATTGGATGACTATTCGTCGTTGAAACGCGGAATGAATGGGAGCGTTGGGCTTTCCGGTATATTTGTGTATTCTTAAAGCTTTCTCTCAGACTCGCGAATCCTTGGATTCATAGATATCTCTGGCCACGCGTTTCTCGCGTGTCGCGAATCGCAATGTCTACAAGCTAAATATTGTCATTCATAAATTCCTCGATTTTCGATTCTCGTGTTAAATACGAGACGCTGTACGTTAATATCTATTTAAATCTATTCTGCGTCTACTTTACAAGAGTAAATATTAGAACGCGCTATAATTCTTAAAATCTTTTTCTTTTACGAACTTTGAGACGCCAGTCGTTGACGGCAGCGAGAAATTCCGTTTCATGGGATCCTTTTGATTTACCGCGAAAGAGGGACACGGTTCAATGATCGCGAGAAGAACGAAAGGGCTTTTATGGTAATTTGGAGATCTTCTGGAGATACACCCACCGAACTTATTTTAAACCTCATGTTCTTTCGTTTTTTTTAATAGAAAATTACCCTTGTTTATTTTTCGAAAATCCTGTACAACTTATATAATCATATGGTATTTCCACAAATGGATCTACGATTATAAATCTTAATTTAGATCGCAAATTAATGTAAGTTTTTCTTTTAATTGTAAGCGTTGACGTAACTTAATAAAATACGAGAAAAATATACATCGAAAAAGGAACAGGAAAAGTACCGACACAATTTATTTGCAAGGTAGTAAAGTGGCAATTTCCTAAAGAAATTGCAGCACATCTCTGTAACGATTAGCTGCAGCTTTCCGCGGAAACCATAGGGAAAAAAAAAAGACATACCGAAAGGAAGAAAAAGGTCACTTTTTTCAGGTTAATTTTCGTTTCAGACAAGGTAGAGTAGGGCAGGAAGGTAGAGACAGAGAAACGCCGGAACACACGTGATGGACGTTTAGCGGGTCAGAAAAAGAGGGAAAAAAAAACAAGGCGTAAGATAAAAGAGTAGTCAGTCGACGAGGGAAGTAGGATAGAAACAGAAGTGGAATCGGATAGGCAATTTCGAGGCGATTAAAGCGAGCGAGACAGGAAGCGAGTAGTCGGGCGATCGAAAGAGCGAATGAGCGAGGGTCGAAAAGTACTGAGGGGTGAAAAAGAAGGGAAGACGGAAGGAAGGAAGGAAGGAAAAAGACGGCGCGCGAGGAACCGTCGCGTCGCCGTGGTCGTCGTCGTCGTCGTCGCCACGCTACGCTACGCGGTGGCGGCGACGCGGCACGTCAGATCGGGATCCCGGGACACGGCCGTGCGCCGCTCCGCTGCCCCACCCAGCCTCGTCGTCGGGGCGGCCATGCCGGGGCCGCCGCGAGCCGATCAATACTTCGGTTCGGGCACGAGGCGCGGCGGAGGCGGCCGAGCATGGCCGAGCGTGACCGAGCCCCGGCACGAGGCGAGCCGAGTTCCCCACCATGGGCGGCGTTGCCGGCTCAGTCGTTGTGCGGGAGTGGTCGCTGAGGGATGTGTGGTATCGTAACCGCGAGTGTGACCGAGGAATAAAGAGCCGGCAAGTTTTAGTTTCCCGTTCCCGTTCGCGTTCAGTCCACACGCTCTCTCGTACGTCCATCTCGCGCGCGCGTGTTTCCCCCCGGCTGCCGAGGGTGAGGAAGGAAGGAAGGAAGAAAAAAAAAGAAAGAGGAAAAGGGAGAAAATCCCGAGTACCGGGTTCGTGTGGTCGTTACCGCGGCACGCAACCGTTCCCTCGCCGCCTGTCCCTCCTCCGCGCGCTCGTCTAAGCTCGCGGGCCGGTGCACGGATCTACGCACAGATCGTGTATTTACTTGGTTATTTATTGTACAAAGGACTATAAGCCATAGGTAGGTAGGGGTGCCAAGAGCGCTCCGCGCCGCACTTTTGCGTCGCACTTTGTGGATCCTTTTTCTTTTTCGTCCGTCTCCGTCCAACATGCTCCCTCTCGCTCGTTCGCTTCCGCACTCGCGCTCCCTCTCGAGCCGCATGCTATGGAGCGCGCAGGTCGGTCGGGGCCGTGCTGCTTCTTCCACGCACTCATCACTTCCTGCGTAACCGAATCGCCGCCGGCGATTGCCGTCGACGCTTCTAGATAGTAACGCTCGTCGCTTATCGGCTCGTCGCTCTCGTGGGAAACTGCTCGGAGCGAGCGAGCGAGAACCGAAGCGAGTCGGCTATCGATCTCCTGCCGCGTCGTAACTGCGTCGTAGAACAACGGGTTCTCTCGTACGCGTATCTCCGCATTGACGCGTAATAACGGAAGCTCGCTCCGTTCGCCGAGGTGCGTGGATCGATCTCGGCTCTCTTGCTCGCTCGCACGCTCAGTCAATCGGACGATTTCCCTCCCGCGATCCATACTCGATCGGCTACGCGATAATCGTCGGCGTCGAGGCGTCGCCGTCGGAGAATGCGGCCGGGAATTTCGCTGTCGCCCCCGTGAAAGTAACGCCGTGGCGCTACTACGGCTGGCTCCCTCTCGAAAAGGCGGTCGTGGAGGCGAGCGAGCGAGCGGCCGGCCGGCCATAACCTCAACCCGGACGGTGCGACGGACGCGGTTGATAATGCTCGCCGCTTCTCCCCGCGGCCCGGCCACGTCTCCGCGACCTTCGTCGCGCGACGGCGTTCCGCCGCCTCCCACGAGAGCTACTTTGCATGGCTAAATATGTCTTTCCGTGGCGGATGACCGACGCAAGTCTCTCCACGAACTCTCTCTGCGAGGTGTCCCATTATCGCCGCGTGACGTTAACAAGGACTTCTCGGTGGAGCAATTTTCAGAGATCTTTATCACACGTGGAGTTTTTTTTTCCTCATTTAATTATTTTAGGAAATTTTAAATGATTTTCTGTTCAGTTCAACTCTTTAATGCCCATTTTTATCACGGCAAATTTACTTTAATCTCTGTTTAACTTACTTTTCATCTTTTTCTAATTCTTAGGATTAAAAGAAGATAGAAAGTAAGTTAAATCGAGATTAAAGTTAATCTTCATTGGTAGAAAAGATACAAGTTATCGCGCCATTTTTCAGAACGAGTCGACACGTGGGATCTTGAGAGGTTGCTACCATATATAAAATTTAATTTATAGCTCTTACGTCGAGAAGTCGGTTGTATTTCATTACGAAAAAATACGTTTTACTACACATCATTGTCAATTAATCGATCAATCAGCGATTTTTTCTATTCTTATTGAGCATAAGGCGCAGATCTTAAATGTCGATCGATGGCCTTGAGATCTCGTTAAATGTGAAGTCCGTGTTCTTATTTCCTAGATGTATTTATAGCAACGGTTCAATGATATTTTATGCTTCTATTTCACATTGACTATATTTACGGCGACAAGTAGTGACGGTCGATATCGACGAGAAATTGCGGGATAATTTTTAGAACGAGGATAAAGTTCGAATTTTAATGTCGAGATTCGCGGAGTTCCGTCCTTGTATCCGATTAAATATTGACGGTGACACGACGATATCGATTATAGCTGATATTTCTGGACGGGGAGAAGTTAAATTTGTAGGTGAGAAAAAAAAAGATTTTTTTCGTTAACGTCCAATTTTCCAAATCTCCCGTCGCAGAACACGGTTTTGTCACGGTTATCGCATACGCGATAGGAATAAAAATGTGATAAGCGTTCCGTCGTAACATCTCGGCCGTGCGGATATAGATATTAATTTTATCAGTTAGCGCGTTTATCTGCGCCTGCATCACGTCATGTTTTACTTCGCTGATAGCGCCGTCTCCTCGCTGTGTCTCTGCGTATTTGCGTAAAGCAGGATTTTGCGCAAAAAAATCCGCGATGTCGTCCGGTCTCGCCGTGCTAAAAGAGTCGCGGGCACGCGGATGATCCGTGGCGATCGATCGATCCTTGCTTGTAACGCATTAACGCGACAATGATACGTTTCGAGGGAAATTTTCCATAGTTTAATCACAGCCTTTTACATTTAATCCGATTATATTATCTTTTATTAATAACGCGACTACACATGCGTGCACGGCATGAACCGTTCTCTCGGATAATAATATTTTTCCAGTTATTTTAATCAGGGCTCTCGATTAAGCGCTGCTGTCGGTTAATCTTTCTTGAAACAGGATGTCCTAGAATTCGATATAGAATTTAATATGTTGTAATTCAATCGACGAAACGAATTGACAATTACAATCAACGTTACGTGAATTCCTTATATATTTCTAGATATCTTTAACAGACGGTGAGTGATAAGAGTCTAAGGAAATTATCTAAAAAATGCAGATTTTTATCACGAAACATTTCTTCGAGGTTTTTAATATTCGAGGAGTATCGCGCTGTCTCTCTCTCTCTCTCTCTCTCTCTTCATTAACATTACTCGCATACCATTATGTTTCTATTAATAATTTCATTGGCACGTGAGAAACGTCGGTTTACGACGCAGTCATCCGATATTAATGAATCACGGAGCGATCGCGTGCGTATAGCAGTGACGGTCTTACTCGGAATCGCGCAGCCTCGTTTGCCAGGTTTGCAGACATTCATAAAAGCTTGCAAAAGCGTCGATTACCCACGCGTGACGCCAGCCACATTCTTCCCGCGCCGAGGTGGAATGGAAAAAGTGCATTTACTTTCAGGATCGTGTGTCGACGCTTCGCCATAGGGATGACGGAATAGGGAAACTCCCTGCAGCGTGCTGCGACAGTAATTTCTAAGAACTTGCCGCTCCAAGGCATCTGTCAAAATTTCTCATTCTTCGGAACTAACAATGAAGTTGTGCCCGAACAATAGAAATATCTGGTCAAGTGCTACTTAGAGTATTTTTCTAATTTTTTTTATTTGTAAGGGAAGCGTTATCGTAGAGAAAGAAACTTTGAATTAAATCTGCTGACAAAGATCCGACTCGAAATTGCAAAGTTTGATATAAGACGAAGACGAGTCTTGATTTGTAGAATTTATTTTAGCAAACTTCTTTCGAAAAACCTGCTGCTCCTATCGCACTTTGAAATGCGCTGTTACCTTCGGTAAGGATCAGATTTGCATGTCGCATTCGAAGCGATCGAGAGAGATAACTTGGTGGGAATTGGAACGAGTTTGAGCGCGCGCGTTCCGCTCGCGCAGACCCGCTCCGCGCCGCGAGAGTTCTTCGTGCCAGAAATATTTCGGCGGCGACGCGGGACGTCTCGACGTCTTCGTCGTCGTCGCTGCCGTTAAAGCCAGGTGATCGCGCGCGATTAAATATAGGGCGCCGAATACACCTACTCGCTCGCCCAATATTTCTGTCCGGATTTTTTCTGTGCGAGCTGAGCGCTTCCGGAACGCCGGCGATCGATATTTACCGCCGTTGACTCGCTTCGCTGTCAAACCGGTTGTCTTTCGATTGAAAGTTATCGCGAAACAGCGTAGGAGGTAAATTCCGCAATTAAGAACGTCGCCGTCGTAATCTCGCGATCGTTTACCTCGCGAGAAACCGCGAGTCTCGCCTATCGCATGCGAATCTCTACGTGTGACTTGCTCTCCTCGCGTTCTCACGAGGGTAATTCGCACTTCTGTTTCGCGCGTACAAAGTTATGTGCCAAGTGTTCGTTCTTTTCTTAATAAATTGCCGTTCCATGCGTTTAATTAATAGATAATCTCTCGATCGTTTAGTGATAAACTAGATACTTCATTCCCTTAGGAGGATTCCCGTCGTAGACGGAAACAAAATTGATATGATCAGTCATAATTTTTTCTCTTTCAGATAAATGAAAGTGATCAATTTAGCAGAGTTAAAAAAAGAGTTCACTCCAGACAAGCTTCATAAAGTGCGATTAATTATCTCGAATTACGAAAATATTACTGGATTAATTATTTGATCCAACTGGAGTTGTTATTTCTTTCGTGAGACATCGAAAGTTGCTTCGGAAATTCGAATCCTCTCAGAATGTCATTCCTATTTTACTCGAATGCATCTCGAGAGAGCGGTGAATGCCACCAACCGGAAGTGTATTAATGAAACCGGATCTCGGGCGTTTCCATCGCTCGTGATCCGGAATTCTTTCGCCTCTCGTTGTCGTAGCTGTATATAGAAGTCGAATTCCGCGTCGTTGCTTAAATATGGAACATGGGTAAACCGCGGGTGCGATCGTCCATCCGATTTTAATCCGAATTTATTGCGCCATGGTGAATTTATTACGGCGACCGTGAAATCCGCGTGGATGGAGAGGATTTATAGAGGGTTTATATGGTAATAACGCCGAGCGTCGTAACATCACGATTTTCGAAATAGAAAATTCTCGAACAAATTTCGAACAATGACATGAATTTATAATTTACAGATTGCAAAATTTTCGGGACAAATAATCCAAATTCAAGTTTGTACAAGTGTTAAAAAAAAATTTAATCTCGATGAATCTTTATTAATATGTTATACAATAATGTGAGAAATCTATGAAACATAAAAAGTTAGACTAGTGTATGGACTGAACGATTTATTGAATTGAATTTATATAATCTGATTTATTGTATATATAAGCTGTGACACTTAATATTTGTGAAACGTGTAGTAGCAATTCATTGGGGATTTAATATTCGTGAAGTAGATGAATGCACGGGGCCAAATATTTCTAGAATGTAGTCTTGCAAAATCTGGGATCTACGAATTGTACAATTTGCAAATTCAAGAATTTGCAGAACAATGTCGCGTATGTGTTTGACGGCATATTTCTGGGATGATTTATCGGGAGATTCTGGAATTTATAAATGATACTTTCACAGTGAATGGTACATTTGCACAATTGCGATAGACGGTGCACATTCCAAACGCGAAAATCATTGTGAAAGAATTTCGTTGTATTTCTTTCTGACATTAAACTCCCGCGTTATTGCCCGCGTGACAGCGAATGACGCATTAACGTCGCGCATTCTTTTTTCTTTTTTCCGTACGACAGGTGACACGCCTGACATTACTTCCGGCATTCTCCGATTCTTCCATCCTTGACAACAATTATTCGGTTCATTGAGAAAGAAATGCTCTTAGTCACATGCGATTAGGTGCAATTGCACTTTGACTCGTTACTCATCGCATTATTTTAACGGCAAACAACTCGTCGTTTCCCCGTATCGCTCTTTCGTTAGGTAAACATCCGTTCATGCACATTCTGCATTCTTACGGATATTCATTAAACTTCGCAGAACTTTGAGCCAGCTTTTCCCGCTATTTTAAGGAAGTTTTATTCTTCGATAAGTCCAAGAAGATATTTTGAGGAAACAAATGCGAGGTATATGTATAAATATGAGTTTTGTATGATTTAACAATTGTACATATATATAGATGTCACAAACTCGAGTTTCATTTTAAAAATTAAAAAAGAATAAATATTGATGTCGAAAATATTAAATTATATTGAAGTGATGAAGAAAATAGTGAAGCTTCATTAATGATTGTAAGTTTTTGCAATTTGATATTTATATGCTTTCTAGAAAGAGGAGAGTTGTCTGTGTTCTTCAGGGTTAAGTGGCCCTTAGAGACTCTCGTGGGTTTTTCGACGGCATCGACCAGTTTCAAAGCAATGAGTCATCGTACCACGCGATACCCGCTCGTTCTACATCGGATTATCTGCGCATATTATACAGGGTGTTTTTTTGCCAACTTCACTTCCTTTCAACGGTAGATACTATTATTACAATTCGTGGAATCTGTCGACTTGCGAAATTACATTAAATTGTGGAACTAAACCAGCAATTTTGGTACAACTGATAGTGCATGTTAAAATTGCCATTATTCATTTCTCAAACTTTATAAAATATGAATATCGATATTTTTCTATTTTTATTTATATCCTTCAAATAATTTCTTTATAATATTCTTACCGTTTTAGATTGTCAGTAAGAATTAAGATATTTATAGATTAGATAGGTATAGTTTCGTAACATATCGTTAAACGTAGGCTTGATTGGATGCATTCTGTACATGACAACTTTGTGTATATTGCCGAGAAACTTTTGCAGTGCAATGTGTTGTCACGTAACGTATTTAATTTACAAATTATTTTTATGAAGGAACCTACCTTCGTGCGCAGCGATGTATTTTTAATTATCCTTCCTATGAGCGTACCGTGAAGATCTCCCTCGGGAAATCTCCCGATTCGACGTCGGTCTTCGTGCGTTTCGATCTTGTGCGCAATGTTGTTTCGCTTTTATTTGAAAAATTAATTTAGCGAAAAAGGAGTTTTTCATTTTCGAGAAAAATTACTTCTTCTGTAATTTTTACTAATCTCGCCACTAATCTTTAAACATAAATGCATTCGCTTGAAGGAATTATTTATGATGAATGTCTTAGAATTTATTTGCGATTCTCTTAGAAAGTATCTTTAAACCAGTTTATTTTAATTTTCGAAACAACATTGATTGATTAAACTCATGTTAAACAATATGTGTATATAAGGCATTTGAAATGCGAATAATTTATTTACATTTACAAGAATTTGTCCTATTATGGAGTTGCAGATTAATAAATTAGAATACAAGGAAATTTACGTAATAACCGTTTATGCAAGGTCACGTTGTTATGTTGCTGGGAAAAATTATATCCTCCAATTTTCTTACGACGTGCGTTACGTGCTGCTTGATGTAGTCATGAATGCGTCTAGACTCGCTTTCCAGTCCGAGATGTAATTCGTTCTTTCAATTTTACAGCATGAATCACCGTCGTTTCCTCTTGTGCGTACTACGACGACGACATAACATTCCGGTACAACAGAGGTATTACGACATCCGTTACTCTTACAAACGTGTAACTGAGTAAACCTTAGAAACGTAACTGTTTCGACACACGAAGGTCTCGACTTTTAGTTTATAGGACTTGTTGATTCTTTTTGAAACCATTCAAAGATTCGAAGAATTTGATTAGAAACACAAAACCACTATGCAAACTTGTAGGAAGTCAATTCTTCAAAAATTTGAGTTTAAAATTCATGTAAATTATATTTATGCATTTTTGCTGTGTCGCATCTTCGCGCTGTGCACTTGCTTTAAAAGATACTTCTCTGGCAAAATGCTTTAAGAGGATAAAAGTGAATTTATCACTTAATTCGTAAATTTCAATGCCAGTGACGGGTGTGATTTGCGTTTTTCTCGGTAATGGCTAATCATTGACGCACGTTTAATAACCGCTCTCTTCGATGCATCGACCGTGTTTGCTCTTTTATTTGTTCGTTTTATCGAGCAGACTGCCAATTCTCTTATCGACTCACGGATTCACACGCACGTGCAATCCGTCGACGAGATATTAGCCCTCTGACCGATTCGTCGAATCCGCTGGTGATTTGTCGCGTCCGAGCAGCAGATGCCTGCCAAACTAAAAAAAAAAAAGAGAACAAAGAGAGAGCGATAATTGCACTCGCCTGTCATAAACGATCGAGAACTACTCGATATTAAGATTTAAGATGTGTAGTGAAGGACATATCTTGAATTTCGGTTTTTTTAATTTTTAAATAAAACGATCTATTATTGGGTTTATTTTTAATAGTTCTCGATCTCTAGATATTGAAAGAATGACAAATAAAGGTAAAATGAATAATTATTGCGTAATCTGGATAATCTCGTATGGTCACGCTAGTTGATTTGTTAGGCGCTCGCTGATATTCTGTTCGATAGATTAAAACGATCAGATTAAACGACAGATCAGAGATAAGAGAATTGGAGTGAGATAATACGTTATTCGTGATAAAATCGGAAAAAAATTAATTGTACATTAATGCCTCCTGAATGAAAAAGCATCAGTGATTAATTCTGCTTCTTGAATGGAAAGAGGATAAATAAAAAAAATTGCATCATTACGATTCGAAAAAGAGAAATAAAAATTAAAGTAGTATTTATCGTGTCGTACGATAGAATGAAAATAAAATTATTAATTCAAAGGAGACTGCGTATTTGAAATAGAATTGAGATTAGATAATTGTGGTTATCGTTATTTAGCAATCTGTAAAATATCCTTTTACATTCAATCCTCGCTAGTGAATGTCATCGATATTCGAAGCTACGAATCACAGACCTTAGGTAACGTATGCTTTTACTAGCAGCGTTCGCGTGCATCGATTGACAATGCTCAAAGGGCTACGTGAGCCTCTATTTCATGGCAAATCTCGTTTTCGTGTCGGAAATAGACTTTTGCACGGGTTTCCATGTAAATGCGGTACTCTGCGGAAAACGTGTGTGGGTGTTGCGTGCTATAAATGTAGTCTTATTGTAGCGTTCATCAAGTCACATACATCACATCGATTTCTCGGCTATTAAATACTCATTCGGTTCAATTGAAGAAAATACTCTAATTGGGATTTTCAATGTATTTTTCTTTTTTTAAGCATCTCGATCACTTTTTTTTGGCGGCATTAAAAATACAAAATTACGGTTAATGCGATGATAATAATAATTATATAGCAACGCTTTAATTACGTTGCGCTGTAATCGTATAATAACATAGGAAACCAATTTTAAAGTAAAAGAAATACGATCATGTTTCGTGATGAAATTTGAATAAGAATTTCTTCTCTTAGTATCTCTTCGCCTTGAAGGTTTAGGATCCTATTTTCCTCTTCTTGTTGTCAAGGAAAATTTTACCTGAACGTTTCCTGTAAAACAAGACCAAGACTAGCAGCTGGTCTTAGCTTGAAAATGCGTCATTGCACACCAGGAATGTTCGATTTCTTCCAGAAGAAAACAATACAAAGTTTCCTTAGGAAACTTAGACAATTTCAATGAAAAGAACTTGATGATTTCTTGGGAATCTCGAAGAGAAGCAAAAGAAAAGTCATTTCGTTCGCTCTCGCTCCGTAAGGTTTTCTGGGAGTCTTTCCGATATCGGATGCATGCCGCTTCTCCGAGGATAAAAGGACTTGGTCGTGTGCACCCCACACGTGACTCAGAAAGGGAAAAGGTCGTCCTGTCTGCGGAACAAACGTGCGTCGATCGTTCGTCGAGGCAAACGAGGCCAGTCGCGTTTCGTGAGTGGATACGCAGCATCATCGTTGTCGCCGCCGTGGTGTGCTTTGGCTTCTAAACGCGTCGGTGTGCGAGACCTATTCTTCCCGACCTCTCCGGGAACACGCGACAAAAGGAACCCGGCGACATTGAAACGCGCGCGCGGTCTGTCACGCTTTGTGCATCGCGTGTTGCGTCCTCCCGGTGTCGTATCTCGACATGTCTCCATTCGACGGTCTCTCTGACCTGCTCAATGTAAATTTTTTCCCTCTTATCTCCGTTATCCGGAAGGCAAAAATTCCTGTTGAAATTGTCATTCGTTCAAGTATTCAAAGTGAGACATTGTTTTGCATTGCCTCCGATTTTATATTTTGGGAAATACGCCGAACATTGTAACGTTAGGTTGAAAAGCATGAGTCATAGGATCTTTCGAACCTATATACACAATCTTTTATATTCTTAAGTTCTTATCGTTTCGAAAACTTGTGACATAAGTCACATGCTTGAAAACGTAAAAGCTGACACATTGAAGCACCGCATTTTAAAATGCATTATTTCGATATCTTTTAACGCTGCGTTAATCTTTAACATCGAATCTTGGAGTCCGCCTAGATAGTTGTGAAATTTTGGAGATCTGTAATCTTTATTTTTTTATTTTATAGCCATTCCTTAGCAAGGTTTTCACTTTTTTGATTTTTGATAAACACAACGATATTAACACACAAACATGAAAGAATGAACAATTGGAACTTGGAACTGGCGTTTCACTGACGCATTTTTTTTTTTTTTCTGATTCCAGCCGACACAATGTCTGTGGATAAGGAGGAATTAGTGCAGCGTGCGAAGCTTGCCGAGCAGGCGGAAAGGTACGACGACATGGCGTCCGCGATGAAGGCGGTCACCGAGACGGGAGTCGAGCTGTCGAACGAGGAAAGGAACCTGCTCTCGGTGGCATACAAGAATGTCGTAGGGGCGAGACGTAGCTCGTGGCGGGTAATCTCCTCCATCGAGCAGAAGACCGAAGGCTCCGAACGCAAACAGCAGATGGCCAAGGAATACCGGGAAAAGGTCGAGAAGGAATTGCGCGAGATCTGCTACGATGTATTGGTAAGTGAATACCCTGGTCGCTTTTTCCCTTTCCTAAAACCCGAGCGCACCGATCCCCCTTTTTTCGTCTCGCCTCAGCGAGTAATTGTACGCCTGAGAAGAGCAACATTAGGAAAACATGTTGGAAAACGGGACTCGGTCTTATTTTGAAGCGATAAGTTAACTTTTATCTCTAAAAATATCGCTGCGTCAATCACAATATTTATTAATAGAAAATATCAATTCATTTATTCACAGTAAAGAATTGTTATAAGGCTGACGCGTTTGTATTTATGTTAAGGAAATGAATATTTGAATCTCTGATTATCTGTTTCTCCGAAAGACCTAGATATGTATATCTTTATTTGAAAGGAAATTGCGAAGAATTTACATTTCTGCCACTATTCTGATCGGCGCTCTTGTTGTATATCATAGTAACGGTAGTATATACGCAATTCGCGAGTGTTTGCTCGGCGGTCAGGCTCATTGTGTCGCTTGGGTATTGATCGAAGTCGCTCTAGACAAGAAAAGCGACGACATGAACGATAAGAGATGAAGCGGGCATTGAAATATAGGGGAAAAGCGTGGCGTTCTCTCAGAAAGTAGGAGAAAAAAAGAAGCGGGGGGAAAAACTGCGAATTGTTTGCCGAGGAGTAAACGTGTTTGAACAAATATCTTGACGACCCAGAATGATGGAGGACTAGCTTTTAACGTTTCTCTCACCTCTGTTATCGTAATCCCTCTGATAATTCAGCGATGTAATTTTGAGAATCTGCGAGATCTGAGATCTGCGAGGAAAATCTGTGCCTCATTTTTATATTAAAAAATAAATTATCAATTCCTAATATTTTTTATTTTTTTTATTTTTTCTCCGATAGTCTTTGCCTGTGTGTGAAATTAAAAATGTGATTCTGACTTTCGTTCTCGCTACGCGAATCGATAAACAATCGAGTTATTTTCGGATGATACATTGATGCTAGCCATCACGCTCGCGATTAAACCGTAATAAGGTTAATTGAGTTGATTCTGTGGTCTTGATGAAGCAAACTTCAGCGGAACTGTTTGGGCGGATTCTCTCGTGCTTTGAACTGCCGCATAGCTTTTGCATGATTCGATGCCACGATAAACGGCCCGTTGACGACAATGCTCACAAATGTAACGTTCTGACGTTCGCCTGGTGCATTGTTTCTCTTATCTTCATATCTCTTGGGAGAACGTTCCGATAAGAATTCATAGGCGTATTAAAAACTAGTTTCGAATAAATAGATAACACAGCTATTAAGCATTACGAAATAACTAACAGATATAAAATAATATAAAACTTTAACATAAAAAGATAAGAATACGAGAAGGTATTATTATTCAACGATCTTTAAATTAATTCCTCTCACAATGAATTTACTTCGATAATTTACATTTTATTATCTTGTTGCAAATCGCGTTTTGTTTTAGATAATGCTGCTCTTTATTCCCTCCGTCGTGTATTCCCTTAATCGTTTATCGCATGTACATATTAATTTTGCGCTGACGTAAGTTTTTGATCGCCGATCTGACCTCACAATGAACGATCCATCAACTCGAATGATATATTCGTGAGAACTCGGTCTATTCGTACATACGTACGTCTGAGAACGTTAATTTACATTCGGAAGATTCCTGCTCGTATGTTGCTCGAAATTAATTTCGTGGGGGACGCGCGCACGTGTTTTCTCGCACGGATTCGCAATATCATATTTCAGGCGGTTGGCACTATCGCAAACTTCCGTCACGAATAGTGCAGGCTCTATATCGTGACGATGTGTCAGTTTTATCGCACATTCTTGTGCCGACTAGTAGCGGAATAAATCAATTCTCAAAGTGGGCAAAATCACAAAGATAATTGCCGCAATACGATAATCCTTAACATATTTTTTATTTTCTCCAAATTAATTACCTGAAATATACACTCGACCTAATTTTAGATTTTATATATAAATTCATACATGAAAGTGTATATTTATCGTAAATATTTATTTTATTATTTTTATTAAGATTTTATTACTTTAGAATTTAAATTATGTTTTTAAGTTGAATTTCACAATTTGATATACAATAGTCAGGTTTTAATGAGAATATTTAGAATGAAGAAAGCTAAAAGTCACGAGACTGATGTCTATATTACGTATCAGTAGAAAGCTAGCTCACAAAGTAGTATTTATGCTAATAGTTCTTGCCGGGTATTTAGGATAATCAGTCTGCGTGTATTGAGTCTCTCATAGTTTTGTCACGCTATTTTATTAGATAGCTATCTCTCATCATGTTGTAATTAATGAACATTCAATTGGATAAACATTCGTAGTTATTTTAAACGAGTATAACGTGTTTTATCTCTTTAAAATATTCATGATAATTATACATAAATAGTTTAATTACATTATTACAAATATTTAGTTATTTAATTGTTATCATACATGTTAAATTAAAATTTACTTTATGACAATTAGCCATTTGACTGATTTTGCCTTTAGAGGCTTTCCATTTCGATCAGCACAATAAAACCGAAAGAGAGAGAGAGAGAGAGAGAGACGCGTTAGGCCTGGCAAGTCTGGTGTCGGCTTCTTTCCCTCCGTCCAAACGTGCCCTGAGAGCAAGCCGAGTACATTCCGCTCCTTTTTCCGCGCCGGTGCAGCCGTCGCGATGTTTCCTGTTCTCCATACATAGCCGACGAGCCCCGGAAAGGTGTCAGAGAAAATTACATGCCGTTGAGTAACCGGCGCTCGCGCGTCCAAAGGGGGTCGCGCTCCGAGAATTGCGATGGGCGGGAATCGATAAACAAGTAATTTCGCATAATTACGTAGAACGATGATTTCATCCTCACGTGAGTTATTCTTTATCTTGGAACGTTCTCCTACGCACGTAAGAATCCAGAATACACCTTGGATATTTATTGTCTATTTGTAATATGCTCACCACTAAATTCCTTTCTTGATTTTTTATCGTAATGTCTTATTTTATTTTATAATATTTTACAAGTAAGAATTAAAAAATGTACAAATGTGTACAAAATTTAGATGTTGATGCGTGAAATGCGTAGACAAGAAGTCGAGAGAGTAAAAAGATTAGGAAATTTATAAAGAAAATCTGCCGTTGCCGATTACAAGGAGCCGTTTTCTCACATCAGGATGGATCGATCGTTTAATCGCCGGAAGAGTTCCTCGACTTTCTAAGCGGCTTCTTCGTACAAAAGAATCGGAGGCGTTAACTTCGCCCGAAACACATCTAACTGCAATGTTGCGTATTCGGTGGCAATTCGTTACTGCGTCGTCGTCTAGCGACGTGATAACGAAACGAGGAAATGCAACTGCGAAGGAAAATATTCGCTTTATGTACTACGAAGCCGTTAGCATGGTATGTTTCGTCGAAAGCATTGACGCGAATTTCCAGCTCTGTTAGACTTCTCTCTTGGATGAGTGTTAATTAATTCTAAGTAAACAATTTGACTTGTGGAAAGCAATTATAGAAAACGTTTCCAACTCCCTTTGGTTAATCTATTTTGCAAACAGTAACTGTCACAACATTTTCTATTTGTCAAAGTTTGCATCGTAATTTGTACATTGAAATTTTCACAGCGTTAGATTAATACGAGATTAAACATAAAATCCAACTTTTCTCTCTTTTGTTCGTGAACAAAATGTTGCTAAAAAATATTAATAATGGTTTTTAATTTTTCATCATTTTTAGTAATTAAATTCGAAATTAAGTTTCCGTTTGAATTATGCTAAGATTAATTAGATACTTGTTCTCTTGCTTATTTTAACTCTTCGCATTAAACGATGACGCGAGTAAGATGATTTCCGCCAAGATGATAAAGAAATTAATTCGGTAGCGAGCTGCTGGTATCCCCAGCTGTAATAAAGTGTCAACGCCGAGACGCGCGAGGTGGACTGTACCCGCCCGCCGGGGGGTGCCTTGCCTTGAGCGTCGAAACTCGTTTGCGAGCAATACTCATTTCTCTTCGGCGCCCGGCTCGTCTTACGATTCTTGGTTGACAACCTTCCGCACACGTTTCCTCGCTCGGGATCTCTGGAGGGTGAAGTCCATCTTCCGGATTGGATTTCACACGGGTCAATTACGAGTTTCTAGTCGCCTCGCGATTTTTATGCTTCTGTTCTGCTGCAAAAAAAAAATAAGATCTCTTGCTTCCTTTTCTTTCCGTAAAATAATCATGTGTTGCGTAATTTCCGGCACTGAAATAATTGTTTCTTATTTAATTAGCTATTCGCAAATTATAAATGATACAATGTTGGATGTTAAAAATAGTCTTATTACTTTTTTGTTTTTATTAAACACTTGCTCTCTAGTCTTCTCTCTCTATAAATAACTCTAATTAACTTTTTTTTTTTCGTCTGAGAAATAATTTAGGAACTGTTTAATTTCTCCCAGGATTTGTAACTCGGGATCTTTTTATTCTTATAGAGATTCACGATGAGTTATTAAAGCGTGACCTTTCGTCGCTCGAAAGCTCGTGAAACTCATTAAACTCGGCGAATTATAATTCATTCGCGGCTTTTTGCAACATGCGCCTCGGGATATTTTTATTCGATCCTCGTTCTCGTTACATGGATGATATTTTCCAGTATCCGGAAATAAGCGGAAACGGAAGAGGAAGCGGGGGCACGCCTGTTCAGACGAACGTAGCTCGGGTCACCGGAAATGGCACGTTCCGCCTCGTAATAGAGGCCCTTTCTTCAAAGGAATTAAATTCGCTCGAGGCTGTTTTCTTTATGGAGAGAGAAAAATAATGCCGAATCGATCTTATTTCGGTGTTTGAATAACACGTATGATAAATAGCGCGTTTGTTTCTCGTCTCGTAATTTGCACCGATTTAAATCTCATAAATGCACGCGGATTCCATGCCAGAAGTAATAATTTGCGATTCAAATATGCCATAAATTGGAAGAAACAACATTCGCATTTGTTTGCTAAATGAACGATATGTGTGTATGAGTATTCGGAGGTTTGAAAGCAAATATGTTTTCACGTGGCGACATTATTATTACTGTTTCTTCGAATTACGATAAATCAACAGAACATGTAAGTGTCTCTCCCAGTTAAATAGCTGCTTTTCGGTTTTCCATTAATTTTGCGCCCCAGTAAAGGTGATCGCTCGAGAACAAGCGTCCTAATTGTAAGCGAGCGCGGAACGACGAGGAGGGAAAGGGGTAAGATTCGTGGAGACGCGCGTCAAACGCGACGAAACTGGAGCAAGGCTCCTCCAGCTGAAACGCAATCGCCGGGCGATCGGAGTCGTTCTCCTGTTCTCGCGCTCCTATACACGTCACCGTAAGCGTGGCACTATTGTACTGCACCTTGACGTAGCCACCGTCGGTTTCGCTGCGGTTTAATAAAACCGAGTTATTTCTAACTCGTTGCGGACGCGGAGGAGAGAACGCGTGAAAGTCAGTCGTCATCTCAAATAAATTGTTAGCGAAACAAAACAGCTTTAGAAATAAATCGGGAAGCTGGATAATAAATAGAAATAAAAAGGGGGGGGGGCAAAAATAATGATATTCAATAAGAATATCTGATCTGAAATGATATACGGCGAGCGCGAGACTCCGTATATCACTTCATAAACGTTCGATTTAAGAATAAAAATTTATATTTAAATAGATGTTGCTTCGATTTCACGGACGACGATGACGACGGTTTTCCATTGAACCTCCTGAGGAAATGCGTA
Organism: Tetramorium bicarinatum; assembly: GCA_928718305.1. Lineage (NCBI taxonomy): Eukaryota > Metazoa > Arthropoda > Insecta > Hymenoptera > Formicidae > Tetramorium > Tetramorium bicarinatum. Next base: position 10,526,584 of record OV788328.1, read on the forward strand.
TTCCGATAATTTGCAGCCGCGGTTTTGTGCCTCGTAAAGAGTCGTCGGGGAAAATGACGCTTGATTAAAATTAATAAACACGGAGGAATAAACGAGAGGACTTCGAGAGCGTCTCTAACCGGTCTTCTCGTTGGCAAAGTTCGAAGAGAGAGAGAGAGAGAGAGCGAGAAACGTCGCGAGACCCGACGGCGATGACGTACGGCACGACTATCTCTTTTTTTTTTTCCCCTCTACCTTCATTGCGACGCGGGTCGCGCGCTCGCATGATTATGCGGCGTAATTTATGACGGCGCCGTTCGCGCATCGAAATGCGACGATTTGTGCGGCGACGCTGGCTTTTCGAGACTCGTTTCGCGCGACGATAAGATAACCGGAGCTGCTAAATTAGAATCCTGAGCTTCGCGCGTTCATTTACCCCTCGAGGCGCCGCGCAGCAGCTTAAACGAGATCTATTTCGGAAATTATCTACGAGGCGATCTTTATGTGATGCGTAATTTTAATATACACACATGGCACCGCATTGTTCACCGCTGTTGAGTCGAAAGTTGCCAAGTTACCGTGACGTAACAGCAATCGGGGCGAATTTTTGTCTCCCTTCGCCGCCCCGACCGCGACGTGGTCGGTGTATTATGTTTGCGTTAAGGCGCAATAAATATCGTCGTGCTATTTGCACGCGAGTTTCGCGTATGTAAAGTTGGTCGGCCAACACTGGCTCTTACGTCATTAGTAGACACGGCTAGAATGAATGTGCGTGAAATGACTCGTCATTGACCGGCGCATTGCGTATCAATTTCACGTTGTTGTCCACATTAATTTGCCCACGTTTGATGCTTTATTGTCCGATGGCAATTAATAATCAATCTGTTAGTCTAAATTGTCTAAAATACATTTTATTGGGTAACTCATCTTCGAAAATGGATTCTGCATTATATGTATATATGTGTCGTATTATTAATCATTTATATATAATTAATACAACTGTATATACATTAGTATTATATATCCTTTTATTTTAATTAATTGCGTAAAGCTTGAGATTTCTGTTTTGTTCTATGTGGAATCGTGAATCACGTCGCGAGAATCAATTAATTCAATCATGTAATGTGATTGAATCGCAGCAGCGTGATTCGGATAAGACAATTGCTTGATTGATGAAGCAAAAGAAATGTGCGAGATATAACACGATCGAAAGCGCACATTCCTACATTCCTAATTTTTATTTTATCAATTATCAAGATACTCGGAGCATAAGAAATTAAAAGGCAACTTGATTTTCTTTCTCCTGCAGCAATTTCATTTCCTTTTCCTCGGCGTTGCATTCATTCATTCGTCTGTATTTGCGTCTTTACAGGGACTCCTGGATAAGTACCTGATCCCCAAGGCTAGCAATGCCGAGAGCAAAGTATTCTATCTCAAGATGAAGGGTGACTACTACAGGTATCTCGCAGAAGTCGCCACCGGTGATACCAGAAATAGTACGTATCGATCCATCTCGCGTTACTTCGCGGACTTGATCCCGGGGAGACGGATCTCGAAACGAGAGGGATTCAAGACGCGAGATTCTTTTGTAACAATCGTGACTTTTCGTTTAGTATTATAATGTGAACGTATCAGCGCGATTGGTTTTATTATTATTATTACATTGAAAATTGATACGAAGTTCATACATTATAGTCTAAGAGGTTTTTTGTGCTTATATGTTAATATGCGGGAAGAGGACCGAGAACCCAGAATCTTATTGTTATGAATCACTCGCGTTAGCACAGAGTCACGCGTCATCCCACGATTAAAGACAAAATCTATTGTTGTATCGATTCCCGTAAAATTACCAAAAGTTGTCATATCTCTCTCTCTCGTTTCGATCGCCTCCTTGACGCGTGATCGATGCAATTGCGTTCAGTTATGCAAGTGCTCGAGATGAGATACGCTTCTCTCAAACCAAACACTTGTGGCACTTGCGTTGCGACACAGCTGCATCGACAGATGCTTCATTTTGATGTATGGGCGGATCCCTGGACTTTTGCGTCGGAAACAGAGTCAGTTGCAGTCTCAATCGGTCATAGTGAAAGTTGGTTACAACGTTCGTGAGTGAAACTTTAGTCACGAGGATTTATAAAGAATATCGACTACGAAGATGATTATTACCATTAATTTTTATAGTTTTTCTGTACATAATTGATACTCTATATTGATAATATTAGATGTTGAAAATCAGCTCAGAGATTTCTGTTTCTTAAATTAATCAAATATATTAAAGTCCAGGGAATTGCAAATATTCATATTTATATTAAACTAGATTTAGATGAAAATTTTGAAGCGAATGCATGCAGTTACGTAAATATGTAATAAAAATGCTCAAGTGTTGCTAATCGAGTGAATTCTATTTCGAATTGTATTTTCAATTATTTGCGATTTAAATTCGCGATAATTATTAAATATTATAATTAAATTCGGGAAAAATATTAATATATATTCATTTTTTTTTTCGTAAATATACATAAATTACCTAAAAGCATGCAAGAGCAGTCGAGTTACTTAGAACATAAATCGACAAACAGTACAAATGATTAATGTGTAAATTTTGATAGAAAAAAAAGATATAAATTAATAGTCTTCCAAGTTTAATGCAAAAGTTTAATTTTTTCATGTCGTTTCGAAACGCGCGAAATCCATACTACGTGCTTCCAAGTTCTAAGTAGCTCTCAAACCGATTTGATACGAAGCGTGTTAGCTCACGCAAAACAAGACGGACAGACATGTTGATGATCCACGTAATATCCAGCCGTGGTAGACGACAGCCAGAAGGCATACCAGGATGCCTTCGAAATCAGCAAGTCAAAGATGCAGCCTACCCACCCGATCAGGCTAGGTCTCGCCCTCAACTTTTCTGTCTTCTATTACGAGATTCTCAACTCACCAGACAAGGCCTGTCAACTGGCCAAACAGGTACACGATCAGAGGAATTAATTATTTTTCTAGCGATTCCACGGGATAGAGAGCTCGGTGACGGTGATGGTGGTGATGGTGCACAGTGGTGACAAAAGTTTATGTTACATGAATGACTTGTTCTATCAACTTGCCTACTTCCGTCCTACAAAGATCGACATCTTCTAGTTTACTACTTCGAAACGCGTTATCGGTCTCGTAGCGACTGTTCTGAGATACGGCACAACTACAGCTCTATAAACGGACAGTGACGTTAAAATCTGTGATACGGTAACTTACTTGCAAAGTAAAATATTTGAAAGATAACGATAGAGAGACGGTATATAATGTTATCTATACAAACATGTGGAAAAGAATTTTATTCCTTTCTAAGAATATTAAGAATTTTTAATTCCTTTATATTAAACATTTTAAATTGTTGTGAAATTTTTTTTTAATCTTACAATAATACAACAATACGAATATTTTTATATTTTTCAACAATCACAACGAAAAAGATAAGAGCATGACTGTCAAATGTAAAATATTGAAATGCTATTTCGATAATTATAATGCACAGCTATTGACTAATTTGCTTAAACACATTTCTACAACTAGCACGTAAAGTATCTGACATGCAGAAGAAAAGCTTATATTTAAATTTTTAGTAATGCCGTCGGCAAATTATTCGCTCGACGACTCGTATGCGATGACTCAGGACGGAGATGCACGTCTCAGCAGGGTCACATCGTGGAAGATCGGTGACGATTTATGGATACGGCTCGTTCAAGGCCGATGGAGTTCCGAGTGAAACGACACGTGCGGTCTTTGTAGGACAAGACGCGAAGCGAATCGTTGAAATTCGCTTGCGTTTTCCCTCCCTTTTATTCAGCTTTCGTTCGCCTTTCCCCTCCCGCCACCTCTCCCGACGACAACGATAATTTATTATTACTTCGATGGTCACGGCGCAGAAATGAGGTCGTGGAAGGTGTAATCTGAATAGAGGCTGATTTGCATTTGCAGCGGTAGTCGAGGATTCGCAGAAGGCGTACCAGGAGGCGTTTGACATTGCGAAGGCGAAAATGCAGCCTACGCACCCGATTAGGCTCGGCCTTGCCCTCAACTTCTCCGTTTTTTATTACGAAATTATCAATTCCCCGGCTAGAGCCTGTCACTTAGCCAAGCAGGTTAGAGGGTGGATTGTGGAAGGCTTGCGCTTGCGCTACTGCGTCATAGTTTTCTCTAATAAATCCCCTGTTATATGCATTAACGCGTTCGCCGTGGAACTGTGTACGTGATAAGACTGCTGATAAGAAACACGAGCGACAATTAGAGCTATGTATTCTGATTAAAACACTCCTGCTAAAATGTCGACCTTTCTTCGCGACGTGAGCAATAAGGGAAAAGTAAAAACCGCGAATCTCGTTTTTTTGTTGAATTTGATAATTAAAGAGGCAAATTTTTATTTTTTTTATATCTATAAGTCACAAGGGGATCAGCAGTCTTACTATGAAATTGATAGTTTTGTCGTGTGAATTTATCCTATCTATTCTCTAATTACCAAATCCCCTAATTTGATTTAATTCTAACATTAATTTTTATGTGAATGTTGTGCCATTTAATCCTCCCTCAAATTGCTAATACATAATTAATAAATTGAGATATTTCTCCACTGACCACTGACCGCACTAACCATCCCGCATCGTATTCTCTATTTATATTAATTAACAGTTTGATTTGTGTAATTATATATAGATATGATTTATAGATATTTGAAATTTATATAATTTTGTACTCATAGACTGAATTTTATTTCCTTATTTAAAAATACATTTTAGAATGCTATAATCTCATGATTTTATTTGGAAATTAAATTATTCTGTTATTAAAAGATAACGTTGAGAGAGATTTCTATAGTATAAAATGAAATGATAATAAAGAGCTAGAATGAATAGTATCTGACGTATTTATTACTTTTGCAGGCGTTCGACGACGCGATCGCGGAGCTGGACACACTTAATGAAGACAGCTACAAAGATTCCACATTGATCATGCAGCTGCTGCGCGATAACCTCACTCTGTGGACCAGTGACACGCAGGGCGACGGGGACGAGCCACAGGAGGGCGGCGACAACTAACCTTCCTAAGCTTAAGTCCTTTCTAAACCTAATAAGAACATCCTATTCTCTATCGTCCCCCCGTCCCCCTGAAGTGCTCACCCATATGTCCATCCACCCAGATCCATCCATCCATCCATGTCCACCCGACCTCTCGTCCCGCGCGTACCTCGTTTCCTTCTTTCCTTCCTTTCTTCCTTCCAATCGCAGACCTCTTTTCCTTAAATCACTTTCCTTTTCAAAAAAAAACTGATCCCTCTCTCTTTCTCTCTCTCTCTCTTTCTCTTTCTCTTTCTCTTTATCCTGACATGATCGCACACTGCTGCCTATGCCACCGCCACAGCTGCTACATCCGGTGCGAAAAAATTCGAACGTTGAGAGCATTCGAATTATCCACTCGTGCTCGATCATATCTGTTCGCGGATGATGGCAAAGGAAAGATCTTAAAGATCGAACCTAGACTCGAAATTGGAACTTTGGTTGATATTTGGAGCAGATGGAAAGACTGATCGTGTGAAGCATGTATCGAGTCAAAATGCGCAAGAAAGCCATTATTAGCGAGGAGACGAGGACGATCAAGTAGGATGTGGATTATTCGGTTTCTCGCGCACGAAATTTCTTAGACAGAGAAATCCATTTATTGACCCGTTTTTATGGAGGAACAGGAAGGAGCGAATTGTGGATGAATAGAGGAAAGGACAGGAGGAGACACTCACATTTCCCCCGCATACCCTGTCTCGTTGATAAGAAAAATCATTGCGCGGACGCAGTCAACGCGTGTGCGCGCCTCATTGTCGATAACGCACATAGCAGAAGAAAGAAAGCAAATGCTAGATTATTTGACTTTTGCGAATAGAAAACGAGAAAATGATGTACTCTACTAAAGAGTACATCACACACATCGGGACGAGACATGGAATGCAGAGGATCGACCGACCCACTGTCATTACTCCCAAAATCTGTTCGCTGCTTACCATCTCAAAAATAAAAACAAAACATAAAGTTAGAACGAGAAAAGAAAATAGCGCGGAGGTACGAGAAGAAGCGAAGAGAACGAGGAAATGAAAAAAAGCACGCATGAATCTACTGCATTATATCCAGTTGTCATTTAAATTAAATTTCACATTGTCTAGCAAGTAACAAATATTATTATACGAAGGGAAGAATGCAGGAGGAGAAAGGAGAGTAAAAACAAATACATTAAGTTATTAAGTTCCAAAACGAACATCAGTGGTGACTTGATTTTTCAAACACTATCTTTTTTTATTTTTTTTTTCTCCTCTCTCTCCAACATCTACCACCATGATTATGCACACAATCTACATGTAATTCGATACATCTCTTCCCACGCGGACTCTTATCCCTTTTCCTTTCGCCACGACCGAAACCTCGCGATTTTACCGAAAGCGCGAAGTCACGACAGACTAGGAATAATTTCCTAAAAATTAATTTCTAACGTTTTTCAATCTCGTCTGTAATTTACGTGCGGAGAGAAATAATTGAATCGAGGTCATATACCAATAATTATACATGTTGGTAACGCGAAGAGAAGGAGGGGACGTTTCTCGTCGTCGTTCTGCTTGTCGTCGCGGTTGTTTGCACATGTTCCCTCGAGTTTCGCGCGATTGTTAAACGGAATGCGGAAGAAGGAGGATGGGGATCCGAACAAGAGCCGCTCGGTTCCTATTGTCATCGTCGAGCGCAGAGATTACACACGTGCGACACGTTATTATGAGACTGCATACTTTGACATCCGGATCTTCGACTTCCTCTCGCCCTTTTTAATTCGACCGCTCCTCGTCTCTCTCTCTCTTTCTCTATTATACTATACGCAATTATATAATATATACACACACAGATATATATAAATATATATATATATTTATATCACCTACTCTTAGCAAATTTGTAGCGCGGTCGAGAAGAATGGAGAGAGAATGAATTATACGCACACAACATACACACGAATATAGATGGATAACCACGTATTTACTTTCATCCTGCGATGTTGATTTCTGAGGGCTTGCGAGAAAATTACGTATTGCGACTTACAATTGCTTTTCGATGATAGCGTCGTGTAAGGTAGAATATCAAAATCCGGTTTCCTCGAAGGAAGCTGAAGCTCATAACGCTCGATCCCTCAGATCGAGGTGTACACATCCAAGAAAGTCAGGGAAAAGAAATTGCATACGCATTTGCATATACAATTACAATCGATTGATTAGGATAAGACCGAGGCGTCGAATAATCTCGTGTTGAATAATATGTCGAATAATAAATCACGTAACATATTCAGATTAATTGTGTTGACAATGTATATCGTGTTAGAACTTTGTTCGACGTGTATCACGTGTTTGAAACGCGATGTATCTCGATCATTGTTAACAGAAAGACATTCTACATTAGAGGGAAACTGCTGCAAGATTCCAACGGGAGGTCAAAGACTATCCAAAATCACGTTCTCCGCTCGCGTTCGCCATTCGACGCGAAGAGAAGAAGAGATTGTGAAATGAGGAGCCGAATCCTCGTGCTCTTCTCGTATACATATGTATCAGGTATATGTATATACGCGCGCGACAGCACATATATATTCATACATACACACGTACACACATTGTATCACGCATATGTAATATCGCTATGGGTGACAGCCAGTTTCAGCAAATTAGTCGCTAATTATACGTGAATGGGTAAACGTTTTCCTGTTATCGCGTTGGTATTTCTCGATGTATAATCGATGTCTTTGTCACAACAAGATTGTTCGTAATCGCTGGGAAGGGAGAAACACGCGGGAACACCGATTCGGTTGCTAGGAAGGAAGGGAGAAAGAGAAAAGAAACGAGTGTGAGAGACGGTCGCGGAGTCGAAGAGACGATGAGCAGTGACAGCATCCGAAACGGCGACTTCCTATCCACCTCCTTCCCCTTCCGTCATACAACTACGAGAATGAAGCCTTGGTAATATAATTTATCGCTTCTATCGCAGTGGATGCAGGGCGTAGAAATCGAGCCTCTAATCTGGCAGAAGTACGATTTGCGACTTGCGTCCATTTACAGACGAAGTCTTTCAATGTCGAGACAGGATAAAATGAAGATGAGATACGGATGACAAGAAACGAGATATAACGTGAGAAATGAGTATATTTACGCGATTGTCGCGATTTCACGAAGACTAAATAAGATCGTGGAGACTTTTATGCTTGTTTCTTGTCGTCTAAATCTTGGTCTTGTAATTCATTCTGCCTCGACGTCTTGCTATTGGAGAGACTCGACATTGAAAAGTCAAACGAAGGCTGTAGGCATCATCTCTCCGATCTTATCTCTCTTCCGGAAAGTCCTCTGTTAACGTTCAACGAAGGCTGGCTGGGCGAGACTGAGTGTATGTAAGCAGAAATGGCAAGAGACGCGAGCCATCACGATGCATTGGAGGATAGTGGTGATCTCGATCTCACGCAGCGGGCTCTCGGATGTAACATCCTTGTCCTTTCATCTCCCATCCCTCTCGCGAGTCCTCTTGAGGCTTTTCTTTCTCCTCTGAGTACACTATTCCTCCTTTCGCCCCTTTCTCTTGACTCTACTCTTCAGGGATGTTTTCTCCAATCTAACTTTATCCTTATCCTCTATTCGCCCACCACCTGATTCTACAAATCGAACGTTAACATCTTGTGTTCTTTTCATTTTCTGGATATTATGAATTTTCCAAAATAAACGTTATGTTTTTTTAATAATCCTGGCAGTGACTTTACTCGGTCGGGAGAGCTATCATCATCCTCACCATCAGCATTAGCAGCAGCATCATCGTCATTATCATTGTTGTCATAATCATCACCATCTTCATCGTCATCGTCATCGTCATCGTCATTATCAGCGGCTTTTTAGCACATAAAAAAATTTCGTCGACCCTCTTTGCTATCCAGGTCTCCTCCTTTTTTTTTTAATCGATTCTCCTGAATAAAAAACAAGCTGGTTTTTTCGAGCTATGCGTACGTTGGCGATCGCGAGAGGAGCGACGACAGCACGTCTCTTCATTCCACTACGAGTTCGGTCACGCGAATTCACACTATTTGTCCTTCATTATCCTGCTCCCGTTCTTTTCTTCCCGCGGAAAGCCATTGCCATCCATGCAGCCACCTATTCTCCTTCAACTATCCATTCTCTCCGCCTTCTCCTCTCTTCTTCTCCCTTCTATTCTACTCCTTTTCCTTCCCGACCCAAATTACGTTGTTCTATTTGTATTTATCATCAACCCATCGTAATTGTAAATTATAATTATTATAAACGTTTACACGAAATAATAAATTCTGATAAAATGTCTGAGAAAAAAAACCATAACCCGTGGTTGTGTGTCTTGCTTTTGCGACGACGATTGCCATCGTGTCGGAGGAGGCGTTTTGCACACACTCGACGATGTTTCACGATCCCGGGACAAAAGTCAAGATTACATAACATGCATTCATCGCGAATCGTTCTAAAGGATTCCAGCAATGTCGCTTATCAACAAGATGTCTCATTGGATCAGAATGACTGTCTTCTTTCGGATCCATTTCGTTCTACACTCCTAAGCGATTCGTTCCGTGCTTTTTTAAAGACTTGCAATCTGCAAAACGCCGAGTAATCTGAGTAAACGCTTGAAATACGTAACATTTTGATAATATCGCGTACAAGATGATTACTCATCGAATTTCGTATGTACAAACGCTAAACATGTCAACAAGCGCGTATAATGCCTATTACATTTCCTAGAAGCGTTATCATTTTAATCTTACATCACAAAGTCCTACTTGCGAGTTAATTTCGATTCCACAAAACTATATTACATAATTTTTATTCTATCGACCCCTTTTTTTTTTAATTTATCGATTAATCACGATGTAAAGGTCGACGATTAGACGGTTCGTTTCTTTTACAGCAGCTCGGGCGATGGCAGAAAAATTGCAGTTGCTGCATCGCCACAAAAAATCAAAGAGAGAGAGAGAGAGAGAGAGAGAGAAAGAGAAGAAAAAAGTAGAGTATCAGAAGAGAGCATTCGTGTAAGGCATGGTCGAAGTTTAGCAATATCGAGAGTATGCAGGAGTTACAGAGACTTTTTCATGTACTTAAAGCGTAAAGAGATGTTTATTATGATTGCTACTATAGGTATCATTGTGCTAGATGTATATTCCCCGCCCCATCACAACCCTTTCGACCTACCCTGCCTTCCCTTCCTACCCTGTCTGTTCCCTCATTTTTCTTGTCGATGGTATATCTACACATGTATTTGTATACACGACTTACGCATTATGTATACATACATATTATATATATACATATGCATACACACCTGAGAGAAGACACGATAAGGAGAAAACAAAAAGATACGACGCGAGATACATATATGTATATGTACGCGTGCCTTTTTCGACAAGAAAGGCCTATCTACGATTAATCATGCTAAATTTTTTGCACAATTTATACGTGTAGCCAATACGAAGATTACGGTTTTTGCTAAATGAGAGTAGCCAATTAACCACTTAATGCGCGAGTAACAGGACGCGAAGTGGTCGCGCGCGCGCGCGCGCGGTGGTGAGGAAAACAAAAGGAAAACGAGGAGAAAAATTCCGAATCGAGCGTCGTCGCGTTTCCTGTCGACTTTGTTCCTTGCGGAATTCACGACTGCTTGATGTTGGCGCAGCCACTTGTCGCGAGACTAGATAGAGAGAGAGACGTGTAAATCCAGACGAGTCTCAACCCGTAGAGGTGGTTGCGCGACAACCTTCGACAATCCAAAGATCGATCCGAGGATTGTAGTTTGGAGAGGAGATCTCGGATCGTCTCCGAGAGAGAAAAAAGAGGAAGAATGAGAGAGAAAGAGAAAGAGATCTCTTTCTCGTCCAGGACGGGTTTGAGAGTCTCCGCATTAGGTGTAGAATACCATTTTCGTGCGATAGACGAGCTCCCGCAGTAGACATTCCCAGGGACACCGGGGCGGCAAAACCCGAAGGGGTTGCTACTTCAGTCTCCGATTTCGCATCAATCTGGGTTGCGTTTCGAAATCTCGTCTCCGAGGAAAATTTTACTAAAGAGCCTATATTATCCGTAACATAAGCTATAGCTTTTCAGCAAAATTTTTCCTTGAAGAGGAAGTTTCCCAGGAACGAAACCCTGAACTGAACATTTTTTTTATTACGAAAACATTGAATGAAAAAAAGGAAATTCATTTTTATTCGCAAATGGAAACTTGCTGTTTCTTCAGTAAAGTCACTTTTCTTCAATGTCTCTTTGTATATTCATTCGTTTTTACAAATTCATTCACAGGAACGTATCGATCGCCTTTCTTTTCCGCGTAGCATTGCCATGGCGTTTTCGAGTGTTGCGTCAGACGGGTTTGATGCAACATTGCGTCAACTCGCCTTTGGTTTTCGTCGACCAAACGCCGAGAGGGAAATCCCTCTTTGCAACAGTCATTGAGTCTTTCGGAGTTTGAATAATTCGTCGACGAAGTAGTATTTTTTTTTTTTCCGCGCGACATTGAACATCGTATGCGGCCTTCGATTTTGCCGTCGCGTGAACCTCGCTAGAACGAAGGTTTTTCCTCGGTTTTGCTCTTCTACGATCGTAGCCTGTTTTTAGCTGTCGTTCCCGAAACCCCCGCCCCTCACCCGCCGCTCTCCCGCCCCCTCCCCCCCATTCGATATAGATCAATGCCGTTTCAATCGAAATATAATACACGTTAAATGGATTAACAAAAGAAACAAGACGATATTTGGCGGGGTGGTGTTTGTAAATAAATGCTATTAAAGCGACGAAACGGTGCAGTCATTTCACCCATCAATCGCTGCATCGAGAACGCGGATTCGGGCCACGAGGTCCTCGTCTATTCTTGCGCCAAAAACTACGAAATTAGTCATCCATAAAAAGCATTACGAGTGTTTTAAGATATTTAATAACATTTGCTAATATTCGTTATATTTTTATCGGCGTTTGTCATAGTAAAAGAGCTATAAATTAGATATTTAATTAAAATGCCTTTTATTAATTATTTTATTTATTTATTTTTTAATTATTATATTTTTATTAATGCTATTAATTTTAGTCATTTTAATGTATAGCAATCTTTTGAGCGGATTTCCTATCGAAAATGATTAGATTATTCGATATTTCTATTTCAGCTTAAATTTCACATCAGAAATGTGTCTTCAATATCGGCCACCTTTGTCCCAGTCCAAAAATACGTTTACTCGACGTTTCGAAGATAATCGGCTGGGATTCAATCCGAGGACGATCATCGATCCTGGAAACGTCGAGGCGGATCTAAATCTGACGAATCGCTTTCTCGCGATGATTCATTATTATTCTTAACCGAAATACGTAACGGGACGCACAATTGCGAGCGATGATAACCGATGTCGACGGGCAATTCCGTGGATTTTGATTTCCGCTGCGTTCGCGAGTGCCCCAGGTACGAAATATCGCGGATCTTTGTACCCGCGAGACTTTGTTCAGGAAGTCACGTACGCGTGAGGCTGTTTCATATCGACGAGCCGTTGCGAGTTGCGTCATTTATCAGTCGCTCATCGCGTTCCGTCCTGTAAAGGCGCTCTCGCTATTTAAGCTGGCCTCTGCGCTCCGGTTATCACGTAGACGCTATCTCGTCGAGATTGGACGACGATGAAAGCGACGCAGCAATAAGTAACTGGAATCAGTCGTCAAGTTACTTGAGAAAGTTTATGACATTCCTAATATAACGTGCGCGCAATGATAAGCGAAGATACGATAATTCTCAAGTTTTGTATAGATAGATGTGTTGTACACTCGCGTGGAAACATTTGAATTTTCAGAATTTTTCCAAGTGTTACCTGCGCCTCAAAAATGGATTATTATTATGAGGATTATCAGGGTTATCAGGTAGGTTTATGGATTTAGCTTCTTTTTCCTAACATCATATAATACAGAAAGCAAGCGTACATAATAGATTGATTAGTTTTATCGGCCGGTGACACCTGCTCCTCTTATCTTGTCCTCTATCTTAATCGATTTGTGTCATAATCATTTAAAGTCGCAGTCAGCATTGATCGATTACATTAACTTTTATTTTAATGTCGATTGCATGAAGCATCTGTTTTGAACGCGTACGAAATTGATCCCGATCTATAAATATGGCTTAGCAATACATGAATGAAGAAATTTTATTTCTTAGATATTTTCTTAGAAATTCTATTTATTTCAACTTCAAATCAAGAAGTGAGACTTGGTTTACATCGATACTTAATTATACTCATTCTTCCATATCTTTCTTTCAACTTCCTGTTACATCCTTCCCTCCCCGACAAAAACAGTACGTGAAATCCACATTATTGCCACGTAAGATCCACGTGCAAACGTGTATTCCATCTGATAATAACGTGAACTTTGCGTACTGTTTTTGTCGGGTCGTGTTATCTTGAGATTACACTGTTAACCAATTCTATAAGTAAAAGTAAATAATATTTTGTTATTTTTAACTAACATGCTTGTCGAAATTATTATTATTTAATAGTAAATATCAATTATTATTTTAACACAAACTATGTAGTTAACATGTTATAATTTCACTCTTCTTATTTTTTCTTTTTCTACCGAAAACTTCCCTAACACTCTTTCCTTCTCCTTTATCAATTTATCGTTCCAATTCCTACTTAACTTTTCTTTCTCATTTTCTACATGATTTAGTCCTTAGTTAATAGTAAATATCAATTTTGATCGCGTTAACGATTATTGCACGTATGTGAAGCTCCTAAAAGAAATATGTTCATTTATGGATCCTTTCCGATTCGCATCGATATTTATCATTATTTGTCGATGCTACGATTCTCGATCGAAAGCTTCTTAGCAGAGAAAAACCTGAAACAAAATCACCTCTCAAGCCGAGAAAGACAGATTTTCCATCGCGGGGTGCGGCGCGCTCGTTCCATTATTCGAATTTTCCGCCTCGCGCGCAATTCGTTCGAAATCGTTCACGCGCCGCGATTGGTCCGGCGACCACGGGGACGACGGCAGCGGCGGTGGGGGAGGGGGGTGGCGCGCGGCCAGCCCAAAGGTCACCTTCAGTCGGTTGGACGTGGCTGTGGCGGCAGATGTCCGTCAGCCGAGGATCAGTAACGGTTGGACGTCGTCATCGTTGCGGTCGTCAGTCGCGTCTTTCTGGTGAGTCGAATCGCTCGTCGTCAATAATCCCGATTGTCAATCGCTCATCGATTTTCGAAGCGCGCGGAGCACATCGACGTCCGTCGTCGTCGCGACACCCGCACGCGACTGTCAATTGATTGGTCAAGTGGTCGCGATTCACCTCGAGTCTAATCTGCGTTACATTTCGATGGTATTACCGCCGAACCAGCGGATTCACCGATGACATTCACTCGTTCTTTCGTCTCGTTTTAGGTGGCCGTCGAGGGTGCTTTTAGGTTAACTCCTCGCTAGGTAGGCAGGTACAATTACTCGCCGCGGGAGAACGGTGGCGACGATTCACCTCAGTCGACACAGCATCAGTGACATTATATCTATGTTATAATTTCGCACTCAACAATGTTTGTTAATATATATTGTTATATTACATTTATATTTATATTGTTAAGTGTGAAATTGTAAGATAGATGTAATATAACTGATGCTCTGTGTCGACTGGGACGTGATACTTGTAAATAGCATGGATTCAATGAATGCCGGACGAACAATCCGACGGACAATAGTCGCATAAGAGACACGGAATCACCGAACTGTGGATGCTAATCGTAATCGTCTTCCGGCGATCGATCCTCGTCGCTCGGTACCTCGGCAATGTCGCTCTAATGAGAGCGTTATGGCACAATTAATTGCCATCGCCAGCATCCGTCGTATTCTCGGAACGTATATCTCGCGCTGACAACTGCATCTTCCACGCGAGACGCACTGTTTATCTATTGTTATCGCGTATCACGCGTCGCGAGTGTAAGGTCGGAGCAACGTCCTCGAGAATCTCTTGAGAGGCAACCGCCGACACGGTCCTATTTTTTTATTTTTATGAAGGAAAGTTACGAGCTCCGTTCTCGTCTCTAGCGTCGAACGTGTAAATTAGAATGTCTCGTCACGCGACGCGCCAGACGAAAAAAGCTTTTACCACCAGCGATAAATTCGCAGCCGTGAATTGTTGATGCTCCCCCCCCCCCTCTCGCTTTGAAACGAGGCCAGATTTCGTCCGCGCACGTGTTATTTAATTTTAAAACGCGGTACTCGTGTGTCGCAACCGCCAGTTCCGACGGTTTCAATTCGGATTTTTCCGCGCCGTGGGTCATCACGCCGCGATTCCTCCGCGAGATCCCTTTTATTTTTTGCAGAATTCTTTTAGCAGTGTTTTATCAAACCCATCAGTTTTTTACGTTTTTGTCAATTAAAATATATTATAATATTTATACAGTGTAGCAGAAATAAGACAGCAGAAAAATTACAATTTTTAAAGATTGAAAGTGAAAAGATGAATTGAGATAATAAATTTAAATATGATATTACACTTCTATCATTAATGATAGAAGAAGAGTGTAATATCATATTTAAATTTATCTATCATTATATTGTTATTATCGTTTATTAAAAAAATACTATCTTTTTATTACAATTTATTATATAATACTTTTGCAGTATACAATTAAAAAAAGATATATTTTTTCCAGAAATAATCATTTTCTGCCGTCACCATTATCCTGTATTTTTTTGCTTTATATATTATTTTATGCGCGAATTGGAGTAATACAATCCGTTTACAAAAGCGCTTTCGTTGAAATAACTCATATATTTCTCTTTTTTTTATACATTGCTTTTTTTAGTATGCACAAATTAAAATACAGTTAATTAGAGTGCAATAAAGTCTGACTTTTGCGTAACGATTTACTCGCACGGTGGGTAGCTGGCACAAAAATATTTTCTGCGATATACTTCATCGTTTTTTATTACGAAATGAACTTGTAGAATAGTTGCGATATGTAGGGTATCTCGAATTGATTAAAGCGAGGTTAAAATTTTGGATCAATGTAAAAATTATCGTATGGAGAAAAATGTCTGAGAGTCGCAGAGCCGCTCCATGCCGTTGCACAAATGCAATTTATTCGGGAAGTTACTCAGAAAGCGACAGCGATCCGGACGACGCTCCAGATACTCGCGAAAGCGCCGTAGAAATGCAGAATGCAGATGCAAAGAGAAGTCTAACGGATTCTACTAGAATTGAATCCTCGATGATATCCAGAGATTCCTCACGAAAGTCCATTGCCGTTGAAGTACTGCAGAAGATGGATGTCGATAGAATGAATAAGATCAGCAGGCAAAATTTAAAGCTCTCTTTGTTATTTCCAGAGGCAAGCTGGTGCTTGTTAATAATGTCTCGTACAATTTTATCTTTTTTTTTTTTAATTTATGTACAATGAATGTCAGAAAATTTCCTTCCGAACAGATGTTCTGGGGGCGCACCTTCGAATCAGTTGAATACTTACCAACTGGTTCGTCGTTTGAGATAAAATTTGACGCGGTCGAGGAAGAATACTCCAGGAGTTTGCGTTGCCCGCGGTTTCCGAGACAGAAAGTTATGACCCTGCTTCTTTATCGATCTCTTTGTACCTACTCTCTGTTTCTTGTAAAATAACATAATAGTAGGACATAAAATTTGTTACATTGTCATCGCATTTAGCGGAAAATAAGAAAGATTAAAAAAAAACAAGTAATATAACTTTTCAAAAAAGTTAACTTTATACGAATTTTTGCATCACAGAGTTATAAGGAATACTGCGATACAGTCATGGCTGAGGACGCGCCAACTCAGAGGTTTATAAAACCTGGGAGCCACAAGGGCAAGGGCATCGCAGTGTTCACCAGCGGAGGAGATTCTCAAGGTATCTCGGACTAGTCGTATAAATTGCGAGTTGCGCGTATTTTGAAATAAACGCGATTAAATCTTTGATATTTTGTCTTTCAGGAATGAATGCCGCCGTACGAGCGGTCGTGAGGATGGGCATCTATCTCGGGTGCAGGGTGTACTTTATCAGGGAGGGCTATCAAGGCATGGTGGACGGTGGAAAATATATCGAGGAAGCTACATGGTCATCCGTATCTTGCATCATTCATAGGGTATGCATTACAGAATCGACAATATTACGTTATTATTTATATATTATTAACGTTTCATTATTCGTGTTCTTTTTGTTTCTTCAGGGTGGCACAGTAATCGGCTCCGCCCGATGCAAAGACTTCAGAGAACGTTCTGGTCGACGAAAAGCTGCTAAGAACTTGGTCAATCTTGGGATAACGAATTTAGTGGTGATAGGTGGAGACGGTTCTCTCACAGGCGCCAATCTCTTCAAGGAAGAGTGGTCCGCGCTTCTAAAGGAGCTCGTCGAGTCTGGTAAATAGAAAACGTTCAAGAAAGCATTGCTTGAATCTAATTTATCGCGCGTACTCGAGACTAATGTGTTACTTTTTGTTAGGTGAAATAACTACTGAACAGAGCGAGAAGTACAAGCAATTGCACATTGTCGGTCTAGTAGGTTCTATTGATAACGATTTCTGTGGTACTGATATGACGATTGGTACAGATTCCGCATTGCATCGTATCATCGAAAGCATCGATGCTATAGCCAGTACAGCTTACTCGCATCAGAGAACGTTTATAATGGAAGTCATGGGTCGTCACTGTGGGTAAGTGTAAACTATGTTATCAAGTTTGTTATCAAGAAATTAATTCAAAATTTATATCAGTTTACGATTTCATACGTTGTCATTGGTTTCCGAATATAGAAATGTCATCCGCGATTTATTGATTATACAATATAGGACATGAAGTTTAGCGTCTATATACCGTTATCGCGCCGAACCAATGTTGATTTTAGGAGTGTAACATAGATAAACGAGCGACTTTCGATTAGGTATCTGGCTATTGTGGGCGCTTTAGCAGCGGAGGCAGACTATGTTTTCTTCCCAGAATGTCCGCCTCCTGTCGACTGGCCTGAAAAATTATGTAAAAAGTTGGAGCAGGCACGTCTGATAGACTTTCTCAAATTTTATAGATTGCATAGCTAATGTTTTTTTTTTTTTACTAACTCGACTAAACGTGAGGAATGAGTTTTTCTGTATATGTCAGTTTTTTTAGTTGCTGAATGTGTTCTGATTTAATATTGGATCATGTACAACATCCTAAATGTATATTCCTCTAAACTGTGACATAAAGAGGAGTGCGAACGAAAAATGTACTTCCATTTCATCGTCGCGTATCAATTAATTTAGAGTCAAATGTAAATATAATGACATGCTCGATGGTACTAAAGATAATTAGATCACAGAGCCTTTCAGGTACCTGACATTAGCGTCAAGTTTGTCTACCGAAGCCACCTATTGCTTTATTCCTGAGACTTCGACAAGTGGTGACTGGGTCGAGGAGCTATGCCAAGGTGTGCGACAGGCACGTTTCTCAACCAGTCGTTACTTTAAATTATTATTACTTAACGAAAATAGGCAATTTAATCAGCAATTAAAGATATGCAAGAAAGTCCAAATGCGTTTGTATTTTGTACTATTGAATTATAACTCTCCTCAGATAATTACAGCCAGATTTTGTACAAGTAGAATTTTCTCACTTTTTATCACTCACTCTGCTAGTATTTACGCGAAAATTTATCACAGATATATTAGTTTTTATCTACATTTTTCGATCAAGCAAGCTTACAAATTCATAATCAAACATGATCATGATTGATTAATGACGCGCAGCATTATTTTATATAATGTTTTTAAATATTGCTTTTTTTAAATAGAATTTCAGTTAGGTTTACAATATACATTACAGTTATCTGGCTCTGGTGGCAGCTATATGTAGCGAGGCTGTTTATGTTTTCATCCCAGAATGGCCACCCGAGCAGGGATGGCCCAACAAGCTGTGCAAAAAATTAGTGCAGGTTTGATGATACTTTTTTTAAAATTTTTTAAAACAAGTATATTTATTTTTCTTCATTTATTCAACCTGCAAAATAGACAGCACACATTGTTTCCTGCAATTTACGCTTTATTCCGTTAATATCGCAAACTGTTACAATTATTTTAATTGCTTATTTTGATTACTTTGGATGATGAAATATTTGTAACATGCTTTGAAGACACTTCTCTGTCTTAATGTAAAAAAAAATTTAATAAAATTAAATGTGCATGCTACATTAAATTTATAACATCATATGTGTGTGCAACATTATTCTAACCTAAAAATGTACAAATGCTGCTAACATAATTCAAAGACTTATATTTTAATATAGGTCTGTATATAATGTCTTATTTTTGTATTATCATTAATCTGTGTAGTTATTTTAAATACTGTATATAATATCTTCTTTTTGTATTATTATCATTAATCTGTGTAATCAATTTAATTATTGAATCGTTATTATGTTATTGTCTTTAGTTATCTTTACTTCTCTATTCATTGGTAGCTTGCTTTTAAATCTATTTGGGCAAGAACTTAAAGTTTAGCACATGCACACATTTGAGAGATTTTTGTTGTTATACAACTTCTCTTTCAGGAAAGGCTTACTGGTCAACGGCTTAATATTATTATTGTGGCTGAGGGAGCTGTCGACAGAAACGGCGATCCGATCACTTCTGAAAAGGTGCACAAAGTCGTTGTAGATAAATTACAACAGGATACGAGAATCACCGTTTTAGGTCATGTACAAAGAGGTGGCAATCCTTCAGCGTTTGATAGAGTTTTGGTAAGTTATCGCGGTTTAGGATTTTTAATAGTCAATATATAAGTGTATGGATTATTTTTTAATATATAATTTGATATTTTTAATGTATTAAAAAATACTCATTTTTTAATGTAATTTAAAGCTCTCTCAATTAACGTATTTATTTTTCCTCACTTATAATCTTGTAAAACATAATGTACACATATATTCGTTTGAGGGATAAATATAACGTTACAGGGATGCCGGATGGGAGCCGAAGCTGTAATGGCTTTAATGGAGGCAACACCCGATACAGAAGCTTGCGTTGTTACATTGGATGGTAACCAAGCTGTGAGATTACCACTTATGGAATGTGTTCGTCGTACAAAAGCTGTAGCGCTCGCTATGGCGGATAAAAACTGGGAACTTGCTGTTCAGCTTCGAGGAAAGTAAGTGAAATTGATAAAGAAAGAATTGATAAAGCACGTCATTATACTAATACACAAAACATCAAGTATATTAATAAATATATCTATTTATTTTTTCTAGGGGCTTTGAACGCAACTTAGATACGTACAAGATGCTGACTCGTTTGAAAGCGCCGGACTTGGATGATACTAACAAGGTACAATCATTTTCTCCGTTTACAACTAAGTTTATTCTGACGACCCAAAAGCTCTGCTCTATATTTAATTGCGTGCTATTAATGTAGCATTAATAAAGATGTAAATAGAAGTATGTGGCGAGAATTTTGGGTCTCTGACATAAAATAATAAAAAAATACTGCATAGATTACTACATATATTATTTAATACTGCTTCAGGAAGTTAGTGGCCGCGCATTATCGAAGGTAAATGAGTTAAAAGCCTATAAGCATACATTCTTATCAGATTTTGTACACAAAATGCCGATCCAAACGCAATCTCCCTAACGATAGCACATTTTTCCTCCTATAGCAATACACTTTATGTGGACAAGTGAGTTAACCCTTTGGAGTAGAGAATGTGTGCCTTGTGTTAGAAATACATATCATTTACCGTACTTCACGATCACCTGTCCACAGGCAAACGGAACGAAAGCATTGTGCGCTATTTAATGTGCAACTTCATACATAAAATGTGGTCTTTCAGCTTTCCGTGCACGTTGCATGATGCACCGCGTCGGCTTTCATCTTGTAACCGGTGTTCTTATTACAGGATCATTACACACTGGCAGTCATGCATATAGGATCGCCGTCTTGCGGCATGAATGCGGCAGTTCGTTCCTTCGTAAGGAATTGCATCTATCGAGGCGATAAGGTACAATATTCAGAAATTTTGACTGTCGCCCCGAATATTTTTATTACACTCAATTCCATGCATCGACTTGTAGGTATATGGTATCTGCGACGGAGTGCTGGGCTTAATAGCTGGCAGACTGAAATTGATGGACTGGCCATCTGTCACTGGCTGGGTCTCCGAGGGTGGTGCGAAATTGGGAACGAAGCGCGCACCGCCTCAGGAGGATCAATTACCTCAAATCGCTCAGAAACTCAAAGAATTTGGAATACAGGCGTTGCTTATTATAGGTGGATTCGAGGTAATGAATCCGTTGAATATTGCACATTAAAAAATGCTTCTAGAGATCAATGTTGATAAAAACGTATATGTTTATTTTCAGGGTTATCAGACCGGTCTCACATTTTTCAAGGCGAGAGATAAGTACGAGGAATTCAGAATTCCTATAGCTATGATTCCCGCGACTATTAGTAATAATGTACCAGGCACCGAGTTCTCACTGGGTTGTGACACAGCTTCAAATGAAATTACGGAAGTAAGTTCTGTGATGCTTGTAGATTTAATTTGGAAGTTTAGGATTTAATAGTATACTAATCATTTTATCTGTTAGATCTGTGATCGCATTCGGCAATCGGCGCAAGGTACTAAACGTCGCGTGTTCATCATCGAGACGATGGGTGGCTTTTGTGGATACTTAGCGACCATCGCTGGTCTAGCCGGTGGTGCCGACGCGGCATATATTTACGAAGAGAAATTTAATATCAAGGTGAGAGTTTTTTTAAGTAGCCAATTTGAGTGTAGCTCTCATTTTGATTTTAATTTTTTATTAATGTTAATTTTAATATTTTTAATTTTTATTAAGGATTTGAATCAAGATGTGATCGCGATGGCAGCGAAAATGTCGGAAGGTGTCGAGAGGGGTCTCATTATCAGAAACGAAAATGCCAATGAGAATTACAATACAGAGTTTATGTTCAGACTTTTCAGCGAGGAAGGAAAAGGTTTATTCAGTTGTAGACGAAACATACTTGGTATGCATTTTTTATTTGTTACTTTTTTAAGCGAATCTGTTATTCTATTTGAAACGCTAAATATTTCTCTATTATTTCTCTATTTTAGGTCACATGCAACAAGGAGGCTCGCCAACGCCTTTTGATCGTAACTTGGGAACAAAGATGGGTGCTAAGGCAGTAGAATGGTTCAGTGATCAATTGAGAAAATGCACCAGCCCCGATGGCAAAACGTTCACTACAGCAGCGGACAGTGCTGTGATGCTTGGTATTGTCAGACGCCAATATAGGTATACGCCATTCATGGAACTTATGGAAGTTACTGACTTTGAGTGCGTATCTTATTAAACTTTCTAATAAATTTTAATTTTGTCTACATATAATTTAATACTTAATAAAAATTGTTTTAGACATCGGATTCCGACGTATCAGTGGTGGATGAAATTGCGTCCGTTGCTGAAAGTATTGGCGAAGCATGAGTCGACGTACGAAGAAGAGGGTATGTACATAACCGTCGAAGAGATGGATGAACAGAAGGATCCGCCCCTCGTATAAATCGTGAGAAGATTAATCTCTTACAAAGCGCCGCAATAGATAACGCAAAGTGAATGTCGCTGATTGCGTGGAGTAGGCGTTGATTATTAAAAATCTCACAGTATTGTATAAATTATGTTATGACAATTTTACTTCTGCTCGACAAGAAACGAATCTTATATTTGTCTATTGAAATATGTCTATCTGAAAAATCCAATTGTGTATATTAGCAATCGTTATTTATTTATTGAGATTTGCGCACGTGATTTTTTAATGTATCTAATTCGGACAACTAGCAGATGTGAGAATATACAGGGGAAAGGGAGGGGGGAATATTTTTTAATTTTTGTTTTGAATCTGTCTTATTCATATCTTGAACTTTTCGAGCTCAGGTAAGAAATGGGTACAAAGACAGTACCTGAAACGCGAAGGTACAAAACATACCTTCACGATGTAATACCTAGCTATGCAGCTTGCTGACAAAAGCGATGTCCTCCGTTGGCAACGAGACACGGAACACGGTATTGTTACAGTATCTTATAGTAATGTTAAATATTCGCGTTGCGTACATTGATGTATAGTATTGAAGATAAATTAGAATCGGTATATACAAAATGTAGGGTAGTAAAATATACCAAGTTCAAGTACTAAAGGCATGACGGGGCAAAGAATCATTTTTACGAAATATGTAGAAACACGTGACTAAATTGGAAATATGCAAAACCAATATTTGATATGCTACTCGAACGTAATACACATAATTTTGGAATATATTTAATTATCGTGGATTCAGAAACAATTTGAAATGTTTATTAGCGTCATTAGCAAATAGTGATATTATTTGTACATTTTTGATGCTCTTTAGATATTACGGATGCTTTGTCAGTTAAAAACTAACAGCCTCAAATCTCAATTCCTCCAAATCTCAATTTGCTTAATCCTTCAATATAATTAAGTGGAACGCTTAATTATAATTTTTTTTAGTTGTAGCACGGATCGAGAAGTAAATCAGATTGAGAGAAATTACAAGAGTTTCACAGGCTAAACATTCTGAACCGTATTTGTGGTCTACTAAGGCATAGGATTAAAAAGTAATGCGGTATTTTGCGTCGGTGAAAGTGTTTATCTTTCGGTTTAGCGTTACTCGAAGCTATAAAAGGCTATTGGAGAATATACCTGTCTACCTCAAAACATAATTTTGCAACGGTCAACGAACGACTCGTAGGAAAGAAATTGACCTGAGTCGGCGCGTTAGTTGCACATAACGTTAAAAAAATTTTTGCTAAAATTTAAGGCTTGTGACCACAAAAGTATTTAGATTTAATTCTTTTTCTCCTTCTCTATCTATCTATCTCTATCTCTCTTTCTCTCTCCTTCTCTCTCTCTATACTCGTATATTTAACTTTCGAGAAAGTCGTGCAAGTATTAATCTCATAATTGTTTTCGGCATATAAGGTAAAGTTCGTCGTGTTCTTATGAGATTTTAGAAGTAGATACTTCCGGTACCATCGAAAATTATGTCTTGTGCAAACTCTTACTCGTGTTCGTGTGAGTTCATTTAAGTGTCAGAAATAAAATTACCGACTCGTGTTTTTAACGGGAAATACGCGTAAAACAGAGAAACCTGTGTGCAATAGCGTATGCCATAATTTTTAACGTAGTTAACACGCGCTTAAGAATTATGAAGCTCTTAACGAATTTCATTCGAATGCTGATTAGCATTTGCAGTGCTATATTTAAGATTGGCTTAGTAGATAGCGATTAATGCATGCTGCGAACGAAAATGCTGAAAATGAAAATGGTAAAACTTCGAAAGTACAATAATGTGCGCATACTCGACTTACTCGACTAGAGTAATAACGTAAAAAAAACAATATGTATACATACATATATAATTTATTTGACAAGTCGTTTATTTAAAGTCATTCTGAAGTATATATCTACTACTATACGACGACAGATAATAGCTCTTGTTGAAAAGCAACAAAATAATATCGCTAATGACACTTGTTTAAACGACCACGTAGAAACTACATTTATCTAATGTTCGTATCAAGATACTGAACTGTTGAACGAAATAAAAGTGCGATGAGATACGGGAGTTATGATGAGGCTCTCGTCAATTATTTGTGCATAAAATTGTAATTCGTAATTATAATCTTCATTGGTGTGCTTATTATATTTCTTATATTTCGATAGATTTTTATTTCTGAAGTATATATATTATAAATTTTAATCAAGAATATTAATTTTTATAAGAGTTTTTTACTTTAATGTATAACTTCAGAATTGGAATAAAATGGCCGATTGCAGAATTAATGTTCGATACAAATTGAAAATCATGCTTTTAGCCCATACAAATCAGGTTAGTGTTTAATGTCGTTTAATATTTCATACAACTTTGATTCGCGAGCCGCTGATTGAAATGTATGTACATATAATTATCGAGCGCTTGTATATCACACACTACACCAATTCTAGTTATACATACGCAAAAGTGTACAAATAGTACGTGCATAATGTCGAACTGTTAGCTGCCCGTCGCTAGCGCAATAAGAATATAAAAATGATATAGATTATTTTTAAGATTCTCAGAGATATATTTTTGACTCATTGTTGATCAATGAATTTACATCCTACCCAACAGCACATGTGTATAGTATTAGAGTTATCGTATTTATTTTTCCTTCGACATCGAATTATTAACGTCGCTGCTCGACGGTGCGGTGCACAAAATTGTAATTCGCCAACAATTCGGGACATCCGGCGAATTGCGTGGCTGCGACGAAACGTCTAAAATTAGGAGAAATCGCTACATATTACGCACCTTGTTGTATTCATGTCGTGAAATAAACTATATCTTCTATAAATGTGTTACTTAAAAATACATACATCTAAATAGATTCTTTTTTGTAAAATATAAAATATTGTTAAATACTTTGTAATATATATAATATGTCTATATTCTTTATATTTGAATAATACGAACAATAATTTAAATAATTCAAACAGTAATTGAAATAATCCGAATAATTTTAACAACAATTTTCTTCCTAAGCCGTTTTCTTACAATTTTACCGCAGGAATATCGTTCATTAAATTATACAACTTAAAATTACGTTTTTCAATTCAAAGCCGCGCGAGAGGCGCCGCGTACGTCGCGCTACAAGTCAAGCGAGCGCCCGAATCGAAGCCCTACTATCCGCCTCCGTCTCGTTCTGTGTTTCGGCCAAATGTTCGCAAATGAGATGGAACAAAAGAAATATATTTTTTAAATGAATCTATTCGCACGACGGTCGGGGAGGGACATCGTCATTCAACGTGAGAGCTAATTTGACGCGCGCGGTGCCAACGGGTTAGGGGAGCGAGCGCCACATTGCTCGGCGTTGGCCGCCGCCGCCGCGTGTGTGGCGTGCGCACGCCGCTCTCCGCGCCGGTGAAACGCCGTGTGGCCGGGTTGTCTCGTGTCGTGTGGTCCCATCTGTCACTCCGTCCGTCTCCTCCGTTCGTCGTGCGTCGCGCAGTGAACAGCGCTCGCTGCCCTCGTCAAGATGGTCACGGTGAAGGGACGCAAGAGCTCGAGCAAGAACCCGCCGATCCTCAGCCACGAGTTCGTCATACAGAATCATGCGGACATCGTCTCCTGCGTGGCAATGGTCTTCGTGATCGGCCTCATGGTGCAGGTCGGTGTCACGGCGCCACGTAGAGAGTCCAAGTCTGTCTCGGTCTATTTACGAATCTGCGTGCCGCGAGACGGGAGAGTCCGAGGCTGTTCGCCCTCGATCTCGTTTCAGCGATGCGTTACGTGGATATCGGGGTTGCCTGAGAAGTAGGCTGACCATATGTTATGGGTTGATGTCAGGACAGATCGGTCCTGCCGCGCGCATACGCGTATATTTTTATTTATCACGCCCGCGAAGATTTATTCTGAGCTCTTGTTACATGTCTATTTGTGATTTTATTGAAAGCGATAGATACTTTATGTGTGTAAACTGAATGTAACACATTTATGTTTATTTCTACCACGGCAGAGTAACTTTAATCTCGGTTTAACTTACTTTTCATCTTTTTCTAATTCGTAGCACTCAAAAAAGATAGAAAGTAAATTAAACAGAGATTAAAGTTAATCTGCTTTGGTTGAAATAGACATCAATGTTATATTTGTAAATTTACTACGCTACCTTTTTAATTGTTTTTTTTTTATATTAATCGCAGAAAAGAGAAGGAGAAGAGGATCTATTAATATTTATCTATGAAGATACTCACTTTATGTTTGTCTGAGAGCCTGAGATTTTTAACTTGTTCTATCACTGTGTTGGAAGATGGCTCAAAGTAGAGCTGAAACATACGACTTATAGTTTATGTAATATAGAATTGTTAATTAATTATTAATTAATGATATGTTAAGAACTGCATTTAATTCTCAAAGCCACGTGTTACTTAAAAAAAATTTATTTTGTTAGAATGTTCAATTATATTTTTGTGGTTGTACATTTGGCCCTTTTCCTTCTTGATGTAATCTAACAAGATTATTTTCCTTCAGGTTACTTCACCATGGGCCTACATGTTTATCGCTATTCACCATAATGTGACCAATACTACTGAGGATCCAACGGCACCGATAAGATACACTACAGGATGGAAAGATGGATGTGCCGTGTTCTTCTACTTCTTGATAATCATTATAACGCATGCTGTGCTTCAGGAATATATATTTGATGTAAGTATATCCTGCCGGGATTAAGGTATTGGCTGACTGTAAGAATATATTCAACCTTCCACTGATAAAATTATTTTTGTCTACAGAAAATTTCCAAGCGGCTTCATCTCAGCAAAGTGAAACTTTCTAAATTTAACGAGTCCAGCCAATTGATAGTGTTTTATATATTATCCATGTTGTGGGCTATCGATATTATAACCAGGTGATACAGATTTGATACATAAAGAGAAATATGTATTCAGTATTAAGAAACAGTATTGAGACAAAGTAACGCTTCTTCTTCTTTTAGAGAGAATATACTCTTGAACATATGGACATTGTGGGAGGAATATCCGGTGCCGATGTCCGCTTCCTTAAAACTATTTTTCATCGCTCAGCTTTCTTATTGGTTACACTGCTATCCTGAGCTCTATTTTCAACGAATTAAGAAAGAAGACATTTTGCAGCGCGTCGTCCACGCAACTATTGGATTAATCTTCACATTCGCAGCTTATTTCTTCAAGTAAGATGATAATGTTTAGACGTAGTATATAGCATGTCCCATCATAAGTGGCTATCTTTTATTTTTTAAACTAAAGAGATTATAATAATAATGATAGTGAGAGAGACGCGATTTTCAGCCCGCCTGTGGCACTCGGACTCAGATTAGATTGATTGCCTCCCCTTTTCCAGTCTACCAATTACGGAAATCCGGTTCTTCTCCAGAAGAGGAGTCGGTTTCCAATCGGTAGCCGCCCGAAAAATAGAATATATAAGATGAAGAGCCACTGAGATTTAAACTCGGGATCTTTCCGTTATTACTCACTCGCGTTAGCCCGGAGCCACGCGTCATCCCAAATTAAAGAGATTATAATAAATATATGTCAGATTAAATGATTTAAACTGAACTTTATTGTGAATATAGTGGTCGCTTACAGTTTAATTAAATTTGAATCATTTAATTTGATATATATTTATGGTTTCCTTTAGTTTAAAAAATGAAAGGAGGTTGGATATTCTGTATATAAACACTATAATGTAATATTGTAAGATTTACTTTCTAGTTTTCCCAATTTGTATTAAAAAATATATTTATCGTTCTCCGCAGCTTCCAACATCTCGCTCTAATCTTGTTAACTCTTCACTACGCGGGAGATGCTTTGCTACATACAGCCAGACTTGTTCACTTTATTAGCCAGAAAGAAAAGAGAACAAAATGTAAGTCTAATCCAGTCGCATCTATGATATCACGCATATATAGCTCTGAATTAACTTGTTTGATTTTTTTTTTGTTACAGTGGCATTCCTAGTTGCCAATTCAACCTTCGTATTCGCGCGCATTGCAACCATCGCACTTACATCTTTAGTGTTCCTATACGGTTTGAGAAAGCAGGAATTCAAATTCGACTACGCTACCGGCAACTTTAACACTCCCGCGGTGCAGTTCTCGGCAGCACTTATTATCTTGCTCTTCCAAGGCTATCTCATGTACTATTTCATCGCGAAGCAGATTAAACGCGCGCGCGAAAACGCCGCGCCGGTCATTGTGAAGACGAAGCCGAAGCAGAAGTCAAAGAAGCGAGAAGGTGAAAACGGTTTTGTTTATCATATACTTTGTAGTTATTGATCTTATTATTTATGTCAGAATTTATTTAAAATAATTTTTTTTCATTTCAAATGTATTTTATATATTTGCAGGCAAGAAATCCGCCTTGTCAGAGGACGACGATCTCCCAGAAGTAGACCAGGCAACGAAGAAGAATTTGAGAAATCGTCCTTCAGCCAAAGCAAAATAGACGTTCAATAAATTAAAGAAACTAGCCTCGCAAAGCTCTGATTGAACATTCGATTTTATTCGCCTGTATGTCACGAACAGGTCAGAATATTCGATTAAGATGTACAAAAACGTATTCTTCTTAATATAAAAATACGAAGCTTCCATAATGTTACCGCAAACTCGTGCAGAATGCTGAAGTATTCGGTACCTCGATTTTGTATTCGGCAGAGGTAAAAAACGAATTTTAAATTTTTATGAAAAAAAATAGGCACATGAATCACTAGTGAATCACTAGTGAATATTTTTAACTTACATTACTAAGTTTTTCTTTATACTATTTTATTACACTTTCATATGAATTATATAGATAAATATTGCATTCACACATATAGAAATGCAGAATGTTTAATGCGCACTTTGGTATATTGTCTTTTATATGCGCATTACGTATTTTTAATAAAAATATGTAAATGCGCGTTATTTATAATCTAATTAAAAGAAATTTATACAATTTTATTACTGTTCGCTGTTATTTAAAATTCTCTATAAATTTTTTTTGGGTATTCTGATTTCTCTCGATGAATTTAGAGTTAATAAATTTAGAGTTAGAATATATAGGCCTATCTAAGTTTCTGCTCTTCTATCGCTCTACCAATTCAGATAGAAGAAAGCTCGAAGAGAAAACAGCTCCAACCATAGCTTGGATCGGAAAATTTAGATCGGTTTTACTTGTTATCTTGAATTATTCTTGAAATAAAATATTCAAATAGAATAGAAACAAATCATTTATGCTAGCATTAAGTTATAAGAAAACAAAAAGTATAGGTATAATGCACGAAATAATACTCTGGACCATAAATATGTTATAAGAATCATGCCATGTAAAAATATACATATCTTATTATGAAATTATATATTGTTACACTTAAATATAAGTTTTACTATTTTTTAATACATATATCAATGGAAAAAGATATCAGTCTTATTATTATAGCGTTGGTGAATAATTATATTTCTTTAACATAATTATTTCAAAGAAGAAAAAATTGAAGATAAAAGAAAACGAAGTTTTTGGTAAATAATTTTTTTTAAATGTATACCATTTTGCAGTCTTATATCAAATTTCTACTCTTGGTATAATAAGAATGAACTACGGCGATCAATTTTGCAATATATTTTCAAGAAGATGGAATATGTAACAATTATTTAAAAATTTATTGCTATCTTGTTAAATAATAATTGTGTTAACTGTATAAGATTTATAATTGTCTTTACACTTATTTTAAAGCATGATTTTTGGTGTAAATATTCTCACAAGCGACTCAGTGAGATATGTAATGTAAATGAAACAAAAATAAAGTTCGGATTTATTTGAATTTAGAATGTTGGGTCTTATGATTTCCATCACCTTAATTCCAATATTTTAATATTTTATCTATTTTCAAGAATTTAGATTTTTTATTTGTAGATGGAATTTATAATAATGCTTGTAAATTGTATTCACTTGATACTTTTCATTAAATTTCTTTTTTTTAGTGCTGTCTTATTTAGAGTATGTATCTTATTTTACTGCTTGTTTATTTCAAATATATCCTACTTGTATATCTTGTCAATTTGATACTTTTCAAGCTAGGAATACAAAAGATATAATTTTATAAGAGAGGAGATAAAGATTACATAAATATACAATATCCTAAGAAACTAAAATCCGACATTTAATTTGAAGTAGAACAAAACAGGTGCGCGGTACGCGCGCGCCATTTCTCACTTTATCGATGATATTTTAGTAGCGCCATGTCTACCCCCACTCGATATTACCGTAGTAATGGCGCTCATGCCCAGCCCTCGACCAATCGAGAGCTAGCAGGTATAACTGGCAATGGGTTCGCGGGGCTCGCACGCACTGACCAATCACCGCGTCGATGCGAGACCCCGTTCGGGAGAGGCCATACTCTTACCCACAATTCCTGTATACCTACTTGCTAATCCTGCTTTCCTGATACCTCCGCTGATTTTACAGAGGTTTTCGATGCCGAGAATTCATTCATTCTCACCTAACCTCTCATTCAAATAATTTCTTTTAATAATTTTCATGATATTCTGTGCATTAATGTAATCAATCTTTTTCTATCATTTAATTCTATCTGACATTAAAATAATTAATTAATTCAATTATTGTCAGATTTATTAATTATTACAGAAATGTCCTAGAGCACTGTTATATTTTCTCGTAATAAAGTAAAATGGATTGAAATGAACAAGTCCTATATCGTTTTGCGGTCGAGATATTAATTATTAAGATATTATCTCGATTATTATTGCGAATTTCGCAAAATATGTGAATTCTCACTCAGATTAAATCTACGCTAGAGAAATAACAGTGCTTTGGGAAATTCTATATATGATAATTAAATCTTTAGGCACTTGGCACGAGATATTACCGTCTTTCTTAATAAGCAAATGTAATTAATAAATACATTATTAATTTAATGAATAATACATATGAATATTTAATTATTATTAGGTAATCGCGAGAAATATATTATGTATTCTTCGAAATGTTTGAAAAATTATAAAAATTGTGAAAAGAAAAAGTTTAGGTTATGAAGAAAGTGAGAATCTCAAGCTCGCAGTCATGACTTCTCAAAATTCTCTCCTGTTACGCGGGTAGTATGTTGAGCGTGGAGGTCGTCGATGATACTCTAGTAGCGCCATGTTTATCCCCACTCGGTATTACCGTAGAAACGACGCTCATGCCCAGCCCTCGACCAATCAGAGAGCTAGCAGGTATAACTGGCAATGGCAGCGGGCTCGCACGCACTGACCAATCACCGCGTCGATGCGAGACCCCGTTCAGGAGAGGCCATACCCTTACCCACAATTCTTGTATACCTACTTGCTATATATATAATCCTGCTTTCCTGATATCTCCGCTGATTTTACAGAGGTTTTCGATGCCGAGAATTCATTCATTCTCACCTAACCTCTCGTTCAGATAATTTCTTTTAATAATTTCTATGATCTTCTGTGCATTAACGTAATCAATCTTTTTCTACCATTTATTTCTATCTGACATTAAAATAATTAATTAATTTAATTATTGTCAGATTCGTTAATTATTACAGTCTTAGAGCACTGTTATATTTTCTCGTAATGAAGTAAACCGGATTGAAATAAACAAGTCTTATACCGATTTGTTGTCGAGATATTAATTATTAAGATATTATCTCGATTATTATTGCGAATTTTGCAAAATATGTTTATCTCAATCAGATTAAACCTACACCAGATAAATAACAGTGCTTTAGGAAATTCTGTACATGATAATTAAACCTTTATGCACTTGGCACAAGATATTACCGTCTTTTTTAATAAGTAAATGTAATTAATAAATATATTATTAATTTAATGAATAATACATATGAATATTAAATTATTATTAGGTAATCGCGAGAAATATATTATGTATTCTTTGAAATGTTTGAAAAATTATAAAAATTGTGAAAAGAAAAAGTTTAGGTTATGAAGAAAGCGAGAATCTCAAGCTCGCAATCGTCTGTGACTTCCCAAAATTCTCTCCTGTTACGCGGGTAGCATGTTGAGCGTGGAGGTCGTCGATGATACTCTAGTAGCGCCATGTCTACCCCCACTCGGTATTACCGTAGAAACGACGCTCATGCCCAGCCCTCGACCAATCAGAGAGCTAGCAGGTATAACTGGCAATGGCAGCGGGCTCGCACGCACTGACCAATCACCGCGTCGATGCGAGACCCCGTTCGGGAGAGGCCATACTCTTACCCACAATTCTTGTATACCTACTTGCTAATCCTGCTTTCCTGATACCTCCGCTGATTTTACAGAGGTTTTCGATGCCGAGAATTCATTCATTCTCACCTAACCTCTCATTCAAATAATTTCTTTTAATAATTTTCATGATATTCTGTGCATTAACGTAATCAATCTTTTTCTACCATTTAATTCTATCTGACATTAAAATAAATAATTAATTCAATTATTGTCAGATTAATTAATACAGAAATGTCCTAGAGCACTGTTATATTTTCTCGTAATGAAGTAAAACGGATTGAAATGAACAAGTTCTATACCGTTTTGCGGTCGAGATATTAATTATTAATGTATTATATCAATTATTATTGCGAATTTCGCAAAATATGTCTATATCGATCAGATTAAATCTACGCCAGAGAAATAACAGTGCTTTGGGAAATTCTGTACATGATAATTAAACCTTTATGCACTTGGCACGAGATATTACCGTCTTTCTGAATAAACAAATGTAATTAATAAATATATTATTAATTTAATAAATAATACATATGAATATTAAATTATTATTAGGTAACAGCGGGAAATATATTATGTATTCATCGAAATGTTTGAAAAATCATAAGAATTGTGAGAAGAATAATTTAGAATAATTATAGATCATAAGAACGGCAAGAATCGCGAGTTTACAGTCGTCGTACACTCTAGTAGCGCCATGTCTACCCCCACTTGGTATTACCATAGTAACGGCGCTCATGCTCAGCCCTCGTCCAATCAGAGAGCTAGCAGGTATAACTGGCAATGGCAGCGGGCTCGCACGCACTGACCAATCACCGCGTCGATACAAGACACTGTTCGGGAGTCTCGAGATACCTACTCGCTCTACCTGCTCTCCTAATACCTCAGCCGACTTTACAGAGGTTTTCGACGCCGAGAATTCATTCATTCTCACCTAACCTCTCATTCAAATAATTTCTTTTAATAATTTTCATGATATTCTGTGTATTAACGTAATCAATCTTTTTCTATTATTTAATTCTATCTGACATTAAAATAATTAATTAATTCAATTATTGTCAGGATTCATTAATTATTACAGAAATATCCTAGAGCACTGTTATATTTTCTCGTAATAAAGTAAAACGGATTGAAATGAACAAGTCCTATACCGTTTTGAGGTTGAGATATTAATTATTAAGATATTATCTCGATTATTATTGCAAATTTCGCAAAATATGTGAATTCTCACTCAGATTAAATCTACGATAGAGAAATAACAGTGCTTTGAGAAATTCTGTATACGATAATTAAATCTTTAGGCACTTGGCACGAGATATTACCGTCTTTCTTAATAAGCAAATGTAATTAATAAATATACTATTAATTTAATAAATAATACATGTGAATATTAAATTATTATTAGGTAACAGCGGAAAATATATTATGTATTCATCGAAATGTTTGAAAAATCATAAGAATTGTGAGAAGAATAATTTAAAATAATTATAGATCATAAGAACGGCAAGAATTGCGAGTTTACAGTCGTCGTACACTCTAGTAGCGCCATGTCTATCCCCACTCGGTATTACCATAGTAACGGCGCTCATGCCCAGCCCTCGACCAATCGAGAGCTAGCAGGTATAACTGGCAATGGGCTCGCGGGGCTCGCACGCACTGACCAATCACCGCGTCGATGCGAGACCCCGCTCGGGAGAGGCCATACCCTTACCCACAATTCCTGTATACCTACTTGCTAATCCTGCTTTCCTGATACCTCAGCTGACTTTGCAGAGGTTTTCGATGCCGAGAATTCATTCAATCTCACCTAACCTCTCATTCAAATAATTTTTTTTAATAATTTTCATGATATTCTGTGCATTAACGTAATCAATCTTTTTCTATCATTTAATTCTATCTAACATTAAAATAATTAACTAATTCAATTATTGTCAGGATTCATTAATTA
Source organism: Tetramorium bicarinatum (assembly GCA_928718305.1). Taxonomy (NCBI): domain Eukaryota; kingdom Metazoa; phylum Arthropoda; class Insecta; order Hymenoptera; family Formicidae; genus Tetramorium; species Tetramorium bicarinatum. The sequence goes on from OV788328.1 coordinate 10,561,361, forward strand.
TTACAGAAATATCCTAGAGCACTGTTATATATTTTCTCGTAATGAAGTAAAACGGATTGAAATGAACAAGTCCTATACCGTTTTGAGGTTGAGATATTAATTATTAAGATATTTATTATTAAGATATAATTATGAGATATTAATTATTAATTATCTAACCTAAGACATTATCTCGATTATTATTGCGAATTTCGCAAAATATGTCTATCTCGATCAGATTAAAATCTACGATAGAGAAATAACAGTGCTTTGGAAAATTCTGTATATGATTTTTATATTTTTCTAATGTATTTTATGTTAATACAGGAAGAAACGCTGTTTTATCGGTTCAGCACGGCGGATGACAGTGATACCGCGAGATGTCCCCGATGAAGGACGCTGGCGTCGTCGGGCGCAGTGGTGCGAGCTGCAAGCCAGCGGTCAGTTTAGCTGTCGTAGCTGTGGGTCGCAGTGGAGATATGGGAAAATGTATTTGAAGCGTGCGTCGAAGTTGCTGGACCTCACGGTGTCGCGCACCACCGCGGACGTGCACCTGCGCGACCTGACGTGTCCGATCTGCCGCGGCATCCTGATCGAGCCAGTGACGCTGCCGTGCACACATAACCTCTGCCTGCGCTGCCTGCAGGGTACGTTCGAACACAACAGCCTGAGTTGCCCACTGTGCCGGGTCCGGGTCGGCTCCTGGGTGCGCACCGCCACCAGGTCCGAGACTCTGGTGAACCACGGCCTCTGGGAGCTCATCAGGTCCAAGTTCCCGAAGGAGGTCGAGAGCAAGCACAATGGTGAGGAGGGGGACCTCGCTGGCTTGGACGCTGGTGAGTGGACGCGCATGTATGCATGCGTGCATATACGTTTACGCTCGCGCGCGCGCGCGCTACGCACGCACACCCTCGTGCAGCCCAGCAATAAACAAATGCTACATAACCTAAGCGATTGTGTTTACTTGTCGCTAGAATGACGCGCGCCTCCGTGCTTGTACGAGTAATTAGAAGCGATAGGATCTCGAGTTCGACCCCTTCATCCTTGGTATTTCTCCTTTATAGTTCTCCTTTGAGAGTTTAGGACTCTGTTGATTCAAGAGATGGATAAGATTAATGCATAATTTTGACAGAGGACAAGAATGGAGTGTCATAAGTCGATGATTAATAGTTTGACTGGTGGCACGTTAAATACCCCTCAAAAAACAAAAAAGTTTACCTGTTGAATGATATTTTACATGTTTCTGATAGATGCTTCTGGGAATTGTGTAATTTCGATGTCGTTGTTATTTTCTTTATTCTGCTTTGTTCTGTTTTCTTTAAAGCAATTTTCAGTTTAATACATGTCAGCGACTATAATTATTTCTTAATTGTCAAACCTATTGATGTAAAATTAATGAAGAGTACATAATGACTTGTGTATCAAGCGCGATGATTTTGTTATAAGGTACTATAAAGGAGCATTTTCTTTTTACGCAGATTATGCAGCGAACAGAATACTCAGTGTGGCTGGAGAGATACACCAGGAGTACAAGGCTCAACTTCAAATGGCCGAGGAAGAGATGCGCCGTCGGAGGCAGGCCGAGCAAATAGCCAGTGAGGCTTTGATTCAGAAGATTCAGGCGGAGGAGAACAAACAGTTGCTGGCACAGTTGGCGCAGGATCAGTTGCTAGCCAAGACCCTGGCGAAGCAGCAGCAGAAGGAAGCCGCGCAAAAGGAAGCTGCAAAGTATTATAACGAGTATCCGTCGGTGTCGAATTACACCTTTAGCGAGCCCAAGTTCAACTATACAACTGTACGAGTAAATAATATCGAGACGCCGCAACACACCGAAACTGCACGCTTAGAAGGCAGGCACGTGGGTCTTCCCGAGTCTGTGAGCTCAAAAAGGCAAATGAACATGGCGTTGTTGTCCAAGATGGATATGTTCTCCAATGTATGCGGCCCCAGGGAAGCAAACACATCCGGCATGCATAAGAATTCAACTGTGTATTGTTGCCAGAAACAAATGCCCATTTACAACGCTGTCGCGAAGAAGCATCAAACGGTGTCCAAATATACTCAACCTTGTACTTCAAATTATCCCATGGATCCCGGATGCTCCACGTCCAGAGCTTTCACGGAGACTAAGGAGGAGCTGCGGGTACCGAGCGACGTGGTGAACAGCAAGAAGAAGAGCCTCGGAGTGGAGGTATGCATGACGCTGGCCGACGACGACGAGAGGATAGGGAGCGCCGAGAGTTCCGGCAGTCACGACAGCATAAATCAGGAGATCCATCATTTTAAGCCAATCAAGACGGTGCCGAGGACGAAGTTGTTAATTTCTTCAGGTATGTGTCTATCAAAAAGAAAGGGAGAGAAAGTGACATTTATATTCTGATAATATAATCGTTTGTGCAAGAGAAGTCTATTTTAATAATATCATGTTTGTGTGTATCTGCTTTCAGATGGAAAACAGGTAGATCCGAAGTTGATCAGGGTGATCCCTATTTTAAAGAAAGTGTCTAATGCAGTGCCAAAACCTCCTTCGCCGACTTATGTGAAACGTATTGGATGTTCTTGGAGCGCCTTCAGAGGTAAATTATATTTGCATGCAAATATTATCATGTATAGATTCATTTATGACTAATTAGATTTATTTACTTAAAATTTTCTAAAAATATGGGCCTGTTTTTTTATTTAATTATGAGACGTTATTACAGGTAAAATAAGACAAGACGCAAAGGAAAAATATGCTGCGCACAGTCTGAAGGATAATACGGGGACATTAATTGATCAGAAACCATCAACGTCACTCGTTCACTCTCAAACGGTTTCGAATAAATCGACGACGAAGCCTCAGACAAATGACGCTATCCGACTCTACTTACCCGAACCGTCGTTCGATAGCAACAAAAATTATACCAAGAATGCGAATAAAATAATCAATGGCACTAAGGTGAACAAAAAGTTGGATGACGAATTGGACGCAAGAAAAACACGTAAGTCTTGGAGGACGAACGTGCGAAACGGTATGATAGCGAAATCTAAACGGCATAGAAATCTACGGAGCAGAAAGGAGACCAGACTTACCGTGAACGTGACAGATGAAGAGGAGGACGATCCAACAGGCTCCAATTCGTCGTTCAGTAAAACGAGTTCGCAAACCGGCGAACGAGACGGCGGCGATGATATAGCCGTCGAAAATATAGCGGAACGAATTAAAAGGAGAAAAGAAAACATAGAAAAGAAGGCGTTGGAATCGGAAATGGAGTCCAGTGCGTCTAAAAGGAGCAGAACAGCAACGAAGAAAAAAGCGTTATCTGAGAGGATAGAGGAGACTCTCGCAGCAGATCGAGCCGTGCTCTCGACATCTCAAGAGAGTACGGATATCGACGGAAGTTCCACGAAAAGGACGAAGCGGCGAAAAAAGAACAGAAGCTCACAGAACAATAGGGACGATCCGGAGAGGAACCATCTCCCAACAGACACTGCGTCCGGCTTGAGGAAGTCCGCGCGAAATTTGACGAGGATCTCTTCCATGGCAAGTGAATCGGATGGCGCGCGTAACAAGGGTAACAGCAAGTACAATTACGACTCGCCGCCGGAGTCTTGCGACGAGACGGACGCATGCGTGCCGGAGAACGAGCATACCGTCGATATCTGCGTCGGCAAATTTCTCTCGGACGACGAGGTGATCGAGGAGCAGCAGCGGATCGAGCGATTGCTATTGCAGGAGCGAGAGGATTTCGAGCTTGCGCGTCGCTTGCAGGCGCAGTACGACGAGATGGAGCGTGTAGCTGGACGCACTAGAAGCTCAAGGCAAACCACCGAGAGAAACGTCAATGTGAATTTGCGTGAGATCAACGCAGCGAGGACGGTCCGTAGGAGGAGTGGTGTGCGCAAAACCGCGAAGCGAAAGACGATTGACGGTCGAGTCGTAAGTACTGCCGCGACTAAGGGAACGCGCGGTAGGCCGAAACGCATGAAAATCACAGTTGACACGCGCGAGGATGAGACGCGTACGCGATAATCATGTCACAGCGCGTGAGAACTCTCCGCAATTGGATGTTCCTATAAGCCATAAGTTTGACGGAAGAGGAATCGATCAAAAACCGCGACTTTTGCATATATAGTGTCTTGTGTATTTTTTAACAAATCATTTGCGTCGTATCGAATATGTACCTGGATACATTACGAGAGTATGGAACGGAATGCGATTTGGATTATCAGATTATCGTAAACGTCATTTTCGGTGTCAACACGATAGAAACGTGCCGTTTCTTTTTTTGTTCCTAACGCATCGATCGTGCACGTTTTTAAAAATAGCGCTGGAAAACGTGGTTTGTGCTTATTGTACAATGTGCTCTGGAACGACCGGCCTAAATTTTAACAAGCCTTGACCGATGTTTTTTTTTTCCAGCGAGAGAATTTTTTAAGATTAAGGTTGGCGTTTCTCCCCGGGACACCTCGTATCTATATTTTTATTAGTCTTCGAAAGAATGAAGTATCGCATCATAATCAAAACGAAGAGTGACAATATTTGAGCGAGATGTTGTTACATTTGACGGAGGGCGGAGAAGAATCGGGGGCACGTAATTTTCCTGGCGAGATTGAAACTGTTGTTTTATACAGTGATTACATTTATTTTTCAAGACAGCTTGTCTATTTAGGTAGATTTAAGTCGCTACTCATAATCATATATGCAAATGAATTGGCTTCTTTCTTGAAAGTTCGATTATGCGCTGACAGCTGGTCTTTGGTTCCTTCGCTTTCAGCGTTAAATTGCGTAGTGATAAATCGCCGCGCGTGTCGCTTGTTGCGGTTTCTGACAAAAACTTTCTATGGAGAGCTGCTTTATCGCGAGATACGTATATTTATATTTCTATGTGTCGTTCCCGTGAAAATTAGTCACAGTCGAGGAAGAACTTTAATCGAGCTTATGCTTCTTTTCAAAATAAAAAAAAAAAGATGGAGACGCATTTGAAACTCGATCACCTTTAACTAACATTCATGGGAACCATTTTTATGTGTAAAGTTTGTTACGTGACATTTATACAAGTACCTCGACACCGTCGGGAAAAGCAGATTATAACGAATAATTGTGTATAGCGTTAAAAGAGAGATTATATGTTTGATAAGATCCGCTTGATATTGCAATTGTCTACTGTCAGCTTCGACGGCCTTGATTATCATACTGCAATCGAATTAATTGTTACAAATTAAGCGTTATATTAAGAGAAGATTTATACACTGTGCGCGATCGTGCGACGGATTTAATTCGACGGGCGCAGAGGCTAGGTAACAAGAAACGTAGTTCGCGACTTATAGTTCCTTCGCAGCTCACAGTTTCGTTTTAGGCTCGAATTCTCTCTCTCGCCCGTACACGCTGTTCACGATGTTCAATATTCTACGCGTATTCCTTTTAATTTTCGTTAAGGGGGGAATATAGAAATAAATTCTCGTCCACGTCTTTCGCGCTTTTCCCGCTTGTGATACTGTCGCAGTATTTTGCATCTGAAATTCGTCCTTTAAGTCTTTATCGTTCACGATTACTGCCGATAGTATTTAATTGTAAAATGCTGTCGCAGATGAGCTCACATTTCGTACTCGTAAGAGTGAGCAAATACTTCTATTTATAATTTAACGTGTATATTCTGGGGCTAACGCAATTCATTCTCATCGAAATTTACCATTGACTAGGAAAATGTTGACTTTATTAAAAAAAAAAAACAAAAAAAAAAGAAACAGTCCGCAATAGTCAGAAGTATTCATTATGTGCACTGTGACTCGAGCCAGGTTGATCGAGTTCTTTACGCTGAAATAATCGTTATTCTGATAGTAAATCAAATCGAGGATACCTTCGATGCAATGTAGCCATAATCCCTTCTCTTAAGTCTCCCAGAAGAGAGAGATTCTTTGCCGAACGTTATCTAAATGCAGAATGTTCTCTTTAATGTCCATATTATTAAGTAGAAGATACTCGTATAGAAACGATAAACAAATGGGGAGACATTCGGATTCGGAAACGATTTTAATGAGCTGTGGGTATTTTTTTCTCCTAAAGCAGCTGGAAAATAAAAGAGGGCTTTCATTCTGAGCTATTCTACGACAAATCCAGAATTTGCGAATTCAAAGAGGCTTCCGAAAGTTTCCTCGTTAGTGCGGAATAAACGGGAGCAACAAAGGGAACGATTGTGAAAGGGAGGATGTTTTTATCACTCCTGATACTAACCTTCCATATTTTTTTTATCCATGATTTTATTTCAACGCGACGTATATACAGAATGACGTATAAAAGCAACTCCAGATAAAATAGAATTTGAAATTATTAATATTTTAATAATAATAATATTGTTAATAATAATATTGTTAATATTAATAATATTAATAATGAATTAAATTAATATTAAATTTTACAATTGTAAGTTTGGGGTTTTGTGTTTGTGCGCCATCTTGTATGATTGTCGTTAAAATATATCGCACAACTTGTTTGTTATTCGCTGTATGAATAGTCTTTTGTTTTCTTTATGTGAATTTTAAATATAAATTTATGGTACGCGCGTATCGCGAATACGTGTAATAAATTATCTGTGTGTAATAAGTAATCGCGAGAAGATGAAATAAAACTGTTTGATATCGTTAGAGAATCGCACGAATATATTATAAAAACTAATCTAATAGTAATATATAGTATAAAGAAAACGTATGGAATTTATGAATTAAATAATAGAGAATGTATAGAGAAGATATTTAGTTATAGAGCGGCAGAATAATGTCAAATATTACGTATTGATAACGTGAATAAGTAGTGCATCATGAGAGAAAGAGAGATTAAAGCAAGCGTAAACTATAACTCCGAACGAATGAACGGAAACACTCATTACGGATTTTTAGGGAGAGTCATTTTTATATTATGTCACATGGTTTTACGCAATAGAAGATGTAGCAAGAGTGAGCCTTCGAGAGATCGCGGGCGGTTTTTCTCTTGATATGTTTTATATGTGAAAACGAATAAACTACTGTAACTATTCTAAGAATGTCCGTCGTTTATTTACAGCGTGCCAAAGGGTCCTCTGTCTTGTATGAACAACGATTATCAACGCTTTAATAAGTAAACTGTTATAAAGATTATCTATTGTAAGGTATGTCAAAGTGATTAATTTTTTGCTAAATTTTCTTCCCTGAATGATAAAAAACTTTTTAATGCAATAAGGATACAGATAGGATAAAATTTTCTTTTCGAGCTAACAATATGTAATCTGATAATATTAATGCAATAATATTCTAACAATATTATCTCTGCAAAAATAAGAAAAGATATCATTTTGCAACATTATATCTCGATTTATAATTTAATTATAAATTTGTTGTTCTTTGGATGTGCGATGAAAAATTATTATGCGCATGTATGATAATTCAGTATTGCAAAGATAAATATTTTTTTTTATGCAATGAGAGAGAGAGAGAGAGAGAGAGAAGGAGAGATTAATATGTTACAATACATCATGACAAGCAGAGAGTCTTCGTCTAATTCTGATATACAAAAGTAAGATAGTTACGCAAGGGATCTAATTAAAGATCGCGACACATCTTTTCAAAGTTCAATATTTTTCTTTTGATAACATTTCTCATTAGAATTTATAGAAGTGGTAAATGGATTATATGATAAGTGGAGAATAAATTAAATTTTACGGTATCAAAAGTTGCAAAATGTTCTCAAAAATAAAAGGTGATGTATAATATTTTTATACGAAAAATATTAAATTATGCGTAATATTACGATATATTAGAATTAATAATGTATATATAATTATATATTACTTTATTATATATGTTATATATGTTATACTATTTTCTCTTGATATGAAATAGAAATTTTTAGAAATAAACAGATCTAGCAACAGATTCGATAATAGAAGCTGATTTAAGATCCCAATACTTTTATATCTTTGGTAATATCTCATGATTTTTAATAATTTAAAATTTTATCTCATGTATTATTATCAATCCTTTAAGAATAGAAATCCCAAGTGAATGATCTAATGATGATACAATTAATTCGTAAAATGTGATCATCTTATTAAAAAACAATTTGATATTTTTTTATTAATATCTTTCTATTTTTTGCGGCTTAAATCATCGCATCGTATATTTATGTAAAGAATTTAAAAATATATATATACTTATGCGTGAAAGAGAGAAACAATCGTAGTGTAATCGCAATCGTATGACTGATTCGTAATAGATGACGAACGATAATTGCGATTTCTTTATTATCCCTCTGTTCGATTAAAGAAAACCAAAAGGAAAATCTCGCGCGGAGCAGCAGGACCGCCGGAAGGGAACAGCAGAGCGCAAGTATGCGGCTTGCGCGTAATTGCCAGCGAGCTACAATTGCGACAGCTTGCACCAACACTCGTTGCGTCACCGCCGCGAAATAGCGGAGAAACAGCCGATATTCTCGTGCGCGCCGCGCACTTTCCTGCACGTTCCCCATCAACCCCGTTTTCCTCCGGCGAACTTCGTCTCGCCCTTCGTCACTTTTACCCCCGAGATTATGCGGATACCGGCGCTGAAACGACTGCATAATCCCGTTGTCGTCCCCCGCAACTCGATTATGACCTTCCTGAATGGATCCGGTGATTATCGCACGAATTACATCGCGGGCCCTTCTAATGTAGCCATCTTTCGCATTACAAACTTGTCCATTCAGGCTGATTTCGTAATCATTTATTTAAACCACGTTTTCCCCTTCTTCTTCTCTGCACGTAACGGCGTCCCTTTATTTAGAAGGAGCAGCATGACTCTCGTGTCGCGAATTTGTACTCGCCACTTACTGCTTCCCTCCTTTTTTTTTCTCACGTAATCGGTCCGTTAGTAATTACTGCGATTTAATTAAATCGTAATTAGCTCAAAGGTGCGTGCAATATATCGCCGTTGTGTTACTACTGTAATTAAAAGTGACGTCTCGATTGCACTTTCATGCGAGCCGAGCGATAAACCGTGTATTGTCCCGGATCGATGGGCTCTCCCTGTGATGAATAGTTAAATATATACGTTTCATTTAACACACGAAGCCTATTTTAATCGGGCAAACACAAGTTCGTTACGCAAGCCAGGTTTTGCAGATCAATAGTAACCTCGTTCCACAGTCCCGGCGCTTTAAATCGATATCAAATGGTTACGCAAAATATATAAACAATTTGTCGACTAAGTGCGTAACACGTCGAGGGACGTGCCTTCTATTTTCCTGCTTTCTATTTGTTAATCTGTATTACACGAATACAGCTGTTACGGAAACCGACTTGCAATTTGTTATATATATTTTCCCTAATTACAAAGCTAGAGTGAAATTCAAGTTAAAGTACAGACATTCCCTCCTGCGGTAAAAATAATCTTAAATATTATAGTTAGAAGGATTCCACAAAGTCGCGACTAAACTATTGAAAAATATCGCGAGGATAGATTTTACCTCGATTCGAATTCTTTTCAGCAACTTATAATTCATCAAACATTCCAAGAAAAATTTAGATAATAAAATTTTTATTAAGATTCACTCGATTTGTAGCTCTTCAAGCAGGTCACTTTTTAAGATTGACATGTTTTCTCAAAATCAAGAGAATAAAAATTATCTCGATAATTAGTTCCTTTTAAATTTTTTGGAGGTTCATTGAAGGATCTTAAAAGGGGGAAGCATCTATAGATTTCTAATTATAACTTTAATAATTGGATAAATAATCAGGACTGATAATGAAATTAACAAGTGACAAGTAAAAAGGGGGGCTTTGAGAGTTCAACGCGGTTGACGGTGCGTAAGTTAACATTATATTGATCTTTAACAACTGATAATACATAATATCATCGTTTAATTTTTTAATAGTTTGCTTTTTATGATTTGACTTTTTATGATTTAACTTTTTATCTCCTCATTCGTTTATTTATTATAAAGAGTGCTTTATAAAAATCAAAACGGTCATTTTTCTTTATTTCTCTTTGTTAAAAAATAAATTATTATTTAACATCTCTATCGCATAATTTGCTCGTCCTCTAAGCCTTTCCTGTTTTGCTCTGCAATCACGAGCTAATTTCTTATTATTAGGATATACAATTTTCAATTTTATAATTTTAATTTTCGTCTCCGCTTTAAGCAGTTTTCAGCGACGCTGTAGCACTTGAGATTCAAAGAGTCATCCGAGATACTTTCCCCGAGGATCTCGGCGAAAAGTTTTCGAGTATCTCTCGGATCTCGGAGAGCGAGGCGGCTGGAACGGACGGCCTCGGGCGGGCCGACGAGGAAAAGCGCCCGGTCGGCCGCTCGCGAGAGAGCGAGAGGCGCTCACCCGACGGCCACGGCGGCTGCAACGTGACCGCGGCACCACGTGACTCGCGCGGCCAATTGGATCTGCCGCGGATCGGCGGTCACGTTGCACTCGGCGTGGCTCGCTCGCCCCCGCACGCTCCTGCACGCTGCCCCCTCGTCTATCGGCCCCCTTCGACTATCGCGTTCGCAACTTCGCATATGCGATCGGCTGTTAGCGCGGTGCGGTGCGGTTTTTCGGTCGCGAGCGACTCCGCTCGTCCGCTCGGCCACTCGCGCGAAATAAAAAGAGGAAGCGGAAAAGAGAAAGCGGGAAAAGGAAGACGACGCGCGCGCGCGACGAGCAGGCGCGAGTGCAAGCCGCGTAAACAGTGAATTATCGTTATCGCGCAATTGCTCCTGAAATTAGAATTCCTTCTTTTTTTTTTTTTCTATCGAGTGACCGCGTGTTCCTATTCTATCGAGTGATTAGCGCGAGAACGCGCTCGGCACTGGAGAACGATGCCGCAGCGAGCGTGTCTTCGATCCCGCGAGTGCCGCGAGTGAGTGCCGTCGGATATTGACGAGAGATCGCCTATGACGATCGCTAGTGGTGGAATTTGTATACGGCAAATGAATTGAATTCGCGACGAAACGGAATTGAGTTCTCCACGAGAAGAAATGAGTGCCGTCGGTGCGTCGCAGTTATCGATTTGAGAGTTCCCCGATCCGTTCGATCTCGGCCGCTCGCTGAATCGGGGGGAACCAACGCGCGTTGGTGGGTCGTAAGGTTTCGCGGCCTTGCTTAATCGTCGGCGGGAATTCTGTATCGCGACGATGCAGGCTCCGCGGCGAGTCTGCCTCGCCGGCCGCGAGCTCTCCTCGTAGCGGCCCGCGGAGTTCTGCGGCGGATCGGCAGCGCGGGTCGCGCATTGTCCGGACTCTTCTAACTCGTCGCGCTTTCACCGGCCGCCGCTTCAACAAAAGTAAGAGAGAAAGCGGCTGCGTTACATTGATTCGCAATCTGTTTAGACGAAGGATGAGGCGTTTTGATAATATTGATGATAGCACTCTCTTCCCCCGCCTCAAATATTATTACAATTAATATATAATTTCAATTTATATATTGATATATGATACTTTACATGTTTATTGAATTTATATTATATATGCCAATTGTTTCATGTATACAACAATTAATTATTACATTATTATACTAATATATTAATCATACAGGTTCCTCTGCATATGTTTGGATCTAATTCTGCATGGAAAACGCGACACAAATTTCATTTCTCCGTAAATTTAATTTCCACGGATATATTAATATTCCGGAATCGTTTGAAACTTAAGAAAGTACGTTTAAGAAATTAACTGTTTAAATAACTTTAAACTCGGATCTTTCGGCTTAACTTATCGCAATTCTGAGACAAGATTAATTTCACGCGTCGGGATGTTGAGAAAAAAAGGAAAGAAAACCTTCGATCTAAGATATATTAAATAACCAGTCAATCCGCAACAGTGTTGACAGGATGATTGGTGAATAATGTATACGGCATAATCCATTAATCGTCGCGTGAGAAATTAATAATCCTTGTCACCCGATAGCGGGAAACGTGGGATTAAGAATTTACGGAAGAGAATTTATGGAAAATTTTCCATTATTAATTACGGAATCATTAGTTTCATTAATGTCTCGCGGAAACTCGAGGCCTCCCCATCATTCGAATGCGCCCGATTGCGCCGAGAAACGGATCGGGTACGAGAACAGATGTCTAATTGTCCCCGAGGATTTTAGCTTGTCTATTTTGGATTACGAGTGGATACTTTCGGGCTGGAATGGATGGTTTCCAACAGCCTAAAAGGGAGCAATTCCCAAAATGAATCAATTGAAAAATATGTCGGCTGACGGCGAGCGCGTCAGTTTAGTCACTGTCGTGTCGTCGCGGCTAAACACGCTGATCCATCAAAGTACCGGTTCAGTACGCGGGCTCAGAAGTGGCTGAGCTTCCCTCGCCTCTCGTCGTCGACTTGATAGGCAGACAACTCGACAAACGTCTTCCTCGCGACGTCTCACGCGAGTGTAACGAGTTCCCGTAGCGCGACACGTGACACCTCGCGCTCTTGCTCTCCGAGCGACTTTCTCTGAAATGCGATTTACATGTTCGCGACGCACACGTGGAAATTTATCTCGGCGATATACCTAACATCGGTGGCGGTGCGGAAAATGCGAAGGCACGGTGTCGAAATCGATGAGAGGGGAAGGCGAAACGACGTTAAAATAAATAGAGGTTTTTTTAATGAAATGTAAAATTTGCTGAATTAACGGCAAAAATTATTTATCGCGCGATAGCACGAGTGACGCTACAGGTGGTTAATTAAATTTATATGCAATAAGTAAAATTCCACTTGTCTTGATTGTATTAACCGTTGGCGGAGTACTCTTCTATCGAGTGTATTCCGGAAGCGAGTAACAATAAGCTGGCCGGTGTGAATTGCATTCGATCCACACGTAGTTTTACGTGCGTGTGTTTATATGCTTGCATTAATCGTCGTTGCTATAATTAGACGCCATCGACCACAATAATCTTATGCAATACCAAAGTTTGCCGTTCTTTCTAGACACAAGACTGTAGTAAAAGTATGCGTATAGTCGAATGCACTCGGTAGTTCATTCGAGTGTTCTTCGAAATACATATAAAATTGATCAAAATCACTAAAATCTATCTCCAAAGTTTTTTGAGGCAGATAATAAAAAGGATAACTTCCATACATATTAAATCCTTTAAGCGGATTCCAAATAATCTCTCGCTGTAGCGTTTATAATTCCTATTTTTTTATATTGCCAATATTTATAATAAAAATAAAAGCTAATCGATAAAAATAAAATATAGTTATTATATTGGTTTTTGTGTAAAGTAGAATCGTTGCGGCGTGTTCTTTAATCGTCAGGACATTTTTCGGAACTCTAGAAATCTCTGAGGAAGAGCCAGAGTTCCATCGATTACATCGAAATTCAGAGAATTGGCTGCTAACGGCGCAGAAATAAAATGAATGCCTTTGTAGCCAGTTGAGCCTGTATTTCGCCAGTCGTCTTGAATTTCTGGAACGGAATTCTCTGCTGCGGTCAATAAAAAAGCGAGTGCACGCGCGAATCCAGCGACATTATCGCGAATGAGAGAACGCGAGGAAAGGAAGATTATCTCAGTGTCATATAACGTCATCTTTTCCTCGTTGATAGATCACTCCCTCAAATGCTGATTCTAGTAAATGATGCACGTGATTAACTCTCTTTCGAGCCTGACAGGAATAGTTCTGAAATGTTCTCGCATCATTTTCTTCTAGTTTAAATTTCTGCTCTAAATTTCGGTTTTTGGTGACGTGAGCCGCGTTTTCATGCCTTCAATACGAGAACGATGATGTAACGATGTTGAGGGCAACGCGGAAGTTGCATTACTGAAAGAAAAATATAGTTACTTTTGGACCACAATTTTATAATATTTCTAATAATAATTATAATATTTCTAATAATAATAATTAATATATTAACGTAATGATGCATATAGTTAAGTTAATCATATTTCGTGTTAGAAATATTATAAAATTATAATTGGGTCCAAAGTAACTATATTTTTCTCTCATTGTCAGTGTATAATTTTCGCGTAGTGACAAAGAATACTTCAAGAAAGAAACAAATCTCATCTTCCTGTCCCGTTTGACGACGACGACGCGCGTCAAATACTTGAGGACGATGCTCCTTTCAAAAATGGTCCGGTGTACTGAAGTTTATTTTAGCGGAACATACACAAATATTTAAGGTACGGGATGCTTGTTCGCCAGGCGACCCTCGGGAGATTAAAGCTAATCCTGCGATGTGAAACAAGTCCACCTCTTCTCACTCGCTCCGATCGCCTGTGTGTGCCGGAATTAAAGTTTCTCTTCTGTTGTGGTTTCTTTCGCGAGAAGAGTTTCCTCCGGGAAAATTGCTGCAACACCAGCGTGAACGAGACGGAGACGGTCGCGAACATCTGTGGACATGATCAAGACAGCGGATGATCATGTTCGCCAAGTTACGATGTATCGTATCAGCCACACTGCTTTGTGTGTGCGCGCGCGTACACATTCTTACTCTTTCATTCTCTCTCTTTCTTTCTCTCTGAGAAGTTTCTCGGAAAAAGTTATCGGGGGACGGTGGTATAATTCTATCAAAAAACGATAAATTTCGATTATATTGCCGCCTCTATGCGGCAGCGGTGAAACGCGCCGCGGCGGTGATGTAATAGCGGAACTTTAAATGGAGTTAAGACGGTCGAGTCGGCGATGTTGATGCTTCGCGACGATATAATGGCACCGGTACAATTGTCCGCAATAATTTAGCGTATTTCTGCCGGTGGATTGGTTCACAAAATGCGAGGTAGACGCGGACAGAGCATAATAAGTAAAGAGATGGGCGGAGAGACCGACGCGTCAAGCAGTATTCCACTGTCGATCTCTCGAGACTAACAATAAGATCGAGGATAAGATTTCTTGACGAGCCTATGCATTATCAGAAGAAATAAAATATTCGCAAATGTACATGTTTTCTAGCTAAATAGATGGAATCAATTATCGACAAATCCGTCTTGATAAATCGGTCGTGCCATCTAAAGACCGACTCTCACCGTGACGCTGAAAGAGATACCTCTCGAAGATACCATTATCGATTAACACATTAATGCACCCCGTACTGCAGCAACTCCCCTGGCATTTTCGCATACGTGTCTGCGCGCCGCGGGTGGAGTGAATCCCGCAATAAATTACTGCAAAACGCACGTCGGCTCGGTTCATGAATAACGCGCCGAAAGATAGCCCTCGTCTGAGGGCTAATCTCGCGGCGGTTTCGCTGCCGTTGCTGGAAAACGACACACACGGAACTCGCAACGATGCAACGGTGCGGCGCAGCAGCGTAACCAACATTCAGGTCACTCTCGTCCGCCCCGCGTCCTCCCCGCCCTCCGCCCTTTCCGCGGAGGAACTTCAAAGGATCGATCTTGATTATCTTGCTCTGCTGACGGCGTTTGCCCCGGAATAATAAATTGCTCTATCTTCATCTCTACGCGATGACGTTAATATTAATTGACAATTAATAATGAAAGAAGAATGCGTTGATTATCGAAGTAAATAACAGAAATTATTTTTTTTTTTTTGTTCAAGATGATGAGAAGAGATGCATAAATATACGTGTAAAGTATAGACTTTGATTTTCAATGTTTTGTTTCTCATTGAAAATTACACGTCTCTACTCGTCGTGTCGAGGACCAGTTAACTACGCCACTGGTACAGCGGATATAAACGTGCCTGCCGGATAAAATTAATGCACGTGTCGCTCTGGCCCCTTCGGTTGCCAGGGAAATCAACCGTATATTGCGGAGACGATCCGCCACCCCGTCGAGATTTCGTTAACTGTCTCCGATGCCACAAGATATGGAATCGCGAATCGGCGAGCGGTAATTTTTCTCGAGGCCAGAAATGATGGCTGATTGAATTTATCTCGAAAAAGAATAGTCCTCATTTATGTAATAATGAAGCGGTTTTATCAAAGGAAGAAAGAGAGAGAGAGAGAGAGAGAGAGAGAGAGAGAGAGAGAGAGAAGTTTATATAAAATTACAGCTATAACATTTTATATCTCTATGGGGAGCAAATAGGTAGAAATGTGAATCGCGGAGGAAATTGCGCATCTAATCTACCAAATTGACGACTGTTTTATAAGTTTATTCTTACCCCTACTCTGTCTCTTTCTGTCTTCGGGAATGAGAGAGAATTTTTCGTAAAGCATCTTTTGCGCGTCTTAAATCCTCCATCCCGAAATAATGTACACGTGCTCGCGTACAATGAATACGCTAATTTCGCTTTACAATGGAGTTCACGACATCGTATGAATCATTGCGCGGCGACAAAACCACATTGTTGCAATAGTTTCGCGATAGCGCGTCGAGTGTCTCACAGCAGAATTCTGCACTGCAATACGAATAGAATGTCAAGGATTTGTTGAAGAATGAGTTATCGAAGTTATCTTCGATAAAACTAAGCTCGTAGCAGTATTCTTCTATAAAAATGGGATTCTTTATTTAAAAAATTTCTCGTTGATTATTTTAATAAACAATGCCTCTCAATCTTAAATGAAAGGTGCGTTATTAATTATTCTTAGATGGAAAAAAGAAAAGTAATAAAATCATAAAGTAGTAAAAATAAATAGTAAAATTATAAATATAATAAATGAGAGAGATTGCATTTAGAAATGCAAACGTCTAGGATTTTTTATTATAATTGTTTCTAGTAGCTGTAGGTCGACTAATGATAGAGATTGACGAGAAAAAGATATAATTCTCTGACGTAAATCGAGAATAAACGATCTTCAAAGCGTTAATAATCGTTCTCGTCCCCACGGATAGCAAGACACCAGATCGGAGTGGACCAATCGAGGGAATGTCCTGCAAAAGTAAATCCGGCAACCGAGAAAATCGAATTTTCCGCACGACATAATTCCTCGCCGAGGATCGAAGTGGAAGTTCTCCGAACTCAAGGTTGCCTTGTGCAGGCCGACTTATTTTCCAGCTTAGCGGCGAAGCAAGAGGGAAATAGATCGGATCTTTTAGCATGCGTTTCGGCCGAACGAGAGTGGCGGCAGGGTACATTTGTAAGGGCTCCCACGGGGGATCGATCAGCCGTACTTCTTCGGGCTTCGAGAGCATCGTGTCTCGTGTCAGGTTCTCTTTAAAACATCGATAGCGCGAACAAATTCAAGATGTGCGCTTTTCGGTACTGATCTGTCGAAATAATTGAGAGGGAATCTAGCGATGAATGTCGATTGAGCTTTCGTATTTCAAATTTTCTGCACGAAGCATTTTTAAATTTTCCTAAAAATTGCAGGTATTAAAAATCAATCGAGGGAGGAAGATAATTATGTGTCTTTAGCAGATTAAATCGTAGGAATGTATTTACGATAAAACTTTATTATATCGCAATTAATTTCAAGTGGCGTTTTCAATTTTAAGTTATCATTAAGATTTTAAAAAATTCCAAAAATCGCAGAATTAATAAGAAATCATAAAGAATTTAGTTATGTGTAAATTCGTGAAGGAACCTGTTCGCCGACGATTCCTAACATACCTTGCACTATAAACAAACCGTAAATTTTTTGTAATAGCTTTATTGTAACTGCAAGTGGAACGATAATAGGAATTCCTTTCGCGCGCTGTTGTGAGTCAATTAATTAAGGATGTCTACTTCTCGAAGGGTGTACTGAGCAAGGATGACGGGAAGTAGCAACAACGAGATGGGCCAGGGGGTGACCTCGGGAGTACGAGGCGACGGCGGGAAGCACACGGTTCACTGGTTCCGTAAGGGACTCCGGCTGCACGACAACCCCTCGTTGAAGGAGGGTCTCGCGGGGGCGTCCACTTTCCGGTGCGTCTTCGTGCTGGACCCCTGGTTCGCCGGAAGTACCAACGTTGGCATCAATAAATGGAGGTGAGCGACCGCAATGACCCGCGGGATCGCGGAAGCGAGATCGATACAACTCGCCTCTGGAAAATGGAATGAGGCGCAACGGGACGCGTCGGCGCCTCAAACGCGTCGTTCTTCTTCATTGTTAATAATGAAGCAAAAGTCTTTTTTTTTTCCTACAAATTTTCGCTTCTTTTTATTTTACTTTTCTTGTCCTATTTCTTGCTTTTCCAAATCTGTTGGAATAAACGTCAGAAAACTATTTAGATGTTCCGCTCTTAAATAATCGTCGCGATATATCAAGCTCGTTTCGTGTATTAAGCTTATGATAGTAGGACGATGGTAGAGAGTTACGATTATTTAATTTGCCGACAACGGCGAGTCGATATTGTTCCACAAACGGCGCCGTAGATCTTCGTTGCATCGCGTAATCTCGATGCATTACTGCGACGGACATTCGAGCGCGACTCTCAGTCGTCGATCATTTGTCATGTTGATTAAGCGTTATGTAACCGTTTCCTAAGCGATCGCTTAGATGTTGTCGATAATCCTACTGAATCACGGTTGACAAGGAAGACATTAGCGGCGATATTGACTAAAAATGAGTCAACGGCAAATGTACACGCGCGTATTCGTATTACGTTACTTTTAATGACGAGTTATTTCTCAATTGCTGCAAAAGCGCTAAATACAGTTGCAGCAGAGATATTTTAATAAAATATCGTTTTCCACTTTCTGTAATTTTATATACGACAATTTTTTTATTATATATTATTGTGAAAGTTAATTGAAAAAATGGCGTTTTAATATATTTCGTACTTGTTAATATAATCGTATCGTAAACCATATTTTTAGAATCTACATACATTATTTTATTTTTATATTGTTTGAAAAATCATTAAATAATTTCTTGATCGATGACTTTGCTTTATGTGCGATCCAACAGATTCCTCCTGCAATGTTTAGAGGATCTGGACTGTTCCCTGAGGAAACTAAATTCCCGGCTGTTTGTGATACGGGGACAGCCGGCTGACGCGCTCCCCAAGCTCTTCAAGGAATGGGGTACGACAAACTTGACTTTCGAGGAGGATCCGGAGCCGTTCGGCCGCGTGCGGGATCACAATATCTCGGCCCTCTGTAAAGAGCTTGGTATCTCGGTGGTCCAGAGAGTTTCGCACACTCTTTACAAATTAGATGAGTGAGTTTGAAAAATCTTTTCAATATCGATCTAAGGCTCACCATAATTATAATTGAACAATGTAGACATGATACTAAAACTAACGAAACAATAAAAATAACCGGTTTGTAATTTTTTATCAAATAAAGATGCATTTTTTGAGATTTTTGTTGCAATATATATAAATAATTAAATTAATCAATTTATTTTCTCTTTTATTTTTTTAAAAAATGTATTTGATATTTTTAAAGCATAAATAAATATACTTAAATATTATAGTAGGTTTTAATTATCAATAATTGATGATTAATTCTATTGTTAATAATGTTGATGGATTTGTATATTTAATAATAAATTAATAACTCTGATTAAATATACAAATCATAAATGTACAAATCTATTTGAATATTAATTAAAATCCTTTATAATTATAATTCTGAAATTATTTTTAACGAGACATTTATGGGAGAAAAGAAGGAAAATACAGGCATCTTTTAGAGTTAGAGAACTAAATTAGTTAGTAACGCGTGTGTTTGAGTGTTTAAAATGGAACCTTATACTCGTTAGGATTAAATATTACGTGGCAACTTTCGCCATTGTATGCAAGCCATTTCGCGACTCTACCTCGTTGTCGCGCGTTTCAGGATCATAGAGAGAAATGGTGGAAAACCGCCGTTGACCTATCATCAATTTCAAAACGTCGTCGCCGGCATGGACCCGCCGGAACCATCGGTACCGATGGTGACTGCCGCTTGCATCGGCAGCGCCTATACACCCTTAAAGGACGACCACGACGACCATTACGGAGTGCCCACCCTCGAGGAACTCGGTGAGGAAAGCATCGATTTTTCCGAGCAGGTTTTAACGTTTCTTAAGTCTGTGTCATTCCATTAAGCGACACGTAATAAATCGTTAAAATAATAGTTCATTAATTGCGAATCGTTACAAAACACAATTTCTACGACACATTTCTACGACGGTTTTTTTTTCCATGGACTGCGACTTGAAGGAAAATCAATTTCGGCTCGGTCAAGCCGACCAATTATTAAAATTAAGGCCAGAGGTTGCCAAATTCTGTTAGAATAAACTAGAACAGCGGGGGCGTTGTTTCGCGATGATATATCAGGTAATAACGAGATATGCATTTGAAATAGAATATCCCGGGACCGGGCAACTGCGGATTAAGCGCGAGTCCGTCGCGCTTGCCATGGAGAATTCATTCGCGGCAGATTAGTCGATGCAGCATTAATGCGCTGCCCGTAAGGGAGCAATCGGGTATTATTTCGCGTAAGGTAATTCATCCCTGCGCGTCGATAGCGCGCTGTAATCCGTACCGTTCAAACCGTATTATGTACTCCGCATCACTCGCCGCGAATACGAGGGGATCCGATCGATTATTAATTACCTCGGCTGATTGTTCTTATTATTAAGTGTCAGGCGTCTTAAAGTCTCCTCGGCACGGCGCAATAGCCCATTATCGTTGATGTATAGCTCCGCGGTATAGTCAGTACCCCTCACTTTCAAATGTCGCACGTTATTTCGTTATTTCGCTTCTTCTCTCATTGTTATCAAATGTCAGCGCGCATCCCGAAACCTTTCAGCCCTTTTTCTCCTGCAATTCTCTACAATGTCGAAGGGATGGGAAAACAAGACGGTCGCCGAATAACTTTGTGCTGCACGAAATGTCCACGATTCTTTAATTTTTTTTTATCTTTAATTTTTAATTAGTGACAGATTCCTCGGTCGATATCTCGAGTCAACTTTTTTCTTAATAAAACTGTCGAGGCGTCGCCGTCGTTCGAACACAAAACAATCTAAAACATGATACTTTTTATGCAATAAGCTTCTGTGACACACAATTTATTGTACACGATCCAATTTTTATTTTCGGAATTTTAGTAATTTTCATCGAGATATTTAATATCATAAATAATCATCATAAAAATCAAATATCATAAAAATATCATAAATAAATTGCAATCAGTAATGCTTGAAATTCAATCAAATATAAAGAACCGTAAAAGAAATTTTCTTCAATTTGAATATAAAAATTGATATTTCAATATTGAATTAGCAATGAACGGACGTCAATTTTGCCGCACAAATCTATTTGGAAATTAAAATGAAGTATATTAATAAAGTACCGAGTGAAATCGTGTTCTTAACTCGCAGAGAAATTGGGGGATACGACTTTGTACGAGCTCCCCGGTTTTTACTGGTTACAGGCTTCGACACGGAGAACTTGCTGCCGCCGGTGTGGGTCGGCGGCGAGAGCGAGGCCCTGGCCAGGCTCGAACGTCACCTCGAGAGGAAGGCATGGGTGGCGAGTTTCGGCAGGCCGAAGATGACACCGCAGTCCTTACTGCCGAGTCAGACCGGGCTCTCGCCTTACCTGCGATTCGGCTGTCTCAGTACGCGGCTGTTTTACTATCAGCTCACCGATTTGTACAAAAAGGTACAGGAGACAGGTCCGCTATCGGAGCTGTTCGCGAAACGATAATGCGTGATGGTACATTTATCGCGAAATATATCAGCAGCTTCCCTGGCGATCTCTCGCGAGCTTCTATCCTTCTCCGCCTCTCCTTTTCGCTCCGAAACTTTGCGATAATAATTAAGCGAAACTTCGGCGACGTGTTAATTGCGCCGCGAGATTTTTATTTTTATTTCACGAGAAGTCGCAAAAGCTGTTCCGTACGAGAAGTTCGTAGTTATGAGGAAATAATGTTCTTGTTATTTCTCAGAGAGTACATTAATGAGATTTGCCATTTCTGTTCCTGCTCATTCTTTGTTCTTAAAACGTGGTTAAAGATGCTTTTATCAAGTATCAATTCTCACCTCGTTTCTCGAAGCGAATTTAATTCGGTTTCCCTGTCAACGATACTGTTTCAGATAAAGAAAGCGGTACCGCCGCTGTCACTGCACGGACAGCTTCTCTGGCGCGAATTCTTTTACTGTGCCGCGACGAAGAATCCGAATTTCGATCGGATGCAGGGCAATCCGATTTGCGTGCAGATACCGTGGGACAAGAACGTGGAGGCGCTCGCAAAGTGGGCAAACGTGAGTGATATTTCGCGCGATTGATGAAAGATGAAAGACATTTTTGCTTCGCACAGTGCGATCAAGTAAAAGATTCCAACGATGAGAGAAATGTTACAATAATTATGTTGAGTTCGTGAGACTATTAATTTAATGAAGAAGAAATATTTAACTGAAAATAGCTGTTGTAGTAGAGAGATGATAGAAAAATTGAAAAATCCTAAAGATCTTCAAGAGCGTCATCTTGTAACGTTTTTGTATTTATCGCAGCGGTAAAATTGCGACCTGCAGAGTTTCAAAGATTTTACGAGTGTACTAAACCTCGCTCTAATGCCAGGGTCAGACGGGATTTCCGTGGATTGATGCGATCATGACGCAGCTGCGGGAAGAGGGTTGGATACATCACCTGGCCAGACACGCGGTGGCTTGCTTCTTGACCAGAGGCGACCTTTGGATCTCATGGGAGGAAGGAATGAAGGTAAAATATCATGGCATGCCTAGCATTTCAATTGATATGCGTTGCTCATTCAATTACTCTCTCTCTCTTTCTCTTCCTTTCTTTCTATCCATTTGTTCTTATCATTAATATACAGACTTCGTAAGAATATTTCTTGTTGCGAAATCCTTTTCCCGGAAATACGTGCAGTGCATCCGCTAATATAATATGCCTCTCCAGTTAAAAAATAAGTAAATAAACTGGTCGCTCTACAGAGTGAAACAGATAACAAGTCTTAGCTTGTTTCATGCCCGCTGGAACAGAAAATAAAATTAATAACGTTAATGAATAATCTGTTTAATTATGTGTAAAAAGCAGTAAACAGAAAAATGTTAATATTAAATAATTGCAAAGTTATATTTGCTAATTCATTTACTTTACTATTTCACATTGAATCTAATGTTTTTTTTTTTTTTCGAGGTGTTTGACGAGCTCCTTTTAGACGCCGATTGGTCCGTCAATGCCGGCATGTGGATGTGGCTGTCGTGCAGCTCATTCTTTCAACAGTTTTTCCATTGCTACTGCCCCGTGCGATTCGGCAGAAAAGCGGATCCGAACGGCGACTATATCAAGTAATCGATTAAAAAAATGTTTTAAAAAATTCTGTTTGAAATAAAAAAAATGTGCGCGTGAGAAATTGCGAAAAAATTTCCGGCGAGTTTATCGGCGCGGTTTTTTTTTCTATCGAAATAACGTTTACGCTAACGATCGCGTGCACGACGCTATCGGTGCAGTGATTAACGCTCACGCGATGGCCGGACTAATGGAAATTTTAATCTTGATTGATCTTAATTTGTAACGTATCAGGCGTTAATCTGAGTGAAGTTAAATTCAGCCGTAAGATAGATGGAACATTAAACAGCTTAGAGCTCCATTAGAGCTTAATCGTGCGAAAGACCGTGACGAATCGTCGGTGATGACAGCGTTCGATTTTCAAACTTAATATTTTCGCGGAGAGTAATGCGCTCCATAAACATTTTTACGAAAACGCAAACAACGCGATACGTTCTACTTATCTTCTTTGTTTTCTAGAGTTCATTTTCTCGAGTAAATGATATTACGTACATATATGTGTGTTTGTTCATACACGGGAGATTATTGTCTCAAGATAAAATCAATCTTGCTTCCACGATCAGACGCTACCTGCCGGTGCTGAAGAACTTCCCGACCAGGTACATCCACGAGCCCTGGAACGCGCCCCTTAGTATACAGCACGCCGCCAAGTGCATCATCGGCAAGGAGTACTCGTTGCCGATGGTGAACCACAGCAAGAGCTCGCGCATCAACATCGAGCGAATGAAGCAGGTGTACCAGCAGCTGAATAAGTATCGCGGTAACGGTGAGTGAAAATTGACCGCTCGTGATCCGCAATTCCGCGATGCGAATAATGGATTTCGATAATGGACCACCGTCGAATCTTGCTCTTTCTTTCGGCGTAGCTTTAAATTCTGATTAGGACGCGAATTTTAGTGAGTTTCAAGTATTTTTAAAATGACGATTATAATTTAATCGAGACTTTTTTCCGCCAGGAACTTCGTTCAAGGGAGAAAACATCGGTGAGTAAACTGATTTTGATTGCTAATTAATAACTTGATTAATTGCATTGTAACGCGCATTATATAAAATGTTATTTATAGTAACGATATTAATAATAATATCGTGTGCTTAATATGTGATTTGTCCAAGGCCTGCTGAACGCATTGTTGGCACCGCCGACGAAGGACAGCGACGAGGAGAAGAGGAAGCAGGACTCGTCAAATCGGGAAAACGAGCAGAAAATGGAGACTATCAGCAGTCCCACGCAACAGCAACAGCAACAGCAGCAGCAGCAGCAGTAGTAGCGACAGTCGGTATAGTGATCTAATCTGTTAATGCTGACATCGTTCTTTTTATGGATTTTAAAAGCGTCTTAAAAATTTCAAATGAATTTTACGTCCCTAATCATTTCGATTAACTTTGAATCACCCTCGAGGAGACCCGTTTATTATGATTGACATAATTGCCTTTTTTATCTCAATTTTTTTCCCAGGCTCTTCGGGAATTAGCTGCCACATATAGCAAATTCTATAAATCATATTTAATTTAATACATATTAATATTAGATGTACATAAAATTTTTATACTTTTGGCGACTCCAAGTGACAATTGTTAAAAGTTAATTGTAAAATCGATATCGGATGAAATCCGCGAACCTGCGACGAGAAATATTTTTTTAATATTTGCAGAAAGAGTGATAAATGTTTTTAGCAGCGGGCAGATTTAGCGAGCGTGTTACTAGAGCGAATTTAATATTCGCCTAATGATGAGAGATTATTGTTACTTGTATTTTGTCACACAATTTATATGCAATTTTAACAATGCTTCTCGCGACGTATTGGATTAACAACTTTACCGTCTAGATTTTTTATGGCTGTAAATCACGATTGTAAATAATTGAATAAAACGTACGTTTTAAGGATCTGATCCATGCGTGTAAATATCGAGATGTCACTTACCTTTCCCATGGTGGCTCTTTTCCCGAGTCCCGGGGCCCCTCGTCGCTTCCTTGCGAGCGCCGCGCATCCCCGACGCAACTTTAAATAACTGAATAACGCTCACGGAAAACGTAACGGAGACGCATCGCCTGTGTAATCGCTGGCGCTGGAATGAACTTCGGTCGACTTGACAAAATGAACATTTAATGGTCTATCTGTCACACTTTGCGCTTTAATGGCACCTCAATCCGGAGATCCTCGACGCAGCTCGACGGGTGCCGCCTTTCTGCTACAAAAAACTTGATAACACGGTTGTTGTCACGGCTATTGTATTATCACTATTTTTGCCCACGCGCTTATACGCTAGATTGAAGCTCGATGCACGCTCTCTCTCTCTCTCTCTTTCTCTCTCTCTCTCTCTCTCGCTCTCTTGTCGTTTCGAGACTCGCCTAATTGAGACGTTCGCGATTTCGTCACGCGACGGTGCGCTCTTCCGTTTACAAACCGACACGGTACAACGCATCGCGCGCTCCAACTCGCGGCCTCGTTATCATGTCAGAAGGAAGGAACGAAAAAAGAAAAAAAAAAAAAAGAATATACAATAATGAAATACACGGGACTCGTATACGCACACGCAATATGCATCGCAATTTACGTATATATGTGTTTTGTGCGCGCATATATCGTCTTTCGTCGCGACCCCGGCGGACAGAACTCATGCCACACAGTCGGTTTTTCTTTATTTTTTTTTCATGTCAACAAATGATATATTTTTAGTGCCTATAGTACTTATGGTTTTACAGTACATTTCTCATTAGATTTAAACAATTACAAATGAACATTCTCAACACTCAAAAACGGAACTAATGTTTCTCACGCATTATTTCTCTCTCTCTCTCTCTTTCTTTCTCTCTCTTCACACACACACACACTCACACTTTCATATCTCTCCCAATTTCTCTTTCATTCTCTCGGCTTTCTTTCTCTCACGCACACTTTCTCGCGTTAACTTATTTTGTGTCACATATGTGCCTTACAAACGCTTATATACTTGGTTGTATGTCCTCCTTGCGATAAAAGATCAAAGATTTTTTTTTTCTTCTTTGCGAGCTTTCGTGGTCGCAGTAATAAATCTCCATACGTCTCTCTAATAATAATCGGGACAGTATTTAATTATAATCGTTAATAATAATTAATCGTGTTATTATTCGTCATGCGGTAGTAACATCATCGTCTCACGGCGTTCGCGCGTCGCGCACCCAAAATTATTTTATCTATACACATTACGACGCCGCGCGTTCCTCTTTTGCTTATGTAAATATCTCTATGTATACCAGCGCCGGTTGCGGTCTTCACCTTTTCTTTTAACGTTTATTACTTGTCGCTAATTTTACATTTCTATCGCCGCGGAACACCGAAAAAATACCAGCGCGTACAATACACCACGATTTTCAGGGGCACACCTGCCCCTGCTTTCTCTCTCACTCTTTCTCTCCTATCGAGGAAAAGAATAACACTTGTCCCGCCTCGGAAATTCGATTCGTAATTCTCGGACGTCGATCACGACGTGTGCGCAAATAACTTCTGTGCGAGGGATTGAGGTTGCGGGACCTAGGAATCCGAGGGTAAGAAATATATCGAAAGCGTCCATTAACGACTTATTTAGATCCTTGGACTATGAAATATCGTAATGTGGAGATTCAAGAATCTCGCAAATCGAAAATCTTCGGGATTTAGGCGTGTATATTCAAGAACCTCGGGGAAGATCCTAAAGTCGGATCGATACAATAATTAATTTCTGTCCTCGAGACTTCAGAATCCAAGGATTTAAGGGCCCCGAAGACTCAAGCATCCAAGTATACGGAAATTTCACGCCTCGAGAACGCAGGAATCAACGATTCTCGGGACTCAAGAATCCGAAGATCCGAGAGTTCCCCGCGTCTTCCAGAATCCGAGGATTCACGAATTCTGTGTAACTGAAGGATCGATGTTCGATCGGAATTCAATTCGTAAGAGAGACAGGCGTGGGATTACCTCTCCTTTCGCTTTCTTCATCTTTTTTTTTTTTAACACGGTGTCGGACAAACGTACGCACAACTGCACTTCTCTAATTAATTCCTCGTTATTACAACGAACTACGGTGCGGAACTCGGGGCGTCGACGATCGCGCACCGGAAAAAATCGATTTATCCATCGCAACGTTATATCGTAGCGGCGAGACTGCAGACCGCTTGCGACGGTGCCTCCCATTTAGAATGCACATTTAGGACGAAACCCTCGTTTACGGACCGTCGTTTGCGGTTTTATACAACCCTTTATGTACTTATCCTCCCTCGTGACCTCTCTTTTCCCGCTCGAGACTAGTAATTAGTGATAACAACTATATCGGCTAATCGACTATTAATTTCCATAGCTTTATCGCCAACTACCGTGCTATTTCTTTTTTTTTTCCTCGGATGCGCTAACGCCGTCCAGAGTGAGTTCCCGAAGTTTTCGGGTTCTCTCTTTGGTTCGAGAGAACAGTTTCTGAGAAGCGTTACGCGAATCCGACCGAGGGTCGAAGGAAAAAAGAAAATCTTTCTCTATCCTCGCACACGTATGTCTCGCGCGGAGGTGTGCCCCGATCGTCGACGACCGCCGGCTCGGCTAACAATACCTTACGCGATCAGGACGCACGTTAAAAAGGAGGACGACGACGACGACGACGACGACGATTCACTACAAATTCTTCGTCCTCAATTCACGATTAGAGATGCTCTCGCGCCACTCTCGCCACTACGCATGAAACTATCGATAGCAATTTTTTTGTTTTTCTCCTGCCGTGTCGCCGGCACTATCGTGGACTCGTCGTGAGTGACAATAAAGAGTACGATCGCGCGAGCGATCGATTCGCGGATATAGCGATCCGCGGTATTAAATCGGAGAAGGAGAAGAAGGGTATAGAATGCGAGGGAGAGATCTCGTTTCTCGCCTCTTCGGAATCCTCTTGATGCTCTTCGCAGAAAATCCTAGGAGATTTTTATAATAAGATCTAGAGAGCCACGAAGCGTTCTGTAAACTTGGGCCGAAACGTGAATCTACGGAAGAAAGGATGGGAAAGTTGACTCAAATTATCCATCATTTCGGTATTAAATGCAGTCAATATAGAGATATTTTTTCTAGAAAGATATTCCTCTAGAAACGCCCTTTAAAAATAATATCACGTAAAATCGCCATTTAATACAGAAACGATTGATAGTCGTTCGTCTCGCTGTTCACGCGTTTCGTCAATCGCGTTATTTTTTTTTTTTTGTTCAGTGCACAGAGGGCTACGCTTTTAATATTCGATCGAGGCGTTTGCGAAATCGGGACATTCCGCGGCAGCGAGATATTTCGCGCGGGATAAGCCGCGCTCATCGATTTTCCGAGTCAACGTTTGCAACTGTCAAGCGACAATTAATTATCCAATCCGCAAGAACACGAGATTGTTAATAAATCAAACGTATTTACCCAATAAAAAAATTTCCCCGAAATCTATGGTGACTTGATGAGCGGTAATGCTGATAAATCAGTCATTTATTCTAAAATCGGTGGAAATTTCGTCGCTATATTCTGCAGTACTCGAGTCGCGTTACCTTAAAAATAAACGGCAGCGATGTTATCGTCTCGCGACAACACGGGCAACATTAATCATTTCAGATTTTTCTCAAGCGATCAGCTTCTCTGTTGATCGAACATCAATTCAGCGAGGCTATCGCTAGCCGGCCTGGCTCTAACAAATCAGGTTACGAAGACTCGGGTTTCAGAGTGGCCGATATTGCCGGTATCGCTATTCCGCCGGTCGTTTATACGGGGAATTCTCCGAGAAAATTTCCCCGCTCGCTTCGCGTAATCTCGCGGCGATAATCTCGCCGTATACGGCGGCGAGTACACGACGAGTATGGCCACGCGAATTGGCTCGTTATAGGACCGAGGAGGCGCCCGATCGCGTCCAAGCTCTATAGCGCCCTGTATACGCCTCATTTACCCGCCGCCGACGTGACTTCCGGCGAGATTCAATGGCCGTGGCGAAGTGTCACGGTGGCTCGTTTCCGCACGGCGGCCTTATCGCTCCTTGCGGAAAATTGTCGTGTTATACACACGAGCCGTGCGGCACGAGGCGTCGCGCGCGGTGTGTGTGCGACGAGCGTAAATCAGAATATTCCGCTCTCCTTCCGGGGGAGAGAGAGAGAGAGAGAGAGAGAGAGAGAGAGAGAGAGAGAGAGAGAGAGAGAGAGAGAGAGAGAGAGAGAGAGAGAGAAAGGAAGGCGAAAACGTGGATGCCGCTAATATTATCCAATTAGAATCTTTAATCTCTCATCTGTTCTTAATTCGCTGGGATTTTTCCGTTCTCGAGATATGTTACTCGCAAAGTCTCTCTCGGCCGTCGTTTAAATTTCTCTCGTTTAAAGAGTTCGCGGAGAACGAGCGCCCCGGGTTAATCCCGGCGTGTATTCTACCCGCGAGTTAAACGTCACCGACGACGGGGGGGGAAGGCGTGTCAACGGCGTTTCTAGCTTTTCAAAGACTTGCCGGGCTTGATCCTGTCAGACGGAGTGCGAAGTGCCTTTTATCTCCGTCAATATTATCTTAATGCAGCCCGGTCAAAGATGTTCTTTCTTCAAAGTCCGATCTTCCGAGAGCCGTATTTACACGAGATATGTGGCAAGCGGCGCGATTTTATACTCCGCTTTCTAATTCGCTGTGTAACATAATCTTCTTAGGATACACTTTTTCGATAAGCCAACGATTTAGCGGATAAATAGGAAAAAACAAGTCGAACTACATCCCAGGAATTTGTTCGAGAGTTCTCATTTTTATATATCGTCTAATTCGAGAGAGTTCCATCAAATTTCTATTTCTCCTCTTTCCCTTTCGGCCTCATTGCGTAATGGGACGGTGTAATGAGAAGCGACCGCAAAACCATGAGAAAAATAATAAAAAATCATTGAGAAAATATGAAAAAGAAAGCGCGATTCTCTCATTGTCGAAGATTTTCGTGGTATTACCGACTTTCAATTACATAATTCTATTGAATAAATCCCCAACTCGGCGAATTAAGGATGATAATTATTTTAATATTAATGAATAAACGGGAGATAACTTCGCCGCTTTTTCCTTCGCAAACTTCAAAGTCGTGCCCAAGTTTCTCCTTGACAAGTGAACTAATCGAGAAGAGGGACGCCTAGAAGGGCGGCCGATCGAATCTCGGAATTTTCCTACCCTCAACTGCGTCATCTCCATGACCACAAATCTTCCCCTATTTCGATCGATTCCAAATTCTCCAAACTCTGCCTTGATAACGCGTGATTATTCTATTCTTAGCAACCTATTAGCAACCTTCTATCAAACTTTAGAGCTTTCCACTTTCGGGTATTATTGGAGGAATAATTAATTTTTATATCCGAAAGAATTAGTAAAACACAAAAGTAGAATAAAAATTAAATAAATCTAATCACAAATAACTTGCAGAAAGTTATCTTGTTAAAACGAGAAAAATATTTTCGACAAATTATTCGGAGATATTTTATGATTAGAGTAATAAAGAAGCAAATCATTGGGAATGATAGGAAAAAACTTTTCGGAAGAAACCGTTACTTTCTTCCAAGCTTGGCGAAATAATTTACAATACAATTATCCTGTTGTAAATCATTCTTCAACACTGTCGATCAAACTTTAAGACGGTAAGATCAAAGGAGATAACGATCCAAAGTTCCCGGGATGAGGAAGCAACGAAAGTGGAATGGTAAATCTATCACGAGGAAGTGGAGGTAGAAAGGAAAAAGGGGCGCTTCCGACCGGACGTTGTTTCGATCCTCTTCCCATCGCCTACGCGCCAGTCGCATCCCTGTAGTCTGTTCTAATGTATCTACAGCCTCTTTAAACGCGTATATTTTCCTTGAAGCGATAGTAATTCTCGTTGCTTTACACAGGGCTTTTTGATCTCTCGATATTCCTGGCTCGAGAAAGAAACGAAAGCAGACTCGAGTACGCAAATGAAATAAATAAGGAGGTACATCTTAGGTACAAAAATAAACTATTAAATCGACAAGCGATACGCAATGCGATCAACAAAAGCGGCTCTTCCTTTCTTCTCGTCTAGAAAGCTATTTTCTGGATATTACATTTCGCAAATTATTATATAACAGTTCGAGCGCTGAAAAATTAATCAAACCCTGCCACTTTTTAAAATTAAACTCGCAATTACTTTCATTACATAATAAATGTACTCGCGCCATATCAGCGCGTACCGAATACGTAAGCGCATCAAGGCGTACCGCGACGTCGAACCGCGAAAACGCGACGTGGCCGATATTATCGATTTCGCAAACCGTAGCAAGTCCCGTGCCCGCTTCGAGGCGGCGGATTAATCCATAGGGCGGATATAGGGAGAGAAACGGGGAACGATGGGTTGGTCGGCGCGCGCGACTAGCTTTAATACGACTATGAGAGCGTAACTTCCCCGCCGACGTCGCTATTCATTCAGACAATCTCGGGAACATCCAACGTCTTCACTTCCGCGGGTAAATCGCACTTCTACGGCTCGTTCATTGCATTATTACTCGCGCTTTAACACGGCTCATCGGATAAATTAAACAGGCACACGATCTCCGCGTACGAGGAGAGAATTACACCGTCGTCGTTTCTCACTCGAGGCGAACTTACGATGAACCGTGTCGACGGATCGACCGACAATTCTGCTCACTCAGAAATCACGTTCTCTTCCGATGAATAATAAGTTCCGATGTTTCCAAGGTGCCGATTTCAAATCGAATTATCCTCGATTTATTTAATCTTGATAATTGTGCATTTTCTATTCTGCATTTTCTAATTAATGAAATATATTCTTTTAGAACGAGACTTGCTACGATTATATATTTTATAATGACCTGAAAGTTTTTCGAACGTGAATCGTGTAATATCTACAATTTAATATCTTCAAATTTAAACTTGCCTTATCTCGAGAAACTCTCTTTCTTTACGTTTTTCATCCCGAGGCAAATTATGCCATTTTCCTTGCGCCGCGAATCTCGTTTCTACCCCAAAAGTTGCAACTTTTTCTCTTTCCGATTCCGTGATTATTTGCATAATTCGATTCTTTTTACCGTCGAGCCCTGACGTGAAAAGCGACAGGATACCAACGCAATTTCTCGTCGGTGAGTTTTATCGAGATGGAATCGCGTCCTCCACTTCGAGATACATCACGCATGCATCACACGTATTCGCAATACGCTTATCTGTCGCGAGCAAACCGTGCACGAGATTTGGATAATTTGATTAATTAACGATCAGCATCGAATATAAATAGTCTCGTTACTACAACTATTTCACTAAATCCCTGACAATTTCTTCTGCGTTAATCAGATGCAAAATTGATATCTCTCTAGCATTACAGCCGAAACGTACGGATCAGTAATTTTACGGTCGACTACGATTGAAAGCTGCAAACGTTTCCTGCGAAATTATTGATATTTCGATCATTTGCAACAAGCCGGTTCGTATGCGAAGAAAATGTTTAAAGATATTAATTTTCAACGTAATTAGAAAATTAATAGTTAAATTTATAAATTAATAAATTTACGAAACGCAATTTGCTAATTTGTTGCAATTCACAGATTAATTTTGAATGAGAAACATAAAGAGAATCTAATGAATTGCATCTTTTAATTAGAATAAAATGTACGATAAAGTACATGTAACGCGTTAAGATGGAAAATCATAATCGCACGCTGCATAATTTTCTATAAAGTTACCGTCAGTCCTCAGCGACGCTACGTTCGTCGCGTCGACGAATGCGATGCGTTAAATTCAACCCTGTTTTAAGAGCCGACCACCCTCGGTCGGGATGTTGAAGTGGATTTCCAGCGATGGAGTTCCGCGCGCGCGCGCGCGCGTGCTCTTAAATGAGACCTCAACCGTGTTTTGTAATTGAATATACTCCATTCTCGTTGCAGTAATACAACCAGCTGCGCTACTGACTGTGCACATACAGTGCGCTATACAGTCATTTGCAAATTTGCAGGACAAACTCAAAATCGTACTCGGCGCAGTTTCGTTAGTACTCGATGCAAACGCAAACGCGACTTCCGTGATATATTACATTCCGATACATTCGACTTTTCCGGCTCCAATCATTTTGCCTGCGATCTGACAAATATATCGCAAATTAATTAAGATTATTATTAAAATATACATAAAAATAATAGCAGACATACTTAATATTTTTATAATCTGAATCGAAATTAAAAATTTGACGTGGGTTGCATTAATGACTGTATGTTAACGAAATCAAAAAGAGAAAGTGGATGGTCAAACGCGTCGTCGTTTCTCCGAACGCTTCCGTGCTCTTTCGATCTGCGTCCACGATTTCGTCTCGCTTTTTTTTCTTGTTCGCACATTTTGCCCCTTCTTCCCCCATCTCCCTTTCGCACATTCCCTTTCTCTCCCGCTCGCCAATTCACTGTCACACCCGGTTTTTGCGACAAGCATATGTAATATATATACACTACGTAAACTACGCTTTAAGAGGCCTACTTAAGTAATGGGCACACAACACGAGGGGTTAAGGTATAATATATATATAATACACATTATATATATATTTATGTGTTACGCGCTTAGATACAACGGCTAATTAGTTTTACAATGCGTCAACATCTTTGTCCGCCTGCTTCTTCACTAATTGTAAGTGCATCGTCCCTTTTTTTTTTCTTCCCGCTCCTCTTCTTCCACAATCGCTCCACCGTTTTCTTCTTTATTTCTTTTTGTTAACAACAACAGACTTACTTAACTCTAATTATGTTTCTGGTTTGTTACTTTCTAAGGCCTTGTTACTAGTACGGATCCTGCTGTCGCTAAGGCAGTGGCTCTTTTTTCTCCTCTCTCATTTTCTTTCTCTCTCTCTCTCTCTCTCCTTTCTTTCTCACTCGATCACTCGTTCTTTCTACATTCATCCTTTTACACTCACAGACACGTGCATGCACAGTCCGAACGAGAAATCGACGATCAGTTTGCCGATAGATTCTTGAAATTTGATTCGCCCGCGAACGCGATTCCTTTGCGTTATATTCGTAAATCGAAACACGACACGCTTCTATTCGGAGAATCGACGATTCGTAAGGAAAGTATCGAAGAGCTTTTCATCTTGTGCTCTACCCCAAAAATCTGAGCGATTCGAATCGAATCATTTTCACTTTCTCTATCGTTGGGTTCATGTTGAGGTCACATTGTTAATTGCGAATCGATTTTATGGGTTCACGACATAGAGAGATAAAACAATGACCAACGAAGCGAATTATTCGCTGAACCGAAAAATCAATGCTCT
Source organism: Tetramorium bicarinatum (assembly GCA_928718305.1). NCBI lineage: Eukaryota > Metazoa > Arthropoda > Insecta > Hymenoptera > Formicidae > Tetramorium > Tetramorium bicarinatum. The sequence continues at coordinate 10,595,630 of OV788328.1, forward strand.
TCTTGATTTTTAACCCAGCTGAAGATAATCTCTGCCTGATTGATAAAATCAGGATAAATGAAGATCTACATGATTAACGAAGTAGATCATGAGCGAGAAGCGATAAGAAACTGAATGTAAAAACTGTCAGATTAAAGCTTTTGACAATGATGTAATAAATTTGACAAGAGACTTATTAAACCTAAATTAACTAAAATACTCTTCTCGATGAATTGATCAATCATTCACGAATATAACTTAGCAAGCATCCTGAAATTATTACAGTAACATTTACCTATTTTTCATTTAAATTGAATATCTATCTTTCCTTTTAATTGGCAATAAATAATATTAGACAATCAGTTACAAATATAGTGGTATTTTCCGTATTAAACCGTATTTAGCGTAATTTTACGCTAAATAATGTATGTGTTGCGAGTATCGTAGTAAAAGTTTGATATCTCGTTTTATTATATTCTGATTCGCGCAATTACATACGGAGAGATGTGCGGCGAGAACCTCGAGCTCTCCACTGTATCACGAGGACGATATTATAATGACACCTAATAGCGATAATAAGGCCGGGGCACGGCCGCGCGCACCACACCTTTCGCAATAACGAAGAGTATTATGAAATCCGCGGACAGCGCTGTTATTACTCCGCAAACGAGTATTTACCGAGTGCGCCCACCCTCATCGTTTCCGGCCTCGTCAAAACGAGAAATTCACTCATCATCCGAGCTCGTCCGACCGTGCGAAAACGCAAGTTCTATACCTCGGAGCTGTAGCATTAAGTCAGTTTTTGGCCGAGAAACGTGAATCATTTCTCTAATCTTCAAAGCGGGTATTTTGTACCTAAAGCCAAGAGTCGTAATTACACACGACAATTTTCGATAAATTAGATTTATTTAGAACGACATAAATATAAATCGGAGCTGATCACGAATAAGAGTTTTAAGTCAAAATATATCAGCTTACGATATTTATTATTTATTTTTTGAATATAAAATTATTAAAGAATAATAATCGTATAACGACTAACTGTATCGCGCGATAACGGAAGAGTTTTAAAAGTTTTATTTCTTGAATTTGCCATAATATCGGAGATACAAAGCTTCGACAAAGTGGGTAATAACGCGCCGTCATAATTTTTCCCGGGCCCCCGTCTGACAAGGAGTTATTATTAATCGGACTATGGACCACTTGAAGATGACAGCGAAGCTTCGTTGAATTTGCATTACCGCTATCCCCGATACACGGAAACTTGCGCTGCGAAACTTCGCTCCGACATGAAATTGCTCTCAGAATCGAAATTGAAGCTTCTTAATATAAATATTTCATTCCAATTCAAATCTGTCATATATATATTTATACATTTATGTATAAATATATATGCATGTATAAAAGAGCTTGTGGAATATAAAATATTGTTCTGTATAAATAAAACTTTAAATAAAATGGAATTTTATATCAATTAATCAAAAATTATAAAAATTTCTTCTTAATTATAATGTTTATTGTGAAAAAATTATGTGCTATCGCTTAATGGGGGATTTCGCTTGATCGACGATAACGTTGCTATACTTCGAAGGAATCTGCCGATCCGGACATTCGCGCGTGGGACTTTCGGTACACATCCGAGGAGATTTTTGGAAAAAGCAGGATTGGGAGGCTCGCATCTCCGACGACGGCAGCTACGAAAAGCCGCGGTGCGTGAAATTGAATTTTAGGTCGCTCGACTCACTCTCGCGCATATTCGCGGCTCCCCAATATTAACCCCCTTCCCACTAACCCTATTCTCCCGGTCCCGTTTCTCGTCCGAGTTTCCGCATATCTCCGTTGCGAAGGGGAAGGTCGGTGAAAAGCGGACTACGAAACGTTTAATCTAAAATTACGGGGACCTTTGAAGCGCCGGACATTTCACTGCCGCTTCTTCTTCTACTTCTTCGCGCGTCAAAGTAATTTCGCGGTTTCCGTCGAAATTCCGCGAGATGACCGCTGCCGCGAGCCTGCCTCCTCGGCCCTCCCTCCGTCCCAAGTCCCATCAACCTCGTCTTCCATCTCGGGATCCCTCGCAACTGGGTCGGCCGCGGTAATATCGCGAATAACGAAGTTTACGGAAGCAAAGACGATATCATTAACGGAAGAAAACGAGTGACGGGGTAAGCGGAATTAGTTTTAAGCGAAATTACCTAAATTGATGTTGAAAAAACATCTGATTAGTAATTAGTAGTTTGAGGCGTAAACCAAATAAATCTTGTTAGTCAGGGCTTGTTTGTCGAATAGTTTAACGATGCCGTCCGATGCGTCAAGATGTATGACACATCGATCGAAATTATTCTGTGCGGATAAGAATCCATTAACTCGTAATTATTCTATACTCTCATGATTACTTCAGATTCGAGCTTCAATTACAGACTTTGAATTCGACTCTTAACTGGTAACACGAGTCTATTACAATCTTGCAACTACAACAGCTGTCAGAAGAATCCGGAAGGAATCGTGAGTGTTGCAAGGATCTCCATGAGTGCTCTTAGATTTAGCTAATAGAAAAGTCCGAATTCTTTTTCTCTCTTTCCCTCTCTTCTTCTCTCTCGCAGTATATCAATAAAAAAGTTTATTAGAAAAAGGACGAGCAAGAAAGAGAGGTAAAGGAGCTGGCAGGATCTCGCAGAATCATTCGCGTCAGCAGTTAAGAGTTAAATCAAATCAAATCTATTGATTCGAGCGAGAGGCTGACCAATTCAGAAGTGAAAACTACCTCCTCGCCCTTTTCCTCCCGTTTTTCCATCCCTTTCTCTCCATCCCTCCTTCTCTTTCTCTCCCGCACTCGTATAGAAGCCCTCCCCTCTTTACCGTCTTGTTAGAAATCAGCCTCGCAGGGATCTCCAAAAATGCAGGACGCAAAGACGTGGACGTCGGCGTCGTCGAGGACGATGTCGGCGACGGTGGCCTGTTTTATGCGGACGCTGTGTGTTGGGTGACTTGTGTGTATGTGTGTGGGGGTTGTGTGGGTGTGTATGTGTATGTGTGTGAGATCAATACGTACTCTAGTTCTCTCTCTTTCTCTCTCGCTCTTGCCCCGTCTGTCCACCCTCCTGCCGTTCCTCCCGCGAGAGAGAGAGAGGGGGGGGGAGAGGGGAGAAAGAGAGAGAGAGAGAAACCCCGTCACGACCGAAACCCGACCAGTCCCCCGACCCTGGTTCCTCCGATCCACCTTCCACCACTCTTTCACCCTTGCCGAGCCCGCTCCTCGCCGCTGCCGCCACCACCGCTGCCGCCGCTCTCTGCACCCTCTCGCTGCCCTTAAGCCGCCACTGCCTTCTCCTTCGCCTCGTCTCTTGACTACCTTGCACCCCTTTTCGCTCTTTCGTCGCTCTGCTCGCGGCGCGTCCTTCCCTTCCGTGACTATCCTTCCTTTCCGACCGCGATTTATTGCCGTTATTATTTTAACGCCTGGTGAATGATTCGCATCGAGAGGGTGGACTCGCTCGCTCGCTCGCTTCGCTTCGCTTCGCACGTGACGCGTCGCACTCATCCGTCCCCGCGAATGAGCGTGCGAGCGAGAAAGGCAGACTGCCGCACACGGGGGATAGGTAATCCGAAACTCGGTGACTCGACTAGTGTCAGGGGTGTTTTCGGAGTTCGCGCGCGAGCCTGTCGGGGGGTCGTAATGGCAAAAAAATGGTGGATCCGACGACGCGGGTGGGAGAGAGGGAGGGAGCCGAGGAATCGGTCTCTGCGAGATATCAGGGGCGTTTAACCCGCGGCGCCGGAAGATGTATCTTCCTCCGTTCCTTCGCGCCTCCGTCTCCGATTTCCTCGAGTCGGAGAGTCCTTGAGGATCGTCGCGCATTTTTTCCATTATTCTCCATTACTGCCTGTTCATACACAGTTTCTAGTCGACGACGCGGCCGCGTTATATATGTAAGTTTTTATTCGCCGTATCTCGTGCAGCGTCAACTAATGTCTCAGACGTATTACCCGGCAACATAATTAATTATTGATTAATTAGTTCTACTTCTTTCCCCGTTATTATATTCGTCTTTTATATTTGCTATCCGCTACAATTCCTTTATTAACCGCGTCTGCCTTTATTTGTACACTTCCTCTTACACTCCTTCCATATGACTGCACGCTATTTCGGTCTATCGATCCGACAATTCATTAAAGTTCCACGCCGTCGGTCGATCAAATCTGCGGTTTTAGTGTCGCGCCGTTTGAATTCACTCGAAACGAAAAGCACGATCGCCCCGACCAGAGGAATTTTATGTCCGAGCAGGAAGCGGGGATCGACTCTATTTACGAAAGCGCGGCGATTTTACGAGATTCGATGACACTCCATGATAAAAATATGACAATGTCGTTTTTTTCAAGGGTTCAATAAATTTCGTATCAGCTCCTGAGTGCGTTCGGAGAGTGACAACAAGTTGCGCTACTGTTTTCGGTTAAAATCTTAAAACGAGCGCAAATGCGAAACGGACGACTCTCGAGAGACCGAGCGTCTTTATGCGCGAAATGAGAAACAAATTCTTCTGAGCGAAAATAACGTAACGCTGTTGCAATCAGTTTGATTTAAAGCGCGGTAACATGAGACATCTTGACATTTTAATCAAGAGAAAATCGAGTCGGAAATATTGCCTGTTCACGAGACGCGCCTATTAACAAATACCTCGTACATACTGAGGTCCGTGTATTTTCTCGCCCGTTTGGTGTATTTTCACGCTGCCGTGTCCCGTTTTACGACTTGGGCAGAAAAATGTCAAGGCAATTATTTATCGAGAAATTGCCGCAATATACATAACGGTGTTTTAATGAGAGCGACGCTTTTTAGACCCGCAAACGCGGATACAAAACTAGGACCATTTGCTCGATACGTATCGGAATATCGCACTCGAGATAGATTTTTCATAATAGAAAATGATCTATCTCGCAGAGAGTGAAAATTTGCAAGTGTTTTAAACCGCGAGAGAACGAAAGCATAATAAATAAACTGATTTATTTTCTACCCTGAGATTTTTTCCTTCATCTTGGAATATAGAGAAGCAAATAGAAAGTAATAATAGAGCAATAAGTAACAATGCAAAAAAATTTTAAAGAGAGAGAAAGAGAGAGAGAGAGAGAGAGAGAGAGAGAGAGAGAGAGAGAGAGAGGGAGAGATAGGGAGAGAGAGAGAGAGAGACTACTTTTATATTTGAGGGAAAATCCAATAAAGCAAACAGAAGCAAGATAAAATCAATAAGAAATATTACAAAGACGTATTACGTATTATAAATAAAAGAAAAAGAAGAAACGTATCAAATTAAGATGATAATTACACGTATCAAATTAAGATGATGAGAGGTAAAATGGAAAAAAAGTATTGAAAGAGAAAATTAGAAAGAATGAGAGAAAAAGTGGGATATACACAAGACTTTTTAATTTTTTTTAGGAACGTCGTGTGCGAATTGTGGACACCGTTCTCCACGATTGTTGCCACTACCGTCATCATTGGAATGAAATAATTGGAGAAAGTGAGAGGGAGAAAGGTGTTAATTTTTAGGAGGAACTCCAAAATAGAAGTCGAGGAAATTTTGATATCGCGCGCTCACGGCAAATCTTTTGCGCGCGATAAAGAAGTTTGTAGATACCTCCCGCTTCAACGCGATGTTGTATTTTTATTATGTGTACCAGCTCGGGAAGATCTAAGTATAGCACAATTTTAGAGAATTTTATATAAAGGAAAACAGAGAGAGATATCTCTCTAATAAAGTTGAGAAGCTACTAATGCTCTCACCAGAAAGAAAGATGTGTGACAATATTTTGCGTCAATATTTATGGCGTAATGCGACAATATTTACGCTCGTATTAACTTCGCTGCCACCGTCTATTGGATTCCTGTGGAGTATGAATATACGGCGAATATTCTCTTTTTTTTTTCATTCTTCGTTATATATTTTATATCCCAAAACGCTCTCGATTGCAGACAGTTCAATGGCGCCTGAACTTTTTTACATAAAAGTTGTCTATTTGTGAGTTGAAATTGTTCGCAGATGATACTGCTATGAGGACTCGTACTCGTGTCGTAAAACCGTGTCGTAAAGACTCAAATCGGCGCTCGTCGAAGACAATGTAAATGGGAAGACGTACACGCACACGCGGGATGTTTTTATCGCGAAAAGCACGGCGGCGGACAATCGGATAACAGCTGGAAGTGATTAAAATTTCAACAGTCGAGTTACGAATCGCGTGCATTAGGCTGTATCCGATGGGAGAAGCTCGCGAGAGAACAATGGGGGATATTAATTCCGTTTCTCTCGCGGCACTCGCGAGAAGAGGAATGCAAATTATTCGAGTACACTGTGGAAACCCGGGGGTTTGTTAAGTACAGTCGCTACCCACCGTGACATTTCGCGTTCTCGCGGAGCGTAGACTGAAAGAAAAACTGATCGGATGGAGCCCGACCTAGAATAGGTCACTCTAAAAACCCGCGTCCAATTTGTAATTTGCGAAACACGCTGGAGATCCCGCTAGGGGAGCAAGTATCCGACGGTTTGTATCTCGAATCTATTGTCGCTTAATGAAACGGCTTGTCTCTTGATTATTTTATTTTATTTCGTATTATCCATTTTTGTAGCCACGGATCATCAGCGGCGGATCCAAGAATACCCGCGCCCCATGTCGCGATCAGGTATTTCTCAGGGGAACGCGAGGCACATATCGCGACGTATTTAATAAACGACTGTATTTTGTGGCACCGCTGGGGCTGCCAAATTGCGACTCGCGCGGAATTACAATTCGTGCGAGCACCCTCCAAGTACAGAAGCCACGGACGTTGCGTGTCGCGCGTGAGACGGAACTTTAATCTGCATTGTATAGACGTATGTGGCGCGTTCCTCGCGTCGCATAACGCAGAAGACTGCGAAACGAGTTTCTCACACCTCTCTTTTCATCCGTTCCCCTCCCTTTTCCTTCTTCCTGAATCTTTTCTAGCCGTAAATCTCTCGCCACACACGCGGTAAAGCGCAGCACTACCTGCACTACTTTTGCTCGTATATATTTTTGTCTTTTTCTTTAATTTTTTAATATTTTACTCGACTGGTCCGAAAACATTGCCTCAGCATTTCCTAGAAGTGAACTCGGCGAGATCGTTTTTCTCGCGAAAAAAATCGACCGGAAGTCAACCGATATGATCGATAGTGAGGAAGATGAAAATCAGTTAAAGCATTAATTACTCGTCGACGAACGCGTTATAGTCGCGATGGCACCAAAGCCATTCTGAGGGATATCGATATCTATGAGAAAGACGTCGTACTCGCGTGTGAAAACTTATGATAAGCGTATCAGAGGGATTTCATTTTTATATAAAATCACGACATTTTGTACGATCACGTTTTTCATTATACGAAATCGTGTTTCACGTCATATTTTTTCATGAATTTTTTAATAGGTCTTCAATAATGAATTTTGCAAATTTACTTTATAACGACTCTTACAAGAATGCCTTCCTTCTTCAAAGAGAAACTTTATTCATAGATTGACTTTTCACTCCGATAAGTTTACAAGTACAAGCTTACAAGAAGATATCGATAGCCCGACTTTCATTCCGACTCAATTTTGCATTAAAAAGATGTACCTCCTTGCGTGCAGATTAAAATAATTTAAAGTGGACTTGCGATAAAAAAAAATCGCGATTGATTCGGTCGCGTTTAACATGTAGATTACGAGATAAACAATCGTGTTACACGCAGACCGGCCAGCAAGCAAATTCGCGCAAATTTCCGCAATGGAGAAGACTGATGATTAATTTGGCGCCATCCGCAAGCTCGACGCGAGAGTAAATAATTAATAAACTAATTAGCATCGATCCGCTTATGCACAATCTTCTCCTGACCTAGCATATCGCGGCGTCGATCGAAGGTTGCTGCGGACTTGTTCCCCTCGTTCCTCGATCCACGAGTCCCTTTTTCCTCTCCCTCCTTACATAATACTCTTCCCTTACATAATATTCTTCTACGTGCACACTTTTCATCCCTCTTCCTCTCGCTCTCGTTAAGTCGCACGTGTCTATGAGGGCTTTTAAGACTCATGTATTCCTACACGACGTCGCTCTATGTACATATACACATTTATATATATATGTATGTAATATATGTAAAATATATAACCGTACGAGAGAGAGTATACAGATTGCCGCGCCTCGAGTTCCGAAGTTGCACATTTTGAGACGTATTAAAGATAAGAAAGACGACAGAGGAGAACGATTTCAGTTTTGAGAGCACTATCGGACCCTTTTCTTCCGGATAGATACCCTTTGTGCGTTGCGGTACATTTTTTTTTCTTTCCATCTTGAACGTCTTTGAGCGCCAGACACGTGTGTAGGCTTTAAATTATATTCACTCAGAGCGCCTCTGGCGCTCAAGCCCCGTTAAGACTTTCGGAGATATACGCGACGTCGGAACTCGAGATAAGGCACCCCATACACGTGCGGTATATTATACACACGTATACAACTATGCGGTAGGCATCGACTAGTGATCTCTCTCTCTCTCTCTCTCTTTCTCTCTCTCTCTCTCTCTCTAGATGCTGTGCGCGCTGTTCCATGTCGTTCCGCGCTTTTTCGCGTCTGCTTTCCAATCCCCTTTCGGAACGACGACGGCTGCCAAGTCGTCTCTTCGGCCTCTTGTTCGCTCCCGCCGGTGCTGTAGCAGTTAGTTAATTGTCGTTAATCAAGGACCGCGTCGAGGCGGCACTGTCATTTACGTTCGTACCGTAGACGTGGCTCAAGGCGACGAACAATATCGAAACAGAGACGACGGATAATTTAGCCATTTGATTTAGAAAGCAACTCAATTTTCTTCAAGCTCTTTAAACTATATATATATATATATGTACTGACAAATTGTAAGAAAAGTTATTTAGTATCGTTAATTTCAAATTTCAAACGTTCAGATCTGAATCATATTATTTTAAATAAAACAGCAAACGGGAAAAGAATGTATTGGTAGAAATCGCGGATCACTCGAGAAAGAATGCTCAGAGGTGCTCAAAGGAGGAGAAAATAGGGAGGAAACGCAAATGTAGTATCGGCCATGGTAGGCCAGTCCGTGTCGAATTATCTATAATACCATTATCTACTGTAACACCGTTAAGCCAGGGTTACGAGCGACTGCTGCAAACGCGGTTTTGCTGCGCGACGAGAACTGTCATCGTGACCGGGACCAGGAACCGGAGTTGCCGGCCCCACAAGCCACGACCGCAGGACCGCCACGTCTACGTACTCTCCTCTGTACCTCGATGTCCTTAAATGGACCTGTCGATCGAGAGCGAGGGACAAGGACGAGGGAACGGAAACGGAGAAAGAAAGGGACATGCCAATGTGTGTGTGTGTGTAAAATAACGCGCGATCGATGTTCTCTTTGCCGATGGAATTTAGAAAAACATAGGCGAGGTGACGGAGGTAAGGTAAGAGAGGAGGATGGAAGGAAATACGGGCGGCAAGAGGAAGGAAAGGAGAGAGAAAGAAAGAAAGAAAGAAAGAAAGAAAGAGAGAGAGAGAGAGAGCGGGGAATCCCATATCGGTATATTGACGTGCGATCGACATGTTTCTCTAACATCCATCGCCTGCAAAGAGGATCGGAGGCAAAGATAGATTGGAGAAAAAAGTCTAACCCCGTCCGGGTTCGGTAGCGTAAATTTCTACTACGACCTGCCAGCCGTTCGATTTTCTTGACCTCTTGAAACTTGTCCACTTAACCCTCGACTACTGTGGCGTATTTGCCAAGAATTTCAGAACAAATCGGACATCGCCGCAACTGCGAGATGCAATTTATCGACTTCGATATCAAGAGTTCTCCGCTACATCTGTAAATCGTGAGTGAGTTAAACGCGCGAATCGGCCGCGTTTCCTGGTCGATTACCTCGCTCGTCGCGTTTTCTTACATCCCCGGCACATGTATGTACGCGCGCGCTGCGCCGTAATACCCGTTCTTTTTTTTTCTCTTTCATCCTTCGCTCTCTCGGTACACACGCACGCGCTCGTTGCCCCTCGGCAAACAACATCTCCTTTCTAATTTACACACACATATACGCACACGGCCGAGTATATCCATCATGCGTGTACCCACGCGGGCGCGTATACACGGATACATGCAATCACGCGCGAAAGAAAATCGAAAGTAGGGGAAATTCTCCGAAGGACAAGGAAAACTCTCGATCACCCGTGATCGATAATTCCCCCTCTGTCTTTTTTTATCTCTCTATCTTTTTCCCGAGACTCTCCTTCCTGTTCGCTATTTATTTTATATATATGTATAGTACCTATATCTTTTCATCTATGTTATTTATGTATCTTCTTTCTCCTTTTCTCGCGACGAGGATGCTCTGCGAATGGAACCTCCCTTTATTTTCCATATTTCTATCTTACAAATGTAAATTAGTAACAATCGCGTATTGGACAATGTTTAACAATACAATTAACAGACGCTGAAGCCGGACGCTTCTTTCCTTCTCGTTTTCTCTCTTTCTTTTTCCGTGACGTGCGATAGGCACACCCTATTCTCCTGCACAATTTCCCACAATTACGATGACGACAACGACGACCATCTTCTCTTTTCCCTTTCTCACCTATTATCTTTCTCTCTCTTTCTTTATCTCTCCGGCTCTCTTCCCCTTTCTCTCTCTATATGCCTGCAGCGATGACTGTGCCCTTCCGCCGCGCTGTTTGCTATTTACCCTCATGTGTACCATTCGTTTTTTTCTCGCGTTTTCTTACCCGGTTTTTATCGCACAGACCTTAGACTTGTAATCGATTGGGCAAAATGCATTTCTTAACTACGGAGGAATTTTTGCGATAAAATGTCGGAATTTCCATTACGATTAATTCTTGGATGGAAATAGCGTTTTTAATTTTATATAACGAACGTCTCTTTGAAAGTCTACTGGTGGTTTTTTCTTATTATTAGAAAAACTAATTGTAATGGATATACAATTGAATTAGATTCATCAACTAATATTGCAATATTTTTTTTATATTTTACTTATATGCGGCACACATTTATTTTCTAATTATGTCTGCAATGCATTTTCTCGTGCATAACGCGCGTTTGTAATTTTTCAGAGTAGATTCTAGCGAGAACACTTTAGTGTTCCCGCTAGACTGAGTAAATAGCAAAACGGTCGATCGGTATGGACGATCGTAACTCATCTCGAAACAATTTCTCCTCCGACCGGCATTTTCTCCGCGCCCATATGATGCACTTATGTCCACATGAATATAGATGCGTTCGTAAAATACGGATACTAACATAGCTGCGTTCCCGAGTAATTCGTTATATACTTGGCTTTTTTGAAATGATAAAGATTCGAAATGAATTATTTGATTACAAATTTCAGAAAAATTTAAATGCAATGTAAATCTCCCTAAATCTGTTAATAATAAATATATAAATTTGTTGTATGATAAAATTGTGTCGTATATATTAAAGTGTCGTATTTATTATATACATTTATTTGTTTTATAAGTTATATGAAATTTAAACTTTTTTGTTAAAAATATAGAAATTATATAATAGTTTTAATAGATTCTATACACATAAAAGTTGAAAGAGTTGAAACTTTAAAATAAAAATAATTGCAAAAAGTGAGACATAAATTTCCAATGGCAAAAAAAAATTGACAAGTTTTAGATTATAAATTTGACTTTCTTAACTTTTGCTTCGATTCGTTTTATCTGCCGTCGTAGATTTGCGGAATTGAAACAAGATTCGTATATACGAATCGAGCAAACGAATTTTTTGGACTCACGCGATGGACGTTTCTCCGAAACATGGCGTAACAAATTATAATCGGATTCGGCGACGATTAATCAAAGCGCGACGCTCGCACTCTGACTCAGCACCCTTAAGGCGCGACTCAGCTTTTCTATCCTCTTTCGTTCTCTCCTAGCCTTTCGCATGGATCGAAGTTAATTGCAAAATTATGCTCCTCGGAGCTTCGCCCCTTTGATGTAATTAGGCCGTATTTGCCTGTCGACAATTTACCCAGTATTAATTATTAACGAGATTGTGAAACGTTCGTTCGTTTATTTCGAACTCTCTCGAGTCCGGTTAAATGTTGCATTTGAAAACCGTTTAATTTGAGAGATATTAAACAATAATCACAATGACAGGCTCTTTGAATACAAAACAAAAAAACTGGAATATAATTACGGTAGCATAAATATAACTGTGTATGTGTGTGTTTTGATAATGTGTATATCGCTTTCTAAATCTGTAATTATCCGAGTAAAAATCCGAGCAGGTGTTTTTCATAAATGCAAAACTGAGATAAACGGTCGAGATCGAGGCTTTTGCAATTATTTCTACGGAATTTACGATTGAAGATAAGATAGGAAAGGCGACGAGAAATCTATGCAGAGAGAAAAAGAGTGAGAGAAAGGGGTGAGTCGAGGAATTACCTCCATCTCGTCGAACCAGAAAGAGTCGTCGGCGTCACGGCTCTTATTCCTCGAGTCGAATCACATGTTATATCTCCGATCGGAACATGTGTGACACGCAAGATGTTTCCCGCCAGCGTGTCTCGTGCAAAATGCGATCGCATCAACGTGAACAAATTGCGTGTACAGTCTATTTTTACTCATGTGTGGATGTGTGTGACGTGAATATGCGCGTGTACGATCCTAAGATCGAGGATGAGACGAACCGCAAAAATCGAACCGTCTGCGGTTTTCTTTCATGATGGTAGATATATACAGATATATTTCACGGGAGGCTACCTTTAGTGGGTCTTTTTTCCTTCCGATTTATTTTTTCCTCCGTCTGTCCGGCCTTGCGTGGCTTCGCTCGGCTCAACAATGAGAAACAACACGAACAATTAACGATTTTTTTTAGGCGGTGGGCGAATTTGTGCGTATCGTGTGATCTCCTCCTACATTTCCTCTCGTCCATTCGTCCCTCTTTGTCTTCCTCTCCTTCCGCACTGTATCACGCGATTGAGAACTTTCCCTCTCTTCTTCTTGTTCTGCATGATCGAAGACACCCTCCTCTTGTTCTGCTCTTTATTTTACGTAATCGAGGACGTCCTCTTTCTCCTTGCTCTACGTTTTATTTTACATCGAAGATGGTGGTTGCATGCGCATGTGTGTATGTGTGCATCCGTGCCGTTGGATACTTTCCGCCGATCTCTTGTTTTTTTTCTCGTTTCGGGGAAGGGTTACACTGAGTCTCTCGTTACACATGAAGAACGAAGCCGTCCCCTCGAAAACTCGACTTTTCTTTGGTTACTATATCCTACCATTCTTTCGTTACTACACCCTGCATCGTTCGCGTTCTTTTGTCGTATCCCCTTCGATGTTTTTCCCCTCCCCGCTCGTCCCGTTCGAGTAGCTTTAACTTCGTACACTTTTGTTTCCTAAACTACTTCGTATCTTCAATTCGATGGACACATTCGTAGGATTTTATTTTTTGGTCTACTTTTCCGTAAATCAGATAAACTTTGACTGTGTCCCGACTTTCTTCGCGTTCGTTTAGAATTTTCGTTGGCGCAATTAATTCTTATTCCCACTCCCTGAAATCGACTCGCAATTTTTCTGCTCTCGTGATAGATGAAGTAATCTTATTTTTAGATTACATCCCTAGATACTACATCTCGAAATATCCCAAGAGTGAATGCACGAGCTTCCAAGCGAAATCGTTGAGCGAAATAAAGGATAAAAAGATAGTTGGTAAAGCGGGCGAGCGAAAAGAACGAAATGAAGAATGAAGTGATAAAGAGAGAAAACACGATCGAATCGTATTTGAAAGATAATAAATCTGTCGCAAACTCGGCAGGGGAAAAAAATCGATGACGCTTGAAATCACGACTAGCCTAAAAGGAAGTCGAAGTCCTGACATTTCTTCGCGTGAAACGAATCACCAATGTGATCTCGCGCGACCAATCTCGGCGCCGTCCACCGCCGACATCACCTTCCGCATGGTCGATCTCGATAATCGAACGCATCGCATCGCATCGCATCGCATCGCATCGCGTCGCATCGCGTCGCGGCGATGCACCCGAGGATCGGAAATGCGGAACGCAGGACGGAAGCTGAGATTTTCTCGGAATTTCGCGTGTTTTCGCTTCCCCGACGCGGAAAAAAAGTCGACTCTAAAATTTTTCCTCTTTCACTCGTTGACCCTCTTCTCCACCCTTCTCGGCCTCGATCGGCAAAATCATCCCTCCCCTTCACTGTCCGACATTTCCTCGTATTGTTCGTCATTTTCTCGTTCTCGTTTCCACGTTTCTCTCAGCCTATCATTGTATTTCTCTTTCTCTTTAATTCTCCCTTTATTTTCCAATTCTATCTCCTATCCTTCAACTCCTATCATTCGCACAAATACATATACACGTATACACACACATGCATACACCCTCTCCACTTCGACTCAATTCTCGTTTACAGGTCTATGTTTTAATATTTACGATTATTATTTGCGGTAATGTCTAAACGAACACATATTATATCTCGATAACGTGCTTATTTATCATCCCGTGCCACACATTTTTTTACACTCTCTTCTCCCTCCAGCAGGTCCACATCGGCTATATAAGAATATACCAATCCTCCTCCTCCGTACGTTCAAAATACCATCCTCTCTTTCTGGCCGAAGAAACTACCTATTTACGGTTTTTCTCTCTTTAATGTGTCGCCTCATTAAAGTTTAACAACTTATACCCCAATGTGTATGTGTTCTCGTGTGTGCCTATACCTCTGCTTTTGTCGGTTTCTGCATCTATTCTCTTTCTCCTCTTTTTATCATCCTTTCTTACACACATACACATACATACATAAAACACACACACACACACACACACACACATCCACACACTCTTTCTCTTTCTTTCTTCTCTCGCTCATATTTTTTCATTCTCTCACTCGCATCGTGTGTAACGTAATTTAATATATAATAATAATAATTGTGTCGTTATCATTCTATTGTTTACTTTAACGTTATTCTTCAATCGTTTCTCTTTATATATATATAATATATATTTATATATATATTTATATATTTATATATTTATATCGTTTACTCCATTATTTAATCTTCATTATTATTTCTCATCATTATCATTATTGTTAACTATATTATTATTCATTATTTATTATTTTATTTTGTTTTATTCATTATTATTGTATTATTATCATTATTATTAGCTCTAGACATTACGTTTCCTTCGTTCTCGGTTGTTGTTGTTTTGGTGGTTGATGAAGTTGTTCTTTGTTATTCTCCCTTTCCTCCCTCTTTTACTCTAGTCAGCGGAACCGAAGTCGTCGACGAGACCGGCCCGCGCTCCTCCATTTGATTCTTGGATCCTTTCACACCCTGCTACTTCCTCACTATCCTCGCAATACTGATGTTCTTTCTACCCGTGCAATATCTCGGGGGACATCCTTCGTATACTTCCTCGTATTTCGCCCGACGTTCCGCTACATCGATCTGCCCTCGATCGAGTTTCGCTTCGATCGAGCCTGCGTGCTTTTTGAATACTCTCAGGCACCGTGGAGACAAGCTCTCGCGGATACCCCGCGATAGAAGAAAAACCCGTACGATCCTGCGTATCCAGGAAAGCGAACCTGTCCACTCTATGGCGGGTCCTTCCTGGATATCGATTTGGCCGAATTTTCCATGTCCATCCTGAGAACCCTGGTAAAATCTCTTCTTCTCTCGCGTCGTCGATGTGTCGCCTCATGAGACGCCGAACGTTTCCTCCGAGAGACAAGCTTTGTGTACTGGCCGCCTGTCGATCCGCACTTTCGCCACCGACGCCACAACCACCACCAATCGCGACACCGACACTTTGTCGTGAACTTAAGGAACAGCTCGAGGATAGCAATCGACACACGCAAGACGGACCACTGAGACGCGACGCCGAAACGATAAAGGAATTTCCAGCGGAAATGTCGGCTGCTAGACCTCCTCCAGGACCTCCACCACCACCATCCGCGACAACGGCACTTCATCACCGCCCGTCCGGGCATCCCGAGGACGAACAGGAGGCAACGCACGACGGCAAGCCGATATATGCCGATCGAGCGTGGACCGAAGGAAACGCGAAGATCGTTGAAGACCCTTCTCAGGACGAATGCGCCCGAAAGGAGCAGACCGGAGCCAATCAGCCGGAGGAATCCGGAGGGGCTCCAGGATACAGCATTGTACTGCAGCGCGTTCGCGGGGAGGGTGATTAGGATCGAACAGAGCCAGAAAAGTTGAAGGACAATCGGCGGGCTCGGTCGGCCGGGCGAAGACGCGCTCGATATCGAGCCGATGCGGCCGCTGCCGCAGAACGCCGTGTCCTTTTGGCCGACGGTGGTGGTCGAAGGTGTCGTGGTGCTGGATGAGGAAGGAGCGGTGCTGGTATCCTGGTCGTCGCCGCCGTCGGGGAGCTTGCGGTCCGTGGACGTTTCCGGTCGGCCCGCCTGCGAGCTTGGACCTGTGGTCAGAATAATAACCGGACCATTGGCTTATGACGGATTATGCTGGTCAAAGAAATAAAACGGAAAATTCTCCAGCTTTTCTCGATATCGGAAATTAGATTAGTTAACCAAAGAGTATTTAAAAACAGATCATTCTATTCTTGCAATCACGAATTTAAATATCCGCATAATTTATATAGTTGAAAAAAATAAATACTGTGAATAGTTATAAATAAAAAAAATGTAAAAATTAAAAGTTTTTTAACTTTCATAAAACTCTTCTCGAAATTCTTACAATTGTTTTAATCACTCGTTGATTTTTAGAGTTCTTATAGCTTATACCTGTAGAACCAGATTGAGGGGGGTTCATCTCGCATTGGGGCGCCGTCGCGGGGTCCTGGAACTTGCCGTATTTCCACGGCTCCTTGCATCTGGTGCAGATACCGTCTTTGGTATCTTCCGAGCATACGTGGAAGCAGCACTCATCATCACTGATGCTGTGCAACGCCCTCGTGGCCTGCTCGCCGGTCTCGGGAATGTTCGGGTCTGAAATCATTGCGTTTTCCAACGACCTCGTGCACGGACGAACGCACACAATGGTCATTCTCGTCACAACCAAGAGGAATTTGTCGGAGAAAGGAAGCGGCAGGAAGCACGTTTTGGAGAACACATATAAAGCTAAGTGAATCAAAGTAATTATTTCTCAATAATTTCTTTTGAACGAAAAGGAGGGAAAACTGCTCGGGTAAATATGAGATGTTGAATAGTACATCAAAGATTAAAACGATTATAAAAGAGTCGCAATTCCGTAAACACACAATTCAGTGAGCGATTATCTCTGTGCTCGCGTGTCTCCTATTATCTTCAACACGATTTTGTCGTACAGCGGCAGGAGTTTGGATCTAGTTGATTAAAAGCGGATTAGTTGGCACGTAGCCGCTGACAACTCACCAGATTTACTGTAAAGGCCAATTATCAATTAATCCAGGATCGATCTTCCCAAGGACGATTCTCGTTCGCAACTAATTGGCAATCGACTCTTACGAAGAATTGCAAATCAACGACGTGCCAACTTACCTACCATATCTGTCAATTAGATTTTCGTCCTCTCTATGTGACAAACATCGCAAATAACAACGTAACTGTCCAATAAATTAAATTCGTTCTCTATTTTATTCTGTGCTTCTGTCCACATATTTTTACGGGTTCCAGTTACATAGTTCTTTGTATTTAATTCCACCTTTGGCAAGACGTGCCTGCACCAGGTGTCATTTTAAAATTCCGTTTCTTTGCGTTCTAGATTCGTCGCGCTGCGAAGATTTACGTAAACAGTAAAAAAAAAAAAAGAAAAAGAGATATTTCCGCTAGTCATTACGGAAATGCGACAGCGAGAAGTGAAGGATTGGACTGTATTCGGGCCAGGATTACGTCGGACGGTCTTGGGGTGCCAGCCAGGTGCAAAGGGATGAAAAAATGCCCGATAAAGCGTCCAATCTTCCAATAACCACGCGACACGCGTCCCATTTAATGCAGTTTATATCCAAATTCGGCGACGCTTCTCAGTCATTTATGACCCTCACGCAGGAAAAAAAAGGAGGTACTCGACATTCGCCCGGTATGCTCGGATATATTAACCCGTTGCGCTCTGTATGGCGATATATAAAACAAAACTGGGGACACTTTATATGCAATTACACGGTCAATTACTCTTACAGAGAAAGATGTGAATCGTGGTATTGTATCGAATCATATGCTTATCTTTTTCTTCATTATTTTAATAATTGTTATGTCGTTACGCATTATGTCGTCAAGTTGAAAAATTTCTTAATAAGTATATTTCAAATTTTTCTCTGTCATCTTGCGACTTTTAATACAGTCGTATCGGAATATCCGCAGCACCGAGCGTAAAGAGTCAAGATTACCAAGTCAACGGGGCTGACAGTGAAACGTGTCATGCTGGCAGAACGACAAAACGTCAGATAACGAGAGACCGGTATCGTGCTACGGGGATAACGCTGTGCGTAAAAAAAATGTGCATCTGGAAGCACAGAGACGCGCGCCGATTTGCTGAATGAAAATTGAAAGAATTCGCATTATTCCCGTTATTGAAAAATTATGGGCACGAGCCTGAAATGTCATTGATCATGTTATGGCGTGGCGCAGTATGGCAATAATAATTTACACGAGTACGGGACGTCTCTCCCCTCATAAGGTGCCCGCATTGTTTCGCGGAGCGTTATGCAGAGCGTTCCACCACGGCGACCGTTTATGCGCTTATGCGTATCCTCATGCAAATTTCCATGCCGCGGACTTAGCGCTACGACGTGAACGCCAAAATGAACGTTCGCCGTCGTCGTGAACAAGAGAAAGGGACGCTGATGACGATTGCCTCGTATTATTCTTCGCAAACTTGCGAAGCAAGCAGGGTGCCAACTGAACATTTGTACCCTTCTTCGAGATGCCTCATTAAACGAGAGAGAACGACTGAATTAAACGAACACTTCGGCTAACGCGCGACAAAGACGCGTTTCACATATTGATTAACATTTTATTTTTCTCTTTTCCTTTCGCGTTTGTTTTTTTACCTCTGCAAAGAAAAGTGGGTTCGCCGGCGTATTGCGTGGGGTATGCGGGGGCACGATCGCCCGGAAGGAAGTAGGGGCAACGTTGCTCCACGGTCTGGCAAAAGGATCGGCAGGGCCTTAACCTGCTGCCCTCCGAGATTTCTTTCGGACTCCTGTGAGCAAAGTAAGGCACCAGGGAGCTGCACACCCATTTCCTATACGCCTCCTGCAATCAGAATCATCGTGCATTGTTAGTCAATGTTATTCTATGATTTTCTGTAACATACAATTTAATTATTCATAAAGAGATACGAGAGAGACAATATATATCTGATTTTAAATAAAAAAAAAATTTTACCAATCCTCTTTACGTAAATTATTCGCGGCGCAAAATTTCATACTGGCTTGATTATTATTTTGTGTGGAATAAAAGAGCGCACTAAACTTGCGAGAAAATTTTATATTATGGGGTGAAGCTTTTAATACGCGCTCTTCTACGCTTAGTCTTCCCATGCTATTCAAGATGCGGTTAACGCGAAAGCGTAGAGTAAGGAAGCGGGAAATGGGTAAACTAACGACTTAAAACGTATTAAGCTATTATTCCTCCCAGTCTCTCAATTAACGTATTTTCCTATTAACATGAGCGCTTTCCTCCGTTTGTCAGAAACGTAATTTTCTTAAAGATGTGTACATTATTGAAATAAGCAAATAAGCAAATCATTATCAATACAACAATTCCTTTTAGATAATTGCATTTGTTTTGAAATGTTTTTATTTAAATCACGTTAGTAAATTGCTCTTATAAGAGTGAAATATTTTATATATTTTAGCCTATAAGATTGTATATTTTATATATTTTTGTATACTAGTGGGCTTTGTATACTAGTACAGGTATATTAAAATGCCTGTACATATATTAAGCTATCTAATTGTAAGCCAAATTATCAGAACGTAACAAATAAAATATGAAAATTTTTTGTTTATTTTTGCTATTTTTTTGCTTTTAAAAATAATTTTTTGCTTTAATTTTTAAAAAGTTTTGAGAGGCTCAACAGCTTAATATTCAGCTATCGAGCCACTGTGAAAATAGTGTATGCAGTCAAAGTCAAAGCAAAAAATTAATAACACCAAAATTTTTTGCTTTCTCTTTGCTATTATTTACTTCCACAATTTTTATGTTCTAGCAGCGCTTCGCGCGCGCTATTTTCCGTTATTAATATAATTTTCGCAAATATTTAAGATAAAAAATTTTTAATATAATTTTTTTATAATCTATCAAACTATCAAATCTATCGATAACTGTCACATCTCAACGCTGATAGTTACTCTCGCAGTATGAAGTGACAATAAACATTGCGGAAAAGCGGCAACAATTAAATTTCTAGATCTCCTTTTTAAGAGAGGATTGTATTTTTATTTATTTAGTGTATTATATTTTTTACATATTCGGTAAGATATGTAAAACGTTTATATGTGTCGAGAATGTCACAACGACTACAAGTTTTATCGTCAGCTTATCGATTGCAAATTGATACATTCGTACTTATCATAAGTATATGCTCAAATAAAAATTGCGAGCTGTATTGAAAATCGAATGTGCTTGAAATTCGAGTAAAAGCCCGTGCAAGATGATTCCATCGTTTGTCCCCGAGGAGATCGTGGGAGGTAGGTCGGATCCGTTTATAAAACGGAAGTTGACGGCGAAAGGGCACCGCGGAAGAAGAAGAAGGCATAGCGTCGATGTCAATGTCGATCTATCCGTCCATCCGTTCAAATTAGCTTCTCCCGCGAGACAGACCGGCGGTTTACGAGCGTCCTTTTCGAAGATTATTTGTCAAATATCAAGGATCTTTGAGGTCGAGCCGGCGATGTTGGAATAGGCAATAAGGCGGGTGTTTGACCCACATAGCCGCCTTTAAACATGAACATCACGCTAGCGCACATCCTCCCGAGAGCATGCTATAATTACATACCGACTCCGCAGAATCTTTTATCTACCGCCAGGCTGTCCCCGGAATCTCTATCGGGTGCTCCGCCACGAAACACGTTAGAAGTGAACGTACTGAAATGTCTCGCGGAATTTAAAGATACGAAAAAAAAGAACAGTAGAGTTTATGAAGTTCAGAAATGAATTCACGTGATAGAATTAGCTCTAATCGTAACTGTCGCGGGAGAAAGATGGACGCGAATTAATAGCAGATACTTCTTGCCTTCAGATGATGGATGAAAAAATGGTCCCGGCGAAAAAATTTCTTTGCATAATGCGCGCTGCCTTTACAAAGTTGTCCAACTTTGAACTTTTCCTTTTATATCTTCAACCCTGAGGGAGATACAGGTGACCTGCTTCTAATGGATCTACCCTACATACCGGGACGAGAAAACTTGATCCGCGACGAAATTTGTCGTCGGTCTTCCTCTCGATGCGAATTTAAATCGCGTACTCGCCGTTTAGCGAAATCTTTTGATTTTCAACGAGCTGTAAGCAATTAATCACTAGATAAATCCTTCATCGAGCGAGAGCGAATCGAATGGCGCAATTAATTTTTCACCACAGGAAGCCTGAATGTAAATCATGAAAAGAGATACAGAGAGTCTCGTTCTTGAAACACCCGATAGACTCCGTGACCCTTTCGCGACGTTCCGTGAAGAGAGTTTATTAAATTCACAGTGTAAATTCGTGCTCGCGCCCAGAAAAAGCCGAGACGTTGAAAGCAACGCGAGTTCAACGCTGTTGAAACGTCACTGGTCTCCGCTGGGAAAACGTTACACATTAGGAACTCCGCGGGGATAGAAGAGCAGCAGTATTGTAGCAAAAGTATAAGCAAAGCTAGGACAGGGTCTACAGGGTCGGATTTATAAATAGACTAACCAAAGTACAGCTTTGAGTCTCATCCCGAGGGGCCTCGCGCCGTCTTAAAAGCCGGTTAATAATTAATGCAGATGTCTCCAACTTTTTAAACATTTCGCTTTGGATTACGCAATTTATTACGTCGCAAATATTATTAATTATTAGATAGTAAGATACATTTAAAAGCGATGACATTTAGGCTAATCAAAATACAGCCTAGAGACTCGTGTCTCAAGGGTCCCTGCACCATCTTAAAAGCCAAGTATAAATAATTCAGGCGTCTCCAACTCTTTCATTTCATTGCCGGATTATATGGAGATTACTTCGTTGGAAATCCATTGAAAGATATTTCTCTTAAAATACATTTAAGAGTGATGATATTTAGAAGTCTGCGCTTTCGAAAGTGGCGTGCTTTAAAATAAAATGTTTAAGTCTGAACTAAGCTGCATCTTTTCTCTTTCATTCGTAAACAGATATTTTCGCGGAGGAAATGTGGATCCAATTATACAATGGCATCATTCGCGCGTGTTGTTAGAGATTTGCCCGAGAAAAATCAATTCAACGCAAAAGCGTCAGATAGTCGATGTTACAAAGAATATCGATGGCTACGCTTGAAATATATTCAACGAGATATGGATATTGACCTTATCGAATATCGCACGTATGCATGGTGCATCATCGAAATTGCGCGCGGAATACGCAATTTCTTCGAGTGCAGCGTCGGGCAAGTAACGAATTTCTGGCTCGCTATAGCGTGAGGACGAAAATATTCTACAAGCACTACTGAATTCTTTTCAATGAGTTTAACTAAATTAATATTGTCAAAATTAAATTAGTCAAACTAGTCAAACGCTGAGTTTCGCAATTACAAGTCGTAAATTTCTCTAAAATGTTTTAGTATAGACTTTTTATACGGTATCCTTTAACATTTAATATAAAAATTCGTAGCACAAAGGTGATTCTTTTAGCCAAGAGTATCTAATTACAAACGCTAAACAAATTCGTTTTCTCAAAGAATATCGAGGATATATCTTCAAATTAACCGAGATGGCTTCAGAAAAGCCAAAGAGACTCAGAAAGAAATGGTTTTCACGATATAACGGAGATTTGTTTCCAATTTCTCTGTC
Source organism: Tetramorium bicarinatum (assembly GCA_928718305.1). Lineage (NCBI taxonomy): Eukaryota > Metazoa > Arthropoda > Insecta > Hymenoptera > Formicidae > Tetramorium > Tetramorium bicarinatum. The sequence goes on from OV788328.1 coordinate 10,618,583, forward strand.
GTACCGCTTCTAGAATATTCGTCATAATGATGATGCCGACGAGAGATGACAAGGGGAAACGCTTGGCAGGAAGGAATGAGGAATAACCGGGACGATAAATGCGGAAGTGCAAACGACGCTACAGAGAACGACGAGATGAGGAGAGAAGGTGGCGAGGATATTAGTCGGCGATTACTGGAATTATAACGAAAATTTCAGTGCACGGAAACGCATTAATGCTTGCTATAATTGCGTATAAGAGAGTAGTCTGAAAATTCCAAAGTTAACGACATAACGTCCAGTAATTTCTTTACGTTTTTTAACAGAATATCTTCCTATGAATCGTCAATGTTTAAAAATAAATTCAAATATAAATACAATGATTTTTTTATACATATAAATGGAATAATTTCTCCTTTCCAAAGACGATAAAAAATATTTTGTAATCTTTCGCTTGGCTGATTGATTTTCGCGTGAACTGAGACGCGATTGTTGCATCAGCATACGTCTCCAATTTAACGTGGCCGATAGTTTGTCATACGTTTTGTCGAGCGCTACAACCCTCTCGAGCGGCGCATGAGGGTGGCCCCACTAGGAAGATAGGTACCTACACCTGGAGTACCCTCCACAAGCTCGCTGACCCAATTCTCTCTTCTACCCTCCGACGATCTGTGTTAGTACGAACCAGACAGATGCGGTACCTATCATCCCTTCCTACTCTCTTCAATCCTCCGCAACCCTACTCCGTGCCAACCTCCATCCTGTCTGCGTATCGTGTTGCTTCAATTCATCCCTTTTTCCCTCTCCGTTCTCTTCGAGTATTATCCAATAATAATTACGAAGTTCCAATTTAATTTTTATATAATTTATTTTTTTTACTTCATTCTTCTTTAATAATTTTAGTATTTCAAGCTTCAAGCTTAAATCGGGGTCTTTTCAAAGTTCTGACACGAGCAAAGATCTCGAATCGGAGCTTTTTCGAAGTTTCGACGCGATAACTGGGAATTCGTGGAAAACGGAGCGCTTACTATACACTTTACACAGTGCGTTCGATTCGTTTGAGAATTACAAAGGCGCGGAATTTCGTTTCGCGCATGCAAACAGCCGCTTTAAAATACATATTAGACAAAAGCAAACTTGAAGCGAAAGAAAAGCAACAGGCGAATATGGAAATCGCGCAACATGATAAATGCGATTGTATTGGTCGTACATATAGTGAGCTATAATAAAACACGTCATATTATACAAGTCGATAATTTTCAAAAGAATCGCTCTTGCTTAACAGAAATATATGCAAATATTAAATAAATAAATCTCCAAAGATTTCTTGACTTTTATATTTCGTGTATATCATTGCTAAATTCGCGCATGGACGAAATGCGAAGATATTGAATGTCGAAATTCGTGATTCCGGGAATCGCAAAGCAAAAGAGAGAGTACAAGAACTGGAACAAAAAAACGTTCTCCGCAGCCTGCCAAAGGCCTCGACACAATGGGTAACAAAATGACAACGCAATCGGCGCGGGAAAATCCCGGTGTCCTAGTAAAAGGAAGGCAGAACGAGTGTTCCCACTATCCATTCGCTCCCCGACTATCCGCACAGTTTGGACCAATCGTTATCGTATAATCCGACGGCGTTCAGTGTGGTCTTGTCTAATCGATAACGAACCGCTGCTCCGACGGGATTAAAAATTAAAACCATTGTTTAAACGGCCTTAATCACACTAAAAAAAATTTTTTTAAATGAAAAACCCCACATGTGATACGAGATATTTCTGTTTTCAATCTTGAAAAAAAATTTTTTTTTTTTTAGGATAAAGCCATATAATCGCAGTTAAAACAGAGCGTATCTTTGACTCGCTACAAATTAACATCGCGAAATAAATGTGATTCTTTCTCTCTCTCTCTCTCTCTCTCTATCTATCTTTCTCTTTCTGTCTATTTTATCGTCGCTTTTATGCGCATACAAATGGAGTCTAAATGAAGTATTAATTCGGCGTTGCTATATCATGATGTGGTTGTGACGGACACGCGTGAAGTGCCATTCCGCTATAAAATTGTCGGCGATGTGAAACGAATGCAAAAAGGAATATCTCGCGCGCAGAGAAAACACGCAACCGCGCGTGCAAGCCGGAAAATGGCGAGATGGCTCTTAGCCCTTAGGAGCTGGCGCCTCTTCAGTATCTTTTCTCGAGAAATCGCGAGCGAGCACGTTTCTCCGCACTCCTCTTTTTCGTTCCTCTTACCCCTGTCCTATCTTGCGCTCTAAGAGATAGAGATAGATCATAAGCCATACTCGAGAAAAATTACGCAGCTAAAAATATACATTTTATATTCTAGACTTATTATACGAGTTTCGCAAGATATCTCGCGTATGTGAGAAACGAAGTTTCCCGAGTGAATTGTTTTACGGCTACGAGAACTGCAAGTGGATCGCGCCGTTTTCAAAGAGCTTTCTCACCCGCTTTCTGAAAATCATTGTTTCTGCCGCGATAAACACCCTCCCGTGCGCTGTGCACGAGAACTCGTAAAGGGATTAAGCGAGATATTGAGCAGAGGATCGCAGGCGTGAGAAGGGAAAAGTCACGGCGCAAGCACCGGAGAGGAGAAACCCCTTAACTATGCACGGAAGGAAGTAACCCATCCGCGAGGAGTAGCGAGATAGGGATGAAACAGGATGACGTACCGTAAATAAGAAAGCGGTAGTCGTCTGTCGAAGCTGCGATAGAGGGGACATGTCGCCGCCGTCGCCGCCGTCGTCGTCATTCTCATATCGGATCGGGACACCGACAGCAGGGGTTGTGATGCGGCACGAGGGGGTGGTTCGATAGGAGGGAGACGGTCGCGCGGCGGCAAAAGCAATGCCCTCAGTCAGGGTGACCCAGTTACCTGGCCCATATCTACCCACCCGCTTCCTTCCCCCTGCTCGCCAACCCAAAATCCACGCGCTTGCTCGCCATCATCCCGCTACCATCGTCGTCGTTGTCCCCGAAGGCATCCGCTCTCTTTTTTTCTCTTTCGCCGCCTCCCCTCTCGCTCTTTCTTTCACTGCAATGCCTTCTTAAGGTCTCTCAATCGTAGAATACAGCTGGGAAGGCGATTGTCAATGCGCTCACGTGTCTTCCATACCTTCGCAACCAGCATTCTGTGCGAAATCCAATCCATTCCCGTCGCAACCCTTGTTTTCCTTCGTTTCTTTTTTTTCCACTCCGGAGGCAGCTTTGTCGCTCGCGGAAAGTTGGATTCATTACACAATGATTTACGGACGAGATTATGAAGGCCCGGGGAACGTCGCCGAGGAATTCGCTTGTATCGGCCGCAGCCATCGTGCGGTATCCTCGCGAGCACTAGCAGTCGTCGGTCAGTCACCGGAAGCGGAAAGCCCGTAACGCTTCTGTACTTTATTCCGCACTTCTGTACTTTGTTCCTTGACAAGCGCAAATTTTTTTTCAAGTTTTATTTCATTTCCATTTTCGAGAAGATATACTCTATCTAATAAATTCTAAAAAATTTGAATCGGTTTTTAATTCAAAGATCGATTCACAGACCATTTCTCGCGCACAAAGTGAAGATAAAGCGAATTATTAAATTAGCACTGCAAGTTCATTCATTTTCCCAGTATAAATTTAATGCTCACTTAAATTAAACTTTCTGTGTCTTTTAGTGAGATTTTCATTAAGTACATACAGGATGAACCAATGAATCGGACGATTTAAAAAATGTCATAAAATTAAAAGGTTTTTTATTTATACAATTTTTTTATATGTGGATAGTAATTTTACGTTATAGAATTTGATTTAAATCATTCACACTTTAAAAACTAAGTTTTACTTCTGGAACACATCTTGGTAACCATTTCGCTGAATGCACTCAGTAAATCTTCTGCATAGTTTTCACTCTACCACCTGTGCCATCTGTTCATGCTATCAAGACGTATTCAAAAGGTACAGAATTTTGAAGTTACAGATTCTACATTGAAGAAAAGAGATGGTAATGTGAAAACTATGCAAGAGATTTACTAAGTGTATTCAGCGAAATGGTAGTCTTCTTAAAGCTGTTGTGTCCCGGAAATAAGACTTAGATTTCAAAAGTGTGAATAGTTTAAAACAAATGCTTGAATATAAAGTTAATATCTATGTATAAAAAAATTGTATAAAAAATGTAAAATTAATATTTATATAGAAAAATTATATAAATAAAAATCTCTTGACTTTAGATGACATTTTTTAAATTGATTCACCCTGTACAAGAGATTGTGTGTTATAAGACAAATTAATTTATTTGGCTAAAAATTTGTCGACATTTGACTTTGCGAATGTTTGTATAAAAAAAATGGCCTAATTGGGTAATAATATCCTGAAAACAGTAATTTCACTCCCTATTAAAATCGTAGACATTTGACAAGACTTAAATAATGTTCTCTCGAAGGCAAAAGCTAATAAACAATCGTACAAACTTCTTTTCTACAAAAAGTGCATCCCGCAATAACAGCTTTAACGAGACGCGCGTTTGCAATGGAAAAGAGATAAAAGATAGGAAAAAAAGGGAAAAAGAGAGAAAGGGAGATCGCACAATTAATCCGGGAACTCGATCCGCGACGGGGAAAAAAGACCATCCAAATACTAGTGGTATAATTGGATTAAATTCCACACCTCCGCCTCGAGTCACTCATTTGCCGGCCACTGGCGACGTTGCTTTCTGCCTGTTCTTTCTTTCTTTCTTTTTTATTTTTAATTATCACCGCGGCCTCTTTCCCAGATATTAAATTTATGCGGCACGCCCAGAAGCCTCCTCCTACCTACACGGCCATATAATTACTAACAAGGATATTGGCGCGGCTCGGCTGGCGTATCACACTAATTTTACATGTGTACACGTCGTATCCGCGCTAATATCTGTGCCAATACTTTTATCGCAGGCCGAGTCACTCGACAATCGATATTCGTTATCGCGCGCGCACGCGCTACCAATCTGGCGGCCCGTAAATCATGTTCGATCAACGGTGCATTTGATCTATGGAATCTATGGAATCACGAGCGAAACTGACCAACAAATAAACATACGCAGTCCATCCGCTTATTTACCGCTCGCAATCTTGTACACACAGATAAATTGATATATTACGGGGATGAAACTGGGATCAGATGAGCAAGGAGCAGTCGCACGTGCGGCTGAATTTATTTCGTGTCGTGTATAAGCAGATAAATAGAGGCTGCCTGAATTTTTTAAATTTCGAAAACTCGAAAGTGCTTCCTCTCGTAAATATCGTACCATCAAAATTCTCAAAATGTCGACCATTCAGAACGCGATCGATCTAGATACCCTTCTCTGTTATTTATCGCTCGAAATTTCCCGACCGGCTCTACTCAGAATTGGTGACGGTAATAACGGCAGAAGTTGCCCACTCAAATTCGTCAAGGAAATCTATTATTCAAGTTAAGGTCGAGAGTTTCCCTGGAGCAGGATTGTATGTCCGAGTCCTCTCTCTCATCATAGTCGGATTTTCCCCGTATAAATCCACTGCAGGATGAATTTCACGCAAGCATCGAAATACTAATATCGCTGCCTGCGCTTGCCAATTAGTTGCGCTCCAGATAATGAACGTGAATTTCAACCGGCAAATATTTTCTACTGTGACCACGGACGCACGTGTGCGCGTGTATTGGCCGCAAAGGTATTAATAGGAAAACATTTTATCCCGAAAATCCGGTATTATTTCTGGCGATCTGTACGTGCGTCCTGTACGTTCGCTTACACTTGTGTCGGGCTTGTGTCGGGCCCGAAATCCGGATGCGCCGCTGCAACGTGTCGCAATAACTCGCCTATAGCGAGCCCGAGAAGTACCGGAAAAATGCGAAAAGCGAAAGGATTTAGGATTCAATATCGAGTGATTTTTACGCTCGCGCCACTCTCAATCTGGCCGTTATCGAGTCTCGAAGCACTGTCCGGAAATCCGATGCTATGTCGAGCGATATTGAAACCGATAAATGACTTAAAAAATATAATTGATCCGGCGCATTTATCTCTTGATTATTTTTTTATGTAAAATATTACGTGACCTAACATATTAAATAAAAATGAGAAAGAACAAAGCATTCCGACTATATAACTTCTCTTCTCATTTATATTAATAATTAAAATAAATAAAATAAAAATTAATTAAAATAATTCTGATTAGCTTCTGTTATTATCTCTGGGATATCTTTCTCAGAATGCTTTCTCTTTTTTTTAAACACAGTCCGTGAAGAATAAAAGGCCATCGCGAGAGATTTAAGGGAGAAAGCTTTTGGTACTTTATGGAGAAACGCGAATCGTACGCCGACATATGTGGCCGCAGCTCACTTGCAGCTCGATAAAGCTGCCGTGGTCGTTGGAAAGACAATTGCCCGGAAGACAGCCGTTGGCAAGTGTCACTTTTGTATGCATACAAAGTGGAGTGGGCGCGCGAGACAAAGCGTTCGAAAAAAAAGTGCACCTCTATGCTTTGCCGCCTTTTAGCAAGCCGCGCATCAGGAATTTTGCATGTTTGCCGAATGAACGCCTCGAATTTCACGATTCGTTCCGATAACAGAGGCTCTTCAAACTATCCTAGATTGTTAATTTGTGAATCTCTATTTTATTCAAGTACCGTGATTTTCAGACAAACGTCCTTCGATAATAATTGAAGATAATAGCGATAATTAAAGCGACTTAAAAACGTATTCTGAAATTAAAGTCACTCGTTTACATAATTAACAATTTCTTCTCTAGTAAAATAGCTTATATTCTATTCTTTTGTATAATCTAAACACTCTTTATGCAGTCACCATATTAATATTAGTTATTCAATTATTCAACTATAAAACTTTGCGAATTCGTGCTATTATTTCTTAAAACATATAACAGTTTCTTTGGTCTTCTCTTCTCGTATTATCTCATTAATAAATCATTCTAAACCCTTCACTTCTCGCAAGAGTATTCTTTCGCATACTGCTCACTAATTCAATTTAAACATCTGCATTAATTACAAAAAAATTAATTTTAATTCAACTATATTTAATTATTATTAAACCAGTTATGGGCATATATCTCAACACAGATAGAATGCGTTATTAATTAAAAAATTGTCAATTTTTGTAGTAAGCGAGTATATGTTTCTTACTAAAATGAGATCTCATGATAAATCAAGTTTACAACAATGAACGCAGAAACTTTTTTCACTCTGTCAACACCACGATATTCTTTCTTCTCTCACAATGTTAAAAGCGATGAGTCATCAAGACAGTTTTACGATGAAAAATTATGTGTTCAAAATAAAACACAAGGGTCTATGCGGAATTCGCAAATTTTCAGTTTATTACTGCGAAAATAGAAAAATGTTTTTTATGCAAACGCATTGTGTAGAATTAAATAATAGTCATTGCATTATATAGCAATTGTATACCACAATTATCGTGTAAGATTAATAAAAGGAATAATAAAAAATAATTACACTACGTATGTATAAATAATCAAAAAATATGGAATGCAATATGATATATCGAGTAAAATTTCAGCGTTCGAAGATTTGTAGTTAATTCGGGATTGGCGTATTTAATGAGATTCAAAAATTTATTTAATAAAAATTATTAATGTGTTATATCAACATTAATAAGAATCGATAACGAGAGTTGTAAATTATCGTTAATTATTGCAGCAACTTGTTCGTACGATGCTAATTTTTGTTTTATTTCGCATTAATATTATGTGCGAGTGTTCTGTGTACCAACGCGACACGGCCTTTCTCGGCCGACGGCGTCGAAATCCCCGGCGTCGTTTCCGGCAAAGCCGTATAATTACATTATCTGTATTTTCGACCGTATAATAGGCTTCAGTGGGGAATTCCGGTTTTCGCGTCCCGACAAGGTATTACATCGATTATTGGATATTGCGAGCCAACTCGACGACCAAACGCCGAGCTCATTTTGATTGCACCACACCGAACTTAGGACTAAATCCTTTTACAGCTCGCCGTCTCTTGCACCTGCGACTGTGCCTAATAACACACTCGCCAATGGTTTTGCTAAATCCAACTGAGTTTTTACAGGACGTTTCTCACGCTTTCCATCGCGCACGAGATTAAATAAAAGTTGTCCGAATAAGTTGCTTCATTTCATACTGCATTTGCATCGCGTATTATTAAAGAAAAAGAAAGTTCGATACTGAGTGAGAAAAAAAATATTTTTTTCGTTGAAAAAAAGAAGAGAACGCGGATTAAAAATTTTGAATACCGGAATGGAACAGGATGTAGACAAGTCGCTCCGTCAAAAGAGATGACAAACGCCCGTATCGCGAACAACGTAAAGTGAATAATTCCCGGCAAGTTCAAAGCGCACGGCGCGAATCGTGGCGGCGACAGGGCGATGGACGAATTGAAAATGCAAATACACTCGCGTAGGCGAAGGGAAAGGGGTTGCCACGGCGGCTAACGCCGATGAAACCGCCGTCATCTCCGACGGGCGAATATCCACGGGAACGGACCATTGGCAACGGGATGCGCGGGATATGCCGACATGTACGGATAGATAAATGGCGTGCGATGAGTGATGGAACGATCGTTTTCGTTTCGGGAAGCTCTTGTCGAAACTGTCGGATTTAAGGCGAGGATACACTTGCTATCTCGCGCCCTCGCTATTTGGATATCACGCTGTCAAGTTTAAAAGGAATTTCGTTCTCTCTCTCTCTCTCTTTAATATTCTTTTCATAAAATAAAAATTATTTTTTACAAATTCGCGCATGTAATATATATTTACGGATTATCTCTTAATTTTTTATTTGCATATTGATTATTAATATTAAATCTAGAGAACATATAAATATGGCGAGATAGAGCAGAGATTCTATTGGACCATAAAAAGTTGTCTCAATGCGGAATGCTTTCGATACAGAATCACCGGCGTGTTTGGCGACCGCAGAGGAAATTCTTCGCGTTTTCCAACGGAATCGTGCGCACGTGCGGAACGCAACAGTTTGTGTGAAACCTCGGGAAAACGTATGGGTAGATCGAATTTCGAGTCGACTAGATCGCATGCTAAAACTGAAACAATTAATGTTTCCACCGAGAGATTAACTATTATATTACGAATACGCATTTGCTCACGTTCTCTCTCTTTCTCTCTCTCTCTCTCTCTCTCTATCTATCTATCATTCTTATTTCCTTTCTCTCTATCATGTGAGATTGCTAGTAGAGGACAGTTAGTTGCATCACCTGATCATATCAAATGAACTGATACGTCTCCACTGTAAAAGCCGCGACTGCATGTGTATCGAGCTTGTGTCGCGCTCAATAAACGTGAATCACGGACAAAATTCCACCGGCTCGAAGCCTGGCGATATTGTTCATCGAGCGAAGCGAAAAGCGAAAAGCTCGTTAAAATGCTTCCAGCGAAGTTACGAGCTTACAAGTTGAACTTACGATCTGGAAGTTGATAAGTTATGAACTGTGCGTTAACGAGTTAATGCTTGAAAACTAAGGAATTAAAATTTTGAGCCATGAAGTAGTATTTTGATACACATATTGATGTTTATTTTTTTTCTTGTGCAACGTGAGTTTGCAGCATCTTACGTGACGTATTAATAATGTAACGTGTTTGCATTATAATTAAAGACGTACCAATTGCAACGATAGTACTATATATCGGTAAATTAATTAAATTGCGTAATTAAATTAAATTATGTATCCCTTCTATAACGGCATGTCTTTTTAAGGGCGCATCGTATTATGCAGGTTCGTTAAATCCTACCTGCATCGTAATACGCAATCGAGTTGCAGGGAGCGGCGATAAACTGTGGCGGATGCAGATGTTTGGGACACGCGCGACAAAAAAAGAGCTATCGAATTTAGCTCATCGACACCGCGGGCGCGGTAAAGCGAGGCGAGAGTAATTAATTTAAATCAAATGAAACGTTACATGTGTATGTTGGATGTAGGCGGGAGGGTTCTCGATGGGTCGCAGTCGAGATAAATTAAATCAAAATGATATTGTAGTATTATAGTATTATCAAAAGATCCATAATTATCGAAATTACGCACTGAGGTGGCGGTAATTATTGTTTTGTTACACGTCCACGAAGTATCATGCTAATTGGCGAATTTAGCGTAACTGCTATACGATCCGCTACGCGAATTTGCCGCGGCCATCGTTCTGTTAGCCACACAAATATTGACAAACATCGCATATATTATATCTACTATATCCTGTACGATATGCAAAAGCGTTCACAAAAAGGAAAATTTGAAATGATATAAGATTATAAGATAATGGCCAGAATGTCAATTTATTCCTTATAATCTTTTATGTATGTATTTAATGACAACATCATTATACATGTAGAGAAAGAGTAAATTATATTTTAGATAGGTTAAAAGTCAATTTTATTTCGTATGTAAATTTAATCAGACGCTGTACTCAATTATGTATAACGTTTTAAAAAGGGAGAAAGTTACTATAAATCTTTTCTACTCTCTTGCATTTAATCTCTTATCAGTAATAGATTACTGTCTAGTCAATACCGTCGTTTTCATAATGTAGTCATCGTAAAAAATGCTCGCAAGGACTGACGATCAGCTGCAGAGCAGACTATTTATACGCGGTGATTTGAGATGAGATCGATGCTCTGTGACGTCCGCGATGCTCGAACGTCGAAAGTTCAAAAGCCGACACCTCAAAGGGTTCCAAATATAAACGTTTTTTCATTGTCGTGGAGAATATATGCGATGTTCCGAAAAAAATGGCAGCGAGGACGATCTTACGACTTTTTCGCGTAAGAAAGAGTACCCTGATAGGCGGAGAGCAAGCCCGTTACATGTACCTAGCGGTAAAACCTAAGGAGATTTCTGGTAACCAGTTTGACCTCGTTTGGTAACCAGTGATCGTTGCATTATGAGCAAGCATCGCGTACCCAGTCTTGTAAACGCGTTCTTTCTCTCCTTCTCTCTCTCTCTCTCGCTCGTTCTCTGAAACCGTCGTTGCTGCCGAAATTGAACCGTAACGAATTTCGTCGTCGGTGAACGGGATCGATGTTCGACCATGATATACCTTTCGCAAGCATCCAACCATCCATCTAACCATCTATCCATCCATTCATCCATTCGATGAAGCTATACGCTTCCAGAGTGGTGGCACTTTCCAGACGGATTCTTCGCCGCTGCCAGAAAACTCGCTCACTCTTTATACGTAAATCAGGAGACGGCACTATCGTCCGCACTCGCGAAGATGAAGAGAAATTTCGCGGAAAAATAAATTGTCTCTCGAGATGATAAACTCGGCGACTCGCACTTCAGTGGGGAGCGTCTCATCATGTAATTACGCGAACTGGAATGCGCGGATCTTTTTCATGGGTGATGTTCAGAGAGATTTATAGCCAGATAATAATAAATAAATAAAAATAAAAGAATAAAACTCAATCTTGAGTTAACACGAGTAATAACTATGCTTTATAGCACAATTATTTTTGTTTTACATAATTTTAAAATTTATGAATAATAGGTTTTAAGCTGGTGAGATAAAAGTCCAAAAAAGACACAGAGCATTATAAAAGATTGATAACATACAAACATGTAATAATAGCTATTTATATATATTGTTGTGTTTAAAAAGACACACGAAATTGATGACAAACAATGCATGAATCGGCGATGATACTAAAATATTCATAGCCGCGTTTATATCGATTATTACAACAAGTCTTTTATTTAAAGTAACAAAAATAAATTTTACAAATAAGACATATATATTATTATAATTTTGCTTATGTAATTCCTTATACAAGCAAATTCTCATACTTCAAACTTGATAAAACGTAGTTAAAAATCATAGAATTGCATCGCCAGTCCAGATAATTGGAGAATTTCGCGAAGAATATGCAAAAAGCGAGAAGAAGTCACGAGAGGAAGCGACGGAATAAAATATCTGTCAACGTTGATTGCCAGGACATAATAAACGTAAAAGTCGAGACATTTTTCGCTCGCGCGAATCTATCTCGACAAGTATTTTCCTGTATTAAATTCGCATCTACTTTTCACTGTTCTTCCTCTCAATTAAATAAAATTCTTCGGAAACATTTTGTGGTCGACTGTTACCATGTTAATATCGACGAAGTCCAATTAGCAGGTCTGATAATTCCGAAGGAAAAGTACAAGGGTAGACGCACTTATGCTAATTACGCTATTTGAACGAACAAAAAAACTTAACCGCGTTACTTCTAAATGAAGTCGGATTAAGTGGGTATCTTCTCTTTTCCAGCGAGCGCTTTCGTATTTATAGTAAGAAACGAGCGATACAATTATAAATAAAACACCGAAATAGATCATCAATTCTAAAATAAATTGCACAAACAAGATTCGTTTGAGTAACTGAGGATGAATGTGAAGAAACGCACATTTTCGTAGGACTCGCGAAAGGTTAAGTATTATCGTCGGTGAGTACCTCTCGTATCTCGAAAGGACCGTCTAGTAGAGCTGTTGCTTGCAACTTCTTCGAAGGACACCCATGGGACTTATGCTCACGGAAACATGAGGCGGAATGTTTGCTTGAATCGCTATCATCCGACATGACGGGATCTTCTCAAAGAAAAAAGATAAGATCAGCATTGAGAAACAACACGATCGCAAAACACGATGCAGAACGTCAAGAAATCTTGTTTCGACGTTGTCGTGGAGAACAATTTCCCAACAATTTTTTACTACGTTTTAATTGGTACGCAAGATTAAATACATTAGTTGCCCTTTGGAAACCATAGATTGTAAAAATTCAAAGATTTGACTTTTTAAACATAAATCAGCTGATTAAATAGATTTAATATTATTTATCCAATTTGACTAGAAATATTTTACTCAATGCCTAATATTTAGATAGTACTAAATATGTCGTTTTATTATGCATAAAAATTTATGGATTATAATAAAGAGAAGAGCTTGCCGTATCTAAAAAAAAGATTATAAAATTCTAAAACTGGTAAAAAGGATTCACAGAGCTTCGCTACTCCAAAGCGCTTATTTTTAATAACGTGGCAACGGATAAAGCGCGTTTTTTATGCAATTGCGCGCAGGTAAAAAGAAACGACACCGGGCGCCGAGGGCGGAAAGGAGCTTTTCGAAATAGCCGGCGGTTGTACTGCCAGCGGCGTGACACAGGGTGGCTTATAACGCGGGTGGCTTTACTCGTTCGTCGTCGTGCCGGCGGCGACAAGGAGGGTAGTCTCTCCCGGAGAATCGATAATCGAAAGAAGAAGCGTGTATACGCGACGCGTCAACGTGATACCGCCACGTGAGTCATCGTCGAATTTAAGGGCGCGTCCGTTCTCTCAAAGCGCGTATAATTGACGATGCAACGCGATGCACCTATATATCCGACGGCGTGCGCATAACGAAGGGGAGTCCTTTGTGCTGCGTGAGCGGCACGTTTCGCTCCGCACGTAATTAACTCTTTACAACGGAGAAATTACAGAGCGACATCGCGGGGAGGGCGACTTCGTGCGACGCACAACGTGACCGGTGTACATTAAAGATTCCACTATCTCGCCCGTAAACACTGAAAGTTAACTGTTCGACATTACTATCTATGATACATTCTCAATAATGTAAAAAAACGTATCACATTCAAGAGAAATATAATATTGTAATAAGTAAATTAAAGTTGGATCAGCGTTCACAAATTAAATATATGTTAAATTAAAATAACTTTAAATTAAAAGTCTCTCAATATTAAAATTTAGAATAATTAACGGAATATAAAGCTTAATATTATTAAGCTCTATAGTTAATTTAATTTATAGTATAAAATAATATTAAGTTTAAATATGTCATTTTTTTTACAAAACAGAATTACTAGATTATTTGCAAATTATTAAATCTTCGAAATATAATTATTTTCGTGGAGTATTGCTTAATATTGATTCATGTAATGATAATTTGAAATGAACGATCCACGTGCATTATTAAAACAGGATAATTATCAATCATTCTTACAAACGACAATGTTTAAATCATAAACGTGACATACTGTCTTCAGAGAATATATTAATTCTTCAATAAAAACGATTTTACAATCCGCTATGCACTTATCCGCGTATGATTGTCGCTAAAGTTAAAATAGTTAAATAGAGTTTAAATAGATTATTCTTCTCACTCGCAGTTTGCCACGCTTAATTCCTCCGAGGGAAAAAGTAAATACACGAAAATCGAGTTACCGTTGAATTCGATTTTCAAGTTGCGGAACGGCAGAACATTTTGACACCTCCGTCATTCGGACAAGGCTCGAGGGGTTTTCCTTCTCATTGGGGATCGTTTAAAGTCCAACCCCAACGTGTAAATCGTTCCACGCCGTGTAACAGGGGCGGGATGACGCGGGCGCTAGCTCTGGTCACCCATTGTGAGTTCATGTGTAAACACAACGGAGGACGGGAGGTGACCGGGCGAGAATTTGTGGATGAGAGCATCGGCAGAGAGAGAGAGAGAGAGAGAGAGAGAGAGAGAGAGAGAGAGAGAGAGAGAGAGAGTCGCGTGAGCGCATATATGTGTTCAAACTTGTGTAATTGTGTAAGTGTGTTCCGAAACGTTCAACTTCGTTGCCGATATGTCGGCCCAAATGAGTGTACAGCACCGTTCGAGTACGGTGATCAACGAGACACCAATCCTTGGCCTACCGCCAAAATCATGGATATTAAGTTAGTACTAGCGATTCACTCGAACTCAACGAGAATTCGCCGCGTTACCGCCGTCTGGAATTTGATCGGCCTTTCGTGAACGTGAGCCGCAAATTGAACCTTCACTTTACATCCCAGGAGGCATTAACCCTAGCGTTACCGAGGGATCCCAGCACTTAGTATCTACTGATATCACATCTATATCTGATTTCATTATCCTATTGCGAAAATAAGACTTTCATGAGGCAATAAAATTATAAAATAATAATTCTGTAATAATCTAACGATATATATCTCTAAATATATATAATAGTAAGAATCAGAAAGAGAGAAATGGTATTTTATAAATCGGCAGTAATAAATGTGAGTAATATATATGATTTGCTACAATTTAAGAAAAAAAGTCGAAATAATTAACAAAAGTTGTCAAATGTCCTAAAACTAACTGTTTATTAATATCTATCAAGCCAATGTGAAATGTTTAATATATGTCCGGGAAATAATACGATAAATTTATGACGATTATTAGTGGAGCTGTTGTTGTAACGGCGTATAAGAGATTAAAACGGTCGAAGCAAGGTATCGGACATGTAAGACGCTATCAATCAGGACACGATGGACGATATATAGAGGAAGTGATGGACGAACAAGAGACCTTCTTCGACCTCTTGTGTGTTTCCTTCCGTCCGCTAGAAACGCATCAGTGTCAGTTTCGAGGAAGACCATCCTTTCGCGTCAGACGACGTATCGATAGACCGTCGCCCGCGATGTATCGCAATTTTACACCGTAATTTTGCCTTGCCACATATTCTCTTTTTCTCTCTTTTATATAAATTACTTTGTATTATATTCCACAATGTGTCCTAGATATTTCATGCTCGCCTTCATCCATCTCTGGGGATTTTCCGACAATTCAAGATTTTTTCTCAGCGAAGATCGAACATCATGTTTCCCGCCATCTTTTAATACATTCGATTTTTATGTATAATTTAATTAAACTTGAATTGAAATTCTGCATTAAGATTAAATAAAGAATAAAAGTCTTAATTATAAAAAAAAATCTAAAAAAATTCTTTACATTATACTTCCTGTTTCATGTTATTAATATTTTATTAATAATATTTCATTACTGGCAATTAATCTGAAAATATATATGTTTAAAAATGCCAAAGGATGTTAAAAACGTATTCGTTCTTATTACGGTCAGATTGCGACAGCTAGTTGCCACAATCTTCGATCCAGAATCGACTTCGAGATTGTTTGTACTATTCCCGCGACAGCAGCTGCCTCCGAATACATCCCCGTGGAATTTCACGTAGAGAAATAAGATGTTATTTCTTGGTCAAGCGAATTTTTCGCGGGACATCGTCGTCTCGTGCGACTCAGGTCGACGAAAGTTCCTAATTTTTATTGCGGTACAGGACCCTCGTCAAGGCGGTATAAGGTTCATACATTGCTCCCCAAGGCACCCCTTCCTCCTATACGTACCTCCCAAACTGCCTTAGAAGTCCGCAAAATAACAAACAAGTCTGCTGTATCACGAACGTCGCTCGTCTCGCAAGACGTCGAGCTATACTACTGTTCTGACCACTTGGAAAAAGAAGTGTCAGACGGGTAACTAAACGCGGGCACCGATATTGTTTTGTTTCTCGATTCATGCCGCACATTATGGAACTCGTGATTAATATTCTCCAAAGATATAATATCAATTATTTAATAACAAAAGCCATTAAATAAAAATTAAAATTTTTAAATTAACTCTACAATGACGAATTTACAATATGTATCATTCTTTTTTGTGACAAAGACATTACTTAAAAAGTGTTTAGCATTAAGCTCAAATTATGTAGGTTAATTCAAATTTTTACACATTCTCAATATTACCTTCGTGCATCGATTAATTGCATTGATTACATTTTATTTACTTGTTTACTTTGAGACTGATGTTTAGAATTTCTCGTCGTTTTTTTCTGGAGAACGATATACACTTGTACGGAACATTGCAACGGCAATGCAACCACATTTACAGGCAAGTACGCCCTTAATTTCCGCAACGATTCACCGCTACGTTTCTCGCCGCAGTCATTCCCATGAACGACGTCTTTTGTTCTCCCATTGCAAAGTGCCGCGATAACGCTTATCGAACAACACAGGTGTTCCTGAACGAGCGAAGACGATGCAAGCTCTTGCGATTTAAATTGGGCTTTCGATGTTCACGACTTAACGCGTGTCGCGATTTTAACTTGTAAATCTGTTTTGTCCAACTTCGTAAAGTGCAATTTATTATTAATCCATTTAAAATTATCTAAATTAATTTTTTGAAAAAACGAGCTATTATCTCGCAATTTGCTGAATATGTTTTTTAGCTTACTAGTGGTAGTGGAAAGATTCTTGCGCTTGTTATTATACAAATAAAATATGAAAATTGTTTGCGAATTATTGCTATTTTTTGCTTCTAAAACTAATTTAGTTTTTAAAAAGTTACGAGAGGCTCGATAGCTCAATATTAAGTAACTTTTTAAAAATGAAGCAAAAAAATTATTTTTAAAAATAACAAAAAATTAGTAAATAATTTTCATGTCTTATTAGTTACTCTCGCAATACAAAGTAAGCCAATCGAGAAAATCAACTGGCATCCCGAGGCAAAAGAGGCAACAATACTTCAAGACTTTCGAGTATCGATTTAACATCTTTATCAATTTAACGCCTTTTTTAACAATGGAAAATAACATTATTTTAATAGATAAATAGTTATAAACAGTTATTATATATGAATGATTTAAATTGATATCTAGGAGCACAACAATGTCACAAGCCTAAACTCGCGCATTTTCAAGAGCCTGCCGGCAAAAGAAATATGGAAATCATCATGCGCGTCGACAAGGCTTCTATAGAGATGCAAATCTTTCGACAAGTTTTCCATAGTGGCTCTGATGACTTTTCAATGGCTTGCAACCACTGTCGTCGTTTTCTCATGGCTGCAGCACTTAGACGAACCATGATTTCCCTTCGTGACAAACTTGTTCAACTCGCAGAAACTTACGAAGCTACAGACATATTCAATTATTTCGGAACTCGCATATATCCGCGCATTTCCTATGACACTTCGTATTATTCAATGGAAGACAATTTACATGCCAGCACAATACATATCGAAACGTTCAAGTATAAACTTAATAACCGACTTTTCAATTAGTAGATAAAATTTTATTATTTTTACTTATTTTCTTTTTTCTTTACTTTTATATTCAGAATAGTAAAATAATTAATCTGTTATCTGCTAATGACAATTTCTTCTTTTTTATTTTCTTTAATCTGTCATTATCAGAGTCTTCTAAGAGAATTTTAGATAAATTACCCATCTAAGCTATCTAACGCTATTTCATATTATTTCATATTATTATGCGTATCGGAAAATCGGATGTGACGGATGGCGCTAGACAATGGATGTTTGATTGATATTGCGGCCGTGACTTCGCGCCAAGTTCGGTGGTTTCGAAACCCGACGCGATGTCATATTCGTTATTTGTCGCTACATCGTATTCTGACCACGTTCTACCGCTGATCAGGACCGTACTCCTTCTCTTTTGTCGTTTTTCTAAACACAACATTCTCTTTTCTTTTATCGTTTATCTCACTCTCTTTTTCTTTCTTCTTTTCTCTCTCTTTCTCTCAACCCCTAGGAAAGTATTCCCTACGCGCACAAAGAGCAACTTAATGATAATGACACTATAGTAACTGTATCTGTTCATAAGAAACACAAATTGCTATTTGTGAACAACGTAATGTGTGTATTGCATATTTAAATTCAATAAAGTTAATGATAGAACAAATGATAAATTCTTGATTTTATCCTATTTTTATATTAACAATATTTTCATTGAGATATATTCAAATATGATATATATTTAATATACATATAGTTCAGAATGAATATCTTGGTACAAATGTAAGCATAATATCTCACGTATTCAGAAGAGACGCAGCTCGATGATTGGGATTGCAAAGAAGTTACGGCGATCAAAGGCACAAAAAGGAGCGCGGAAATATATATACATATACTATATCATATTTTTTAAAAGTTTTGCTTCCTTTATTTTATTTCGTCGTATTGATCGAAAGAATTTTCTGTTACACGCCCGCAGATGGAACTCGCGTGCCAATGTTGCTTATGCTTACACTGCGGTGCAACGAGTACATCGCGCTATACAAAGAAATTGCGGTGGACAACAGACGTTTCTCCTTTCCGGATTTTTATTTCGTAGGCTGAATTAAGCTAAGTAATGGCGACACGGACACCCCTCAGAAAGAGCGCGTCGTCGGTATGATTAAATTAGCGTATTCGCGTCGACGCTCTCGCAGCTACGACGTTTCGAGCTGTCGGATTCATGATAAGATAATTTGAAGACTTGTATTCAAATTATAATTCAACGGTGAAGATATTTTCCACGTAGATTACGGAATTTAGAACATATCGTATTTTCGTACAGACTGTTACGAACATCGTAAATCATAACTTTAATACCAAACTTTTCGACTTTTCCCCCAATTATGATCAAGAATTTTTCATTTATGAGCGAGTTATATATCATTTAAATTTGTGAAATTTCTGTTATATGTATATCTGTCACAGATATTTATATTATTTTATTTCTAAGTTTAGAAAAATATACATACTTTTTTTTAAGGAAATAATGTAACTTTCTTTTTAAATAAAAATTTTTTTTAGAATATATTACCTAATATTAATCATTTTTGTTTAAATAAAATTCCATTTATATAATACTATTTACACCTTTGTTTATTAAAGTATATGTTAATCTAAGAAGATTGTCCAGATAGGTTTCGTCTCTCCTACGGAGAAATTTACTTTGAAAATTCCGACCTTATGTGACTCGGCGACGGCCAACGAACTCATCTGCTTTTATTGCAACAAAACTTTACTTTCTTCCCGTCTCCAAAGCATAATAGTAAAAATCTCTTGGCGTGGATTGCCTACTGGGTAGAGAGAAAAAAAAAAAAAGAAAATTGATGCATCCCTGGCACCGCGCCAGGAAGGGTGCGATTATCAGAGAGAGAGAGAGAAGAGAAAGAGAGTGAAGGAGAAAGATGGCGTGAAAGAGAGAGAAAGGAGAATGTCACGACGATTCTTTCCTGTACAAGAGCCGCTTTTAAAACCGCAGTTTTCACACCGCGCGAGTTTTTTGCCGCGGGGTTAATAGCGAGGAAAAATGACGAACGGCCAATATGTTGACGACTGCAATTGCTTTCCATAAAGCTACCAACAATCGCACTCCCGAAGAATGATGGAACTCTTCAAGAGTGACGAGTGCATTTATACAAAACAATCCTTCAGAAAACAATCGTATTTCTCGCAACGTATCCGTCGCAATGTATGCATTAAAGATGATGTTATTTCATAAAGAAATATCAATAATTTTGTTAGAGCAATATACATAAAAAAAGAGTAATAGATAAAAAAAAAGAAAAGCTGATTAGAGAAATTATTCTAAACACAAAACGTAAGAAGCTAATGGTGCGCGCAAAAAAATCTCACGCCGCAACTTCTTTCGCTTGTCGTACACAGGCTCAGCATCTCTCCCGTGTCTTTTCCTCCTCGCGCCGAGCCATCACCCTCGTCTCGTTTTTGTGCGACCCCTCAAGCCACCGGGGACCAACTCTCTACGCTCTCTTACTTTCTTTCAAGACGCAAGAAGAGAGAGATGGCATCGTGTTAGTTCTCTTTTCTTAGGTTTCGGGAGAGTTCGTGATCTCTCGAAAGAATGGAGAGAGAGAATGCGAGAGAGAGAGAGAGGAAAAGAGAAAAACAAAGGAAGTCAGAGACAGTCCGGAACGATAGCAGGCCGGGATGGGCAAGGGAAAGCCTACAGAGGACAGAGCGAGAAACAGGGAGAGTAGGAGAAAAGCTGCTCTGGAGAGAGGCTAGTTCCGCGCGAATGGAATACGGATCAATATCAGGAACCGAGGAGACCTCGCTCTGCCTGTTCGGTCCAACTCCTTCGGCCTTCGGAGATCTCGTCTTGTCTTGTGCTTTTGACGAGTGCGCGTGAGAAGAGATCTTCCTATCCCCTAATACCGGGAGATTTAATAGAGACGACAACCGGAAGGAAATAGAACGGAAGCGCGTTATTCCCGACATGGCTCGCCGTTGTGCCTTTCTGTAGATAACGGTAAAAAGAGATCCCGATCGCTTTTAAATCCTTGAGAGAAACTTGATATTATAATTTTGTTTAGAAATCTTCATTTCTCATTTATAATTTTCTTATTAATTTATCCTCTTTTTAAAATTATTACGATTTTCATACAAGTATTAATCATTGAAACACTTAAAATGTTAACAATTTGGAAATTATGAAGAAACATCCTATCTAATTATCCTGGAACAAAAGCACCTGGAAATTCGACAGAAAAGACTTCATTATGCAAGTCTAGCGGATCCTATTATACATGATAAAAATAATGATTAAACAATTTGCAAGCTTGATACGCGGACGTGCGTGAGAATGCACAAAAGCGTTCATTAGAAAATCCGTACATCGTTCCGGCGTGAAGACAAAGTACCGGCAGGGATAAAAAAGATTATTGCTGGTTTTTTTCAATACGCTGCCGGCTTCCCTCGTTTCCCGGCCGTACAAGAAGCAACTTTTTCTACTTGTCTTAAGTTTCGAGTAGCTCCCCCAACCCGTTCGAGGTTCGTTGCAGCTGCGTGCAAGCTCGACGGCGTTGCACAGCTACAATCGTCCGAATTCGTCATCGAGTCGCCGTAAGTCTTACGGCACCATTTTTTTCTTTTGTTTGCCGTAATATTTCTTTTAACTATTCTTAATAATGAGATTGCGTTCTCAACGTCTGGCAGGACATTTTCAACTTTCTTATTAGAATGTTGTATAATCGCGAAGATTACCGACGTGCTTATGAATAATTAAATGGAATCTTTCTGATTCTCAAGGTAAGGCCCTCATTTCATTATACATAATGAATATTCAGTCATTCATAAATGATTAGCACTATTCATTTCCGTCAATCGTCTTATAAGTTCTATATCTATGTTTTAATTTTAATAATTTTAACAATTAGTCTGTACATATGAAATACAAAGTCAATTAGATTATTGAAAACCTAATGAAAATTGCATTGCATGTAATTATCAATTTAAAAACGGCATAAAAACATTGCAGTCGCAATGAAAGAGAGATTTTATGATGCTTATATGGTGCACGTAATCTAAATGCGTATCTACTTTGAATGGAGTTGTTTGCAACGTACGACCATCCGTGATGTTTACATCGATCTCACATGAGATGCATTAGCTACTCGAAGTGTACTTAGGCACACGCAAATAGCTGGTCGGAATAGGGTTTAAATGAGCGGACAGTTAATTATTGTTTTAATTATAACTCGCGCTGGCCGCTCCTCTTTGTACCTACTTAATCTATGCAAATACATATAGATTCCTAATGGCAGTGATGTTTCTCAACGTTATCAACATTATATATTCCGATGCGATTTGAAAAGTTCTGTATAAACAGATGCAGAAATAATAAATCGCTACAATTTGGCAGAAACGCGGTGATAAATTCCCAAGTTACCCCAATTCTCTCAGCCTTGGATCCTTTGCCAAAATAAAAATTATCGAACCATAAATGATTGTTATTATCTTCGACATACAGAGTACGTGAATAGCAATTTCATTTCAAATGTAGTACGCGATATTTTGAAAATATTAGTTGAGTCGTACATTAGTTATCAAAAAAGTTTACAATAGTCGTGACAAAATTAACTGTCATTAATATATTTTACATTCACTTTAAAGTCGCGATATTTTATTTTAATTACTCAAAATCAATTATCGTGTTAAAGTGTTTTTTTTTTACCATTCTACTGTGGCTTTTCATTTACATCCCTGGATAAAAAGGAATTATCGTGTTGTTCTCTATCGCTGATGTAATCCGCGCACAAGACAAAGTAAACTTATGCACTTTGATCGTGCGATAAACGGTCCCGATAATATAATCGGCGGCTTAAAGCCAACGCAGGAGGCGTATCGATACACGGAGCTGAAGTATTCATGGTATCTCGACGCCTCGTGCGTTTCCCCAGGTAGCTATCCGCGTTAACCGCACGCATACACATCCAAACATACGCACGTGCAAACATATAAGCATACTCAATGACAGTTAGTCATTCAAACCAGTGAATGAATAATAGAAGGCATCTTCTGAAAAATGCATTCTGAATCGACGACTAAAAATTATTTCTTTCCTTCTGGAATATTTAAAAATGGTAATCAAAGTGAAAAGCAAAAAAATTAATTTGTCGTCATTGTGGCCGGATGGAACATAAAGAAATGATTGGTAACTGTATCATCTCGCAAATTTAGTTTTCAGTCTTTTTATATAATTTATAATACTTTGAATATTTGAAAAAAATTACGAAACTTCATAACATCTGTAATATTTTTTTTATTCTGTTATAATATTGATACGATAAATCAACACATCAATTTTTCATTATCTGTTATAATACTGCTGAATCAATACATTAATTTTTCAATTATTTTTAATAAATTATATTCCCGATATACGATGTACAATTAATTTTCCATATCTATGGTAATTTCGTGTATAAAAATTTGTATCACAACACAAATAAAATTTATCTATTTATAACCAGTGTTTTGTTTAATCAATATCATGTGTGTTTTGTCCAATTTTACAAAATAAACTTTAATCTTTTATTATAAAAAAATTTAAAAATTAGATTGTGACAGATTGCATTCTATTCAATAATTCTTAATATGTTGATATTGATATGATTGATATTTTTAATTTCTAATATGTTCTCGCTTTACAGATATTAGTTTAAATATTAGTTTAGTGATGATCCAGATATTTCAGATTTAACAATCACGATCAAATTGGGTGTATATGTAAACATCTGGTATAATTGATGATTGAAGAGAGCCAAATCAATTAATTTCTCAGCCTTAATAGAAATTCGAAGATTGAACGTTCTGCGGAACCGCAATTAATAACGTCAGGTTGAGCGGATGTAACACGCATAGATATCAAATGGCGTAATATTGAAATCGGAAAAAAAACAGGGCGTAAAATTTACCGTCTGCCTATCTGTAAAGAAAGTGGAAGGTTTGAGATACCCGCGCTCCAGTTATCGCCCGACGGTTATCGGGTCCACCGGCGGAAACTGGGAAGTTTTCAGGGCGCCTTTTGCACGCGATGGTGCCGTTAAGCCGCGGTCGCTCCTGTCCCACCGTCACCGCCGTACGACTACAATCCCCGTACTCCCTGTATCCGCCCTGGCACATGCAACACCCCCGCGTAGATCTGCAATCGTAACAGCTCTACGTGTGTGTCTATAACGGTCCTATATTGGCGTCGAGTAGCGACCGAGCGAGGGCAATCTCGCTATTGATTGCACCTTGCATCCTACCCGAACGATCCCCACGTCGCCTCGCCACCCACCCACCGTCCCAACCTATTTCACCCTGCCGCCACTCCACCCCGGCCACCCCAATTCCATCGTCCTGGTCCCTTTCAATCCGCCACCAGCATCCCGCCACGGCCGTCCCCTCTCTCCCTCCCTCCCTCCCACCCACCCATCCATCCACCAGCCTTTCCTCTCCCGCCACAGTGTCCTTCGCCCCTCTTCTCACGACCCCTCTCGAAATAACGGTGCCTATTTTTGGTGGGATATCGCAACGGCCTGGACTAGCTCTCGCTCGTCGCGAGCCTCTCTCTTCGACATCAATCTTGTTAATTAATTCCTCTATTAGAATATATCTTGAGTAACTCCCGGTATCAAAGTTGCGGTTGCATCACGACGCTCGAGCATTTCGAACTCCCGCGTGTTCTCGCGAACTTTCCTTCGGGCATTGATACACACAAAGAAGGAACTTTGGCCGGATAACAGAGATAAAAACATAGACGTTTCAAGTCTTGTTCACTTAGATATAAAATATTAATGAAAAATTAATAGTTACAAGCTTCGTTACATAAATAACGATACTGTTCTCAAATATTGACTAGTTTCGATAACAACTTTTCATTCAATAAAATTTAAAAATCACAATTTATGAATTATAATATTATAATATTTCCCAGTTGTTCCCATGTTAAATCAATAAAGTTTTTCTTGTCGAAAAATCTACTCAAGTACTCAAGTTAACAAATTAGTAATAAGATTATATTATATGTGCATTTACCACTGAAAGATATGATAAGTTTTTAATGTCGTTTCGTCGTCATTATTTTGTTTCTTATAAAGGAATATGTGCACCGTATCTTAGACTCGAGAAGTGTCCGAAATCCGCCGCTAGATACGTTGTCACTGGACTGCTTTAAGCTCGGGGGGTCGTTAGAGTCGTTCCCGAGAGTCCTTGGAACTTGTCGCTGAAGTCGAAGAAAAGGGCTGTTCTTGTGCGCGTGTACAGACACTCTTTCTCATGGTAAAAACTTTTTCCTTTCACGTATGATAAATATACCTGTCATGAAAAGCTGTACAGCGCTTATACGAAGTCTGTCCGCGATAAGGCGTGTTATGTCGCTTGCGTAATGTGGTACCAGCACAAAACGATAATCAAGCGAACGCGTGATATAATCTCTTCGGCGAGAGATGATCGCGATGGATCCTACATTGCGAAAAAATACTATTTTCCGCGGCATAACTGCAAACTATCCTTCCATAAGACTCTCAACGAAGGCTCTCTATTGCAGTTCGAGTTGGATTTCAGTGATATCGAATTTCCAGAAATAATTTCCGATTCGTCAAATATAAATGCGAATTGTTACAACGTTTGTGTAATTTGGGCGTTTATATGTGCGAATTCTGATAATAGCCGTGGCTGATTGCCTTCATTTATCCGTCCGACTGCGTTTGACGTTACGTCGAATTAAACGAAATCATATAATTTCATTATGAGTATGGCGTGGTAACAAGTTCGATTAGCTCTGTCGATCCGTAGTTCCCCTTCGGGCTCTTGAAACGACATTGTCCTCTCCTTGTCTTTCGCAGGGATCGATACTCTCGTCCTTCCCCGACGGGGATATAGAGACCGAAGGGAAACGCCTTAATGTCTTGCTTACCTTCGGACTGATAAGGATAGCAGCCTTCTATCCACAACATTAGCGCTGGGAAGATACATTCAAAGTCGTGCGGCCCGATACGATATCTCGGAATTTCGTTCAATTCCATTACCGATTCGTGATCGAGCCCGCTCTCTATCTCGATGCCGAGCGCCTAATTTGATCTGCATTATGAGATCCCCGATGGAAATGCGGCAATTTACAAAATCGATCCATTAACCGGATCCCTTACAAATTATCTTCCGCGTGATCGCGCCCTTCTTTCTTTTTGAAGATATTTCAATTGTACACGATCTGTTTTGTCAATTTATCAGTACTTAATAGTAATTATTATCGATTTATTAAATAATTTGATAATCAAATTTATAGATTAAGATTCTAAGCAGCATCGCTCAAAATTAACAGATAATAATATTTTGTTGTTTATTGAAAGTTACTTGTGGAATTTACAAAACAGAAATTATTTACAAAATATTTTACAAAAGTTTTTCACCTTATTTAATAGCCAAAGATTTCATTGACATATTTATGAAGAAAGTAAAAATAATATTAAAAATGGAACAAATATTTATTAAAATTTCTCGATAAATTTTGCTATGTAAAGCATATTTATAACCCGACTAGAAATATACGTATCTCAATATGAAAAGTAATGCTGCTTATTGGTTACAAGTGTAATGATGATCGCCCTCCATTTCATTGGAATGACAAAGCTAACATCCATCAATTTAAGGAAAGTAAAGGTAGGAGTGTCCCATGTCGATTCTGCTTCGAAGAAATATTCGGGGACGATCCTTTCGGGGGATGGAGGGAGGGGCTCCGGAAGAAAACTCGGAAATTACGAAAGCCAGGGTAATCGATGGGCGTTTTTCGATTGATCTCTAGGTTTGTTCTTCTGCAAAGCATGCGTGCCATTGTATCGAAGGGAGATAATTTGTTCTCCGTTTACATTTTTTTATATCGTAGCTTGACTATATTGTATCGACGACACGTTTTATGACACGTACTTTATTGCACTCGATATCGGAGACCATTTCATCGCGTGCGAAGGAAATATTGTCTAAAACCCTGTCGATCCAATAACTAATTTTGATTCGAAGTCTATTTTGGAACGGGCACCGTCTAGTTTCAGTACAAGAATGATCTGTTTTATCGTTTGAACATTGCTGCGAATTCCTTCAAACGTGAAAATATCAATGCAAAAATTTAAGCAACTTTTCCGATGGTGAAATGAAACCGACCAAGATTAAAAAGTCTCCTTCACACATTATAATATACATGTAATTTTTATTTAATTTATATTCTTATATTGTTATTTATATAATTTCTGGATATAGTTCTCTGACGTGTCGTCCCTCGTTTCTTTTGTTTTCTTTTCGAGAAAATTTCATTATTTGTCGACGTCATATCTTCGTATTTTCTCGGCAGATAACGCATAAATCTTCATGCGAGTCGTGACAAATTGATCCATCCGTCAAATAGCGGTGTTCCATGATTTTCGAGTAAATTTACCGACAAAAGCGTATTAATACGGTCGCGATGCATGCGCGATATGTTTTCGCGAGAATCCCCGTTTTCGTTGCAACTTTTCGCAACGACTACCGTCGGATTGGATTAATGTCAAACTTCGTTCCTATTAACTTTACCCTCGACTCAACCTTGATTTATGAGCGTCGATGCGCAGAGATGTGCCAAGGGTGACATGGAGCATGGTGGGGTTGCGGACTGAAATGGGATTTACGAGAGATTCGCATTTGGGGAAAGAGAAAAGAAGTGGAAATACTGTTAACAAGACTTATGACTTTTTGCAGCCGGCATAGCTTGCCGGCTATTCTGATTTTTGTAATATCCACTATACTGTCATAAATAATAATTTTCCAATAAAGTATACAAGATGAGAGAACCGTTGATATGAAGAATTGATATTACTCATCAAAATCTAGTAAAATTGAAATTGAAATATCAAATTGGAAAATCGATCGCTTTCAAGACGTGGTTTGTCTTCATTGACAGCGATAGTATCAGAATAACGTCTCTTCGCGCAACCTCAATAACAAATGCCAGTTTTCTTGGTTGACGAGTATTACTCGTTATACAGTTGACGTTATATTTTGAAATTGGAATATTTGTGATTTCAGGCCTTTCTCTTATTTTAACTTAATTCTTCATCATCCTGTGCATCAGATTGCTAAAGGAAATTGATCTTTTTCATAGCAAAGTTAATTTTTCGCATTTATTTGCAACTACATATGAGCTACCGAGAACTAAAGTAATATAATTTAATTTTTTCTCATTTTGAACAAAAGTTTTAATTGAATGTAAATTCAGACTTTATTAACGGTTTTATCGGTAAAATCGGACAAAAGAAATGTTAAAATTTTATGTGGTAAAGAAATTTGTAAGTGATTTTTTTTCTGTTTTTTACAGTTCCTAAAAGCGAGTTTATATCACGCACTCACTTTCTTAAGTTATGTCGCTTTGGCTTTCAGCGGTTAATGTAAGTTGTAGAAATATTAATAATTTGAGATTAAATTTCTCGGCGTCATTAAATTTGAAAGGTGAGCGACGTTGCTCGAATTCTAACATGTACGAAACTTGTACGAGTGGATCGGCTTTTCGATTTCGGGGTCAAAGTAATCACGGGCCAGCGCCATCATCGACTTTTATCACCATGTTACACGCGCCTGTTACATGCTCGCGTTCCGCGCAATTTGTGCCGACGAAACGCACTGACGAAATACCAGATCAACGAACAATTTGCAACCGGCCGCGTTGTCGCGCTTCCGCAACAGCGAGGAAGTTGACAAATGGTGCACTAATTACGCATTAATATCTCAAACGAGCGACTGTCGTTCCGTTTCGCTGAAAGGCCGTTTCCTAAATGCACGATATAAATTGCGGCTCTTTGTAACGCTCGCGAAACATGCTTCTCTTTGACTTCTCGGGACCTAGATAGCTCCGTGAATAAAATTACAAGACGGGGGATTCAAGAAATGTATTCAACAGTATTTATCTAAATACTGTTAAAAGAAGAAAATGGAAAACATCAATAAACATATGAATATAAACTAATTAAAATACAATAATATCCTTTAGTTAATAACACTATGAATACAGAACTCCAAGTAGAAGAATCCATAAATTTGAGGATCTGCGAATTTTTATATTAAATTATCCACAAATTATTAGCTTCTCTCTCACAAGTGTTTCTACTTGCGGCTGTATTTTATAATAAAGGCTAGAATTGTACGTTTTTGCCGAAATGCATCTCCGTGTCGATAAACGTTTGACGCCACTGCTCGGCTCATAAATCTAACGGCGACATAAAAAGGAAGATATTAAACGGCGATATTCTTCTATCGCATAGTCGATAGTACGTAGTCGACCATTTTTATCACCCTGGGTGCGTACCGAAAGGTCCACCTCGCGAGATTCTTTCTTCTGAACACGTATGTACGTACGAAAGAGAGATAGAAGTGCGAACGTGAGAAATGGATGATTTTACACGAGGAGCACTTGATAGGAAATTACCCTCGGCTCGAAACGACACATCGCCGCGTTGAATGTGAATAATTCGAGCGATATCCCTCGGGGAAACTTAGAGTAGCGAGAAAGATGACGGGGGGAAGCTCATCAACGGTGTGCAACGAGACTGCCACGATAAGCTGCATCGAACATTTCGTGAATGAACTTTATATGGACACGAAATAGTCTCGAGGGACATTAATAAGTGATAACCGGCGGGGAGATTAAGTGCCTTAATAAATAACGGGAAGTGCGCTTTCGCGTGGAACGTTAATCTTTTCGAGATAGAGACCGACGTATTAATCTAATTACTTATTTAGCGAATTTGCATTTTTCAACGGGGATATGCGCGCCCGGGAAAAAATGCCGGTTGATTAATATCATCCGGTCGTATTTCGACGTATAAATTATTCCTATTTTCTATTTAAATTTATTTCGGAGATGCGCGCGCCCGTCAGTTATGATTTTCTCAAGGGTCTTCTCCGGATGATGCAGTTTTCGCTCTCACGTTCTTTCGCGCTCCTCGGGTACGGGATTTGTATTTACGATCATGGCGAACGACACGTGCTACATAATGTTGGGCACGAGTTGGTCCTGAGAGAATATCGGGTTTATCGAGGTAATAACGAGACACATCGGGTCACATCCGTGACCGCGGCTCGTTGCCAAATATCCGAAGTGTTCGTCCTCCTACACCTCCTGCTGAAAGGGGGAGGCCAGTCTGGATGAGGCATAGATGTTCGCCGATACACGGGCGCGCGCACACACTCGCGTATGTACACGTGCATACGTGCACACGTGAACAAGCGGCCAAACGTGAGGATGAGGATGAGGAGTGACTCGTCGTCTGCGAGTGACAGGCCGCAACTGCATGCATACATCGGCAATGCAACCACATGCAATCGTGCACTAACTCGTGGAGCCAACAGTGGCAGACGTTTCGACGACGAAGACGATATCGCTCGTGTGACTTTTTCGCAGATTCACTTACGCGTCGCGACACGTGTAATCCCTTTCAAGAGGAGAAATTCACCGGGATTTATGGTGGAGAGAATTTACGGCGCGGCTCGTGTACGTGCGTGCGCGACGCTTCATTCTCAATCTTTTCATTCGCGGTACTGTTATCAGACTGAAGATGGATATTTTTCTAGATGTGATTCATCACGAACGATATATGCTGGAATAATGTTATATTGTTAAGACAAATACACTATCTTCTTACGAATTTTATCAAGGAAAACAATATTTTGTTAAATGCTGCGTAAAATGTAATTGAGTGCTTATATGATATTTGCTAAAATCTTTTCACGATTATTGCACAATTTTGTTGTTTAAATTTTGCATCAAATTATTAGCTGCTAATAATTTATAATCCGTAAAGAGATGTGTGCCGTGACTCGGATAACAATACCGCGATTGAAACCGGCTATCCGCGATTGAAACACCTGACATTGAATTGTTATACAAGATTATATGGGAGAGTGTCAATATGTTTGCGTGTGCGTGCATACACAAACGCCTGACAACTATTATTGCAACCGGTGCACATATACGAAAGAGAAGTGGTCGGTGTCTGCATACGACAGGCTGCAACTCCATACGTATCATTTCGATGGTAATTCGACGGTATGCAAAATGATGACAATATCAATTCCCGTGACACGTTCGAATGAATAATGCTCCGCCCGCCAGAGAAGTAACGCGCATTTCCCGCATTTTTCACCGAGAGTACCCTCGTCATCGCCACTGAAAACGATGGCAGTTCCCGCCACGAGAAAGAGGGACACGCGAAATCCAAGCTCGTAGAATGCGAGGAAGCGTGAAAAATGCGGTATGGGAATCTGCAAATCCATGGATACGCAGAAAGCTACGTAGATCAAAGATTCTCGTATTTGGAAATGTATAAATTTACAAATCCGCAGATACGAATGAATAACATGAATACAACAATATATGAATATTTTTTGTTTCCAGTTATTCTCAATTTTTGAATCATGAAGAATTCACCCTTAAAAAAGGCGTATTAAATCGATACTCGAAAGTCTCGAAGTATCGTTGCCTCTTTTCCGCGATGCTGAATGGTTTTCTCGTTTGGCTCACTTTGTATTGCGAGAATAACCAATAAGAGATAAAAATTTTTTGGTAATTCTTTGCTATTTTTTGCTTCTAATTTTAAAACTCATTTTTTTGCTTTAATTTTTAAAAAGTTACGAGAGCTTCGACAGTTCAATATTAAGTAACTTTTTCAAAGCAAAAATTAGCGAGTAATTTCTATGTCTTATTGGTTACATTCTGATAATTTGGCTTAGATACAGCTTAATATACAGATAGATAACGCGTCCACCACTACTAGTATATTCTAAAATCTATATTATACCTGTAAAAAAATGTTCTGAAAACTAAATTCATGATTTCTTAATACAAGATCTATGAACTTTTTAAATTCTTAATAACAATTTACAGTCTCTTTTTAGGAAACGTAGATAATGTAGATTTGATATTAAATCGGCGATCCTATATCGAATTATTAGAACAAGAAAAAATAAGACTTTCGGGTGCTAATGAAATATTTAAAATGTTATTGAAGCTGCATCGTTGTCGCTTCGAGATTTTGCGCGTCGTAATCAATCGTTAACAAACAGGCAATCTAAGTTTGAGCAAAATGCGCTACACTCACGGAGAAAGAGAAGACGAAACGTGGAGGACGAACTTTTGCGGTTATACGTCGGACAATAAACCATTAGACGATTCGCCGCTCACATGCAGCGTGCGTATGTACGTATATACGTATACGCGAAAGATAGAGAGATGTGGCGACTGTCTGCATGCGACAGGGCTGAAGCTGCAACTGCGCGACGGTAGTCGTCATATCTGGTGCACGTGCACCGAACCGCCATCGACCGCTGCAGTGCGAGGGACGCGCGGCGATAATTATTATGCCGTGATAATAATGATGATAATAATTAGCGCACCGTGTGATTTGCGAGCGCCTGCCTCGTTCTTTCGACGAGCAGCTGTCATACGCGCTTTTCTTTTTTCTCTCTTTTTTTTCCTCTCCTTGATGCGCATTCACGTAAATGCACTGCGAACGAGTGTGGTGCGAACATATAAATGCAATGAAAAATGCAGTACAGATCAAGTGCCGTGCGCGATAATCGAAATGATGTTCAGAAAAACGACGGTCGCGGTCGTTCAATTTATCAGCTAAAAACGTGCTGCCGTATATCGAGAATACGACAACACATAGCCATTATTTTGATAAGAATAATAAACCGGATTATTGTTTTTATTTTCATACAAAAAATTTCTACAATTAAATGTCACTAACAGTCTATCAAAGATCGTTTAAATCTGTTTAGATTGTAACATCGTTCAGATCATAAAACTGTACTCTGAAAATATAAAGTAAAGTTTTTATACCACATAAAATTGTTAAATGTCAATATCCAATAACATCTACGATCGCCAGCTGTTCGAGATAAATGGTACCGTATGTTATGTTACAATTCGAATCGTGTACTTCACACATTTTTTACTCTTTTCCGTATCAATGCTATTTTTAATCCAGAAGTGTAATATTCACATTATATCATATTCGAAATATGCTCTGATTGACGTTCGGTTATTTATATAAATTGATACGATACTCGTGTCAACGCGCCTTCTCCTCGATTATTTAATCAAAGACGGGATCCAAAGTCACAGAAGTTTGTCGCACAGCTACGAATTGAGGAAGTTTCTTGGCGGGACAACAAAATTGGAATGTCCGCGGAATTAGAAATATTTTTCCACGACGGGATGACCGGCGGAATCCAGAGAAAGCAAAGAAAGGGACGCTTTACCGCGGTTTATCCTGCCGCGAATCGATTTCCGTACGCAAATGGCGCGGCAGCAATTTCCGCGCGAGAGAAGTTCTGCCGACGCGCAAAACTTTCGCTCGTGGATTTATCCCGTTGAAATGGCAACTCGCGCTGCAGGGAGCGATCTTGTGACCCAGAGATCGCGAAATTGCCGCGGAGCATCGCAGTTACGATCAAATTCATCGTTTGTACGAAGCCGTACGAAGCTCGTGTATTTTTCTTTCTTTTTCTTATTCAAAACTGATTCCAAAAGAAATTCCATTTATTCCAGAATAACTATACAGAACTAAAAAAATCCGCCGGAGATATCTACCGAATGATTTTATTTTGATTTTATTTCATACGAGTTAAAAATTTTATTGTATTTTGAAGGATTCGTTTTATAAAAAATATGTGGATCTATCAATAACAAAATATCAATAATATTTCTCAGTCATATTTCAAATATTTCAAAATCAATAATAACAAAAATATTTCTAAAATATAGTGTAGCAATATTTAAAGATGAATACCGGATTCAATACCAATGATTATAGTGACTATCTTCCCTAAGACATCAAAGATCGGGCGCGCATTCGGTGCGCGCTGCGAATCCTATAAAAATCATATTACCAGCAGGCGAGCGTAACATCCTCCCCTGATACTCTTTCGGCGCAGAAATCCGATCCGGTAGCACGTGTTCAATCATATTGGTGAAGGAACATCGGCAGAGTAACGACGGCGCCGTAAGTGATAACGCGCTATCCCGCAGCGAAATCCCACCACCGTAGTCTTGTACGCGGCGTTAAAGTAAAATCCCGGGTCATAAACCTCCGTTTGACTGCACCGTGGGAACGTGAAAAGGTCTCGCCGATAAAATCAGATAATTGTGATTGGTAACGATGTCCGACGCGTTGAAAATGTCCGCTCGACACGTGTAGCCTGATAATTTCTTTAAATCGCGCAACTAAGATTGAAAATAATTATGAAATATAACTGAAAGACAGAGCGGTATTTAAAGTTACTTTTTATAGTGACGAGTGAGTTTATTATGTCCTCTTGAATTAAATTAAAAATGTCTTTATTATTGTAATACACAGACAGACAGTTTATTAAAAGCATTTATTTCTGAAAGCGTGTATCTTTAAATAATTATCTAATGGAAAAGATAATCTCTGGTGGATAATGTACCGAGAATAATTTTTCAGAAGCTTGTACTTGGCAGGAGTTAATTGTGAGTAAGCTAACGCGATAATTTAGTGTGACGCATTAGCAACCGGCTTCCGGATTCAATTATTTCGCGCTCTGATCCGTTACGAGATCCCCCCTCAAAATTAGGAACGACCGAGTGCGATTTTCAGAGGACGGAATCACTTGTAAATCCGCATTTCCCACCCAACTACGTCGTCGTCCTCGTCATCATCCTTTTATACGTACGATCTGAATCTTGATTCGTCGCGCGGTTAACCGGAATTTAGCTCATCGTGCAACGTTGACTTAGCGTGACTTAGAAGCGGTTCGCCGGCTTAATGTCACCTTTATGATTCTCGACGTGAATGTCCTGTTTATATCATTAATCCCAGATTATTACGCCGAACGGAACATCGGCGACAGAATCTGGTGCTTTATCACCTCTGTTAACCGAAACTTTACTCACACGCTTCCTTGTCTTGAGAATTTACGTACGTAGGATAAAATTACCATAAGCTACATTTTCTAGGTTTTACGTAACATGTTTCATTTCCATTATTTAGAAAATATATTCTTCAATTTAAAAGTATTAAGAATAAAAAGTATTATATGTGTTATGACCAATTTAATCTGATTTAATTAGTTGCAATTTATATCACTGTTATATAAAAAATGTTTTACTTAAATTTTATAACATTAGGAATATTTTCTTTTCAAAAATAAAACTTTCTCTTATTTTATGTATATACTCGTTATATTTTATATTACTTAAAATTAGTATCAGCTTTATTATGTCTCGTTCTCTATCTCATTCTCGCCGTCTTTAGTAAATATCACAATAAGTATTATTTAAAAAGAGGTGATGATAAAATTTTAAGAGTTTCGAGCTAATAAAACGAATGATCTCGGTCGTTTCGGATTCTCATAGAGGAAGTGAGAAATTCGAGGGAAGAGGATGCTCATAAACAGGCGGGTTAAAGCGGCGTTAGTCGTGACGAGAATCTCACGTAATTCTCCCGAGATTGAAGAGATCCCGGGTTCCCCCTCTGGCATGCGCTCCGAAAGGACGTCGTATCCTACGCGAACGAAGGCGCATCCCACAGTTTAACCGAAGTCCCTGCGCGATATCCCGCTTACTCGTCCGTCTCTAACTAGATCGGGCAATCAAGCGAGAGCCTCACCTGACAAACAATCGTTCATGCGTCCGTCGTTGATTAGACGAGAGGTTGGCGAACCTCTGTATATCTGGAATGATGTTAAAATGACAAGAAAATGATCGAATTATGATCGAAAGGTGAATTTTCGTAGTCATAGTCTCGTCATTTTGACATCACTTTGACATTATCGTGATTTTCTGTTTTACATAGGCAATGATCTCTATGAGCGCGATATAAATCGCAATTAGTTCGACTTAGCTTATAGGTATGTATGTTTTTTGTTCAGACAAAATTCGATATAATAAAAAAATATATAATTATAATTAATATACAATATAATATATATAATTAATATAATTAATATACAATATGTAATTTTTTCTTTAAAATAAAATTATGTTAAAAAAGACAAAAATTTAAATATAATTGCTTTTCTTTTAATAAAATTTCTTTTTATATCCAGTTTTTAAAATATTATATAAAATATAATAATATTTTAAATATAATATTATATATAAATATATATCTCTGTTATTTTTATTACATGAATAATAAAATTGAAATGATAGACGAAAATCAGTCAAATGTGTGATTAAAAAAGCATAGCAATATCTTAAATAAACCATCACGATGCTAAATAAACTTTTCAAACTGGCGAATTATTTTGGTAGAACCCGAAAAGGATGTACCTCGTCGTGCACGATTTTACGCTCCACCGATTATGATAAAACTTGTTTCTACTTGCGTGACGCAAAGCTAACGCCTGAATAATATTAGGCCCCCTCATTATGACTAGGATAACTTAATCGAGGTCTCTATAAAAATTACGACGCCAGACGCGCGAGCTTGATGAAATCAATTGGCGGTTTCAGCCAAGGTTACGATCATGTGAGAAGCCGATAAATATATAGCCAAAGCTATAGCCAAAGAGCGAGACAAATTAAATAATAGGTTTGATTGAATAAATTGATATATGGCCTGATATAATATCCATCACGATTATCGGAAACATTACAAGATCGAAAATTTGCGATTCACGTAGAAAAGCTTGAGAGAGAACAGAATGTTTCGAAGATAAAAAGAAAAAAGAATCCATTATCAATGACCATAAATGTTTTTCCTGAAAGTGAGAAACTTAACAAGGTTAGCCACTATACAAAACAAGTATTTTGCAGCCGGAAATCAATTTTGTAAACACATTGCAAATCCAAATTGTAGAATTTTGAAAGAGCTGTTTAACAGCGCGAGTAATAATTCAATTTACTTTGTATTCGGACTTGTTATATTATTGTGTGTACATTTAGATCTTTATAACAACTTTACATTAATTGCATTTCGAACGAAAATTATTGAATATTTATATTCTCCTAGTCATAAGGATATTGAGAGAACATTTTGCGTGTTACTTGGTTGAAGCTTATCAAACTGCAGGCAGGTGCAACAATCGATTACCGATAGGATGATTACAGCGCGTCTGTTCGACTATTTGCATGACAGTTACAAGAGAAACCACAATGTTAACGGTATCTATGAAAGATACATTTGTCCTTTCGACGGGTATCAGACATCACTTTGGCCCATAGATCGATGGATCGGAGGATAGATGTAATTATTTGCAGCAAGATGATCTCAATTAAGGACATCGCGGCCAAACTTGCATGTCGATCAATTTATAAAGTCTGTATTATATGATCATGATATTAATTATATTTTATGGTATAATTATTTAGCCCTGTTCTAATGTGTATAACAAGGGAACCTCACGAACCCGAAAATTCAGGTTTTAATGAAACCTGGCATAAGTAGGTGGAGTAAATAGATAAATTTAGAAATTTTCAATTTTAGAGTTGATGCTCTCATACATCGTCAGTGTAAAATATGTAATACCAAAATAAACATTATAATAATTGGAAGCTACGTAATTATCTTTACATTCCATAGTTGTTATATGTATAAAGGAATGATACGTATGTACATGCATATATTATATTAAAAACAATGTATTATATGTTTAAAAATATTTGGAAGCTACGTGACTATCTTTACATTGTGTATAGTTGTTACGTAAAGAACCGATATATGTAACATAGATACATATAATAAAAACAATATATCGTATACTCAAAAATCTAGAACCAAGACTTTCTATTGAATATTTTACGGTGTATAACTAGTTATGAACACATAGATTATAAAATAAAAATATATTAAATTTATAATATTATAACTCCATAGATACAGAGTACAAAGAATAATTAGAAATAATCTTTTTTCACATTGAATGAAAAATGAAAAATAAATGGCGTATAAATAGAGATATTTCTACCATAAACTTTTATATAAAACATTTTTCGATATTTCAGTTTACAATATATCGAAAAAAGGCAAAAGTCTCTTTATTTTTGAAGGATTTAGATTTAATTCTTTCAAACCGTTTTTTAGCATCAACTAAAAGTTTCTAAATTCATCTATTTGTACCATCTATATCTATATTACGAATACACGAGTATAAGAACACGATTGGACAGCGCCATAATCTTTCGTATAAATTTCAAAAAGAGATAAATAATAATACATTAATTTAAATGATTTAAAGACAATGTAAAAATCATTCACGATCCGATAATATACTTTGTCGATCGCTTTTCACTGCAAAACTAATTCAAAATAAGTGACAAATACGCCGCAAAATCGGAACGAGCTTTTGAGATTGAGAAAAAGATGGAACTCTGCGATGTTCATGAGATTTTTCGGTCTCTTCTGATCGAAAGTCGTGTTAACATCACGTTTTTTCTCTTACATTTCCTCGCTTTTCTTCCCGAAACAGCCAGAGGCATGCGGGCGGCAACGAGCTTCATTAAACAAACTGGTAACTTTTGTCTACTTTTTGAAGGGTAGTAAACGGATCGCTGGGTAAACTTAAGATCCGAACAATCAACAAGCATATATGCCATCGCAGAAATCGCAGAAACGCTTTTTATCCGTATTAAGAAAGAGAAAGAAAGAATAAAAGAGATAAATCTCGACGAAAGATGTTGGAAATTAAAATTTCCGTAATAATTATAATGGTGCGTGATGAAACATGAACGATAAGCCGCTAGGGACCGTGTTTCAAGAAAATTATATCAACATAACGAATCTAATCCCGAGGTTGTAATGAAGTAATTTACAGTACATAAAATTTCAAGTGCAAGCTTTTGAAATGGAAACTATCGTGAAATCACATATTTCGCGTTTAAGAAATTAAACACGCACTTCACGGAAAAATTGCAATTCTTTCTTTTCAACCGTGCTGAATTAGGTGACAATAAATATATATTAATAAACAATTCAATCAAGTGACAATATATTATTCAAATTTGTATAATAATAAATTATTATCATGAAAGTATTAATAAATTTTATAAACAGGCTGCTTAAAAATGTAATTTAAAAAAGACACATCTAACATGTTTATCGATTAATATTAGTAATCTATAAATTAGAGAAACAATACTAGAGAAATATGATAAAATTAATAATAGAATTATGTTTAACATAAAGAAATGTTAATTTTTATATTATTCTGAGCTGCATGCTTAATTATATGATACGTACGACAATTTTCAATTGTACGTAACGTTTAATCTCTCCTAAAAGCCTGCTATTAATTTTTACTATTCATCTTTCTATACATATTACACGTGTTTCTAATCAATTGCACGCGGAAATTCTTATCAGTCGCTATAACGAAGAGAGAGTTTTTATTTCGCTGCGATCAATAACAAAGAAAAAAGTTATATATGTATATATATATATATGTATATATACTCTTCTAATTCGATAACACATGAATCCATGATGCATATCGAGCTTTTGTTGAATTAGTTTATTAATTATTAAAAACAGAGCGTGCAAAAATAGTCACGAAAGATTGCAATATCGTCGAAAAAATGAATCGAGAATTCTCGTTCACGGGATCTTTTTGATCAGAACCGTTGTGCAGTATTCCGAAAATCGAAGAGCAATTCTACAATACGCAAGTAACTTTGCTAAAGCGCTCATAACCAATTTATACATTCTGACGTATCCGATACCGACAATGTCATGCGCACGGTCCGTAAACGATGCGCCAACACTCACGCGTCAGGAAATTCGATTGATCGCATTGCATCCTGCGAAAATCATGTCAACGAATTCGTCACCGAGCGTGAGAAAAAAATACTGTTTAAATTAAAAGAGAAAAAGATGGAGAGAGCGATATATATATATATATATATATGTACGAACCGAATCGTGCAATCACGTATTAAATTGATTTAATTAAAATAGATTAATTAGATTAAATATATTAATTACAATAAAATTGTGCACATGATAGATATGATATATTCATAAATATTTCATTATACAATACTAATTTAATGATATACAATACTGATCTAATAAATTTAGCACATTTAGAATTTCTTAATCGCGCGATTTATTTTCAGACTTGAGGCTCGTTCGAGGATAGAATTTATTAGCTAATCCGTCGATGGAAACGCGGGAAGAGACGCCAGAATAAACTTAGGAATAACTCGGCGAGAATACCCTAAAATCGATTCACGACCATTATTATCCCATCTAAAATTTGTTTGCGAGATCGTCCCATCCTCGCGTATGTTTTTACTTTTGGGTTTCACTTGCGCGCGGATTTAGCCACCACCCAACTACTCCGCAGAAGAGTCTAAGAATGCCTGTGATCCATATATCACTCAGCCACTCGGATGCGACGGGTTATTTTAAAAAGGCAAAGATGTAAGTGCATACACGGGGCTGGACGGACTGGCTGCTTGACCTTTGTTATCCACGAACAGAAACCTTTGTCACTCGCGCGTGCGGCTTCGTGGGTTAATTTAGTCGCTCTTTGATAAGTATACGCAAAATTATTTAGATCGTGGAACTATCCTATTAGAACATGCATCCAGAAATTTTTCAAAAGTGCGATAACATGTCACTAAATTAACATTATTATTGGCACAATGTAATATAGAAAATATTTATCAAAATATCTAAACGTTTTTTAGGCAAGATTCTTATCGAGATTTTCAGAGAAATAAAAATTACTTGCAAAACGTAGCTCATGTTTCTTGCCGGTGTTGCCGGACG
Organism: Tetramorium bicarinatum; assembly: GCA_928718305.1. Lineage (NCBI taxonomy): Eukaryota > Metazoa > Arthropoda > Insecta > Hymenoptera > Formicidae > Tetramorium > Tetramorium bicarinatum. The sequence continues at coordinate 10,659,191 of OV788328.1, forward strand.
GTGAGAGACTTAAATATTGGTATAAATTAAAGAATAACTCTAGAGATACAATTTCCGCGATTAAATCTGTGCCTTATAATTGAATTTCGTCGAAAATCTGACGATTCACTGTGACGATTGTAAGTGCCCGCGATATCCATCTGCAATGTAACTCTGTCGCGCGTTGAACAATAAAAGTACTTAAATCAGTTCGTTGAAACTTTACGGTACGAGGTAAAAATTGAACAGTTATATGCATTTAGAGTACGCCCTCGAAAGAAACTTCGGCTACTTAATACGCGCATAAACTTATCTCAAATGGACTTCGTCTGTTACATCGCGAGTGCACTGTGCTTATTTATCCACGCGGAAGTTTCTTTAATAAAAATTGCATTTTGCGTAAGAATTCTCGTCTGTAGAATATTTTTGGAAAATTATTCTTCGATCGTTTCCTTATTAAATTCGTGTCGACTCTCTAGTCTGCTAAGTTTACTAAATAAATGGGGAATAATTTGTTTAAGGATCGACGGTGGTTAGAATATCTATCTGTTAATCGATATTAAGATACTTTCATTAAAATATCGGTACGTTGTCGGGGTCGCCAACCGTTTCAGGAACCAAATGATAGTCGTCTACACACATACAACATGAGAGGATTATATTGTGTTTCTACTGGTCGATTCAATACCCCGTCGATTCAATAAGTGATAAATATGACCGCCACTCGGCACGTAACCCACACGTAATATCCTCCTCGCGACGTCAATATCACGTTTATATCATAATTTTCTCATCTTTTTAAGATGGCGGCGCGGCTGGAATCAGGTCATAATAGGATTTTTGCTCGAGGGAAGGATACTACTACGGATCTCTATATACCGCCAATGGTATCCTACAAAACGAGAATGAGGATGAAAAGGGGGTGGTAGAGGAGCAGGACGGAGTACGAGAGAGATGAGCTTTATTAATGTCATCGCGCGAGCACTTTGCCGAGTGTAATATACGAAAGTACAGTCGTCTGTAAACAATTTTGTCATTTTTCCGTGCATAGGGCTGAATGCGGACGCGACTAACGAACAAGCACGTTAACAATATTAATTCTATCAAATAAGAGCCTTATAATTCGTGGCCTATAAAAAAAGAAAGTAACGAAATATCGTATAGTAAAATCAAGAGGACATGGAATAATACAACTTGCGCGTATATTTTATGCAACATAGATATATATTATAGAACGGAGAGATATCTTTCTTCCTATTTTTTTCTAATATCCTATCTTTTAAAATAAAATCGACATGGGTGATGTAATTTCATCATTCTTCTTTTCGATTAATTCCAAATTTTGTTAATGAACTTTGAATCATAAGTAAAAATGATCGAGAACAACTGTATTCAATTTTACTTATTTTTTCAGATATTCTCTTTTTTTTAAGTGATAAACGCACAACGATTTAATCCATAATAAATTATAGGTAATTATTTATATGTATAATCAATTTCTAACAATTGATAATTAAATATAAAATTTCCACTTGTGTTATTTTTGTAATAGTTAATTTTCGATCATTTTTGTTACATAGTATTTATTGTTTATTTTGATATAATTGATATTTGCTTATTTATATAATCTTATTTCATTATTACGTATTATATAATATCTTATTTTTATTTATTATACAATATATTTCATTTTTCTTCAAACATGTATATTTTGATATATTTTTTGTATAATTTAATATAACATTAATATCAAATTGGTCTGAAAATCTGAAAGAAATAAGAGTTAAATGTGTTGTATTATTTTTAGACTAACTTGAGCTCACCGAACGATGCGCAGCAGTGGAGTTGTGAATTGTGTTGAATCTGTAAAATACAAATATATTTCAATTATATTATAACATTCGAGATAATCAATATTTACAAATTTGTTGCACGCATTACATTTTTTATTTATTTATGAAAAAAATTTAATAGATATCTTAAAAAATTAAAGTTACGAAACCATTATAATTAATTTTGGAAATAATTTTCGAAAAGACTTTAATAAAGTTATATCATTTTAGAAAGAGATCTCCTTCCTAAACACAACCTTTTATAAAATTTTCTGTATTCTCTTTTTTATTTAAATTATCTAAATATCTAAAATTAATGCATCACGGCGTTAATCGTGAATACGCGAATTTCAGAAACCGTTTAATACGGTCGGAACGGTCATATAATGCAACAAATAACGTAACATGATATACATGTACATACGTAATAAATTTTACTCACCCTGTGGTTGCTCCACCGTTGCCCGATGCTACCCAAGCCACCACCTCCTCTCAGATCAGCTTGCGTTTGCACAGTCACTCGCGGAAATGTGAGATAATTATCGCGTGCGAATTATCCGGCAATACGACGATCGCGCGACTCTTAGCGCGACACTCCCGACAATAATTCCGTTAATCACGCGCGATGCGCACTCTGTTGCAATTACGACGGACACATTGTATCTCGGAGAAAAGGTAGTCGCGCATGGAAATGTCGTGGTCTATTCGACGCTCGTGACGTCACGCGAATTAAAGAAATAAAGGAATCTCGGATGATCGGAGCGTACAAACGCGAAATTCAAGTCACGCTTTTCGGAGGCACGAAATTAATTACGAGCATGCTTGCTAATTAACACCGACGCCGCTGGGCTCGCGAGTCGATTCGCTCCGTGATCGTGGCGTTCCGCCAAACCTCCACCGAGAGATTCGAACGTCGACAACTTCACACCGACGCTGCGCGGTACAATGAGAGTCGAGTCGACAGCCAATTCGAGGCCCGGACGAACCGTTAGAAAATTCATGCCCGACACGCTCGCGACGTGATTCGAAATAATATATAAACGCGAAATTCGTGCTGCACTTTCCACAAACACGATATTAATTGCGAATACGCTCACTAATTGACTCCGACGCCGCTGCCCGGTGAGAAATGATGGTCGAAAAGACATCGGCGCGACCGCGACGTTGACGTAATGGCTTTTCGATGCAAAAGACAATGATTCGATACCGCTTTGACCAATCATTTTTCACTGGGGCAAGTCGTTCCACCTCGTCGTCGCCGCGGCGGCGGCCCGCCAAGGATCGAGAGACTCGAATGTCGACAACTTCATACCGACGCCACGCGAAGTACAACGCGAGTCAAGTTCGCAACCGATGTGAAGAATTTACACGCGTGACACGCTCGCGACGTAATGTAATTCGATGTAATTCGAGCGCGCGATATAATTTCAAGCGTTAAACAGAGGTCGACGCACATACACATACACGACACTGTTATTTGCGTCGCGCGATTCGCGCGTGCCAACGATTCACGTAGTACTCACTTGGCCCTTGCGGCGTGAGCAGAGCACGCAGGTAACTGCCGAGTTAAAGAGGCGCGACGCGGCACACGAATACTCTCGACCTCAAGAATCCTGCGGAAAACGGTCGCCGGCCGGTAAGTGAATCGCCAGAATCGTCAAGTTGTATTCTGATTATTCCGACGCGCGCGCGCGAGAGACACCCGCTACACGACGATTGACCGGCACTCTCGCGAGTCGTGCAAAATGGCGGAGATCGGACACGCGTGTACAACGGTTAGTAGAGAACGAGAGAGCTTTCCACATTTGATATCCATATCTCGCGACATCACATACACGGAGTGACTCGCGCTGCTACCGCCTACCCTGCCGCGTCGAGCGTCGGGACGGGAATGATAGCGCCCGTTTTCGTAAACAGCGCGGCGCGTCGTACGACGCGGCGTATACGGCACACGTACAAAAACACCAATACAAACAAACGCCGAGCGCCGCGCGGTGACCACCTCCCCGCCCCTCCAGCAATTTACGTAGTACACAGAGTGATATCCAAACGTCCTTGGAATTCATTTTTGCAGAATATTTAGAATGTATTTACAGAGATTTGAAACTTTAATCTCCTTCTTAGCATTTTTCACGCAACAATCCCAGCGTTATAATAGAAACTTTTGGATATCTCCTCGTAAAACAATGTGAGAGTAATATTACTAAATATTTTGTTAGATTATTTGATCGACGGACTATCATCGCGCGGTATTCCACACATCTTGCGCTTCGTTTCATGGATGCCCGAGTCAGCGTCGCCCGAGAATAACGAATGCCGACTTGAAGCACTCGTCTTGGACTTGGACAACCACTCGTCGGATTTCAGGTAAGTATTTCTGATACTTTCAAATCTCGCTTGCGATCGAGCGCATTAATTAATTGATGTCGATAGTCTCCTTGAGATTAATTGGAAGTACATATTTGATGTAAGTACATTAAAAAGAAGCACTTTGGAAAAGAGAAAGCAAATTTTTATGTGTACCTACACGATATATTTATTGTGTATAATTCAGAGTTTATTACTAAAGTTTAATTAGAGAAGTTGAAAATAATTAACTGACATTTTATATTATTTATTTAAAAAATAGAATTTATTTTAAAAAGAAGACCGCGTAAAATTTCTTTTAAAAATATATGCAATGTGATATACGCAATAATTATACGATACTTTAATAATATATTTTGGAATAATTAAAAAATTTTAAATAAAAAACGTGATTTTGATCAAGGAAATTAAATCGCTGCGAAAGATTTATCTTATTTTTTGATATATTAAACTTGCACAAATTTATATCTTTCGAAATAGAAAATATTGGTGAGGGAAAATCAATAATAATAGTAATAAATTAATTTCCGTAAATTCCTTTTCGATAAAAACAAAAATAAATTTTAATTTTAGAGAAAAGACATAATATTTCCTAAATAAAATAATGAACAAAAATAATGTCTTAAATTTAGTTAAATAATCTATAGTAAATCAAGCTAAATAATTTATTTTATGTGTAAGATTTAAACTTAGCTATCATCTTCTCGACATCTGAATATCTAATATTTTTACATAAGAAATTAAGAGCTTAGTTAAGTGGTAAAAATTTATATCGCCTGTGTGTGTGAAAATCTATTGCGGACGATAGATCAATATCCCTATGCAAACATAATTACCGATTTAAGGGTTTAACTCTACATGATATTATCCTGAATTATTTATTATTTAGAACTCAGAAATTGTTGCGATAACTTTCTAAATATGATCGTTAAGATTTTCAATCAATAATTGTGAAATTTTATCGTATCTCTTGATTTAAAATTTTTGATTTTAATTTCGAAAGAATATGATATTAGAATGTTGTAGACACGGTGGTTATGCATTCAATATGAAATAGATAATAATAGATGATATATTTAATATGTGAGCGAGAGTATAATACAAAGCGTTATCCGGAAGAGCGAGTTCTGCGTTTTCATACGGTATAATTGTATCCATTTTCTACCAATTTTCCGGCAACGCTTGCATGGCAAAATATAATTCCCGTACAGTCGTAACAGATGTTCTATTCATGTCAAGAATAAAACAATCATTTGAGATGAGATTCTCCTCGTTAGCCAGGCTATGTTTTGCAGAAATGTCAGTAGGTAAATTTGGACAAATTTGCTCGGAGCGTCGCTCTCGTAGGAAATAAGATCATCTTGCTCTCGGAGGAAAACGGGACCAAGAGAAGGGAAGGTAAGGAGAAGCTCTGACGATAAATTAAATTCGCTTTTAAGAGCACTACTTTTCCACTGGAAACGCTCATTAGTACTGATTGTGAGGTAGCTCGTTCACGTTCTGCGGATGCATTCTACACACGTCGCTATGCCGTTTGCCAATAGCGATGCGGTCTCGTCTCGAAACCGACGAAATCAATCCGCGTCTCGATCTCACGTAACAATCGAAAACTGAATTAAATGAACGAGGATTGTATTTACCACAGCCGAATCCTTTAAATATGTTTTTTGTAATAACAAAATGATATCGCGAGAGATAACGAGATAAATTGGAGCGAATAAATTGTATAACACGCGAATAACTGCGAAAATCAACGGGCCAACAGAACGCAATTAATTTTTCCAATGTATAATTATTGGCGGTGGCCGTTACTACCTCTTTTGCGACTGTGTCGGACGCGTTTTTATCTAATTATCCCGTATTGCAGCCTTATTGTATTGCTGACGGTAGGGCGAATTAAGTTAATCAACGCAACTGAATGCGAATCGATATAGCGTAATTGGGCCGTTTCCGATGGTGATCTCGATACGGTGAAAAAAATACAGATAAGAGACTATGATGAAATTAACGATTGTCGGGAGGGTTTGATGGCTGGACAGCATAATTCTCGTGTAAACCACGCCATGAGCGCATAATGCCGCTCATTGTGAATTATCGCGCGAACTCTGCCGCTCTCGTGTGCATAGACTCTTGTATAGACGACGCGGTGAATAACGCGGAAGACGGAGAAAGACGGGCGTACTGTCGGTTGGAAATAGTTTCAACGCTCATTGAATAAACCGGACCGCGAATCACTAAGCGAGCAATTTATACGCCGGCGTTATCAGCCGGACGAGGGAGAAACACCTGTTCGTTAACTCATTCGACGACGGGGACGACGACGACGACGACAAAGTGCTTTCCAAGGCAAACCGCCCATGATTTACCATTCTCCATTTGGAAATTAGTCTTGCCTGTTGTAGACATCGGGACGTCTATCGACAGACCGCGCGCGACTCGAATAATTCGTCTTGCTGCAATTGAGTGCCACGGAGTGACATTTATAGCCGTTAGCTATATATATACATATATAAATCTAAAGGCAGAGAGAAAATCACGGTTCTTCTCCTTTGAATCCTCTTGAATCCGCGTGCTTGAGAATACGGGTGCTCTCCAAATACAGTCGACCAGCAGTTAGTCACGGTTGTAAGTGTCCAAGTTAACAGCGTGGCTGCTTGACTTCGCATTTCGCATTTCGAGATTTATGCGTTTAAAGACGCACACACGAGAAAGATGTGCGCGCGTTTAGAGACAATCGCGGCGAAATCTTTTGGAAACGAGCAAAGTCTTGAGAAATCTCTTCAGGGTTCTTCTAATCTCAACGAATGCCTTGTATCAAATTATGATACGTAATGCTTCGCATAATTTACGCGTTCGCTCGACAGCGTAAGGCACCGTCTCCCTCTCCCTCTCATAGTCGCGAAGAGATCTCATGGAGAAATACTGCGAGTAAATTTACTACGCCCTATATTAGACACGAGCGTGATACGAACTCCCGGAAACAGCCCGCGAGAATTTCCAACAATTTCGCTAACGTTCATGAACGTTGCGATCGCGCGAAGCTCCTTTGCATTCCAATCAATGAATAGATTAATGCGCGTATTAGTCGGTTAATTATTTATAAATACATAACTGCATACGGTATAATGTCATAAAAATAGTATATAAATCTATATAGTGTATAAACCTGATTTTGAAACATTGTGAATTTTGGCAAAATGAGAATATAACCATCACAATATGAACATAATTTTCGAAAACGATTTGACTCATACATGTTTAAAACATGTGATTTATATATCTATATTATTTATATTATGTATCTATAATAATGATTAGAAATTTCTACAGAGATTCAGAGTATTATTCAGATTATAATAGAATATCGAATATTTTACAATTGTACGTATAACAGAGATAAAGATGGCTAGGTTTATTAAATCGTGAATAACGAGTGAATAATGTTTCTATTTCGATCCAAAATATACCATATAATTTTTTTACCGGCTTTTTTCAAAATAGAACAGACTTAAACTTTTAAACTTTCAAGAGTGAAAAATGTTATTACACAAGTATAATAAGTTTATGATCTTTCACAGAACGCTTGAGTGCGACGTTCTCTTTGGAAACATCACATGCGACAAAACATAAATGTGGATGAATAAATTCAATCTACATTCCCGAATTTATAAAATTGATATTAATGAAATATTAAAGTACGTATATAATATTCTGTACTCTAATTTATGCAAAACTCCTAAAAATGTCGGACGTTTAAATTTCTCATCGCATTCCGCGTATCATTCTAATGCTATTTATGTGCAACTGGCAATGTCGTACAAATTGTCAAAGCGTGAAATTCGAGGATCTGATCAGTTCTCTCTCTCTTTCTCTCTCTCTCTCTCTCTCTCTCTCTCTCTCACATCGTGAATATGTGGAAATTGCCCTCTTACCTTGCAATGGGTGCAGTTGTGGATGACGGAGTACGGCTGGGCGCAATCGTAGCGCGCCAGTACCTCCTCGAACTCGCATTGCAGCCTCGCGGCCAGGGCATCAACGAGCAACAGCTTGTCCAAGGCATTATTGCACGCATCGCCGCCTTTTAACACGTTATCAAGCGGACCGTCCTTGCCCGACGCCAGGGCGTTGAACACCGCGTGCTCGCAGCAGTGCCGTAGACGCAGCTGACGCAGCAGATCACTCGCTTTCTTCTTTTGATGACAGATGATCTTCTTGTGCGATTCCTCGAGATATAAAAGGCACTGTTCCTTCTCCTCCTTCTTTTCATCGGTTCTATATTTATCACCATGACGACTACCACTCTCGCCTCCGTCCTCGACCCCCCTCTTTATCTTCATGTAGGTCTCAACTATCTCGGAAGCGTTTTTGCATGGTTTCGGGCAGTACTTGGGCACCTCCGGTGCAGGTGCTCCGCAGCTACCCTGAAGATCGGTCGGCGCTGGTCCCGCCAGATCGCAAGCCGACAGCCAGGGATTCATTTGGTTCACCTCCCAAATGTATTCGTTGTAGGGGTGCCGCTGCTCGGACTCCTCTTGATCCGACTGTTCCTGTTGCTGATACTGCTGCTGCTGTTGCTGCTGCTGCTGCTGCTGTTGCTGGTGATGACGATGATGTTCGCTATCGGTATTGTGATCGCTATCCTGAACGTATTTTTGCGAATGCTGGTATTGGTGCTCGATGACCGTCGATGACGAGAGCAACGATGTGTCCGGCGGCGTGGCGTTATCTCGTTGCGCGGGATTCTTGGCGTGCGCGAGGGTCGGGTTCTGCGCGAAAGTCGATGCGAGGTGACCTGAGGGACTGCTCGAGCATAGTAGGGGCCACGCCAGAAGGTACAACACAAACAGCAGCAGCCTGTAATAGCTTCTGCGTATACGTGGCTTGTCCCCTGCTCTTCTTCTTCCGTCTCCGTCTCTCCCTTTTCTCCTAGTGGTTGGCTTTTGGAACCAGGCAGTGTTATCGGTACGTTTCCTCTCGCTACATCTTTCTCCCTTTCTTCGTTCTTGCCTTTTGTCGAACACTTCGTCCACTGTCGGGTACTCGCAATCGTAGCCATTAACGCGTTCGCGATCCTTCTTCCCGTCAAACGAAGAGGATCGCGATGCCCACTGGTCACTCTTGGATACACCACGATTATTCGCAGCCATCTCGGTGCGGACGTAGTCCTCGCGAGGCGCGTTCTTGTTCGCGTTTTCATGTTCGTATTCATCGCGCGGATTATTCGAAACACTAACACGTGTGCTGTCATCGTCTTGCTCGTATTCGTCATGGGCCGCCTCGGGCCCACCGTGAACTCTTCTTCGCTCGCAGTGCGCTTGTCCCTCGTTGTCATCGTCGTCGTCACCGTCGTTTTCTCCATCATCATCATCGTCGTCTCTGTCATCGCTATAGGCAGTGTAAGCATGCACGTCGACGAAAGAAACGGCCGAGGTAAGCACTTCCTCGGAGATCGCTCCGTTCCCCCGTCTTCTTCGTGACCTTCTTCTTGCTCTTCTAGAGAATCGCGGGGCTCGCCGTCGTCGCGACGACGGGCAATCAGCGCGAAGAATGCTCGTCCGCGCGCGCAACGCATCGCTCTCATCATCATCATCATCCTCCTCGTCCTCCTCGTGATCTTCGTGTATGCGATCACGTGTGCGCGCGCGCACCTCGCCGCGCGAAACAGAATCGCGAGAGATGCGAAAGGCAGTGGCAGTTCCGGCTTTCTCATCGGGTCCATGCTCGGCCTCGTAGCGTCGGGCTTCGTGACGGTGTTGCGCGGCGGATACGCTACCGTCGTCGACGACGCGATCGCGAATCGACTTGGGGAACGATCTGGACGACGCGAACGAACGACACGCGGCGCGATCCGTAAACGAGGTCGATGACAACGACGACGACGACGACGATAACCAGAGCGACTGTTCCTCCCTCTGCTCCCTTCTCTTCCTCTCTCTCCATTTTTTCGACGTAGGTGGTCCCGTGAGTCCGAACGGGTCGAGCCGCATGGGCGCGACGGGATAATCGGGGACGTTAACGTCCCCGACGTCCTGCCGTCGTCGTCGCGCTCCTCCTCGTCGATGTTGCTTGGCACTTGGCACGTTTGTAGCCGCACGACGCGACGTGCTTCGCCTTCCTCCACCAAAACGATTCTCGACCGATCTCTTGACTGCCGCTGCCTCCTTTCCCTCGGTCTCGCGCACGCCGGCCGCCGATGACAAAAAAGATGACTCGCGATGGACTCGTTGCGTAGATGATCCGTGTCGCAGCCGGGCTGCTGCAGGAGGCCCCGCATCGCTGCCACCAAATCTGAGGCCCGCCTCTCGGCACGCGCTCTGTTCTCCGACACTCGACTTTTGGCGCTCCCGGAACGCCGTTCGCGAAGCGACCCGCGACGCTGCTGCTGCAGCTGCTACCTTTATTTCCGGTACGTCTGCTGAGACACGATGCCGGCAACGCTGCGCAATGTGACGGTTCAGGTGACTCGACTTCCGAGTGTTTCCTCCTCGGGAATATATCGGAGAAATTCTTCCGCCACTTGATAACTCGCGCCAGATTTTCCTCACTCTCCCTCTCCACTGTGCAGCGATACACGTCAACGGTTTCCTGGACGGGTGATCGAGCCTCGACGTATCTCCGCTCGCGACCGGAACGCTCTCCTCTCGTATCTTCTCGTATCTCTCTCTTCTTTCGCGTTCCTCGTCTTGGCGGTGACGGGCAAACTCGCGCCACGATAATCCGCGTCGTCGTCCACCCCGTCGCTCTGTCGGCGAGCGACCACTCGCCGAGGTATCCCCGCTGTTCGATGATGTCAGCCCCGCTCGTGCGTATCCCGGACCAGTCGCCCAGGTGCCTGCCTGAGCGGCCCGGGTTGGCGGGGCCCTTAGAAGTTCCCCTGGACCAGCGTACCACGGCCGACCGAAACGGCGGCGACTGCGACAGTCGCGGCTGCTGCGGTGGTTGCGGCAACGACGACGATACCGGCAACGAGTTCTCTCGACGGCGACGGCAACAACGGCAACGCAACGCGTTCGTAATAATCCACCACCTCCGCTTTCGTTTCTTTCTCCTGCCGCGCCACCTGCACCTCTTGCACCACCTCGTGTCTCTCGTCGGCTTGACGGTGCCTTCTCTCTCTGATGCTGCTGCTGCTGCTGTTGCTGCTGTTGCTGCTGTTGCTGTCCCCGCTGTGCCAGGTGTTGTGCGCCACTTCCGAGTGAGCGCGACGACGCCGGCGGCGGCGGCAGTTCTCGACGCGCGCGACGACGTTGCGTGTATCGAGGACGACGTGATGCGAAAGCACCTGAACAACACCCGCTTCGTCGTCGTCGTAGTCCCCCTGCCGAGACTCGCGAGCTCCCAATGCGGGACACCGAGGTTCATGCTGCATCCTGAACGCCCGGCTACGTACCCTCCTCCTCCTTCTTCTCCTTGCACCCTCTGCTGCTGCCTGTCGTCGCCGATGATCACGGCCGGTGGTGGCACGACAGTACGCACCACCACGACGATAACGACGACGACGACGACGACGACGACGACGGTGACGACGATGACGCGGACGACAGCGGCAATCTATTCGGAAATCGCCGCACCCGAGATCTCATGGACGTATCCCGAGGTCACTGCGTGTCGGTAACCGATCAACCAACCCGACCCGAACGTCACTAATAGAGATACGAAGAAGGCGCACTCACTCGAATCGCGTTCGGGATCGCGACGACGGGAGATGAACACACAGCGATTCCAACTCGACACAGCGACATTGATGTCACAATGATTCTTCGACGGTGGTTCCTGGGCGAGAGAGGGAGAAAGAGTGAAGGTTATGGCGTTTCACCACTCAAAACTACACCATCGCCCCCGCCACTCTCGCATTCGCCTACACCCGGAAGACGGGACGATCAAATTAATTACGCGTACAAAAAATTCACGCGCAAAACCGGAGCGCGCACTCTCTCTCTCTCTTCCCCACGGTTCTCGATTACGTTTTCGATGGAGGACGACGAAGCGAGAAAAACGACGACGACGACGACGAAAGTATCACGGCGATGACGATAGGTATGGGCAGACACCAGCGAATATCTCGTGGTCGCGACGGGAAAGAAAAGTACGAAGAGGTATTATTAGGATTAGGATATCGTCGTCGTAGTGGGAACTGTCGCGACGCTGGAGGTACGCGCTGGAGGCCGCTCCGTGCTGGCGGTGGTGCTCGGGACCCTGCTGCTGCTGCTGCTGCTGCTGCTGCTGCTGCTGGCACCACCGTCGTCGCATCGGCGCATTGTCACCCCCGTGTGTGCAGCCTTGTCGCGGCGCTCCTCCGCGCCCGACGATTCCACTCTTGAATCTTGGCGATGGACGGCGACACGCGCTACCGAAGAATACCGCTCCGCTCGGACGGATCCTCGTCGAAAAGCTCGTAACGTGGTGACGACGACAACGATAGCGACGATGATAAAGTCAGAATTAATGACATCCGTTCTCGTGTTGCAGAAAATATTCTTCTCGTTCTCGATGAATTGTGGAATCACTCGCTTCTCGACGTTGTCTTTATCAATTCCATTTTTTTTCCAATAAGGTCTCTTTAGAGTATCATTACCTACTTAGGAGACTGCTTCGTCTTTCTTTCCTTTTTTTCTCTTTACCGCGTTTACAATACCAATATGCACACGTGCGACCATCTAGCACATGCACAGGGAAGGGAAAGGCGATATTCTATATATGTACGCGTAAGCACGTCCTCCTCGTTAGCGCGAACGTCGTCGAGATTACTGATCGATACTGGTAATTGATGTATTCGTTATCTATCATTTGCCTCTCTTTCTTTCTCTGGGATGCAATACCATTGCTTCGCGGTACTCAATCTTCCATTAGTTATTTATTCTCTACTCGTTTGTTTGCTTCGATGATCATTATGTACGATCGCAAATATCGAGTATGTCGATCGCGGGCGGGCGTTCGCGAGAGGAAGAGGCGCGGGGATGAGGAAAAGACGGGGTAGGGGGTGTTGTTCGCGCGACACGAACGACGGCTTCGAAAGGGTTACGGCGAATCCACTCTGTTCGCGCCTCCCCGAATGGGGGAGGGTTAGACCCGCGTCGGGTGCGTCGGGTTGCGCGGCAGCACGACGCGGATCCGATGTATCCGGATGTTACATCGACGTGCTCTCCCCTTATATATCCCTATCTCGGCTCTAAAGAACGGCGAAGGCGACGGAGGTGGCGGAGGCGGCGGTGACGGTAATGATAACGGTAACGACGGCGACGACGACGTTGGTTGTACGTCGGAACGGGTCCGGCGACATAGGAAGGAACGAAAGGGAGCACAGTGGGCGAGTGCACCAGGTTAATAGTAGGACACACACACACAACATGTACACACCACTCTTCGCTCGCTCGCTCGCTCGCTTGCTCGCTCGCGGGCCGAGCGCGCGCGCGCGCGTGTCGACACGACGTACGAAGAAGAAGAGGAAAGAAGAAACACCGCGGAAGCGCGATCCGCGCCGACACCAGGCACTGCGCGCTAGCTCGTTATCGGCTAGCTCCTGTACTACACGGACGTACCCGAAGATCCCTCTTGGAGAGACTCGTCGCAAAACTTCGGGAGAGAGCGCCCTCTCTCTCGCGCGGATCGTGTCGCGCTGCCGAGCGCGCGCACCACGCACCCCTTTGCCTTCCACCTCTATCGCTCCCTTCCCCTTTCTTTCGCCAGCCCCCGACAACCCCTCGGTACCCACTCTTTGCGTCCTCTACTCCATCTCCCGTTCTCCATCTCTATCCGCCTCGGCTACTCTTCTCTCTCTCGCGATGCGCGCTCATCCTTCTCTCTCTCTTTCTCCCCCTTCGAAACCCTACCAATCTCTCCTATCGAGAACTTCCATTCGCTCTCTCTTTCTCTTTCCCTATCTCACCCTCGTCCCCGCGGGAAGAGATTTGCAGGGCGGATTCTTTCTCCTCGCGGAAGTCGCGCCACCTGCGTCCTCGTTCTCGCGCCCCGTGGCAACGCGATTTCCTTTCCCGACGGGAGCACCAACAATGTTAATGGGGTACGTTCCAACGAACGTCCATCTTTTCCTCTTTGTGATCGTCTTGGCGATATGCATCCAGTATATCTGGATTTCTGTGTCTCGTGCCGAACGAACGTTGATGACAAGGTGATGGGCGTCATCGAGCGCAAGCCGCCATCTTCGTTCTCGCGCCGCTCCCCGTCCGGGGACGGCGGCTTCGAGCGTTTCCATCCCCCCATGCGATCGTTCCCCTTCGCGTTTCATACCCTGCAACGCTCCCTCATCAACCCTTCGTCCATACAGCCGCGATCTTCGTCGCTCATCCCCTTTCGCTCGTCTCTTCCCCAGCTTCCTTCGCCTCCTTCTCTCTCTCTCTTCCTTCTACGATTTCCATCTCTCTCGTACCACAAGTCGCATTAACCGTTTCTCTCTCTTCCTCTCCATATCGCTCCCTCTCTCTCTCTCTCCTCTCTGTTTTCTTCTTCCAGCCACCGCCTACCCCCGACGCATACGGCGCTACACACACGGTCGCTTTCCGACTCTTCTACCCCCCTCGCTTCCTCTGATCTCCGAGTCTCATCCCCGCGGAGAGCTCTCCGTTACCCTCTGTTTTCTTCTCTGTAACTTCCCCGTCGTCCCTCTCCTTCTCATCTTTCTTCTTCTCGTCGCTGCCACCCCGCTAGCCCGCTCACCACCCGCCCTTTCTCCCCCCTCTCAATGCCGACGAACGGGGCGCTCGCCGAAAAAAAGAGAGGAGAGAAGCCGGCCCAAGTACGATCCTCGACTCTCTTGCGCGCGTGGCGCAGTATGGATTTGTGCTCGTTCCGAGATTCGAGCGACCATCCGAACGACCCGAATATATCGGCGGTGGCGACGGCGGCGGCCACGGCCGCGCGCCGCGGCGCGCGTTATATACGCTTCGACTTCGATCGGCGTCGAGGTCGAGAGGCCGAGCCGAACCCGAGAGGGTGAGAAAGAAATGGAGGAAAGAGGGAGAGAAAGAGAGAGAAAGAGACCGCGAGAGATCGGACCGCGCACGGTCTGGGTCTGGGCTGACTTCGCATTCGTCTGGTCTCGGCTTTCGATTACGAGGAGCGATGGATGCACAACCATTCTTCGCGGTGCTCTCGAACAGTAGAGTCTACTCTCTTATTCTAGGAAACGCTAGACTCGAAGAGGAAGATTCTTGCGGAACCAGCGCGCATAGCGATTAACGCTTATCGGTGAAAGAACATCGCCTATTCAACGATTCTAAGCTAAAGTTCGCGGTTTATAAAGAAATTCGCGATACTTGGTTATAATAAAATTAAAGGGGAAAATATACAGAAAAAAGGAGAAAGAAATTATTTTAATTATTTTGAAGAGAGAGGTAGCTGTAGAGTAAGAATGAATTTCTACATATATATTTACACATATATCTCTTTATAATTATGGTTTTTATAATATAGGATAGCTACATAGAAAAGAAGTATTATAATAATAATATTAAAATAAAAAAGAAAATATTCTGAAAATAGCAGAAGTATTCTTTTTTCTATTAATAGTATTATGGAAATTTTATTTATAAAGCGCTTTGCAGCTTCTAACAATTTTTCAGGCTTATAGCTTTCTTGTTATTTCACGCGTAAAATGATGTGTGAGATAAATACTCTGCTCATCATGTATTGACGCAATTTTTTTTGCAAACATTTATTATCTAATTTGTCTTTTTTTCTTGTCACTTTTTTATGAGAAACATATATATTTTTTTCACTAATATCATTATATAAAATGTATTACAATTTGCACTTATAATTGTATATCTGTTGAAAAACTCAACTGAAACTAATTTTAAGACTTGATACAATTTAACCAATTTGATATTCGTAATGTCATTTGTAATGAAAAATTTTTTAATTTGTCTTAAGACATAATGAAAGTTCTATTTTTCGTTATTTTATAATCAATTTTTGAGGGAGTGTTGTATGTATTTTTAATATTAATAGTCTTTAAATTATGAATGCATAGAATATTGAATTAGAAATTATTTCATATTGCTTATTTACGAAAATTAATTTAGTATTTTAACTTTTTCTTATGCCACGTAATGTGTCGCGATAAGTGTCACGATGATACCATAAGTATCAGAAAGATGAATTGTTCTCTATTAATTATCGGATTATCCGTCTACGCGACTGATTGACTCGCACTACTCGCGAACATGCCAAGGCAATGGTCATCACGAACCGGATATCCCATGCAATTTATCCATAAAGATTAGAGTGAGGAAAGAATCAGAGTACTAGATTAACATTTCGATTGGGATTTAATAACGATTTATCTAACGATGATTTCTTGAAGGATAATTAAATTTGAATGCGTCGCGCTTTGGATTTTTCATTAATTCGGAAATAATTTAGCTATCGCTTTTGTATTGTGAAAGCGTAGAGTAATACTATTATCATATTAAGACAATTAGTATACGAATCGACGCGATTTATATGATAGAATACGTGAATCGAATGATTCAAGTAACGGAATGCAATGATACGTCGATCGTTTAATTGCATTGTATCTCGTAGAATTTATACGTTTGAATTATATATATTTAGTTTGCTATAGCAAACATGTTTCCAGTATGTATGTACATACATATTTTTCGACGATTTGCTCAGTTCAATTGGTTACTGAATCGACTCACGTTGTATCTGCGCAAAGTCGATCTGAATATTGTCGACGTTCAAATTTCTTGGTGAATTTAAGTTAACCGCGATAATGCATCGTTTTCATTTCGGGAATGTTTAATAAAGTTTCACAATTACCATATTAAGATAATTAATTTGCTCTTAATTGCATTACCGTAAGTGTTAGATTGTGAACAAAACGATATTTTAATAATATGAAAAATATTCCAAATATTATGAAGAATATCATACAAGATATTTCGATATTAATATTCTTTATTGCATATTAACCTGCAGGTACTAGAATAATCAAGATAATGATATAAGTAAGAATCACGCAGAAGAAAGATAACCAGTCAATAATAGCAGCAAAGTATTTCCAGGACGATTCCTTCATGTTTATTTCAGATTTAGGAATATCCGAGTTTTCTTCAGTCACATTATCTCGACTTGTCATTTTAGACTTGTCCTCTTTGAGGATCAGAAAACGTCCAGCTTTGTTGTTCAAAACAAATGTTGTAGTAAACGAGAGCCAATTTGGTAACTCTGTGTTCATATCTTCCAGTTTGCGTAACAAAGCCGTTAGAATTATCGCGAAAGTAGCCAATGCCAAGGATTCACGATAAAATATCACTGCAAGATAATATAAACAAATATAAACTGTACGAATTTGTTAAATAATTAAAATTATGTTTTTTAGTCAGATTAAAATTAGTATTAAAATCGAACTTAAAATTAATTAATGCTCAACTAATAAAATTAAATTCAACTAATTAATTATTGTATAATAAACAGTTTGTTTACATAATTTATTCTCTTATTGTATTTTTAAGATTTTGTTACTTACATATATTGGGAGGATTAATGCCGTTATATGGTATACTCCAATGCACAATGAGCATGCAGAGCAAATGACAAACAAAATTCACGCTCGCTACCGCCATTCGTTCATTCGATTTTAAATCGAGACAAAGCACTGTTAAAGTGAGTAGAATCATAGCTGGAAAGAAATCATATATATTTTATTTATACTTATACATATTATTATTTATTTCTTGTACTTTGTGAGCAATTACTCACTGATAGCCGGTACGATAATAGTCGAGTAATGTATGCCATGATGGCGCGTCAATAAGAAATTATAATTAATCTTTGGGAACGTGTCGTTCGGACAACATTTATATTTTTTCACTTCCCTCATTGAACTGATATATTTGAAATCCCACTGCGTATCATTCATGAAATCGTCCATATTAATCTGCGAAAGAAGATATCAATTTAAGAATACTTGTCAAACGAATGTGAATAGATATGATTAAATATTTTTCAATATAAAATAATAATTTTTTTACGTAGATAAGCACATACAATAAAAATAAAAAGTATTAATACGTATATATATATATATATATATATATATATATATATATACATATATGTATATTAGTATCTCATATTAATCTTAGATATGTTAACTTGATTTTTACAATGCGTAGTTTTTTTATAAAAAATAATTTTATCAAATTAGTACTTGAGTGCAGAGAAAGTTATTCGGAGGAGATGATAATTAATAGTCACTATGTTATGTAATAATAATAATGGTCAAATAATTAAAGAATCAAATGATTTTCGATTAAAGCGCATACTCCATTTCCATCCATCAGTAAATTGACTTCTTCCCCCTTGTGCGTCCATGAAATAAACGTGACAGGACATTGATGTTTATCGTAAGGCCAATAAGTATAATCAGGAGTGCATTTTGAAATAAATTTCACCGCGGGGACGCAATTAATAGAGCCCGAGCTAAAGAGTAAGCACTCCGTCATTAGAGGTATTGTCTCATATTGTTCACTCGCCATATCAGCGCTAAAAAAAAATAGAAAAAAACGGATAAAAGATTTAAAAAAATAACGTGATATAAAACATTTTTGTTGCTCTTTGCCACTATTTAAAGAAAAGAAATAATCTATAAAAAAAAATAAATTATTAAAAGACAATTTAAAAGTGAAGAGAATTGATTAATTTTCATTTAAAAAAAAATTATTTAATTATTAACAAAAAATCTACTTACGAATTGTTAATACATAAATCAGGCAACCAAATCTGCCAGCTTTGTATATGAATAAAAGTAATCTCGTCGTAATCACTCGGCGTCCAAGTAAGTCGTGGATCGGTCCAAGACTGTCAAATATAAATATTATAGTAGTGTATTGAAGTAAATTTATTATTTTTTAATATCAGAGCAAGAACACAGGACGTAATAAAATGAAAAAATTATACACTTACAAGTATCATCCAACTGTGCAATGACAATTTAGCATTGTCTCCTTCCTATAAATAAAATAATTTAATTTTTTTACATATCGCAATATATCACTAAATTTATATATTGTAATATTTCTTATGATTGTACACTTACGAAATTTATTAGCTTCGGCATTATGCTCAGGCTGACATTGGTTGTTCCAGGAAAATTCGGATAAACAACACGGTCATAATCGCAATAAAGATGCCTTTTAAGGCGTAATAATGCCGACGAATCTTCTAAATTGTTGCAGTTTTGTGTCACTTTATCTAAATCGTCAGGTATGATTCTAGCAAAAGCTGTGAAAATATTAATGAGATATTTACATTGATTTATAATTAATAAATCTAATGTAACATCGGTAGATTAAATAATTTTATTTAAATATTTTCTATTGAATGATTTTTAAAATGAAAAATAATAAATTATTTTTAAAATTATTTTAGATAGAAATATTGAATAATATGTTTACGACTTGTTGAACTTGTTAATAATACATAATTGCGTAAATTATTGTATTTTTATGTATTGATTGTTTTACGTACTGAATTGATTGGAATTGATGCAAAGAATAACAAAAAATCCGAACACGTTTAGTATTCTCATATTGGTCGTTACGAACCAACGACTTTGAGTTGACTAAGTCTGTCCATTATAGTACCAGATATATAATTAGAGATTACAGAGTTCATGAAATTTGATGCTGCTGATATGTCGAACGCCCCCAAGGTATAGATATCTTGAGCAAATTTAGAAACGTTATGATAACCATTCAAATAAAAATCATTACAATATGAGATTTAAAATTTGCAATTCTTTGACTTTTTTGTAATTTTTGTAAATTTGTCGTGCTAATTCGTAAGATATTTCGAGCTGATAAATTATGGAATACTTGAAATAATATTTTGAAATTATACGTATGATATTTTACGATGTTAGATAAGAATTTTTCTATTCTTATATTACTAGATGAAAAGATTTACTTACCTTTAATACCGAAATAACTTTTCTCTTGTGATAATTTGATGGAAAACTGTATGTTATATACGACAAATGTTTATTTCTACACGTTTATGTACACGCGATAATTCCACAGAACATCAACGTATCACAGAAATTACAACGAATACCTAGTGCGATTAACTTTTAGTGCGTCGCGTTTGTATGCAAATCTAAATATATTCCGGGGATTTTATTTAGGGATAAAAATATGACAAAGTTTAATTTAGTTAATTGACAATGTTGCCTAATTTGTAGGATATTGCAATCGCGAATGCAGAGAGCTTGCTTGAAAGTTTATAAGAAATATATAATGAAGAATAGCGAAGTATATTTGAGGCAGGGTTATGAATTTCGAAATAACTACATTTCAATGTGATGGACGGAGCATATTTACATATCTCGTGCAAGATACTCTACACATTTACAAAAATAGCGATTACAGTAGTTATATTCGCTTTTCCATCTTCTTCCGTGTTAGAGAAGAATTATATATAATTAAGATACGATCTGACAGGTTAATCGTTATTCATTTAAAAAAATCTTTACAATCGTCGAGTCGATAATTATAATTTTTAATTTGTTTTATGATTGTAAAATAGAACGAAACGTTTATAATATTACAACGCCATTCTGTTGCATGATTATTCGTACGATTGCTAAATGGTAACGTTTAACGTGTCAAAGCATGTCCAATTAGATTCTCCCAAACCATCGTCATACCGATACAATATTCTCAGTCGTAAAATAGCAATAATCTTTATTGCGCTCCCATAAATAGTAATTACAACGTAGATTTCACAGATTCGCTCTGTTATCGATATACTCGTCATCGTCGTCCGCGAACTTGATGCCGTCCTCGTTCTCGCGGATCAAGTCGTAGAAGGAGTCGCGCGATTCCGTTTTCATGTCGCTCTCGACTCCATAATCTGGGCTCTGAATTTCTTTCTTAGAGAGGCTGATGTTCAGGTTGTCCGTTGTCAGTCTTCGTGCCGTCGCCGGCGAGTTTAATCGCGGTCCCGAGAACTCAATCATCGGAATGTTAGTGCAATCCGAGAGTTTATTGATCTCGCGCGGTTGCGTACATTGCGTGAAGTCTCGGTACTTGCACGGGCCGCTTACATTCAGGTTTGTCAGAACGATGTCTGATTTGGGATCGTCCTTGACACTCTGAAGACTGAAGTCCTTGCAGTCCGCGTATCCTTGTGTCTTCGAGCTCGTCGACTTGCAAGTTGATAATTTAGACGTGTTCTCGTTTTTTAAGTAGCGATTCTTTTTATCGCCCTGAGAAACATCCTTCGCCTTTTGATTCACGGGTCTCGAAGTACTATGATGAAGTGCCACATCTTCGGGATGCCTCTTGGAGGCCTGCCTCGATTTCTCCGATTTATCCTCCGACTTTACCGTGACGCCATCAGTGATATTTACATAGTTGTCCTGTCGACTGTTTCTTGAAACGTTCTGTTCCTGGGAGAGATCAGATTTAGTGCCGTGGAGGCGATTGGGAACGCTCTTGTCGACCGCGAGCTGACTGCACAGGGACTCCTCGCTGACTCGGGTCCTAGAGTCTTCCAAGATCCGGTGGATCGGCAGCAGACGCTCGTTCAGCCTAGCGGTTCTGCTCTCGCTGATGCTGTCCTCGGACAGAACGCTACCGCCCGATGACGAATCGTTCTTCGACGAGGATGACGAGGACGTCGAGTCTTGGCGTTGCTGCTCGAGACTCAATCTAGTTTCCTCGACGCCGGACGCGATTTGTTGTCGCATACGCCGATACTCGGCTGGGGTCAGGGTCGCGCCTTCAGTGCTCTCCGGCAGTCGATACAATGCCGGGCTCGTCGTCGTGCCTTGAAAACAATCCGGACAATCCGCAGACGGACCTTGAGAATCCTCGGACATCGACAACGGGGGTATCCATAGGAGAAAAGCTGGATCCATACCTAAGTACGAGCCCGGCACGGCGCCGGCGTTCGCGACGTTGTAATCATAATAGTCGAGCTCCATATCCGTCTCCGGATTTGTCAGACTGAACTCCGAGCCCGGTCCTTGTAGTAGTCGCTCACGGTTTCGACGGTCCTTTGTCTCCTTACCGCTGCGTAACGTGCCCGACAATGGGCTACTTGTCGATGAATCCTGATAACAGTTTTCGGTCAGAACAGACATTAAAGCACTAATTAATTAAAGTTAGTCACACTATATTAATAAAATATCGCTGCATTATCAGAATTAGAAAAAATTTATCTTCTATCTTTTCTCGATTGTGTTTTAGCTATTTTTCCACGCCAAATAAAATACACAATCCGATTATATCGCTACCTTGGACTGCAAAGGATTAGACGTGTAACGATGAAGTCTTGCAATATGCGGGCTCTCGGTAATACTCGCTGTGCTTTGACATCTCGTCGTGTTGCCCGATGTCAAATTATCCGGGGGACTGACAGATCCCAGAGTGCGTAATCTGCAATTTGAGTAATGTACGAACTATTAAACTGTCCATTCGACTGTCGGAGGCGTTCCAACGCGTGGCCGAAGATATTGACATGTTACATAAAATATTTCTTCATTAAACATAATGAATTATGTATTACTTGACTGGTTGGGCATATTTTACTTCCGGCTGGCCAATTGCCATAATAGGCGACACCGTCGCCAATGGTTCATCGGCGTGCAATTTATTCGGTATTACACTCCTCTCCGTACAGCTTTCTTCGTTATCTCGAAACTTCAAGGTAGTTGAACTCAAACTGGTTTCGTCTTCGTATCTATCACATCAAAAGTATACCTCAGAATACAGGTAGCCGATAAAATATAGGTCGCGATAAAATATTCAACGAATCGATAGCTCTCTCATAGAATGAATAATGCAAAATCGGACAATACTCAGTAATGTTAAAATATTTAATATATAAATACGATTAAGTTGAAAATAAAATATTTAACCGTCCATATATTAAAATATTAATATAAGATCTCAATGTATTAAGTCCAGTGAATCGTCACTTACTCCGCCAAAGTTTCCGAACTATCATAACCATCCTCCACCGCGCAAGGTGCTTTGCGTTTCGACAATCTTGGGGTGCATTTCTTTGGTAATCCCACTAGAGACGCCACTTCCGAAATTAGTGTCGTAGAAGACATTGATTTCGCTCGGCCCACCATCATATCGCTACATTCTGAATGATCAATTTATCAATTTTAATCTTCATTTGCTAATACATCTTTATTTAGCACGTAATATATTAACTATTTTAATATTAATTAATTCTATCTTGTTAGCGTTTGCCATCGATATTAAATTTTTAATAATCGGTATTTGATCAATTTTCAATACTTATGTTAAATATTTACCGGAATGTTCACTTAGAGTATCCAAGTCCTCCGCGATGTGGTACTTCCTATATTTCAGTGCAAATTGCAGTGCTAAAAAAATAGATATAAAGAATATGAGTATCAAAAGGGATGCTGTTGCCAGATGCGCGGGTCCCCAGAAGATCCATTGCTCAACAGTGAGAGTGGAATTTGTTTCCGAAGGGAGCAAAGCCGATGTTTTGTTCTCGTACAGTTTTTCTGAAAGTATCAATTACGTAAATTATGCAGTAATAAGCAACAATGTAAATAATTATATAACGATTTATGTAATTGATAATTAATATGTAATTGCACTTAATACCATATCTATTACTATATATTTAATAGATAAATATTAGATTTCATTTTATTTTGTACAATGGATGTTGTAATGCTTACGAAATATGCTCGCGTGTCCCAAAAAGCCACCCACGCAGGAATCCCCCGAGGCAGTGTGCTCGTCGCTAAAGAATTCTAGCAGTAAACTTTGGCCCGAGGAGAATATCGTTCCCGACACGGGTGAATTCTTGTCAAACGCGATATCCGTCAAGAGTTCCGCACTCAGTGAATCACCGTCGCGAGCGCGAAAATATTGCCCCGGGCAGCGAAATTGCGTTTGATCCAAATGCAGTTTGATTATGTAATTCGATTTTGCCTACGCAAAAAAATCGGGATCGATTCTTAAGTATCTTCAAAAATTGAAAGAGAAGAAAGTACTAGGTTTCACGTTGAGCAAATATTAAATTATTTAAATTGCATTTTAAGTAATACAAGGAATGCGATTTACCTGCAGCAGCCAAAAAGAACGACCGGGACAAGCTTGAGTATTTGCCGCCAATATCTTATTTAAGGCTTTATCCCCGAAATTGATAATACAACCACACCGACACTGTACACCGATCTGAGCCGTAACTTCCGGTCTCGCGGCCGCTAATGTTGTTCCGTGCCGGCACTCCCATCCTTCGGTATTCCACGCCTCTTGGAAATCGATCCGGCCAGTGCCACCGCAGGATTCTGTTTCAACCGCTCTTCCCTGTTTCATTTTTCGAGCAAACGCGTCACTGTTTGATCCGATTACCATGCATTTTGCATTGTCAACTTAACTTACCTGGCAAAATTTCGCCCCGTATTTCGGGGGTGGCGTGTCGCAAAATCGATATCGATTACGAACCCCACCTACGCAAGAGCTGCTGCAAGAGCTCCACGCGCTCCAAGGACCCCAACCGGCCGCGTCGTTTTCTGCATTAATAATTGAAATGAGAAGGGAGGAAAATTTGTATAGGGTGGCTCAAAAGAGTCAAAAGTTGAGCACTTTATCACGGTTCAGAATTGCTTAGAAATTGAAGAAATTTAAACTCAGTAAGTCATATGCTTTTTCACGATCTCTTAATTCTTTGAGGACCAACTTTTTCCGTCAAGAGAAATAATTTTGTAATGAAGTGTAACAATATAATCATGAACTAAATTAATTTATAATCCAGTTTTATTTCATTGAAAAGAATCGCACGTGTTTTTTTCATTTTTTGACCTACATCAAACGGTGAGCAATCGCGAGGCTTGTTAAAGAGGATAAAATCTACGTGTGGCGCGCGATCTCTCGAGGTGAATTACGAGGCGATAAATCTGTCGAGGGTTGCAGGCGCTCGGCTTTTAAGCGTTTGCATGTCACTCACCTAGAAGCGGGAAGGTCGGTATGCACGCGAGCTTCACTTCCGCCATCGCGCCGGTGATCGCCTGGCTCACGTAAACGAAGCAATGTTCGATGTATTTCTCGGTGAAGATATCGCAGTCGAAATTTAGCGAGTGCTTGCCCGGCGCCGCCTTCAGTTCCGCCACATAGTGCAAGGCGGACGGCGGCGCCAGGGAACTCACGTCCGCTCGAAGACGGCCGTAGACGCGCACGCGATCGCCCTGAAGACGACACGCGGGGTACTGAAAGAGAACCGATATACCCGCTGATCCCTCGCAAGGATAGATCGATCTCGCGTGGACGTTGAAGCTAAACTCGTCGGACCATTCCACCTGCGAATAAAATAAAAATGCGGCATATACGTATAATTAATTGTTTATGTATATATATATATATATATATAATTAATTTATAAATATACTTATAAATAAATTTATAAATTAATTATATGTATAACAAGCATGATATTAATTCTTTTATGTTTTAGTAACTATCTCTTTAATTATTACGTTCTGTAACCATTCTCTAATTATTTAAATTGAGAAATTTAATTACCTTAATGTACGCGCTGGTCGTCGGCGCGGATGGATTGACCTCTGAGGCTTTTAATCTAAGCGCATAATTTCCGGCCAATCCAAAAAATTCACATTTCAATTGAACAACCTTCGGCGAGGTAAAGCCATTTATTTCCTCGTAATAGAGCACCTGAGGAAATTCGAGGAACGTAAAGGATTAGATTACGCGATGTTCTTGCACGACTTTTACACGACACTCCCTTTATTAAACATAGCGCTTACTTGCATGCGACCGTTGTTCTGTGGATCGCAGGCAGCCGCGGTGGTGCCGCAATATATGAGTTGCAAAATATAAGCCGCCACCGGAACACCGTTGGCAGGTACACATGAAATTCCATTGTACTTTATAGTAGCTATTACTGGCTGGCTAGGATATGTACCGAAGTGTTGGGATTCCAAAAGCAGAGTAGGAGTTGGCCATTTTACGTCTAAGGCACTGCTCATCTAGATACGTTTTGTATTTCAATTACGTAACATTTTTTCAAATAGGACATTAACGTTATAAATATAATGTTTGTTAATATTCTTTCATGATTCTTTCACGTCCGCGAAAAAAATAAAGTCAAATCTCGGTAAAAGAGATTTCGATTTTCATGTGTAATAAACGTACAATTTAATGATCTATTTTTTGAATTTTTTTCTCGATTCATATTATTAATTTCTTTAATTTCTGTCAAAGAAAAGTTTTATAATATGACTATTAGAGAGAGAAATAGCCAATAATTTCAAAGACTTAACAAATTACGGTGTTATCATTAACTGTTACTCAAACTATGTATATTAAATTAATTAGTGTATCTCATAACATGATGTAACATGATTATGCGTAGCTTTGATAATAGAAATAGTATGCCCACCTCAATTTCGGGCAGCCCAGCAATGGCAGTGTTGTGTCTGGCAGCCACGGTTGAGAACTTGTACTGAAGTCGTAGTGTATAAATTCCGCCGCGTGAGAAGATACCACAAGGTATTATCACAGAAATATTCTCGCCCTTATGCGGTAAGGTATCCAGAGGGAAATCACCGATCAATTCCGACGTGAGGCCATCGACGTACAATACTCTGAAATTAATGCGCGAAATTAAGATATGAGATACTATATCAATAGTAATAAATTAATCCATTTAGTCTTTGAAGAAGAAAAGTAGGAAGGAGTTTATTAGCATTTATTTATTTTAGCTATTTATCTATCCGGACGAAATATTTATAAATATTGTTTCACAGTTGTAAACACTCTTAATTATGAATATGATTTAGCATCGTCTACCTCGCTTCAATGTTCGCTTATTTAGGGGTGTAAACAGCTGAATATATTAGGGCGTCGCGACGTCGTGCGTGTTCATTAAAGTTTTATGATTTTTTTACATACCTCAGCACGAGTGGTTCGTGACCCGCGCTAACTCCATCTTTCTTCGGATCGATTTTTTCTTTCTCGTCTTTCTTTATACCATTTGTGCCATTGGTGGACATGGTGCTTGTGGATACCGTAGAGAATTCCATTTCCGAGTCTAGGATAAAAACAGTCACATCGCCTGACAAAGCCGTGTGGGACGGAGGAGCGACAACTTTTAATAGTATCGGCTCCTTCGCGTCTGTCATCGATCTTATGATACCTAAAACCAATCAACACAACCGTCTAAAATTGCACAAAGTTAAATATTTCCTTTAGTACATAGAGATGTTAATCAATAAGTAACAGGAGGTTCAAATGATTAATAAATCAAAAGGATGAAAAAGGGCGTGAAGCCCTTTTATAATAAATTTTACCGACTAAACACATTAGTTATTTAATTCAATTGACAAATATGTCACTCATTATTATAGTATTATATTTTTTTAGTACAATGTGTTGGACTTGTCTTATACATCTAGGTGAAAATTAAAATTTGTAATAATACCGCATCTCAGAAGAATGATGATTAATAATCCCAATGATGACCGTTCGGATGTCCAATTCATGTCCAGCTCTTCATTGATGATTGCCAGGGCCTAACCGAGATATTTCGGTGCCCCGGAAAATATAAAAAAAATCTGCGTCTCTAATCTGTTAAAGATAATAAAAAGCGCATAAGTTTGGACCGTCATTAAGTATGGACTAAATAAATTAGACTAACGTTGCCGAAGCGAAATAAGTTGAAGTAAAGTAGAGCATACTAGATTACGTTCAAAGAAAGTAAACCAGAGTAACCTAGATTACGTCGGAATAATAAACGTTTCCGTAAAGGTCCTGAAATATTTTTAACCCCGATGATAACTATCGAACATGCAACATTCAGATATTATGTGCCCCAAAAAGTTGGCTATAGTTAAAATTAAATATTATGATACTTTAATATAATTTAACAGGATTTGTAATTTCAATTTTGATAATTTCACTTTGGTACAATTTTTTATCCATAAATAAATTTTTACATCGGAAAATAGGAAATTTTTGATTTCTTGTACGAATAAGAAAAAAATTATAATAAGCTAATTAAATTATTGATAACGTAATACTCTTTTCACAAAATATTAATTTCTAATTCTTTTGCTTGAATATTATTTTAATTTGGAGTATGATAATTGTAAGCATGATAAATAAATTCCTCTATAAAGTTATCTTTCAAGTATTTATAATTTTTATTTATTTATTTCGATTTTAATTTTTATTAAGAAATGAAGTTATTTAATATAAAATTAATATTTTTAATAATTCATTATCTAACTCTGATTCTATTAATGCAAGGCACGTCGTCGATTTATTTCCCGAATGCAAATAAGTTAATGCTGGTAGCAGCATAATTTTGCTTTGGACCAACGATCAAAGTTACCGGCATGCATGCTTTTCGCACCCCCGCTCTGCTTCTGAAAATCTACAGCCTCGTATAATTGCACGTGTTGCACCCTTAGGGTAACCCCACATCGCTTCTCGGAGGGAAATCGAAATCGGGCATCGTCCTTTCCGTCCGTATCGATCGGTCGCGTCCCTATAGCATGCACCGTTTCAGAAAACGCACATACGCGTCAGTGTGTACGACGCCGACCGCATTAAGGGATGCGATATTTCGCGTCTAGCATGATATTCGCAATGCTAATAGAAAAAACTAGCACAATTAACATTTACAAATCTAATTTGTATAAATATAGAATAAAATGGAGTAGAGTTTTATTTTCGTGCATTTAAAAGAATAACAAATAAAAATCACAATTTTCTTATATTGCATAATGTACAATAATGTAAATTTTTGCATAAGTTTTTATGCTGTTTGTGGAATACTTTTTAAAATAATTTTTATTATAGATATTTTTTGATGAATATAATTTACGAAACACACATACAGTTTATTTTTCCTAAACTGATTTCAAAGGCAATAATAACGTAACTTATACTTGATTATTATGATATTAATAACTGAAAGATATTAATAATCTTTAAAACATTTTTGCTTGTACTTAATTTTATGTTCAATTTTAGCTAGTTAACTAACTGCGAACTGTGTGATGTTCATCTAAATCGTTTTCCTATATCACCTATGTCCACAAAATATTTGCGCATATCTGTGAAAGACCTGACTGGTCTCCGTGGGGTGTCTCGAACCCCCTGAGGATTCTTTTCACGCGAAACAAAAATGGATGGATGGTGGACCCTTCCATAAATGTGCTCGTTAAAATCGAGATTTCTCGCTATCCGCGTTCCCCTGCTAATTTATGAGAAAACGCGATCCATGCGTAAACTTTTTCCTGTTAAAATATCTCGTTTGAAAAATCATAACAATATAATATATAATAAAATTTCTATTATATTCTATTATGGATATTTTTAGAATATAATATTATAGAGAAATTAATTATTATGTTCATAACTAAAATGTTATTGTTCAAGTAAGGAAATTAAAAATCAAAATCGAGGAAGAGAGAATTACTTATATATTATTAGTAACTTTTTTATCACTTCTGTTTTCTTCTCTGTGCAAGAAAAAAAAGAAAGAGAAAATCTCTTATTACATAATACTTGATTATTATGATATTATATAATACTTGATTAACAAAAGAAAGTCGTTACTGATACATATTTATTTTGCATTTGCTTTTAAGTACTTATAATGGTATGTGAAGATGACAGATGATGCTCAATGTGGACAGTCCACGTGTCGGAATGGTAGAAAGTGGTATTTGGATCGATTATGCAATTGGAATAATGACTTTGTTGCTGCGTGCAAAAGAGATTACCGACCTCACACAGACAGACAGATACGTATTGCTTATCGCAACGAACACGCGTAGTGGTGATTAACATTGATATATCGCAGATAAACATCGCCCCTCTGCCGGAGGCGCGACGATAGGGCAACATTGAGCACTCTCGCAGTAACAATCGTGAAACATGCACAAGATGCATCGACAATTTATGGCTTAAAATAAGTTTTTGGTAATTTTTTAAAGAAATCTTTTTTATGAATTGATAAAAAATTATTGAATAATTGAATTAGTAAATCTTGATCTTATATCAAACAAAAAAATATTTTCTAAATAGTTATAAAATTACGACATTTATGCAGTAATATTTTCCTATTCAACTAAATGTCTTCAATCAAATGTTTTCCACAAATTAAAGTCTAATTTACAATAATATTTTCTAATACAAAAAAGAATTTAATTAAAAAGTTAGCTTTATATTAATTAACGCAATAATGCTGCCAAGTAATCGTTTTTAAATTTCTAGATTTAAAATATTGTCTATTGAAAATTAAAATCATCCATTATTTATTTTTAAATTATATTTATTACTTCTTCTAAACTTATATTTGATTAATCTCCAAACATCATCAAGATATTATCAAACATTTTTTAATATTTTCTAAAAGCAACGTAGAAGACATGTAAAAGATGTTTTCAAACAACTCAAACATGTGCAATACATATTCTAATTTTAATTAAAATATTATTGAAACATCTTCACGGTGTCTTTCCAACATTTGTGTTATTTAAAAGTCAACGTGCTTCGCTTACGCAATACTTCTATCCTGATTCGGTCCGCATCTTCTCCGTGGATTAATCGTAGATCGCAGATCGGTAGAGATCTTTTCCGCACCAGGCAAAACAATATAGATGAATTCGATCGTCGGCTCTCCAACCCGATCGATCGATCTTGCCTCTCATTGATCCCCCCTCCGCGTATTGACGACGACGATGTCAACGAGCGGCAGTTTTGCCGACCGAAGGACGACGAAGGGGGTGCGCGATTACTCCAACGGTGGCGGCGGCCTCCTAGAATCGATATCGAGAGCCACACGCGAAATTGCCGGCTCGCCTATCCACGCCGCACAAGCACCCTCGCGCGCATCCCCGCGCTGCTCCGAGGGTCGACCCTCCGACGGACACGAAATTACCCTCCCGTCGAGGGAGAATGCCGACGATGTTTATGAGAGTCGGGACGCTAAGAAACCGACACTATTCTTACTTCCTTTCGTTTTCTCCCGGTCCCTTCGTCCTCTTTCTTTAGTAAACTAGTAAACTAGTAGTAACTTCTACTTCTACTTCTACTTCTTTATTTATTTATTAAATCTTTCAAAGTAAGTTTACTGTTGCAACGTGTGCATTTCTCTAGTTAACACGAGAAGATATAGACGCTTTCGCTCATATTCCACAGTCGTTTCCTCAGAGTTGCTGTCAACACTGCGATGCTAACGATATCGTGAAGATTGAAACACTAAATAGACAGAAACCGAGTTCGAGAATTAAACAACTTATTTTTCCTCGCAATAGTCTGATCGAATTGTTCAGATATCACTACAACCCTCTCGTTTCGAATCGTTCCGTAAGATCAGAAGGAGATTTACGACGCGAATTTTTTGCTCGTCGGCGAGGGATCCCGCGGAAATGCGAAACAGGGAGCAACTGCGATGGGGCGACGCGCACATCGCGACTAAAGCCGGGGTCGCCGGCCACCCCTCTTTCCCTATGTCGGATGGGGTCGAATCGCCGCCACCGCCACTGCCGCCGCCACCACCGCCGCTGCCGCCGCCCCCGCTTGCACCCCCGTTTGGCGGGGTGCGCCTTGGGGGTGAGCATTATGACAGAAGGTTGGCTTCTATGAATGAATGCTCGATCTATACATGGCGCGTTACGCCGTTGCGTGTTTTCGGAGTAGGAACGCAAGGGCGATTTCGCTGAGGGGCGGAGGGGGTGGTGATTCGATATCCGAAGGAACGGTGTAGAGATGATTGCGAAGGCGCCAAAGTCGGGAGTGGTTTTGAGCAATAGCGGCGCTAAGAAAGCGAAGGGTAGTGTTGGTAATACGGGAAGACCAATATATGTTTCGAGAGGGGAAAAGAGAATAATTTGTACATTAAATGTAGATGTGAGATGTATAAATCTTCTTTTATCATCTGTAATGATAGTAGGATATTCTAAGGGTATCAATACAGTATAGCTAAATCATGAATATACGTATATGTGTGTGTGTGTGTGTGTGTGTATAATGAAATATTATTTTATGGTATATAAGTTTTAATATATTATTAAACAATTTAATTGAATCAAGTTGATTAGTGTTAGATTAAATTTAAATTATATTCCTTTTCTGTTTTTGATAAGCAATTTATTTTTAACGCTTAAATAATAATACGCTTAGCTTAATTGATTCTATACATGTAAATTAATTCCATTAATGTTATTATATTAGCAATATTTTTGAGCAAAAATATTAAATTATACATATAATATGATATATATACGTATATTACATCATACATATCAGTTTTATTTATCTATTCGTTTCAACAACAAATTATGTATATATTAAAAATATGCAGGAAAATATTATATTACATCTTATAAAGGAAAAGAATATTTTTAAAAAATGTTGTTATTTTCGATGTCTGCATAACTTCTGTCATATTTAATTTAATATTCTTATATTTTTCCCATAAGTACAAGAGGAAAGTATGTGTTAACAAAAATCATTAAAAATCCTTCAAAATTTTTTTTCTTCAATTAATATATTTTTTTTCTATATAGTCTTTTTATCTGATTTTTATAAACGAGATTATGTATTGCAAAAATTCGTTTTATAAACGAAATACAGGATTGAAAAAAGGAACGTAATAGTGTACAAGAGAATAATCTTTTCAGAATGCCATATTTCTTAATTCTTAATAAATCATTCGATAACGAGGCACGACGAGTAATTATCGCGAATAATGTTCAAACAAACGAGGGTTAGAGTGCTTAAATTCCCGGGGCGCGAACCACTTCTGCGCAGCCCTTCGTAGCTGCAAGTCGAAAGAGAATGGAGGGTTGTTGCAGTGAGGCATACACAGCCAATTAACGACTGCAGCCTTTATTTAAAAACCCTTTTCTTTTTGTCTGTGTTGAATCTTTCCTACTTATTATCTGTCTGTTCGACGGAATAGCATTCTCTTTATCCCGGCACTTCTTCTTGTACTTCTCGACGGCGACGATAGTACAGCTTGAATAATCGATACCTCCGGCATTTCTCCACCGCTGCACACGCACGACTATCGGCGGAAACCTAATTGCGCGGTGTTCCGAGAACAAAGGAATCGGTGGTTCTTTATGACGAACAACAACTATAGGGTGAATGTCCCTTTTCAACGCAAACCCTTGTTTTTCGTTGTAGATCAGCATCTCCCACTGCATACTCGCAGTCAATTGCAGGGAAAACCATTGCACAGATTAAAAAAATATAACTTGGGTGAGAAAAAAATTTTAAAAGCTTTTAATGACTTTCGCAAACTCTTGTTTTTTTTTTATATAAGAAACATATGAAGATATCAAATTATTAATTAAATATGGTGGAAATTGTACAGATTTATCGATGATGACAAAGTTTTTTAATTTTTGTATAAGAATTTCAGCTATTAAATAATAATTATAGAATTTTTGTATTAGAAACACATTTTTATATTTTACAAGTAATAATTAATAATATTACGATTAATAATGAAGAAAGGCAATTGTAAGTTGAAAAATTTTTAGCAAAAATTTTAAGCAGTAACATTTCAAGCAGTTTTATTTGATTCAAACAGCAATTATTAACAATCATACACAACAACAAAATAAATAACAAATAGATCTGACATTACAATGAATACATATAATTTATTTTTTCTTTTTGCAACTTTATGCAAACACTTGCTTCAAAATAACAATTGCATATACGACTAAAGATATTTACGTAGTAATTTACGAACAGATTCACATGTTACGTATACGTAACTTCACATACACAAAATTTCGAATAAAATTAATGCATTATTTTGACCATTTGTAACATATACAATGCTTTGTTATTTCATACAGAAATATATTATAAAATAAACTTTGTTTCTGTAGAGCTTGATGATATAATATATTATAATAAAAATAGATAACTAACAGATGATAGTTGTGTTAATACAGTTTACAGATTAATATATACATACATCCGTTATTATAAATCGTGCAATATAGAATGGAAACGGCGGTTTACAATCCTGAATTATTTTAATGAGCAATGTCTTTATTAAATAATTCTTACATTAAGGGTTCCTTATCCTGCGGGCAAGTTATATGTATGTACATCGAAGCGTGAGGAAATATGGCGAATTAAATCACGATAAAAACATGCGTTTCTGTATAAAAGACTGTGACTTCCACTTTATTATCACATTTAATGTTACTACTTTTCAACATTCGTAGTAACTTGTAATAAGTTTCATACTTAGCATACGGATTAATGTTATCTGAAAAATCACTCTATTTGTATAGCATTTGTCGACTCTTTATAAATATATCTAATAGATTTAATGATTTATAAATATTAAAACAGGAAGTATACAATAGAAGTACCGAAGGATTCAAAGAAGAGTTATAACATGTATAAACTTTTCTAGTTATCGATAACATTATTAAAGAAATGTAGATGGAATATACATATATATGACAAGTTTTATACAGGACCGTGTATAAAGTTCGACTGTATATCTTAAGTGCTGGAGACAAAAAAATATAGCAAAAACGACTGTTTATTTTCAAGAACATTATAGAAGCATATTAATGCTAAATGAATATGTATTCCTTCGGTAATAATTTGTTGTTCTCCAAGATTCCTTAAGATCTGCAATTTAATTACTCTACACAAAATAGCCTCAATATAAAATATGCAATAAAATTGCTATTTAATATTGGTCTAATATTGCAATCTTTGCATATCTTTGATTGCTGATACAAAAGATGATTTACTTCTTTTTTTTACGATTCCTTACTCTATAATGCTGACTTTCATCTTCGATAATGCTAGACAAGAGAATATATATTACAATCACTGTTTTCATATTGATTTCGAATGATGTAGCTGTTTCTTTTATTCCATAGCTACTTTCAAAAATATTTAAACCTATTAACTAAGCAAGTCCATGATATCTTGCGTGGATGAATTAGGTTTGTCCGCATTGGTTTGCGTATTAGTTGGCGACATAAGAGGCTGCAAGATTCCGGGAAAGTTTAAGTTTGGTTTAACTTCTGGTTGTGCAGTGAAATTTACATTATTTTGGGGAGTGATAGAGTTCCACATCAGGCTGGATTGTGGCGAGTTCCAGTTCATGGGCATACTCATTCCATTGGAATTCCAATTCATTGGCCTATTTGACATTGTTTGCGAATTAAGCGTCGGAGACGTTAAAAATTGCGGTTGTGTTAGTCCGATATCGTTATATTTATATGTATTTTTAGTAGCCGAGTAATCCGGCTGTGACATAGTCGATCTTGACATAGACAGATTTAACTCGTCTAGATTATTTTTTAGCAAAGTCGCAGTTAAATCCTTCGGTTGCGACTTTACAGGTTGCGGTGCAGCTTTCGGAGTCAATATAGATTGAGATTGAGATTGTAATCTTTGATGTGTTTCTTGTTGTTGAATTAATCTGGAAAGAATTCATTAATGTATAATATAGCAATGTCGAACAAAATATGAAATTTCTGAAATAGCTGAGACAAACCTGTATTTGTCCTCGATGGTTAATCCATTTTCAATATTTACTGTTTTAGTATTAGCGTTCGGGGATAGAACTTGAGGCGTTAGATTAATGTCACTTAGACTGTTGTTTTGCATAAAAGTGGGTGATGTGACTTGAGAAAGTGCCTGATCGAGTTGTTGCGTCTCACGACGCACCGCATCCAATTGTCGTAATGCCTCTCGATGCTCGCTGGTTACTAGATTTATCATATCGACGACTAACGTGGAAAGTGTCTCGTATTGCGACATGCTAAGATTTTGTTCTATACAGAGAGGCAATAGAAACGGTAATACTTTTGTCGCTAATATTTCTTTGCCCATACCTAGCTTGCCGTGAGTAAGCAACATTCTGTAAATACCTAACAACATAAAAAAAATATTTGTATTAATTTTTTCAGAGCAAAATTGGACAAATTGCAAAAAAATATATAATTATTTTTAAAATATTACCTATAATAGCCATTAAAATGGCTGGTTCGCCAGAATGAGGAATATCCTGAAGGAACGGTAATATTTGATCGAATACCAACCAGCGATCAAAATTTGGTAACATTTTCGCGAGACATAGCAAGCAATTAACGCGCACTCCAAGACTAGACTTCTTTCCCGGAAACAAACATATTTTTTTCATCCGCGGAAGTATGGCATTTTTTATAACTGGTCCCTCGATCATTGTCGCTATATTCGGTAAAGCTGATAAGCAGAGTTCTTGAAGCTGTTCCCATTCGGAATCCAGTGCACGTAGTAACATAGGCACTATATCGGTCTTAATAACATCGGTGGGACATAATTTCAATAATAAATTTACTTGTTGCATGAGAACCAGACTAATCTATAAAAGAAATACATTTTGTTACACAAATATTTTCTCATTTTTAATTTATTAAACATTTTCTTATTTCACTGCGAGAAAATGTATGCTTACTTGTGGCGGGTCTTCTAAAGCAAGAACAGGTTTTAGATTAGGTAGAATATGCTCACGGAATTCCCCTACCTCGGTAACCTCCATTACTTGCAATATGCTCGGCAATACAAACGGTATCATAGGTGGGTTAACTAATTCCTTGTAAAGAGCAGGTAATACTCTATGCAGAACAACTCTATGCGGCAACTGTTTTAATAGTTGTGGAAGACCTTTGTAAAATCGCGACTTTTGCAGATTGTCCCATTGGAATAATTTATCCAAATAATTTAGCGTCTTAACGCCAATGTCTGTGAAATACTCGATCTGCAACAATTTATAATGAAATAAATGTCATTACTTTAAGAATTTCTTTTTTTATATTCTCAAGTATTTTAAACAATTTTTTTTTAATTTAACGTATTTCATACAAAATAAATTATTTAAAGAAAAAAGAAACTACCTTGATAAATTGATGAGCATCTAATCGCAATTCAGGACTATGACTCAGCATGAGCTTTACAGTATCTCTCAGAGTCTCGGGGATTGGAAGAAGCTTTGCCGATACATTAGATCCTTTGAAATTTTCCAAGAAACGTCGACATTTTCCTAAATCATTGTGAGTTTCCAGCAATGGTTGATGTTCCGAGGAATGTAACGTGTATATCAGCATGCTCAGGGCAAAAATATCGCTAGGTGGTCCGTTGCTACTCGCTAATATGCACTCGGGTGCCTGATAATTTAACTGAGGTTGCACAACCGCTGGGAGTGTAGAATCATATTCCAGATAAGACCACGATGGCTGAAAATGCACAATACGCAACTCAAATATTTAGTTTGTGAATAAATAATTTAATAATTGTTACACAAATCTATTTTAAATTATAAACTATAGATAGTATAATTATCTGCATCTTGTTCTTCAATTTACTGTAATAAGATATAGCCAACAAATGTACTTATCACTTGATGAAGATCGTACCTGTTTACTATCTGAATTTTGATTTAAGGCACAAAAGTCAAAACCAAATATCTTCCAAGCTCCATGAACATTGATAACAATCGATTCTGGACACAAATTTCTATGCAACAGTTTTACATCGCTGTGTAAAAACGCTAGACCTTCTCCCAGTTGCAATAATCCATACCGAATCTCTATGTCGTGCAGCTTGTAATCCTTCAAGCTTGTTACAGTCAGTTGAGGTATATTTTCATAATTACCTGCAACATTTCATGTGCAAATCGATACTATATAAGTGAATTCAAATAGAACATACAACTAAATTTAATTTCTGCAAAGAGAAAGTAGTAAAAATGAATATAAATATGAAATATATTGATAATACTGAAAATTTATAGAGTACTAAATGTGAACCAACATCTCAAATAATATCTACATTAATGCAGATTAGTTTTATAAGTCTAATCTATAAGATTTTCACTTTACAAGCTCTATATTCTTGAAAAATGTAAAACTGTAATGAACACGCTACTCAATGATAATCAATCTCTGTAAGATACATAAAAGTTTACATAGATAACGCAAAGTGTGCATGTCGTCTACCTAGTACATTAGCCAGACTAGCAAACACTGGCTCGGTCGCAAAGGCCAGACTGTCTCGCGATTCCTCCAGTGGATGCTGCACGGTCAGAACTTGCGGGTGCCTCAACTTGGTCAACTGCATCACGCCCCGTTTCAGGGTCTCCAGCACGAGTTCCCGATCTGTCTTGGAAGACCATCTCTCCAGCATGCGCTTCTCAAAGACGAAGATTGCCGCCTCCTGCTTGGTGGACTTCTTGTAGCCGCTGTAGATCTTCCACAACAATCCTGGTCCTGCGCTCGCCACGTGAGCGGTCGCCTCGAACTCCCTGGTGACTGGATTGCCGGGTAGAACGCTGGACAGCTGCGACAGGCCGTACGCCGTGTTTTGGACGGTATTGCTGATGGTGTTGCTGACTGTGTTGCGAAGCTTGTTCAGGACGTCCATCCTGTCTGCTGCTGCTGCTCGGCAACGAAATGTCAGTTGTGAAAGGACGCACAACGCGCGTGGAGTGTCGAATGGAACGCGCTCTGGAATATCGAGATGATTATCCTTTTAGGAGATCGGTATTCGTATCTCTCTATAAATGTCTCAGCGAGACTGAAGATCCAAAAATCGCTGCCATATATTGTCATGAGTCATCGCACGGAGCGTAGCTTGCACGATACTCCGGTAGAAAAATTTCTTCAGCGTTTCGCCACAACTGTGCCCACTATCGGCACAGTGCAAAGTCTATAGCCGCGATGCAGATTGTGTCAGTGTTGACAACTCAGAAAAATCATTCCTGAGTGTCTAGTAAGATTTTAATATGCCCTGCTCCAGAGAGAAGCCTGAGAGACGGGGGCATGTACTATATTAAAAATCTATAGAATACGTTACGTATATTATAGATTTTTAATATAGTTTATGTTCCCAATGGAAGAAATTGGGAGAAAACGAACGCGGGCATTGAATTAAATTTTATTTATTCATCATTTGATGCTCGCAGCAACGTATGTCTGGAGTTTATTTCACAATTGGAAATTTTTATATTGAATTAGTCAATTAGCGATGTGGGCACACGTGGGCCTTCTTCAAAAGAATTGAGCGAAGTGAGCATGCGCCGTGACAGAAAGCGCACAAAATTGAAGTTTTAAACTTGCACCCGTCTCTTTCAATATTACTGGCGATTAACAAAAGTTTGTCCCTTTGACAGTGAACTGGGCCGTGTGCGTTGTACATATCTGATGCCGGGCCTCCCCCGAGAATCTCGCGTCGAGAAACCACGAAGGCCGGCAGCATGTTCGACGTAACGGGTTTGGAGTACATCAGCGTCAACAATCTCGTACGTAATAATAAAATCAATTTCGCGACGAAGAAGCCGCGCAACATTTATCAGCGACTGTCCATTATGCGGTTAAAATGCGACGAGATGAAACAGCGGGACGACGAGGCGACGTACGTCTACCTGAAGCACTGGAGCGCCTGCACCTGAAGCGCTAAACTCGGTCGAGTCGCTGAGAACTTGCGTCAAGGATGGCAAGTCAAATAGCTATGCTACGAGGATCGACCAGGAAGAGGTGACGTTTCTAAAATAGCCAGCCTGATCGTTGTCCTATGGATGGTGGAATACATGAATGTTTATATTCTAGATAAATAAATTAAGTGAAAAACGAACTTCCAGACATGGGGCAAAAGTTAGAAATACGTTATCAGCTTAAATCCAAAAAGCATAATAAAAATACGATGGATGGATTGAAATTGCCAGAAATACCGATCAAAAATCCTTTATATATAAATCTGTATACCAATAGTGACACAGACTTATATATAAGGGATCTTTGAATTGATATCATGCGATCAGTTGTACTATCTAATATAAAAGATAGGCGTCAGATATTTGATTATTGATACAAGACAGAAGGCTCTTTATGAAAACTCCATTATATCATTCAATAAATGTATCAATGTTCCACAGACTGAGATTAAAGATGTCTCGCTTACTTTAATTTCAGTCTGTGGAATGTTAATACATTTGTTAATACATCTTAAGCGGGACACTTTTGTGCAATCTTCCTTACGTTTTTTTTATCTTGCACGTATGTTGTTTTTATATTAATTTTTCATTGTTGGATTTTTGCCTGTAAGTTACTGGCCTGTCGCTTTGTAAAATGTTTCTCAAAAGATCCGTCCACGCGTGAATTGTTTACCAAAACTAAAATGTCTATGGACTGTGCAGTTTTATCAATCAGCACGGTTCATAGACATTTGGTTTTGGTAGACTGGAATTCTACCAAAGAGACTCTGACGCAACCTTATGTTCATGTCAAACTGCTGAAGAATATTTTCTGAGAAACGGGATCCCGATATACAGCATAGAAAGATTAAGATTTTGAATGGAGGATATCAGATTTTGTTGTAAATTGCGGATACCGCTGCAACCAGGGTATGCGATATGGTTGCAGCGGTATCCGCAATTTACAACAAATTCCAATACCCAAATATCCGAGTTAAACAATGCCGGGAATGACATTTTGGACATGTATGAATATGCAGAATGGGTGAACTCTGACAAAGAAGATGAAAGTATAAAGGAATAGCAAAAAAAGAGCAAGTTGAATAATAAACGCGTCGACACGGAAATAGATCATGGTGACATCAAACCATGTGTTCGTACTGTTAAATTTGCTGTGCCTGGATACCAAATAAGTGGTATCTAAGCATAGCAAGGTAATGTTCGTTTACTACCGACAGTTCACTGCAGGTACTGCAAATCTATAGTTTATATCACGCACATTATAAATATTTAGTACTGGCAGTGAACTGTCAGTAATAAACGAACATTGCCCAAATTGAACAGTACGAACACTTTCTCCAAATAAATTCAAGAATTTCGTTACTCATGTATTTGTTATCATGTATATATATATAATTAACAAGTAACAAATACATGAGTAACGAAATATATATATATATATATATATATATATATATATATATATATGTATATTAAATTAAATTTTCGTTATATTACTGTTGTATATATGAATTCATTGTTTCTACTTTTGCATGCAGTATATATGATCAAATGTTACAATTGTTGCAAAATATTGCAATTTATTCATGCTTTTCAAATAAAATATGCTTTCTATCTATCAAAATCCATTCCTTTCCTTATTCTTGAGTGTACCTTGAACCGCGGTGACCGCAGGGGGTAGTACCGTGGCGAGGTATTCCCCGTATTCCTGCTCGTTGGGTGGGAGTTGCGAGATCGCGCGAGGTGGACTTGGAACTCGTTTGTCATTAGACGTCGCGAAAGGCTTCCTCCGATGACGTGACGGCGACGCGCGATGATCAATAGCACTCAGCGCGTCCCTGCGACAGCCGACGAGCGCGATTCCGCCTTCATCCGACGCTACTCTCGCGGTCCTAAGTAGATTAGAAGCGATTAACAAAGTTTGTCCCTTTGACAGTGAACTGCGCCGTGCGTTGTACCTGATGCCGGACGTCCTTCGAGAATCTTGCATCGAGAAACCACGAAAGCCGGCAGCATGTCCGACGCGACGAGTTTGACGTACACCTGCGTCAACGATATCGTGCAGAAGGCCAAGATCAATTTCATGGGGAAGGAGCCGCGCAGCGTGTACCAGCGGCTGCCCGAGATGCGGCACTTGTCCGACGAAACAGCGGGGGGACGACGAGGCCGCGTATATCCATCACAAAAGGTATCTGGACTCGGTCGAATGGCTGATAAGGACTCACGTCAAGGATAGCAAGTCAAACAGCTATGCTAGGAGCATGACTCTCGACCAGGTAAGAGATGACGTTTCTAAAATAGCCAGCCTGCTCATTATCTTATGGAAGGTGGAATACATGAATGTTTATATTCTAGATAAAAAAAGTGGAAAATGAACTTGCAGACACCCATGTGTCTGCAAAAGTTAGAGGTACGTTATGAGCTTTTAATTCCAAGAAGCATAATAAAAAATACGGTGGAAAAGATGGAGGTAGAAACGATTGAGTTGGACGCGCCGAGCACGATTAAAGACAAACGACCCTTCCAGAGCGACAGTGCAAATGGACAACGATTGGAGAGTCCAGAATCTCCAGTTGTTGATATCTCAACCTAAGATGTCAAATAAAGTATTACAAAACAAAGTGAGCGTGAAACCGGTAATTGATCACAGAAGTAAACCGACCATCTTGAAGACGTATGATCCACGATGTAAGGAAGTAAAACACTCTCTGCAAACTCTCTCACACTGTCTCCCACTCTTAAAATATATGAAAGAGTCGACTGAACTGGCGAAATCGAAAAAGAACCTTGTCCAGAAATTGATGAGCCTTGAATATGAATTTTATGTGCAGCGTCAGGATAAGTGCAGTGCCAGTGACGAGAAATGTTTGCGAGCAGATATAAAATCTCTAAAAATTAAATTGGAGGATATGGTACTTGTTTATTTATTTTTAATAATTCGTTTTTATTATTTGACTGCTACTCAACTTTAAATTATGAAAAATTCAATATTAAATTTATGTTACAGCACAAAATGTATCTCGAAGTCGATAATGAGTTTAAGCCATATTTAAAAGAAGTGAATGCAATTAAACTTAATGTTACTGATGATAATGAGAAGAAAAATCTTGAACTTAATCTCTCTTTGCTAAAGAATCAAATCAAAGACATTGAAACCAAAAGGAAAAACATACAGTAGTAAATATATTTATCCATATTTTATTATTGCTGCATTGTATAAACGAAAACTAGTGAATTGAAATTATTAAAGTATTTTATTTCCATGTCGTTTGAACAAATAGTATTCTTTTTATTTTCAACTTATTGATATTTTTATGTCCATTATTTTTTATCGATGACTTGGATCCGTTATTAAAATTACATTTTACCTACCACGGTGGCCAATCCCTTCGAAATCTTCGCTAAGATGGAAGATATAATGGGTGTTGTGGTCCAAGATACTAATTTTAATGATGAAACAATCAATAAATTATCGTAAATAAATGTATACGCGATGTATTTTTATGCAAATATTTTATAACAGTTTGATGCATATATCAATATTTATATATACACTAATTTAATTATTGATATTTATACGAATAATAGTTTGTAAAAATTCAAATATAAAAGTATTAACGTGTACTTATGTTTTGGTTTGCCTGATAGAACACTGTTAATGCGGTGCCCATTCTTGTGGACTGGATAGTAGAATGTATCGCCTACTACTTCTTACTTCCAGTTTCGAATTATACTCTTTTCAAAAGATGTTTGTTCCATCGGCTATCCACGAGAACTCATGGAAAAAGATGAGGAGGACAGTGATGATGAGTAAAGCAAAGAAAAAATATATATGTTACTTGTTAATAATACATGCTACCATTTGGTATTTTCAAAATAATGAAACAGTTACGATAGTATTTCCGTATTTATTATATTCCGTATTCCTGTACAATACTTACATATGTAAATTTAATTTAATTTTCGTTATACTTGATATCTATCAACATGATGACCAACTGTTATATGTATATATGATTTCATTGTTTCTACTTTTGTATACAGTATATATGACCAAATATTACAATTGTTGCAAAATAATGCAATTTATTTATGTTTTTCAAATAAAACATGCTTATTTTCTATCCATCAAAGTCCGTTCCTTTCCTTATTTTTGTACATTCCTCGCTTGGAAGCAACGTCTTCTAATTCCTGCATTGCTCGGGAGTTATAAAAGTCCGATAAATTTTGCCTAAATCACGGGAGAAAATTAATCGCACCAGCGACAGCTATATGATGCGTGAAGTGCGATTTGGAAAAGACAAGAAAGTCTGCGGTCGCCCGTGTGTCTTTCATCGGGCGAGATGGAGCGACGCGGGCTGCCTCGATTTCTTCGTGAAGGGTAAAATTCCTCGCGCAAAAAGAGCTTGCGTGAGCGAAGCGGAAAACAAATTTCAAAAAAAATTAATTTAAAGCACATATTCTCTGCTTTAGACAGTAAACATATATTATCAATTTTCTATTTACAGACATTAAAAAAAATTAAAAGAAAAGGAGAGGCGAGCGGCCAATTTCCTTTTCAGGGAAGAGTTTAAGATGGAAAAGGAGCCGATTTGCAAAATTAGAAAAAATCAGAGGTGAGGGCGTTATACTGAAGTTTTACCGATTCTTTCGTTTCCTACAAAAATGCGTCAAAGTGCCTAATCTCGTCGATTTTCGTAAAGCTTTGAATACTAAAATTCGATTCGAGATCTCGATCCGAGAAATGTAGCCAATCAACCTGCAGCCATTTCTTGGATCGAGATCTCGAATCGACGCGGACGAGCTAACCTCGGCGCAGCTGACATCTACAATTCTTGAGTGCACCTTGAACCGCGGCGACCGCAGGAGTAGTACCGAGGTGGCGAGGTATTCCCAGTATTCCTGCTCGTTGGGTCGGAGTGCAAGAACG
This sequence comes from Tetramorium bicarinatum, assembly GCA_928718305.1. Taxonomy (NCBI): domain Eukaryota; kingdom Metazoa; phylum Arthropoda; class Insecta; order Hymenoptera; family Formicidae; genus Tetramorium; species Tetramorium bicarinatum. The sequence goes on from OV788328.1 coordinate 10,703,816, forward strand.
TGCGAGGTGGACTTGGAGCTCGTTTGTCAATAGACGTCGCGAGAGGCTTCCTCCGACGTGACGTGACGGCGACGCGCGATGATCGATAGCATTCCGCGCGCCCCTGCGACGGCCGACGAGCGCGATTTCGCCTTCATCCGACGCTGCTATGTCTCGCGGTCCTAAGTAGATTAGAGGCGATTAACAAAGTTTGTCCTTTTGACAGTGAACTGCGCCGTATGCGTTGTACCTGATGCCGGGCGTCCCCCCGAGAATCTCGCGTCGAGATACCACGAAGGCCGGCAGCATGTCCGACGCGACGGGTTTGACGTACACCTGCGTCAACGATCTCGTGCAGAAGGCCAAGATCAATTTCGTGGGGAAGGAACCGCGCAGCGTGTACCAGCGGCTGCCCGAGATGCGGCACTTGTCCGACAAGGCGAAACAGCAGGGGGACGACGAGTCCGCGTACATCTATCTCAAGAGATGGCTGGACTCGGTCGAATGGCTGAGGAGAGCTCGCGTCAAGGATGGCAAGTCAAACAGCTATGCTATGAGCATGAGTCCAGACCAGGTAAGAGGTGACGTTTCTAAAATAGTCAGCCTGATCGTTGCCCTATGGATGGTGGAATACATGAATGTTATATTCTAGATAAATGAAGTGAAAAACACACTTGCAGACATGAGGCAAAAGTTAGAGGTACGCTATGAGCTTAATTCCAAGAAGCATAATAAAGATACGGTGGAAAAAATGGAGGTAGAAATGATGGAGTTGGATGCGCCAAGCACAGACATTGAATTGAAATTGCCAGAAATACCGACCGAAGATCCGTTGTATATAAATCTGTGTAGCGATAGTGATGAATTGATATCGTGCGATCAGTTGTACTATCTAATACAAAAGATAGGCATCAGATATTTGATTATTGATACGAGACAAAAAGCTCATTATGAAAACTCCATGATATTGTCCAATAGATGTATTAACATTCCACAAACTGAAATCAGAGAAGGGTAAGCGAGACACTTTTGTGCAATCTTCCCTATGTTTTTTTTATCTTGCAATCTTGTTGTCTTTATATTAATTTTTCATTGTTGGATTTTTGCCTGTAGGTTACTGGGCTGTTACTTTGTAAAATGTTTCCCAAAAGATACGTACGCACGTGAATTGTTTCTTAATCGATCAGCACAATATATAGACCTTTTAGTTTTGGTAGACTGGAATGCTACGCAGGAGACTCTTACGCAGCCTCATGTTCATGTCAAAGTGCTGAAAAATATTTTCGAGAAATGGGATCCTGGTATAAAGCATAATAAGATTAAGATTCTGAATGGAGGGTATCAAGAATGGTTGCAGCGGTATCCCCAATTTACAACAAATTCTAATATCCCAATACCCGAGGTAAACAGTGCCGAGAATGACATTTTAGACACGTTTGAATATCCAGAATGGGTGAACGCTGACGAAGAAGATGAACGTCTAAAGGAACAGCGAAGAAAGAGCAAATTGAATAATAAACGCGTCGATACAGAAATGGATCATGGTGACAACAAACCAGTGGTATCCAGACATAGCAAGTTAAACAGTATGAATACTGTTTCTCCAAATAAATCCAAGAATTTCGTTACTCATGTAACGATTGACGACAAACGGCCCTCCCGGAGCGACAGTGCAAATGGACAACGATTGGAGAGTCCAGAAAGTCCAGTGTTGACATCTCAGCCTAAGATGTCAAATAAAGTATTACAAAACGAAGTGAGCGTGAAACCGGTAATTGATCGCAGTAGTAAACCGACCGTCTTGAAGACGTATGATCCACGATGTAAGGAAATATTAAGATTTATGAAAGAGTTGACTGAACTGGCGAAATCGAAAAAGAAGCTTGCCAACGAATTGATGAGCCAAGAATATCAGCTTTATGCGCAGCGTGAGGATAAATACAGTGCCAGTGACGAGAAATATCTGCGAGCAGATATAAAATCTCTAAAAATTAAATTGGAGGATATGGTACTTGTTTATTTATTTTTAATTATTCGTTTTTATTTATTGACTGCTACTCAACTATAAATCATGATAAATTCAATATTAAATTTACATGTTACAGCACGAAATGTATCTCGAAGTCGAAAATGAGTTTAAGCCATATTTAAAAGAAGCGGATACAATTAAATTTAATGCTACTGATGATAATGAGAAGAAAAATCTTGAACTCAATCTCTCTTTGTTAAAGAATCAAATCAAAGACATTGAAACCAAAAGGAAAAAAATACAGGAGTAAATATATATCCATATTTTATTATTGCTGCATTGTATAAACGAAAACTAGTGAATTGAAATTATTAAACTATTTTATTTTCATGTCGTTTGAACAAATAATATTCTTTTTATGTTCAACTTATTGATATTTTTATGTCCATTATTTTTTATCGATGGCTTGGATCCATTATTAAAATTACATTTTATTGAATCATTATTAAAATTACATTTTACAACCAAGTCCATTTCTCGCTTTAATTTATATTGTGTGTATTGTGTGATTATAGAGAATTCTTGCAAAGAGAGCACAAGGAGATAGTGAAGCAAAACGACAGTGACATTCACAAGGAACCCTTGAAGACGGACGGTTCACCCATTAACACTGGCTTAGAGCGTTCTTATTCAAGCCCAAATCTGCTACAGGTACGAAGATCGGCGTTATAATTTTATAATCAATCCGTTTTCTTTTGTTTATTATCTATTTAAAATAGCAATTGCATAATTACATAATTCCATTAGTTGGGAGAACGTAAAGCACCTCAGATAGATAGAACTTCTAAGCCACATATTTTGCCTCGCAATCAGAATGGATTGGGAATTGGGAATGAGAACATCAAAGTGTCTTCTCTTAGTTGGAGAAATCGGGAGGAACGAATGACCCCCATTCACGGCAGTGTTGTAAGTACTTATTCGGACAAGATACGGGCGCTTTTCGGCAAAATTGCGAATTCGTTTTTATACACAAATACTGTCACAGCTTTCGCTCTCACTACATTCGTTTTCTCGACATTGGAGATGAACATTCGTGTTTTAAATAATCAAAAATGCTTATGGATTTGGAGAGAGATTCTCAACCTTCCATTTCATATAACGCTTGGCATAAATCACGTACATAATGTTAAACTCAGGGATCGGCATTATCGATATTTTTTCAATAATATTTTTTACTTTGATTATTGATTACGTCATTAATTAGTAATCAAAACCGAAGATTTTTTGATTACTCGATTAATCAATAATTAGTGTAAAATATTAATCAATACTAAATGAAACAATTAAATAAGATTAAATTAATAAAAATAAAAAGAAGCTTTATTAGATGTAAAAATAATAAGATTTATGAAGCTCTTAAAAATGGAATTTGCTTTACATAATACTCTTTTTTCAAAATTTTTATCTGTAAGACGATTAATATTTTAAACTGACTATTGATTAATCGAGTAATCAAAAAATAGCTTTTCTTAATTAATAATTAACTAAGTATCGGTTGATATAGAAATTTCTAAAATAAATAATAAGATTTGAGAAAAAATGATTAAATATAATAATTAAATTATTAATACTTTCTCCAGAAGATCCTAAAAGTGATAATAATAAATGACCGGCAATTATATTTGCAGTGGTCAAACAATTAGTCTAATAGATTCAATAATTACTATGAATGATATAAGTACAAAAGGTGTTCCTTGGGGAGTTAAATGAGAAAAAAATCTGTTAAAAAATTATAAATTCTATACATTATTATTCTTAATCAAAAAGTTAAAGATAATGATAGACAAAATCTTATATGACTTGAGGAAGTAAAAATATGGGGGAATAATCCTAAGAAATTATTTAAAAAAATAAATAATATTCTAATAAATCGGTTACAATTATCGTTATATATAATAATTATCGTAATATCCTTAATTTCTTTATTTGTCAAATAAATCAGTTAAACAATTAAATAACTTAATGCAAAATTATTTTTCCACTATCCATTACCTTTTTAAAATAATTAAGTAATTGCAACGGTATAAATCTTCTTTGAAGATACATCATTGTCTCTATCATTTTTCACCACACCAACGAAAAATTATTTTATCACAAGATAATAAGTATTACGCCCATATACATGTTTGGCCATATTATCGTGCATTATATCACAATTATCGTTAATTTATTATTAATTTTTTGCCGATCTCTGGTTAAACTGCGACTGATATTGGCATGATAGTAACAGTAAAATTCACGAATAGGAATACACTGCTATTAACAAATAGTTTAAGATTTTAGGCATAATTATGTTGAATTTAATATAAATTATAATATATATTAACAATAACATATTAACAATAACAATTACAGTATTGTGATCTAAAAGTTGTGTCTCTCTACTAAAATATTTTTTCTAATTTTTGATATATTTTTCTAAAGAGATTCCGTAACTGTAAGAAAGTCGTTAAAATTGAAATTAATTCCTTGTTATAATTATAAGTATATAGAGTGAGCATTTTAAATTAATAGATAAATAGCGTAAAAATCATTAGAGCAGTTAATACGAATCTAATGATTTTTGCCGCGAGGAAACTTCGTAGAACACGTATAACGTGCAACATAATTATGTGGTATAATAAATGAATGTATACGCACGTGTACACGCGCGGAGTGACTCAACACACGTGGGGTTTCTCAATCCAATCCACAGACAAATTTCTGACGATTAGTGCTACGACAAACACGCACCAGTGTACGAGCAACATTTGCCAGATCGGGGATCACCTGTCGGAGGTGTTCACCCTCCTGAAAGTATCCGCGATATTTTCTTTTATTATACTATAAAGTGGCATTTCTTACAATTAAAAGTTAATTATAATAAAGTATTAATTATGCAGGGAGATCCATATTGTGTGTACATGCGTGTGTGTATGTGTGTGTCTGTTGATATATTTATATTAATATATCTACTACTGGCTTAAGATTTATTCACTCGTGAGCTTGCAACAACGATGTTTAATTAGTTAATTATTAATTAATGTTTAATTGTAATATGATGCACGATAATATAGCCAAACATGTATATGGGCGTAATACTTATTATCTTGTGATAAAATAATTTTTCGTTGGTGTGGTGAAAGATGATAGAGACAATGGTGTATCTTCAAAGAAGATTTATACCGTTGCAATTACTTAATTATTTTAAAAAGGTAATGGATAGTGGAAAAATAATTTTGCATTAAGTTATTTAATTGTTTAACTGATTTATTTGACGAATAAAGAAATTAAGGATATTATTCTTTTTTTTGTATATAACGATTGTCGGGTGTAGATTTCTTATTATTAAAATTATTATATATAATTGAATATTAATACTTATACTATATATAATTTTACATTCATATATATTTATTGTATACTAAATAAAACTAACATAACTTTAATGAATATTAAGCTTCATAATTACTTAATAAAATGTTTTAAATGCCATCCATTAAGAAATAATGAATGGCAGATATTGGTCTTTACGTCAATGTACGATATATAAATATGTACAGACTGTGTGTTATAAGGTTTGATTGACCATCGCATGTTGATGTAAATAGATCGATAAACCACTTGCTTAATCATATTATGCGGAAAGTAAATCGCGCAGTTCTGCAACTGTAAATTCCGCTCTTTAAAAAAAAGATCAATGGTTCGCGCAGTTCTTTTATTATAAAAATTCTAAAATTGAATTTCTAAAACAATTCTAACAATTACTATCTTATACGAAAAGTTTATTTAAAAGTTTTAAATATGGTATTTAAGATTAAAATGAAGTACAGCGAATAAGTAAAGTCTAAATGTTGAAATCTTCTAACGGAAAATTCCGACTAATGTATCTATACATTCTCTTATATCACGCGGTGGGTGTGTGCGTGTGTATGTTGAGTGTATACGGTGCAATTATATACAATTGATAATGTTATTTATTAGTAAAAATAGCCTTTTTGTATTTGCAGCATCCGGGAATAACTGGCCTGAAGAATTTGGGCAATTCTTGTTATATGAACAGCATCATTCAGTGCTTGAGTAACACGCCGAACTTAGCGAAATATTTTACCGACAACTCGTATGTTGACGATCTCAACACAAATAACGATAATATGACACAAGGCCAAGTAGTGGAAGAAGTGGCTCAAGTAATTAAAGCGCTGTGGAGAGGCCAGTACAAAAGCATATCTCCTCACGACCTAAAGGTACTGTAGTTTTGTAGGCTTTATTATTATTATTATTATTACATTGAGGTTGATACAGAGCTCACACATTACAGCCTAAAAAGGTTTTTTTATGTCGTTAATATGTGGGATAAGAACCGAAATCGAATCTTTAGGACTCTATCATTACTGATCACTCGCGTTAACACGGAGCCACGCGTCATCTTAAGCTTTATACTTAAATCAATGTGAATATAATTTATACAATTATTATGAATTATTGCAGGTTGTAGTTGGACAAAATAAATTGCAATTTAATAACGAGGATCAACAAGACTCCCATGAATTCCTGACGTTCCTTTTAGACTGGATGCATAATGATCTTAAGAAGGTAAAAGTTTGTAAACATTCCAACGAAAATTGATAAGTATTAAAATAAATACTAATGTATTAAAATTTTGCCGTTTGGTTATAGGAAGCGAACATGCTGATTGAAATGACTAATGCAGAGAAAGAATGGGACAAAGCTATGAACTCTCAGAGATCTATAATATCGGACTTATTTTTTGGACAATTAAGATCCACCATTACATGTTTATCTTGCGAGCAAGCGAGTATTACGTACGAGATATTTAATAGTTTAACAATGTCTTTACCTCAGTCTAATCGGTGTACTTTAAATGTGAGTATTTTATAAAATACAATATTATATAAATATACATGTATACATGTACATATACATGTACATATATTATACAGTTATTTGACTAGTATAATTTTTCATTTTTTTATATGCAAGCATAATATAGATGATTAAATGAAAAAACAGTTAAATTGAGAAGCTGTAGCATTTTATTGCAATTATCGTCTTACGTGAATTTGTTTCATTATTTTAGGATTGTATGGAGAAGTTTGTGACGGGACAGGAAGTAAGTGGATGGAAATGTCCCAAATGCCAGACACCACGCAACGCGACGAAGAAGTTCGATTTCGTCAAACTTGCACCCGTCGTCGTAATTCATTTAAACCGCTTTGCCGAGAGTAGCGGATGGTTGGAAAAGCGCAACACCGCCGTTGATTTTCCCCTCGAGAAATTCAACTTGGAGCCGTATCTCGTTACGGAGGACACAAAAGCAATTATGTCAAACAATACCCGTAATAATAAATACAATTATACTCTCTATGGGATATCGAATCATTCTGGAACAATGGACGGCGGTCACTATACAGCAATCTGCAAAAACGCTATTCAAAAGAAGTATGTATAGCAGATTCGAAATTCAGACGCTCGCTTTTCCAAACTAATTTAAGAATAAGATTTTAACATTAATATTTATTTTCTTGTATTTCTATTCTAATAATAATAATATTTTATAGAATATGAATATCTTTTAGAAATTTTTATCAGAAATACTAGAGACAATTTTTTGTGTAATAATAATGTATGTGTATTTGCAGATGGTACAATTACAATGATTCAGCTATCACGGAGGAAAGTCAAGTAAAGTGTCAAAAGACGTTAACAAGTGCCTATTTATTGTTTTATACGTCAATTCCGAATACTATGTAGTATGAGGACACGGTCACGGATATGATTAAGATCCAGTTATGACGAAAGTCTTCAGTGTGATATTACTTAAGAGAAGGTGTACACGAGAATATGATTTTCGATGCTCTGTAGATATTAAATGATTATATTTTATATGATAAATCTCCTACGAGCAGAACGTAGGTCTGACGATATTGAAAGCTTTATCGGTGCTGGCATTCATTAAGAATCTGTAAATACGTATAGCGATTTTTCTGTATTTCTGCAGCCTGTCGCTTTAGAGATAAAGCAAAATATAGTGCTCGAGAATATTTTAATATGTATATATAGCTTTGTATAATTAGTTAACATTTGTTAACATATCTAAATACATTAATCAGATTATATTATGTTTGGCATTTAACGTTATTGTTATCATTATTGCAGCCAGATTATCATTTTTGCTTTACACATCACAACGAAGCGGAAAGAATCATAATTTCTTATCAAATAATTTAGATAACACTTTTAAGGAATTTAGAATCCATCTGTTAAAAATATGTTTTGTTTAATTATCTTTTGCACAAATGGTTTCAACAGTCATATAATTTTAACATAGATTTTAACATAGATAAAACACACGATGTGGTTTAGATTAACAGTACACTGACTGCCTTCTTCGCTGCGCTGCCAGTATATATCGCGATGTATGACCATTTTGTACGTAAAGCAAAATACTTTGTTAAAACGTACGCTTAAAAAAAAAACAGTTCAGTAGGATTTCATTGCGTACAAACTATTGTGTGCGTGTGTATGTAAGTTTATTGGCTTTAAGCAGCCCAAAGAAATCACATTTTATAATTATTCATAAATGTAATATTTCTATACTTGGAACATCATGTTTCAATGAAGGCTATACATAGGATACAATTTTTGCAAATACAGTTTACTTTCATACTTCGTGGCAATATTTTGTGTATATAATTAATATTATGCATATAATTATATTGGTATAATTATGCTAGTATATTTATGTATATAATGTTAATGTATATTCCCGCGAGTAGTATAATATAACGGATCCTCGGATATTTTCTATGTATTTGCCGTACATATTGGCATATAGCATGAAAGCAACTTGCACTTGCAAAAGCTAGAATTAGAAGAATTTTGTGCGAGCTCGCTAGTGTGTCACGCAACTCACGTTATTGATTTACTATTGCCATATTTGATTTATGTGATTATTATAATTATTCATGAGCTGCGTAATATATTTAAAATGTCAAAGACGAACATGAATAATACAATTGTGTGCAATGTATCTATTTCTTTAAATTTGTTCCTATTCTTTTACAGGAAGCGTATGTTCTCTCTTTTCGCATTTCAATCATGAAATATGTTGTGTTATTTTCAAAGATTCAGAATGCTATTGCGCTATTGCGAATACAGAATGTTCAAGATACCAGAAAAGTTCACAATGTTATTTAAGAACACTAATGTAATTAAAATATGTAAAGCAAAAAGTAACTCGCATTAGGAATGCACGCCATTCTTTAATCATCTTACAGTTTAATAAAATTTTAGACATTGATATTGCAAACATATAGACTTACAGTCAACATTTTGTTTCAATAGATATGAAATATCTTTAATCCGAGGTATATAAAACAATTTCTTCGAAGACTTCACTTTCCGATGCGATTCACTTTTTTTTTGCTATTATTACATGTTTATGTTTATATATGTATGAGAACTTATGTTGATGTTGAACGATAATTTTTATTTTTTCATTGTATTAATGCTATTCTTCTCGTCATATTGTATTTTATTACGATTAAATGAACATATTATCTGAATACGTCCTTTCTTTAAATTATTGGATTTTTTTCAACGGGTATATTTTTCCAATTAATTGCTTTAATTTATTGTTTTCTTATCAGTATCTACGCCTCTATCTACGCATTGGAAAGAAAATCCAGTTTCACAAAGTATATTAATGAAATGATATAAAAGCTGTAAAGTATCAATTGTATGTTGCAAAATCGACGCCTATCTAAATTTTATAATTAGAAATAAAGACAAAATAATCTTGGCTTTAATAAAAAGAAAAGGAATCTATGAAAAACATGAAAGTTAAATTGTCCACCTCGCGCGAGTCTCCGTACAAAGAATATAAAAAAATATGTTTATCCGTCGTGTTTGTCCATCCCTCTTAATTAAATCCTAATTAATTGTACTGCCGCATTACGATCGACAATGTTTTCGGCGAAGTTGGCCCGTTCACGCTCGTACACTCGCACCAGCCGAGCCGCAATTAGCATCGGCGCCACCCCTCGCCGAAAAGCGCCGAACTTTCGCGCGTCGTTAATAACTGCCGCGCAATCTGTAGTTCAATACACGTCCTGCGCCTTAATCGGAAACTTCCCGTCGTTTTTTCTCGGCCGGCCGCCCCCTCCTCGGGACAATTTATATTCTTTTATCCTTTAATGCGACTCTCCCCCGAGGGAGGAGGACTCCAGCCGCGTCTCCCTCCCTCCCCCCGCGTCGTGTCGTCGCCGTGTCGTTGGGCGCGCGCTCGGTCCAACTTTTTCCATATTCCAATTAGGAATATTTCCCATTGATTTAAGGCCCGGTCGCCTTGGAGAAGGCGGGCAAATATTAACGCCTTAACGCCGCGATAAATTTACAGCGCCGATACGGCCGCGGGGGCTGCAGCCCCCGTCCTCCCCGTTAAGGGACGTAAGGATCGCGTGCGTTTACGTGTCGCCGACACACTTTACGAGTCGCAAAAACTCTCGTTAACATTAATCACCGTGCTTATCCGAAATCGATACGTCGAGGGTGAGCGGGCCGCGCGCGTGTCACCCCGCCTGTTTACGAGTGTTTCTTTCGTTTCCCCAACCCTCGCTGCGAGGAAGGAAAGTCATCTTGGAGCAGAGGAGCAGAAGGGGTTTCACGCGAATCTTTGCTGAGAAGCCGAGGACGACGCGAGAGATTCTCGAGTAAGTGCCCGCGCCCTTCGACCTCCTTCCTTTTTCTTGAAGCTTTTTATTCGTCACATGCCCCTCTTTGTAACTATCACACGCTATATTTTTCATTTTTAATTAAATTATCTCAGAGGGAATGTAAGAAACGTTCCCTCGGATAGATGGGTATTTAGAAGGACTTTTTTGACCCTTAGTTATAATATATATTTATATAAGGGACTTGAGGCTTTCAAAATTTAAGCGTTTTCCCTCTCCTTTTTATTTTTAACATATTGTTTCACATATTTCTCATACTGTACAATTTACATTTTTAATTTTAAAAATTAGAAGAAAAGTATTAGAATAAAAAGTCAGTTCAATCGAGATTGAGGTGCATTGATGGAAATAAACATTAGTACTAAATTTATCCTAAATCCTAAAAATTTATCCTAAATTATCTAAGCAAATTATCGCTATGCGTGGCAACAGTTTTATATTTAATCATGTAAATAAATCATGTAAAATAAGTTAAAAATATTTTAATGAATAATTTGATATTTAATAACGTAATTAAAAATGTTTCAAGAACTTGTATTAAAAAGGCGCGGAAATAATTGAGCTGTTCCACTTGCGCGACGCTCAGTAGTTACGGTCAAGATTGATCAGCCATAGTTCGCGGCGCTGCGCACAGATGGCGCTCGCAGTGACTTTCGCAGGGCATTTCGGATCGAGAAACGGGCGGATCGAAGAGAGCGTTCAGTTGCAATCCAGTTCGCGATCGTGATTGTTTTTGATGAGTCGCGGATCCGGTTCGGTGTTCCTGATTGCCGAGTAATTCACGCGCTTCTAGGTAAATATATGGCAAAACCGCGAGATGAAGGTAGTTCGCTACTTTCATGCCGCGAAATCGCCTCGGCTCGTCGAAATTTTCGCATCGGAGCGTCGAAAGCTCCCGAGCGAAATTTCGCAGGATCGACGGTAGCCATATTGTCCAGCGTCATCCCGAATCGCGGGAATCGCGAGCCCGCCAATTATTTCGGAGGCTGATCTCGAAACGCTTTGATTCTTTCCGCGACAATTAAAGTCGAAGCGGCGGATAATTTGCCACTTGCTCGCAAGAAGCGAGCGTCCTTCTAGAAATTCGTTCTAGGAAATCACTTCCTCCATTCAAATTTTTTGCATCTTTCTCTCCCTGCCCTCCTACCTCTGCCTCGCGATGACCGATTAATTGCTCGCTAATGCTCTTCCTCCGGGCGCGCTCGCGAACTACAGCAATCCACCGTTGGGACTAAGTTGCAAATAATTCCGCCAGACACGGATGCGTGGCTTCATATAGCGTAAGTTACGCGCGGGGATACCGCGCGTTATAACCGCGATTTAATCAGAACACGGAGATGCCGGTTGACAGTATATCGTGCCTGTGCGCTAAAATTGCGCGCGGGAGATGACAAAAAGAGCTCGGCAGCCGCATTACGCGTATTAAGATAAAATGATCCCCTCCCCCCACCTCTCTTCTTCCTTATTATATTTTTTATATTTTTTTTATTCTTCCGTATAATTTTGCATTGCACCGAAGCCAAGTTTTCACTACTACCATTATTATTAATACGAATAATTGATATGTATAGCATTTTGATAAATAATAAAATGTAAAATTTATTCTAACATATTTTTTGCTTTTAGGAAGGACGAAAGGAGGAGATTGCGTGGGAAAATCTATCCGGGAATCTGGTAATCCTGGTCATCGCCGGTGAGTGACTCACATATTTTATGCCTCTTGCGAATTTCATTGATTTTATTTCATTTATTTCGCAACACTAATTCGATGAAGTGAGTATACGCTGCTCACTATTATGTTTTTCTAAAGTGAGAAACTCGACCGTTATCTTAATTGAACGGAATTTAAAGTAAAAAAAAAGACTACTTTGATAAGGAACATTTATCATCAGTATTGAAAGAATATTATTTCAACGGTATTTTATTCTAACTTCGTTACTTGCGATTAAACGAAACGTTTAGTCGGTTTTTAAAGCTAAGTGAATTTTAATCGAATGAAAACGTGCATCGATTACGACGATTTTAACGCACGGAGCTGAAAATTGCACACGCGATAATCGAGGAGGGGACGGGACAGGATAAATGAAGTGAACGCATTACGAGATATATAATATAATTCTACAATTATACCATAATACGTGTTCCATTTATTAAATTGAAGATATAATACACAAGCGATAGATAACACGTATGTATAATTTATACAGTATTTTATACAGATTGTCTCTACCTCGTCCATTAACAATTTACCTAGGTTTACTGTACAGCAATGTGTGTGTTGTGTGTCGGATACTCGATAGACGTTACAAGAGACTTAGGATGCGCCTTTTAGGAAACGATCGCTCGATTAGGCACAGCGCGCGAAGTAGCGAAGCGTTCTTCCTTTTTTTTTTTCCCTTTTCCTGCGTCCGGAAAATGTTCCTCGAAAACCCCCTCTTGTCCTCCTCAAGCCCCCTGCCCGCTGCCGAATCTTTCTGAACACAGCGATTAACGCTTATCAAGTTCTACGGCTTGCATTCCTGCCGCATGTTAGACTAAAAGGCAAATCAATCGCGCATTTACATAAATTATTTTCCTCTTTTTCCTAATTTTAGGAAAATCTTCGGAAAAAATCAAATATATTTAATCTTTATGTAAAAAGACGAATATGTTATATCATGATAAAAGTTATACTTTGATAAATTTCAGATTAAAATATTTTTATTTCCATACAATATTTTTGCGGGCTTTAGAAGATAATTATTGAAGTAAAACTGCCATAAAATCTCTGATACTGTACAAAGCAAAGTTCGGTACACTCTGTTAAAATAACGTCTCTTATATCGGGCGAAAGCTTGGGATCAGATAATCGTATTTAGCGCTAACCTGCGGCGGGAATACAGAAGGTTCGTTCTTTTTAGTTGCACTTTATTTTGTTTCTCTTATTCTTCCTCCTCTCCCTTCCTGAAAGCCCGAATATACACCCGTCTCATTTTAAATGCGAAAAATGTAAGGAAGTGCAGCTGAAAAAAACGGAGCCAGAATTACAAGTTTAGATCGCACGCCACGTGCGATTTATGTATATATATATATATTTGTGTGTATGTATATATATATATATAGTTTTTTCTCCTATTCCTCTGCATTTTATTTTAGTCTACAATAGACGATATCTACTTACTTCACTTACGCGCCTAGACCGAACGCCGTATTAAATACGTTAGATATCACATTCACGTTTATCGTATATCTACATAATATACAAAGTCCACATTTTTGCGCGATCCGTCGACGCGCAAAGTCTGTTCGAACGTGTTCAAAATTCACGTATAATTTACCTCTCAGATATATATTTCCTTTTCTTTTACGATAAGTCTGCCGTGAAATTTACAGATGGTTAAAAACGATAAAAAAAATCTCCATCGCTTACTGGCAGTTTAGGGAAATAAATAAACATCCATACATAAAAGAATAAAATCATACAAAGATATAAACGAACCAATATTTTCCAACAATTTTCAAAATTTCCGAGGAAACGCCGTCACTTACTTTACAGTTTCAATTCTCCAGGAAATAAGATTAATTTTAAAGTCAAATAAACATAATAAATGAAATTAATTCAATTCTTTTCTAACGAAGGTGATTCGTAAACGATCTTTATTAAAATAGCAAGATCACTAGCCCAATTGATTAAAATGTCATTTCACGTTATTTGAGTTGCAGTCTCTGATGCCTTGCAATCAGAAATAACAAAATTAAAATGATACTTTTCGCGTTTGGTAAATAATTTAATTAAGGTGCGCGCGCGAGGCTGAATGTTAAATGGCACTATCCTCCTGTAAAACATCTCTTGTCCGTAATGTCTTTGTCTGTAAATTCGCGATATTTAATATTTTTTGAAAAAAAAAATACAGTCAATCGCGTGTTTATGGCGCGGCGAATAATTTCCTCAGGGCGTTTCGAGTCCAGCGCATTTACGTATTATTATTCATTCAATCGGGAGAAATAATTCGCGTCTTTTCCCGGTGAAACGGAGTCGACTAGTTTAGAACGACGCACAGATTGCCGGGCCCTTGGATTTATGATTATCCATTAACACCTTCTTGACGGGGGGCTGACGTTACGTCGCGTGCGTTGTTTGCCATATTTGCCGTGCGTTGTTTGTCGGATGGATAACAAAGCCCCCAGCGACTAATCTGCCATCGCATAAGCAGCTCGGCAAACCCTTCCTATCGATTCCTCCGTACGCTCTCGTAGCTACAGACTAAATATGCACACGCGATCGAGAGATTTTGGGGATGGTGACGCGTCGCGATCCAGAAGGTGGTTAACGATATTTGGACGTCGCTATATTTTCCTGCCAAACACAGGAGTGTTGTCATAGCGAGTTGTCATGTGACTGTCAAGTCGATTTAAAATCAGCGAGTTCTACTTTTAGACGTTCATCGATACGGCATTTGATGATTATTTAAAATGACGATTAATTTATCGCGTACGCTATTTCATGATCAGCTCGTTTGGAAAAGTATAAATTTGAACGTAAATGTAGATATTTAATTACGATATTTGCCCGACAACCAATTCTGATTATGTCAAAAGCATTTATGGCACATTAGAGTTCGTATTTATTTTTGGAAGTTAAAAAGTCGCCGTACAAATATTATCATAGTAGCACAAAAAGCTCACTTTGTAATAATAAATTGGTATCGTGACTGGTCGCGATTATTTAAAATCTCCGGATCGATAAACGCGCTCAATTTGATCGAGCAATTTGACTTTGTATTTCGAGATCAGCGATGAATCGGTAGTCTTTATCGGTGCTTTCGAATTATCATAGAGATCAGTTTGGCAACGGGACGTAACTCGGATTCCAATTGTCGTCAGATCATTTTGTCGGATGGCAGATTTATCGTGCATTTGAAGTTTTTATTCAGCCTCTTCTCACGAAAATACTTTTCTATTTAATAATCGCGATATATTCATAACAATAAATAATAATAAATATATTCGTAATAATAAAATATTTTTTAATTAAAATGAAAAATAAATAAATAAATGACTTTATACATTGTAGCGCGTAATTTCGATTTAAACGATCGTCGTTTCGTTAATACTTACTTAAACCATCGGTGG
Source organism: Tetramorium bicarinatum (assembly GCA_928718305.1). Lineage (NCBI taxonomy): Eukaryota > Metazoa > Arthropoda > Insecta > Hymenoptera > Formicidae > Tetramorium > Tetramorium bicarinatum. The sequence continues at coordinate 10,719,671 of OV788328.1, forward strand.
TTTTCGCGCATCGACAAATCCGCCATCGACAAAATCAACGCTTCGCAATTCGTAGTGTCTCAGAGCGAATCGAAACGCCCGTTAGAATCGGGCACAAATTAATCACCGTAGAGATTGGTTCGCTTCAAAGAGCCACGATCATCCTCGACTATACAGGCATAACGTCGCGAAACACTTACGTCCCGTTCTGCGAACGTTAGATATATCGGATGCCCCGTAAATCGCACGCGCTTCCTCTCGGTTCCATAATAATCTTGGAAAATCAAATTCTCCTTGCGAAAGACTAGGCGATGACAATTAAACTTCTCTAATTAAAATTTCGCTCCGGCAAAAATTCACCTCAAGTTAACTCGAAAGTAAATCCTCTCTACTTTTCTTCGTGGTTTCTTCGAATGTTCCGTTCGTAACTCAATAAGAATCGACTCCGCGAGTCTCAAAATTCTCAATCGGCTTTCTATTAAAATTCCAAAACCGTCCCTTCAGTACGAAAGTACTTCCACGATACGGAGAAGTCGCGCGACTTGCCGAACATCCCGTACGTCACTCGCGACGCCGCGTTAAGCGTCCGGCTAAATCACGAAGAAAGACACGCGGACACCCACACTCGTGTAACGAACGTCTCTCTCTTTCTCCATTTCTCTCTTTCTCTTTCCGCTGCCGCCGCCGCCGCTATGCAGTCGTTCCGCGATCATTTCTGAGCCGACACGCGCGTTGTTCTCCGAACAAGCCGCGAGGAACCCTCCGGAACGCGCCGCCCCCGGGCCACGCCTTATCCTTCTCCTCCGCGTCCCTCTTTTCCCTTTTTTCGCGCCCCCGCGTGTCCCCGGGCAACCCCCGCCGTCCCCGGCCGGCGATTCTCAATGCCTGTACTGCTGCTCGAGCTCCCTTCGCAGCCTCTTCGCGGCGGTCTCGCCGCCGCCACCGCCACCACCGCCACCGCCACTGCCACTGCCACCGCCGCTACCGCCACTGCCGCCGCCGTCGGCTTCGGTATCGCTGCAACCGTCCTCACCCTCGGCGACGACGCCCTCGACCTCCTCCTGCCGCCGCTTCGCCGTCGCCATCTCCGCCGCGTGCTTCTTTCGCCACTTCGTCCGCCGATTCTGGAACCATACCTGGAAATCCGGAAACGGACGGCCGTGTTAACAGGTCCATGATTAAATCGTGATTTTAATTCCTCGATGCATTCGTTAAGCTCAAATTCAATCTTCAATTTCGCCGCTCTCCGAAAATTATAATTTAAAATGCTCATTGAATATTCATGTTGCAGTTTTATATTAGTTGTAAAGCGATAAATGTAAAATGAGGTAAAAAGATTTGCCCAAAACGATCTTGAAGTCGTATATGAAAACAGAGGTAATATGAAAATTAAATGTTTCGACGTATCAAATGCATCGAAGATTTTCAAACCTTTTTAGCAATGCAATCATTTCGTTATAGTTAATATTTTTTTTATAGAATATTAATAATTCTTTCTATTATATTATTAAAGATTAATATCATTGTTAAAAAGATTCCAACGTCTAATTTGATAATACTAAACATACACTCTTTTAAAATAAATTTCGTCTGAATTAAACGAATAAAAAATCTCGATGAGAGAATCTTCTACATCTTTACAAGTACATTGATTCGATTTTCGGAGAACGAATTAACTGTTGAAGTAAAAATTCCCGTCACGAATCGATCAGTAAATTATTGAAATAGTTGACTCTCGACATCTTTAACATCGCCCACCCGCGGAGTCCATTCGACCTCTTTCGATTAATACGCCGGCCTGGACTCTAGCCGGGCGTCTATAACATTTGAATTAACGGGCAAAGGTCCCGGAGAAAATTCATCGACGACTGGCCTCCCGCGGGGACCGGAGGGGGTCGGAAACGGCGCTAACTTAAGGTGCCCCTCTGCACCTATAAAGCTCGAGATACACAGTAGGAGTCTGTGTCCCCGCAACAATGTATTTAATTAACGTAACGGGTGTCAGGGGAGCACGGGGGAGCTTCACCGTAGCGCGATTGCACCCACAAACCACCCCCGATCCATGCCAGCGTGTGGCCCCCGCTAAACTCCACCTCTTCCTCTTCGCCCTCGTCCTCCCTTCTCCGGCCGCCCCGTTGCCGCCACCGCCGCTCTTCCGTATCCAACCCCAATCCGCAGGCTTGTTCAATGGCCGCCAAGTCGAGAGCTTAAATTAAAGATATAAGCGTCCCGGCGAGCGAGCGCGGGCGCGAAGCGGTAAACGAATTAAAAAGTAAACGGCCGGCCGTAAAAGTTAATGGTTGTTCGGATGAAAATTAAAATACTCGAGGAATTAAGATAACGGAGAGGCAGGCGAATGGACAATCTGCAGGGATTGACTGCAGGCAAATGCCGGACGTAAAAAAGCAGTTCGGCCCGGCAACGAAAGTCCAATTTGTATTTCATGTTGGTCTTCCATAAAGAAGAAAAAAAGAAAGAGAGTGAGAGGAAGAAATAAAGGGTGAAAGAAAGCGCGACACGTGAGGAAAAGATTAGGCGACGCATTCAGGCTGTTATTAAGTCACTTAATCTTTAATTATAATTTTTCAAAAAACTTTCTTGATTTATAAAAAAATTTTCCAAAAAATTCTTTAAAAAAAATTCTTTTAAAAGAATTTTTAGCTTTTTATTTTTTTTACAAAAAGAAACAATTATTTTTGATAAATATTTTAATTAGAAAGAAGAAAAAGATTTTTTAGAGGACTGCCAAGGCAAATATCAATTTATCGAATAACGATATTGATATAATATTGATTTAATATTGTGTTACCTATAAAATATTTTGCAGAAAAGTAGACGCGCAGTTTTGCCTATTGCGATTGTGATTTCGCAATCGTGATAAACAAGCTCCTTCCGTCCGCGAGGATTCGCAATTTCAGAGATATCGTTCAATGGATCGGAGAAACTGAGGACAATCAAAATTGATGCTAAGTTTACCGAACTCCCCCTCGGGATCGTGCGAGCCGACCTAGTTTCTCTCTATTAGTACCGACCCTGTTTACTTTGCTAAAACAAACTTTAAAGACGATAAAGCACTTAGTTAAGCCCTAAATAAATTCAAATGCGATGTCCTATTTTTCCAGAAAACGCAGAAGTTGCATTTTGTTAGATAAAGATTTATCACGTTCTTCTTTTCGAGATAAGAACATTCATTCTTTCGTTAATTGCTAAATACACATTTGATCAGAATTATTATTTTTACAGAATTACAGAATTGTATCAAAATTATTATTTGTAAAATGATTGAAAATTTTCTAATCAGTTTATTGTTTTAATTACAAAATTATCTATTATTTCTTTTATTTATTAAACATATATTTTTGAATCAAATATTATTTACATGATTTTGACACAGTAATATAATATTTTTATTTTTATATTGTTTAATGAATTACATTAATCATTGTATGACAAGGAAAATTTCTGAGCAATGTTTGAAAAATGGGGGCCAACAATTCGCAGTCGCAGTCGTTCAGTCTCTCTCGATGAAACGATGAAAAACCGATTTGGGGATGTAACCGCAAAGCCTTCCCGATCGTTATTCTTTAAATCGTCGCGACTGATACAGTGCGAAAATGTAAATGTAAAGAAAGTCCTGGCCGGGATCCATCCATCTTGTTTTTGAACGCATTAGTCACGCGCACGTTGCTAGACGGGGGTGGGGAACCGGCGGTTGTCGTTGTCCCTTCCCCCTCATCGCCGACATTGCGCGTCGCCTCACAACTGTTCGATTTATTAAATCAGGATTATCTAAGCCCATTACTTTGTCCCGTCGAGAGCTAGATACAAAACCGCATTTGTAACTCGCGTAAAGCCCTTAGGGCGGGCCCGCAGAGAGCGGCACTGATTTCCGCGGTCGTCCACCTACCCTTTCCCTCCCCTCATCTGTAACAGATAATACCGATAGCATCTGATCTCGCCGTTGATATCGCCGCTAGGACAATTTATTATGCGAAAGATTACGACCGTGTGACTCAGTTTTCACCCTCTATGGGGGGTGACAAAATTCGCGCGAGTATCTTTTCAAATCAAAATTGTGATAAGACTATCGCGAATCTAACTATCTGGATAAATGCTGTGATTCAAATGTATAAATCTTATTCTTGATCTAATTATTCAAATATACGCAATAAAGTAGTTTTAAAAATTTATTTTCTATTGCCTAGTGACAATTAAAAACAGTTTATCCCGAAACGTAATGATTGTATCAGTAAAAGTATTTTTTTAAGTGTTCGGTTTGAAAGAAATGATTTTTGTACGGTTGATTTCGAGATATAACTATATAACGATAATAAAAAGACAATAGGAAAAGCCGATAGACACAGATACCGAGAAGGTAAAGCGTAGCAGGGAAAAAAAAACATGAAAGACAGACGTAAAAGGAGACAGAACGGTCGGCAAAGAAGCAAAGAGTGTAAATTAACGCAAAACCTAGGAGCAGGTGGAAATCGGGGCAGAGGGAAGAAAATAGAAAGAGAGAAACGACTGACAAGGTGGGATATTCCGTTGGGAAAGGAATGAAAGAGGCGCGAGTAAGGGGGTGGCACAGAGATTACGAGAGAAAGAGAGAAGGAAGGATGGAAGAACTGTGTATGCATAGGAACGGATTTCGATGTAAATGCGTGAAAAGGAAAGGAAACTGCGGATTGCAGTTACAGATTGCTCTCCTTCTCTCTCTCTCTCTCTCTCTCCCTCTCTCGTCCAAAGCCGCGTATATTCCGAGTTGCCATTGGCGTAGCTCTGATAGTCCTAATCAGTTTTTCCTTCTGCTTTCCACAGAAGAGAGATATCACGATAGTAGGTACATGTTTTTCGTCGCTACTTGCAAAATATATTTATATTAAAATATAAGTAAATTTTGAATATAAGTAAAAAATTGCAACAAATATCTAATGTCGGATTATATCAAAAGCTATTACTGAGGATTAAATATAATAAAAGATATTTAAATGTTATATGTATATATTTAGAAATTTAGAAAAAATAATTTAGATACATGGAAGACATATATTATTTTTTTTCTCTATTAATTTAAAATTATATTAAGTTATCAAAATAATGAACAATGTAATTAAATAAACTTTCGAAGGCAAAACAGCATCGTTAAATGGCAATTCGATGATTTCTCGTTCGCGGGAAGCGGATCGCGTTAAAATGGAGCACTTAGTGTTCTCGAGGATTCTTGGTAACGCTGATTGCCAAAAAGTCAATTAATCGGAAACGCTGCCAGAAATACGGCGGAACTTTCGTTTCTTGCGATTGAATTACATCGTGTATTAAGAGAACGACGAGCCGAATGACGCACATAAGAGAAATATATTTTTCCAATTAAAAAAAAAGAAAGGAAGGCAAAGAGAATCGTATTTTCTGTTTCTACTGCATTTGGGATGCATTCTTTTCAATGGCTTGGCACGCTTTTCTACTCTAGTTACTACTAATACACGTATCGCATATAGAATACTCGTTTTCAATACTTTTGCCAATAACCCAAATGGATATATTATCCAATCTTTTTTATTCCTACTTGCATTTAATCCTTTCAGTAGCTTTCTATATTTTTCATACAATTGCGCTTATTAAATTAAAAATTAGATAGATTGAAATTATCAATTTAAGCTCACTTTTTTTGCTTACTTGACAAATCCAATTATCCAATTTATTATCGTCGTAATTTTTTATTTTATATAAACATCTGAAGAAGTAGATCAACAATATTATAACTATTGACTTATTTGTTTACAAATTCTTTTTCTCTTTTATAAGCATTTAAAAAATTTTAATTTTTTTTAGAAAATTTTTATTACAGTACAATCTGGAATTTATTATCTTTATGTAGAATTGGCAAGAGGTAACTTTGTAATACAGCAAAATATAAATTCTTTCATTAAATTCTTGTATTAAAAAACAATATATTTATATTTAGGAACGATATGTAGAAATTGATATTCGCATATCAGTCGAATTTTCCGTCACGAAGAACCCGTTCGTTGTTTTAAATAGCACGTACGATTAATCCGCGATCGATCCCGTCGTCCGTTGAGATACGCGAGATCTACCACCAACGTCGTCGTCGCGTCGACAGGGGAACGTAACTCCCGTAACTTTTTCCAAAATCCATATCCGCGTCTGGCGCGTAAAAAAGGTGCACCGGAGCTTAAAAATTTATCGGCGATCCGATGAAAGCGTACCCTTTGAATAATAAGCGATTCGACCAATGACGCGGAAAACTTTCGAGTAAATGTCACACATGACTCCGCACGCGTCGTTAAGCATTATCGCGACCCTGGCGTGTTTAGCAGAATTTTATCCTTGTACCCTTGCTTCTTTGTCTTCCATGCGCGAATTTCGCGATGCATCTTATAGGCTTTGAATTGATAATTGTGTGTAGCACATATATAAAGTATATTAATCTGCATATTAATCACCGGAAATTAACATGTTCAATTGGACACGATTATCTATAGTTATATTGCAACAAAGAATTACGTACAGACAGCATAAATGCGCTATGATTTTAGAATTTTCGTAGACTAGATAGATGAATCAATCTGAAAGAAATTATATTTTAATCTCAATCTTTTTCGCAATAAAACATTTAAGATTCGGCAAATTTCGATTTTATGATGGGACAGCATTTACGGTTTTGTCCGAAACCGACTGAATACATCGTAAGATAACGGAAAATGGTGGTTTTAATGCCCGGTTTTTTGGGACGCGTTATAGAAAAACTTGGCTTTTGCCTTTTGTCATGTTGATGCATGTGGTACGATAGTATAGCGGAGCCATACATCCGTGTGATGCAAACAAAACTATTGAGCCTCGACCGATGCCCTTTAACGCATTGACTGCCCGGGCTTCTTTTAGTATAAAATTTGCATTTACGCCATATGGCGTGACGCGACAGCCTATTTGTAACCCACCGACCGGGGTGGAGTAACGAGAGCTCCTAAATGCCATCAAACCGAGAGTGTTAACCGCCGCAGGCTCGATATTTGTGTCACATGTTACATTAGCTTTGTCGTAAGGCAGGTCGATGATGGCAGTCGCGCTTTTCTGTCGACTTGTCAAAAATGCAGAGTGAATAATTAAGCGATGCTGGCAGGATTATGTACGATTGACGTAAGTGATCGCACTTGTCAGTCCATACTTATAACTAAAATTTTAATTTCTAAAGAGGCACTCTAGAAAAATATTTAAAACTATATTTCAATTCAATTTTATTTTAATAAAAATCATATAAGATGTTTTAGGATGAGAAAATATTTTTTATTAAGAGAATCTTCAATTTGAATTTACAATTAATGAAATGATTTATTCAACACAATTCTGTGTTTTCATTTAAAACTTTTTAATATTAGGTCAAATTTAACATTAGTATTTTATCGCAGTGTTGTTTTCCGTTTTTTCAATTTGAAATAAATTTCAAAAATTTTTTGCGCGTATGATTTTCAACTTTGCTCATTTTTCTATTGCGCACTTCTGATAAAGATATATAAGCATTGGATAAATTTGATATACATATATATTTACGCATTAGAATCAGAAATGAAGACTTTCTCATCGCGCACCCTCGAACTGAATCGCACAGGGTGTCGCGAATCGCAAACGTGGCCATGATTCTGCGTCAATCGGTTTGGAGTAATCGCAAGATTCCACGGTTCGCAATATTACGAAGTACTTGGAACAGAACGTTTCTTCGAGTAATAAGTAACGCGATCTCTTCGCGGGTATGGCCGTAGAGGGGAAGGGAGGATGGCAGGTGGACGGGAGGGGTGGGAAATCGGACGACGAAGGGTAGTTGGCTTGCCGGCGATAATGCGCTCCTCTGTATTCCGTTGCCGTAGCGCTTCCCCATATCGATATGTTTCCCCTCTTTCCCCTGCTCCTTCCCCGCGACACTCCCCGACCGCCCATTTGGCCCCGCGTGGAGATCAAATGGCTTCACCGATTCGCGTTATCCCCAATATTCTATTTTTATTTCGGAATCAAATTTCGCGACGGCCGTCGCGATCCCGGCGTACTTTTACGATTCTCTCTCCTGCTCTCGGCGGGATGCCGAGCAATCCTCCGTTCCTTGGAAAACTCGTCGTGGCGATTCGATCTCGATACTCGCCGTTATGAAGTGTTATCAGATATAGGAGCGTATTGAAATGTTAAATAAACATCATCGCAATGGTCGAATTATTAATGAATTTTCTCGAGGCGTGAAGCATATTTTTTGCGCTTATTCCCACTTTTATGCGTTAATTTTACATCGCCAACATCCTCACGAGTTGGAGCACGAATCTCCGTGTGCGAGAGTATTTTCCGGTTAGAACAGCTGCTCTTAATTCTCCGAGATGTACTCTCCCGCTCGCCCTGCGCCTTAATAGAAAAGAACTGTTTCTCTTTTACGTTACCATCCCCAATCGGGATGCTCTCCCGCGTTTATTAAAATACTCCCTGTTTAATTTCCACGCGACGTTCCGGTGTTTAGAATGCAGGAGGATTCTTTGTCAGTTCAAATGATGACGAGATCTGATCAAGGATTTTACTAAATATTTTACTAAGCTATTTTTAATGGGAAAAATACATGTCGTTCATTTACAACGTAGAGCATAAATATTCTTAATTTACCATTTTTAATATCAGAAAATTTATCCAGTTACGAATAATTCTTTGCCAGTTTCATTTGTAAAATTCTGCCGTTTCACGACTATGATATGATACAGTATCCATTTTTCGGTAGAATCGTCGCTAGAACTTTTCGGAGGTCTTCCTTTAGCTAAAAATATCTAGCGTTCACCATTACCGACTCGTGGGGATGATGTAAATGCGAATAGAAATTTATGTCATTGTCTATCTTGAGGTCGTAAACGCTCGCTCGATCTCCTATAAAATTCTACCAAAAATGATTCCGCCACAGTAGAAAAATCAATCGAATTGGTGTAGCCCGAGGGGACTCTAATAATCCGTCAACACCGTCATTGCGAAAAGAAAAATATAATAGAGAAATATTATATAAATACTTTAAAGTGATATCGATACATTGATAAAAATTTAATCAAGTAATTTTCACCGATTATTTAAAAGTAAAAATATAATATCGTTTACATGTCGAATACATAAAGATTTGTATTTTTTCTTTTATCATGCAGGAAGGAATCGTGTTTTACAGACTCTATCTATTTATGAAATACAAGCTGTCTCTATTGAGAGACTTTTCCGAGTAGCAGTTACTCCTGATTTATGGAAATTAACTTTTTGCAAACGCAGAATGCAACTCTAATACGAATTTCGGGAAACGGTACGATGTGCGTGACACGTGTACGCGAAGGAGCGGTATATGACAACGCATACTGCCGCTAATTTAGACAAGAAACGCATTATGTAGAATATCTTTAGACGTCTCGATACGAGCGGTCGACTGACTCGATGATGAACACCGGTTAAACTAAATGCATCGAAACGATCTTCATGGTATAGCAAATAAACCTTCCATGATCATTCTTAATAATATACATTTAGAAACGTATATAAAAAGAAAAATAAAAATAAATAATACGATTGCAGTAACGGTATAAAATACGTAAAACGATATAAAATATAATGTATAAAAATTGAAATTTATTAATTACTTCTGTCGAGTATTTATATATTGTTATCGGGCATTAATTAAAATTGAAATATAAATTAATATGATAATTTTATTACACATTTCTCTCTCTTTCTATCAATAAACTTTTTTATTTTATTAAACTAAATATTATAATTACGAGTTATTCCTAAACCTTCTCTACTTCTTTTGCACGCATTTTCTTGCTCTATTATAAATTAACTCAAATAAATATATAGGTATATTAGCTTATATTTTCGATGTTCTATATTTTCATATTACATTAACAATATTAATTAGCGATGTACGATATCATCATAGTGTCTCAAAAATTAGCAAGAAATCTCGCAAAGTGGAGAGCACCGTGTCCAAACGTGAAATGTGTGCATTTTTGAAAATAACTGGCAGGATGTAAGCGTTCATCGGATGTGAGTGAAGCGACGCTATCGAAAAGCAATTATCGCGTGCATCGTCGCGATGCAAAAGCTACGCGCGTCCGGTTTATCAAATGTCATCGACGCAGTCTCTCGCCGCCGCGATAATCGAGCTTACCGCGTTACATGGACGCAGGGGCATTACTTTCCTAGCGCCGGTATCGAAATATTGGTCCCCCGGAAAAAGGTTCCTAATAATTTCCCGAGACCGGCCCATACAATTACGCGGCCCATAAAACATAATGGCGTCTCGGGCGCCCGTGTATACACCCCGATATAATTCCGTGCCGGCGATCTCGACGAGATCGTTTCGCTGGCAGGGTTGAGCGGAAGGAAGGGACGGAGCGAGAGAAAGATGGATGGATGAACTGAGGTGGGACATAAGCGAGACGAACCGAGAGAGAAGATCTGAGCAACAGCGGCCGGGAAGGTAGCTGGCAGGTTTAGCCGAAAAATAAAGTCGGTTTTATCGAGAAAGAAAGAGAGAGAGAGAGAGAGAAAAGGAAAAAAAGGAAAGAGAGCAGGACCGAAGCAAGTCAAGCCGGTGGAATCGTGGGTATTATGGAGTCAAGTACATGTGGGCCAATTTCGAGGGTACGCGATGTGGTGTGGTGTGGTGTGGTGTGGTGTGGTGCAGTGCGATACGGCACACTGATGGTGGTAGTGGGAGGTGAATGAAGGGTACGCCGCCTGCTGCCGTGATTTATCACGCCACGCCGCGCCGCGCCGCGTACATACACCGCCATGATGATACATAGCAGAGGTGGAGAAACGGGGGAGAAGAGAGAGCGAGAGAGAAAGATAGAGAGAGGGGAGAAGAAGAGCGCGAGAGAGAGATCTTCCGCCTCGTACTAATTGACGTCATCGATATTGGTATCCGTCGACGAGCAGATTACTCCGCCGTAAACAACTCGGCCCACCAATCCCCCTCCTCCTCCAGTCACCAAGCCTCGTCGGTCCCCCTTCGGTAGCCGCTGCCGCACATTCTGTCTGAACGGGGAACCACTTTGCCATCACCATCACCGCTATCGTACAGCGTGAATAGGGATCCGCAGCGCACGTTGTAAGGCCGTTGCAATTCCGCTGTACTGGTGACCCCATCCAACGTTTGCCCTTTGGAGGAGACACAGTCGTAGCGAAGGGCCCGAGCCCGTTTGCGACGTGTAGTTTGATATCGTGTTTAATGTGTTGGGGATGCCGCTGTTTTCAATTAACTCGAAATGGTGCAGGATGTTTTGCTTAAAAGCAATGGCGAAAGGAAGGGAAGTTACTAAAGTAGGGTGAGTTGGTTGATTGTGTGGTAAGAGTGACGCTATGAATGTTCTTCAATGATAAGGTTGCTATAACATCAAGTTGCTCTAATCTCGTTACGATGACGATTCAATAAATCATTATTCTAAATAATTTATTTTATAATTATTAGTTTTACTTTTTTTCTAACGACAACGTAAAGTATTCATACAAATATTCGTTTAATATATTATATTATATTAATCATGACTATACACTATTTCTACAGAAGTATTCAAGAAAATTATTTTAAAAAATTTACTTTTTAAGATTTGTCTCACTTTATTTATTTAAATCGTTTAAATATATAACTATATATACGAAATGGCATAAAATGGCATAAAAACAGAACTCAATTTTAATCGAGAAATTTTCAACGAATTTATAGTTAACTTCTTAAAAATATCTTCAAGTTTGAATCTGCAATTCATTCAAATAGGATCCGTGCAATTCAGACAACTATTAGACCACACTATAGAGATAAAGGACCATCCTCCTCTCCCCCCTGCAAACACTTCAACCAGCTCAACAAAGTTATAGTCTATCCAAACAGTCCCTTCCGCCGGATCCGCAATCGCCTCGATAAAGAGAAAGGCTGCAGAGACCACTGACTTTCCGTCGCGGCAATGAATCGCGACTACCACACCCCCGATATCATCTGTACAAGAAAGTATCTAATCCCCCTGATTCACTGTCGATGCCATCGCTATACACAACCCTGTCTGCTTCCTCTCTCTCCCTCGCTTTCTCTCTCTGTCTATTTCACTACTCTCGTACAACCACCCGTGGTGTCGCTCGCTCTTGCGCTCTTCATTGCCCTCGAAGCCACCCCTCTGTCTCTCGTTCTACTCGTGATACACGCTCCGATATGAGAGAGATAGAACCCGCCTACGAAACAGGGGTGCCACGGTCTTTAACTCGCAAATGCCCCGCGTTCACTTTGCCGTATTAGATTCTAATAGGGGGACACGCGCGCTAGTTGAGGGGGTCATTCATGCTAAGAGCTCTTCGTCTCGTCTCGTCGCGTCGCGTTGCACTTGACTTGTCTTAACTGAGTGTTTACGCGGTGGTCCCTGATTAAATCGTGCGACGGACATCATTGCCAATTTCGACAATGAGGAAATTATCCCCATTCGATCGCGCGTGACTATTCATTAAATACATGACAAAATTAAGAAATCTAGGAATATATATAAATGAGCACATGTACATGTACATAAATATATCAAACATATACTTTGATGTGGAATTGAGAAAGATTAATGATGTCAATTTCTTCAAACAAAAATTCGTAGCATTTAATTAAATTTAATTTTCTCTTTTGTAGACGATAGTATAAATTTATAATTTTAAAGGAATAAATATGTCTCGAGAAGAAAATGAACACGACATTAAAAATTAGCGCTTGTTGATCTATTAATTATAAATCAATATAGTATACTATATTGCAAATAAAAATATTGTTATATAATAACATAATAATATAAAGGTTTTATAAATCTTTGATTTTAAATTGAACATATATGTCGCGTATAAGATACATACATACGAAACATCTGTATCATTTATTAGCTCAGATTACGCATATACATCACCGGCAAATATTTCATCGCAAGAATTTATGCGAACACCGACCGCGCGCATTACGGAGAGACGCTCCTTCCCGTGTCGTTTCGCGTGAAGGATATGGGAGTCACATTCGAGCAACGACGTTCGGTTGATCGAATATATTAACGTGCGGGCAATTTGTACAGCCTGACGGATATAACCCCGAGAACCATCGGTGGCAAAATGTATTCCGGGGATTACATCTCCCGAAATCCGCCGTCGCGCTATTAGGCGAACAAAAAAAAAAAGGAAAGAACCGCGCTCTCGCGTGCCCATACGGACGCGGGCGTCGGTAAGGTATACGTTTCGATAATGAAAAAGTTATAAATCTGGAATTGTGAAATGGCGGGCCGGTATAAATCTTCATCGGGCAGCGCTGCCAAATCCCTTCGTACCGCGTAAATCCCTTTCCAATATTGAAAAAAGTGATAGGTCCAGTATGTAATGATCCGGTATTACCCGAAACCGCGAGGGAGCGGTATCGATCTATCGTTGGTATTCCGCTCGCATCGACCGCATCGTTCTCTACATCCTCCCGTGTATCCCAATTATAAGATACCGCCCTCGAATAAAACAACCACGTGCACATAGTCGCAATGCTGCGCCGCGCGAGCGCAGTTACATAATTTTCTTAATTTCGGACAAGCGATAGATTTATTGAAATCTATTTTTCTTTTTTTTTTCTTTTTTTTTTTCTATGCCAAGGCTCGCAAATTTTTGGAATCGATTCTGTTAGCAGATGATGTTACATTTTCGAGGATAGTTGAAACATTTAGCTTGCGTTCTTTCGCGTAGGGGTGAAACCGCTGAATGTGTAAAGCAACAGCTGTAATCCAGCCGACATCACCATTTTTTCCCCTATCATATAGATAAATATATGTTATACCGCAGATAGTTTTACGATTGCCACACTCATCCCTGAGAAACTTTAAAGGAAATCGCACGATACCGCGAGATAACGCGGGATTCATCGGGGGTGTTGATGTAAACAAGCCCTCCCTTCCTCCCGATCTTTTTTCCCCCAGTCAGCCGGTCGCGCAAAAGAGTACGCGGGTATATATTGTCGTAATATTTCGAAAAACGCGCCGGCACTCGGAGAGATCCGGGGGCAATCTCGCCCTCGAAGATGGCATATACGCGGAGGTGAATCGCCTCTTCCCGAGGAAATCCGAGGTAATTGAATGCTAACCCTCTTCACCCCCGCGACGCGACCCCTCGCCCGCGCTTCTGCTCCGCGCAGCTCCTCGTCCACCCTCCGTGTCGCGTCCCTCGTCTACCCCCCTGGCCACCCCAACCCCCGTGGGCTTCAGGGGGCGCCACGCTCGCACTCTCGCTCCCCCTTCGCCATCACTCACCGACACAGACTTGTAGCTTTCAATAAAAATGTAAATATGGCGGCGTAGAACGAGCCAATGACAGCGCTACATCGACGCCCGAGTCCGCGAGGGATAGATAGATAGAGCGAGAGGAAGAGAGTGAGACAAAGAGGGAGAGAAAGGGAAAACCCTGCCCTGCTGCAGGGGTTGAGGGTTTCCAAATGGGAAACTTTCTCTCTCTCCCTCCCTCCCTCCCCGTCTCTCTTTCTCTCTCTTTCTCAGAGGGTCGAAGATGGCGAGAGAAGAGGAAGAGGAGGAAAAGGGAGACGAAGGGTGAGCGGAAGGCTTCGACTCGAAGCGGAACGCCGAAGGTGGAAGGCGAAGAGGCGGAGAAGCTTGCGGGGGGTCGGAGAGATGCCCGGGGAGGAAGAAGAGAAGTGCAAAAGCTCACATGGAGGACGGAAGGAGAGAGATAACTCTCTCGCTCTTCCTCTGTCCTTTCGCTCACCGTCACCGCGGCCTCACCCGGTGTTCTCCGTTCTTCTCCCTCCTTCCGACGACGAGAGGGTAACGAAAAGGGGAACGCACCGCCGGCGTCCGCGAGAGAGCGACGCCGAGGATGACGCAGGTGCCGCAAAGCTTGACACGTCTCCGGCTGTTTTGTCACCTTCTTTTATCCTTCGAACTTTTTTACCGGCTACCTCGTTAGATGCCCTCCCTCCCTTCCCGCTTCCTCCCTTTGCCCCTCTTTTCTCGCTCCCTGCCTCGCGGGCGGGGTGCGTTGATGGAGTAAGCCGGGCAACGAGTAGGACGTTTTTTAAAATCGCGCCTCCACGCGAGCGAGCCGCTTTTTTGCGGGAGCCATCGTAGAAGGGCCCCCCCTTCTCGGGGCGTCGACGGGCGATCGCGGCGGATTTCTTTTTTCGAGGGAGATTTTTCGGTCGCGGATTACTTCGCAGCTCGCGGATTTGCGTTTCCCGCGCCGGGGCGATGCTTTGATCGATCTCTCGGTGTCAGCGGCGAACTCGAAGACAAATGTCTCCTCGCCTTCTTTTTCACGAAGGGATACTTGCGATATGGTTTTGACGAGTGTCGGGATATTCGCAATGTGAATCACGTAAAACCCTATCTATTATATTAGACCATTATTCTTGCAAAATATCTCTCGTTAAATATTAAATTTCTTTTCCATGAAACTAAGCGTCTGAAAAGAGATATCTTTAATTCCGATGATAAACGTAAAGGATTATATTCTTCCATTAGAGAAGATGACGATTTTTAAACGGCGATAGACAGAATTGTGTAGATTAATTGGACAGAAGTGTCGTTCGCATCAATTCACCGAATGTACAATGAATGCAGTAGCGAGATGTTACCTTGACTTGGGATTCCGACATCCCAAGGGCGTACGCTAATTTGGCGCGCTCCGGGCCGGCTAGGTACTTGGTCTGCTCGAAGGTCTTCTCTAGGGCGAAGATCTGCTGTCCACTGAACGTGGGCCTCGTGTGCTTCTTCTTGCCGCCGTCGTGTTCCCCGGCGCCGCCGCCCGCGCCCGTCATCGCTTGCTGACAGCCCAGCTGTTGCGACACTGCAACATTCGCGTCACCCGATGAGTGGCTCCTGAATATCCGTTTCGCTTCGCTGCGAATGGAGTAATTAGCCTTGGTCAATAGCATAGGGCGGTGTTCGGTTTAATTTAGCCTAAGACGTAGCGTTCGAAGCGAGAGAGATTAAAATGAGATCATAATGGTCACTTTAATAATTCAGTTGCATTTTATAGATAGCGAAATTTATTTTGCTTTTTTCAAGCTTCTGAAAATTACCATCCTCTGCCGAATTATTCTCTTTAAACGTTTATTTTTCTCGATTGTACGCTAATATATTACGCCATTTGATAGGAAATGTTGAGCCTCGATACTCTTAAAATTAGAAGCGTTGAAATTCGATTGTCAAAAAAGCTACAAAAGAAATTTTGATGTCACATTTATAATGAGTTGATTGTAAACTTTTATTGCGTTTTCATGCAATTGTGTGCATCTGTTTATGCCTGCAGTCGTGCGAACATTCGGGCCCCTCGTGATCTCTTTTTCGATTCGTAGAATTAAAGGGGAAACTGTAAGTCCCATCTGTGACTCTCTATCGTCATGAAAAGCCATAGGGAAATATCATCACACTTTACTTCGTTATACTAGCATCGATAGCCTGGATTACAGATAAGTGCATATATGGAGCAAGTGCATATAACACGCTTGCATAGTACCTTGATAAATTTGATTTCGTTGTATTGCTGGTATGCTAATTATACAGCGCAATGAAATTTATTACGGAGATGCAACGCTCTATTATATGCACTTGCCCCATATACACACTTACCCCCATTTGTTTTACGTAGGAAAAATATGTCTGCGATATATCTTCGAGCATAATTAGCTTCTGTGTTATAACCGTAAGAAGTATTTCATTTTAACCGCACTTCGAAATTAATTCGCCATATTCCGGGAATTAATTACGGTCCTTATAACGTTGGTAATTATTGCCGCAACCATTTAATATTTCTCTCTTTCATTGGACTCGCGACTACAGCTAATTTTTCGATCGAAACGTCTTCTACTTTTCGATTATTTATATTTTAATTATCAACGTAAATCAGTATTTGCGAATCGTATTGAAACAATCTAATCTGTCGTTACATATTTACAACTCATACTATATATTCCGTCATTTTAATAATTTAATTTAATTATTTTATTTATAATTACAATACTTACAATCGCTTACAAATTGCAGACTAAAAATGTATGAAACAATATTAGTGTTATTTTTCTTCTTCAGATTTTTTATACTTTTTTCATGAGCACATTAATTTTAATGTACTTAGTCTCAACAACATGAATCATTTTCTTTATATTCTTACATCTAAACAATTAAAATTAATATTTTAGGGCTTACATTATTCTTCTCCAGTTTATTCAAAGCTGTTTTTTTCGCATTTATATCATTTCAAATTTTTAATCAACTATTATTATTGGACATTAGCGTCGACAGTATCATCTCATAAAAAAATCTTCATAGATTAAACGGACTTTATCTCGCTTGCGCCGGCTGATTATTTTTAATCTCGGCCACTCGGTCGAGCCAAGTCTTAATTAGATCGGAAAAAAGAGGCTCGAGAAAATTTTCGAGGGTAATTGAGAGAGACAGTCGAGGGGGACGTCTTCTGCGGAGTCGAGGGGGTCGCACACGGTCCGATGTGGCATGTGGGCGCGTATATACAAGGGGGCGAGAAGAGCGAAAGGGACTCGGAGGGGGTGGGTAGAAGGAAGGGTCGACGCGCAGGGTCGTCGTGACGCGGTACAGTGTGGGTTGTGGGACTTTAATTTAATAAAGCAATTTGTAACGGAATACGGAACGAGGCAATAATGGCCGGTCGGCGGGGAGGGTTCTAATGAGCTGCTTACCGCACTCCAACCCCGGTGCCTTCGACGGCGACGGGGCTGGTGTACGTTCTCTCCGCCGTTGGATATCCCCCCATTCGTCCTACTAAGCCGCCGCGCATATCTCCGCGGCCGCTTCCGCAAAACCCGATAAGTCCGCGTTTTTATCAAAATTTGTATGCGCCGCATACGGTGCACCGCGGGATTTCTTTCGCGATATAATTTCAGACGTGCCCCGCGAGATAAAGCGTTATCAGTGTCATCGGCGATACCGTAATTTGTCAGGGAACTTGCGAGAAAGGGTTGAACTCTTGATTGAGCATAACAATCAATTTGGATTTTAATTACTGTGAGGAATTTGCCAAGACGTCAAGATAAAATATTCTTATCAATGTTAAAGTTAAAATCGAATAAAAGCTCGTGATATACGGTTATAATATATTGGACAGTTATGTTACCAGAAGAATTTGTAACAAAGAATGATGAACAATTTATCATAATTTTGTAACACATGTAAGCAATATATAACAAAGAAATATTACGTTTCCATACGCGAAAGCTTTTTAATTAAAGTACTTTCTTGATTTTTTTAAACAAGCCGGATGTCCGGTTGTGTCTGGTCGTTCCGACGATTTATTGCTCGACTCTTTCCACAAAATATTTTTTTCGCTCGGGAATTCGGACCTGTGGTATAAAGTTTTAACCCATCTATCGACCACACCGTCCAATTCCAATTGAATCCGCCCACCGTTTCCGCGCGAGTTTTTTCCACAAAGAACTAGTTAATACAATAAATGAAATAAACGTTTGTTTTCGAGCCGTCCGAATTCCTGCGTTCGGATTACGCCGATTGTTGTCCCGCGCAAACAAAATCCACGAAAAGAGACGTCCACTCGTCAAGTCGTTTACGCGTCACGTCGATCAAAGGACTATTTGTCTTCGGCACGTGGTCATATCTGTCGAAGGTATCATCCTCCGCTACGCCAACGGATTCCGGATTAATCTTTGCAGCGTGTCGCGGCGCGTGATAGAGGGATGGCGAGGGAGCGGCAGGGGTAGGACCATAATTTAATCAGCCGATTTAGAGCGAACAAGTGACACGCGTGTCGCGGGCAGTGTATGCGAGCGAAATCGCTCCGGATAATGCGTATATATCCAAGCCGCCTCCACATGCAGCCGGGGATCGCGCGCGCGCGCGCATCGCCACCGCCGCGGATAACGCTCCGATGTCCGATTAGACGAAGTATCGGCACGGCAAATTGATGCGTCCGCCCGCACCGTGTCGATGTAAATCAGCGGCAGGTGACCGTATCGGCGTGAGCGCGCGCGGCGTTTCAAAAAAGAGGAACGATCAAAAACGAGACACCGTCCGGCCATTCGTAATATTCGTTATCGGGGAACGGAAGTCCGGGTGCGAGGCGCGGCGCGCTCGATTGCTCGATTTATACGGGGTGAGCGACCCCCCGCGCGCGCACGCGGTGTCACGGGCCGTTTTATCCACCCGAGAGTTCGGGGCGAAACAAATCATTCGTGGTAAAGATGCGTCGCGATTCGGATATGGAGAGAGAAGGAGAGAGAGGGAGGTGGAGGGACAAGATCGATAGGATAGTTTCTATTATTTTTTTCAGCAATATCAGAATTTATTCTTGTTTAAGCGTTTGTGGCTACTGTTTCTATGGTTTCTGTTTGGTAATTCTCAAGCATCGAATTTTATAACTATGACAATATTAAGTTATGCTAAGAAAATCTCTCCTTTTAATTTAGAATTATCAATTCTTCTCGTTAAAGGATTAAGCAACATCCAGAAATAATAGCAAGTGGACATATGTATAATAAATAGTTTTTCTTTTTATTTAATCTTTATGTAAAATTTTGATCACAAATATATTCATAATATATGTATTGTGTAGCAATATTAAGAGAAATAATTTCCGAGGCAAACGTCTCATTTGTGCTCTATAAGTAATAATTTTATTCATTCGATATTCAGCGCGATGCTTTTGTCAGAATAAAAAGTCAGGGATGACGTAGGGCGATGGTCCGTCACTTCGACGTAATTGAATCGGATATCACTCGACTTCTAGAAAGCATGATCGGGCGCTCTTGAAGGGGCTGCTCGCTCCATCGACGACGTGAGTAATAACGGCGCGCATCGAGTCGACTGGCGTCCAAGAGAAATGCTTTATCGAGTGTGCAAAGTGTGTTGTCACCAAAAGTAAATGGATGCTTAGTTAATTCGAGCTAACGAGACCTTCCCGCCGTACTGGTCGCGCGAGATCCATTAACGGTGCCGATCGAAGGGTCGCGAGACTTGCGAGAAAAAATGTATTGCAAATAAAATTACATTGACCTTTCTATATAGATAATATCCAGATAACAAAGAAATTTAAAACGGAAAAAATAATACAAACAATTACAATTGAAATGATTCATTCATTGAATCATAATATTATGTTGCTTAATCTGAAATATACTAATTACTTTATTTTTATTTTATATACGCAAAATTCATGTAACTCTGTGCATAAAAATAAAAATAAATAAAAATTTTTTGAGAAATCAATCGAGGGACTGTTCTTGATTTCTACGCCAAAACGACGTCCCCGTGAAACACACTCGCGAAAACTTATTGGAAGCCAGATCGCGGTCGGCTTCTCCCTGCTAGGGTGATTCGCTCTCCATGGATATATCGTGAGTAATAACAATATACATTGGTCGTCATGGACCGCCACCGGAATCTCGTCGCGTCAGCGACGTTTTCATTACCGGGTTCGCTTACGTGACGCTTATCCGGGTGGGTTTCGTGTCCATAAAGCCCACCAAATGAGGAGGCGAGGAGAGACAGGGCTGGTGAGCGAGGAGAAAAAAAGGGGAAACACGGAAAAGAACGGGCGATGACGGCGTAAAAAAAGTGGAGAAATGAGAAGGAAAATACAGGAAGGAGCGGTAGGAATAACAGTGTACATCGTGGATATCTAAACAGAAATAAGGTGTACGATATCCGACGTTCTCGTTATGGGAATGGGAACGAAAGAAAGGACGTGCGGATGGATAGATGCCCGTCATTTTCACGAGAACTTCTTGTTTTATGCATAGGATAGGATTTTATGCTATGCGGGAGCGAAATCGGAGTGTTATGAGAGGATTTTATGTGGAAAATCTTGTGCATGCATTACAAATTAATACTAACAAAATTTATTAAAAGTTTTAATAACTTTTATCTATTAATTAATATTGACAGAAACTTAGAAAAAATTTTGTGTAGAACTTAGAAAAAATTCTGTGATATTAAAAATATAAAATACTGTAATAAAAATTCTACGATGAAAATATTCATCGAAATTATTGGAGATCTAAATTTAAGTTCTTTTATTTAAAACCGTGTTCTATATAAAAAGATTAACACAATCTAAAAATTCTTGGAACAAAAAAAAATACTGCTGTAATTTTTCTTTCTTCTTCGCAGTTCAAAACTAAGGTTTTCTTTAATTAAAGTTTTTCTAATTACCTTTAAAAGTTCTTGATACACTTTAATCAATTTAGAATTAATGTTCTTAATTATCTATTCGAGTCGTAAGTCTCGAATAAATATCAAGATGATTATTGTTAGCCTTCGCCGTCGGTGTCAGGAAAATAAAGGTGACGGGGGACGGGAAGTTGGTGCAGGCTGGCTTATCTCGGGTATAGTTGTAGATATTCCGATATATACGGTGTGGAGGCATAAATAGACGACGGTTCCCGCGGCGATCGTTCGGCGATGCCTCGCGAGGGCCATGAGCCGATCAACGTTTCACTCCGGAATATAAAATATACCGGGTAGCCGGTGTAACTCTTACGTTCCGTGCGAAGGGGGGGTGCGCGCTGGTCCCTCTGTCCCCTTCTCCGTCGCCCCACGGGAGGAGGATTCGACGAAGGGGCGAGGAGAAATCCACCACAGCGTGTACCGTGGGCGGTAGAAAAGGCAGGCGCGGATGCCCCGATGCCGCAGTTAAAATATTGCCGGAGTTATTCGCGCGAGTGTGGAAAACGTAGCGCGCGAGGGGAGAGCAAGAGGAGAGAGACAACGGGGAGAGCGACGGAGACGGGGCGACCGACGGCCGGCGGCGGTCGCTTCCGAGGGTTGGAGGCAGGGTTGATATTGAATATGATGATATCCCGGATCCGACGCCGCAGCGGACTACCGCTACCACCCTCTTATTCGCCTCCCACGGTTCGTACGACACACTCTCTCTCTTTCTGCCGACATGCCGCGCGGCGGCGAGCACACCCGAAACACACACGCGCCCACACACGTGCCTCCACACGGTGTGTCCACGCCCGCGTTCCACACGCTCTTCTTACGTCGCGACGCGGCCGCGGCACATGTGCCGTCCCCCACAGAGGGTTGATGTATTGTACTGTCTTTCCTCCGTCTCTCGCCTTCACTCTCGCCAACGCTCTCTCCGTCTCTGTTGTCCGTCTCCGTCGAAAGGGGAACGAGACGGGACGTCACGTGTGCCTTCACTTTGTTTGTGATTTTTTTTCTCTCTTTCTCTATCTCTCTCTCTTTGCGTGCCCTTAATCGTCTTCTCGTAAGGACGGGGGTGTATATACGGTGGACGTGCTACCGTCGGGAATGTCCCGGTATGTATGTCGGGGGGATCTCGCCGGCTAATTGAGCGTGAACCGTCCAAGTGCCCGAGGGAGTGCGAAGGGAGTGTGTCGGCACTTGATAACGATCGGAATCGACCTGTTACGATCGGCGTTGCCGATGTCTACACGTGAACGCGATGATCGTATAATCGATATTCTCGTATAACCTAGATATGAATGGCCAAGTTCCATAGATGCCCAACTCGTAACTTCTAACGTTTTATCAAGAGGCCCGCATGAGAACAATCAGATGGACATCAAATTTAATAAACCTACTTAATATATGATCGACAAATCTAATAAATTACGATTTTCTCAATAATCATTACGTTGAGATTAATGCTTTGCATTATATTATTTTCTATTTGATTTAAAAATGCTCGTACATATATCTCCCTGATTTTAATTAAATACGATAAATCTGGAAATGGCAATGTACTTTCGAGTCAAGCATTAAAAATTTTGAATTGACCTACCTCATTTAGCTACTCATGCGTTCGTTTTTTTTTGCCACAAAATTGCATGTAAAAGATGATGTATATTAGTGTAAATTGGGAAGTAATAGATTACACGAATATTTGCAATTCAATTAGTAATTAGTATGCGTTGCATTATATTCGATGAAACTGTAAACTCGATAACTCGAATTAATTTTAAATTCAATATCCCTTGCGACATGCACGGCACAATTTCATCTGGCTTGTAGAATTTAATTTTTCTTAAAATTATTCTACCTAATACTGCAATTCTGTAAATTTCCAATTAATAATCACTCTTTGATATCTATAAATGTCGCATATTTCTAGATAATATGCATGCTCAATAATAGGCCGAACAATTATATTTTGCTTGATATTCAAAAAATACATAATATTTTATATATCGTGTAATAATTCATATTCTATGATTATTCTGTATATAAATTTATGTCAGGTTTTAAATTACATTTGAAGATTCAAGGAGGTTAAAATCCTGATAATTTTCAATCAAATTAACGTACGGTAAAAGAGATATTGGAGATATCTTTTCAAGTGGTCAAATTTTCTGTATATGTGTCATCTACGTGTCTTCAGATTGAGGGTCCCCTCTCTTGTCCTTTTCGTGACCGCAGGCTCTTCGCTCCACGACTTCCTTTCCCGCGCCCTCCGCTCGCGACGACGGTTTCCACGCATTTTTTAAATTCCTCTCCATAGGCGACCCACGCCGAGAGAGTCGCTTCAAACGACTTTCCGGGCACGCCGTTACAAACGGAGACACGTTCGGCAGCACGTGTTTCTTCACTTCGGCCCTGTGATTTTCCTGCCGCGAAAGCAAACACGCGCAGCTGTCAAACCCGCCGCGACGATGCCCGGGAAAAGGTAACGAAACATCCGCAGGCGGTTGAGACGTACGACAGCACGCGTATTTAGAAATAATGATAATACGTCCCTCTATTGACGAAGGAATAAGCTGCTCGAACAAATGCTCGAGTAAGATAGAAAAAATGAGAAGTAAAAGAGAAAGAGACATACGTGAAGAACAAAATTTCCAATTTGTGATATGATTAGACATAATTGAACATCCCATTTTAACTTTAATGACCAATAAGCTTCGAGTTAGTTATATTTAAATATAATCATGCGATGAATTGTGTTCCGCAACGTAGTACATGAATATTCAAAACGGTATTTTCTCTATATATGTAATATTACGTATGTATATAGAAGAGAAGTAGTATGTGTGAGAGATATTGAACTCACATGTGTGTAATCTTGCCCGCCATGCAAGAGGATCGCTGACTAGTCCCTGAAGACCTGGCCAATAGACAGCAGTGTGCCGTGGTTCCGCTCTTTGTTGAAATTGACCGATACCTAGAGAGATATACAAATGAACAGTTACGTATTATGTGTGAACTTTTGACTTAAGACCGGTTATTCTAAAGTCTGCATATTTTTTCTTAGGCAGTGAGACTGCACATTTTTTCTCAGTTTTTACGATGTCTTTTAGACATGTGTGCTATCTGGGTTCTCAATATTCCGCTTATAAATAAATAACACTAGCAAGTCTTAGTTAATCCACAACTCATTAATTCTTTACTAATAACAAAATATAAAAAGAAATACAGTTACAAATTGAAAATAATATTATATTAAATTTTAATCTTCTAAGAAATCTCAGCAATACGGAGAATATGTGTGATAATCATGTATTCTATCTTTTCCATTTGCGATTTTCTCTCTCTTCTTTGAGGAAAAAAAGCATATCGCGTATGATATTAATAACGGTTGATGTATATTTAACTGATATTGAGATTAAACGCAGCGAATATAACATATGTTATGGTCCTTCGGCGTAGATAACGATATTGGATTTACGATAATTTAGATAGCAGCGCATATTGAAGTAATAATCGAAGTAAGCCGTAAAATGCAACGGCGAGATGTTGAGCGGGCGCGCGTTTACTGACCGAGTAAAACAGCTTCCTCGGATCGATGTCGGCCAAGTCGTCCCGTTTCTTCACTGTAAACCGCTTTATTAATCTTCAGTTTTTTTTCCCTCCGCTCGTTTTTACATCTATACGATTCATTTCACATTTTTATCATACGCTATTTTCATACAACTCGCATCCGCCCGGAATATGCAAGCGGAATTTAAATGCTGCAATTTTATAAGCCACGCGACCTCGCGACAGATTTCAATCTCGCTTTTTCCCTCTTTTTTCCCTCCCCGCCAAATAATTAAACGTCAAATTGAGAAAACTCCGAATGTTTGTTGTATTAAAAACGGAAATAGTTGCAATTTTATTTCCGATTTTTGCAAACCGTACAGTTTTATTTAGGTTTCGATTGTTTGAGAATGGGATAATTTGCATTGTATACAATTTGAATAATGTAATTCATATTAAAAGTATTGAGAAAGATTATTACACAGATGTAAGAACTATGTGAGAGTTCTTTCAATAGGCACGTGGTCAGGATGCTTTATTCGGGATTTTGGAGAGATTAGAGTAAAGTGATATTCAGACGTGCCTCGTCCTTACACTGAGAACACATTACTTTCAATATTCTCACTTTAATATTAATATCTTGTACAATGCCGCTTTTTTACATAAATTTACTTATCTCGAAGTAACACCTCTTGCGAGTTGCCCGGACTTCGGCAGACTGACTCGCTTGCTTTTTCGCAGCTCTTCTAGAATTCGGTTACTCCGATCTAACGCAATTGCTTTATTTTACGACAGGTGGTGCTACGACCTATTTTTTAATACATTCGAAGCCACTTGACTCGCGAACCCTGTCTATATATGTATATGCCTACACAGACGAAATCGATTTGAAAAAATTATTAGAAGATCTGTAGGTGTTTTTTTGTTTCTCTTATTTAGGGCCCGATGGTTTATCTTGTAACGGAGATTCGTATCTACCGAATCTGATGTTTTAGTCGAGATTATCGGCGGCCGCATATTCACACATGCACACATGACGCCAATTCGATTCGCAGCCTCGAGAGAAGTTCCTCGGCAACTCTCGCCATGCGGAGACCTTAATGATCCGACCTTTCGAACGCGAGAAATTAGTCGACTTAAGCCGGGCTCTATGCGAGGTAACGGCGGCTGGGATATCGAATCCGTAAATATCGGTCGTTGGAATCCGACGGACTTTTTGCGCGGATTAAGGGAGATTAAATTGATCTCTCTGACCGATCGAAATGCGCGAATCGAATAAAAGACACGATGGAATTATCATTGTTCGCGTTTCTAAGAATTACTCATTATTATCTTATCGTGAGAAAGACGTGAGACTTATGTGCATTTATGTATAATTCTCAAAGTTTTTCTATTTTTAAAAGCAATTCTTTCAACAAATTCAAGGATATTCTATTACATTTTAAATATTTTTAGAATGCAATTTTCTATTGAACTTTCTATATTGATGCGAAAAATCGACAATGATTTAATTACGTTTGAATGTATATTAATAGCTTGAATTTATAATACAAATTCGCTCTCAAAATAATTAATTGTTAAAATATGTAAAAAGATCATCACTTTAATTTGTTTCATCAGTTTATTAGTAAGAAAGTATTCTTATTGAAGAATAAATTATGAATTCATAAGTCTTTTCGCAAATCTTGCATTGAATTGCATTAATTTTAATATCAAGATTCTAATACGACATCTTTACATCTTCATAGTATAATCTTTATAGTATTTTGGAAAGTTATTTATACCCACATTTAATTGATTGTCATCCTACAATAGTCTACGTGTTCTCACAATCTTTCCCGCAATATTTCATCGCATAGTCGTGATACGACGTCGCTTGCTAAGAGAAATCATTCAACGATCGGTGATATTATACTGTCGTTCGCATTCAAAAATTAGCCATAATCATGATGGCGTTGGCTCCCGGTTGTGTGGGCGCATTTAATTCGTTTCGGTTGCGTGTTTCTACAGGCCGTCTATGCTTGTCCGTCCGAACAATAAAGCGTCATTTCCATTTTACCATCGACGACGGGAACGGGAACAAGAATAATACGCGCGATACGGCCATCCGATCGCCGCTCCTTTTGTCCGTTACGCCGAAATCAGGCGGAATTTATAGGATCATAAACGGCTAAACCCGCGTACGCTCATCAACTAAAATATCCGCGATCATGCTCTTTGTCCGCGGGCCCACGTGGCCGGGACCCAGCGAAGGAAAGGAGTGAAAAGGTGAGGTCTCCTCGATTCTTAGACGGACCCCCGGCACGCGCTTTTACGACGCCTCGTTCGAGAACGCCGTGAATCGGGCAATTAAAAGCGTTTAAAAATATATATGCGTGATACCCGAATACCCTCGATCTTAATCTTAATTATAGATACTTTGATAATCAATCTTTAGAAAACGTCTTCAAATAGATTATTATCCTTCGTAGTTTTTTAATATTCAGTATTTAATAAATCTTGACACGATAGAGAATTAAATTATAAAAGCGAAAATTACTTAAAAATAAAATTTTCTTATTTGCAACCTCGAGATTTAATTCGCAAGAATTTCTATGTGTAATATCAGCGTTTTATCGAAAAAGAGTTTGTTTTAAATCACAAACTAAAACCTTCTATGTGTATGTATGAGATACGTTTATTGAAACGACTGCTATCGGGGCAATACGGTGCGTGAGCGTCAGCTATAAATATTTGACGCACTGAATATCGTGGTGAATAAGGTACGGACGCGACGTCGACGGGCGAGTAAGCGGACGAAATATTTATCGTTTAATACCGCACATTTTGATGGGCTTTTTGTCATTTATACAGCGGCGATCGGCAGTCTCGCGCGCGCGTTCCGGCGAGAATTTAATTAATGACCATCGGTGTAAAGCGTGCGCGCGCGAGAGATCGATCGGTATCAGATGTCAATTAGCGGCGCGCGTTGCGAATCGCATAATCGCGATGACGGTAGTGCGGCGTGAAAAAGAAGAGCGATCCTCCGTGCTTTGTGAAACGATTAAATTCAGTATTTTTATACTCCGCAAATAGGTAATACTCTCTTGGCAATAATTAAATTCGGTTAAATTATTTTCTTTGTACATTTTGCGTTGTACGAGTCGCGTAATTGCTTGGCGGCGAGATAAATAAAGAGCGTAGCTCTTGATTCTAAAGATAACTTTGGTGCATTATCTATCGGTTCTTTTTGTTAAACGATTTTATTTCAATCAAACGAATCGAATCGCGGACAATGTCGCGACGCGTTCAAATCGCGGCGGCGCACTATTGATATGAATAAAACGCGACGATGTGTTTTAGCGGGCGAAATTTATACGGGAATTGTACACTGTACGTATATATATGTATATATATATATATGCAGTCGGTACTCATACATACGTATATATCCGGTGACCATCTATAATTCTAACACAACGGCGCTCGCGCGCCACCGAATTCGCGTCGTAAATACGAGCCGCGCTGCTCGTCGTATTTGTAATCGACGTAATCTGTCTAATACGACAATGAAGTCGGTTACCCATTAAACCGTTATTGAAACCGTATACGATTACGGCGAATTACGGCGGGGTTGTTCCGATGTACGCGCCATCGTAAACGCGCATACGCGTCGAATGCCCGGGTGTGTATGTACACCGTGCCGATTTGAAATACAGGCAAATATCGCAAATGCATTTGACAGGATTACGCAATAACGATATATGACTTTTATTTTACTGTGCTAAAATTTTACGTGTACGTTTCAACATTTTCATTTAAAAACACTTTTTTTTACAAAATATTCAGGAAATCTTTAGTCGATATTGACGTGTAAAAGAACTATATTTTGTAGAGGTGCGTACAAAGCCTTTTAATTATACGATTATTTAATTATTTGATCATGATAAATTACACCGTATAATTCTTTGGAAAAAATCCGCAGCAGTTTTAACATTTAGTTCATCTAATTGAATTGTCTTTCGCGCAGTAAATGTGTTTAAGGAACGTCTCGCTTCTCTATCGATTTCCGTGCTCATTGGCTGCTCCTGAATTTATTCTCCAGATAACTGCGTTTATTGCAAGCGCGGGGTGCCTGTAATACAGTCACCGACGGCAATTCGATTGCGCAAGAATTTTCAGACCTCCGTGAATCACGTAGTCTTGTATTGCCGTATAAAAGAAAATGCCTCGTCGTGAAAGATGCGAGGAAGGCTCCGAGATTTCGCGAGGTGCGCTTAAAAAGGGGGACGAAACACCGTAATTTATGATATAGAAACCAGAGCAGATGTCACGCAATATTTCCGAGGTTTCTATTACAGACGATAAAAAATGAAAGACACACGTGAGGAGGCACATGGCGTGTCGGGTAGTTCCTTTTCTAGCATGATGTGAATATCTGCTTTCAAGATAAACCTACCGCCTCATGATATTCGACTCCAACGGGTGTTATGCTATTTCCGAACGTCAACCTGCGGGACTGTCGTCCAATTTTAGCACAAGTGTCGATTTCCGTTCCAATTTTAGCACGAATGTCCGATTTTAATTTCCGCGCGTTACCCCTTTCCTTTCGAAATCTATGTCCGACAGAAAACGCGTAGGATAATAATTTTTGAAAAGGGCATCACGAAGCAACGGCGGTAATAATTCCGCACGGTATCATCGACGTCGCAAAAATCCGCAAGATGTAATTCGTCACGAAGAACGACGCAAGAACGTAACCGCGATATTTTTGCGGCGAACTTTCCCAAAATTGAATTGCTTGCGCGCGCTGTGTCGCATTCCGATATGATTCCCGGTTCTTTCTGTATTTTTTTTTCTTTTTACGAGGTTGGAGTAATGAAGGATATATTTACGGCGAGTTTTAGCGCGGTCACAGTCGCGCTATAGCGCGATTTACTGTCATCTTTATTTTTCGAACTCTGCTCTTGCGCGAGGACTCTCCTTTCGCACGCGGCATTAAATTTACACGCATCACCTTTTATCGTCACTTTTTATCATCGCCGTACTGCGCTGCTCGGCGCCCATTTACCACAGTAGTTTATCGTAACGCGATCTTTTTGTTCGTTCAACCGCAAGTGGACCAGAGGCTCATGCATCCTCTCGCGGAAATCCGAATTCGCCACCAAGCCGCGTTCGAGCATGGTCGTCAGTTGGTTAACCCGCAATATCCTAACTTCCGCTCGTATATGGTCGCCCTATTTGGCTATCAAATAATTCGCGCCCTATTGTAAACACCCATTCGCGGTGTAATATTGTCCCTCTCCATATTATTCCTTAATTCTTTTATACATAAGTAAAAATGCAAAATGATTGTGACTCGACTTTCTAAAAATTCAGAGACGATGAAAGGTTTTTAAAAATCAAAGCAAAAATAAAAGAATTAAGATAATAGAGATGCGTGGTTAAAATATATCAAACGTATAATGCCTCACTTAAATTACACGAAATTTTTCATTTATTCAATTTTCATTTAATTATCGATATCATGACAGAAAAAGGTAATTTTTAACATATAAAAAAAATTGAGCGAAATCATAAAGATTAAAATTGAAGGAAGCATAGAGAGTTTTCAGCTTAAAGTTACTATAATATCTTGTAGAAATCATCGTGTTATCTTCCTCACTATATTACGTACGCATATATCACGCGATAAAATCGAATTCGCGATGCCCCGATTAGCACATTTCGACATGCGAAACGTATAAATCGCAGATATATTAGCGCGCGCTGTTTAGCGATTCGTTATTACGAAGTATAACCGCGCTCTGTCGGGAGCAAATCATTTAGAAATTTAATGTCATGAATGTTAAGTAACGTCCCTCGTTTGCGTCGCTCGTTAATGTACCAGGGGAGAGCAGGTAATTCGGTAAGCATAAATTTTAGAGCGGCCGTTCCGCGTCTGCTGTTTCTTCCGGTCAATATTTCAATCACGCCACAATTCTTAGCTGCATTCTTGTTTTTATTTAATTTGCTATCTTTGTATTAAACAAACTTCTTTCTTGGCCATTCACAGCGATTAAAAAGAACCAAACGAAATGCCGTTTAATTAATTCTGTGATAATCATTTCAGGACATGAGAATTGCTATTTTTAATATACTCGTTCGGGATTAAAACTTTACGAAATATTTGCATAGAAGAAATATTTTTAAATGCTTCTAAGATATTATTAATCATTTGTATTAATCATTTAATTATTCTAAGAATTTGCAATGCAATATTTGTTAATTATTTGCAATATTTATGAATATTACATTCTCAAATCACTATATTTGGATTGGTAATATTTAGATAGTATTCCGTTTAGCCAGAAGGTGCGCGATAAGGCTATTGTAACAGATTATAGATTGTAAACCGTGATACCGGCGTTTATGAATTAAATCCACGTCTCCGATATTACCGTGATATTGTATGACACGTTATTTGTGTGAGCAACTTCATAATACGACCCTATCTTCCCTCCATTGTAACATCGACCCCCCCCCGATAATTCTAAAATTGATACCTGAATACATTTCTGATAGCCGAGGAATGAAAAGTGACGCGTAAAAGGATGCGGAGATTTTCATAAAATGAGACTCCTAAAAATTTATAATCCTCATTCTAAAGCAACTATTTTTCTATAGATCGTAAAATAAATTAGTAATTGTGATATTATGTTTACAAGTGCATTGAAAGAGTCTGAATGATCGTGCGTTCTATAATTTTATTATTTCAAGATATTATCGAGATAAAATTTCTTTTGAATTTTGTACACTTTTGTGGACGCGAACGTCATTGTTAATGCCAAATAATTTAGTGTCAAATATTAATAATGCGCTCTGCATCATATTTAGCTTAATGTATACGCGAGGTAACGTTGCACGAAAGCGCTCTTGAACGTGACATCTTTTCACAAGCTTTCAAGGCGATGACAAACGCCTTCTGCTTTGTCGCGCGCCACCCGATGGAAAAGTTATGCATTTGCAACATCACAAACGAGGTCTTGATGACGCAGGCTGCCAACAACAAAACACAAGGAAGTGACATTGTAAAAGTGAATTGAAAGCTCGTGCATTTACGTCAAAAAGTGTATTTCATAAAGAACGAGATTCTTCATTATAAGCTTTTCTGAATTTTTTTGTAGCGAATTTTAAGAAAAATCGCATGTTTGAAATTATTAGAACGTCGCGATCACTTCAGAACATTTTCAATAATTTACGTTTCTTTATAACTTGTCTATATTAGTTCTCACAACTTTTATATACACGAGTCTCTAGGCAAGCTTTTATCTCGCCAATAAATCAAAAGCCGCAGTTGATATTTATCGCTTCGTTAGGCTAGAATGGGTTAAAACAAGCGATAGTGATTCGCGCGAATCAAAGTGGAAAATCAGACTCCGACTATGTAAATCCGTGAATTATACGCCGGGGCCGATCGTATCGAATGCACAGATAGTTTCGTAATAGATTCGTAACTCCTAGTCGCGCTTTCGTCTGGCCCGCGGTTGTTCGATCGACCGCCCTTGGTAATTCTACGATTAATGCGTTCAATCCGTCCCGCATTACACGCTATCGCAGCACGCGACGATTTGTGCGTGGAGAACGGCGGTTTCCCCCGATTTTCTATCGCAAACGCGCGAATGGTTACCGAATTGTTACCGTTGCAGATGCTACTAATATCTACAAGTATCAATAATGCCTGACATTTATCTCCGTCCCACGTTTACAAAATATTTTTGAACGATATTTCCATCTCGATTACTACCTCCTTTATCATGAAATTATCACATTTAAGAACATTTATGCTGAAGCTTTATATCTCGGAAAAGTATATAGGTTTTTCGCAAAAAAATCACATAAATAATCACTATATATTTGCTGTCAAAGTTATTCGTCCGGAGTTCTTAATATCAATTTCTTAATCTCAATTTCTTAACGATATTTTGCATTTGCCAAATGGTATGATTAGAATTAAATGTTAGAATTTTTATGAGACTTTCATGTAATAATTTTAAATACTGTATCGTGGTTCCACAAAATAATTATACAAAATGATGTGTCTTTATCTTTCCGAAATTTAATTAACAGCTTCAAGAATTTAGCAAGCAATACTGAATGTCTAGAACATATTAGATAGGAGACAAGGAATATAATTTGTAAATAACATATATTCGCAATTTTAAACATTCTGCTCATTTTACGTAAGCTGAAAATTTTCCGTATCTTTTATCGTTCAAGTTAATTAGTCAGAAAAAAAGCTAAAACTTTTTCAAAAGAAATTGTTTAAATTACCCAAGTGATATAATGTTCAAACAAATTCTTTCTCTCCATATCTAACATTTATTTATCTGAAAGGACACGGATCGGCCGCATCCTTGATTAATCATACATGCAACCGCGTTCGTCGCGTTTAATTTTAATCGAACTTAGGAAGATGGTAGTACGCACCTGAGGACGCCGTAAAGCCGGCGTGCATGGCGTACCGCGGCGCGGCCATGTGCTGGGGATGCGGGGTCGGTTGTAGGGTCGCGTGTGACGGTGGTACCGTCGTCTGGGGGTGAACCGTCGCCGTCGGTCTCGAGAGTATCGTGTCGATGCCGTGGGGATTGCTGCCGACGGAGGTAATGGAGGTCGCCGGGCTGTGCTTGCCGCTGCCGGTGGGCGACGATTGGCCCTGCGTGATAGTAGATAACGGCACCGTGATACGCGGCAATTGAATGCCGCCCTGTTGCTGCTGATGCGGCGGATGATGCTGCTGATGCGTCTGCTGCTGCTGCTGTTGCTGCTGCTGTTGATGTTGCTGCTGTTGTTGCTGCTGCTGCTGCTGCTGCTGTTGCTGCTGATGCTGATGACTTCTCTCTGCCATAGAGTGCAGCGCTGCCAGCGGCTGGCTACCGAGCATGCCACCCCCGGCGGCACTCAGATTGAGAAACTGCAAAACATGGGGCGCGGCCGCCGCGTGGAAGTCGTGAAGCCAAGGTGGCCGCGGGGGCGGCGGCGAGTGGCTCGAGGCGGGCGGCGGCGAGCACGAACCCAGCGAGGAACCCGCGGACGAGCTGCGGTCGCCCTGGTCCAGATGGTGGTTATTGTTGCGTCGGTGCGCGTCGCTGAGCGACGACGACATGTTCTCGGCGATCTCGAGTCCGCCGCCCTCCGGCGTGGAGCGCGATGGCGGGTCCGGGCACGGGTCTCCGCTGTCGGCGCAGGCCTTGCCGCTAGTCAGAGAACACACCATCTCGCACCACGCATAGTTCGGTAGTGAGCGAAAAATCTTAGCCGGTGCTTTAGCTGCGCGCTGGATGAGGCGTGCGGTCGCCTCGGAGCCGCCGAGTCTTCACGCGCGAGAGGATTTCCGAGGACCGCCTGGTCGTTCGATCAGGGGTGTACCGCGGCGACGGTTGTCTCACTGCGCGTTTCGTCCGAAACGAATAATAACGATTCGTCGAAGCACCGATTACACAGGACACGCTCGACACTCTCCGCGATCGCGACCGCGAGTAGCACTGTTCTCGAAGAGGGGGCGGGTGCTCAGTCGCGCTTTTCCCTCCTCCGCTTCGTTTCACCGATGTTTCACCCAGATCAAGCACTGATCCCCATGGTTCCCCGCGGCGCGCGACAGGCTGTCGATGACACGTTCCGCGAGCGGCGATCGATGAGCGGAGAGGAAGTAGTCACCGCACACCGTGAGCAGTCACTGGTTCGCCGGTTCCGCGCGATGACATGGAGAACGATCAGTCACAGGCTATACCGACCTGAACTGTCATCGACGGCTGGCCGGCACGCGCGATCAGGAAGTCGTTGTCCGTGCCGCGACGGTACGGGGTCCTCGCCGAGTGACTCGCCGCGTCGCCAAATGGTGTGCGAGCAGGGTGCATCGGACGCGCGCGCGCTCTCTCTCCGGCGGGAGATCGAGTCTCTCTCCCGTGCCTTCGTCCTTGCCCTCGTCCTCGCGCGCGCGTTCCGGAAACCGCCGCGGCGGAGGGAGAGATGGGTCGGCCCTCGACGCGAGTCGATTGGCGTGCCGTCCGTGGGTCGTTTAAGTGCCTGGGGGCGGTACCGCCATCGGATTGGTCGGCCTGGTGGTTTTCCACCGGAAGGAGAGGTGTTCCGGGCGGGGCCTCTCAATCTCGCGTTAGCTTCTTGTTAAGCGTCTTTCATTGTGTGTTTAAATTCGTAATTTATGATCCCGACTGAATAAAACAAGAACTTGCTGGTTCGCTCGCTCGCTCGCTCGCTTGCTTGCTTGCTTGCTTGTACGTTCGCTCTGCTGGCAGGCTGGCTGGCTGGATGGCTGGTTGGCTGCCTCTGGCTGGTTGGCTGACTGAGCCTCTTTGGCTCTGAGACTGGCCCTCTAGTTTGCTCGACGACTGGGCACCTCCGCGTGACTACGGTGACACTACTGTCTCGATAACTCGCTTCCTTCCTTCCGTCGTTCCTTCCTCGTTACCTACCTAACCGTCTCCTACCGTATCTCTTCCCTTCACCTCTCTCGTACCATTTAGCTGCCATCCTATCCGCCCACTCGACTTCTGTCCACCACCTACCTACCCTTCGGCCTTTCAGCCAGTCGAGTACGCGTAGACAGAGCAAATCGAGTTATTCGCTGCCGATGGGTCCATTTGGCCTGCTGCTCCTCCTGTCCCGTTGTACGTATGCCGATACACACGTGTCAACGAGAATTCGGTTACTTCATCCCGATGAACCATCGTCGCGTCGCGCACGGTGCGGTGCGCGCCTGACGTAACTAATGTCGGATGAACTCGACGGTTCTCTCCGGCTCTGGCAGCCGACCAATGTAATGTCGGCTGCCGCGCTTCGTCGCTCGGTTCCGCTCTCGTCTATTGGATCCGCGTTTTAGACTCGCCTTCGACCGAACGGATAATTTACGGCGGCTGACTGCACTTCACGCTCCCGGTCATTAAGCACCGCGTAGGTGGGGTGTATGCTGCTTCTCTCTTTCTCTCTCTCTTCTTCTATTCTGTCCTTTTCCTTCCCGCGCACTCGCACGAGAAGGAGCTCTTCCGGTTCGACGTGCGACCGTATAATCCTTAAACGAATTCCTCGCAAATTTCTTCCGCGCTCACCGTATGTGAGATAAATATTCTCAAACTTGGAGCAGGTTTCTCTCGGTTTGAAATTTTTTTACCTTCACGTTTTAAACGTAGATCTTTCCGATTTTACGTGCTAAACTCTTTTGGAAGTAACGAAATAAAATTTTGCACAATGGAATAATAATATTTCAGTTGTAGCTGTGATATCTGATTTGTAATCAGATCCGTCTTGTTACGAAATCATTATTTGATAAAAAAATTCAATTCAAGCGGGAAATGAAACTCAACCTCAAGTGAAACCTAGGGAGCCTGGGTTGCGAAAAATTATGAATACACAGACATGACATTTTGAACGACAATGTACGTCCGAGCGCAGTATCTGCATCATTAAATGCGAGCGTGCCGAGATCGATCGTTTAAGAGTAATTATGCTAATGCGGCCCGATTATGATGAAGGCTCGAAATAAGCTTACAGGGTATCATCATTACCACGTTCAAATACGTGCGTATTATTAATAATGAAACAATAATGGATATTATTAAAGCAGCATGACGCAATAATAGCCGGCAAGCAGCGCAGTTGCCAATATTTGTTGCACCGTATTAATCACCA
Source organism: Tetramorium bicarinatum (assembly GCA_928718305.1). Classification (NCBI taxonomy): domain Eukaryota; kingdom Metazoa; phylum Arthropoda; class Insecta; order Hymenoptera; family Formicidae; genus Tetramorium; species Tetramorium bicarinatum. The sequence continues at coordinate 10,756,087 of OV788328.1, forward strand.
GTCGCATTAATATTACGCTTGCGCACGTAGGAGGCTTTTGCAATCCGTTTCGCGCTACAAATTGTTGTCTAATTCGCAAGAAAGCTTTTCATAATTCGGAAGCTGCAAACTATCTGGGGCAGATCGAGCATTTCTTTTATCGCAGCTCTGACGATGATTTTCTCGCAAACTATGCATTTCCCTTGTACCCTCTATTTAATTATCATGTCGATTCTTACGCCTGGCAAGGGGTGTAAAACGGGAGAAAAAGGCCGGTATTCTCTCGGCGAGGAGACCGAGCGGGATTTAAATCTATTTTATTTGACCCCGAAGGATCAGTCCTTTTCATGGAGCGGCGATTCCTTTTCGAGGGCAGAACGAGGAAGAGGAACTCTCGCCGTCCCTCTTTCCGCCTTCCGGCCGCGCGCCTCTACGGCCACACTCCTCGCAAATTATGTAAAACACGACGGGCAGCCAGCGACAAGTATTGATTCCCATCGCCGGATGTTTTACGGCGCGTATTATTTCCGCGAGGAACAGTCGTCCAGCTCGGTGGAACCGCTCGTTTCCCATTCGCGCGAATTTTTCGCGAGCGAAAAAATTCGCTTTCGTCCTGGACGATTTCTCGTATTACGCGAATCGTATAACAGATCACGACGATGAAGAAAATCATTTTCCCAACAAATGCGCATCCCGTGCAGATGCGTAACGACGGGCAATAAAGATTCCACACGAGTGGAATTTTTTTTTCTTTCGAATTGAAGATTGTCCATGATATCTTTATATTATTATTTTTTATTGTCTGTTATCTGTTTATTTTGTTTTTAATTAACTACTTTTGTAACAATCATCTTGTTACGTTTCATCAATATTCAATGATAAATTACAATCTTAATATAATATTTAACGTCCTTCAAATCTCTTCTATGTAAATTTTTAATATTTGATATTTATATTATATCGAGATCTTTTTTTCTCGAATTATCGAATATTCTCTGTGCCAGGATATTTCTGTCATTAGGTGAGCCAATGTTTGATGTGTCGATATCCGGCGCGAATCGTGGCAATAAAAGCATTCTTATTTAAACATCGTTTCACAGGATTATTACGAATAATTTGTTAGCCTGCGATAAGCGCAGTAGAACACGCCATATGCCGCACACAATCGCGAAATATTAAATCCTAGTTGTGCCGCGTATCATTGCCCTCGCGTTGCTACGGCAAGCTTATCTATCAAATATACCTCGCTTTAATAAACCATGCAGTACAAAATATCACGTTATAAAAGAATTTTGTTATTCTCTGCAAATAAGTGCTCGCCACTCTGTCGCTGTTACTTCTACATTTTCGTTATATTTATTCGTGTCTACAAAAATAATTTCAAAGGCGGTTCCGGCGGGCCAAACAATCGTGAATATAATATAAAATATTTCTTGACACCTCATATAATCGCTTTGAGATACAACGCGTGCTCGGGACATAAATTTGTCGTTAAAAAACTGCGTCCATTATTCGGTTCCGTTCCTGTAGAAAGTCGCTATACAAATTCGGTTGCTTGTGTTCCCGGAGTCCCCACCCCTTAACCCTCCCTATCGACTGCTTCTTCTCTAAACCCTCTCTGATGAACCCCCTCACCTCTTCTCTCTGTCTTTCTCTCTCTCTCTCTCTCTCTCTGGCTATCCCTTCAGTTTAGGGTGAAATTATTATGCAGAGACCAAAGTGTCCCATAAAATCGCGCAAATTACACGCCCCGATGCGTGTCTAAGCTTCATCGTAGTGATTAACTGACAATAACGGTGAAAACCGGCGATTCGATGGCGCCGATTAATCGGATATTTACCGGCGCAGGACCGCCTGCGGAGGACTCTTTGCGATTCACGTCGTTTTAGGGGTTTACGCGTATATCAGCTGTCGTGGCCGCTTTACTGCGTGACGATGGGTTAATTTATCGGAAGATTAGCTTCGATTAAGGGCGAGAGGAAGAGCGAGTTTATCCAATCGTGGGTAATCGTCCACGAAAAAAAAATGTAATCTCGGAATTTGAATCTCTTAACAAATCGTAAAATTCTAGTCATCGTATCATTAGCAGTTAGATACAAAAAGTAGGAAAATAAAGAAAGCGTGAGTCTAAAAATTCTAAAAGTAAAATAATTCTGATGGTTTGACTCATTTCGTTTCAGTACAGACAGAAAAAAGTCCGATTTTCCATTTAATAAATGTTTTTACTGGGTGTCATTTCCGAAGTCTTTTGTTGCTCTATTAATAAGATGTCTTGGTTAAGGCTTAAGAATTCACTTCTGCGCACTTTGCGCTCCCTCATCGGGACATAAGCGCGGAATTAGCAGTCTATTCGTACACTCGAGCGGCAGCCACTGAAAATCTTCATCTACACGCGAAAGGAACACACGGAACTCCCCCGTTACCATGTCGTCGGCACGGCTAATTCGTATTCGCGGCACGGCCGCGCGTCGCATGATCACACCGTATGGATTCGAATCCGAAACGCATCGAAAGTTCGCGATGTCGTTTTGCCGCCGCGTAACTCACGGAGGACACGAAACTTTTTCGGTGCCCCTCGGCCCGATAATACGTTTTCGTCGAACTTCGAAACAAGTCGCTCGGAAAAGGGCGGCCGGTGAGACACGATCGCCGTCAAACGTGATTTTTTTCCCTCAATCGATTCGCGATTATTATTTCGCGAATCGCTTTCAAATGGCAGTTTGAGAAGCGCGAAGACGGTTCATTCTTAATCCGTTGTTGCATCTACGTGTGTACGGGAATTTAATGCGATATGTGAAAAAGATTCGAAATAACATTCCGAGAAAAGAAACGGGAAGGACAATGGGGAATAATTTTATAACTAAATAAAAAATACAAATACTTTTATTCATAGATTATATTATATTTTTGTACATACAATGCCGAGGTAATTATATTTTAATTACAGACTAAAAGAAAGAATTACAAATCGATATATTTTAACAAGATAATTTCTCGATTGTCGATTGTTACATGTAATAAATACGTTCGCTGATCTCCCGAAAATTTTAGGAGAGTTAAAAAGACATGAAATTTATCTCAACTATCCAACACTAAATGTCTCTTCGATGCTATGTATTAATTCGCCATACGACGGGACTTTTGTCCCGCCCTTTCGTGCAATACATAAATTTTTCCGCCTAATATACACACACACACACGTACGTTTTATACGTACAATAGAACATATGTGTATACATGTACATTACAGCGTCTGTATTCTTCGACAGGCATTTCCTTTCGTGGAGGACGACGGCGGTAAACGGAGGGCGCGTCGAGCGGCGTCTCATCTCGACATCTCGGGGGGCGGCCTCGGTAAGTGCGACCTAATTTTACGGAACATCGGCTCTTATTAATGACGCGACAAAGCGCAGGGCAGGTGAAGAGAGCTATAGCTTGGCTGTCGGTGAAGAAGTCATTTCGCGCGGACACCGGGCCCCGGGCGCCATTGTCCGCCTCGTCACACGCCGATGATTGCATTATATTAGGCGTGCAGAGTCGATCGCTCGCCCGTGGATAATCCGCATCGTGGCGGGCCCGTGCGCGCGCGCGCGCGGCAGTTATTCCCTTATTCATCCCCCTTACCGTAATAGCCCGTGCTTTTTGCCGCGCGCTGCCCGGAATCGCCTTTACAGTTCGGCTGCATATGGCCAATATTGTTTTATTTCTGCCCCAGACATTATATCGATCGACTACGTCGTAAAGATGTCGATCTCGTGACGGACCTACGAATATAACTTTTCGAGAGTCGAGGGATGAGGTAGAGTTTTTTCGCGACTCCGAGAGAGAGAGAGTTTTTCTCTAATTTCATCAAGAAAAAATTTATAATATAGAAAACTCGAGTTCATCGGCTCAGTCCTTTTTGTCTAACAATTTATTGGTGGGTTGGATTACAATAATGTGCAAAGCGTGGCTTTCGTTTCCACTTTCAAAAAATTGTGTCATGAAATGATCAGACAAATTTATATTTCAATCATATATATATATGTATACTTATTCGTATATTTTTGAATACGAAAAATTATTTATGTCCGACTCCATTTAGAGCGTGAAAGTTGACATAACAAAATATGTAATATATAGTACTTATTTATGTGTGTTTGTATGTTCATGTATCATGTACACGTTATGTCTCCTCTCTGTTATATCTATTTATATATATATATTTATCTTTTGGAAATAATTAAATACTTGTGACAAATTGAAATATACGAACAATTATTTCACATCTATTTGAAATATGAAATATCAGATGCAATGTCTGAATAATATAGAAATAATTTTCCTATTATAAATAACATAATTTAGAAAATAAAAATGCGTTTTTACGTAATATAAGTTACATTTGTCACACTATGAAGTAATGGTTCTAATCTCGACTCGTGTAGCGATGTTGTTAATGAGCCATTTTAGCCCTTCGGGGAACCATATCGCATAAGCGTCATAATTCATCCCCGTGTAGACGACAAACAATAAGGCAGACTTCGCGAAAACACGCGATAATACCGGAACGGATAGACGTATATCGTTGTACGAGATAATTACGTTAATTTGAAAACGAGAAGATACGTTCGATATAAAGAAATTTCGCGAGATTAATATGAACCGGCTGGCGTGAAGTGCGCACGAACATACACGCAAACAAATATTATACATATATCTGATGGAAGTATAAATATAACATATTTGCTTTCACTGGTATACGTTCTCTGTATTCATTCTTTGCATTTTACAAATTTTGAAAGTTGGATGGAAGCGGTGCTTTGCACAAATTGTAATCCGTCCCAATAAATTGAAATAAACATAAATTGTTATCAGGTAAAAGTGACTGAGCCGATGGACTCAAGTTCTATTTTTCAAATTTTTCTTGATTATGCAGCATCTATGTATATATGATTTTTCATTCGGCTATACATTCATGCTTACAATTTTGTCATATTCATATTCAACAATTATATTTTCTCGATTAGTTTCTGTTTTAGTTTTTAAATGCCTCCTGGACATAATTTTTTGTGTTCAAAATTATAAATAATTATTTATATTGGACGAAAATAGAGAAACATATTTCTGCAATAACCTTTGTAAGGTAGAGTACTGGCTCGGCATACTAAAATGTAAATTGTAATACAGACTTGTAGTCGACAAATATCAAATAGAGATGGCCAAAAATCGTATTTCCCATCTTTTGAGCTTCTGTTCTTAATTACATTACTATATGTATATGCGAGATCTATAGACATTATTTTTAGAAACATATTGATATTTTTATTGATTTGTTCATAGAATATGGTCAGTCTCTTTTAAAAAATTCTTTTCACGAATTAACTTAAAAATAATTTGTATGTGTATTTGTATTCTGGGAAGGATTATATAGAGTAGAATTTTATTATCAAATATCGCTGAATGACATATACACATGTTTGACTCATCCATATATCGTGCCAAGAAATTGTTACTTTATTTTTAAAATAAATTCCACAGATTCATTACATTTATCGATGTATCAATATTGATTACATTAAAATTTTTCATTAAATTATGATATGAAACGTGCATCTTTAAAATTTTAACAACAAAGTATATGTTCATATAAGCGCATTAATGAACAGAATGTATTGTGAGTTTTTACACAGTATTGTCGGGTAAAACTCGTCGCAATTCTCAATGGAGCTGACACGATAACTTCTCTAGCGATGCGAGTTAATGCCGCAGGAATAGACAGGGAATATGATTCATCTTCTTAAAACACTATTCGTCTGGGAATAATTCGGCTGTCCTCCTCGAGTAAAAATCTCATATTTTACGCGTGAACAAAACGTGTCTCGAAACGGCTACCCCTTGTGCGAGACACACAACGGCGCGACCGAGAATCGAGATCCTATCCCGGATTTAGCCCGGGTAGCCCTCTCGACTTCAAAGGATTAGGCGGAGGATGCGATAGCAGGAAGCCGTGAGCTGTTTCTCGTTTCGGACGCTCTCTTTCTCCCGCAGCGAATAGTTTTACATTTCGTCACATTGTTGCGCCCGACATTTATAAATGCTTGCGGTCCAGCGGCGGCCGATTACGACGATTATATGAGACGGGCAGGAAACCAGGGGGGAGGGAGGGGACCGGAGATGACGCTGGATGCGAGCCGTGGTGCGATGGGACCGAGTGTGATTCAGCGAAATCAATGCGTCTTCAGGAATACTGAAACGCCTGTTAGTGACGCTTCATTATTTCGCGATAATATTCGCGGTCGCCGCGCCGATTAATGAGCCGGGAGGCTCATCGTCGCTTTGAATACGGCGTATCCGGAGTCTCTAACAGCCGCGCATCCTCCTTTAAAAACGTATTATCCCGCGAAAGCGATCCGTCGAATAATATTTTAATGAAATTCGAATTGAGATGGTTGGCATCATGTTTTCATTTCATAAACAACGCGAGCCGGCTGCTGAGATAAGTCGATACAAGATCGTTTTATGTCGCGGAAGACGTTCCCTGAAATCTTCAATTGCTTTTGCGCGAGATAGAATTACGCTTGCTGGGGCAAAAAAAAATGACAAATGACAGGAAAATTTTCAGAGCTTCCTTCGTGGAAATTTCATACAAATAGATGCGCTTGTGAACGGGAATATACATAATTAATTTATCTGACGGAGTTAATGTAGTTAACTATTTGCGTTTGCAACTATTTGTATTCGCTCCAACGAGTAAACAATTAATGTACACAATTAACATACAGATTATTACACGGCTAATTGCTGCTGAATTTTAAGTGCAATCCGCCATTTATTGGTATTGATTCGGTCGGTGAATCGAGTCGATTCTGTAAATGAGAATTACTAAAAAGCGAATTATGTCCTGCGCACACTTGCAACTCGCATTTTTATATCTAAAGTAATAAAATATGCTTTAAATAAATATAAACAATAAAATATTTTGTTTTGTAAAAACTTGATGAAGATTGTGAATGTAACCGGAGCATATTTTAATGCATTTCTTTTTATTTAATAAAATCGAACTAAATGCTCGCATTTTGCTTAAAAGAATACGAAAAACTTCAAAGAAAAACTTAGATTGTTTTTAAGCCGTGCGAAAGAAGAATTATATTATTAACTACTCAAACAAAGGTGATACTGAGGCATAGATACTTCGATCCATGCGTATGTTTTGATTTTCGATACCTAATCAATTTATCTCGAGACCTTGAAATGTTTACATACACATAGAAAAATATTCTACAAATGTACAGTTGTCCCAGATGTACATTTTTTTACCATTTCGAGATACCTGCCTCAGTGACTCTTTATTTTGTGAATTTGATAAAATTATTTTTACTGAAATCGCAAGGTTCAAACGGCGTGCAAATACCGGTTGTGCATTTGTAAAAAAAGTGCTTTTCGATAATTGGACGTTCGAGGCCGAATAATCGACGCTCCACAATATCGTAGCGCCATTAATGGCCTACTGGTGATCAGTGCTTCTTTCCTAGAGCCACTTTATATCCGCGGCTGTAAAACGCTTATACGATCCGCCGTAAAAGATCGAAACGCATATATTACGTGAACGGGGTGTATCGTATACATCGCGATATACACAAAACATTCACGATCGGTGGAGACGGGATCGCCGGGACGTCGTTTTTACGATCAAACCCTATAACTACCATCCGATGGAATTATTTGAATTTCCCAACGTTTCAAGATATTAAAAGCCCCGGTTGGAATAACGTGGCGGCCGTATTAATCATTCGTTCGCGTCAAATCTGTTGAAGCCGAAACGCGCATATCCAAGTTACACGGATCGATTTGCGATTTATCGGCGCCGATATTCGCATCATTTCGGCATTAGTAGAGATAATCGAGGCGAATCAATTGTATTTTCGGGGGATTAACAGCGATCACGCGTCTCCCCGTATTTTTCCACGTATTTTACATGGCGGAAGAAGACGCGGATAAGCGTACTTTATTTTCCGTTGTAATGTTACATATGTTTTCATCTTTTCTTTTATCTTATCTTTTATCTTTTATTTATATATATGTATAATTCCTCTGACAAATCTACGTCGAAGCTCATAATACAAAATTAATAATTGACGGCAGGTGTACATCCGTGTTAGCTTCCATTCTACAGAATCCCAATACATAAATGAAGAACGTCATAATTGACGTTAACTGTCTGAGAAACAGCTTTAACGGTGTCACTGTTCGCTTTCACGGCGAACGGAAAAGTCATTCTATTGTGGGAGAGGATTCTTCAATTTTGCCATGAATAAGTACGGGTGAAATCTATGCCGCTGGCTCTTAGCTTCCGTGTGCCGTGTAGTCGCAACCCGTTTTCATTCGCTTCGCGCAACGCCCGACGTGCTCCACGCTGCATCGGAGAGTTAGGTGTAAAAGCGTGACTTCCAGCAGTGTGCGTGTCGCCACCGGCCACCAGATACCCTGTGAATGGACCTATATAACGCTCGGATGCTTTCTCCGTACGCTCACGATGACTGATAGACCGAGGAAGGACACTGACTTAAGCCTGTTTGTCGGCCCTTACCAGCCCCGGAGCAGCAGCTGTATCCCCTTCCCCCCCTTCCCGTCGTTCTCGTTCGGGGCACCGGATCTTTTCATGGCTCCCAACAAAAGCGGCTGTCGTATTTGGACAGCATTAGCGTTAAATTTGGTCAATGAAATGGTTTAACAGGACACTGCCGTAGAATATGGTGCTAGGGAGAACCTATACCTTTGACTCGAGAGAATTTCTCGTCGCGGATATGCGACTGACACGATTGTGTTGTAACAATCGAAAAGTGAAGCGTGATGGTGTGACTCCTTTAGCTCTATATAAAATACGATTAAATTCAATTCTATGACGTTATATTTAACTACGTTAACACGAGGAAAAATTCGCAGGGATTGTCTCCTTTCAAAAAAGGAAAGTCTATGCCGTTGTCTATTACTGCAAAGCAAGAAAACGAAGCGCAATGGTGACTTTTTTAGTTCTATCTAAAATATAATTGAATTTAATTATGAAACATATTTAATTATGTTAACATGAAGAAAAATTTGTTACAATTGTCTCTTTTTAAAGAAAGAGGATCTTAGTACGCCATCGTTTATTACTGCGAAACGCAAGTGTAACGATGACTCCGTCAGCGAGACCGGTGAAAGTAAGCTATTAATCATGTATGCAACCGTAGACTTCCGGCTCGCTATGAGCATAAGAATAAACGGTTCATACGAGAAGTATAATGTGCGCTTCGCTCTTCGCGCGCTCCGACTAATTAAGAGCTCGCTCTTCGCCACTGTATTCGGTTATTTCAATTAGCTACTTTTTCTCAACTGTAATATCGCATCGGTTACAAAAGAGATTTCTGAAACGCTTCGATGAATCAAATGAGTAACTATGACACTCATTGAATTAACGATGTTAGCTGATTGTTTTGATAGCATAAATTTGATGCGCATGCTAATTAAAGCACTCTAAAAGTAACAAATTGACTTTGGATTGTATTTAATTATAATTTTATCGTAATTTGATATGTTTTATTGTTATACATGAGATATATAATTAACGTAGATTTTCAAGCAAAAAATATTTACATTTTGTACAAATGTGCATTAATGCTGTTTGCTTGTGACATAGTTTTTTTTTCTAAACAAAATTATATGAACGTACTCTTGTCTAAAGTAAAGAATATTATGATTAAAATATGTTAGTGCTAAAAATAAAAGTTCGTAAAAATAGTTATGTCATGTCGAAACCAAATTTGCGCGATATGAAAGTCACTTTTTTTTCAAACATAGCATTATAATACTAGAATCATGTAGCATAGCAAATTCGTATATTTAAATGGATAGTATATTTAAATGGAAGGAGTAATTGGAGTTATCTGATGGTCGTGACGCTATCGTATCGCCACGTTTTACTGTTATTACCGAGCATTGTCTACGCATCGGGAAAGAGGGGACGGACATGGCAGGCCTCCGCGACACTTAAAAACAAAATTCACGCCGTTAAATCGAGCTGTACGATCGCTATCTACCCGTCCGACAGCAAATCTCGCACCCGCCGCAACATCCCTTCCGACATGGCGGGGAGAACATTTGAATTCTCCTCTCTGCCGCTGCCTCTCTCACTTTCTATCTCACGCCGCTGTTTATATCACGGATTTCTGACAAGGGTGCCAGGACACCCGTCTCGAGCAAATTATCCTAAACAAATTCGCCATTGCCTGTTACGCGCAAATTTAATTCGCGCATGTATACTGCTATTGAGTTTGATGGAAGATACAAGATACAAGAGATTGATAGGAGATTAGGATGCGCTCTTTATTAATGACGTTAAAAATTGTCATTAATCATTGAATAATTATCATAATTTAATTGTGAAATATTTCCAGTACGGCTTTCAATCTTAAAAATAAACTCTGAGCTCATTGCTAGAAATTATTTTTATGATAGGAAATGTCACGTCATTTTTTTCCTTCTGATTTTTTCTCTTTCTCTCTCGAAAGCATTTTAGAAAATGAATTTGATTTCGTCAAGTATGATTGTCGTATTAGCTTTTGAAGTATTGTCAGCAGAATAAACATAGTCTCTAGTTTATTTAAAAACTTACACATGAAAAGTGTATAATATACCCTTTTACATGGGAATTCAATTATTACGGGTGGGCAATCATTCATCGGCACCCTTCCTAACCGAGACGTGGATTTGCCACGACGCTGCCGCTGTTATTATTATTTATCCAGTTTATTAATTCCTTAATTCCTTAGCGCGGCGCGGCCATCCCGACGCCACGGACGCGGCGGCGGACGCGCCGTGGAATAAAGACGGGGCCCTAATGCATCAATGTCATCGCGAGCAACATTGTTCCCGGCGCAACGACTCGCGCGCCTAACGACGTATTTATGACGTCACTTTGCGGCTTAAATAATAACCAGTCGGTGATGGATGGCCGCGGTGCGGTGCGGCGCGGCGCGATGTGGCGCGGTGGCCGCGTAGAAAACCGACATCATTATTGTGATCGGGGGAACGGGGGGATGAAGGGCCCAACTATGGTGAAGTTTCCACGGCGGATTCCTCGCGAGCGGGCGCACAATGCGTTGCACGGCGAACAGATGCAGCTAATCTCTCCGTATTAGCGAGAGCTCGATCACGTCGATCTCGCCTGCCGGCCGCGCTTGTCCTACGTCCTTCTGGTAGCCCGCAGGACACGCCTCTGATCGGTGTCCGTCCTGTACAGGGTGTCCTAGACCTAGCGAATACATATCAGCTACGATTTGATCAAACTGAAATCGCGTTTTTTTCTACATTTCCCGCACAACAAAAAGGGACCTCAATAACTTTTAAATTACAAGCATTATCTCTGTGCAAAATATTTCTTAACACAAAGATATTTTAATATTTATTCACTATCGCTGTTCAGATTAAAGTAGAGACAGTTAATCTTCATTTAATATTATTCTTCTTTTAATTAATTGATTTAATACCTCTGCTTTAATGATCGTTACAAACGGGAGAGGTAACCTTTGCATTTTTACAACGTGGTTCTCCAAAGTCCGGATAAATTATGGAACACCTGTTTATACGTATATATACGCGCACCATATTCTTATTAACCCCAAACCGACGAACCCGTACGCGTCGGAAGCAACCCCTCCGCAAGCTACTACAAAATATGATGTACACTCGAGAAATCTAACGACAGGGCCTTCTGGGCGGGACCCCGGGGCAAAATAGTCGGCCGCAGGTTCATTACGATCTCGACAAATCGTGTATATATATGCCGGGAGCCCGGGAATTCCCGTATGATTTATAGCGCGTTCTCGGCCAAGAAGAGCGGAGTGTCGAATAATCTGGTCCGCGGCGGATCGACCGAGCGCCAGGACCGTGAAGAGATAGAGGAGGAAACGCGATTCTCTCGCGCATTGACTTCCCGTGGCCGGGGGACCGGGAGGGAGGGGCGGGCCCGCTCTCTCTCTTTCTCTTTCTTTTTCGCCACATCCTGCCTGTGCGCGCCTTTTCTAGGGAGGGCCCCGGACAAAGTGACACCGGAAAGTGCGCTGCCACTTTTTCGGTCACGGCGCGCGGCATAGAAACGCGTCTCACGCGAACGAAATCCAGGCACAATGGTCCAAAAGCGTCAAATTAGGCGGCGCAGGTCAACTGCATGGGCGTCCCGTCCCTTCGTCGGTTCGTGACTTTCGGCCGAACTTTCGGCGGGGCGGCCCGTAATGACGACGACGACGACGGCGGCGACTCTCTATTTCGCGCGGCGCGGGGCCCAAAAGCCAGGGGTCCTACCCCCGTCCGGATATAGGGTTGCCCTTATAATGCCATAATACAAATAAGCAGTCAGTCAGTCGGAGTCAGTCGCTGCTATGCGCCCCGGCCACGTATTGCCGCGTCGGTCTATTATAGTTCTTGATCTCCGGCCATTATGCGTTCTGCCTTTCTGTGCTGTCCCCCTCTCCTCCGCCTTCTTCTCTCCTCCTGCGGACCCCCATGCCTCTCTTGAATCGCGTTGCAAAGTCACTCGCAGCGAGCTATCTTACTACGGCGTGCCGTGCCATGGTGGCAGTCGTTCCCTGCCTCTTTTCATCCCTCACGTAAATGTACATAGATGTACGGGGTGTCTTGTATATTCTTCTGATACCGGAATGGTATTTCTCTTATATGTTTGTAGATTTTTCTTTAGAGAAAAGAAAACTCGTGTTATCTGTCGAAATTTTTCGATGACATATTTTTATAAATCTTAAAGTTCTATCGAAAGTTTATGCAATTGATTCTATATCTATTCTTGTTGTAATCAATTCTATGTATTAATTATTTTTATTGTTTGTTAATTTCTATTTATTAATTATTTGTTTACCTGAAATTTAATCGTTGACTATTTATTTAAAAATTATTGTTTCGATATTTCTAAACAAAATTCTAGATAGGTACACTGTAGTCAAAGAATCTGTTTCTGTTCCTTAAAATTTAATATGGGATGAATGGAACACCCGATATATTCACGTAAACGAGCGCTGCGCACACATGCAAGGAATTCTCTTTGTGTGAACAGCCTGCAGAGTCCCTTCGCTGCGCTTTCGGATCATCGTCGGTGGTTTCGCATTGATGTTCCTGCTCGAGAGCATCGCGAGCAGCACTGTGACATGTTTAAAGGCCCCCGGTTGTTTCTTCAACATCCCGGTTCTCACGTTGTTCTTTGTAATAGCGATCTGAAAGATTTCTCTGCGTTGGGTATCATTGAGAGATTATTAGCTTTCCCTTTATTTCGTCTATTTGATATTCAGAGTATTTGAATATTCAGAGTATTTACATTATACACAGATAATTTATCTAAAGATTTATCTAGAAATTTTTACTAAGCAATATATTCTTAAACCATTGTTAGATTTTAAATGCACAGGATTTCGACCAAACATGTAATTAGATGTTAAAGAAGTTCTGAAAAATTAGGATAACAATATAATAGATTTTATTCTCTTGCTAATTTTAAAACGTTTTTGCAAGTTGACATTATTCTGGTGGTAGTAACAACTGCTAGTTGGAGAGAACGCGACAATGTCTACAGAGTGTCGCGGTTGTTGGCGGTAATTAGCGTGCTACGAAGTTTACGGATCGGAAATCGAAGCTCGTGGCTGTTTAGTTCGCTCACTTGCTCGTGCGGATGAAATTAAATGAAAATTCATGCCTTAAAGTTTATAATGGAATCTACCTTTTCGCCTTTTTTAACGAGAAACTTTACAAGCCGCGGCTGCTCGACACGGTAATGCCGGTGGAAACTTATTTAAAACTCCCCGTATTTCGATACGCCCTTCCTCTAATATCCTCAAGTACACGCGTGACATGGCGTTAACTTGGGTCTCACTTTTTGCGTAATAGCTTGTAGCAAGGTTGTAGGTATCGCTCACTTTTTCTCGATTGCATATTCTTTGATAAATTCGAACCGATTTTTTTTTTAGCGAAAATTCGAATAGACGCGTTACTCTTTCATTTTAAAGCTTAAATTGAAAATAATGTTGTACGTTAATGAGAAATAGAATATGTTTTGAGAATTGTGAGAACTGAATATTCGATCAAATATCATGTTTATCATGTAGTATAGATTAGAGATGTAATGCTTAAATTAATAATTATTATTAAAATATTTCTTAAAAATAGACGATTGCATTTATCTTGCATGAGAAATAGGATAAAGCTGCTTCACCGACAATCTTTCATCACGCAATTCATGGCGTAAAACCTCCAATTTCTGCGATACATTAGCCTCGCGGCGCAAAATGCATCTACTTACGTAGGAGACGCACTCCTTTCCCATCCCTTTGTCGTGACAGACAGGGATAGAGACGGGGTAGGCAGAGATCTATCGGAGAATTAGTGAGATCTACAAGTTGCACCCTCCGCAAGTGAGATAGATAGATAGATAGGTAGAGAGAGAGAGAGAGAGAGAATGTATGTGGGGGCGGACTTAGACTACCGGGCTCCGAGTGCGGATTTTCCCCCATCTTCGCCCCGGTTTCACGGACGCTCCCTTCGCCTCCCCCGCTGGGAGCCCTCCCTCTCGCCACTCAACCCCCCGATACCCTTGTTTCGCTCTCGCCGATTTAATCCGGGATTCAGCACTCAATTTGGTGCGTTACACGGCGGTTTGTATGCCCCGGCTCGCCTTACCCGCTACATCCGCTACACACACCCTCTCTCATCCTCTTCTCTCTTTCTCCGCCACCCTCTCTCGCACGTATTACCTACCTACCCTCCGCACACACGTACACAGTAACCCGCCCATATCCCGGATCGCCTCGTCTCTTGTTTCCACCCCGCTCACCCTCTTTCTCTCGCGAACGGAGACCACTGTACGCCGCTTACTCTCTTTTACTCCATCCTTTTCGTTCTCTCACCTTCTCTCTTGCTCTTGCCATTTTCCGTTCTCTCGATTCTCTCCTCGCTATCCTCTCTATCTCGCCTTCTCTCCCTTTTTCTCTCTTTATCCTACGTCAGCGTCTCTATTTCTCCATCTTTCTCTTTTCCCCTTAGTCGCCTCTCTATCCCCGAGAGCAACTACCCCCGCTTCAAACCCTCCTCTCATCCCTCTCACGCTGTCCCGAGAGGGAACACTTGCCGACGCTCCTGATGTTTCCACTGTCCGTCTCCCCCTCCCGCTCCCTGCCGCCACCGACGCAAACGGCGTCGTCACCACCACCGACGTCGCTCTCCCATCCCCTTCTTCAGCGACGCTACTTGGATCCGACCTACGTTTTTCATCCCCCTACCCTTCCCTTCAAGTAGGAACGCAAGCGAAGGCGTCGGCGTCGTCGTCGTCGTCGTCGTCGTCGTCGTCCCCTCGTTCGCATTTAAATTAGATTAGATAAGTTAATCAATGCGGTATTCAAAGTAAAACCCGGGATTTCGTGTCGGCCGGTATGAGCGAACTGGCGGATCGGGAGAAGAGGGAGGCAGGAATTATTGGCAGTTAGGAGCGTGATCGCTCGATCTCGCGTAGGGTCCAGAGGAAGAAAGACAGCATAGAAACAAACGAGAGTCGACCGATACACGCCGATTTACTTTTCCGCGAATCGTACCGAGGGGGGCTGGGGAATCTCCGGCGCGCATTCGTCACCCTCGCTTATCGAAGTTTATGCGAGCGATCGAGTCTCATCGCGACGATGACGAGAATGATTCTCGTGGTTGAATTCATCGCGTTCTTTTAAGGATAATTCGATGGATCTCGAAGATATTATCAGTCGTTGTCATAATTTTGAAGGATGTTGCGGTTATTAGATGTTTGATTGGCCGGATAATTAGGACAAAGAAATAATACACGTTTATTCGGCATATATGAATTAGGGTGTAAGGAAACAAGGGCGTCATCGCTATATTATAGCATAATAAAGTTTTAATTACTTGTTGGTAGCAGAAAAGGTTTGGTTTTCTTGTCACGCAGCATATACTTACATGTGCTTTGCAATTAAATAAACTCAGATAACATTTCTAATTATTAGATAATAGATAAAGATATGTGACGATAAAAAATTCTGAGTACTGTGCTATCGAACGTTTAATTTATAAGAATTTAGATACATAAAAGTGAAGACTTATAGCGAACGAGGTTGGAATACGATCGGAATTTTTGATAAAGCTGGAAAGAAATCCGATTCATTTGGCCGGTTGCCCTAACGCGACGCCCCTTTTAATCACCAAGAAATGTCTACTAAAAGCACTGGAGGCCACTCGAAAACATCGGACGACCCGCAACTTTAATCTTTCCCCGCTGTTAGTGCTCCACGAGTGTCTGGATGTTCGTTCCGTTTAAAAGTCATATTTGTTTCATAAAGGGAACGCGCCACGGGTGAAAACCGCACGCCGCCACCCCGATTTACGCATACATTTTCCGAGATGAGGGCGGGACTCCCCTAGCCAGAATTTCTTATGTGCGTGTGTTTGCCGCGGACTTACAGCGAATAATGCGAGTTATTCTTGTATCGTCAATCTTGCATTGTAACTAATCTCCGACTTAAAATTGATAAAGATAACATTCTTTTTCAATTCGATTTAGTAAGATTCTGTGAAAAACAATTATAAATTAATTAATTTGTTTGGATTTTTTAAGTTTTATTGCAATTTACATAAAATTATATAGAAGTTATTTAATAGAAGCACGATATTTATTCTTTTTATCTAAACACCTACATTTTCTCTCTTTCTCTCTTTCTCATCTTTTGTTTAATTATAAAGTTTATAAGCAAGACCATGATTTGATTGTACAATCGCGCTCTTCTGTTTTATCTAACTTGCGATGCAGGCTTTAAACATGATATCCGTTTGATTAAACCGCAATTTAAAGTTTCTTCTATTAAAGATGTGCTTCATTATACTGTCGTAATTTTTAATCAAGGATAACATAATATGTCATTATCAATTTTTCTCTTTTAATAATATTTGAAAATATTTTTAAAAACATATTATTGCGATAAATTTAGTTACTTTGTTTAAAAAAGGCTTACCTTCTTTAACACTTTTTGTTTGGTTTTTGCTCTTCAAATTAATTTCATTCAAAATATTCGCATGAATTACACAAGCAGACTCACCTACTTACGTCAAATCATGTGTTTCTATAATCTGGCGAAATCTCCGAAATACATCGCTCGCGACGTAACATTGTAAGGATGTAATTATCAACGAGGATATCCGCTAATTTCCGAAATCAATTCTATTGTCAAATGGCGGGACGAGTAAAATCCGTGCGGGGCGCACGTGCTCGCGTCAGATCGCGTCTGCCTCTGAGAAATACCGGTGGCAGATTGCGTGAAGTTTATCCATTGCGGTGGAAGACAAATCGACGCAGGAGGAAAAGGACCCTCTTAGGTACATCGGTGGCTGACAAACTGACCAAAGCCATCCTCCCACGACCCTCTCGGCCGCCACATTATCGGAAGCCTGTGGACAGCAGGACCATTTATACTGTTAAAAGTCCGACGAGAGAGAGAGAGAGAGAGAGAGAACAGCCACGGAGGAGGAGGGGGAGGAAACGAGACAAAGAGGGGCCGAATCGGGATGAAATCGTTCTCCATTTGGAGGCAATACGAGTGCAGTTTATCGCGCGTTCGCGCAATGGCCGGCTTCCAAATCACCAATAGCAATATTATCCATCCTGTTTCAACGATATTTATTTTAACGTTGGAAACTTACAAGCAACTTAAACAGGCTCTCCGTACGCATTAAAAAATTCTTTCTCAGTGGCATCTTCTTCCCTTATTTCTTTCATTTTATTCTATCCGCAAGAAAATTTTTCACTTGCTTTACGCGCGCTTTACATATGTTAACATGTAAAATTATTTGATAGCATTGAGCTACTAATAGCAGGATATTGGCGTGAACCCATGAAAGATAAAGTCAGTTTCAGTAAAGGAAAACATAATAAAGAAATTATCGATGTGAAAGACACGATTCGAAAATATCGTCAGTGATCTACATTGCTCGTAGTACACGAATATGAAACCGTATCTCTTACGTTTCGTTTGAACAATTGACGCAAATGGCCATGCAAATATAGTTAGGACCATTGTAAAATAACTTAACAAGGCCGTAAGTGCCATGGGCGATTCGCTCGAGATAATCAGCGAACAGAATGTATCCCAGCCAGTCCGCTTTAACCCGGCGGCAATATGGCTGAACGAAATGGAGTGGAATGCCTGCCTGGGTGCCGGATGGAGTGAGTACGGTCGGTCGTAGTAGTTGGTGGGCTATAATAACGTATAAAGTAATTAAGGACATCGGGCGGCAACGGCGGCGGCGGCGGCGGAGGAGGACGACAGCAGAGGACGACGAGGATCCCGGGACAGGGGGAGGGCAGGCAGGCAGGCAGGAAAACGGACAGGTTAGGGAATGCGACATTTACATAGTAATTAAATCGCGGGAGCAAGTGGGACCGTTGGGGGAGATACCGGTGCTCGAGCAATTACAGACGCATTAGATTGCGGTAAGCACTTGTTTATGGCCCGCCCTGCCTCTCCGCTCTCTTCGCTCTCCGCACTCGATTCTGTTCGGCCGTTCTATTGTCTAAAGCTGTTCT
This sequence comes from Tetramorium bicarinatum, assembly GCA_928718305.1. Lineage (NCBI taxonomy): Eukaryota > Metazoa > Arthropoda > Insecta > Hymenoptera > Formicidae > Tetramorium > Tetramorium bicarinatum. Next base: position 10,774,661 of record OV788328.1, read on the forward strand.
GTCTCTCTCTTTTTCGTCCCCTGCCTCCTTCTCTTCTCTCGCTTTCTTTTTTTTTTTAAGCTACCCGCTACCGCGATGCACTAGTTTTACACTTTATAGCGGAAACGCGCCCCGCTTCTTTTTCAAGTATTAAACTGAACGTGGATTTCCGGGGAGTAAAGAAGAACTTTGAGCATCAGAATGGATTGTATCATGAAATTAAGAGTCATTGTAAATTGCTAATGCAATTTTACTCTTCAAAATTATTTACAAGTTTATTAGTCTTATGTTATGATTTAGATAATAATTTGCAACTATTTTTTTCTAATTTAGTTAACGATTTTCTTTAATATCTTCTTTAATATTTTCATTAGTAATGTATTATTATACAAATATATTATTATACAAATGAATACATGTAGAAAGAAGCGATTAATATAATTTTCACATTATAACGAACTAATATTTATCGTAATAATGAAATAATTGAAATTCTTCATTTCATTTGAAGATGACATTATTTTTAAAGTAAATCATTATAACCTTCATAGAATTAGATTGCGACAAAAAGCTCTACTCTATCGTTATCTTATTTTATTCTTTTTCAACGTTCATTAATCGTTGCGTTTAAGCGGCTTTACTCTCGACAGTCTCTGTCGGGAGAGTACATACTGATTCATACTGATACCTACTGATGTACGCACGTGTTAATTCACCGTCCCATGATGGCCGACACGGTCACTCGCTCTATCCCCTAAACGCACCCACCCGGATGCTAGCTTATGCTCTCCTTAATCCTGTGTCCTCGGATCAAATCGTTTGATCCTGGTTTGGTCACGGATCACTCCCCTCTCACTCGTGTCGTTTAAGATTCAGATTTCGCCGCGGAATCAAATTTGGTTTCAAATCCCGGCTTACTTTGAGTAGGAATATCATTTGAATCCGAAAGTATCACTCGGAAATCTGTTCTCGTTATGCTATGACAATAGAGTTCGACGAGCATCAGAGTAATTTTTGCAACAGAAGAAAAATTGCTTGATAATCTCAAATAATAATATAAATAAATAAAAGTAATCTCCAATATTTAAGAAATATAATTTGTTAAGTTATTATCGTTTGAGAAGACATATTTAATTGGTTATTTAATTTTTATGGAAAAATTAAGATTTAAAGTATAACAGATAGAACAAGATTTTAGCAATTTTTCATAAGAAAGAAAATAATTATTTTCGAAAACATATCTCTTGCAACTTTTCTCTATTAACCCTTCAATATTATTCTTCCCTCTCGAATCGCGAAATTGTTCTCTCCTCCACCCCTTCTCGTTTTGACATTATCGATGTACAATGCGCAGTGGCGCTTAATATAAAAGCACGTCGGGCGATCCCCGAATTATTAATTATAATGAACAACAATCGAGTGACGCCAGGCCGCGGCCGGCGGGCCGCATTTATCTTAATGACGTCACGGCGTGATGCACGAGCGGTTGAAATGTTAAGTAACGATATTAATAAATAGTGGAGTCCATGCGTGCAACGCGCACGGCGCAATTGGGGGGCCGCGGGGGCGCAACCCTTCGCAGCCGCGAATCCGGGAGCGGCGGAACCACGCGTTCACGCACGCGCGCGCGCGCGTGCGTGCTTATGCTCGTATGAGTGCACCCCGGGCGAGAGAGAGGGTGCCGTGAATTATGAGCGCTCTGTGATATCGATGCATCAATTTGACTAAACGAAGGATTAATTTAATAACAAGTCAGCGGATGAGTCGTCGGATGATGTATAGAAGAGGGGGATGGAAGAGACTTGTTTCGAGAGGGGACAGGGGATGTATGGGCCCACGATGTGTTCTTTGTACCGCCCACTTATGGTGTTGCTTGATACTCTGTAAACATGATGGAGAAGAGAGAAAGAGAGAGACAAGTGGGGGAGGGAGGAAAACGCGGGTGCTCATATGGCGAGATTCCACGCCCTTCCCCTCCAGATTTGCAATGAGATTTTTGACATTCTATTCAGGATTTGTGATTTAGTGTCATAATACGGAATGTAAAGTTAGTCCAATATGTTATTTTAATATGAACACTTTCGAAATACATCAGAGTTATGAGTTATCTATTGACAAAAAAGAGATTTCGTAAATCTGATATAACGGTGTTTTTCTATAACTTAAAAGGAAATAAAAGGACTAACAATTTATGTTTGGACATACAAAATGTTTCAGATATGTCAAAAAAGCTTCAGATATTTCGGCAATTTTGGGATTTAAAATATCTGCTCACAAAATATTATTTTACTCATTTTAAAATATTATGATTATTGCTAAAATCTTTTTTCTTTACAAGCGATGTTGATTGATTTTATATAGATATTTATATAATTTGTGCTCATCATATATCGCACACATAGAGCAAAGGTTAATACTTTTATCTTTTTTATGAAGACAAAAACTGTCTTTATCGAGGTAGACAGGATACGAGACGATAGTATGCAATGAAAAACCCTCGGAGCTCTTCTTCTCTAATAATACAAGGAATCGAGCGCTCGTGCAATCCACTCTGAAACGTTTCGCCAATACGCGGAACAGCGGGTGGCGCAGAAGTAGCGACAGCAGCAGCAGCAGCAGCACGAGAGGAGGGTTGGAAATCACTTTCATCGCGACGTAATGTTACTAAGCGACAACTTCTCTCGCACCCTCTATCTGTCATGCCAATTAACCAGCCCTCTCTCCAGCCGTCGTCTCTTACGAGCCTCTCTCTCTCTCAGTCTCTCTTTCTCTTTCTCTCTTTCTCTCTTTCCAGGAGAAGCTATCGGCCGGGATTTATGCGACCCTTCAGAGCAATATATTTTTCACGATTACGATACTTCTCGGGTCAATGGATTATGTGATATTCCGAGTACGGGGCGCATCTCAAGGTGCAGCGGGAGAAACTTTTAATGAGGGGCATTAGTCGTCGAGATCCGTTCAAAATGGTGCAAAACTTGCGAGTGAGAAATACGGTTAAGAGATGCCTTTTGCATTAAAATGGAAATACGAGACATACAGTTTAGCCAAGTATGTTAAATCGCATATTTCTCGGAAATACTTGTATTCCGCAATTTTTTCAACTCGTAAAAACTGTCGTAGATAGACATTGTTTCACTATTTAATCTGTTCTTAAATTATTAATTATTAGAAGAGATGTCTAAATTTAACATAGGTTGTCTCGTGATAACGAATAAATTTTCTCCGAGTGAACCTTCTCATCCGTGGATAGTCTTTAAGTATCATCATGCGATCCCAGGAAAATGCAACACCACCAAGAACAATATCGAGGGTGTAGAATGACGGATTAATCGCCCAAGAATCAGCAATCTCGTCGTAGCCGCCATAAGGCGCGGGATAAAGCACACTCTCGCACCCCGACGATGACGCAGGAAAAAAAGATACAGGAAGCCATGATAGCAAAGATAAAGGAGCGAAGGGGGATAAGAGTGAGTGCCAAGAGTGAATGGAAGGAGAGAGGAAGAGCAAGAGAGAGAACGAGAGCGAGTTGGTGGCGTAAAAAGGCAGGAGAGCGATAGCAGAAGATCGTAAAGTAAGTCCATGGCGTGGATGGCCACCTCGGGCTCTCCTAATGGACAATAACCGCGATATATCGCCTCATCTCGGAGGATCCCTCCCCGGGAACTGAATGACTACTTCCGTTCCTATATCGCGACTTTAAACGCAACTATAAATGCTCTGGCTCTTATGGCAGCTATGCGTTATGCACCACTTCGGCGTCGTCGCTCGACAGAATTGCATTATCGCGGGATTCGATGGAGGCATCGCTCTGAAAAGAATCAGCGGATTGGGAGAAATTCACGAAAGTGCAAGTTCTGCAAAATTATGAAGTTTTAATTTCTGAAATCGGAAAATTAAAAAAAAGTTTTTTTTTTCTATTTCTCTTTTCCTTGTTTTTCCCATTTCTTTTATCATTTTTATTTTATCTTATCAGATTATTTAGAATATAATGACGAGTCTGCTCAATTTTAATCAAATTTATTTATTACAGGATATTTTTCATTTAATATTATCTACATATTTTTATCATCAGCATTTATCATAAACTTTGTTTTATCAAATAAACTTTTTTCCTATTGGGATCTATTAATGTGGAAGCCTCGCTTTGCGGATTTTATTTCAGTATAAAACAAAATCGTGCAGAATCGGTCGCGCGCTGCGCTTCATAAACGTCGGACGGAAGACGTCGCGACGTTCACGCGCAATCGCAAACGCAACGCTGACAATGCGATCGTTTGAAATTCAGTTAAAGGGCGTCCCTTCAATTACGGGGGCGTCGGACGCCGGCGCCAGCGCCGGCCGCATCAATAAAAGATAGACACGGCACACGGAGACCGCATCTCTCGCCCGATGCTGCATTAGCAGCGCGCGTCAAATCGATTAGCGCGATTAATAACAGCAAACTGCGGCGATCTTGGGGGGACGAGCGCCCCGTTCTCTTTCATCCCCCTTGCAACGCGACGTGATTCCTAGGTGATCCGTTTCCTCGGGTTTGTCATTGTTTTCTCGCTCACATTCATATTTCTCGCGTAACTCGATGGAAACGTTTGGGCACCGAAAAAGGCGAGTAAATTAATTGATCTGGAAGGATAAAATAAGTATACATGAATGTAAAAATATATGAAATACAAAGTTTATAAATAAGACATCTTAGATAAAAATACGAATGTTTTGACTGTCTATAAGAAATGATATAAAATCTCAGGAATCAACATTGCATACATTATTTATTATCTAGTTAAAGACCGGGTAAAACTTAATTAGTATATTTTAATTAGTTTTCTTTTAAATGAACGGATTGTTCGTGTGCAAAATTCCTAGTTTTTACAAATTAACATTTCGGAATAAGACAATTGCGTTTTTCACTAAACAGTTATAATATCAGTTATTTAAATTTCAAGCCACAATCCCGTCTCGCCGCGTTTACGCTCGCGGGCTAACGATTACAGGAAATTCCGCGCGTTCCGCTTTGAGAAACGAGAGGATGCGCGATATCGACGGAAAACGGAGGTTCCATCCATTGCCTTCGGCAACTGACGTACGACGAAAAAAGGCTCGTAAAAAAAAAGGCAAATCAATCATAAAGTTAGCCTTTTATTCCGCAAGAGAGCCGGATAGAACGGAACGCGCGCTCGCGGAACGGGGGAGGTGCGCGCGGCGGTCGCGGGACCGCGCGGCGGGAAGGGGCGGAATATAAAGTTACGTCACACGTTTATTTCATTCCCGTCGATCCAATAAAAGTCCCAATAATAATTTCGGATGTTTTCCGATGCAACATGTTTGATTTAGTGTCGGACATTTTGTGATCGCATATCTGCCTCGTAAATCTCGCCGCGGTGGCGCCACTGCATAAAAATATCAAACGTCGATGTGTCCCGCGTTCAACCCCAATCCCGGGCGGTAAAATATTGCCCGCGATTCCGCGCGACGGAAATAGCCTTTCATGCCCCGCCGCCTGATAATTCCAGAATTTCGCAGATTTATACCCGGGAGAGGCCATGGAAGATACGCGCCCGCGCCCGATCGCGCCCGTTATTATTAATCGCCGCGCGTAACGATAAAGTGGGACGTTTAATTTTTAAAAATGGCCCCTAACGAATATCGCCGCGCCGGCCACCGGTCCGCCCGCCCGCCCTCCCTCCCATCCCCGTGTTGTCCGGAAAAATATACGTCAAGATTATGCCGGCCGATTCGAGTACAATGTCGCGATCGAACGGCCGATCGGGCCGCATCGTGATTGAGAATACAAAAAAAAAAACGATTATAAAAAAAATAGTAAGCAAGGAAAATACAATCGCGCCACTTTGTGACGCGTGATTTTGATGGCGGGCGTATATCAGCGCTCTGATGGTTGCGATCGGAGATTCCGATGTGCGCATAATGGCGGTCGCGGCCACGTTGTAGAGTATGTTGAACTGGGTAGGGGTAATTGCATAACCGTTTCACATAAACCCTTAGGAACGGCGCGAAAGCTGATTTGCAACAAGCGCGATTTACGTGATTGACATTCCGCAATTAATATAGTAGCTTTTTCGGAGGGTTGCTTTTCTCAATGGCAATGGCATCTTCCGGTGTATTTCGAGAATATTTTTCAATGTCGTTCAACCATAGGAAATTCTATTAGAGATTAAAAACAAGTGAATTACTTAGAGATGTGCAAATTATTCGAATACGAATCGAATCGAATCGAGTGAGATTTCGTTCAATTCGGATTTGAATTTCTATGATTCAAATCTGAACTATTTGAAAATTTTGAATCTAGATAGTTTGAATATATTGTCAATCTTATAAAATCATATTTCCTGTTAATAAGCAAAACAATACAATCATATTACTAAATGCATTTGAATTACTCTTCATATAAAAAACTCTCTTGTCTATGTGTTAAAAATTCAATTTGATCATAATTATATTATTAAAAATTATATTTCAACGATACTGTCCGATTTTCTTCGATTCAGATTCGAAAAAGAAAAGAAAATTCGATTTGATATAAAAAAATCTTTGATTCGCACATCTCTAGAGTAGATGAGCTTCTTTCGAATCACGCATTGAAAAATGCAAAAAGAAAATTATCTCTCGATGCTTCCTTTTCCAAAGAATATCACATTATTCGCCTTTCGCTTAAACGGCAACAATGATGCGCTTCTTTTCCGCCATATTTTTCGCCATTACCAGGATTGCAATTGGATTATATTGATTAATTGTGCACCCAAGACAAATCGATGCAGTTGCGTAGCGAGATGAGGTACCATCCTCTACGTCTCTCAATGATAAATTCTACAGTCATTCTTTTTTAAGCAATTCTACGATGAGCGCTTGATTAATAACCATGATTGCTTAACGATCTCGTGATGATCATCGATTTTATCATTAGAAGATACCGCGAGGGTCTTATTCACCCCGCTGTCATAATTGTCCCCATTCATCTTATGCACTCTCCTCTAACGTAACTTTCATTATCCAGCCTCCATCGTTGCGCGATACTTCGCACGAAACGTATCCCATTTTTTTTTATTTTTCGCGTGGCATAGAAAGACGGGCGGAAAAATATATGAATGTCAATGACAGCATGTTAATAAGGACGAACAAAATACTACGGCCGTATCGGTCGAACCGATTGCTCGAATATCACTGCTTTGGTAAGCAATGATAACACTTACAGCTTTCATAAGCCAACAGCTGTGCGTTTCTCGTCGCGTTCTCGACAAAAATTTAGCTCTCGAGCTCGAATAAACAGTGCGATATGCCTTTTCGGTTTCTCCGGCGGAACTCGCTGATGTTATGTAACGTTGGTCCATATTGCACGCTTAAGCACGCTCGCCATGTGGACGCAGATCCGCGTGAAGAGACTCGAATTTCGCGATGCGAAATGGCAAGTCCCTGCCGATCACGCATTTCTCACCCTAGATCGACAAATCCATTCGTCTCCTACGTGTCGAACGAGGAAACAGAGCATCCGGTCTCGTAATAATGACGCTCCGGCGAGAAAAGAATCGCCCGGGCGCGGATTATTGAATTGGCACGAGACAACGAATGGAGCGCACACTGCCATCGGAATATTAAAATAATCTGCCATTACTTTAATAAATCTGTCCCTCCGTTTTCCGGCGCTCGGTTCCTCGGCCGCCACCCCTCGCCCACCCCCTCCGTCCCTCTTCTCCTTTTCCCGCTCACCCCATCGTCCTCCTCCTCGACCCGCCTCCTCGAGCTCCTCTCGAGCGCGAGAGCACTCGAGGCAGGCAGTCGCAGATGTCACTGTACCCCTAATGAGCGCGCTATTTTTCACGAGTATTTTTATCCCGTTTATTGGCTGCCCGCTTCACAAACTGTCGGCTGGATATTAATCATACGGCTCTTACAACTCTGGTTTTATTTCCTCTAAGGATAAAGAATGGCGGAGGGGCGGCGAAGAAAATCTCGAGGGGAACGAGGGCAGCTCTCCCGCTCTCTCGCTCGCGCGCGAGCTGTTCCTTCATTAATGTTATTAAACCGGCTTCTCCATGGATGCCGTCCTCGCCCCGTCGTGACTCCACTTCGCGACTTACGGCCGACTTTTCGCCGGTCCGGTGCATCGCGAAGAATTACGGGGCCTCATAGTCCATACACGAATTGTAAACGATGCCGCACAGGCTATATAACTTCGCGCGAATGAACTCAACAGTTTTATCAAGCAGAATATGCAGTTTGACTTGTAACTTTGCGACCATCTAAATATCACTCAAAATGTTACATTTGTGAATAATTATTTTTTTTATTACTAAAATACACTAGCATTATAACATTTTAATTCATTTCTACGTTTTCAAAAATTAACATTTCCTCAATGCTGTTCTCGATCAAGATCTATCCATTTTTCTGAAAAATGGTTTACAAATTTCGTCAATTTATGTTGTTGATGATAATTTACATCCTTCGTTCGTTACACTGTGTCTATCTACATACACTTACCTGCCAGATGCACTAATAAAGTTTCTTCTTTAAACGATAAACAATTTTTGATGTGAAGTTAAGCACGTGATCATTAACGTGTTTTCTTGTACATCTACATACGCTGTCATAGATTACATGCTAAAAGAGCTACACTTTCTGTTTTTATTTTTACATCTTACATTGATGGAAGTATCCTCAGAATTGTCTCATAAACATGCAATAGGACATCGCCGATTGAAGTATCTTAAGGAGATGAATATTTTTTGTACTCTTTGTCACTGCGATTTTCGCGTATCGATATATACATATTTTTTTCTCACCCTTCCAAAATTCGGCAAAGACATCACATAAAGCCTACAAGCAGTCAGGATGAGCGGGTGGAAACGTCGTTTTATTATTAACATTAACAATTTCTGCTCTGAAACATCTGCATTATACCATGCAGAGTTGTACCTGTACAAAATCAAATATCTTATTTCTGAGAATATTTCTTATTTTCTATTTCTTGTTTTCTAAAAATAGATTTTACTTAAATGATTAATAATGCACAATAATACAAATAATATAGTAATGAAATAAAGAAGAAATCGAACTTAACTAAAAGTTTATGAAAGATGATTGATTTTTTTAAAGATTCTTTTAAAGATTACTACTGCTGTTGAGAAAGAAAGTAAATTACTCACGCCTTCTCGCATGCGCTTGAACTTATATCTGTGACTCTTTGTCCCATATAATTAGATAAGAATAGATTCAGCATTGATACAATAGCAACACCGGTAGATCTGACGGCTCTCTCAACATTGCCGGCGATTGTTAGCATCTGAAAAATCTCATTTCTGACATGCTCAACATATTTCCGTTTTGATACATTACTTCAACATACCTGCGTTAACGCAAGACTCGACGCAAGTACTAATCCTAGAAGATCCACTAGAAATGGTATTGTGTGATAAATTTCGATCGTATCAATGAAGCTTGCAATAAAAGAAGGAATCACATATATTAATGAAAACTAAGAAATGAAAAAAAATGTTTAATGTTGAACATAAAAATAAGTTTATATTAACGTATATTTACGAATAGCCAATGTTTGACTTTTTAGGCAGAAAATTGTTTTAATTGATAAGAGAATAACAATCAAGTTTCTTCTATCTTTACACAATTATACTATATATTCAATTATAACGTGTTCGACAATTCCTGGATATATTAAGAAGTAATTGGAAAAATAATATCCATTATATATATGTATATACATCTATATATAACGTTATTTAATATGGACAATAAATTCTTTATTAGCTAAAATCGTATTAAAGGAACAAGACAATCTCCTTTTCAAGAGGAAACTTGGTATTATTTAGTTACTCCTCATTATTTTTCGATTTTGCTTACTAGTCATAACGTTTCTCCTCATAAGTTGGACTAAAATGATATAATAGATATCGCATGTTTTGTATAAAAGTACAAACTGTATAATGTTGTAATGTAGCCGTATAAAAATGGCTATGTTTCCGCAACTTATTTTTGACCGTATTAAATTGTGTTTCGTCGCACCTTTAATAACGTAAAATAAGCGTTCCGCGCGATACCTGTCAAAATTATTACCAACGTTATTTTTCGTACAACTGATAGATATTCTTGCAACAAGCGAAAGAAAAGACGAATTTGTAGATTATTATTCAGAAAATTAGAAAATATGACTTAATGATAAATATTTTTGAAAACAAAGAACAGAATATTTTTTTAATGAAAAAGAAATTATATTATATCTATTACGTGCGAATCTACACTACAGATTTAAAAATTAATGGACCGACTGCGCGCTCTACTTTCTAGCGATGAGTCGTCTGCTTCTTCGCAAATAACTGCGAGGTGCAATTTCTTACCCCATCAATTCACACATTCCGCAAGCATGTTGCGTAAGAACCAGAAATAGAGTAGAATTGAGTAGAAAAATTAGTGGTACTACAAGAATCACGCAGCACGTATGGGATCGAATGAGATTAAAGTATCGTTCCTCATCGACAAAAAACTCAGCTTTAAAAGGTAGTAATCGCGGGCGGGACTCATTCATGGGCGATATAATGTCAAGGATATCCGGCATGAACAACCATGCGAAGTACAAAATCACGGTTAAGTACTGCAGAACTGAAAAATTCGACATTTGTAAATTTTCCAATACAGTCTTTATCAGTATCTATTGAAAAAAGATTAGAAATTATGTATACAGTTATGGCAATACTGCTGTAATCTTTCGCTTATCTAGTACAAATAGCCGAATGTTACGACCAAAGTTTGAGGTCTAAAAAATATAATTCTGAACAAAAAATTTCTAATAAACATGATTTTAAAATGCTTCCTTAAAAAGATAGCACTTAAACATGCATTTTTTAATTTAAAAGATATAAACGATTTTGGCAAATATCTGAGAAAGTATGTATTTTAAAAAAAATTAATTGTATATATTTTATAAAAGAAGTACATATTTTCCCAGATATTTGCCAAAATCTTTTATATAAAAACTAAAATAAAATAAAAGTTGTAAAGAATTAAGTTATTTTTTTAGTTAAGGTTAAAATATTTTTATTATATTATATCTCTTTTATTTTTATTATATTTCATAGATTTTGAGAAAACCAATTTCAAATGTATAAAGAAGTGTTTTTTCAGCTATTGGTGATAGAGAAAAACAATGCACAAAAGTGCAATTTTTTTAGTCAACAGGTAATATAAACATATAAACATTACAAATTAGCTAAGGTCATAACATATAGGCATTAATGAAAAATATCTTCTAATAGCTACGCTATAAATTATATGATACGAAAAATTTGAAGGCGTATAGGAAAAAATGTATGGAAATTCAACAATGAGTCCAATTATTCTTAGAAAATTCCACATTCATTTAATTCAATGATAATGATTATAAACATACGCATAAAATTGTGATATGAATCGTTGAAAGAAATGAAAAGAAACGTATGTAGATCGTCGAAAATAACGCGTATGATGAATAATACATTCGTTAATGAAGAGCTGATAATGAAGAGAGCACGACTGATCTCACACACAGAAATGTAATGTCGGTCTTACAGACAAAAATGCGCATCTTTTTCTTTTGATAAAGCGAAGTCTAATGTTTTTCTTACGCAAGTAATAAAGCGTCAATAATCTCGTGATCTCGACATGCTCGTGCATAACTTTGATCTCATAACGTGTCTTTTGCAACCTCCAGTCGTTCCATACATGTTCAAGTAGATCCCTAAGCTAAAAATAAATAAAATAACGAGCTATAAATAATCTGTAAATCACGACTTATAAAATAACAAAATAACAAGACGCTTGAAGATAAAGATCAAATGATTATATATTTATTTATTTATTAGACTAGCAATCAGTGTGTTAACATGAGCATATCATAATCGGATTTAAATTCCAGAAGATTTACAAACGATATATCGTTTATTTTCATTTTATCACAAATATTTTGTTGTTCATAAATTATTCATAGTTTTGAGCGATAAAAATGACTGATGGAGAATTAATTAGGCATAATTAAGATTAAGCATAATTAAGGCTAATTGCAATTCTGAATACGTATAGATACATACATATAAAATTCATAAAAGCGATTTTTATCTAAACTTTTTGCAGTCTAAGCGTACTCAGATAAACAACATATTCTGTTGAATTTGTATAAAGTTTTATTAGGAATGATCGATCGAGCTTACTTTGTCTTCTTGTCTGATACGTGTATACAAGTGACTCAAGCTACCTAATGTAGGTAAAAGTGCTGGTATTATATCGACTATGAAGTCCGCGGTGATATTAGACGTAAAAACACTTGAAATCTGGAAACATATTATTGACCCTTGATAAGAGTGAAAAGATAAACATTCATAAGATAGTATAATATGTCTCGAATTTATCAAAAAGCATTTAAAAATTTTGAAAATGTTTTATATAGAACTGTCAAAAAAATATTTGTATGCATTTACACATCTTTGAGATATTTTTGTTTTAAGTTTTAAGTAATATCTTTAAAATATGTTATTTTATTTAGAATTACTTTTAAACTACAATTAAATAATTTTAATTAATAGTTTAAGTAGTAATATATATGTATAGTACACACATATAAACTTTCTCGGATATCTTTTCAGAAAGTCTTAAGAGAATAGTTTTCCATAGTCTTAAAAATACATCTTAAAAAGACATTTATGACATTTTAAACATTTTAAACATTTATCTAATGTTTAAATTATTATCGAGAAATAATTATCGAGACACGAAAAAATTTCTTAGATAAAAAATATAGCTTCAATAAAATTAGTACATATATTTTGATGAAATATTACAAGAAAATTTTTGCAATCGTCGAATTTGTGAATATTTAAAATTTAATTAAAAGGAAATAAATTCTAAATTATTTCATATTGAAGAAAAAATTATTTTCTAATGTCGTGATTACTTGAAAAATAAGAGATGACAGCATTACGATAACGATGATAGACCTCCCTAAACGAGCGCTCCATTTGTTTTGATAAGGCCACAGTCCGGCAACCGACAGGATAAATCGGTTTAATTTGTAGTAACACTCTCCAGGATGTTCCATTTGCCTTGAAAGTTTCGAACAGACTGACCGTGGAAGTAAGAGCTCATTGATTATTATTTCATTGCTATAATCATCACATTTTCTTTTTTTAAGGTTCACTCGATTTTTTCATCTATTATTTTTTTATCTTTTATTACCGGTTGAATTATTTCGAAAGAAAATGCATGCGTTTAACACAATGGCGTGAATTTGTCAGATGCGTCGAGGGGATCGATTGGCAATGCGTATACAATATTCAGGTAATAACGTGGGAAATATCGGGTGAATTCTACGAATGAAAATTATTAGACAGTTCTCCACCCACTGTATAAATTCTTTTCACACGCGCGATTATTCTGCTGCGACATTGCGATTATTATTTTATTATTTTAAAACAATGAGCAAATGATGAGTAAAGGTAGCCCGAGGTAAAAACATAGTAACATTTGAACGGACTATTTCGCACGGTACGTAACAAACGACAAATAGTCGAGATATATTTTTCTTGGGAAGTAGTTTACAATTTTAACAGCAGGCTTCTTTGATTGAAATATTTTATTTACAAGTATTTTAAATAAGGAGTTTCTGAGCAATGCTGTGTATAATAAATGCTGTGTGAAGATTAAATTGTAATTATGAATAGCCAGAAAAAGTATGGTGCTCACTGAAAATTGTACGATAAATATGTTTGTTTCTTATAATAAACACGATTGTTGTCTTATTATACATAGAAATACACTCTCGATCTCGCAGGCAGAAACACCTGTCTTTTCCTTCTGTAGATAAAACGGGTTTAATGTTTCTCTTACTCACAATCAGATAATAGAACGTGAATAATCTTGAAGTCTCAGCATGCTCGTGTATAATTTTGATTTCATGATGTAATTTTGCAACACCCGTCTTTCGACATATGTTCGAATCATTTTCTGAACAATATATGGTAGGAATTTATATTCTTCATTTGTTACACTGTATTTATTTACATACTTACCTGCCTGATGCTTAATAAATTTTAAGATCACTAACGTATTTTTTTTGTAAATCTACATAGGCTGACATAGATTACGTACTAAAAAGGCTACATATTCTATTCTTTTTCTGCTCTACATTTGGATGGAAGTATCCTCAGAGTTGTCTCATAAACATACAATAGGACAGTGTCGTTTGAAGTATCTTTACAAGTTGACATTCGTCATTGCAATTTCTGCGTGTTGATGTAAATATAATATATTACAGCATATTTTTTCTCACCTTGCCAAAATTCTGCAAAGACATCACGTAAAACTTATGAATAGTCAGAACGACCGGATAAAAGCGTTGTTTCATTATTAACAATAACTCTTTCTGCTTTGAAATATCTACATTGTACCACACAGTGTTATACCTGTACAAAATCGAATATTTTGTTTTATTTTCTAAAAATAGTTTTTATTTAAATAATTAACATAGTAGTAAATAATATAGTGATGAAGTAAGGAAGAGAGAAATTAAATCGAATTTAACTAAAAGTTTATGAAAGATTGGCAACATTACTTTTAACGATTTTTTTTTTCAATAACGAGATTTTTTTTAAGGAAAATGTTAAACACATGTTAGCTTAATAATAATTTTAGAATTATATTACAACATGTATTATGAATGATATTCCGATCTTTATAAACAAATTTGGAAATACATTTATAATTATCTAGCGCATATTTTCGGGTAAATGTAAAACATTGTGCAAAAAGAAATAGAGGGTTTGTTCCTATTTCTTTTCTCTCTCTATTCTAATTTTTCTTTTTGCTGTTAATATCAATGTTGCCAGCCGTTCAGATATATTTATTGTTAAAAAAGACAATTAATTACTCACACCTTGTCGCATGCGTTGGAACTCGCGTCCATAATTTTTTGTCCCATATAATTAGGTATGAATAGATATATCACTGCTCCAAAACTAAGAATTATACTTCTTAAAGCTCGCTCAACATCGTCGGCCGAGGTTAGTATCTGAAAGATCTCATTTCTGCAGTTTGATACGCTCAACGTATTTCTGCTTTAAAATATGACTTTGATATACCTGAATTAAAGTAAGGCTTATCGCAATCACGAATCCTATGGTGTCTATCATAAATGGTACTGTGTGATAAATTTCGATCAGACCAATGAATCTTGCAATATAAAAGGTCATATATGTTAATTGAAACTGCGAGATGAAAGAATAAATATTTAATGTTAAATATCAAAATAAATTTATATTTAACATTTTAACAACTTAAATAAATTTATATTTAACATTTAACAATGTAACATTTAACATTTAACAATTTAAATTTAAATTTAACATTTTTACATTCATTTTTGAATAATTTTTAATATAATATATTCGACAATTAACTTTTTATGCAGAAAATTGTTTTAATCAATAAAATAACAATCAATTTTCTATGATTCTATATATAATTATACTCAATTATAACTTATAAATCCTTAATTGTGGCTTAGAAATGTGCGACAATTTTTGGATATATTAAGAAGTTACTGAAAATATCCATTATAATTATTTAATTTAATACAATCAATAATTCTTTGTTAGCCAAAATTGTATGAAAAAACAAGACAATTATCTTTCCAATAAAATTTCTCCACTCAAGTTAGACTGAACTGATAACTTAACAAATATCGCATTTTTTAAATAAAAGTACAAACTGTATAATGTTGTAATGCAGCTGTACAAAACTAGTCATACTTCCGCGACTTATTTGTGACCGTATTAAATCGCATCCCATCGCACCTTCGATAACGCAAAATAAGCGTTCCGCGCGATACCTGTTAAAATTACTATTCATATTATTCTTACCAAACAACTGAATGATATTCATTTTGCAACAAGCGAAAGGAAAGACGAAATAATCGATTGTTATTCAAAAAATATAAAAAATGACAATGATAAAAATTATTAAGAACATACAAAGAAAAATTTTGTTGATATTTTTTTTAATAAATAAAAATTATATCTATCACATGCAAATCTATACCCAAATTTAAAAGTTAATGGACCGCCTGCACGCACTACTTTCTAGCGATGAGTCGTCTGCTCCTTCACAAATAATTGCGAGGTACAATTTCTTACCCCAGTAACTCGCACATTCCGCAAGCATGTTGCGTAAGAGCCAGGAATAGAGTGCAAGTAGCAATATAAATTGCTGGTATAATAAAAATAACGATGCTCATATGGGACCGAATGAGATTAAAGTATCGTTCCTCATTGATAAAAAATTCAATTTTAAATACAGGTAGTAATCGCGGGCGGGACTCATTCATGGGTGATATAATGTCGAGGATATCCGGCATGAACATCCATACGTTGTATGCAATCACGGCTATGTATATTATAACTGAAAAATTTGACAATCATAAATTTTCTATATTTATAATCTTCTTTAATATTTATATAATAAAAATTAAGAATTTTTACTACAGTGATGGTAAGGCTATTTGTGATCTTTCGCTTCTCTAAAATTATCTTCTAACGATACACTGTCAGTGTATATATATATTCAATATATGTAAGATTTAAATAATCAAGCATAAATTAAGCACATAAAAATAAATTGGTTTTTAATACTATGTCTATTATTATATTCTTCCTTAAGATCTTGAAAAAATGTCTGACAAAAATATATTAATGTGTAATATATGAGGGAAAAAATGGAGCATAGGAAGAAAATGTAGGAAATTCAACAATGAGTCTAATCATTCTTAAAAAATTTCACATTCATTTAATTTGCTGACAACAATTATAATAAACATATTTGAGAAATAAAATTGTGATATGAGTAATTAAGGAGTATTGATGAATGATATATCTGATGCTGATAATGAAGAAAGAGCACGATTGAGTTTACACATTAGAATTATCATTACACATCAGAAATACAATGTTGGTTTTACAGATAGAAACGTACATCTTTTTCTTTTGATAAAGCGAAATTTAATGTTTTTCTTACGAAAGTAATAAAGCGTCAATAATCTCGTGATCTCGACATGCTCCCGCATAATTTTGATCTCATTGCGTGTTTTCTGCAGCCTCCAGTCGTTCCACATATGTTCCAATAGATCCCTAAGCTAAAAAGAAATAAAATACCGGGCTATGAATGGAATCGGAACATGAATAGTCAATAAATCACGATTTATGAAATAATAAAATAGCAAAACGCTTGAAGAAATTGATTGAATTTATTTATTAGACAATCAATGATCATGTAATAATCATATTTAAATTCCGAAAAGCTTACAAACGATATATCATTTATTTTCATTTTACCGCATGTTTTGTTTTTCATAAAAATTATGCATTGTTTTAAGCTATAAAAGTAATGACTAATTGAAAATTAATTGAATGTAATTAATATAGGCTATAATTGCATTTCTAAATACAAATAATATAAAATTTCTAAGGTTGGTGTATAAATATTTAAGTACTATAAATTAAACACATTCCGTTAAATTTGTATAAAATTTAATAGAAATGTAAGTAAGAATCGATCGAGCTTACGTTGTTTATATATCTGATACGTGCATACATGTGAGTCAAAGTACCTACAACAACTAAAAGTACTGGTATCATTTCGATTATAAAATCCATGTTGATATCAGACGTAAACATACTCGAGAGCTAGAAACATATAAAAGTGAGAAGATAAATATTCTCAGAAGATATTACGATGTTCTAAAATCATCAAGAAATGTAAAATTTTAAAAATATTTTATGTAGAATTATCAGAAAGATACTTGCATGATATTTTTGCAATATTTTAGTTCTAAGATATCTAAGTTCTAAGATATATTCTAAAATGTATTTTTTTTATTTAGGATTATTTTTAAAAGTAAATAATTGTAATTAATACAATTTAAATAAAATAATTATTGAGACACGAATTTCTTGTTTGGAAACGGTATAGCATCCACTAAAATTAGTACATATATATATATATATATATATATATATATATATATATATATATTCAATGAAATATTAGAATGGTATTTCAACCATCTGATCTGTAAAAATCTAACATTTAAATAACAAGAAATAGTTTCTAAATTATTTCATATTGAAAAGAAAATTATTTTCTAATGCCGTGATTACCTGAAAAATTGTAGACGACATCATCATGATAGTAATAAAAACTCGTGTTAAACGAGCGCTCCATTTACTTTGATAGGGCCATAGTCCTACAAGCGATAGGAAAAATCTATTTAATTTGTAGTAACACTCTCCAGGATGTTCCATTTGCCTTGAAAGTTTCAAACAGACTGACCGTGGAAGTAAGAGCTCATTGATTATTATTTCACTGCTATAATTATCTTATTTTTTTCCTTAAGGTCCACTCGATCTTTTTTTATTTATTATTTTAATTCAGTTGAATTACATCAAAGAAAAATGCATGCGTTTAGTACGAAAGTGTAAATTTTTCAGACGCGTCAAGGGGATCGATCGGTAGTTCGTGTACAATATTCGGGTAATTACGTGGGAAACGGACAGTGGTCTGCGAACAAAAATTACCTTCAGATAGTTTTCCATCCTCTGTGTTAATATTTCTTACACGCACGCTTATTCCGCGTTAATGTGGCGATTATTTTTCGATTATTCAGAGGCAAAGGGAAAAGTCCGATATTCGCGCGCGAGCTGTCCATGTTGCATAGTATGTAATAAACGACGGACTGAATCGTCGAAATACATTTCTCCTATAGGAAATATATAGGAAACAATGTTCAATTTTAACAGTAGGCTTTCTTCTTTGAAACATTTTATTTTCAAGTATTTCAAAAGAGGAGTTTCTGGACGTCGCTATAGGTAGATATACAGAAGTAAATAGATATTTGTTATTATTATACAGATATTTATCTCTAGATCAGATATATATATAAGAAATTAAATTTTCTTGCACAAGACAAATTTTAAAATACCAGCGAATCTCACTGAAATAAATATTATTAAGAAAATTATGAAACCACTGTCTTAAGTATTCCAAAAAATATATTATTCTGAAAAAGATTTATAGGTCTTATGCTTTAATTGCTTTACTTTGTTTATTATATATCATATTTGAGTTCGTATTTACTTACCTGTAATCACAGTTTTTTGTTTTTATAAAGAAGAATTTTCAATGTGATCGTAAGAACATGATCGGTATACATGTCTAACATTCCCGCGAATTTTCTACACTACTTCTACGCTTACAACTTGGTAGAAACATTTTCAGAATTGTCTGATGCACATGCAATAGGAGACCGCTGTTTGAAGTATCTTCGAAAAACATGTATTTTTTATTCGTTATTTATTATTATTTGTATGTGCCGAATATGACGTACTCTTTTTTTTCTTTTTTTTTTTTTACCATTCCGAAATTCTGTACAGACATCACGTAAATTTTACAAGCGGTTAAGATGAGCGGATGATAACGTTTCATCATTATTATCAACAATGCTTTCTGATCTGAAACAACTGTGTTGTACCACATAGAGTTGTATCTGTAAGCAATTTTTTTCTTTTTATTCTGGAAACAATCAAATTCCTCCGGAAATTATTAAATAAAGTAAAAGAAATATCTAATTTCTCCCTCTCTCTCAAAAATAACAATAATGAACATTGTTAATATGGCAAATTATATTAATATATTAATATTTGTTTCTTTTAAAAGTTATATCATGTTTTTCATTATATTTTATCTATGATTATATTTTGTCTCGCAAATTAATGCGTAAATATCTATTATTTCAATAATACGTTTATAATTATTGCACGTATAATTTTGGATGAATTGAAAATAAAATACATAAAAATAAATCCAGGAAGATATTTCCTTTTCTTCTAACAAACGTTATTTAATTTATTCATCTTGAAAAAACTTTTGTTATCAGCTTTTAACATTATTTCGAATACTGCTGCGCAAGATAGTACACTCTATATATTTAAAAAGTCTGTACATACTCACGTTTTCTCACATATACCCGAACTTAAATCCGTGATTCTTTGTCCCATAAAACAACATATGAATACATAACAAAGTGCTGAAATAGTGACACCGATAGATCTAATAGCTAGTTCGATATCAGAAATATTTAATACCTGAAAGACTTCGTATTATCACTTCGTTAACACACTCGACACATTTTCGCTATCAACATACCTGGATTAACGAAAGACCCATCAAAATCATTACTGCCGTGATATCTAGTACAAACGGTACTGTATGACAAGTTTCGATTAGATCAACGAATCTTGCAACGTGAAAAGAATCATACATATTAATGATACAAAGAATACTTTTTGCATGTAAAAAAAATTAATATGGCAATGTACATTTACAATTGGAAATACGACGGTGCTCAATTTTATAATTAGAAGATCATTTTTATCAATAGTGAAATATTAATATTATATTAATTTCTATGTGTTACAACCAATGTAAATATAAATCTGTGAATTTACTTAGAAACGCGATAGGAGAAATATCTGTGAAAGCCTATATATTCTTCAGAATTATCTATATACATTTATAATTTCTTATTTAATGCTAATAATAAATCCTTTATTTGAAGTCGCATAAAAGTGATGCGTGAAAGAAGCATTATTATTTTTCAATTTTTCTTGCAAAGTACAATTACTTAATCTGCTTCATTAGTCATAAAAAATAATATCAATAATACTGATGCCTTAGATATCGCGTATTAAATAAAAGTACGAACTGTATAATGTCGAAATGCTGCCGTGCAAGAACAGTTAGGTTCCTGTAATTTATTTGTGACCTTTGAATTAAATCACATGCAGTCTTGTCTTTGACAACACAAAATAAGCGTTCTGCGCGATACCTGTCGAAATGATCGCCAATTACTCTTGTCATACAATTGATATTTGAATCGAATGATAATCGGTTTGCCATAAGCAGAAGAAAATCCACGTAAAATATAAAATATAAGAAAAATAACATAATAAAAAATTATTAAGCAATAAGATAAGAATTTTTTTCTAAATAAAAGAAGAGATACATCTGTTGTACAAACATGAAAATTGGGAGACTAGTTGAAAGTTGATAGACTCCGCTTTCAAATAAGAATTGTCTGCTCTTTCGCAAATAGAAGTAATTTGCGCGAGGAGTAAGTTCTTACCCCAGTAACTCGCACATTCCGCAAACATGTTGCGTGAAAGTCAGAAATAGAGTGAAACAGGCCATATAAATTATAGGTAGGGTGAGAAGCACAAGACATATATGAAACCGAATAAGGTAAAAGTATCGCTCCTCATCGATAAAAAATTCAGCATTAAAGGGTCGCCTTCGTGGGCGAGATTCGTTCATGGGCGATATAATATCGAGCATTTCTGGTATAAACATCCATATGTTGTAACCCACTATGTTCGCATACATCAAGACTGAAAAATTCGGTAATTAGTAATTTATTAATATAATTTTTAGCAACAGAGCTATACGTATGCGTGTAAAAGGAATGCAATGACATATGAAATAAATCTATTAAACTTTTAGTTTTGCACAAATATGTATAGTTGACTTTGGTTCAAAATTTTCAAAAGAGAGTATATTTATAAGAGTTGCAAGATTAAAGTGAAAAAAAATATAGCCAAAGATTTAATTCTTTAATAATATTATATATAAACTATATATAAATATTATTTCTACTACTATATTTAAACGTTGATGATTTTAAATGCTCGATTTAATAAAACTGTCTTAACATGTGATATGAAAATTGAATTGAATAAGTAAACTTTAGTAAGACGTCTCTCTCTCTTTCTTTTTCTTATGTCTTTTATCAATGTAACTTTTACCAATGTTACTTTCTCTGTTTAATTTACATTTTATCTTTGGTATAAATGGATTTAATATCTCAAAAAGACATGGAAAAAAAATTTAATGTATTATTGAGAATAAAATAAAAATTCAGAGAAATTAGGGAATAAAATAATTAAGCACCAAATCAAATAAATTATGCTTAGAAAATTTTGTATTTAATTTAATAATAGCAATTATAATAAATGTTTTGTGAAGGTGAAATTGTGATTATGAATAGCTAGAAGAAATATCGCATGTTGCTAATTGAAAGTTACGTGTGTACGATAAATATGCTTATATTGAAAAACATGATTTTCGTAGTCTTATAATCTTTCGCAGAAATATAATCTTGATTTTGTAGGCAAAAATGCCTGTCTTTTTCTTCTGTAGACAAAGCGAGGTTTAATGTTTCTCTTACTTAGATAATAGAGTGTGAATAATCTTGAAGTCTCTGCACGCACGTGCATAATTTTATTCTCATGATGTGTTTTTTGCAACGCCCAATCTTTCGACATACGCTCGAATAGTTCTCCAAACTAAAAGAAAGTAAAGTGATAAATAAATGATCATGATCAAAAAATCGATAGACCTTTATATATTAAAGAAGCATAAACCGAAAAAAAGAAATACAGGATCTATGAAGCTTACTCTGCCTACGTGTCTTATACGCGTGTACAAATTGGACATGGTACCCATTATAAGTAAAAGCGACGGCATCCCATCTATTATAAGGTCTATAGTGACATCAGTTGTAAAGATGAGCGAAACCTGAAAAAATGTTATTAACGCTTGATAAAAATGAAGAAATAATTATCCGAGACATTTTCGATTAAATTTCTCGCGTGAAAAGCCTTCATTATAATTTCAATAAAATAGTGATATTTAGTTTTTGAGTTTATATTCTATTTATATGGAATTTGTATTCTAATGACTATGAGTATATTATTTCCAATTCTTTAATTCAAAAAATATATAACATTTAATTGAAAAGAAAATTATTTTTTTTAAATCTTCGCAAGTACCTGAAAAAATGCAGATGTTAGCATGATAAGCGTTATAGCAGCTCTAAATAAATAAGCGTTCCGTCTGCTTTGATATGGAGATAGTCCGCTAACCGATAGAAGAAATCGGTTCAATTTATAGTAATGCTCTTCAGGATGTTCCATTTGCTTCAATGGCCTTAAAAGAACTGACTGTAGAAGCAAGCTGGTTGCTATTTGATTATTATAGTAAATTTTCCTCTTTTTTCAAGGTCTATTTATTTCTTATTTCTTTACCGTCTTCGCGGTATTATCGGCAAATTACATTGAAGGAAAATGCATTTAACGCGATAGCGAAAACTTCTCAAAGGTGTCGGGACAATTGATAGGCAGGTCGCATACAATATTCGCGTAATAACATGGGAAAGAAACCATCGGTGGGATCTGTAAACGGAAATTGTCTTTAGTCAGTTTTCTCCCTCCACGAACAGTTTTTCTCACTCAATTATTTCGTTGCAGAGTAATTTTTCGATTATTGGAAAAAAGAAATGAGAAGAAAAAATTGAACGTAAAAAGAAATACTCGCGGTTTATACGATCACACGGTTTATACGTTCACACGGTTTGTACGTTCACACGGTACAGTATCGTCATCTAGGTACGTTTCTTCTTCTAAGAGATGCATCGCAGAAATAAGATAACTCTTTTTTCTTTAATATAGATGTAAGTAAATTAAGTTTGATATTAGAGATGGACGTTGAATTCTATAGAACCAAAAAAAAAAAACGAAAAAGATACACATAAGAGATAAGAAAGAAGAAATGAATTGTTATTAATTTTTTAACAGAAGATTCCTTGATTTTCTATTTTTTTTTAAATAAAAGTTTTAAAAAATGTTTTTTTTTTAAGTTCACTCATCTAAAAATATAAAAGTAAAATTCATTTTTTTAATACTTTTACATTAAAGTAAGAATTATGACGGTCTACTTTGTTATATTTTTGAAAAAAGACTAGCTTGAATAATTATGAAAAAAATATTCAAGCTTTAGAGGTAATTCCGCATAAGTGCAATTGACTCGTAATCAGCGGGTTTGGAATTCGATGTCGACCCTCATTCTCTACATATCTTGATTGATTGGAGAGTTGAATATTGTAGATAAAAGGAATGTGAGATAGAATTGGAGCTCATTTCGGGACTGAAACTATACTTAAGCGGTATATTTCACACATGTACATACATGATAAAATGGCGACAATATCTTCGACTAGATATATCCCTTCTATACCAAATACAAAGATTGGAAAAATTTTTCAATTCTCTAATGGTAGATTCCTTGATTTCCTATTTTTTTCTAAATAAAATTTTTATAGAAGAATAATAGTTTTTTCTAAAATTCACTCATCTAAAAATATAATAAACATAGAATTGACCTATATACAATTCTCTGAGATCTTAAAAAAGGAATGAAAACGGTTTCTTGTAAAAAATAAGTTAACTCCTTGACTGAAAATGCAATACTACGTTTATAAGAAATGGCTCTTACTAGTTCAAACTGGTAGAAACGCAATATTGCGTTTTGATATTTCTAATAATTCAATATTTTTAAAATTGGGTATTTAAAGATTTTTGAGCTCGCTCTATTCAATGATATAAAATTCAAAATTAATAATTCAAGATGGATATAATATGGCTAAGCTAAAATTTTACAAAAATATTAAATTTACAAATTAAAAATAAAAATATAAAAGTAAAAAAAACAATGTAAATTTCTATTGCACAATCTTTTCGTATCATGATGTGAATCGTGCTACACACGCACGTGCATATACATATATTAGTACACATTTTTAATGTATTTTTTATTGTTAATTGAGTTACGAACTATTAATAAACAACTCGAAAATACATTAGATTAGAGACTTACAAATGTCCAATAATTTTATTTTGATGAAATAAAATTATGATTTTAGTCGCTATATTTAGTCGATTGGGTTTTTTAATTTGACCATTTTAAATTGAAAAATTTTGATTTCACAAACAGTGAAAATTCCTAGACACAAAATCTTAATTACATTATTTATTAATTTAAAAATCTTAAATTTACTTTACTTACTAATCTTAAGTTCACTTAACTTTTGAAAATCTATTTTTTGCTAGCTTAAGTAGTTTTGTGAAATTCAGCTCATCAGTCAAGGGGTTAATTACTCTTCAAAGAATCTTCCATTAATGTAAGAATCATGAGTGGGATATGTCACATTTCTAAAATCAGGACAGACGATTTACGTAAAATCGTCAAATGTCCTAATAATTACAGAGTAATTGCTCGATATCTTCACGTAGAGTAGCGAAGATTGGTCTCTCATGGCTGTTCAGCTGCCAACATGCTAGCATCAGTTTCCTATGGATTTCCTGTGGACAGTTGTCTGGGCAAGGAAGACGATGGCCATGTTCCAATGCGTTCAGTAGGTCATTTATAGTTGTCATTGAGATTTCTTTCTCACTCATTCTGACTGATAATTGTGGATCGACGCCGTAACTGAAAACCTCATACATTGTCACGCCGAACGACCACACGTCCGAACGTGTCGAGAATTTGTTATGTCTCAAACTCTCTGGAGCATACCTGAGAAAAATCGTTTACTTCTGACACATAGTATATAGCGATGCGAGAAATTATCCAGTCTTAAGACTTGATAAAAGTTAGTTAAAGTAAGTAAAAATTAGTTAATTAAAGAAGAAAATTAAAAAATGAAAGAAAATTACATTATTTTTAAATGTAAAAAATTACTTTATTTTATTATTGTCAAAATATTAAAAACAGAGATTAATGTGTTTTAATATTTACTTAAAACGGAGATAATGATTTTAATACTTACCATTTAATTGGAATATTACGAAGGGTTTTGAAAACATAATAATCACTCGCGGCAATCACTTGCGCGAGACCGAAGTCGCTGATCTTCACTCGGTCTTCATTCGCTACTAGGATATTTCTCGCTGCTAGATCTCGGTGAACAATGTTCATACTACCGAGATACTCCATGCCCGCGACTATGTCCAGAGCGAAGCCTAACAGTGTTTTATATGCGAGACTAAACCGATGCGAACTTAGATAACTCAGTAACGAGCCATATTGAATGAATTCCATCACTAGGATTCGGTCCACTGAACACAGAATTTTCACGATATTTGGATGTTTAAGTCTCTAAAGGAATAAACAGAAGAGAAAGCAATTAATGTAATTAACTTTCTACATTATTCACTACTATTATGCAAATAGTATGTTTTTAAGTGTAGTAAGAAATAAAAATGTTTTTACGTTTCTTAAATCTTTTTAAGTATATTAATAAATATAACAATGTTAATAAGAAATATATTAGCATATAGTAAGCATATACTATATAACAAAATCATATTATTTAAATATTACAACGGCAACACGTAAGTCTTTAAAAACTCTTAAATCTTGAAAAAAGTTTTGTATAACGATTTTAAAAAACAACAATTGAGTCTTAAAATGATTTACCTCCATAATTTTGATTTCCCTCTCGAAATCAAGCACATTTTCCGAATCCTCCTGTGTCTTGAGCTTCTTGACAGCTACATCCTGTTCTGAGTCAATTTCTTTACCGTTACGCCTCCTGAGCGTACCCTTATACACTTCACCATAAAAGCCTTCACCTATGCGGTCTTGCAGGATCACATCCAAGTTTTCATTTATCTCATAGGTACGCTGCCATTGGGAGTTATCTTTGTTGTTGAAAGCCTTATCGTTGCTTTTACTTTTATTGGTCTTGCCTGAGTTATCTTCGCGGCTTGGACCATCGCTACCGTTACCCGCAACCGGCATCTTGTACAATTCGTTGTTTAGCCAACGTAGATAAAACGATAATTCGTCCCTGCTGCTATCTTGATTCTGATAACTGATCAGCTGCTCTGTAGCTTTAAAAAAAATTAAAGTTTAATCTTAAAGATTAAAGATAAGTTTAAAGATATGATTTTTGTATCGTCACAATTAAATTGTTATTTCTAAATTCAGTATATATGTATTGCAAAGAAAAAAATTGAAATAATTCATGGTTTTTCCAATTTTTTAAAAATACAACAATTTGATCATTACACATGTCGATATAAATAGCAAAATTGATCTAGAGTAGTACAAATTATTTTTATAATTAAGAAAATTTAAATCGACTCACTGTGATCATTGTCATTCCAAGTGATACTAGTGTAATCCGTAACCAAACTCGTTTGCGATTCACTATTCGATTTGCTTTCTTCTGTATAAATACTGCCATTTTCATCGTTTCCATCAGCATCTTTGAATAGCTTGGGGCATATAGTAGCATAAGTATGAGTTCTACGAGCGTTATATACTTCGTATAGAATTTGATTGATGTCTCTCATGATAGCCTGAGGCTGTTTCCTTGATATGAAACTATTTTTGCCCCAGCAATCCAGCATTAATGTGTAGATTTCATTTGGACAATCTTTAGGACGAGGCAATCGGTTTCCACATTTATAATACTGTAAAACAACACCACTTAATCATAGTAGTCAGAGTTTAGAATAAAGTACATTAATTCTATCAATGTAAAAAAATGACAAGTTTTTGTTTTGCAAACGTACCATTTTAACAGTATGAGTTTTGATGTTTGATATTTGATATTTGGGTGGGGAAGCCCCTCTGGAAAATATCTCCCAAATAGTTGTGCCCAGTGCCCATATATCCGATTGGAGGCTGTATTTTGCAGATGCGAAATCCGAGTAACATTCCGGCGGAATCCAATATATGCTATGCAAAAAAAAGAATCGTGTATCCTTGTATTAAGTATGTGAAAAGGAAATGAACATAATTAAACGAAATGTAATGTCTTTACTTACTCGTCCTCAGTATAAGTGAAGAGACCGGGATCTCCCAATTTGACAATGAAACTATTATCTGTATGCGAATGCACGAAAACGTTTCGGCATCTTATATTTCCATGAATAACACGATTCTCCTCCTACACATTTTTGCATGTTAAGATATTAATGCTAAAATATAACGCACAAATGTTTCCAAATAAAAATTTACCAAATGCCACAGAGCTGTTGCCAGACAGACGGTGGCTTCCACCATATCAACCGTTAACACAGATTTACTATTGCTGCGCAGGTACTTGTCCAGCGGGCCCAAATTTACCAGCTCGAGAAGCATTCCAATCATTGGGGCTACAGTTATGCCGTACAATCTGAAAGCAAAGGAACATAATATTTCCACGCAACAACTTTTTAAGATTTCTGATATTCACCTAACTAAAGCTCCTGATCGCAACTGGCTCCACTTGCCAATCAACTCTAAAAATTCTTTGGTATAATTATTTTCCTCCGTTTTAAGTAATTTCATCATAACTTCAAGCTTCTTGCCCTTAGCAACTCGCCATATAGCTCGATGCAAACTCGTCATGGTTGTACAAGTCAAATCTTCATCGCTTTTTGCGATTGCTTTGTATATCTGTAATTCATTCCATGGTACGCATTGCGGTCCACCTTGCAATAGAGTGGTGATTATCTCTTCATCTGCCGCTACTTCATTCACGACGTTTTCCGAAGCACAGAGTAATAATTTCGACTTATCTGGAAAATAAGCATTCTCTATATATAAATAAAAACTAAGATACTAAGAAACTAAGATAAAAACTAAGTTATATATATATATATATATATATATATATATATATATTCATATATAACTATTAAAATATATACCATATTCCGAAAATCCCAAGCATTTCCCAAAGTATATCGACTTGTTAGGATCTTGAAATGAAGAAATTAAATGTCTCATAGATTCGTATACTCTGTCATTATTTGTCATTGCAAATTTGTCAGGTTTAGTTTCTACCACTCTTTCTGAACATATAGTTCCGTCTTTGTTATAAACATCAATATAGTAAACGTAATACTCGGTTTCACTCTCGCGCAATATGTAACTTCCCGGCTCGTTGGCACATTTTTCCTTGAGTTTCGTGTACGAGAAATCTTCCCTGAAACATTTTTACAAACTCTTGATAAACATTATATACGCAAGCTATAATCTTGTGGCATTTTGTGGAAAAAAATTATCTTACCCAACTGGTCCATGGCACCTTAACTTTTGTAATCTTTCTAAAGAAGGTGTGATAATGCTACTGTCACCACTGCAAAGATTAAAATTCCATTTGACAGATAAGCGGTAATATCCGTCCAGTGCGGATACAAAAGACAACAGAATCGCTTTCGTGTCAAATTGTACGCATAATGGTATACCAGTCCTCCTTCCAATTAACACAGTATTGCTCTTTCTAAAAGATTGAAAATATGAAATATAATATAATTATTTTTTAATATATTTAATTTATATAGATCATAAAAATGATTTTAAAACTTATCGTGAGACTGCATTGGGAAATCTAATGTATTGAGATATGTTATTATACATTTGTTATTACCCTATAGAAAGGGTAGAAATATCCTCTATCCTACAAATCGTTTTCCATATGCCAGTGTCAATTTCGCAGTATTTCACTTCCTCTATGGTAACTCTAAGTAAGACTTTAGCTCTTAGATTAGGAACATCTTTATCCATTAAAGCTGTGTATTCTTCATATGGATAATTCGGAGCCATGCGTTCAAACTGCTTCAAGTACTGTTCTTTGACATATGCAGCATCGTATCCAGATAACTTTGTAAGTGCATTGTGAATAGGTTTCCTAATAAAAAAAGCATGCCTCTTTATGCATTCTTTTGGTATATATTTTTTATATTCCGATTCTACAATTTCTCGTGGGACTTCTTCTTCAAGCATTACTCTGCAACAAACAAAAAGCCATAAAGTTACATCATAAAACTATAAAACACAATCGTTTATTCTGTATTCTTTTCTCAGAAGAAGCGGACTCACCTATACATATCGCTAACTCCTAGGCCAATCAATTCGTGTTTGTGTTTTTCATAAACTATGTCAGGTACTTTATTATCCAACACGTCCCTGCGGACTTGCTCAAAATAATAATTATATGCATTTAAATCTATTTCTCTCAATCTGTCCATACTGGATGGCTTGAATCTCAAGCGAAAGTTGAATCTGTACTTCTCTAAATCCTCTTCTAATATGTGACCACATGGGAACCATAGTTTCGTAGAATAACTTTGCAACGCAAACAGATGTCTCGCTAAAGGATTTATATTGATGTCGTTGCATATCTGAAAGTTGAATATAGAGTTTTGACTTCTTGAGAAATGTTAAGATGCCTTGCACGGAAGGAAAATAAAAATGCATAGAAAGATGACAAATTTATTCAAACATCATTTTGAACAAAAAGTACTTCAATAATTTCTGTAATTTAAAACAAGAAATGTGAAATCTGTTATTCTAACAGAGTTTGTTTCCAGTATAAAGACAATAGTACAATGAACAAATAACATGAAACTTTGGTACGAAAATCATCAAATCAGAAATGTTTGCTTTTGACATAAGAATATATAATAACTTTCCACTCTGTTTTATTTAACTGAAAGAAAGAGATTTATCCGCACCTTTATACACAGGTATTCGATGGTGTCACCAACGGTAAATGAAAATTTCAATGGTTTATCCTTGTTGGCCATATAAATGTATACATAATGTGACAGTCGTGAATCGTCATCCATATTAATTTACAAATCGTCGATCTCGCCAGAAATATTACATCTTACAATCCTCGACATCCAGCGCATATCAATTTGTTTTTTGTTTACCATGTGTGACAAATATAGCGAATTTGGTCACCTGCATTACTCTGCACTTGTGCAGATTAAGATTACAGATTACTACACCTAAAGTTATTCAACGATAAATATATAATACGCACGCATCATGACCGATAAAGTATTCCAAAAATTAATGTTACCTCTTTAGAATGCGTGCTCCAATCTATTCCATCAGTCAATCAACTTGTACTGAGCTCTTTTATTTGGATGCTTTTTGCATAGCAATCTTTGCAGTATTATCGGAGCAGCAGGGGAGGGGGGAGACGGCAATCGTATAATTTTCCCCTAGGAGAAACGGTAACGTGAAAAGTTTCACATGAACTCGACCAACTCGACGTTTGCGCAGTTATGCTCGTATCACATTGCATTAATTAGAATTCGACCAGTCAAGGTAAAGAAGAGTGAGATTAAAATTGTACGATTGGTCGAAATCTACTCTCCAATTGGCAATTCTGTATCTTCAGAGACATCACGTGACCAAACGGTTCCAATGATACGTCAGCATGAAAAGGCACCTTTATAGATTTTCGAAGCGCATGCGTGGCGTGTCTTCTTTGCTTGTTGACTTGCGTTGGCCATGAAGAATATTCTTCATGGCGTTGGCGTCATTTCCGTTTTCGGCTCAAACGAAGAGGCACGTGTGTGGTGCTCCACTCGTTCTCGGGATATAAAACGTATTGTTGACCGTCACTTCTGAAACTGCGTCGCTTATATTCATTTCTACAGTTGTTGCGGAAGTAATATATCCGGATTATGGCAAGTGAGCAAGCGGAGACGAGCGTCACTGACGATCGCCTGAACGGCGACACCGCCGTCGAGGTTAATAACGACGCGCCGACCGTTGACGCCACGGATGAAAAAACGGAACAACAGCCGAAGGCAAACGGAAAGGAGCAAGATGAGAAGGAGAAAGAAGAGCCTTCCGAGGCACTCTTGGCGAAGATTAAGGCACAAGTAGAGGTATACTTTGCACTTTGTTCTCCATAAAGGGATATTTCTCATAATTTGATCTTATTTTTTACGTTACTGTAAAGAACCGCATCTCGGTGGCATCTCCGAATTGTATTCGAGGAAGACGCCGACGTAGGCTGTTTCTTCTAATAAGGCGAATGTTAGGATCGAACCGGGAACTCGCTGTTCACAAGTCGACCATGGAACCACATGTTTTCTTCCATTTCTTTACTTCTTTTTGCGATACTACATTGACAATGTAAATATGTAGAGCAGACCTGTTCAATACTTTACATAGAGTTTTAAATTCAATTCCCTAAAGGAAAAATATGCGGGAAGGCTGGGATCGAACCCAGGATCTTATTGTTTCTAATCGCGTATAGGCTCTCAGAGCCACGCATCATTCCATCGCCTTTTAGAGCGAAATAAACAGAAATAAAAAAGGAATTTAACTAAAACCTACTCTTTTTATTGCGTTTTGTGGTTTTGTAGAACGAGATAGAAAAACAAAAAAAATCTATTTTCTGTCTCGCTCTATGAGACTTTGGAGATGAAAGCGTTTAGCTTACAAGCAAAGTTGTTAGACTTGACGTAGATGGATAAAGTTCTTATAGAAGAAGCAACATTGTGTAAGAATGAGGATCGCACCTGATTAGTTACGGTTTACTGATGCTGCAAACGCTTGAACGCTTTCGTCTTTTTTTTGTTAAAAGAAAGAAAAAGAACGCTTCGAAACATTTGTAGCATAAAGTAGATCACAGCCTGAGTTCATTTTCATACGAAATCACTTTGTGCACAGTTTTTTATATTTTTTTATTACTCTTTGCAGTACTATTTTGGTAATGTAAACATGCAGAGGGATAAATTTCTCATTGAACAAACAAAACTAGACGAAGGCTGGGTTCCAATGACTGTCATGTTGAACTTTAAAATGTTGGCCTCTCTCAGCAAAAATGTCGATGTGATTCTGAAGGCTTTGGAAACCAGCGATCTCATGGAAATATCTGAGGACAAGAAGAAGATACGTCGCTCGCCGAAGAATCCTCTACCAGAGTTTAATGAAGGATATAGGAAAGCTCAGGAAGCTCGAACAGTTTATGTCAAAGGCTTTCCATTGACAGACATGACTATTGACAAGCTGAAAGTCTTTTTCGAACCATATAAGCCATTTGAAACGATTGTGGTAAATATATTTATCTGACACAGAATAAGCAAATATAATGTTTTTGGACATTGTCCTTTCTGTCATGTTATTTTTTTGTCAACTTATTAGCTATAAACATTTGTTTATATTTTGAATCAGGCAAAATAAGAATACAAACTTAAAATCAAATAATAATGTACAGTTTTATGCTATTTATTTTTTAATATATTTGATTATTTAAGATTATTTGGAAAATTTAACATCTCATATTATTGATACAAATATAGTAATTAGAATATAAGTATTAAAAATTATTTTTAATATATTAAGATTTTGTTTTGTAGATGAGAAAATATCAAGATAAAGATAAAGTTTTTAAGTTTAAAGGATCTATTTTTGTACAATTTGAAACTTTGGATGGCGCCAAAGCATTTATGAATGTAGAATCTGTAAAATATGAAGACACTGAATTAACAAGAAAATGGGCGTAAGTAAAAACATCTAAAGAAAAAAAATATATATATATAATTTTGATATAATTTTTACAGTGCAGATTATAATACAGAAAAAGCACAAGAGAAGGAGGAACGTAGGAAAAAGAAAGCAGATAAAATGAAAAAATTCACTGTGAGTAAGCAAAACAAATAAAAGAAAAATGTGATTGTAATCTATTGTTCTTAATTCAAATTTTTTGTTTTTGTTTTACTTAATAAATTCCCTATTTTTTAGACAGAAACGGAAGATGATGAAACAGAACAAATATCTACAGGAAGAGATAATAAATTGCCAAAAGGTTCAATTATTTTCTTTTCTGGTGTTTCCACAACATGTACAAGAGAAGATATTAAAGAAAGTTTAGACAAATTTGATGCTGATATTGCATACATTGATTTCCAAAGGGGGCATACAGAAGGTTGGGTACGTTTGCAAGGACAAAATGCTGCGAAACCTTTGTTAGAAAAGACAGAGGAAGGCAAGGTAAGAAAGATATCTGGAAAAATTGTTCAAATTCTCTAATTTTTCTTTGATAGTTTAGAAATTATAATAGTTGAGCAAAACATTTAAATCGTGTTTCAAGGTGAAGATCCAAGACATTGAAGTTACCTGCAAAATCCTCGAGGGTGAGGAAGAAGATAAATACCTCACTAAAGCGATGGAAGAGATGGTAGCTTCGAAATACAAATATAACAAAGGCAAGCGCGGCAGTAAAAAAGGTAAAACATTATTTTTAAATATTAGAATTATCAATTATCAAATATTATAATGATGCTATTGCCATGCTAATACTGAGAAATCAAACATAAATTATATGTATGGATTTCGCTGAGTTAAATTCTTAACATAACTGAATTCTTTATTACAGCGCTAAATAATTTTACGCTTTAAGGAAGCAAGTTTTAACGAAATTTGTTATGTTCAAAGGGCGCGCGCGAGGTGCGAAAAAGAGAGGTAATAGTCCCTCACATGACTTGAGTGCGGCTAAGAAGAGAGCTGTCGAGTAAAATCAAGTCATCCTGAAAACTTCAAAGTTACATAGTGTACATTACACTGTATTTTCAATGTATCGACAAATTATGTAGAAAATGAATACTAAATTATGCAGCATAGCATAATTTATTATATTAGAAACTGATTTAAACTGATTTTTGTAACATTTCTTCTCGATGTATATTATTTTATTTAAGATACTTTGAAAATATATCTTCGTCTATATTCGGTTAAACGGTTTTTTTTCTTTTTTTTCCAATTATTTAACATTCACTTGAACTCTTGATTTTATCGAGATTAAAAATAATATAATTCCGCCGTTCAACAATTAGTTAATAAACGAAAATCGCCGTTTATTTTTATAAATTGGCATTTATTTGTTGTACAGTGAAATTTACAAATTGGTTTCTCTAGACTATAACACGCATTTAAATTTCACTGTCGTTTTACGTGCGTCAATACTACCTTCACGCAAGTATCACAACGTGTTAAAGATCATATCATCCGCGAACAGTTACTTTGAAAAATTACACGTAATGACGTATGTACGTACTTAAAAACTATCGTAGTCGGCAATACGATTTTACGCGACACCGAGTCTGTGCATATTACGCTACATGGTTCTTAATTACAGTTTTACGTTCTTAATCATATTGATACATATGTATAGTTTCATGTGCGACGAGGAGTCGTACGTAATCGATTAGATGAATCTTATTTCTTTAGACAGTCTCTCAATATTTAATGATTTTGAAACTCATTCTAGGTGGAAAAAGTTTTGAGGTCTTTTTCTTCTAGGATAACAGTTAAATTGTTAGAAAATTCAATTCTCGCAAGTGTTATCTGTTAATTATTATGTACGAAGGAATTTATTACAATCTTTAGACTCTCATCTCAATCTCAAGACTCAAGATATAAATGTGTGATAGAAACGTTTTTTAGTATGTAAAAATCTATCAGTGGTCTTGTCTATAATGTTTCCCACTCTTCGTATTACTGTGCCTGATTTTTGTTACCAGATATCATCAATTATCGCGTTCCATTGTATTCTGAGAAGCGCATCTCATTTTCGCGCGCGGACCGATTTAGTTGCATACAATGACGAGGATGACTTTCAAAACTTGGTATCTGTGTGAAGCCTAGTGGTCTCAGCGATCTCAGGTCATGAATATTAATTCGGGATTAAGAACTCTCTACAAGGACAAAATGTATCTCTGCAAACACGGGCGCGATCATGTCTTAGGATATTTGGTCGTGGAAGAGAGAAAGAGAGATAAATAGAATACTATACAAATCGATAGCTTTACCCTACTTTGAGAGAAATTACTTCTTTTTCTTTTATTGTTACGTTTTTTGAGCAGATATTTAATGGCAATGATCTCAATTTAAAAAGGCCATGCGATAAAATTATCATTATAATTTACATTTTTGGCTTGGAAAAAAATCGTGTCATCAAGCAATCGCATTTCAACATTATACATTTTCATCTCTTCGCACACAAAAATAACTTTTAATTTGAAATTAAAAATTGTACCGCTATCCACGAAGGTGAAGACTTAATCCTGTAGCGTAATATTAATTCAAATACTTTAAATAAAAATATAGACATTCAGTACTTAATTTTTTCTTAATGTTAATACTGTCTAATATTCGTACATTTTGCACGTTAAAGTGGAGGAGAATATACAAGATGCGTGTTTGTCAGTCGCGAAGTCTCGTGGCTCGCGGGCGAGAAACCCGAGAGGGAATGTGTATATCATTAGACGAGAAGTTCTAGCCGCGATTACGTGGCGGTGCGATACTTATGACTGTCGGATTATTCTCTACGAGAAGAACACTTGGCGGAAGGTCGAGTTCGCCCTCTCGAAAGTCGTCGGTAGTCCTAGTGCCGCTCCACGGCTTTCCTCCGTCGAATGCACTCGTGATTGTGCACTTGCGCGACAGGTAACGCGGCTGGAGAATTGCGCTTTCCGCCCGAGTTAACTTCGCGAGCACTCGCGAACGCTATTAAGCCGTTCTCCTCAGCAGAATCGAAATTACACGTTTCGAAGGATGTAGCTGGCTGTGCGTCGCAAGGGCGGAAACGACGAGTGCACCTTCACTTTACGGATGGTGCTCTCGTACACTGTATTCGTTTCATTCGCGAATAACGGACGTTTATCGGCGTTCGATCCGTTTGATCCGCTCCGAATCGAGTGCCTCTTCCTCCCAATCGATGCTTTACAAAGCAATCGTCGAGATGACGGTATGCGATCGTATATACGTGGCTTTGGTATTCCGATTCCGTTTTGAGATCTCTTAGATCAGATTCGTCGTCGTCGTCGTCATCGTCGTTGTTGATTACCGTGCATCGATCCGCACACGGTATTCTTACACGATATAATTGCTTTTTAACAGAGAATTCAATTTAGATCTTTTCAGCGAGAATTTCATTATACGTTTCGCCTCAATAATTCCTCGTCAGGCGCTCTTTTTCTGTGACATCAAAGATATCGACACGTTTCCTTTATGTCCTGTAGTAATGCTTAAGGCCACCTATTTGCCACGGATTCTGAGAAAATCAGGGTTTATTCCGACGAGTTAAATGGCTAGGAGACATCGTATCGATATCTTCAATTGCGAAGAAAGTCCTTTGAATAAAATACTTTTTGAGCCCCTGTTATATACGTAATATAGCCATGAGTTATGATAAGTACTTTAGCAATCACTTTCTTTAAAACCATCAAGAGAATATCCCCCGTTTCTTTATAAGTAACAACTACGTACAATCCATGTCTCTATTAGAAATAACGACCACGTGCAATCTTACATTTCTACCAGTAGAAAGAACCGGTCACAAAGTTTTCTAAGTAGTAACAGGCAGGCGCGATCCAGTAGTAATAACAGTTCTGTAGCGCGACCGTATTACAGTCAGTTATATGGCGGTACCGCGCCGCAAGTAGTAACGGTCGGCGATAACCGACCATTTCCAGTAGTAACGTCCGACTATAGTCAGACACGCTATCCCCGACCGTACGTTATTCCGACACCACAATTCACGCACAAAGCACACTTGTAAAACATCTAGTACGAGCTTTTTCCATCCGCTTGAATTTAAGCTACGCTCACTGTCCAACGATCGATTAAGGGGAATATCGTTCAAAATCTGGACTCCGTGGTGGCCTTTTCCGCGTCCACAAAGGTCACCCTCTTCGTCCGTGCGTTGCCCTCTGGGGGCAACCCCTAATGCTATACGGATATCTCTTGTATCTGCACACGTTTCTTGATGGTGTTGGTGCTGCCGGCCGCGGTGAGCGAACTGGTGGTCCTGGCGGGCGGTTTCGGAGGGAACGTTTCCTTGTGGGCGTTACTGCTGGTCCCGTGGCCGGATCTCGGGTCTTTCCTCAACTGCTCGCCGTCCTGGCCATCCTGAGACTGCACCAGCTGTTGCTGCTGTTGCTGTTCTTGGATGGAAGGACTTCTCGCGAGTGTTGTGTACGAGGGGGGTGGCTCTTGAGCGGGTCGCGGGTTCTCGGAGGGTTTCATGGACGTCCTGGTGGTCATCGGCAGGGACTCCTGTCCGTTCGGCCTGCAGTCCATAGCGGCACGTTTCTTGTCGCGATCCCGCTGATAGTAGATCCCAGCGAAGATCAGCATGTTGAGGACTAGAAGGATGCAGCCGACGCCCACGGTGATCCCCAGGGCAGTGGTCGTGCTGTAGTAGTGACGAGACGCCAGTCTCTGTAGCAGCTCGGCGTCGTCCTCGGAATCGTCCAGAATCGGAGTAATGTCCTCGATGAGGCTGTCCTCACTCCCCGTGGACGTGCTGCAGGCAGTGGTTGAGGACGAGCTCGTCCGGGTCGTGCCTG
Source organism: Tetramorium bicarinatum (assembly GCA_928718305.1). NCBI lineage: Eukaryota > Metazoa > Arthropoda > Insecta > Hymenoptera > Formicidae > Tetramorium > Tetramorium bicarinatum. Next base: position 10,812,727 of record OV788328.1, read on the forward strand.
TCAGTGGCAGTGGCGTGTACCATTCATCCCGAACCGGTCCTGAGTAATAAAGGGGAGGATAATTGAGTGCTATTTTTCTCTTTCTGCCGAAAGCTGTAATCTTACCTGCGTAATAATGATCGCCTCGTTCCCGGAAGTGATGGTGTCGCATAGAAACGTCGTCGTCGCCAGGACGATGGAGCTGCGGTATCAAATTGAGCCATACAGCCATTTTATGGCCACGATAATGACTCTTCATCTTTGGCTTCAACGCTGAAATAAAATTTCAATAAAGTTATTTCAATAAAAGCGGCTGCTCTCCTTCGACAATTATCTGTATCTGTATTCACTAAAAAGATTATTATTACATATTAATCAATCGTGCATACGTTGTATAATGTACTGTTACGAAAATTATTAATAGTGAATCAATTGTAATTATCGAGTGCATTAAACAGTATGTACATAATTATTATCAAAGAATAATTTTGCATTACATTCAAAAGGACCTTGCACGCAATTAAACCTTTCAAGGAAATTTTAAAGAGAACGGCGGACAAAGTCCACTGTACACAAATTTCTGAAGGAATTTTTGAGGGAATTTTAAAAAGATCACGACGTTCTACGGGAGGAAGGCGCTTTGTGGAAAATTTGAAAAAAATTGAAAAATAACGGCAGGAAAAAAGTCCCTTTTCTTTCTGCGGTCTCAAGCGCGACGTACCTATCGTGAGATACTGCTGAGATCCTGTCTCGTATTGTTCCCATGTGAGACCGCGGAATCGCGTCTTCTCCTTCGGCGTGCCGTAGTCGACCGACTCGATCTTGTGCGGCTCGTTCGGGTTGCCGGTCTTGGCGAAATTGGTGAAGAAGGTGAGTACGGCCTCCGCAACGCCCTGGTCTTGTCGGGAATAATTCCGCGGGAAGAAAGCCCCGCCTGCCACCAGCGGCAGCCCGAAAATATACGGTATGTCTTCCCCACGAACGCTCCCCAGGCGCTGCAATGAGATTTCCCACCTAGAGAATCGGAGCCGAGCTCCCGTAATCGATAATTACACGGCCGGCTCTCTACCTCGTGCACTCGCAGGTGCGATCTATTACAGCATTTGTTGTTGCCCCCGCAATTCACGTAATTCGTAATTCATCGCAGTTGTTAAATCATTATCGGCTATTGACGATTGTTTTATTTAATTAACCGAAACAGAATATTAGTTAATTATCGATATATCTAATTACTAGAATTTTAGTTAATTAATAGAACCACGACGATGCGATTGCCCAGGAATTGCGCCGGGGGGGATGCCACCCCAGCGTACGCATCGCCCATAATATCCGACAGCGAAATTCTCCATCATGTCTGCATGAAATGGTACCGCATATTATGTCACTGATCCCCATTAGCACGCGTGAGACGCGCACGGGAAAGAATGCGCCGTCAAGGAGACCTCGTAGCAGGCAGAAAACGCCGCGATTAACAATTCAAATAAATTCATCGCATTTGCATTCAGTGGTCTTGATATCGCTTTCTTATCTCTCTTCGGCGCGGCTTTTTCTCGCCTTTGTCTCTTGCCTAATTCGCCTCCTTCTTTTTTCGCGCGTACGTTTAACGACATTTCGATTGTGTTCAATGATATTTAAAGCATCACAGAGTCGCGAGTTACGCGAGCTTCTCAAAGAGCGGATCTTTCACCCGATGCTTAATTAAATCTCGTTTCGAGTGGACGGGCGGATGGGTGGAGAAGAAAGTAACGTTGATGCTCTAAATCGTTAACTACACGACCACTCGCATCCCCCTCGCCGTCTCCGCCCCGCCCGAGCGGGATTAAACAACTTTCGGGGACCAACGTGACGAGCACCGCTAATCCCGACTTTCGTTGTTTCCGCGTTGCTTTCAAATGCCGGGAAGATGATATTGCCAAGGAAGATAATACACCCTCCGTTCTTGCCGTCCTACATCGGAAATAATTCGTTTCCTTAAGTATCTACAAACGCACACCGTATGAAATTTCTCAAGCTTCCCGACGATCCTCCTCTTCCCTCTAAATTGAAAACGTCAATCTGTTTCCCCGTCGCGACTTTAACGCGCCGCTTGGCAGCGACCTTACAAATTGGCCGATATAACAATTTCTTTCTTGTCCTCCCGATATTATTATGTCAAGCGTGACAAATCCCCGTCATTCCCGAGACAAAATGCGAACACGGTGCGCGCGGGTCGCTCGGGGCGTTTTATTAAATCAGTGTCTTCATCGTGAAGTCATGGCCAGCGGTTACCAGCCCGGGTATAGATCGAGCGCGACGCAGAGTGAGACGGATGAGCTACGAGGACGGTAGGATCGAGGGAGGGTGGCCGGGTAGGGGTTGAACGGGTTGCTTCCTTAACTGGAAGTGTCGGCGGACTACTAGGTGTCGAGGGCGAACGTTAGTCTCTCTTCGGGACGTCAAGTTAATGGAGTTAACTCAGACTTAAGCAGCTTCTCTACCTCTTTTGCTCCGCCGCTGCTGCTGTGTTAGCAGCGGGACGATATCGTTTCACGATAGAGAAAAATCGACGCCCCGAGGTACTGCGGATATCCCCGTCGATCGACCACGCTAAATTACGCGATTTCTTGTGCCCTTGCCCCGCAAATTTTCCTCGGAAATCTCTTACGTTCCTTAACGAAATTTCTTCTCGCTGGTTGTTAAGGTGAATGTACTAATATCCGGACATGTATCTAAATTTGGACATGGTTATTATTTTGGTCTTTAAATATTTAAACTGGGTCATAAATATATATACAGAGTAAAGTGATACAATTTTGGACAATTTTATAAAAATAAAAAATTTATAACTACAGCCAGTTTAATAATTGTTTGTACTTTATATTATTTTTAAAGATTAATTTGATTGCCAATTTTCAAATTACACTAAATTTAAAATGTCCTCACGTACATAAAATAAAAATATGTTGTTTAAAATTGTACTATATGTGTATGTGTATATTCTATATTGAAAGTTTAAATATTTAAAGACCGAAATAATAAGAATGTCCAAGTTACATATACATTTTTACCTTGCTTGTAAGGAAGCCTGTGAAATTTGATATTTAAGAAAAATAACTACGATTCCGTGATAAAATTTCTTCGCGTCGAGGAACTCGCAAACCTTGTAGAGCTTCTGTGAACTTTGTCTTTGGAGGGCGAACGACGTGTCTTACCTGCACGTAGCCGCTGTCCTTGGACTGATGATTGAAGTGATAAAAGTACGTCTTGGCACCCCGCCTGGCGTGATAGAAGGCGATTCTCATGAGCGGCGCGACCGTGTGACCATCGCTCAACGCCTCCATGGTCGAGTCCCGTATTATGATGGGGTGAAGCACCGGCTTATCCCAGTCCGTGTACTCGTTCCTCACCGCCGAGAAGATCTCGTTCAGATGATAGACGTAGGCGTTGCGGATGAAGGTGCGCAGGATGCGATTCCGGTGGTCCTCCTCGAAGCCGAACTGTATGTCGTTATTGTTGAAGTCGAGATTCGACTCGGTCGTCGAGACCCCCAGGATCAGCGGCACCTTGATGAACGCGTCGCTCGCGCGCTCCATGTCGAGGCCCGGATCGGGATTGTTTTGGTCCACCGGCAGGCCGGGCCCGATGCGGGGCACGAATCTGGAGGGAACAAACGGAAAGTCAGAGCCGGCCCGCTCGTGCAAACGACCGCGCGACTAAATTGATATAATAAGGGCATTAAATCAATAAAGCGAGAGCTATTAACCCACCACGATCCGACGGTAATCCGATAATAATTCAGCGTGCGGGCGCGCGCCGTGATTATCCTTGCAATTAGTAATATCGCAGATTCATTTCGATCTCGCGGTAAATATACTCGCGAATGCGCTCGCGCGGTTAATTCTACGAGCGATCGCGAATAAGTGTCGGCGGAGTTTAATTTAAGACTCGACGACTTTCGAGATTTCCGATTGCGACCCTCTGCGCGCAGTAAAACGTAAACGTCCGACGTGATAATTTATAAGATCCTTAAAAATCGCGACACGCAGTTCATCATAATTCACCGCAGCCATGGACTCATGAAATCGTTATAAATTTGTAACGCAGTAATTGCTGTTGCGCTGGCCAGACGTCATTTTTTTAACATATCAATCATATCCTTTGAATTTTTTACAATCCGGCATTTTCCACTTTTCATCGAAATGCATAGCTCCAATATTCAGGCGCTGAATATGAATTCTGCGATTTATTATATACATATATATACATATATATCTGGGGCACAAACGGGGCGATTCCGAGGTAATATTTATTACATCGACATGCTATCATAAATAAAAAGATGGAAAAGAGGTATCGATGCATTCCATCTGTGCCAATTTTTCGCGATACATATTTCGTTATTTAATTTTCACGGTCGTCGAACGGCGCAACAATTTCATCCGAGAGTGAAGAGAACTCGTGTCTAAGCGCTCACCTGATTTCCGGTACGTGCACGTCCATGAGGGTCTTGAGCGGTACTCCACGGAGGCAGTCGGCTATGTCAACGTCACCCTCGGTCGAGCAGCCCATCTGGTCGCCGATCTTCGCTCTGAGATCGTTCGGATCGTGCACCGAGGCCCAGGGACTTAGTGCCGAGCCGCTGGATAATACCACACGGTGAAATAATCCTGCGGAAGAACAGGCAGGTTGGCGTAAACAAGAGGAGGAGCGGGCACGGGCTCATAGGCATGGGAGGAAGATCCCTTTGCTCGGCGCGCCAAGCTCGTCGTGTAACTCGAATATACGTGTATCGAATGTAGCGGCGAATACGGCAGGATATCGTCAGCTTCCGGCCGATCGAGCGGAAGCGATGAGCCCGACGGGAGTTACCCTAAATGGTTATTATCCTCGCATGGATAATTAGAGGCGGACGTAAATATGATCGCGACGTCCGCCGCTCTACCATCGCGGGAGATTGTTTTCCGCGCGCGGGGCGTCGAAAATCCGAACGTATTAACCGTACGATTCGCGGACGATTAAAAACTGTTACGCGACGCAGTTGCAGTTGAATTAGTCGTTACGAGAAGCGGAAAACACGTTGAGCAATTTTCGATATCCAATCAGCGTGTAGGAATTTTCTAGGCAGCGCAATTAATATCGCACGTCATTTCAACGGCCGCCGGCAATGTTAAAAACGTGGAAAATCATGCCTCCATGGAAAATTCATGCTAATTGAAAAGGATTGCAGAACCTAATTAATCTCGCTTTTAATAAGCTGAATTTTATGACGTAACGCACAGGAACGCTTTTCAAGCGGCGCGTTAATATCGCGTTTGATACTATCTCGAGCGCGTATTACGGTTACGAACCGGAAAATCATATTCGCCGGCAAACATTTATGCTGACGCTAAAGTCGTTTATCGAACGTCACTGGTTTCTTTATGAAAATCGCTGTTTCGAATGCAAACATCGCGCGCGCGTACAACGGCAGTGCTCGTCCCCGCGCGGAGAAATATTAGGCAATATGTGTCCAACATAAACATTCGCGTATCGTTGATGCGCAGTACAAATATTTGTATTTTATGACTTTACATGTTCAACATTCGTGCATGCACGTTTAATTTCTCGCAAGTAATATTCCGCCCACAGTCCAAAACAACGCTAATAGATATTTTTCGTTTATATTATCCGTCGAATTTTTCTCGCTCCGCTTATATAGGGAAGAGGGGAGGATTGTTCCTGATCAAACGAAAGTAGAGATGATTAAACCGTCCAAATATTTTTCCCGGATATTTTTCTCCTCCGAACGGAGAATAACAAGCAATCACACAATCAAATTTGCAATAAGTGAAATCTCCGCCTTTTCTTTCCTTATAAATATATCATAAACATGCTGTATCGGCGAAATACTGTTATCGCTCCATTCACATTCATGGAATGCGCGATATTCCCTCGCCATCTACTTAAGAAACGTCGTATCTTATTATATTAAATCTGTTCGCCACGCGGCGCTACTCCAAAACGGCGAGTCGCGGATGCGTTTAACGCGGAGTTTCTGCTGCCAACGAGCCGTAAAATCGCGGAAAGAAGTCGCGAAGGAAGAGAGCGACGACGCAGGAAGACACAGTGGGGCGAGATCCTTCCTCGTCTTCCGTCATATGGCCGCGGTTTCATTTCCGAGACGACGCATTCGGGGAGGAAGGAGAGGGTGCGCGCGTTATACGCGGTGACCCGAGAGAGTATCCCTTTTGGCTGCTTTATCGCTATTATTATTAAGAGGTGCCGCCTGATGCGCGCCATCCACCCCTTTGGCACGTTGCCAATGACACGCGATACGTCTGCGGATGAGCCGGAAGGAAAATACGGATAATCCATCGACGGTGGGTCCCACCGGCTAATCTTGAGCGAAATGTACCGTCGCGGATGTGATTCTCGGTAGTTATTCGTCGGTCTTGTGCGAAATGATTTCTATAAATTCGTCGACCGAACCGTTCGCGCTTCCACCCCGATCGCTTGGTGCACAGCGAACTGGCGTCGGGGACCAATTATCCCGGCTCTGTGGAAGCTCTCTCTCTCTCTCCTCCCCGTACCAGATACGACGCGGAACGTGCGTCCCGCCGTTTGACATTCGTTTTCGGTCGACCGCCCGCGTATCGTGCCGCTGATAATAGACCTCGACTGCGTTCCTTCCCTTATTTCTGCGAGGCACGTTCACGCAGGGATCGTGGCCACGAAGAATTCGATTTACTTGCTCTGATAGCATCGCGTCGCAGATTGACTATTGCACGTCGATATATTCGTGACAGGGGTTCGCTTCGATCAAAAGCTCTATTTCCGCGATTTTCGACCCTTTTCTCACTCCCTCGGAAAATCTTTCGTTACGTATCTCGTGTGTCTCTCCCCTCTCAATCTCAGACACGCTATTTTATTTATCGTCGACTGAAGAAAAAAACCGACCGGAGTCTACCGCCTGTCGAAATAAACGATCCCTCTCTCTCTCTCTCTAGCTCCACAATTACTCCATTTTTCACCCGATCCAGCGCGACTATTGCAGGCTTGTACTTTTGAAACGCGTATTAATAAATGTTGCGGAAGAAATACGGATCGCCATTTCTACACGGGGAGGCGAGGAGCCGGTCAGCGGCTACCGCGCCTTCCATCGCGCAGACGACATTAGCGTCGCCAGGGTTAACGCCCTCAAACTGTCACGTTAAACCGCGATATTTCACCCGGGTTGCCCTGCCCGGTCTCCCCTCGTCCGCGCCTTCGCCCGCCCCCGTCGTTTCGCGACTAGCCTCGTTCCGCCGGCCAACTACCATAATTCCTCCACAATGTCATGTCCACGATACGAGAGTGTCGCGTCGCGTCGCGTCGATGAAATTTCGACGGGGACACATCGGGGGTGCCAGCCCATTCGGCAGTTATTCGATCTCCTTCATGGTCCTCTCATCATGGCGCGATCATCGGGGACTTTGGCTCACGCTCGTCGGCACGGCGACGCCCGGCGTCGCGGCGCCGACCGGTTGAAGGGAACGAACCTGGCAAATTGACGACGATATCCTCCTCGTTGCTTCTTGATAACGAAAATAATGGGTTTCAGCGAGCACGACGAAACAGACCATGGAGGGGAAAAAAAGGATAGAAGGACGAAGGCGTGCGCGCGCGCGGTCGGCGGAAATTGTATACTTTTCGTTAGCGAAGCGGCGAAAGATTAAAGGCAAACAAGAAACAACGGCGCGTGACGGTGGTAATCAGGCCGGCTTACGTCCGGGGATGGATTTTCCCGGGGCGAATGCTGGGCATCGAGCGGCTGGCTGGCTGATCGTCGTTCAGGAACGCGGTATACCACCACCGGCTGACCCGATCGAGACTTCTCAATGGTCTGCACGTTCGCATGGTTATAGCCATGATTTTCGTTCAGATTTTTGTCGGATTTCACCCGGCCGAATGCCAGAGCTGCAGGCTCCTGCAGCTCTCTTTCTCTCTTCGGGATTTGGGATTTTATTACAAGAATTTTTAAATTTCAATTAATCCTTCAGTCGTCACGTCGAATCTTCAAAAGATCTCGATGTTTAGTAAAACGTATTTTTTTCATAATAAAATGCAAACTTTAAAAATGCAAACAAAGAAAACATTCGAGTTCTCGGCGTAAAAGCTACAAATTGATTTTCTATGCGGGAATTCCTCAAGACAGAGCATCCACGATATGCGTCTCCAATTTTCATTAAAAAATTAATTTCGTTCGATTCGCATGAGCGCTTTCCAATTGCGGATGAGAGAGGATTTTACGTGAAATATCACTGTGCAGACAGAGTTCGAAAATATAAGCGCGTATGATTTTTATTTTTTTAAAGGCTTGATTTTCCAGTGTTCGTTAAATGGGATAAAAAATAATGGACTAAAAAGACGTATCTGTACCAGAGGATTTTCCCCGGTATTTCGTCGGAATTGAAAAAAAAAATCGCGGGCGTTCAACATACGCGCGCGTTATGCGGTATTTCACGCATCGATGATATCGATGCCGTTTATAAAGAAGGAATGTTATCACAGATGATGTGATAACGTTCCTTCTTTATTCATTTGTAGATGTTGATTTATCAAGCACCATAATTTTGTCGAGGAAACATTATTCTCTTTAAAGCGCGGCGGAGACAAAGGCGCGCTTAATATCCCTTACGTAAAAAAGGGACAAAGAAAATATTGTCCGTTCTACGGAAGCGACGTGAATTTTCATCCAATTCAGGAAAAATCCTATTTAGATGGCATGCAAATTATACTTTGAAAGGAAGCGGCGTAAAATACGGTGGCTCTAATTTATTTTCTTCGTTCTCGGTGAGCGGGAGCCCGCGGAACGGAATGTCCGTCTACTTACCTCGCAACCACGACTTCAGGATCGTCGTCGTATCGGGACATACTCTCACGGATCCTCTCGCTTCTCCGTGACGGTTCAGTCGACATTCCGCATGTAAATTACTTCGTGCGTCTCGTGAAAATTCTATGAACACGTACGGACCTCCGGGAGCGCTATACTGATTGAATTAAGTTTGAACATGTAAGAGCGAAAACTGCCGGCATGCTCTCAAGAGCAGATTGTGCGATACATTTAATTCTGCTCTTCATTAAATTCTAACGTCCATTAATTCTACAGAAATACTGTATTAACCACTGAGAAAAAGTTAACTCTAAAATTACGTAGAGAATAAATGGAATTCATATTTAACAATTTATCGCTGAACGCATATTGCCGATGCACTTGCAAGTTTAGTAAAATGTCGGCGGGTTTTGTGTCGGTTAATAATTCAATAGTTTGAAAATAATTTAACAGAGTTATATCGAAAATTCGTGCGTTAGCGGCCTACCAAAAAACAATTTCGACGATCGTGGAGATGATAGAGTAACACGCCGAAATCAATTCCGCATCCAGCGATTGTACGAGGACCAATAACGACGCGGTTCTCGAAAATCCGGGAATGGTCTCTTTTTCTGTTTTTTTTTCCTCCCTCTTTTTCTGGTAACGTCACCGGGACGTTTCTCTCCCCGGTTATTTTTGTCGGTAACGAACTGCAAAATAGAACGAAGAGGGTGTGCCGCGCGAAACGGAAGACGCGAAGGTAGAAACGTTGTTTGGAAGCTATTTTTATGACTTATTGTTATGCGTGGTATTGCATGGCGCTTGGCTTTTCTCGTACACCATTCCCGCGGGACACGAGAGAACCCGCTATACATTCCTAATCGTAATAAATTTTAATAACAAATTTCATAATTGTTTCCTGAAACACCGGTATACATTTAATAAATTTAAGATGAGGAACTAAAGATCATTCTGTGCACGAGGATTTACGAAATTGCAACAACTTATTCTATTATTTGTTTTTTCCTCTTGGTATATTGATTTCCGCGTTGAGCTTGATCGATTCGTTTTCATGAGAAAAGACAGATATTTTCAGAGAATAAAATCCCATCTCCGTCTCTCGCAATCGCACAAACATAATCCGAAACGCCGTGGACGGTCAAGCTGCTATATGATATAAGCGTGGCGAGCGCTTATACGTCTCGGGGTGCAGCGAATCAGACAATTGCCAGGAATCACACTCGGTTGCCTCCTTGATTACTCACGAAGCCAATCGCTCGTATCTCTGGTCCGTGAGAGCCGTGAAACTGCTGGAAGAACGGATAGCGAGGTAGAGAAAAGCAACTCTCCGTCTCTTTCTCTCTCAGAAGAGACGTTGCCCTGGTCCAAGGATTGAAGGATCCACGTACACACATACACAATCATAAACGCGTGCGCGAAAGGGAAGACGTTTCAAGGCGTGCTACACACGCTCGGGGGTCTTCGCTCATAAAAAATTACAACGGGGGGAGAAACGATAAATCGAGACTGTCTCCCTGCGCCACGAGAAGCTTATTTCTGTTGTCTCTTCCCGGGCGATGATACGTAACGTCGACAGTCTTCTCGGGGATTGAGAAAGGGCGGCGGCGGGGCAGCCGCGCCCCGAACGCCCCTGGGAGGGTCAGAAAAAGTGGCTTTCTGAATTACACGGGAGATCGATGTAATACGAAACGTTTATGTCTTCGGCGGTGGCCAGCGCTCTCGGAGGTAGAGCGCGGTCTTCATTTATCATCGGACATCGAAATCCGCCGAAGGCAGACAGCAGCTAACGGCGGGAAAAGCAATCGTACGGGGCTAGTTATCGACGTGAAACCCAAACCGATCGTTTTGCAACTTTTTACGCAACACCGGGCAAAGCCATTAGCTGTTCTCCGCGTAATCGTATCGAGTACAACAAAATGCACCGCGGCAAAAAGCGGATTGCGCGAGAGAACCGCCGTGCGCGCGTGCGTGCGTGTGCATGTGTGGGCACCGCGAAAAATCTACGTTGGAAATTTACGCAACACCCGGAATCGATTTTACACCAATTTTTTCGGTGCAACTTAATCCGAAGTCCTACAACGCGTCGCTCTTCAACCGTCGGATATGCGACGAGCAGCGCATATCGCATTCCCGTGAGTTTTCTCGTAATTGCGTCGTCGCGCGACGTAAGGGGCTATTAATAATTTCGCAGCGCCGCGGCCAAGCGACCAACTCTCATCGACACTTCTCCATTCATTCCACTCGGTCTTCCGTTAACTTTGCATAGCCGTACGTCCCAGACCGACCGACCGACCGACCCGACCGCAACTCGCTGCAATATTAAGCGACCGCAGACGATGCATTCGTCTGCCAGAGCAGCCAATGTAGTTTGTCCGGAGTAAAATAAGAGGATAAATTTTTCTTTGGCAAGCCCCGTCGCGCAATCAACGATCATCTCGATCGGAGTTTCGTCGTCTCCGAGAGAGAGAGTCTCGAAAAATATTTCCAGAATACCTGCAACTGTGTGGAAAGAAAGTTACACGGCAGAAAAAAAAATTAAGACCTTTCTCTCGGCGCGCCGGATTAAAGATCGATGTATCTTCGTTGCTCGTTTCGCTCGTAACTTGGACCGCGCCACGCATTTTCTCCTCCGGGGGAAGAGCATCCTGCCGGCTTCTGCAATCTCTGACCAACACGGTTGCTGCAGCAAGAAGTGCAGAACCGCACCTGGTCTCGCGGAAACCACCAGCGGTGCCGACGTCGAAATCGAAGGAGCGGAAAGTGCGGTACAGTCGGAAAAACCGGCTGACCTCGGCGGCGCCGGGATGGCCAAAGAAAAGCGGTTTCCCCGAGGGTTTATCCGTCTCTCTCCTTCTCTCTCCCTCACTCATTCTAAGACCGGAGTCGAGCCTCGAGAGGAAGGACGACGCGCGGAAGGAATGCACAACCAAGAGCGATGCTCCCTTCTCGAGATGTAAACTGTTTGCGCTGTTTCCGGCACAACCGGAGGTCCGGGAAATGGCCAGACGGAAGAGTGGTTCCGGCCGACCACCACAGCGAGAAAGACCTTCTATATCCCCCATACCGCTTAGCCTCCATGTTCCTTCTGCACGTTCCGCCTGTCTGAGCGGCTATTTACACTTTCGGCTTTTTCCATCAATGGCGACAACTTTGAGAACCGAAATGGATTTACCATGAAAGAGATAATGCTGCGCTTTTCATCATGTCTGTCTTGCCGAAATTTATTTTTAATTAACATATACTCACGATTTAATTCCATCTAAATAAAGCAATGAATTTTATAAAAAATTCATAGAAAAAAGATAATTTCAAATATATTATGTACATTAACATTAAAAGTGTTTCAATATCCTATTTCTTGTGCAAAAGACAGGATTTTAAAATTTTATAACGTTTCATCAAATCATTTCCTTTATTCTGAAATCATAAAATTTAATGATCTAAAAAATAGAAACGGTCAGAAATAACCGCTCAGCACTTTAGTGGAATTGTAATAGATAATTTTGTAAAAAAAATTGTTATTTCTCGAAGATAAACTATTGCGGTTTGGGGGACGATTTAAGCGTGCCAAATCGAATGAATCTGGATCGTCGATTATGCATATGGGTAGCGGAACGGCCGCGGCGTTAGTCATAATTTGCCTGATTGGTGCGGAATTAGCATCCAACTATATCACGCCGTAATCGCGTTCGCTAGGATTTATCGCGCGGCGATGTATTTACGACGCTTTTAGCGTCCCCGCTTTTGTTCTACGCGGCTCCGACGCGCGTTCCCGAGGACCATGCATTTTTATTATTGCGCAATTTCCTCGCATCCGAGTAACCACCGCGCGGGATCCCGCGCTACCTGAAAGGACAAAAGCTGGGAGAGGATCGTTCAATTTCGGCCGGTGTTGTCCGGCGACAATAAAAAAAGAGGAGGGGAGAGAGGGAAAGGAGGAAAAAAAAGAAAAGTTCCGTCTCGCTCTCTCTGTCCCTCATCGAATAAAATGGAGTCCTGCAATTTGTCACCCCGAGCGCGGTGATGTTTTTTTGAGAGGACGGACCAACCCTTCGGTTGTCTCCTCCACGAAACCCTCGCCGACTAATCCCAGGACGATTAATCTACCGAAGGTCCTGCAAATAGCGTCTCGTCGCTTCTAACTTGCCGGTTATTTCGCCGGCTCGGGTTTTCGGCGAGATCATCGCCGATAGGCGAATCGATCGGACTCTCCCGATCGCGCAGCCCCAACTCGCTCGGTTGCGTTCAAAATTCACGCATGTATTTTCTGCCATGCGAAACAGTATCGGTATCATTTTTCATTGTGTTCCCTTGTCGTAAACAACAACGTTATTAATACGTTAGCGGCGTTACGTAAATATTGGATCAACTTACTCGACAAGCAAATATTTCCACCGCCCTCAACACCGCCCGGTGTTTATAACGCACCCCGATCGAATTGATTTATTTTATATCGGCAACAGTTCATCGCGGCGGGAATGACCGATGAACTGTTAAGCCTGACGGCACAATGACGGCATTAAGCTGTCAACGGGGATTTGATGGCGCGTTGAAAGGAACGAGCGCGATATACGTTGGCAAAGTATATATACGCATCGATCGGTCGAAATTGAGCGGGACGCGAGTGGCTCTAGACACATAACGTGCTCGCGAACATAAGTTTCTTCTGTCTCCGCCCTGTAATTACCGGGAGATGCTTAAATCGTAAGAACGTTCCGTTAAAGCTGGATCCTGCGGAATTCAACGTTTCGCACGCGGTGTACACGGGCGTTCGCGGAAAGTCGCAGGATTAATTGCTAATTGCAAATTAGGGATTCCTCTCTTACCTTTACTGTACGGCGCGAGCAGGAGCAAATTCACCAGCGCCGCACCGGTATCGTGGCCCATTAGAGTTATCCGCGTTGGATCGCCGCCGAAGGCGCCGATGTTTTCACGCACCCAGCGCAGTCCCATCGCGATGTCCTTTAAAGCCAGATTCCCACCGGATCCGCTCGTTCGGTCGGGAAACGGACGAGTCCTCAAGAATCCTGGAAGGACGCCAAACCATTCGCGATTCAACCGTTCTCGCGAATCCTCACGATATCCTTCCCTTATTGCATTTCCCTCCCCTTTCTCGTTCTCATGCAACATTTGCAATGCGGTAGCGTTTGTTCGATAAAATTTCGCAAGTTTCGCCATGAAAGTGTGCTCGCGATTTAAGAGACGAAGATTTCTGACGATTACGACGACGACGACGACGATGGAGAATTTCATAAAAGAAAACGATGAGAAATAAAGAGCGCGACGCGTGAAGATTCGATTTAACGTTTCTCGACTATAGCGATAATTAAACGAGAAGCGTGTAAATATTCGTTACGCTATTAAGTCATAAACCAAGGCAGTTTGACAAGTAAATAGATAGAACTGACATTTTCAGACTTTCGTACATTCACAACGCGCTACGACAGAGATACATTTGTGAGTCTTCGAAATGCCAATATTGACTTAAGAATGTAAATGGTTACTACGAAGCTATCTCTCTATTTCGGAGAGTATAGCTAGGCAGTTAATGATACGAAGTTACTTTCAGAGAAGTGCGAGTCGTAATAAACGCGCCAGACGACTTTTCCCTTTTTCAGATTCACGCCGCGCAACTTTTTCCAATATTAATGATAAGACAATTAATCAAAAATTTTACTAACTGCCCAACTAAATAATTATTCAGTAAATAGGTACTCTTTCTACAAGTTAGCACACATTGAGAAGCGAAGAAAATTCTAAATATTATAAATAGAAATGTCGAAGATTACAGAAAACTACAGATTAAAGAAGAAAGTATTTTGCTGTAAGACGGATGCCATTTGGAATTTCTTTGTCCGCGACCGTGGAATGTTGTGTCAGGTTCGCTTAATGAAAATGCTTTCGGATACGGGTCGGTTGATTAAAGAGTGGCACGTACCTAAGATGCCGAGACGATAGTTGAGCGTGATCACTATGACGTGGCCGGCGCTCGCCAGGACCGATCCATCGTACAAGTTACCCGATCCCCATTCGAAACTTTCGCCGTGTACGTACACCATCACCGCATACGGCGCCTCGAGTCCTCGAGATCCTGAAAGCAGCAGCAAGGCAAGCGGGTGTCCGCTGTCGCTCTTCCATTTTCTTCCGCGAATAAACCTCTTATCCGTATAAACCTTCCATTGACAGATCCAGCTTTCCCGTAATACCGCGCGACATTATCGCTTACGCAGCATTATGCTCATGATAAATCCCTACGTCCCCCCTCCCCTTCCTCTTCCCCGAACGAGCCACAGAAACATAAAGCGACCGAGCTTTCATCCCTTATAAGAGTATCTCGTTCCTCCGCACGCGACCGCGCCTTCGTTTCGCGATATTGTTTACGCTCCGATTAAATTTACTTCCTACGTCTACGTGCTTCTATTTTTCGCCCAGTAAACGCAACATGAAATCGTCCCTGCAGCCAATTAGTCATTTTCGTCGTTTTGCACTACCTGCGCAATTAAGACGACTAATTGCATCGCGTAATCCGTGCTAAGGATCCGGGCTCTCTTTCTCTCTGTGAGCTCGTCACGTTTTCACGGTCTCGCGTAATCGTCGGAAAGGGCGCATCCACGGGTATCGCAATTCATCACACGTAGAGCTACTGCGGCAGAAGAACCGCGCGTCAAAGCTGTTCATTTACCGAGAGAGAGACGAGGAAGAGCAGCGCGCGCGCGCGACGAATGTGTCTCCCTTTGAGCAACCTTTTGCGAACACCGATCGATCGCCGTTGCCGCGAATTTATTTACACAGCGGAGTCGCAGTGGGCCGACTCTTCACGCGGGTAAAATAAACGCATCTCACGATCCCGGGATTCGTTCGGGATACAACCATGCTGCGGATCCGCCGTCGCAGCGAGCGCGTTACGCGGCCGTCGTAAACGCGCTACGGATACGGTTTGGAAAATCGCCCCGATAAAACGGATACCTTTCTTTTTTAAACGCTCGCCTTTTACGGCGGACATAAAATTTTACGCCGAGAGCGTCGCGTAAGCCGGGAACCGAAGGTAAATTAAAGCGAAAAGCTTGTTTTAATAAGGCTTTAGGATTACACTGCGCTTTTTATAGATCGCGCGTCTCGAATCCCGGGGTTTTCCGTGTTTGTAAGTACTTCGGATTTAGCGGGGGTCTCTCCCCTCGGTTCCCGCGACGAATCCTTCACGTACACGAGGCTTCCGTCAGCCACGGTTTCGAGATTAAAAGTCGCCGTTTAATTGATAATCGTCTTAGCAACTAATAAACCAAGAGTACGCGTTTATCCGTTCGTCGCGTCGCAACTAATTAACGTCTGTCTGTTATACGATTTATATTACATCGGATTATCTGTCTGGAGAGACATCATCCTAAACCAGCGCGAGAGGCGGCTTCACTTCGCGCGCGCGCGCGCGCTCTGCCAAGTTACGTGAGCTCGCAATCATCGTAGTTGGTAATTCAATCGCGCCGCGATCTTACTTTGATTATCTGTTAACTCGTAAAACTAGCCTAATTAGTATCGATCAATCCAGGCAGGAGTACTCGTCGCAACGTTGCGAGGCACCGTCTTTGTCGATTACCGAATGCCGATCGATAAGCTTGTCTTATCGTGGCTGCTGCGATCGTTAATCGTGATTTAATCGGACGCAAAATCCGCGACCAGAAATCGCGCGAGAGCGTCATACAAGGACGGTGGTACACGTCGCTCTCGTTGCTTCTCTTTTTGAAAATTCGAGTTCTTTACAAAGCGGAAATTCTTCGGTTTGATTGCTTTACAGTCACTTCCCCCGATAAAAACTCTGGTTGAGAGTCGTCCTTTCTTTCACAGCTTCTTACTCTCCATTGCGCCCAGCTAGCGCCGTGTTATAGCTCGCGCCGCGCAATTTTCAATCCTTCCACCTTTTCTCTTTTTAGCCCGGCCGAGGTTACGCGTCGTGGCAGACCGGCCGCTTTACGTTGCAAATTCACCTCTATCTTTCATCGCGCGCCGAGCAACGTGCGACGTAACGCATGCGGCTGCTCCCAGGTTGATACTACCCGGCATAAAGGTACTAATTACTTTAGGACTAATTACTTTAGGAAGCAACTTGCGCCGTGTAATACTATACGGACGCATAAATTGTCGGCTCCGATAGATAATATAGTTGAGAATTTCAGGAGCCGAATTATGGCCGCAGCAACCCCGAAACTTTACTACGGCCAACGATGTAACATGTTATTTTCCGCCACATGAAATTCTTTTTAGTCGTACAAAATTAATCCCGGTCGATTGCGTTTTCTGGACGTTACCGCGCCGATACATAATTTTAAGCGTGAAATCAATTTGAGTTTATTCCTCCCCGCTTGAAACGCACGAGCGGTGCTTTCAACCGAATGATTTCATTAAACGTTATTAGTCTTTTATAACAGAACATTTTAAGAATTTATTCGATACGGTATATATACGCGCGTATGTTTCTCTCGAAATAAACATCGATCGAGAATTGATAATCGAGTTGCAATCCTCGTAAACTGTGCAGCTTAAATAAATAATAATAAGATGCAAAAAAATGCATTATTTATTCAAGTAGCAAAAGTTGAACTTTCATTAACTCAATGTGGAGTAGCTTTACTACCTTGCCGAAGAATAAAGACCTTCATTAAAACTTATTATCCCTTTTCTCTCTGACAGAACTGAGGAACTTTACGTTACAGCCGAGATACTTTAGACGACAATAGAAACGTAATTTTGCATAGTCCCTTTTAGAACGATATTTATCGCATGACCTTGCCCTCCTTTCGTAAAAAAAAAAATCTACTTTTTCGAGATACCACATCATAATTAAATTCCTAATGAACGCAAGTATCACGGGAAAGTGGCTCACACGTGCAAGAAAGGATCGCTTATCTAAAATAATTTCAATAACGCTTCTTTTCAATTTGTAACTGTCCGCGAATTCATTCGACAGATAACATGATTAAATATTATTAACTCTCCAATCGTCGCGTAGGATCTTTAAAAATTCGTGATGTTTAATAAAACGCGTTTTTCGCGATAAAATACAAACGAAGAAAACATTCAAATTTTCGACGTAAAAGCTAATTATTATTTTATATGAGAATCTCATATATTAATTAATGTTTTATATGAGAATCTCAAGACCTCACGCGTCGATTCGTATTACGAAAATTAGCGCGATGACTGAAGGGTTAAATAAATTCATATGCTCTCTTACCACTTCCGGGTATGTACAGATTGAGAAAGAGGCAGTCCTCGCTCTGGTTGGCCAGAAAGACGACCATCTTCTTGAGCTGCTGATACCTGCCTTGCGGCATCTGCAAGAGCGCGGCAGTGCTATTGGTGAGGTCCGGATAATTCTGCGGGCACACCGAGCCGAAAGTGTCCGCCAGCTTGACGCCGCTCCAAGGTATCGGCGAGATCGGGGGTCGAAACCTTAAATCTCCTATCGGAGGCGCGGCGTACGGTATCCCGCGGAACACTTCCACGGGGTCCAAGTGCCGACTGTTTAATTCCTGCAACGAGAGCGATACGAAGAGATTTAATATCCGCGGCGAACGGAAGCTCCTTCCGATTTCGTTGGCTATCTATTTTAAAACTGTCCTCGACCACCGACGTCTATCCCCGAGACAGTTTTATCGAGTTACAGCAATGTCTGCACGTATCAGTTTTAACCCAAGGTTTTATCAGGGTCGCGGTTTTATCGATTCGAACCCGGCGTCTTGGGATAGCTTCTGAAATTGATAAACATGAACTCTCCTTTCCCTTGTTCTTCGACCGTCCGTTCGGCGCAAGTAGCTCCTGAAATACGCTCGGATGCCGTTCCGTGGAGATACATCGCTCTCCCTGTTCGGGGCACACGGATCTCCGGGAGGGAAAAACGGAAACAGACAGCCAGAGAGAAAGCTAGGAAACCTCCTTCTCTCTCCACCCTTGCACCCAATATCCATTTCATTCTCTACGCGCCTCGGAAGCGCATCGGGTGAGTGATTCGAAAGATACTTGGCTCGCGTGAGAAGAAGATACGACCCAGGCTCTCTTAAACGAGCCGGTGATTAAAAACGCTGCGCGAAAAGGGCGAGCCTTGATTCTCGCGTTTGATGAAAACACGGCGATTGAAAAACGCGCGACTAAGCTGAAGCAAAAAGAAATAAGAAAAAGCGACTCGAGTCAAAATAGAATCTTTGGCTATCGTCTAAACATTAATCGATTTCTAAATTGTTAATAATAATTTGCTTCTTCGATGTGCATTCACTTTGAAAAGATTCGCAGAGACGAATCGTAAAGTGCTATTTCTCGTCTCGTAGCCGGAGAGGGAAAAATTGATGTTGGGTCGCATCACGGAAACAATTATATCGGAAGGACCGATAGATCTCGTTTGCTGTGGCTCGACTTTAATTGCATCACCGAGCGCAATTGGGAAAGGTCTGCTCGTCGAAACGGTCGTTCTATGATTCGCGCTGGAAATTACAAAGTTCCCTTAACGTATCGGCGCGGCGTCGCGTTTTCGTCGCGGAATCGATGAAAAAAATGTGATCATAAAGAGCACGAGAGAAATTAGAGAAAAAAAGGGGGGAAACGTAAAAAGAGACGGAGAGACAAGAGAAAGAGAGGGGGTGAAAATGAGAGTTATTCGATTCGACATTTCCAATTGCATTAAAAATTAAATGTGCGTCCTGCGACTGCCGATAACAATCGGCGCTTATCGAGGCTCCCATAAAATCCCGGGGGATGATGGCGATGACGTGGGATGAAATATTAATTTTGCTCCATGAGTTTGCAAATTTTGTTCTGGCTGACGATCTCGTAATTGACTCTCGTCCGGGAGTTAAAATATTAAAAAAGAAGAAGATATATCGACACGCCGTTTGGCTAGAAAGATGAAATTTAAAAAATAACGAGTAAATTCGAATCAGCGGAAGAGAGAGAGAGAGAGAGAGAGAGAGAGAGAGAGAGAGAGAGAGAGAGAGTTTCGAAATTTTGTATGTACGAGCACGTTCGTCCCGGTTCATGGCGCAGCTTGTTATTTTACGATCATGGCATTCATTTTCGTATTCCCCCAGCGAGCTATCACGTAGTTGGAAATAAATTCCCATTACGGGGGAACGGTGCGGGGGGCTTAGTGCGAAATCGCAAGAAAATGGAAACACACGGGCGCGTGTGTTCGACGAAAGGGACGCCGTTCGTGAAAAGATTCGCGTGCGAGAACGGCGTTACAAGTACGAGCAGTTTCTCTTCGACCCTTTCCGCTTTCATTGCCGTACGTCGTTCTTCATGAAATCAGTTCTGTGGCAAGTACGTATGTGTGTGTAAGATGTAAGTATGTGTGAGAGAGAGAGAGAGAGAAAAAGAGATCTGCTAAAATCTCTTTCACACTTCAGCATTTTCGACGTGACCGTGTATATACAGCGTCACAGCCGCGGTGCCCTCCGTGAATGTACATAATGCATCTGATGACGCACGGATGCACAGCTGCTTGTAAATTAAAGCGTGGACACGGGATAAATAGGTCGAGGCGAGAAAATTCGAGATAATAATCCCCGATTCAAGCGGAGGGTACGTTTATTTCGCCAACGAATCGCCATTAAATTCCCTCCCTTGACGATGGCCGAAATTTGCGCGGCCAGGCTTTGATGCAGCCCGGCCGCCCGCGTGTCGCGATTGATACAGTTTGACACGGCATGTGTCGAATTCGATAAAATTTAAATAATAAATTGGAGCCCGATTTAAACACGCGCCGTTTTGGAGCCTTTACTACATTTCATGATATTGCCGTACGCGAGAATAATTATGCGCGTTGACCTTTGTAAATGTGCAGTTGCAGTTTGTTATTTCAATGGTATTAGCGCGTCCATTAAGTGCGCTAATTTAGGATAATGAAATGTCATGCAACTGCATAAGAGCTATCCTAATATTTTAGAAAATCGGGCAATTACGTTTATGGTGAAATTTCGACTATACTGCTGTGTGCGGCAATCAAAAATAGCTGCAAAATTTCTACCTCGTTACCATGTATGTATTCAAAAATTTTCGCTCAATATACGCCGCGATAAGGAATAAATTATAATTTTGTTCCGGCAATTAAGGGTTCACCCATCGAAGATCGATGCGCGCCGCGTTTCTACTGCCTATTGTTAGACTCCCGCCCATTTCAATCGAGCGCTTTTCAGTTCGAGTAATAGTCGCGCAATAATCTTATCTGCACGATGGGATGAGACTTATGGTCGGATTATTGCCTCTGTCTGCTCCTTTCGGGCGAGATGCGGGATGGGCGAAGGGAGGGAGGGCCGGTAGGAACGCGGAACGATTCGTGGGCGGACTGCGTAACGGTGCCCGGTGAATTATTATAATCTCTTGGCGAATAGAACGAATTTTATTTCGAAATCAGTCGCCCGCAGACGTGATCGTAATTTTCATTATTTGCGGGACGCGGGGAATCGTTTTTTTTTTCTCTTTCATACTGAAATGCGAAGTTGAGGATTTACTCGCCAGTCGGGACTATAGATTCGTCAGAAGTAATAGACTTTAGGAGACATTAGCATCGACGTGACCTCTTTCGTCGTCTTTTTCTTCCTCGCCAAGATTCACCTCGAGAAATTCGTCATTAAAATTAAGACCTGGGAGACGACGTGTACATTCTTGATCTCAACGAGACAACAACTGATGTCGTTATTATCCCCCATGTTTCCTCTAAAATATCTTCCACCCCCTTCAAGAGTACCAAGAACGATGAGCCAGGAGTTCGTGGAGTATCTCCGAGACAAGCTGAAGAGTTTGCAGGGCAAAGGTGAAATCGTCCGTTTTCTTTTTTGCTCCCTTCAATGGGACGGAGGGAAGCGAGTGACGGGATAAACGAGACGGGAAGCTATCCCGAAATCTCTCCTCTGGATACAAAGTGAAATTGATGGCCCGCATTTACCGGCGCACGTGTAGACGGAAACACCGGGGGGAGCGAGAGAGAGAGAGGGTGGAGATGTTACCAGACAGTGATGCGCTGTCGATCCCATCTGCGATGCATCCCAAACGAAATGGCGCCAGTAAAAAAAAAAATCTATTAGATGTATACATCCGATATAATGCATACAGTGTGCGGTAAAGTGAGCCGAAGCCAAACGGACGATGCGAGCTCGAGCGCGGTGAGGAACATCCTGTTTATCTAAAGAACAGCATAATTTCGCGCGGGGCTTTGCTGATTTATCATTTCGACTGTACGTACGCTTTGCCCGCAACGCTGCAGTACGTCGCTCGGTAATTTGCATACGTTCATTCGTTCCGCGACAATTGTTACCCTAAAGGGATTGTTTACATTTCTCGCGAGCGCGATATTCATTAGGTCCCACGCAATAGAGATGATAACAAGCGAAATAAATTTTGGTTACGTCATAAATTACGGATGCAACGGTGAGCGAAGGACAGGCGTGACATCGCTAAAGCGAAGCGAATTAATACCCCCTGCGTTTCTGCACATTCGCACGTGTGCGTTTAATTGTAATAGCGGATAGGAGTTTCGCATTAATTAGTGGTGAAAATTATGCTTCGAATTTTATATGGTCGAGATAATACAGCGCGATAAAATGTGAGGGAAAAAAAGGGGGAGGAGGACTCGATGTGTTTTCCGAATTGGGACGTATTCCCGATGCTTTTTAGAGGCTTCTGTCGAGTCGAGCTGAGCTGAATGGAGTCGCGAGCGCGTTGGAAAAATAATTATACAATCCTTATCGAGCTGAATACCGGGCTGTAGATGCGGCAACAATTATGCGGTTTGTTGTTGCAAAAATTCCAGAGGAGATGATTTAAACGGGGACGATAAATTACGTAAATTTAGAGGTGTAATAAATTATGTGCGCGCGACAAAGGAAGTCGAGCGGAAAAATGGCGAAGATACGGAGGATTTACGTCAGCCTGCACACACGGTCCAATAACGGTCGTATAGAAGGTTTTGCTGGTGGCGGTGCGTTCTCAACGAGTTATAGGGCACATAAATGTAAAAGAAATTTATTAAGCTTCAAAGTCGCGAAACGGCTGTTTCGCGGCAAATCTCCGCCGTGAATGCAGACTGGAAACAGACAAGATTTGTCGCGTCCGCGAATGTAAAGACGAATGAAGATGCGGCCGCAAACGACCGTGGAGTTGCATTTAGTCAAGCGGATTGCCGATTAGAATTGCCAGGGAAGATTTATCACGACGGACGGGGCTGGAAAAGGAGAAAGCGATGTTTTTTCCCCCGGCCGTTTATAAAGGACAGCGCGCGCGCGCGCGATGAAAGAGAAAAAAGAAGAGAGCGATAGGAAAAAAATATGGATCGGCACTTCTCGGCCGGGAAAATATTTCCAAGATTGAAATTCCGGCGAGAGAGAGATGACGAAGAAAAATTTCCGGGTACAAAGGCAAATTGACGAACGCGGTAAGAGCATACATTAATGCATTTGCAATGCCAATCGGGCCGACGGCGAATACGCCGTTCGGACGACGAGCGTGGATAAAAAAAAAAAAGGTATTCCGCGATGTAGTTTCGCGCGGAAATTATTATGCGCCGCGAGGGAAAATTTGTAAAGCGCTTCAAACGTACATGTGCCGTGGCTTCGGAATGCCGGGAACAGCTCGTAAACGGTGCGCAACAATTGCATTAAAAGACGCGGCATCTATAAATAATTTTTTTTCTCGCATGCGCACGTCGTCCCTCCTCGGTTGGACGAAACGAGGACGCGATTAATGCGATTCTCCGCGCCGAGACTCCGCGCGTAAATAAGCGGGAAACTGTATTTCCGCTTCTCTCTCGATCTCGGCGTATCCGGACGCGTTTAACGCTCGGATTATGTCCAGCCGGATGCCGAAGGAAGACGGCGTGCCTTTGATAAGGAGGACAATGTCCGTATCAAATTGACCCAGATTCCACATACGAATTCAGCGTACGTACGAAATTCAATATCCGGCCGGGGTCCGCTTCATGAGCGGGTTAATAAATACTCGAAACGTCGAACCTGTATTTCCTTATCTTACATCCCGCATGCAATAACAGATAGCGCATCTCGGGGCACGGACGTATCCCGCGTATCGCGTAACGATAATCGATCGCTCAAGATTCGCATCGCTCAAGATCCGTGCCGGCAAACGTGCCTGCGGGCGGCAATATGCAAAACAATTCTGCTTATATATTATACATATATCACGGCGGTGGAGCAGGGGAGGCGTTGTAGCACGGGCACGCGTTTGACAGAGCAATGTTTTCCCCCGGCAAAACGTATGGCGCTCGATCGTGCGAAATGGACCGATGAACGGGAGAAAGGGCGAGCGAGCGAGCGAGCGAGCGAGCGAGCGAGCGTGAACGCGAGGGCGAACGAAAAACGACAAGCGCGAGTTCTGCGGCACGTTACGACGTAATGTAAAGGCCACGAGGCGTCCTGAGCGAAAAAGTTTTCTCGTTATCCATCCATCCTGCCTGGGGACTGCCGGGCGTAAAAAAAGGCCGGTAAATTGCGGATCCGCAATTCCCGCCAAAGCGACCCACCCTGCGCGTCTGATCCGCGTCGGATGTTTCAATCGCGCGGTGCGAGACGGAGCGGAATGCACGCGCGGGTACAATAATCCGCGCGCTGCGTCTCTTTCGACGACGAGGACGATCCCGACGGAGACTTGCCGGGTGTATACCGGCAAAATGAGGCGCTGAAAGGGATCGACGAGAGTCGGTGCTGCTGGTGGTCCGCATAATACCGCGTAATACCGCGTAAGATCCGCTTTTAGACGCAACTACGTATTTAAAATGGATCCCTCCTACAAATCGCGCGCGCTCGCTCGCGAGCTCGCTCCGCTCCGCTCCGTTCCTGACGCTACGAGCGCTTCAATTATTTCGTACCTCGCTCGTAGCCGGTTAATAAGTCAACATTGTTCCGCGAAGTATCGAAGTTCCAAATTGCAATATCCTGTATAATTTGTATACACGTCTTACGCGGGGCTTGATAGGAGCGCAGCATGATGAAATTCCGGGATTCTGGATTCAACGTTGCCTGCGATCCTTTTTCGACGGGGGCGCATGCAATTTCGCGGGAGCGTGGATTCGTAATTTCGCGAGCGCAACGTCGACGCGCAAATATCAAGCGTCAGAAAGTTAAATAACACGCAGGAATGAAAGCTTACCTTCGGATCGATCGCGCTATTTGCCGGACAATAGCGCGCGGCGATATAGCGACAATATCGCGCCGGATTGATACCGGATCGTCAAATTGGCCGATTTCCCCGCGGTCCGCGAGCGCGAATTTATTTTTGCCAATGCAAAGCCACGGTGGCGGCGGATGCGGTATCCCGCCTGCGGATACTTTAACGCGAAACGCGAAACGCTAAATTTGCCGGCTCGTATTGCGAGCGAGTGGCGCCGGGCGCCGTGCTGCGGGGTTGAATCATCGGACGTCCATCGATCCGCCTCTTGTCGATATGAATATCTATTAGACGTAATTGATGTCTACCATCCGGCGTAGCGAATGCCGCGGTAAATGTCAAATCGGCCTCGCCCACTCTGACTGATCGGTGTTGTGAAAACGCTTCGGCTCCGATAGACGAGCTGCCAGCAAATTGTCTCCTGGAAAAATCTCGCTGTCGTTCGGGACATCGAGATATCGAACCGCTTTTAGTTTCCGCTTCGGCTGCGGCGCACAGTTATATATGATGGAATATGATGGAAATAGGTCGGGGAATTTTTCTACACGTATTTCGTATCTTTATCTAATTATTTTAATTCCGTCAGCTAAATTTCGCGCAATCGCGCGACATAAGCTTGCTCTCGCTTTCGAATTCTATTGTAGCTTACTGTTTGACGAGGACGATCTTGCTGCATTCTCTCGACGTGTGTGCTTAACCGAGGGAAAATGTGTGTCCAATACACGTGGATAACGAGCGCAGCACGCGTGTTAGTTAATTAGAGCGCTATGGCACGGCGAAAAAGAACGGAAGAAGGATATAAGATCTATCGGTTGGTAAAGATACTTAGCAGGCAAAGAGAAGTTTTAACGTCGGGTCGACAGCAAGATTTAGGTGCGGTAATAAGTTCAAAGGATGGTAAGAGAGGAGAAACTGACGCCAGGGAAGGAAAGCCGGGAGAGAAGGTCTGCAAAGTTTGCGAGAGTGATAGGAGGACAGTAACGCATTTAATGAAAGAGCACGCCGGGCGGGCAACGCGAGAGGGAGGAGAAAAAAGGGAAAAGGTGTTGGGCACTGAGAACGACGAGTTAGATTGGACGGAACAAGTGATGAGAAAAAGAAGCAGAAGAAAGGGGAGAAAGTAAAGCGCAGGGAAAAGGAGGATACGCGGCGACGCGGTCAAATTTAAGAGATGTAGGAAGACAGTAGTGTGGAAGTAATTGAAATCGCAAGATTAATGCGCCAGGGACACCGACGTTCCTCGGGATGTTAATGAGAGAACATTAGATACAGTTCTTATCTTCGTTTTTTGCCGAACGCGCTTCGCGCAGCTCGACGCGCGAAGATTAAAAATCTCGCGAGAGAGAGAGAGAGAGAGAGAGAGAGAGAGAGAGAGAGAACGCGTCGTTTCGAACACGCTGAATTCTCTCTTTAACGTCGCGCGTTAAAAGCGTTATTTGATATTATTAATGTTACCATTATATTGTAATATTAGCGGACATAGACAGCGCATTGTTAAAATGAAAATAGATATTAATTACCAGTAATGTAGAACTCAATAGAGAGTACTCCACTGGTATAGTTATAATTATTTCGATATTAGTTAACAAGACATTTAACTGGGCGCGCGTTTATACAGCTCTTGACCAAAATTGATTCACATTTCGCGCATGAGCCATGGTAGGAGATTAATTCGTGTTCAAGATATTATCCTATCCTGTACACATAATATCCAAATATTCATGTCATCGCATATCCACTATCATAACCACCGCCCGTTCCCTCTATAAACAGGAAGAATAGACTTGCGCGAGAGATTCTGTAATCGATTGCCAGCGAATACCGTTCTGCTTTTACAGCTTCTATTCTGCATAGGAGGAAGCTTACTGTAAGAAGAATGTTTATCCTTGCGAAAGGTATCTTCATTTTTAACGAATCCCAATATTAGAATTAATAAAAAAAAAGTGACATGCGCTGTCGCGAATAATTGCTATCCTTCGAGCGGGTTATCTCACGCGCAAACGACGGCCGACAGAAAAATTTCGCTTCCGCGGGGTCAATCCGGCAATAAATCTCGCTTTTCGCCGTGTACATCGCGGAAACAGCGACGTACTACGCGTAATACTGCCAGGTACGGGCCGATCCGCGAATCACGATCCACCATTTACATCGGGGGCCGAAACTCGATGTCCGAGCGCGAGGGCTCCACACTATACGCGCCCGTTCCACCTGCCTGCAGGATATCCAAATCCTGCCGGGGATGTGGTTCGTCGCTCGATACCCCACACCCCTTGTCATTCTCCTCTTCCTCCTCTACTTCCTCCGCCTTCTCCGCCATCCCCTCCCGATCCCCCTAGCAAGAAGAATCGATACATACCTGAAGTATTCCACGTATTTGTCCGCTCTTCGTCTCGACGATGCGCGAGGCGTAGCGAGTCGCGGCTTGCGAGGATGCCGCGCGACTGCAACCGGCCAGGATTAGCAGGACGATCAGGGGCAGCAGCGCGTGTCGTACGCGCGGGGAACAACGGCCGGGCCGGATCAGGCAGCACGTCGTGACCAGCGGCCGGCTCCGGGCCGCCGGCTGGCACGGCAGCGGCATGACAGCATTTGCTGGCGGCCACCTGCAGCGACGCCACCAGCATAACCGTACGGCGACCTTGGTCGTCGGTGGACAGCCGAACCGGTCGGGCCAGGCCGGATGTACCTCGTGAATCCCGCGAGCGGCGGCACTCCGACGGTTTCCGGCAGAGACCCTCTTTAATTTGTCACGACTACGTCCCGCGAGCGCCAGCAGTTCCTCCGTTATACTCCCGCATTACGGCCCGACAGTCACTTTCCTCTTCCGCGCGTTTCATTCCGCTCTTAACTCCTTTCCCAGCGGCGGCTTTCGACCGGAGTCCAAGTTAAATTGCTCTCAAAACATCTTGAATAAGAAAGTTGAGAGACGGCCGGTCTCCGCGCCGACGTTGCAGATCGAGCGGCTTTGGACGTTGAAAGGCAGGCTCCGGTCTGTAAGCAAGCAAGAAATGCGATGTAATGGAACGCCCGCAATATTCGTTATTTTTTTTTTTTTTTTATAAGAGCAGTTTACGCGCACGCATTCGCCACAGAGGCGTGGAAAATGTTGCGAAAAATATTACCTCTCAGCCTCAAAATTCGATAATTATTTATATTATTACGCAGATTGAAATTTTGAGATGAGCACAAAGACTATTGCCAAGCCATGCACGATTTATGATAATTTGCACTCTTTGATTTCGATAAAAAAAATAAAATCTGCTTCTCGAGCTTTCGACGAATTGGCACGAACGGTAAACAACGAATGCGAAGTATGCATTCACGAATCTCACACGAGTAGCAAACTGCGAATTTTGAAGCATGAATAGACTAACATTAGCCTAAAATCGGAATCTCGTAAATTTGAGAAATATCTTTCGAATAGAAAATCTATTCTTTTACAAAGCCATTATTCGTAAAAATAGCCCTTTGTCCGCGTTTGTAATTACAACAATGAACCTATCAATGCAAACAGAACGCGCTAACGCCGATAGGACTAGCCATTCATCATTTTTTAAAAAGTCGTTGATCCATTCGATACCGCTGTTTGGTTTTGCGGCGAATCCGCTCGGTCGGACGTGACGCACTGATGAACGGACACGATCTGATCGATCGGCAGTTGCCGAATTTATGGAATTCGCCAGTTCAGTCGCGCGAACCTGCGGCGCATAGTGCGATTAATGCGTTTAACCAAATCAATCACTTTATTAATTAATCCTACCGTACAATCGGCGCGACGCTTCACGATCGGCCATTAAATAAACCGGATTCCGCCGCATTGTCAAACTCGTGACCACAATCCAATCTGGATTTGTCCTTAAACCTCAGATTAAATACTCGTATTAATTCGTTATTAAACTGACGCGTCTGGTAAATTCCAGTCGTCGCTTCAGTCCATCTTGCAGTCTAGTTAAAGTATGAAGAGAATACAGAAATATTCGTAAAACTTTGATAATTGTAAAGATGGAAAATGAATAAACACACAAAGGAGATTCTCAATAGTTATGTCAATTGTAATTCAATTTTTCCTCGATGAAAAATCTATTTTTGTCACGGTAAATACTATTTTTCTTCGAATCTCGAGTTCAACCGCGAGCGCAGAAAATGTCGCAGCCGAGTGAACCGAGCGCTGCGAACGGCCGCATTATCTTAAGTCTCGGGAACGCGAAGAAGGGATGTGAATGTTGCGGCAGCGGTACAGATACCGACGAGGTGGTTGATGCGAGAGGCGCGAGGACGACTGAGAGGAAGGGTTGTGGGGGAGGGTGGAGGAGGAGACGGAGGAGGACAGCGAGGCACTGATTGCACCGAGAAACTTATCTCCCCGCAGGACATCTCGCTGATCAACCCCCCTCCGCCTTCTGGTTTCAATCCCTCGCATTTCCGAGCTCTCCCCCAATCCTCTCGCCACTTTTCTCTACCCCCGTATTTCCACTTAGGGTTAACGGCGGTGCCGCTGGATCGCTGCGCGAACTTTCTCGTTCGCTAACGATATCACCAGCCAACGGCTGATTTAAATTTTTAATCACGGGCACGTCGTTTCCGATGGCACGATGATTGGCACCATCCGTTTCGGATCTTTCTCTCTCGCGATCGGGAATTTTTTTTCCCTTGTCCCGCGATTGTTGCGGATTAAGAACCGGCGGGAAACAAATTAATTAGAAAAGGGGATTGCGGGATTTGCCAAACCAATTTCTTTAGCTTATTTTCTTTCTTCGACTAGATTGCAAACGCGAAGGAATAGGCTTCGCTACAAGATTGGCCGCGCCCTTTTATCGCATTTCATTAACTTGTCCTCGAAATGTAGTCTCTTGCGCAAGAATAGAAATCATTACGCGATTTAATCATTTCATCGAATCTCATCATCGCAATGTTTTAATGAGTTTCCGCTGTAGCTTCTCCTAAAGCGCACGTAAATTATTGCTTGTATTATTAAACTTTTAAGTAAATCCATTTACCCAACGCGAATGCATTTCCGTGTCGCCGTACATTACAACTCCGTACGTTATTACGTAATATGATTTATTTAACGTAAATGGATGGCAACGATTCGGACGAGAAATATACAGCTAGATGTCCTTTGGCAGTTGCGTCATATCGCATTCTCCGATAGTGTACATCGACCGTCGCGTTTTCTCGAGACGAAAAATTGGCGGCGATAATAGATACGGTGGGCCCCAGCGGGGCGAATTTAAGTACTTACGATAAATTACAACTTTGATATTCAGAACTTTCCAAGTCGCGGAGAGAAATACGAGATAAAGTTCCTTGTTCCGGTTTATTTTTCGCAAATCGATGCGCCGCGCGCCAGGTCTCCCGTTTCATTATGATACCGCAATTTACGTCGCTCTCTCTCTCTCTCTCTCTCTCTTTTCTCTCGTGCCCAAACTATCGCGCTCGCGGACGAACAACCATTTTAATCTATCGTAAGAATTATCATGGCGAAATTGTAAGAGCGGGCGAGAACCCGCGAGGCGAGAGACGCGAGTCAAAGGGAAGAGAGTCAAAGTTCGATCGCTATCAAACTCACGTGCGTTTGCTTAATCCATTATGCATCTTGCCTAACCGATTTAACTGCGGGGCGATATCGATCCTAATGAAACCTCGGCGTAAGAGCGGTGATCGATAATCGCGATTAGATCGGCGAACGTGGGTCAATTCGGTTATCGCGCGAGCAACGCGCGAGACTTTCAGTCGTTCTGGAATGGAACACCGAAGGCTAATTTAATTCAAGCCTCAATTATCGGTCGTACCGATCCCCCAGGCGGCACTAACTTTCGCCCCTCGATGTGGCGTTCGCCGTTCCCAGAGGAGACGGCCCTAGGAATAGGCGTGTAATATAACTGCGCGAGTCTCCAGCCTTGTACTATATATCGTTTTATCTTCGGTTTGATGTTTCATTCGTGAAAATCGAGCGGAAATAAAAAAATCGATATTGCAACGAAGCTGCGGCTGTCGCGTCCTATCATTTTTCAAACCAATTTTACAGTCTATTTTACATCGAATATTTATTTATCATCTGTGTATCTGACAAATAAAAAATATCTATTAATTACAAACAGAAAATCTATCAATCGTTTAATTCGTACTCAGTATTATCCTCGGAATTCTCATGTAACATTCTACGTATTACGAAACGTTCGCGAAGCAGATTAATCTCGAAATGAGCGTGGACGATAAAAGTTTTTAAATCTTTTTTTTTTCGTTATTGAAATACGACGTCGAGTTATATGGGATATTCCGTTATTGCGCCATCTCTCCGTATTATTACAGGTCTTGCGTTAAATTAAAGCCGACGTTTCTACTATTTTAAGGACCTTAAAGGCAATTTCATTTTTCGAGATTCCTGTCAAGTTTCCCGCTCTTTAACAGCACCGGTAATTTGCGCGAGCTTGGGGATTTCCTAAATTTCTCGAAGTAGTCGCTTTTGAAACGTTCCGCGAATGGGGAAGGGAGGGAGGGAAGGAAGTCCCAAGACGCCGTCATTGTCTGTACCTCGAATCGGCGCCGGGCGCTTGAGAGCGACGAGAGGGAAAAAGACGGAAGTAGAGGGTGAGCCATGAAAGTTGACGGCGGACGAAGGGAAACGCATTCGTTCGCCGAAGGAAGAGAGAGCTCCCTTGTCGTCTCTCCACCTGCCGATGATTTGACTTTATAATCGAGTCAGCCTCGTTCAATTACAATGGAATCTCTCGTGGAATTTGCCGCAAACAGTACGCGATTCAGTGCGGCCCGATCGTGCTCCACGGTAAATATTCGCCCGGTCGGCACTCCCGCGCCGGATGCATAAACCGTGCGCGACGAATGATTTTCAAGCTCATGATTAATTCACGGACGGCAAGCGCCGTTAGTTCCGCGAAAGGGGGAAAATGTTGCTTAACCGTGGGTATGGCGAGCAGAAAAAATACGATACTCGCGCGAGTGGTGTCTGTCCGCGCGACAATAATATTATTATCACTATTATTACTTATTATTATACTGTGTAAGTAACATTAATATCGCATTAACGCCAGAATTGATGTTAATATTACGTCGATGCGTGCTTATTCGAGATCAACTCGTTGTTGACGCATTCCATTATTCTCAAACAAACATGCACGTCATAGAAATCACGCGAATTTCATACTCCTACATAATAATATTCACAATGCTGTTGTGTGCAGTCAGAAAGAGAGAGAGAGAGAGATCGGTATGAAACATTTATCAGGGCGCAGCGCTTCGCGGTGAGGTGAAATTCAATGGAAAATAGGAAATCGGGATTCGACGAGAGGACACTTGTCCCGGGCCAAGCCTGTTTTCCTAAATACTGGGAACTGTTTATTGAGCAAACACATCTGGATGCATACGATCGGCGCGTCGCCGTTCGATCCGTATCTGTTCAATATTTTATGCTAAAACAACCGGGGAACTTGATCACACGCGCGGGCGCGTAGGCCGCCACCGCTCATCGCTCGTTAATGTATTCATTAGAGGGGATGTCCTGTATCTCGTCAGCCACGGTCGTTTAATCCAGAAATATTGTCGCGCTTTTTTTTCTCGCGGCGTAAATTATGATGCGCGTCTCAATCACCGCAATTAAAATACACCCGCGGCAAAAAGATCGCCTTGGAATAATTTTATCATCTTTTGCAAAAAAGGATCGAGAACAAAACAAGAAAATAAAAAGATAATTGTCCGCTCTTGGACTCGCTATTATAAAACTGCGCGTTTGCGACGCTTATATTCAAATAAAACGTATATTTAAATAAAAATCTAGTTAAATAAATTTGAAATAAAATATGTGAATAAAGTAAAAAAGTGAATAATTGCAAAATTGCATTACAATACGAATGACGCATTCTTCTGGAGGAATGCAGCGTTGGCACATGACGATCTGATTTTTCGTTCCCACTTCGCGTTCGTTCTCCATGAATTAAACAGCCTCCGCCAAAAGCACCGAGCCCAGAAAAATGCAGGCGTAATTTGCATACGATTGATGTGGCGGCCAAAGCATTAAAAAGCCGCTCGAACGGGCGCAATAGCCCTTTCGGTTATTCTAGAACCAGAGGTTACAAAACCACGGAAGGGGGAGGGTTGCTTCTCGCTCTGATGGTGTATCGCGCCTCTGCGGGCGAAAATAAGCGCGATCGAAGCACGTAATGGGGGTACGTCACGCTGACCGCAGATAACATGGTTGGACCGACCGCTTGTGAATAGTTGAACGAATATCACCGAATAGCGGTGATTTTCGGACGGGCGGAAGTGCGCCTTTTGATGCCCGTTATAAACGTTAAATCGATTAGACGAGAGGGCCGAGCTTTTACGCGCCGCGCGCAAATCGCGTTTCGAGCGCGCGGCACGCGAAACGGCGTCGCGAAATGCGACCGCGCGCCCAATACAGAATTCCATTGAAACTGGCCGGTTTCGAGAAAAACGAGAAGATAACGCTTTTCGGTTTCGTTTTTTCTCGCACGATTCACTTCCGCGCGGAACGCTGTATTATAAGTAAGAGAGCCGCGAGATAGCGAGAGCACGTATGCCGACGTTTCGTGAAATTGCAGCGGCTTACATTCTGTCGCTTTTATGCCGTGCAACGTGTCGCGCGTGTCGAAGCTTTTCGGGAAAGCGCGCGCACGCAAGGACATTTTATTTTGGCTGGAATCTGTAAGCTGGCAATCACTATCGACGTGTATTTGCAGCCGGTTTAATGCAGCCGCGATATACCGTGTCGCGTATATCGGCACATACGCCATGGCACAAGGCTAGAAAATCGATGGTACTGCGTTAGCGCGGTGAACGCGCAAGTTGTTTACGACTTGGAAAATATTTGCGAAACTCGAGACTTCGCGTCGCGATAAAATTTTAATCCGCGAGAAGCTCCAGACGTAGCGGCGGATTTCGTGTTATTACGTCCCGCGATATTTAATTCATTTGGACTCGCGAGAGTTTATCTTATCTCGTTCAGGGCGAGTGAAAAACGGAGAGAGAGAATTTTAATTTAATTAGCTGGCGTTTGGTACGTCGAAAGTTATTTGAAATCATCTATTTTTACACGCGCTCGTGCTTACTTAAATTCTATGAACGATTTATATAATAAATGCGATCCGTGAAAAGCCCATTGCGATGAGAACGATGCGCGATTCTCGTTTGTCGAATTTGCCTTGCAACAGTCTCGCTTTTATTTGCTGTTTTCAAACTCTAAACGGGATATCCTACAGCGTGCTATCACTCCTTTCCTCGCGAAGTAGCCGACGTTGAAATCTTCCGCCGAGATTAAATGACTTCCAGTTGTATAGAATCTTAATGTCGGAAGGCGCTACTTTGCCGGAGATACTGTGCGCTTTCTGCGAAACGGCTTCAAGCAGGATTTAATGTTTCGTGAAACACGGAGTACAGATTAAAATGCCTTAGACCGGATTTATCTCCGTTGCTGTATTAAGCGCGATTTTAGAAATATTTGTATCCGCCCGAATGAATCCGGATTAACGGACAAAGAACGTAGAGTGTAGTTTTATCGGTGTTCTCTCCTTCCTCAGATCTCCTTAAATCCCTTTCCTCTTCAAGAATTACATATAGACGAATTAAAAAGAGATGAGATAAAAGTACATTATTCCGCGTAAAATATTCTAAAGACGACGAGATTATATGTATCTATTATATGTATCTCTGATATGTATCTATTATTACACAAGCATGCATACACGCACATGATAAAAAAATTAATATGTATACTATATTATGTATATGTATATACAATGTAGGGAGGGCTTTTAAATAAATTTATAAGAAATGAAAATTGCTTCCAAAATTTGTAAATATTTGAAAAAAATATTATCCTATTTTTTTTAATTAATCCAAATAACTTCTTATGGAAAAATTAATTATATATGTATATATTACTTATATATACTCAATTCTCTCTCATTCGTGCACAGTTCTCTTTGCAAATAATGCAATTTCTCTCTTATGCGGAATGTAACAGAAAGACTTGTGTAAAGAGAGAGAGAGAGAGAGAGGGGGGGAGGGGGGAGTGTTGAGTGCATATTATTTACTATATA
Source organism: Tetramorium bicarinatum (assembly GCA_928718305.1). NCBI lineage: Eukaryota > Metazoa > Arthropoda > Insecta > Hymenoptera > Formicidae > Tetramorium > Tetramorium bicarinatum. The sequence goes on from OV788328.1 coordinate 10,847,773, forward strand.
TATGTATATATTCAAAGTGTACTGCTTCTCTCATGCTAGTTGCAAGATAAATTTGACTCATTATTAATAATAGACATTATTCAAATTATCGGTCTACGGTCTGACCACACACGCGGCATTTTGCACTTAACCTTCCATTACTAGTCTACTCGCTCTATTCGTTCAGGGAATCGGAGCTTTCATTACTATTTCGTATACTAGTTACATATTAACATTTAATCGGGACACGTAGCTGCAAGTCTCCGCGGTCTTAAATGAATTCATTATACCTTAATAACGAAGTATCGACACAAGCATCTCTATTTTATACGACGTTCGAACGGCGCGCAGCGTCGTGGTCGATATGTCGCGTGAAGTTGGCCGCCGACGCATGCGCGCGGCAGGCAGCCTCGGACCTCGGCCAACTTCGCGACGGTCCACAGTGGCAGCCCGGAAGCGCGAGGTGTTGCATTTGCGTTTTTTTCGCCGCTCAATTTTCCCGTGTTAATCCCGTGAAGAGTCGCACGCCTAAATGTAAACGATACGTAGGGCGTATTTAGAGGATTCGTTCGCAGCGTCGTACATCTCAGGGTGAATATCGACAGAGCTACCATGAGTTATCTCGTATATCGGAGAAATTGACAATCGACGCACCGTCGAATGTCAAATCAACTTGTATTAACTATTATCGCTTCGTTTCCCGCGATTTCTTCTCGATAGAATGCGAATCATCATTTTCACGAACGATTTTCGCGAATTTTCTCTTGAAATTCTCATCTCGGCGATCATAACCTAAACGCTCGAGTGACGTCGGATGCATTCGATAGCTCCGATGATTCGGATAGGAACAATTACATTTTTCAATAAATTTTTGTGGATGTATCAAACGTCGCATGTAATCCTTTGTATTTCTTCAAAGAATTTTAAATGTAAATAATAAGGCTAACCTCTCTTTCTCCTCTCTGCTTGCAGTCCGGACAAGATGTCGACGTCAGCAATATACATTTTGGACGTGAAGGGCAAGGTGCTGATCTCACGCAACTACCGCGGCGACATCGAGACCGGTGTCATCGAGAAATTTATGCCGCTGGTGATGGAACGCGAGGAGGAGGGCAATCTTACTCCGATCATTCAGACCCCGGAATGTACATATGCTTATATAAAATATAACAATCTGTATATCGTGTCCACTACGAAAAAGAATGCAAACATATCCCTGGTATTTGTATTCCTGCACAAAGTGGTGCACGTCATGCAGGAATATTTCAAAGAATTGGAGGAGGAGAGTATAAGAGACAACTTTGTCGTTATTTATGAATTACTGGACGAATTGCTGGACTTTGGCTATCCTCAAACTACCGACAGCAAGATTCTGCAGGAGTACATCACTCAGGAGGGTCACAAACTGGAGATTCAACCCAGGATCCCTATGGCTGTGACCAATGCCGTCTCGTGGAGATCGGAGGGCATCAAGTATCGCAAGAACGAGGTCTTTCTTGACGTGATAGAATCGGTGAACCTTCTGGCGAACGCCAACGGAAATGTCTTGAGCTCGGAGATCGTGGGTGCCATAAAGATGAGAGTTTACTTGTCGGGAATGCCGGAGCTGAGATTGGGCCTCAACGACAAGGTGTTATTCGAGTCGACCGGCCGCGGCAAATCCAAGTCTGTGGAGCTGGAGGACGTCAAGTTCCATCAGTGCGTCAGACTTTCTCGGTTTGAGAACGACCGGACGATCTCATTTATCCCACCGGACGGCGAATTCGAGCTCATGTCGTACAGACTGAACACGCACGTAAAGCCACTGATATGGATCGAGTCCGTGATCGAGCGGCACGCTCACAGCCGGGTGGAGTACATGATAAAGGCGAGATCGCAGTTCAAGCGGAGATCCACGGCAAACAATGTGGAGATCGTGATTCCGGTGCCGAACGACGCCGACTCGCCCAAGTTCAAAACCACGATCGGCAGCGTCAAGTACTCGCCGGAGCAGAGCGCCATTACATGGATCATCAAGTCCTTCCCCGGCGGCAAAGAGTATCTGATGAGGGCGCATTTCGGACTACCGTCGGTAGTCGGCGAGGACGTCGAGGGCAAACCGCCTATACAGGTGAAATTTGAGATACCGTACTTCACCACGTCGGGCATTCAGGTGCGATACTTGAAAATCATCGAGAAGAGCGGCTACCAGGCCCTACCGTGGGTGCGTTACATCACGCAGAACGGAGATTACCAGCTACGGACGAATTAGCTACTCGATGTCGGGGCGGATGAGTATCTCAGGATCTCGGGTATCTCCGTCATGCCCGATTACGACGACTAGATTGGGCATAGCATGCTTTCGAGAGGATCGGAATTAAGAATTATCCATTTTTGAATTCGAAGTGATGGCTAGTGAAAAAATACGACGTAACGGAACGCGACGTAAATGAATCGGATTTTCGAAATACTGATTCCGCCCTTTTGGGAAAATTCACATTCTGCACGATTCATAGTATTTTAATATTCTTCTAGAAATGGACTAATGTTTCGAAAGATCCTTCGAGAACATTTAACATTTGAGATACATTCGTATCTTAAAAGTACTTAATTCAAGTAAGATTCCATTCGGTGTCACGATCTTCATATGTATGTCAATTTATTTTTTAAACATGACGATAGTGGCAGCGTGTCTAATAAAATACAATTTTGCAATAGAATCATGTAAATATATAAACAATTTATTTTATAACGTTTTCCTTCAACAAGGCGAATTTACGAACGAGCAGTAAAGCTCGGTATTGATTTGAATTAAACAATGTTATATGAAGATTAATTGTATACCAACATCAAGTTTAATAATCGCAATATTACTGCTGTATTATGTCGTTGCGACATTAATGTAAGATAGTATATGGAGATATATTAAATTTTTAAAAGGAATAACGCAAAGAAGTTGTTCATTCCCATCATTTCCATATTTTTCCGTTATAGCACTTCGCTCCCTGTTCCTTGAAAAATTTTCCCAACCCACGGAAAATCGAACCGTACCCAAGACAACCATAAACGCTCGCGCCGCATCGACGCAAGAGAGAGAGAGAGAGAGAGAAAGAGAGGAGAAAAAAACCCGGTAAATATCTCTCGCGAAAGAACTCGTGTCGTTCGCGCGGCGCGCAGAGGAGGACACGAAAACGCGATTAGAGCGGAATGGAAACGACGGAAGTCCCCGAAATCTTTTTATTTCGGTTCCCCTTTCTCTGTCGCGCGCGGCGCCGCCGCCGCCGCAGCTCGCGGTATGCAAATTTTTTGGCATGAGCGCACGAGCGTATAATAATTTTATGGAAATCAGTAGTCCCGCCAAGTACTCTCGCTCGCGCAGTTTCGCGCGCGGGCGACGCGACGAGAATCGGAAAAACGCAGTGGGAGAAAAAAAAGAGAAGCCCTTTTTCCTTCTCTCTGCACCGCGGTAGGTGACGGCTTCCTGTCCAGGTGACCGTCGGTATCGAGAGAGAAACGACGTCCGCGTGCTTATCCCGTATTCATCAGCGGTGCGGCGGACGGGTTTTTTTTTCCTTCCTCTCTCCACTCCTTTCTCTCCTTTCTTTCATCCCCGGCCCGGTTCCCGTCGTGTTACGGTCCGCATAACGGCCGCGCCGGAATGCAACGGTCGCAGATAGTGGCGGTAATGTTCGGTTGCTGCATAGATAGTAATCAGCCTGGAAATAGCTAAAGGGGGTTGTTACGAGTGAATTAGCGAGTCCGCGAGCGCGTGCAGCGTATTCGAAATACTTAGAATCGGAGGGGGAGGAGGATCATCGAATATTCAATATGAGAAATTTTCAGATGGCGACGATCGGGGCGAGGGAGTGTCCTACAAGTACCTGATTTCTTTCCTTCGCTTATTTTTTCTCGTCCACGACCTAAATGTGTAACGATATCGTTTTCCGCGCCGATCGGTTACCGCCCGTGTCATTTTTCCATTTGACTACGCAATTTTCTGATATTTCTATTACGTTTACCACCGCGTTACATTCCTCCCGGGATAAGTATCTTGTCGTGGAGGAAAAATCGATGAAGGGCGGCGCACCGCGCGAGCGATACGCTCTACTTCTAAGCGAGACACGGGCGACCAATGATAACAACCGTTCGAGTGGCCTCGGCCGACGTAAATATTAGCAGTTTGAGTTCACCGCTATCGTAATTAACTCGTCCGATCCGTTCAATTAAATACGAGGGTGAAACGAGAGGGTTTTTAGCGCCGCGCCCCATCGCTCTTGGAGGATCCTGCGGAAAGAAGGGAAGAGAAAGGAGCTCAAGAAAAGAAGAAACAATCCCAATTCGAGTACAATCCCCGCCAAGTGGACGAATTCGGGTCGAGTAATTCTGAAGAATTCATTTCTCTTCCCTCTCTTTCTCGCTGTGTTGTAGAATCGCTAATAGAAAAAGCAAATTTACCGGTCCAACCGATGGAGCCAAGGAAATTCAACTCGATCGCGAGATGCCCGGCGGAGTAATGGGATGCACGACGCGGATCGAGAAGAGGACTTTTCCCGAGAACTTCCCCATCTCCGCCGCGCCTGCAATGTCCACCGGCCGTGTGGCCGCGTAGGAAATTCTGGTAGGGACGGTTCAAAGTTGTGTATCCGGGGCGGTCTCGCGAATTCTCGTTGCCGTCGTCTCGAGACAACTCTCTTTCTCTCTCTCCTCTTTCTGTCTCTTCCTCTCCGCTTCCGACGCTTCTCGCGGTTATTAAAACTTATTCGGCAAGTATGCACACGTCCGCACGCGTACATACACGCGGAGACGTGCAGACACGTGCGCGCGGCAAAGACGGCGGAAGAAAGTTTCGGGAGGACGACTCGCGTTAACGAGTTACTTGAAAAACACACGGATCGATATTGATTGTGCCGCGGCGGCGAGTGCCGCGCAAGAACCGAGTAATTTAGTTCGCTTAAGCAGGAGAGTATGTACCTCTACCCCCTTCTCCGCTCGTTCCACCCTTCGCGAAAATTCGCGAACTTCAGTGACTGCGAACCGGAATTTAGCGCTAAATGCGAGCATCCATCCGAAACTCCGAGTACACGTCGGTCAAGTGTTCGCCGAATTTAACGCTAAACGTGGCGGCTCTTAAGGTGATTCATAATGAAGAGATCACGGGCGAAATATCAGCGATATATATATATATATATATATATATATATATATATATATATACATATATATATATATATTTAAAATTGAGAAAATCGTATTCCGTATTTTCCATGTTTTGCTGAAAAGTTGGAAAAGCTCGGCGCGGCTTTTTATCCGCGCGCGTTGTAATTTATATCGTGTATTACCGGTACGCGCTCGCCCGTATTAAATATACGCCCGTATTAAACACGGCCGGCATATTCCGTCCCGGAGAGAGGAAATGATATTAAAATAATTTTGTTGCGGATACATTCCCCGGCTAATTACGCGCGGGACGCTTCTATCCTATCTACATAATGACATGCACAAATGGAAATATCGAGCTGCTATGAAATCAATTATTGTTGATAATATTAATCACCAATTGTGCGCGACGTCACTATCCACCTCATCCCGTCTTCGATATAATTATTCGAGCGTGCGCGGTGTTACGCAATGCAGTGCGCGGGAGATTCCTTGAGGGGAATGTTATAATGAAACTCCGTTTAAGTAAACAGCGCCGAACCCCGACGCAATATTACATAGTTGTCGCAGCGTTCGGAAGCTACTTTAAATAGTTATCATGCTGCCGTTTACGCGCATCTCGTATCCCGCGGAGATCTTCCGACGCCCACCAGCGGGTGACTTTGAAAATACGGAGGATTTATTTCCGCCAAACGAAAACACGTTTCGGCGATAATGAATAAAACATATCCTCTATTTCGTATACGTGTTCCCGCATATTCATCGCACATGTGAAACATATTAGTCAGCAACAATAATTTTTTTACTATTTGCATATACATACACGCGCACACGCGTGGAATCGCGAAGGGGAACACGTGGAAACACGCGTTCGTTTGGCGTTAAAATACAGATTGTGAGACACGGTTTTCGCAAATTCGGCGCGATCGTCGAATCGAATTATTCGAGACGGTGAATTCCGATGTCCCGTTTACAATCGTCCTGATGAAACCCTGCACCAAATAGCCACGTTTGTTACTAATTGCGCGCTTTGAACACACAAGCATACTCTTGCATTTCCGCATTCATTTACATTTGTGCGTCATTAATTTCGGAGCCCATGTCGAAAATCACCGTGACAAACGTCAGCCATTCCTCGCGTGATGTCGATCAATTACAATATTTCATAGATTCACCTAGAGGGATGAATGAAATTGGAAAACGCGCCAAGCGGGGAGGGGAGGCAGATTCTCCCGTGGCGATTTATCAACAAATCGCATTAACTTCGTCACCCCGCGTTAACTGCGACACTTTGTGATTTTTTTATTCCGCAGTAGTAAAGGTCAGCCATAAAAAGGACATCGCGCGAGCGCTCGCGGCCCGACCGGATGGGACGCCACGTATTTCTCCGTGCGCTCGAAAGCGGGGCTCTTCGTCGCGAATGCAACTTCCCGCGGTGTAATACTAACCGCCGGGTGTTTACCACAATGCCGTTATATTATATAAGTCTCGTGAAAGCCGCGTGAACTTCCGCGAAACGTGAGCGGCGGGCGCGCGCGGTGTGTTTTTAGGAGAGTTTGGCATTGGCAAACTCAATTCGAGTTTATGTTCCTTGTGTGTAAAGTGCTCGCGGCGAAGTTACGATGCACGAAAATACGCCGTTATGAGTCCTAAAGCTATCCTTTTCCAGCTAAAATATACATACGCCACTCGTACAACACGCCGCGCCGTTTTTCCGCACGGCGCGTTAAGACACGTTTTACGCGCCGTACGCGTCTCGGAACTTTTGTTCCCCGTGGCTTCGGAAGCGCCAATTTATTATTTACAAAATTAGCGTCGTGTCTTATCATTCTGAGTGCTCGCTAGTTAAACGCGGATCTCCGGGATGTTGGATTGGTCGAGCTGTTTCTCTTGCTCGCCGGAATAAATTATCAGTTCTAGCATCAATCAGAGATCCTGTGCTGCCACAATTACATGAAATGTACAGAATGAAACAGTTAAACTATGAGTATTTTTAAAAACTTGTCATTTCTCAGCCACTTGATGGATTTTTATGAAATTTGGAAAAAATATTAAAGAAGGATGAGATTTTATTTGGTGTCACTGATAATCGTGAGCATCATTAAAGATGTTTTATTAAGCCTCCAAATCGAAAATAAATGGATACTAGAGAAAGAAAAAGAATCTTCTAATTAAGAATGTATGAAATTTTTCGTCCAAATTGAATAATGAGTCGACATGTTAAGTCATTACAGTTTTGAAACTGTTATATCCTGTATGTCTTTCACGAAGTTAGAAGATCTAATAGTGCGATAATAAATTATTATTGAAAAGTTTTCGAACGCGCGATAAAGATCTTAATGTAGCGCATACATAATGTTGTTATTTAAAAATCTAGACTGAGATCGTGGAGCAAATGCTACGGCCTTAGTTTGCAGATCGTCTACTTCGTAGATGAACGAGCAAACAAACTTTGGCGAGCTGCGTGCACGCAGGACGAAGCTTCCGGCCGACAGTCTCGAAAGCGAAATTGTGAGTTATAGAACTTACGCGAAAAAGCAGCATTTACCGCACTCGTTTAAGAGAAGGTAAAGCCAGCGCCGGAGCGCGCGCTCTCGCAAATAGTGCTCCGCATTGATTTATCACCGACCGAAAAAGACGGGTTTGAGGTCGTGCGTGGAAGGGAAAGCTAAGGGGAAGCGAGGGAGGGAGAGACAGAGAGGACCAGGTTTGCCGAGGGAAACCGGAGTGCCAGGAGCGGGAGAGAAGGTGAGTGTTAAGCTTCCGAAAGGGTGGTGGCCACCCGCGTTTGCGAAGGGTTGCAAGAGTGACAAAACGCCACCCCTCCGGACAAGACCGCGGCGATCCGTCACTTGGCTGCGAGCCAATCGGGCGCGAGGGCACTTCCTTGTTTTCGTCCTGCGACTTCGACGTCTGATTGCAAATTACATCCCTCGCCCGAACCGCCAACTCGAGCCGTCCCATCGCGGCGACGATCTTACGGGGATCGCGGTGATTTTCGCCGGGCTCAAACCTGATCCGTCGCCGCATCCCGCCGACGTTGGCTGTTTGTCATGGTGCATTAAAGTGCCACGGCTCGATCCTACGATTTTCAAGGCATGGGAGGACACTTAACCCTTGTCCGGCAAAGTTCGAGCTTTTTTTCTCGCAATCTCCATAAGACCGGTATTTTTTGTACAAGATATATTCGTGCAATAAATATAGTAATAATAATAAGTGGAATATATAATAGAAAATAGATATTATTTATCTGTATCTTAAAATTATTTTACCTCGCGATCCGGTGCGACGTACCAGTTGAATGTTGCATGTTATCGTAATTCGTGTTATTGCACCTCCCGATAACAGTAGTTCGGCTTTAAACTTATCGAACGCTATCGCCGCGCATTTATAGCACCGAACAGGCGGCTGCCTGATCCCGCACGACCCTGTTTATATTAAATGTATGCAACGTGTTACATTTGAGAAACTTAGAACTATGCAACTATGTTCGGCACTCGAGTCCCGATAAGGATCCGCACATTGTCTCTTACGCACCATATCAATACGCGCTCCTGCACCAAGGCAATCTCCTCCGCAGTCTCCGAGGATTTGACGTTCGCTCGACGTTTTCCGTAACTCGAGCCTTCAAAACAATCAGGCATTTCATTCGCAGGCAAATCTACTCGGCGCAAACGCGTAAATAGCTCTCTCTTTCTCTCTGCGTATCGCATCGCGTCGCGTCGTCGCTCACGACGTAATCGGAGAATGAGAAAAGAAAGGAAGGAACGTGGAGAAATATAAAGCGAAGAAGAGAAATGCGGAAAATATATAACCGCGGAAATTCCGGTTTCACAACGCTCGTACTTTTGTTATTCGTCCCCGTGCGGAATTATTCGCGCGTCCGTCAAATTGGCCGAGGAGGCGGGCGCGACTCTGGAAATCGTCGCTGGCGTTCGTGCGGGCAGAGTTGCGTCAACCGGCCGTTTATTTACATAACGCACCGTCGAAACGTCGACAATCGAGAGATCGACATTACTGCGGTCCCCGCGCGCGATGTAGCGCGCGGTCCCCTTTAAGCCTATTCTACAATGGACGCAAAACGCAACATGTTTAGCCACAACGCGCAAGTCGCAGACGCAACGACGCAGACAATACTGTCTTCTTACTTATATTGTGGTAGTGTCTCGCGCTAACAATAAGTGTTTATCCCACTCGACTGCACTCGACAACTCTTCGCTTCTGATTGGCTGCCACGGACGACGCTACGCAGACGCTACGCCAAAAGTTGAAATTAACCATCTTTCTGCGAGTATGCGTTTTGCGGCTTGTGTAGTCCTTACGACCGGGAACACGTCACGCTGCGACTCGCGTTGCGGCTAACATGTTGCGTTCTGCGTCCATTGTAGAATAGGCTTTACCGCGCATTAGCATACAAGCATACGCCGACAAACAACACCGCCCGTGTGCGCGCTGCACTCGAATGCATTAACCCCCCGAGGGTCTCAACCGAAGGGACACGCCGACGTCTCCAGACTCTCTCTCTCTCTCTCCGTATTTGCATTTACCGATGTGCCCGCTGTTTGCTCCTCTCCGCCCCACCGTCGGGATAAGCCGGAGGAAGGAGAGGGATATGCAGCGCGGGGATGCGACAGGGATGCGCCAACGCGAGTTGCACGTTTCTCCGAATCCTACCGTTCTTTTTCCAAACTTTCGTCGCATTTATATCTATATTTACGCGCCTTTGTTGCGAGCACCGGGCGATATCGAAAGGTTTTTATTGTCAAAAGTCGCGGTAAAATAAACGACGCGCGGGGTAAAAGCGTAACGGAAATTTTTACGGAAATTTGTTACGCTTCTCTCTCTCTCTCTCTCTCTCTCTCTCTCTCTCTCTCTTTCAGCTCTTAAAACTACATGCGGATTATCCGATTAGCGATTTTTTAAAAATTTTCTTTGATCAAAGATTCAGCGCACGAACACGTAGACATACGTTAAATATTACATTTTATCTTGCTGTTTACACATCGACGTTGTATCGTTATTATGTTGTTGACGTAGTAAACGTTATTATCGTTTAATTCCACCTCGATATTTGCTTTCACGTTATTCCGCGGATCTCAGAAGAATAAATCAATTTTCGTTCTGTTCGCTCTTGCTTACTTCAATGTAATTCAGCGTTGCGACAATCATTCGATTTATGACAGATTCTCATCATAATGGATTCATTATAATAGATTCGCGATTGAAAAACATCATAATGGACTCATTTTAATACATTCGCGGTTGAAAAACATTTTTTTTATTTTCAAGATAAATTATCACGCGTCTCTCGTACCTCTTTTTTACGATTTACCAAAAATTTATGCAATAAATTAACTGGATCACTGTGTTAACAACTACCAAAGTTAAGGTGAATATTTGTTCATTTAACAACCGATTGGTCTAACTGGAGTTTACGGGATGAAATTCACCACAGTTAGCCAATTAAACGTAAAGGTACTCCATCTAAACTCCACTCGATGCTTCACAACCAAGTTTGAGTCAGCTCTTATTATTTCAACCTACGAAACTTTAACACTGTGCATATATGTAATATTATGCATGTCGGTCGCGCTTCTACCTCTGAATTTACGTAACCGTCATCTACAGCTTACGGAGCTTTACTAAACATAGCATGAGCCATATTAGAAGTTTCGTGCTGCAGGAAGATTGCGCGTCATCTTTATCATCAGTACATGATATGAAGAAAAAAATTGCTGCCCGAAATATTCGAAAAAAAATGGATACGATTAAGAAAAAAATAAGACACTTAAAATTTTCCATTCTTACTATTAATAAATATATATAAATTAAATGTCTAGTGCGATACAAACTACAGTTTAATTTACGCCGCTAAAGTCATTTATTCCGTTCATGATTATTATGATGGATTCGCAGGAGCTTTAACCGGGAATTAGATATTACGCTGTCAGATAGGTCGACGCTCTCCATAAACGGAGCGCGCGATTCGAGCCGGTATGCGTGCCGCATATATTTGCATGCCTGTAAACGTAGATAAATTACCTGCAAGCGAGAGTAATGTGTCGATCCAGCTTGTACACGGGGATCCGCCGCGAAATCTCTCTAGTGTACTTTGCATTCGTTAATGAGCGCGGTTTACATAATTGCCTCGCAAGAGTACTTGGGCGGGGGAAATTTATCGAATTGTCTTTGACGGAAGCCTTATTCGATTCAGTACACGCGCGGATCGATTCAGACCTCATCAATTTCGCGTACACCCGCTATCGCCCGCGTACCGCTTATACCGCGCGCGCGCGCGCGCGCGCACGCCTCCCCAACGCCGTAATTATTCCTCGCCTGACGTTTATAACTGTAACGTCTTTAATGTATTATTATAGCGCACTATGCGCGGGACACATTGGCAGCTCCGCGCGCTCGCGAGGTTGACAATTATCATTCATATTTCAGCGTATCTGCTCTTATCCGCGGAGCGGTATAATGAAAGCGTTCGAGAACAAAAGAACCTTCGTACAATAGTGGATGTTTATTTGGACTTTCGGAGCTTAACAATGCGAGCTTGCATTATTATCTGCGCCGCGCGCGTTTCGGACATTGTGTTTGTGTATTATTATGTATTGCATTATACGGCGACGTCGTTGCCGTCGACCGTCTCGGTTTCCGCTCGACGCCTCCGCCTACGTCCATCTGGCTGTTCCGAGCCGAGCGAGACCGCCACGCCGGGCGCGCGCGGCCGTTATCGTTAAATCGGGCCGGCAATAATGAAGTCAAACGATGTTGTCGCAATTTTGCATAAAGGCGGCAGCTTACACGTCGCCCGGAGTTCGTCGAACTTGGTTGCTTTCGTCGCACTCGAATGCATTAGGCGGGCTTAAAGTTGAGACGACGACGACGACGACGACGACGACGACGACGACGACGGCAACGACGACGACGTTCTCTCTTTGCATTTGCATTTACTGCAGTCCACACGCATTTGCATTTAGTTACGGATCATTGCTATACAGGGAAAAACCTCCGAATGCGGAGGATGGCACGGTGCGATGTGCGAAGGTGCATCGCCGTATGCGCGATCGATGATCCCCGCGATCGATCAATCACGAAACGAGGAGGGAAGCTTTCTCCGCTACGAACAATACGCCATTGTCTCGCAACGGATAAAAAGAATGCCGGTGCACCGTGGCATTGTTTTACTGCAAATAATCCCGCGTTACAAGGAGTACATTTACGCGACGAAGCTACCAAGATATTAATGAATCGGATACGAGAAGACGTATCCGACAAGCTTTTGTGTCGCGGGCAAGAGCATTTTATCGCGCCAACATTTTTCCTATCTGCCGTAAGTCCGTTACTCAGCTCAAACTCTCGAAAAATATTCGACGAAGCGCGCCGGGCACTCTCGATTCGAGATGAAATAACTCGTGCAAACTATGCGAACGGCAACGCGATCGTTCCCGCTTCGCCCAGAAACGAGAGGAAATGAAAAAAAAAAAGGAAAGGGAGTCGGAGAAATCGATTCCGTTAATTAATCATTTGCATATTATTATTTTTATATATTATTTCTTACGCGTCGTTGTATATTTCTTTGACGCGCATTTTTCCGCATGAACCGTACACCGAAAATGTGATTCTCTCGTAATCAATTTTAGGCAACAGTCCGCGAAAGAGCTTTTCCTCGGGAATTCTCTCTCTCTCTCTCTCTCTCTCTCTCTCTCTCTCTCTCTCTCTCTCTCGTAATCCTCTCATCTCGACGCTTTAATGTAGACAGGTTACATCAGAAAACCTCTCATTCGCGCGCGCCTATTTTCCTCCGCTCGGGGCGCATAATTACGACGCGCAGCTGAGCGGCTGAGACGCAGGGTACCACCGCCGCGGCGGAACTTCCGGAAGAGAGGCCGCACTTTTTCGAAAGTACGTCGCCGCACGCGGAGAGAAGTTACTACGGCCCGGCTTTGACGCTGGCGGAACGAAATGAATCTCATTAAAATCGCGCTGCTCTCCATCCGGCCACCGGCGCGGACGCGTTTTACGACCTTCCGGGGTGCGACGACCGAGTGAAAAGACAGGTTTTAAGGCGAACGGGGAGAGAAACAGAGAAGCACTGGCGAGCCGGGCGCGGAAGGAATCGTTAATTAACTCCGTCACGCTAAAAAGAAATCTTGCGCCGCCGGTTAGCCGACGCGCCGAGGCGAATCCGGAAGATTCGCCATTCCGTTTGGCAAATGTCACCGGGAGAGTTTAAACGCCGTATAAATGGATCTACACGCGGGGGAGGAAGAAGCTCCCTCTTTTCGTATAGGTAGGGGTTAAAGTAGGTTTGTCAAGTTAGATTGGTTAACTCCAGATTATCCACCCTTCCCATTAATTAAGCTCGTTTATTATCGCCGCGAGAACGAGTTTATCCGAAACGGAATGTTCTTCGGGTCTCTCGAGCGTGGTGTAAAGCGACATACACCGCAACTTATCTCTGTGATCTTTGTTAAGCGTCTATTAATGTTTTTTGCAATTTTGTGTAATAAATTTACAGAAAAAAAAACACTGGAGAGTAAGATAAAAGTGTGATAAAATGTGATACGCAAATTGAATTGTTATTATATGGTTTTCTCTCGATATCTCCCTGTTGTATTCATAATTTTGGGAGTCTTAACAAAATTTTCTTTGCAGCTTTAGGTTTCCATGGTTACAGAGAATCAGTAAAAAAAGGGATCGTACGAAGTGTCGATCGCAGCTAAAGCCCGGTGTGTCTGGTGTGTAAACGGATGCTAATACTCCGAAACTCCCCAGTATTCAGCGGCGATTGTCGTCCCTTCTTTGTTGAGAATGGTAAACATTGGCTTGTTTGACGGAAAAGTTGCGAACCCCAGGAAAGAATCATCGTCGTTGTACTCCGTACCGCGGGGCAAAGTGGGATCTGAGGAGAGCGGCTCCTTGGAGTTCTACCCTCTATTTTCCTCTCGCATCTCTGACCAACCTCACCTCCCCGAGCTTCCCAGCACATCTGTCCCGCTATTTATTCCTTTTTACCTTCCCGTTCGTCGTTTCGCCGACCGGCATTCATTGTCCAGTTGCGAACTTTTCGAGCTTTCGCCCTGCGCGAGAATGAGACGAGGCGAAGCTTTTAGGGGAGGAACTCGCTGGCGAGTCGGGGAGACAGGAAAACAAAGGCAGGATCGAAGAAAGAGAGAAAGCGAGAGAACATGGAAGAGATTGATCGTGAGAATTCTAGGGACACAGAAACATCGTTTTTTGCCGAAATACCTGTACTCGATGAATTCACGACAATATTTGCAATTGCTGACGATTGCCGGTCGCGAGGGAAGTGTTTTCAGGGTAAATATTGAATATTGAGCAAGACAGATTGACTAAAATCGTGGAAACAAATTTTTTTTCATTGTTTTCGAAAACAGCCGTGAAAGGTCAATCACTTGTGCCCTGGTTTTCCCCCCATTGATCTCTTCGCGGGCGCAGCGCGGGTGCATTGCGTTGAAATGCCGGTTGAAAAATATTTAGCGTTTAACGCAACGGTATTTTATATTCCATCAAGAGATGAAGGGCTCGTTTCCCATCATCCGCGGGCGCGTATCAAATATTTCTGACGCAAAATAATTTCGCGCGCGCAGGGGTCATAAAGCGCGGTGATTCCGCCACGCGTTATTGTAATACACGTTATCACGTAGATTACATCTAATCATGGCTCAAGAAAGCTGATCGAGCTGGGACTCTTTTCGCCTCCCTCCCTTCTCGTCCGATGTTACGTGAGGTTACCGGACCCCCCTCCCTCGCAATTTCATTCCGACCGATATGAATTATTCTCGCGTTATTCAATTCCAACGTAATACATATTTAACGCCTCCATCCCTCTCCAATCCTATTTTGCCGTCTCGTAGGACACGCCGTATAAATTATTCACGTGTGAAACCCGTTTTTGAGCCCGTTCCCCGCCGTCCTGGCCGCTCGTAAGAAGAAAGAATGCATATGCATACACACGCACCGCCACAATGTTACTCCTTCTCGGCGCTTTTCCGCGCCGTACCATATTTATTTCGTAGATACAGGTATTACAGCTCGATTATGTACCCACGCGTACATGTATATATATATATACATCATACATATATATATATATATATATATATATACACACACACACACACACACACGCTGACGTGAATACTGCACCGGCTTTAGGGGCGATCGTAACGGATGGCCGTTCGAGGTATCGAAAAATAAAGAGACGAGACAAATCGTGTGTCGCCCGGTTGCAATAAATCACACGCCAGATACATGTGAAATTTTTTTGCTCAATCCTGTTTAATCTTTTTTTTAATTTACATTAAAGATTTTTTTCAATTGATGGATACCGTATAAAATTTATATAAGAAGAATCATGTCGGATTGATTTTAATCTTCCGCAACGAATATAAATTTTTCTACCCATTCCTATTTAATCTTTTTTTTTTCTTTAATTTATGCATCAAAAATTTTTTTCAATAGATAAATATCGCGTTAATTTTATGTAAGAAAAATTATATGTATCGAATTGATTTTTATTCATCTAATTTCTCGCGACAAGTATAAATTTTGTTAGATTAAAAGGACGTGTGGAAAAAAATTCTGGACACGAGATTTTACTCGGGGTACCAGCGGAGCTTTACAGCCACTGCTGCTCGAATGTGTATCATATATATGTATATGTATCTACTACACACGTAGGTAAACATACTTGCACGTATTCAATGTACGCCAGCCAAGGTATCGAACTCGCCTTCACCTCTCTTACCACTTTCTATTCGGTAATCCCCCTGCGCTTCCGTCTGTTCCTTTAGAGATCTCGCTTCCTTCTTCGCACGAGTTATTATCGTGAAGTTTCGTTCCCGGCTAAATATTCCGTTGGAGATTCCGCACCCTCTGGATGCGTTCCGGCGATCTCGCTGGAGATATGTATATTCGTGCACATACGCAGAGTGGGAAGTGCCATTACCGTGTTTTAGCAATCTCGCGAAGTCACGAGGCACGTTGTTCTCGGAATGCCAAGCCGCCTCTCCCTTTTCCTATCGGTTCGATTACTCGCCGATCCGGAAATCTGATGCGGCTTATCTTGGTATCCATCGGGCCGGCAGCGGGAAAACACGTTTACAATCACGCTGGCCGGGATAAAGCCGGGCTTGCGGAGCGATCGAGTCTACATTTTCTACGTTCAATTTGCGAAAGGCAATGGTTTACCGCTTTGGGCTCTTTAATAATTCATGCCAAGCTCGCGAATACAAATTATCCTTTGCCATCCGTGAGGAAGCGGTAGGAAGTCCGGCATTGGCAGGAAAAAAGATCCGGCGTAATCCGACATTTCTCGATTACTGTTGGAGCCAATTCTCCGCGCGAAATCGATTCTCAGTTTTCGGAAGAACGACCCCGAAATCTCATCCTCGAATCTTATTTTTTCTTGCTTCCTACACGATCTCCTCGTCCCGAATCTAATAAATATTCCATCTCTTTCTTGATGTCCGGTCCTGTGCCGGAGCGTCCATTGTTTGTGGGTGCATTCACATCTGTAGCTCTCGTGCTCGCTCGGGTTCTAGAAACGGCGTTCCAAGACGAGGATCATCCTTGCCCGGTACTTCACCATGATCAATGAATACACTATGAGGCACCTAAATCGAAAGGGCACTCGAAGAAAAAAATCTCTTCTCTTTGTCCGTGGTACTGAACATCGATCCTTTTCCCCTTGCGACCGTATAAAAGCAAAAGAACTCTAGAATCACGCTGGACTACAATGCTAGACCACAACGACAACAAAACCGCATTAACATTTAATCATTTTACTCGCTGTGTTTCTGTTATTCTCCGCGGGATTATTTCAATAAATCTCCAAGACAAAATAAAAGCCTCGGAGCTCGGACCTCTCCGAGTTCAATTCCGATCAATTTCGCACAATACCGCCTGTCATTTTACGCGGAATTCACCTTCAAGTGTTCCTCGATCATCTCGCGGGAATAACGCGCCAAGTCGTGGTATCTGAATGGTCACGAGGCGCAATCTGGATCCGCAGACGATCGCGTCTTTAACTTCCCGTTTTACTTCCGCGCTCCGCTCCGCGCCGCGACGGAGACGGAGTCGGAGTCGATCAATTTTATCTTCGTCCCGGCCCGAGAGACGATTGTCGGGCCGCGCAAGCAATCGTCGTTGGTTAGCCGGCGAATTTAGTTCCCACCGTGCTTTTGTGCTCGCACCTCCGGGGATATAAAGGAGATCTTATCTCTCTCTTACGCCCCTTCTCCATCCCATCTCTCGCGTTGCTGCGCGATCAATGAATTCGTGATGAGACGGTTTGCGATCGGAGCCGGACCGGGGGGTTTCGAGAAATCACAACGGCGAGATCTTCGACGGTACACCGCCGCTCGAGGCACGAGGCGATCAATAACATTCGCGCGCTTTCCTTCCTTCAATAGATAGGACTTCTTCGAGGGGCCCTTCGGGATTGAATCGGGAGCGCCCCCTCAATTTTCTCGTAATATCATTAACACAGTGTATGTGGCCGGGTGATATCATTCCGCCCTGGGCTTCCTTCCTGTAATCCGACGAGATTGTAGGTAACCATTGACGTCACTCTGTCCAATCTCGCGCTGCTAATTATTCTCCGCTTGAACGTTTAATCGATTCTCGACGAGGCGGTATAACGTAAATTTTATCCCGTCCTAATTTCCTAAATACACATAATCCTTGAGAGTGGAATTTCATTTTTTTTCCAAATATCTTTACAAATAAGGGGGGGGGGGAGGAGGCATCTAAGATAGCTTTTTAGAGTCGGGTGGTTCGCAAGTATTTTTCAAAGTTCTTATCCGTGTGCGGTTATCGGACTGCCCGAATAGACGAACTTTGAGAAAAGAGAGTTTCATGAAACTACAATTTGGAGAACAGTCCCCAAAGGATTAAACTAAAACTCCATGGAACGAGCGCTAAAGAGCTGAACTGCTTTTGCAAAAGCCTACCGAGCGTGCTCGGAAAATTTGATTTTCGCCGCGCGCGCGGCCTTCCGCCTTTCTGTATCAGAAAAACCAATCTATGACGAAACGCACGGGCGAAATAGCAATTTTAACGATCCGCTCTTTTTTTCTACGTGGCCTTCTCGCGGGAACGATTCGGATTGTTTGAACGCTTGTCGATTTATCTGCGGATCATAACGTCGAGATTGCGCGGTCTTATCGCATCGGTGGAATCCGCCGGTCCGCCGAGTTGTCGTGCTGGTTTACGCGCCTTTTCGCATTTCATATATGTATGTATATACATACACGCGGGGAAACGATAAGCGCTCTATCTCTCTTTCAAGTTCCATGCAACATCGTCGATTGCTCCCGTTCGCCCCTTTTCATGATTTCGATCCCGGTTATTTTTGCAGAATTTTACATTTTGCTTGATAAATACGCTTCCAGGATCGCTTTCTTTGCCGTTGACGAAATTTACCTTCGGCGATTTCGCGTCCTCAAGGTTTATTCGCGTCTAAAAAGGTAGATTGATCGATCTCGCTATGTTGTGGGATGCACAAAGCGCCGCGCTTTTACCGATAAAATCAATGCAGACTGCGGTTTCAATAGTACTAAGCAACTTTTATGCATCTCCGCAGAGAACGCGGAGATATCCGGTATGTCGACAGAGAGCAATATCGATTTATTAGGAAACGATAAACCACGACGCGTATGTACTAATTGTAAGCGGCTTTTAAATATTTTTTTTTAATCTAGCTAACGATTGGGTTCATTTTTATACATGGAATGACATTGACAATTTTTCTGAGATTAACGAAGGTGGACATGCAAATTTAGAATGTAAAAAGAGAAATTATACAAATTTTTCGGAGCATTGTCATATTCTTCAAATTTCAGGATTATGACTTGTCGGAACATTATATCATTTTTCAAATTTCACATTTATTTTTCAGGACTTTTCATGTCCACTTTAACATTGACGAAAAATCGTATCTACATCTCGCTTACAACGCGAAGCAAACTCGCAGAAGATCGAGTTTCAGCCACGTTTGTCGCGATGCAAAACGATCATTCGTCGAAGAAGAAATCCTCTACCTCCGCGTGCTTTCCGCCGGTACGTTTTCAATGTAACGTTACGGCGCGACGAATGCAATCTCGCGCGATAGCGTTCCCGTGTCGAGCGTCGGGACGCGCGTGGCTGAATCCTTATTTAGAATAAGAGGAGACGGTAATGCGACAATCGCCATCACCATCGCCGTCGCCGTCCAGATCCGATTCCTTTCGAACGCATAGCTGTAAACTCGAAATTGGTCGGGACTGCGGAACGTTCGCTCGCGCAAAGATGTTGCTCCCTTAGCCGGAAAAATTCAGCTCGATAAATTCGAGCTATTTTGTAACAAGCGTCGATTAATCGAACAAGTTCCCTTACTTGACATTTCTCTCGTTTTTGTAGATTGATTGGCAAAAGAGAGGCAGAAAGACGCGAGAGCGGCTTTCATAAGAAGAAATTGTTAACTCTTTCATTTGGCTGGGTTTTATGAAATATGAAATAAAATATCACTGCGGTCTCTATATTTTCATATCTGGGAATATTATATTAATTTTTTATAATCTTAAACACGTAAAAACTATGCTTGTATAGATAGTACGTATTTTAATATGTAACATAATATGTAAAAATTTCTCTTGAAAAATTATTAATATAGAACTATTATAAATTATATACAAACTATTAGTATAGAATATTATCGTCTTTCGCTTGTTGCTATTATGATTCGGTGATAAAAGTATACCATAAATACAATAAGATCTTAAAGAATTACGAATGATGAATTAATGAAATTTTATTCACTTCAATTTATCCAAGAAATGGAATTTGTACATCAATACTTAACTACACTCATTCTTTCGTACCTCTCTTTCAACAATCCATATTTCCTATTATCTTCTTTCCTCATTAGCCTGAGAGAGAAGAGAGAGAGAGAGAGAGAGAGAGAGAGAGAGAGAGAGAGAGAGAGAGATTACATATAATTTATCTATCTTATCTATTTACTTATCTTATCCTTATATACATATACTATATACATATAGTTTATTTTTTTCTTTTGATCTCGATTTTTCATTCTCAGTCTAACATCTTACTATTTCTATTTTATCCTAAAAATTTCCCCTTTTCTTCCTTCTCTTTTGTCCTCCTCTTTTCTATTAACTTTTCCTTTTCACCTAAAACTTTCCCAACACTTTTTCCTCCTTATCTAATTCATCACTCCAAATCCTATTTAGTTTTTCCGCCTCATTCTTTCCTAAGCTTTAGCTTGTAAAATTATAACTTTCTTGAAATATTTTCTGACCAACAACGTGGCGCCGTCGATGTAATATTCCACAATGGGTACTAACGTACGCGTAATATCGATCGCGCGCAAGACGGAAAGTCTTAAGGAAACACGCCCTAAGAGCTGACACCGCGAACGTAATTTCCTTTCGCCCGTTCTCCGCGAAATTCTCGCTTGTCGGTCATCCTCGCTGTCGGACAGATGAAAGGAAGATACCCCCCTCGCATGCGAGAGAAGATGAGAAGAGAGACAGAGGGTAAGACGGAGAAGTAAGACGGAGAGAGATTTACTACACGTCTACCGTGCTTGCTCTTCGGCCCTTTCGGAGTAAATGGACACTTGTCCGAGAGCGACGTGAGCCGAGGATGGAAAGGAGCACTCGCTTGCTGTGAAGACGGCGGTTTATCGCAAGATAGTAAAGAAGATGGGCGGAGGGGGTGGAGAGAGGAGGCAGAAGAGCGAGGCGGGGTGGAGGAGGAATAAAAGGAGGACGATTAAAATAGAAATAAGTGCTCCACTTTGTGGACGTTAAGATTTATAAAGCTTCCCGCGGTTACGTTCGTTCTTTTTTCACGGTAGAATGCGAGGAATCGCCTCGAATCTTCTTCGGCAATTGTGCCGAGGAAACTTAATCCAATGAGGAAATCGTGGGATGCCGTGTATTTCCGACGTTGCTACCGTTCCGCTACCGAGATCGCAACTCGTATCGGGCGCGACGCACTTGACATACATTCGATGAGAGTACCTAACTATCCAGCGTCGCATTTATTTAGCGAGAATACTAGATGCGCAATTATAAAGAGTGGACTGAAACATTTGTTATACTTCCTCTCGCTATTATCACCGCCGCGAAGGAGCGTTTCTTATTTTTCCGTCAGGATTCTACTACGACAAATAGTCTCTTGAAAATCGCGATTTTATTTATGGGTGCTTAAAAATCATTACGTATTTATGCGACAGTACGGATAACGTCGATTTTGTCATATTTATGTTCTCTTCAGCTAATCCGATTAATACGTCGAGAAGATCCGATTGAGTCCGATGTATCTGACATCACGGTTTATCCGCGTTGCGTCAAACCAGAGGACTTATGAGTATTTATCATTATAAAATGTTTAATTTTACATTAAATTATGCGTCCGCCTGTCGTTATTCCATATGCATATACGAGCCTACCGCGCAGTTGTTAATCCGCCGTATTAGCCGCCGGAACGAAGTCGTGGTAATTAAATCAATGAAGGGAATGTTGTTATAAAAACGTGGCCCGTTTATTCCGCAAAAACTATGTATACCGAAATAACATTTCGCAACGGCATAAAATAAGCCATTGGATCTGAAAATATATTCAGCCGGGAAAAAATTTATTTTTCTCCGTTTTTCTCTATCGAGTTTCTCTGCTGTTATAATAAACTCGATGCGTTTATCAGTCTCATATCAGAAGAACACAGCGAGCACGTGCGCGCAAAAGAGAAAGATATATATATATATATATATATATATATATATATAGAGAGAGAGAGAGAGAGAGAGAGAGAGAGAGAATCATTGCGATGATATCTGATCCTTCTTGAAAAATCGTTCCAATGACGGAGAGGGATATTCCACCCAAGTCAGGTAATTCGATCCAACGCGTTACGCGGCAAAAAAAAGAGAAGAGAAAAAAGAGCCGGGAGTTTGTCGCGCTTGTTATACGTCCACTGACATCGTTGCGAAGTGGCCGTACGGTTATCGCAATAACCGGTGAACGGTGCGGCGGATGGGGCAGGGGGATGATTGTGGCGGCCGCCGTGATGCGCTGTGTACTTAATCAATATTGTTGATGTTGAACGGAGGTAAAACTCATCCGCCACATTTTCCACGGCAGAGCGAGCCGCGCGGCTGGCGTTGTCTTATATTGGGTATCGAGCAAGTGACACGTTAAGCCGCGGACGCGCGCGTAAAAGAATAAAGCGAGGAATCGATGTTGCCGATGACTGGATGGCTGGCTGGTTGGCTGCGACGATGAAAAAGGGAGCGATGATCGAGGACGAGGTCGTCGTCGTCGCCGTCATCGTCGCCAGACGGATCGCTTTCTTCCCGAGCGGTCTCCGCCGCGCGTAACTGGAAGATATCGTTTACCAACGTGCGCGCGCGCGGTCGGGTATATTAAGTGAATTAACGTCAGATCGAAACCCGCCGGTAAACATTTGTCGAACATATGTACACGCGTGCGCGCGCGCGTTGCATTGTAGCATGCGCCCGATGCCTTACGCTCGTGCGCGTGCCGATAGATTTTCGTTACGCAATATCGCAATGAGTAATTCAATCTACGGCAAGCAAATGAAATTGATTTTATGTATGGTATTTATTTAATTTGCCCAACGGCCAGTGTAATATTGCGCGTAATGAAAAAATAATTGACAAATGTGAAAAAGGCAATCCTCGTGTGTACCCGTGTAATAATTGAGTACGTTGAGTTTGGGCATTTTGCAAATAATCGAACTTGACGAGTTCAATGCTAAAGTTCTATTCGCAACAAAGAAGGCGTGTATGCACGATGTATTTTCTATGCTGAAGTATAATGAGAGAAAGAGAGAGTGATCCGTCGTCGTCAACTCGCCCGATTTCCCATCCCCGCGGCTGTAAACACAATCGCGCAATTTTATCGCATGTTTTAGCGCGACGATGTCTCACTCAATTACGATATTGGGAGCAGGCACCCTACGGCGGAACAAAGACGCTCGAGGGCGCGAGGTAGCGTAAATCCACCCGTCGAAAGGGAAGATAAAGTCGAGGACGAAAGTTAAACGCTGCCGGGCGAGTAATAAAAGTAATGGAAGCCATCCGATTGAGACAAGATATCGGGCCCTCACGCGCAAAATGCAGCGAGTGACCGAGATTAAATCCGGAATCGGAAATCGTCCTCGCGGAGTGTCGCTCTTTTAAAAACATCCCGCTCGCTGATAACCATCAACCTGCAGCGAGGACGATATTAGATCGAATTAAAAACATCCGCACTTCGCGCAACTTCATCAACACTGAATTCGCAATCGCGTCACGCTATTAACGATCCATTTACAAGAGCGGCGGTAAAAAGTCAGGAATATTTTAAAGGGCACGCGTAAGATATCGCGCGCTCCGGAAATTTCTTCGTCGAGAGAGAGGCGCAGCTTGTTTTCTTAATAAATTCATATCAGATCTCATCGTTTTTAATTTGCCGCTCGGATGCAGAACGTCGGAGAATTGCACGCAGCCGTTCTTAATGCGATGTGAAAACGAATTCGGGACACAACAGGCAATTTCATTTCCATCTCGTTCGAGAGAGGCGTTCGCGCGGCGCGCGGATGCTGAAGAGCCGCCACCTCCTCGTCGCTTTCACGCCGTTTACACGTCCGCCGAGCGGAAAGTTTGTAAGAAAGCTCGCGAGCTGTATTAATGAGGGTCTCGGAGGCCCGTTCGCTCCCGAGAGCGAACGGGGATAAAATAAAACGGCGTCGCAGGCGTAATTAGGCCAGAGGATCGGAGTCCTCAAGCCGGGGATTCTCTCGCGCCACTCGCGCCGCGCCGAGGCGAGGAAAGCCGATATCCGAGAGTAGCCAATAATTCACGGGCCATTCCTTATTCAAATTCGCGCGAGTGCCCGTCTGGGTAAATTTTGCAGCCTCTCGTCCCGCGCAACGGGATCGTGTGCCCCGAATTCGTCGCTCCCCTCGCTCCCGGAGAATTCGAGGAGACGCGTACCCCTGTAATATTCACGTTGGATTTTATGTGACGCCGTCGTAATGTTTATCTCTGAATTTCTGACGCGGGGAGAAAGATGATGGCCCGGCATAAAGTCTATATTTAGCAAGTGCAGCTTTTATTTCCCGTGCCGCTTCGACCGGTAAAACACAATGCAATTTCAGTCCGGCTCGGCGTGGTTGCTTCGTAAAAATATCACGCACAAAGAAAAACCGGATTAACTGGAAAAATATCAAAACGCCGGCCCGATTAAATTAATATGTTTGCAACGTCCGCAATGCAATATATACGTTTTCTCCCCCGCTGCGGTTATGGCGTCGCGCTTAATGTAGACTGCAAAACGATGCGACCGCCGAGACCATTTCTCATGCTGTCACACTTTCCATACTTGTGCAATGCGCGAGTGCACTTTCTTGCACTTACCGCGCCGGCGCTTGTTATCTATCTCTCCCTCCGTCCCTGCGTTTGTACGCAACATATTTTTTATTCCGCGAAATTTCTTTTTCTCCCCTCCCCGCGTCGGTTTCCCGCTTTACACGGACGTATCGGAAATGATCTCTCTCTGTCTCTCCATTCAATATCCAAACTTCCGAGAAAAAACGGCGACGGAACTAAATCTCGGGTCGACCGTGCGAGATTTGTTCTACCCGCCCCTTCATTAATTCATTCGGGTCCGTCGATTGAACGGATAAAGCGCCGCGTTAGCGACGCCGTGAGGAAAAAAAACTTCGTCCCGTGATCGTGATTCACATTTATTACGTTTTTTGCCCCGCGACTGGCCCTACAACTCGCCGATAAACCAGCAATGGACGCGATTTCGCTTGTATTTGCGCTCCCCGAGATTAATAAGTCGTGTTACTCGATTATTGAGAGAAACATCCGGAGGGCTTTTAAACAAAAAAAGAGAGAGAGAGAGAGAAAAGAAAGAAAAAGGAAAAAAGATCGAAAAACCGCTGACGCTCGCCGACGGCATTTTGCCACAATCCGGTCACGTTCTGCAACCTTGTGCCACTCTCTTTTCCGCTATCCCACCAGCCGACCCCTTCTATTTCTTTTTGCGCCGACCAATTTACGAAACGGCAGATTCGTCGCTGCAATTGCAGCCCTTGCCATCCTGCATCGCGTCCCGGTTCGAATCGACATGGCAAAAGGCAAGAGGGAAAACGCTTCTCTGAGCCGTAAACGAGAGAATTAAATATTTAGACAAGACCGCAGGTAACACATTGCTGAACCTTGGCAACGATGCCTCAGATTTCCCGGTGCCTCAAATAATAGCGTTATGCGCTTCGTGAAAGAATATTAGAAGCATCTGAACGAATACTATTTCATTTATAGTTTTCCTACTTTTAAAAACGTAAATTAAATAGAGCGTTTCTTCATCCGAAACTAAATTGAATTTCACTGATTATTTTTTCTTAAAGATGGGTCCATCATGAATTCTTTTTATCCCTTTGTTACCCTTCTTTAAAGTTACGTCACTGGGTTTTGCGCTCTTAGGTGATAACTCATTTGATTTTACGCCCCAATTTATGGCGTGTGAAATGAGTCTATCTCGAGACGCATAGAATTCATCTCGTTTAGCTGCATCTGCTCTTCCGTGCGTCTTTGTACCCTCGACGAGCTGCTTGTGTTTACGACCGAATATTCTCAATGGAATAAATTGTACAGATAAAACGCATAATTTTTCGCTGAAAAATTTCACAGACGACGAATTAAAATGTACAGGGAAATTCGTTCGTGGTGGAAAATGGTTCGTTAATCGCATCGATGAAGCACGTCGAGCGCACGATTCTTTGTATTGGATACTTTCCGCTCTAAAAATAATGTAACAGATCTCTCGGTGTGTGCCGGGAATTTTTTGACGCAATATTCAAGGCACACTGACAGAATGTAAAATATACGTGAACGATATTTCTTTTATGAGCGCAGAAAAGAGTAACGAGATAGAGAGTAACCCGGAGGGAAAAAGAGGTACTTCACATGTGGAATTATATGAGTTCTGTTCGACGGGAAAGCTATCTGCTCGATCACAGTTAACAGGTGATCGCGGATCGCTTGTCAATTCGTAGCACGTAGGCTAAGCACGATTATCGTTAGTCGCGCGGCGTTATATCTGACCGCATAAGTATGCGCCGGCCATTAAGGGGACCAGATACGTAAATTCCTGATGCGTATGCAGGACCAAAGCCGCCACCATTACGTGCCAACCCTATTACACGCGAGTGTGCCAATTATTATCGTACCCACTCGAAATCTGATCCTATTTCTCTCTCTCTCTCTCTCTCTCTCTTTCTCGCTCAGCATCTCCCTCAGTCTTTCTGTTGCTCTCTGAGAAACTGTCAGCAGAATAAACGTAATTATATCCCCCATATCGACGAATAACAAATCGCTAATTGCTATTTCAACAGTCGTAATTTCGCGCGCGGCGCTAATTTGCGGATAATCCGTTTCCTAAGGATATCAAGGCAGCCTAAGTCTGCACGCATTCGTAAACGCGAGTCCGAGAATCCATTTCTCCTTCTCTTTCTTTGTTAGTTCTCTCTCGTTCTGACTACTTTTGACTCGACCCTTTCAAACTTTTTCCCTCTTCACGCGCAAAGAGATTACGCGTAGAGGAAGCACAGGATCTGTCAGAGGATAAAATATATAGTTCCCTCACACATAAAGTACCCTCTCTTGAGCGCTACTTTTATCACTATTTTAACACTTTAACTTCAGTTTTCTCGTAATAAATTGTTACACGTGACATTGAAGCAGTGATAAAATTTTATTATTATTAAATTTGTGCAAAAGATAATTAGTTCGAAGGAGCAAGTAAGTGGTGTTATGAGAATAGAAAATTTCTCGCAGCTGAAAGCTAGTAAACGATAGTATGATCGATTTTCCGGAATAACGCGGCGCTCCTCTGGGAATCCCGAATGCACATAATTCTACGCGTTCTAATTCGATAGTAATACAAATGGCCGCGCGCAGCGCAATTTAATAATACACAAGTCTATCGGTTTATCGATTTAATCAAGCGACATAACGAAGGGCAAGGTACGACAGAGCAATCTGAAACGTAATCAGCAGTTTTGTTGCTGGAACTTTCGTCGGGGTTCATTAAGTTCCGAAGCCATTTATTTCTTAGAAGTTTCTCGCGATATTACGCGAATGATGAATACTTTTTCCGCTATAAGCCGGCAGTGTAAACAGCGTGAGTTTTAATAGGATTACGTTTTCACGAATGAATAAACAAGCGGCTTCACTTTTGCTACGGAGATTTAGCGATATCCTCGTTATCGTTGAAGTTATTTTACATATCAAAAGTACATTAAAAAAAGCTAATCTTCCTCTCTTCGCACAGAAATGCATAATAATCTCGTAAATGTGAAAAAATCGATTCTACAAAATCCGCTCTACATTGCATATGACGACATACATTTTTAATGCTTTTGCACTGCATACATACTTTTTACGTAACATAAATACATGCAATATTATTAATAATTTATTCTTTCTATTCATAATTATATTTAACGGTAGTCTCGTGATCGTCAAAGTTATATATTATAAGTATATTAAAAGAAAAATTAATTTCCTTTTCCTATAAAAATATATATTATATATTATATCTCATAAATGTAAAAAATTTGGTTCTACAAAATTCAATTCTACATTACGTACAGTGAAATAAAACATTTTTTTCTGTTACGTTATTTATGTAAATGTATGTAATATTATTTTAATATATTTTTTCCATTTATAATCATTGTATTTATTGTTAGTATTAGTCGGAAAGAATGTCTCCTGTTTAATTCTATATTTTGAGCGCGTGCAATATTAAATAAACATACGTTAACAATGCGCAGCACCACCAAAATCCGTGTGACAAATGCGCCCACCCTTTTTTTCACCCGAATCGTATTTTTCTCTTCGACCCCCGCATTCGTTACAACGGACCGGCTTAAAAATTGTCACACGAGCGACACGTTCTCGATGGTTGGAATTCGTCTCGGCAGCGACTGGACGTTCCATTGTTTAACAAAAAAAAGAAAAATGGAAAAGAAAGAGGGGAAAGAACGAAGCAAAGCGATGCGATGCAATGCAATGCGATGCGTTGGCGGCAGTGGTCCCTCATGTGTCGATTAAAATTTAACAAACTCCGGGAAAAAGAGGAATCTCGGTCGGAATAAAATAACTTCTATCGCGGGTGCATGTGCCACGTGTGTCTGCTCTATATAATACCGTATTTTTCCAGGTCCCAAGATTTTATCACGTGGCAGCTTTTTCGCGACCTCCCCCTCGCCTCGGTCGAAAGATCAAACATTAAATTCTAAATGAAAAAAAAACCGGTCGCGAGATGGTGGGGCGATTTCGGGATTTCAGGCCGAGCGGATCAGGCACTAAAACGAGAAAAAGTAAGCCGGAAGGGCGTAGCGTCAAGCTCCAGGTCCCGGGGTTCGGGGTCCGGGGAGCGCAAAAAGGAAGGTGTAAAAGCGAGGTAGTAAAACGCGAGAGGAATCTCTCTGGGAGAAGGTGGATGGCTCGATCGTCGTTCGTCGCGCGAGCCGAGGGAGCCGGCGTGCGGGAACCGGGGGAGGAAAAAATGTTTGAAAATATCTTTCGAAATTGCGGACGTTATTCGGCGCGCTCGGACAGCGGCGGAGTTATGGTCGCGCCACTTCCGGGAACTTGTTAAAAGACCTCGTCTCCCCTCCGTCCTTCCCGGAAAAAAGTCATGAGAGAAAATGATCCGGGCACGTGAGATCTCTACCAAAAGAAAGGATGCGAAATAGTGTCGCGTATAAGGAACGAGTTAAACGCGAAGGAGGATTGAGGAGCGGAAGGTAAGGAACGGTACCCGCGATGCGCTGTTTGTACTTCTTTTCACGCGATTCGATTGTGTCGCGTATTTCGTTTGCCGATGCGAGAAAAGAATCGCGTGGCATACGCGCGTATATCCGTCTTACTCCTTCGCGACTTTTATTTACCGTGCGCATTTCCGTCTTTTTCTCTGTGCGATATCTTCGATTCTATCCCATCTTCGCGTATCGGCTTTTTCGCAGGGGTATCGAATACCGTGCGCCACGTAGCGTGTGAACAGGAGAGATATTTAAGTTTCATACCGATCCAACATATAACGCTCGGTTGTTCCTAAACTTTTCCTAAGATATTCCCACATGAAATACGCGTGATGCAAAATCACGGTGTGCATTCTCCTGTAAAAGATTACCGCGAATTATTATCGATAATGGAGATGCGTGAATTAAAGATTATTAATGTCGATCCGAATTGAATTTCATTTCCTTTTTCGAATCCGAATCGAGTCGATAAAATTTCATCCGAATCGACGCCAATCGAATTACATCGAATCGTTGAAATATAATTTTTACTGGCACACCCCAGTACCATCAAGAAAATAAATATTTAACGCACAAGCCGAGCAAGCGAGATTTCAGTAAAACCGCTTTTAAGCCACGACTTTATATAATTATTCGTAGCTTCGTTTGAATCTGTGCTCTGAATACCCACGTGGATACGCGTGTATCTGAATTCTGATACGGTTGCATATCAAAGAGAGTCGCATGCAAGAGAATCCCGTACGTATCTCTTTACTCTCACGATTTTTGTACGTCCCCTTCAAGTCATGATTTTCGTGGCGCGGCATAAAAAGACAGGGAATACGTTTCCGGCGTATATCTTAGAGATAAAGGGAGGGCGGGGGAGGTTCGGAGTTAACCGTTAAACCGCCGACGACGTGAGTTACCGTACCATGTATCATTCTACGCCAGGAATGATCGCACATTCCCCAATACGGTATATCCGTATCGTGCATTCTCTGACGTGAAATTTCATATTTCTCTGAATATAGATATACACTTAGATGGATTATTTCTTCTGTATAATAAACTACAATTAATATACCGTCGCGAAGTGGACGAACTTCATATCTCACTATCACTTTCGAAACTTAAAAACCGTTAATGACACACGTCTGAAGACAAAGACCATTCTTCTTCTGTTAATACATTTTCCAGCACTCTGGAGCATGACCGGAGGACCGGAGATAGTTCTAGGACGCCCGTCTACAGACAGAACGAAACTTGGCGAACTTAATTAATTTTCCACAATACAGCATTCACGTGGCCCGACAGGCTTATCATACGTTAACATGGACGACAGGGTGGAAAATGACCTTTCTCACTTTGCGCACCTAAGTTCTCTCCCTATCGCGTCGGGCGAGTCGGAATTTTTTCACCTCGCGATTCCTCATGTTCCGCAATGGTATCTCGATACCACCTATCTACCTATCCTACGTCGTAAGGAAAAACTGTGCTTCAGTTTTAAATCAGCCGAGGGCTTCCATCGAGCTGCAGCGAAGAGGCCGAGGGAAGCATCGAGCGAACGGAGAGGAGAGGAGAAGCAGGAGGAGAGCGTTGCAAAGGTCGAACGATTGCAGGAAAAGGATGGCGGAAGAGGGACCCCGGGAACTCGCCGGGTCACGTAGAACGATAAATCACGCGGTTATGGCGTGCTCACACGTACACGTGAACTTGAACCGCGAGAGAGAAAGAGAGAGAGAGAGAGAGAGGGCGATTCATTCGCCGCCTGCCTCACGAGTATGTGAGAATTCGACGCGTTGCGGTCGAAAATATATATGTCGCTGTATACGCGCACTCGGTATTCATCTCGTCCGTGGTATATCCACGCTGTCCCGGCTGCTCTCGAAAACTCCCACGTCGTTAGCCAAATTGATATCGTTCGCCGGACCGAAAGTTCGACGGTGTCTCCGGCAGGCACCGGTCGGGTCTTGTGTGCGGCGTGGTGGTGCTCGCAAAGGTGTGCGGCGATACGTGCCCGACGGGGGTCTCCTCGCTGAACACTGCGCTCAATGCATTAAGTCCGCCGCAGGGACCCCTTCGCACGGTTCTCAGATAATCGGCGAGCAGGTTCTTACGTGCGATTCCGAAGTCTCGACAAACGGGGGAGAAATGGTCCGGCGAAAATCGCCCCTCGGTCGGGCGTTATTGATATTAATGCGATCGCCTGTTACGCCGTGATGGATATTAGCGTGATCCATCCGCGTTCGGAGGGAGCGTGCCTCTCTCGGGTATTCACACGAGGGTGGAAAGTGGTAACAGCCCTTGTCGCTTAAACGATTTCCATAAAGCAAGCGGCTTCTCGAAAAGCCAAGCGTCTGACAGAGTGATATACAGGCTGCGCTCATGCATCGTATACTATTTACGTACCTTTTGAGACTGATATTGTTTTTCATATCGCGGGGCGACGCGTAAATTGATGGTTCCTTCGTAAAAAGTAATTTCTTTTCGATACAAATTGCGAGGGATAGCTGCGAATTGTTGCCGCTCGAGGAAGCTTTTGGCAAGCTTCACATTCATATTGTATTCATATTGTACTCGACCGAGATCCCGTTCGATCACTGACACGTCTTCTCTATTTTTCCGCCAATTTAGGTCTTTTAAAGCTATACAACAGTTTTTCGAGGGACGCAAGTTTGACAGCGGAGGCAACGTGTACTCTCCAGCGACTGAGAACTTGCTCCGAAGAATTTCATGCCGCGGTGACGCTATTCCCACGTCGATCGGGGTCAAACTCGAGTCGCTTACGATAGTAACTTTCCCGTTTCTAGATCAAATTCCGCTCCATCGTATTGCTCCGCGCTCGGCGATAAAAAAAATTATCAATCCATTATTAGATAATGTGAACTATCTTTCGTCATGTAAAATACATGTACCAACTAAAATATAATTATCGTGATCTGATAAATTTTAATTTAAACGGAATGTGATCTATTTTAATATCACGCAAGGGTTGAAGACAAAATAATTATGGCATTTTGCCATATATTAAACGGCCGGAGTTGTTTGTTCTTGTGCATAACGGAACATACTGTAAATAATTATTTTTACGCGAAAATAACGCTTCCGACTTTGCCAAACGGACTTTCCGTAGCATGCTGCATACTTTTTCTGTTATTTAATTATCGCGCAGCGAAATCTGTAGAAGGAAATAGTATATTTCTGCAAACGAAAGTTTCTCGGTGACCGAGAAAAATACTTTTAATTTATATGTAAAATGTTATTTGTTAAATAATAATAAAACAAATTTTACCAGCAAGAAAATTTGATGTTATCGCGATACTTTTCACTCTAATTATGTGTGCCTGTATATATATATATATATATATATATATATATATATATATATATATATATAAAATAAAACTATGAAACACATATGTGTTTTTTGCAAATAAATGCTTTGTCTTTGGTGTCTTCAGGACGCATACATGCACTTCTGTTCTCTGTAAATATTTCCAACCCTTAAACGGATTAAACTTTCATCTTCGCGAGTCTATGTAAATAGTAAAATTAATTAAATTATATAACTGTTTATTTTTGATGACAAGCGTAACTGCGATGTCGACTTGGCAAGTAGTTATTCAGAGATCCACCAAAATCTCTCTAGCACTGTCGACGCCAGTAAGTCTTAATTTATGACGTCGAGGAAAAAAATTCAGAAAACTCGCGTTGCAACCTCGAAGTCCCCTTGATATGCAGGACTTCCGAAGTAGATATCGCACGTAGCCTCGTCATTGTCCCGAGTCCTTATCCGGCTGCCAGGCCAAAACATTGACAAAGACTTAACCCTAGACCGCGACCTCCTCGCTGCATTTTCCGCGGCTTCGGGTATGCATCGGGGTATCGAGGCAGACGGTTCGATACCGGACAGCATTGTTTCCGGAGTCCCATTATAAGCGCGCCTCGATTCCAGCGGTTCGTGCCCTGAGGCACTCTCTCTCTATCTCTCGCTCTCTCTTTTGTCTATCTATTCCTCCGCTTCTGAGGCCTCTTTGTCGGCGCCGATGCCAACGCCTGAAGCTTGCTCTGGAGCGAGCTCTCTTCGTGCCATCGAGCGGAACGGCACGAGGAACGAACCAAGACGGAGAGTGCTCGCGACGATACGGCATTACGAGGCGCCGTAAACGCTTTTAGGAGGAGAGGGAGGAGTTAGGCTGCTGTCGGTGTGCCGCAAGTCCTGACAGAAATTAGAAGGACAGCTCGCGAGAATGGCGTCACAATTGCTTTCACGCAAGAAATACGCTGCTTCGTGATCCGTTACGGCACATTGGATATTGAAAGCGACTATGTCATTGCGCGAAATGTTGGAGAAAATGTTTGCTTGAAATTTCATTCGTCTATATCACTACTTCTTAATTTTATTTCCTAATTTCTCTCATGGACGAGATGTTCGCGAAACATGCAGGAACTTTTAATCATGAAAATATTTGTATCGTCTCGATATTTTCCCCTTAGAGAGCAAGTAAAATATTGTATCGGAAGAATATTTCACGATACTGGCACTCTTTCGCTGGATGTAGGACGCGATCGAAAGCATCGGACGAGAGGAGAGGTACTCTCGCGAAATAATCCTTCGATGGAAGCGAAGCGGAAATCCGGCGACATAATCCAAGAGGATCGGTGACATTTCCCTAAGAGACGGGGCGATGCCGTATCCGTGAAATCTCGCGTCCAGTCGGCGTGAAGCTCGCGTTTCACGGCCTGCATAGGTGACTACTACGCGAGTTCGTGGGATGCATGATCCCAGCGGGTCCCGAGGACACCGAAGAGAAACGGGAGAGAGAGAATGAGGGAAGAGACAGTCACGAGATCGATAGTCACTGCCGTCGTGGTCCAGCTACCAAGATGAGCGGTCACGATGTACCCGTTGTCTCTGTGCGCCAACAATCTCATGCATTGTGAGCATTACCCCCCCTCGAAGGCACGAGATCGGGGTCGGAAGGACCCTAGGAGCATACGCTATCCTCCACTGAGAATGCACATGTCTGATATTTGCCAGTCGCAAACCGAATCTCCATTGAAGTACCTTAACCACAGTATCGCCTATGATTGCAATTTATGCTCGCGCGGTTACGATCAACTTTAATTTTATGTCAAGTTGCCTTTGTCTTATTTATTTATGTACACTATCGTTCCAAAGTTTGGAAGCAGTTATGCTTTTTAGTTCAACAAAAAGTCTTTTGTTAAAGATGTTCAAAGAAATTGTCGGTAATAAAAGTTTATTGTATATTTCGACCGCTTTGTAGAAAACATTTCTTCTTCTAACCACATTTCTCAGAAATTCTTTGTTTTGCTGAATTTCGCTTATGCACTGCTTCCAAACTTTCGAGCGATGGGTAGATAGTGTATGTGTCATATACATTTATTATTGTATACGAAACTCTGATATTATTAAATTACGATATTTATATTTATATTCTAAAAAACGGAGTAAAATCCATAAAATGTAATGTAATATAAGTGAATAAAAATGTTACGTAAATATATTTTACAAACATATTGTAATTGTCCCATCGATTTTTTATTCCAAATCATCGATTCGAATCGTAGTAACTATATGACGCCATTGACATTACGATAAAACTCTTTCGTATTTCGCATGCACCACCAGCACGATAATGCTATCAGGACGCGACGATAAGAAGACGTTTCGTATTCGAAGCCGCCAATGTCGAAGTCGCTCGCGATCTTCGTTGCCTCGTTGGAGAACTATCGCGGTTATATCCTCCGTTGGCACGTGTTGTTCGTGAAGCGTATCCCTTTTTATAACTTTTTTAACGAGTATTTTCCGAGATGAGAGCAGTGGGGACACGTATACGTAACATCGCCGTCGTTGTCGTCGCTGAGAGCTGAGAACTGAGAGCCGAGAGTCGAGGGGACGGATTGAATACGTACGGCAAAAATAATGCGACATTACTGTTTCTTTATGGACGGTTAGTTATTACACCACGGAATCTCGCTTGCCAGAAAATTGGCGAGCGTGGTGGAAGACACAACGTACGCGAATTCGCGCGCGCAGCCGGGTATAACGGCGCTGTAACAATAATCTCGTCGCTTTTATTACCGCTGCTTTTTGTTAGGTTTACCGTCGAATGGCACCGTTAGATTTATTCCCGCCGTAAATCACGTTTGATACCACCGTCGGGGGCTCGTGCTGGCACGATAGAGCATTCCCTGCTCTATACTCGCGCTTCCAAGAATAGCGAATAAAGAACTGCCTCTCTTATTCGGCGCAATGAAAATATAATAATTTTAATGGATGGATAATTAACTAAAGCACTACTTCTCGAGCTTTTTTACCAGGGCTTCAACGCTATTCTCGCTTTGAGCTACTGGGTGAATGACCTTTTCTTAAATTGGTAGTTATTTTGAGTTTGATCATATGATAAATTTTCATTATCAAATCATTAATCAAATTTTATTTGGATTTTTTCGCGGAAAATTACTCTATTATTAGACCAACATTTTCAAAATTATTTACTTATTTTTGGCCAGAGATCAGTTTAATTTGATTTTTATCCTATCGCTGAAAATGGCTCAAAACGGAGCTGAAACGCCCGATCTATTATATACATTATTAAAAATCAATGTTACATGTTAACTTATACACACCGTTAAACTCTCAAAGCTCCCTTTTACTTGTCACTTGTTAATTTAATTAATTAAAGATTCTCGATACTGAAATTAGTAAAAAGGTGAGCTTTGAAAGTCAAACGCGGTTAACGGTGTGTAAGTTAAAGTTATGCAACTTTTAATTATTAATATAATACAAAGTTACAAATCGGACGTTTCGGCGAAAACGCATTTCGCTAAAAATAACTTAAAGCAGAGCTGAAACGGTCCTTTCTTTAATTGTATATTAGCAATTAAAGGTTATATAACCTCACGTAAATTAACCGCGTTTGATTCTTAAAACCTACATTTACTTGTTGAATATAATTCATTTGTATTCTTCAATTATTTATACAACTTTTATGTAAATCGAGAGACTTGCAATCTTCGAAAAAACGAGCGATGTTTTTTTAGAGAACGTTACAGCGATAGGGTATCAGAATCTTTCAATTTAACGAGAAATGCTGTATACGAATTTATGCTTTCCCGAGTCGCAGTACGATAAATCGATCGCCGCCCGAAGATTTTAAATAAATTCGCCCGTGGTATAAATGTTTGACTTCCTCCGAGAAGTAAAATGCTGCTTCAGTATGTAAAGAACAGCCTCGCGTAACCCGCGTGGCAAACATAGCGAGCCAATATATCGATTTGATGTCGGCACAGGGTCAGAGGAGCGGGGTGAGGAGAAAGGAGAGTGCCATGTGCCGGCTGAAATTTTCGTATGATATCGGGAATCCCGAGGAAAGCTGCTCCGCGCTTGAGTGTTCCGAGAAAAACCAAGTACAGAGAGCAATCTATGTACTCTTGCAGGAAATGCCTTTCAGAAATTGGGCGCCTCGCGCCGCGTCCCAAGACTCTCGTTACATATTATACGGTTTTGCGGACGGTTGTTTCGTTCGTACATAGGCGAATGCAAATAGAGCGAAGAACCGTCAAGCCGACTCTCGACGCGACGCGACGCAACGCTCGCGTCCGCAGCTCGCTCGTTGCTATTGTAACGCGATACAATCTCGCGTAACTACCAGACTAGTTGTTTGGCTGCACAATCCTATTTGCCAAGCAATCGGCCATCGCCGGGTGGCGGTTCGTGTAATCCCTGCGGGCTGCCGCCGCCGCTTCCTCGCGCTGCCGCTGCGGCGAAGGTCGGAAAGCCAGGATCTCGAAACTCGCCGATTTTCAGGGTCGTGGCACCGCCTCTGATCCCGAGGACGACCTGACGTAGAATACGCGCGCAATTACGCGACCTGCAGAGCGGCGGACAAGTTGTCCGCGTCGCCGCCCTCCGCCGCCGACGAAATACGCGCTGGCGCCGAAACGGAGCCCCGCTATTAACGTTCGGATTCCGTACGATATTCTACCTCGGATACCGATAAGGACGCACAACGTCGAGGAGAGACGCGATGTACCGCTGCCGCTGCTGCTGCGGATCCTAGATTACGCGTCCTAGTTAGCTCCTAATGTCGGAGTCTGTGACGGATATCGGGGCCCGTCGTTCGCTGTGAATGTGCGACGCGCTAAATTGTCTGGAAGGTAATTATCGGCTCTCAGAGACGCGGACGCTTTGTCGCGAGCGTTGTGCCAGACACTTATTTGTACGCTGATCGTCCGAGGCAGCAACGCGGTAAGCCAGCCGGCTAGCAAAGTGGAGTTACTGTCACGAACAGTATTCGTCGATGACTGATAAAGTTGGATAATTAATGGTAAGATGGCTGTTTCCTCTCTCTCTCTCTCTCTCTCTGACTCTCGTGCACCAAGGAGGTATATCGCGTTTAACATAATACTACGGGCTATCAGACATACAGAGCTTAATGGGATAATTAAGTAGCTCCCGGCTCTGAACAAGGCAATTTTCTCGTCGAAAAATGCCGCAGTTTCACCATAACGATCCCTACGATAATTCCGTTAATTGTTTCTTCGCGACTTTTTCTGGTTTTGACGTTATGACACTTTCAAGGATACCGACAGGGAAAATATTAGCGTTTAGCCTGCAATCGCAATAATAATCGGCCGCGAGCTGTCCATTTTTTTGCTGTTACAATAAATTACGGAGTAAATCGCGCGCGCACTTGTTTATCGATCGGTATGTGGAGGCAACGACCGGACATAATTTAAACGCGAGGGTATTTTCGACGATCGAACGGGAAAGCCAAACTCAAAATCGTCTCTACGCATGCGATAATTGTCGCAATTAGAATCGCGCCGCGTGCATCGTGGATGCAATTAAAATCCCGCGATTCATTCGCGATGCCCGCAAACGCGCTGACCCGCACTAGCGGCCGAACCAAAAGCAAAGAGGAACGAAATTCTTTCATTCTGAACGCTCGTACGGCGCGTATATTGTTTTTCTGAACGTCGACTCTCGCCCGCCTTGTTTACTTGATTGATATTTGCATTTGTTAGTCGGGAAAACGATACGAATCGCGAAAACACGATTTTGGAAATGGACGAAAAAAAGCGGCGGAGCGAAGAAGAAAAAAGCTTGTAACATCGCGGAACAGTCTCGATTATTTTCAACATGTTTGCGTAAATATACGATCTCGTGAATGGTATCAGGTATTTTATGTATAATATGGTCAACCACTGTATCGATATATTGGAAATTTAATAACGTAAACCGCTTCGAATTTCAAGTCTTCGAAACGAGAACGCGATGGAAAGTACTTCCGGCCCGATATAATTAATACTTATTTTAATTTGAAGATGATCGAAAGCGACGTAACGATGTCGATCGCAACTGCAGTCTGCAGTCGCGTAAAAGGAGTAAATATCTAATTAAGCCCTAAGAAATCCGTAATTACTGCCGCAACCGTAAACCGTTATGTTGCATATCTATCTCATCCTGTCGTTGCAGCTCGCAAATGAAATTTGATTAAATGTACCACGCGACTGGCGTAATTAACTTGCGCGGGTCACGAAGTCCCATTAAACGTCCTGGCTTTCATTCTTAAAATTCGAGCACGAGCGTGTTAACTTGCGCACGTAACGTTCGTCGCGGGGAAACTTTGGAGTGATTACCTTAATTCTGCCTAAAGGGTACTAAATGAAATTACATCATCATTATTCCTTATTCAGTTGGAGGAATTGCGTTATTGTTAATAAGGCTCTCGTGTTGTGCAAGACTTTGCACACACAACTCGGAATTACACCGCACGCGCTTGTTTTCATTACGTCGTACAAAGCGTGCGTCGTGCCGGTTTGTTGCACGTTTATTGGCCTCTGCGGTATAAAATAAATTTTATTGCCTGTTCCGTTAAAGGGAAAATTACGCGAAAAATCTCGTTGTATTGCGCGACGCGGCACGACCCGATGCGACGCGACTCGGCGCGATGCGGCGCAGCGCGGCGTGACGACAGGCTAACAAGCGCTTGTTAAGCGAATGTGTAATTATAATCTAATGTAATTCGCCTGCCGCGCTGCGCAAGTCTTTGAAAGTGGAGCGTGAGTGCCGCTTAATAACAGTAACGAGAGCAATTTAATGTAATGGACGAAAAAGAAAGAGCGAGGTTAACGCCACGACGCGCCGCGCCGGTCCCGCAAACGGCCCTGGCCGGCTGCGTCTCGTCCAAGTATTTTGAAAAGGCTCCGCTCGGAGATTAATTGCAATTAGATTGGAGCGGCCGATTGGTTTAACGATCACTCCAAGTCGATCGAGCGGGGGAGGTGAGAGCTCGAGGAGGCTGCGACTGAGCGTCCGTGAATGCCTCAATTTGTCGAAATAAAGTCGCTCGAGGAGAAGCGACTTTGACCGAGCGGCAGAAAGCTCTCCGGGAATACCTAATCGCGAATTCCCGGATTACGGTGGCGCAATCTGCGACATAACAATTGTCCCGGCATCTCCGAGCGCGCTTTTTCGAGCTTGAAAAATGTTTCGAGGCGAGTACTTACGGTGTTTTGTTTCGCGCGCGTGAAAGTAAAATCGTCCATGTTGCCCGACACAATTGTTTTCTGTTTACGGGGGGACGAGAAATCGATCGGACGCCCCACAGTTTTCCGGTAAAACGCGGCCCTTTGATCCTTCCGGCTTCTGCGAGCGGTGCATTGTATCGTATTTTCCGCAAGTAACAGCCGTGCTATTTCGCAAACATGCCCGAGCGTAACGGCGCGCCAAGGGTCTTTCTTGTTCGCGATTTACGCGACCCCCGCACGTAGCTGGCCAATTTTGCGAGACACAATGCGGCGGGAGGACCTTGCACGTGTCGCGACGTCGTGGGACGACCCTATGGCAAAAAAGAAGGTGACCCAGGACCCAGGCGCGTGAGTATGTATGCGCAACCGAGCGGAGAAGCGCGACGGGGAGGGATTGGGGGTGGACGAAAGTGACCGGTGTATACACCGGGAAAACACGCGAACGCTTCGTCGTCCGTTCCACGGGACTCTCCTTTATGTACCCCATTATTTCTATCCAATAGAGGTTGAGTAATGCCGCGTAAGGTTTTCTTTTTCCATCCCCGACCCTGTGTCCCGCGAGCTCTACCGATGGCGCGTTACTCTTTTATGCTTTTTTCCCCTCCCCTCTCCTTTTCATTCTTTTTTCCTTCCTCTCTCTCTCTCTCTCTCTCTCGCCACCCCTTGCCACCGGCCCGCTGCAGTTTGTAAGCCTGCCGTCCGTCTCCTCCATCTCCCACTACTTCCCGGTACCCCTTTCTGCTGCGCGAAGAAACTTTGATTATAACCTGGCAGCTACTTTCCCGCGGTAAAAGTCTGGTCTGGGTACCTTAATTAATTTACGTTAAGAGACTTCGCGGAAAGGCAGGTGTACCGTACGATTAAATGGCTTAGAGCGCCGCTAATGGGTAGTAAGCCGGTGCAATGCCGGGCGAATACCGAACGATACTGGGAGAAGTAATAACGTGGATGGAGAACGTTCATGTTTATTTCATATGCGGCCAATCGCGCGTGCTTTAACGGATCTCTTCCGGAATCGATTCGTTCGATATTATCAGTAAATCGCGATTATATCCATATCCATCGCGACACCGTCCGGTTCATCAATCGAAATATTTTTCAAAGTGAAAAAAAAATACGCGATTCCCTTTCATCCCTTTGCGGTGCAAAGAAAGCCTTATTTTTCAATTAAGAGCAGAGCCAGACTGAAAGGGTACGCGCTATGTACGCCACATACTCTCTCAAGAAGTCAAAATGTAAAAAAAATCGAATCATACAAGAATTTTATGCATTTTAGAAAAACAAATTAAAGAATCTACTCTTAAAAAAGACGTGTTAAATCAATACTCTTTTCCGCGATGCTGATGAGTTTTTCTCGCTTGGCTTACTTCGTATTGCGAGAGTAACCACTAATTGTAAGATATGAAAATTATTTGCTAATTTTTTGCCATTTTTACTTCTAAAACTAATTTTTTTGCTTCACTTTTTAAAAAGTTTTAAAAAGTTACTTATATAGAGCCTTTTGCAACTTTTAAAAAACTAAAGTAAAAAAATTAGCAAATAATTTTCATGTCTTACTGATGACGTTCTAACAATTTGGCACAGAATGCTTTATAAACGTATCTACATATTATATACCGCATACTCTCAAGAATTTCTTTCAGTCTGTTCCTGATTAAAAGCACCAGTATAATAAAAATTCGATAATCTCAATCAAATGTGCAATCAAATAGTTTCGGTATTTGGGAGAGCTTACGAACAATCGCGACGGCTTTCGTGCTAAAGGAGTGGCACATTCGACGATCTCGAACACGCGATTTATATCGGGTATCGGACATCTTGTACGGTTTAAGGTCTACTAAAAGAATAGCTCAAAGCACTCGGAAGTCCAAAGCACTGGAAATCAATAATTGATAAGAGGGACGATTCTTCTTGTCTAGCGAGTGTGGACAGCAATTCCCGTTCCACCGAGGGGTAGATTTAGTGCTCCTTAAAGCTCGACCCCTTGCGCGCAAGGCGAACATCGAAAGCAGAAGTGGATTCTGTTAAGACCCGTGAGCGTAATAACAGGATTCCGTAATAGTATCCTATACACATATACAATTTAATATTCTAATGGTCTGTGGTGTCTGTGAAAAAACTCTTGTCTCACGTGT
The DNA here is from genome assembly GCA_928718305.1 of Tetramorium bicarinatum. Taxonomy (NCBI): domain Eukaryota; kingdom Metazoa; phylum Arthropoda; class Insecta; order Hymenoptera; family Formicidae; genus Tetramorium; species Tetramorium bicarinatum. The sequence continues at coordinate 10,889,436 of OV788328.1, forward strand.
CACAAGGTTTGGGGAAATAATTGAGAGTATAAACAGCGGGAATTACAGATAATTGTGAGGGTTCAACGGTAAGCGTAAATGAAATTAAGATAATCGAGACTCCGTCCGGGATTTCGAAAACCTTGCAGGGATTACAGATCCGCGCAATTAACGGGCGGTGTCGGTGACGATATAAATTTTGGGATATATCCATCGGCTGTTCCATAAAATGTCCGCTAAACTGACAGGTAGCGCGGCCGGCGTGCTTTTATCGACGGGATTCGTAAACGGGTTACTCCGCGGACGTATTGATGAAACAACCAATTATTTTCCTCGATGCACCCCCCGAGACAATTGAGTTTATGCGGTCCGATCATATTTTCCTGTCCTGTCCGCGGGGACATAAGCTTTTTAACGGATTTGTCAATCGCATTCATGTAAAATCATCTGGCCGATGATAATCCGGCTATTGTGAGAGCTCATCAGCGGAATGCATCTCGTTCGCATTAGCCAGTGGCTGCGGCCCTTTCAACCATCCCGCTAACCTGCAGCATTGTTTTTACTTCTGCTTTTAATTAGCCGCTCGCGAGCGTTCAAGTGCCTCAATGGTTTTAGCCAACTTTCATGCCGCTGGAATCTGAATAAACCCCCTTTATACGTGGCATAATACTGACGGATTAGCACAGCGCATAGTTCGCTGAATAATGCGAGTCGATAAAGCGAATCCTTCTCTGTTAATATCAATGAAAAATCAGATCACAATAGTACTGGAATATGCGGAATTGATTGGGAAAAGTTTACTCGTCGAAACATCTAATTTTCTCTTCATCCGTCGATAAACAATTGAACATCCTATCCTATGCTTTGACAATCGTAAATTCTTTTCGCTTAACACGCATCCGCTGCGTAAGAAGGTTCAAACGTGGTTAAAACAAAAATTCTGTTAAACTGGCTGCGGCATTAAGAGAACACGATGAAAGTACATCTGCTATGTATCACTTTAAATCTCACTTCGACGCCGGGGCGGTACAAGTTCGTATTCGGAGTTTCCCCGCGGCACAATTGGGAGCGCCGCGGGGAAACTTCGAACTCGTAACAGTTTTACCTTTCGCGGCTACGCGAATAAGGGGAATGAGTAAGAGCTTGCGACACAGAGAATCGAAGACTAACGTTCAGCTTGATTTATAGCGAACCGGGGCAAAATCTGCCAGCTAATACCACCAAACTGCGCAATTGCGTAAAAGCGCAGCCAGATAATGCAAAGACTAATAGAAAAGAAAGAATATCTATTCGAGTCTGAATTTTTGGAGAACTCGCTGAAGGGATCCGCCGTTGTGCTCGTCGCGCGCGCCCGTTAATCCAGGATAACGGCCCGTCAATCGTAGCCGCGCGGGCGAGAAAAAATATCAGCCGAACTTGGGGAACTTTAATCGATCATAATGAATGCTCGTCTGCCGGTCCTCGTAGCCGGAGGCACGCCGCCCGCATTCAGGAACTTCAGAAGGCTCTTCAGTCGTTAACGGAGTTTCGCCTTAACGACTGGCCGCTTCGATAAATTTCAATCCGCCTTCTCAGCCACCCAACCCATTCCTTCCTCTCACTTCCCCCGACCCGAACCTTATCCGCGCGCGCGCGCGCGCGCTTTCCAAGACCCTACGACGATCCTGGGATGCGCTGTGCAAATATGACCCAAGTTGACCCCGGGACGAAGAACTCCGGCAGAAAGCACTCGCGCGGCCCCCTCCTAAGCAGCCCCGGACGCAAGCACAGCCACCGAGTTTGTCTTTGGTATTAACGGGTTTTGGTATAGAGGCTCGGCAACCGTGCAAGAGCGAGAGCGTGCGCGCGCGCGCGCACGGAGCGTACAGCTTTAGTACCATAAATTCCCGGGTACGCGGACTCGCCGCCGCCGCCCGTTAATATCGCCCGCGGGAAAGCGGTTTACGGGAACCACCGTCTAAACCTGCCCACCCCTTTGTTGTATTTACTCCTTTTTCCGGATCGGCTCGGAAGATATCGCGCGCGGGCGCGCGTTGTCGGTTAGGTAGGTGGATCCTGGGAAAATAGTATTAAATCTTGATAGCGATTGGGTGCAGCGTCCTCCTCGCCCCCTTCGCCTTATTTTATCGTGCATTTGGATGCTATGACGGGCGGACCGCGACAAGCACGGTGATCGATCAATCGCCGACATGAGGTGAATTAGTATTCTCGATCTGGCGCAGCTCGTATCCTACTCCTTGATATTGACGCGATGGGATATGCGGTAAGACAGGAATGAGGGAATATCAAGAGATATTACAAGATACCTTATCAAAAGGCGTTGGATGTTAAAGGAAATGCATCTAATTTCGTAAATCAAACACGTCTTCGGGCTAAGTGCTGCTACTACAAACTAATAAATAGTATATAATAAACCAGTAACAAGGAAATGTAGGCTTTGAGAGTCAAACGCGATTAGTTGTGTGTGAGTTAACGTTATGTAACATTTAATTAATAATTTAATACACATTATAAATCGTATGTTTTGCCTCTACTTTGAGATATCTTCAGCGACGCCGTAATAAATAAATTCAATAATCTCAAAAGCTCTTCGAGCATAAGATGAGTATTTCAAAATTGAATGCACAAAGATAATGAAAATTTTCATAATAGTGTAGCTTTCAGTCTTCAAAAGGAAATACCAGAAAAATTCTGTTAACATTAGTGCTTATAAACTAAACTTGCTGTATTTTTCGAGGTTTCAGTTTGTCGATCTTACATTCTCTGGACTTGGTTTGTTGAGTGGATTTCGCTTCTCTTTGCCAGTTAGTCTCAATTTTCATTTCTATTTCAAATATTTTGCAGATTATGAATATTTGTAGAATTTTTCTGGTGTTTCCTCTTAAAAATTACACTGTCTTTGTACATTTAATTTTTAAATACTCATCTCATGTAATACTCGTGTAAAAAATACTCGTCAGAGAAAAATTTATTTAATTCGTTTATTACCGCATCGCGCGCTAAAAATTGTTCAAAGCAAAATCAAAGTATACGATTTATTAATTTGTATTAAAGTATTAAATTAATGTTATATAACGTGGACTCACGCATAACCGCATTTGGTTCTCAAAGCCATTTTTCCTTGTTAATAATTACTCGATAATTTTAATATCTCTTTAGTTGATCATTTATTTGTATAGAATAAAGAATATTATATGGTTGCTTTATAAAATATTTCATAACATATACATATATTTTATGATATAAAGTACCTAAATATATACTCGGATAGTATATAAATTCAAGAGAATCTATTAGCAATTTCTTTGCACTTCTTTCAAGTGTAATCTGTGGAAGCTTGCCAGTTATCTCGGTTATGTGTCACTAACGTTAGTTATGTCAGCCAGTAGTTACGTCCGGCTCTGGTCAGACCATTCTAGCAACCTTTAAAACGCGAACGGCGCGGATTACCGTCGAGCAAGGTTGTAAATTGAAAGGAAAATCGCTTCTTGAGAGAGCTCACGAACGTCCGTGCGACTTCCACGACGCCCAGGGCGTGAAGAATAAATTCTACGAAGAATGTTTCCCGTGAAGTTTCTGGCGGAGCAATATCGGCGCTATTTATCGTCGCCTCCAGCATAATTGCCGCATGTAAATTCGCGTACAACTGGAAATGCAAATTTACTGATTTTATATTTCTCTGGGTTTAATTAACAGCCGCTACTCTTTGTTACGTGCAGAAGCCTCTTTGTGAGTCGGGAAATATAGCGGTGCGCGCGCACGGCGCTTATAAATACATTTTAAACCGGAAATTGAAAGGAAAAGCGGCGCGGTGCTATGGGTGAGATGTACCAGCTACCGTGGTGCTGTGGAAAATTTCCTGACACTGTCGGAAGGACAGAGAGGAATAGCCGGCTTTTGATAGTTACGAGAGCGGTTATCAAAATGCCCGAAATATAGAGTTGTTGCTGGGATAAAATGACATTATTCCTCCGTGTTTTAGTATTTACAATAAATCAAATCAAATTCCATCGCAATCCGAGGCGTTACGACAGCAACATTGAAATCATCGCGCGCAAGAGAATATCGAAGGAACGTTGCCGACACGTTGCCGACACGCGCAAATATTTGTTAAAGCACGGGAGAATTGCAAAAATAGCGCAAATGCCAGATAACGTAGGAAAAATTGCTACTTGGTAATAGTTCAAGAGCACTTGTTGAACTATCGGAAACCATCGTGACCTTCCACTCGAGGAAAACCAGAAAAGGGCTGACCACCCTTCACGGTTGCGAGCATTCGAGTAGCAAAACCCTTCAAAAATAGGTCGCACTTAAACGCGAAAATAACCCCTCCTCGATGGAATCGATGTACTCGCCGGCATCGCAAGTTTACGTCAGAGTGTTTATCCACCCGCTGCCGGGCGAGAGACGAGAAGATTCAATTACCTCCTCGCAACAAATTGCAAAATGGTATAGCGTAAATTGAAGCAGGAGCAACGTGCCGGGCATTAAAGTTGGTCGCTCGCGATTTTGAAAAGCCTGCAAAACCGTATTTGAGCCGACGAACGGTAAAAGAGTAATTTTTTTCCCAGCAATATTCAATTATGAAAATTTGATAACCATCGATTGAAAAAAGCAGAGCGATTCTAGCGGCTCATATAAAAGCCGGAAAATATAGAAAGTCCCTTTGGTTGGTAAAAATGGTTTTTCTATCTTGTTCTATGAAACTTGATTTTCACGATTTTGTTGCGTAATTGTTTGTATCATCCCCCGTAAAAACATTAATTGTGCACGACGGAACCGCGCACAATGCTGACGCTAAAGATGGTACCACGTTCTAAAATTATATTTTTTAAATTAAATCACGCGGATACATTTTGAATTTTTTCCACGATAAATAAAGATTCGAGGTACTGAAAGGATTAATATTTTTCTACACAATAGCTCGGAGTAGATTCTACATAACGGAGTGGAATTGCGTTCTCGAGGCGCGCGCGCGCGCGCGGGCACGTGCGCGCCATTCATCGCCGCGAGGGCGACGGGCTGCGGAATAATAAAGATTTCGCGAATTTGATGTTTCAATTTGTCGGAGGGGAGTTCGCAGCGAGGGGTGCACGCGATCTCATCTTCGTTGTTAAGTGGAGCGATGTCGAGCGACGGCACGCCGAGCACGCCGGGTATAAATTGCGGGCAGACGAAAGCTGGGGCGCTTAATATCGCCCGCGTGGAAGCCGTTTACGGAAGCGCGGCGCGGCGCGAAGCGGAGCGAAGCCGAGCCGCGTTCTTCACCACCAGTACGTTCTTCTATCGTTGCCATAGGCTTTCCCATATTCGCGCGCTGTTTAGTGTCGCTTACAAGGCGCACTTTCCCGCACCGACGAGGCGGCTCTGAAATGCAACGTTGAAAATCGTGGGACAGGTATAACGCGCGTCGAAAGCAGCGGCGGCGGTCCAACGAAGCGTAAAGAAACTTTAGCGTCACTCGTCGTTGCCAACAGCTTTACGTGAACGCCCGTGTTATTAATCGTTAACTCAAAAACGGCGAACGGTCGCCGCTTTGTACGATGAAATTTGCGCCAGCTTTCCGTCGTGTATTAAGTATGCAATACTAAATATGCCGGATCAAAAGAGTATGAAATAAATTTCTCATCTATACGAGATGTACGCTTTTAGCGGAGCGTTGTTTGCGTGTATCCTTGGCGTTTGACACAAAGATCACTTCGTTATCTCGTAATTTAATCGTACCGCGCTTAATGAATATACCGCGAAGCGAATGCTTATTTATAACAACCGGAGGCGCTATGTACTTCGTGTGCGATCGATGTGTTGCCGCATGTCATATGTGAAGGACGATTAAATCGTCGAAATTGGTCGTCTAGCGACCGTACGTGGTTAAAGATTAAACGTGGTTGCAGATCGGACGCTTTTAACGCAAATCGTCCCCGAATGGCAGGTTCAAAAATAATTCACGTCGGCGGGGTTTCTCCTGCAATGTTATTCGCGCGCTCGTACACGCGTTGATATATATGTATATGTATATATATATACATACATATATATATATATATATATATATATATATATATATATATATATATATACTGGCGCGATGTCGTATGCATACGGACATGCATTTGCCCGGAAGTTTCAGCTTAATTTCATCTGCGGGGTAGCAATTGAAAGCCCGCCGAATCGCCCGCTAGCCATAAACCCCCATTTCCGCGTTTGGCCTCGTTTACAAGTAAAAGTACGCGGTGCATCCCGACGAGGTGGAAATTTGCCGCCCGATCGAAAGGAATAAAAAGAAAACGCGAGAAATTCGCTCGCTCGTTTTTAAGATTAAAAAAAAGAAGAAAAAGGGCTATTAATCATTTTTCTCTCTAAACTACTGAAAACTGCAACTTCTCTTCCCCCATTTCTCGCCGACTCGCGTCCTGGACGTGGACTCAACATCGCGTTTCGTTACATCGCCCCGCCGTAATTTCGGTAGAATTGACTTTCCGCGCGGTAGGCAGGTCAATCTCTTTCATAATCATTGCGGAGACAATACGTAATACAATTGTTAAAACTTGGAGATCCCCCGGAAAGTTGCGCAAACTTTGGCCGCCGCATTAAAAAAGTGCTGTACAAAATAAACTTGATAATGAATGCAATTCTCTGTTTGTGAGGAAATGTACTTTGAAAGTAATAACACTATTACGGTCGGCGCAATCAGAGTAAAATTTTCAGCGATCTTTCTTTTTTTTTTCTCTCTCTCTCTCTCTCTCTTTCTAGCTCTCTCCCCCCATCCTTTTTTTACCGGGCTTTCGCGTTTCGGCCCGGTTTTTCGTCACGATCACGCCCGCCGGGTATACATATATAACATAGCGGTGAACATGTCGCTTGTTAAGAGAAAAATATTTTTTGCACGTTTGCATCGATTTTTATGCGCGCTGGGCAAAAAATAGATCGCGATTATTGCACGCGCGACTTATTGAACTGGCATGTAATGTCCGATTCTCCGGTGCAGAGATAATACGGCTATGAAATTTCGTTTTACGCCGGAATTGCCGAAAGTGCGTACACGACGCGTAATAGAGCCGCGCCATGTCGAGATTGCTCCTATGATCTAGTCTCGTTGTTGTACCATGATATAATGATGCCATCAACTAGGTAAGCGCAGCATGCTGCCCGCTTAATCTCGACTCCGCGAAAGCAGTTTATACTATTAGAGATGCGATTTACGTACGCACTTAATCACGGCGATCCTCCGATTTCCGTTTTCATTCGACGGGTAATTAGCCGAAAAGGAAATGCTGAAAACGCTTCGACAAAGATTCGCGCACACTCGGATTACCGCGAATAATTAAAATTGAAAGCGACTCGCTCGAGCGCAATCGGGAGTATTACGGCGAGTTGACCGCTTTTGGGTTTTCTGCACGGTTTACGCATAAATGTGCGTGTATACCAGGCGTACGGAATATATAATGCGAAATCATATATCGTCTAATGCATGTACGTCCACGCGGCTAAACATATACTCCATTACGGGATGCGGGATTACAAAGTTTTAACTAGCGAAACTAGTTCAAAGCTCCGACCCGAAACGCAGCTTCAATTTTCTAGCACGTTAAAGAGGATTAGCCATGATCCTCTCCGATAGCGATCGCGATATTTTATGAATCTTTTTTAATTATCAAAGTGCAGATGTGTCCTCTAGGGAGGTTTACCTTTCAATATTTTCTACGTAATATTTCATACGTTTGCTTTTTGAAAAACAAAAAAAAATATTCGTTTGCAACGCGATATTTTCTACAGCGTACACATATAACGTTATTATAAAGTAGAACATAATATCTGTGCTTTTTGCCATTTCAAAAATCATGCGCGCTGTAATATGCAATATTTGCCGTTATACTTTCATATTCCCACCGAATTTTCAAGTAACGAGATTATTGCGCGGTCAAAAATTCTTGGGGCAACTGCGCGAGATAACAAGTTTAACGAGTAAAATACTTGAAAGCGGCACAACGGACGGTAACACGGCGTGACTTTTATTCCGCACTGCAACTGTATTCTTATGGGGGAAAAGCGCATTCGTGAGAACGAGAGCGAGAGAGAGAGAGAAAAGAGAGTTCTCTGGAATATTGTGTACACGTTCCGCTATGCGCCGTATTGTGCTGCAATGTGTTATCTTAGCGAACACGTGATAAGGAGTACTGCTAATTTACTCTCCAGAAATATTTTCGCCGTCCAAATATTGTCCTAACATTAACTGACAGTCTACCCGTAATAATTTTAATTTTCTTAACATTAAACCAGCAAGAGTGAGCTTAAACTATACGATCGTTACATTCCTTGAACGTTCTCGATTCCACATACTTTCCGGATAACAATGTAAAATATGTTACAATCATACATTTCTCGATATGTTCCGAGTCAGAAAATCCCAACTTTTAACTCCATTCCGCTGAATAGTCATGTCTGCAAATTCAGGAAATCTCCGACAGTTAAATCCGAAATAATTTCGCGGCCGTCCCGCGGGCGTCTAATCGAATTATTGCCATGTCGCCCGAAAAGAATGATCTGAAATATTTTACGAAGCGACGTATTCCCGAGTGAGAACCGTCCGACTGTTACGATCCATTCTCGTGACGAGCGTAACGCTATCGCGCCGCCAGCTATGTAATATGGATATGTAATTTGTCAAGGTTGTTTCTACGACCTCGTTCCTCCGCTGTCGCGCCGTGACGTAATGACGCCATCAAACCCCGCGCGGACGTAAATTCATCGGCGAAGTTGGCGCTTAATTCCGCGCTATGGGGTAGCACGTCGTCGGGGCGGCACTGCTCTGTACCGGCACCCCGCAGATTTCCATTTCCACCCCGTCGCGTCCTCCGCGTTCAATTCGTTCTAAATTCACCCTCGAACGAATTCCCGGAGAATCAAGAGACGCGCGAACGAAGATACATACGTCGCAACGCGATTCAACTACCGCAATCGTACTTTACTTTCATAAATATGCGACCGTTAAATTTGCGGGGACGCGAACGCGGTAACGAAACGCGGATACCGTTCAGCGCTATCAACGGTAAATCATTAAAATCAATGTTACACACATCGGTTGCAAAGCATACTCCCGCATCGCAAATCACCCTAATTGCGCGCATCATGTAACGTTACACGTGAACGCTTTTGCCGAACGCGTGTCCAGAACGTGATTGCGCATCATTAACGCTGGAGCCCGGTCGGCAGCGGCGCGTAACTTTGTCGCCGTGTGGGCGGCAGTGCCGCTGATGATGTAAAGGCGCCATCAAGTATGCGAGCGTAAATTCGCCGCTCAAGTTTTCGGTCGATATCGCCTGCGGGCGTCGGGACTTACGTCGTCTGTTCATTTTTGATTCATCACCGGTCGTAACGTAGCGGGGGAACAAAGTTCTCTGCCGGAGCGAGCGAGCGAGCGAGCGAATGAGCAGCCCCGGGTTGGAAACGCCGAAACGATGTAATCGGGACCGAAAATCCCGGCGTAACGACCGCGGGGAGAATTCTGCGGGGGATGGAGGATGGAATCGTGCCCCTACGCCACTCTCTCGCCTCTCACCGAAGGTCGTAATTTCCAAATCATTTGTAGCCAATGTTCGGATACCCGTCTGTTCTCTCTCTAGCTTTCTCCCTCTGTCGCGCCTCCGCCGTCAACGATAGGAGCTGTTCAGTCGCGAAATCCGCCAAAGCGCGTTCGCGGGCAGGTCCGTTGCGATCCATATCCGGCTGCGATGTAATCGGGACGCAGTTTGCCGGTGTTTCCGGCGTCCGTGCTCGCCGGCCGATACGATGTAATGAGAGCATCGAGCACGCGCGCCGACATAAATTCGGCCAAAGTTCTCGCTTAATATCGCCCGCGGGCGGGCGATCGGCGACAACGGTCCGCCCCGCTTCCGAAACTGACACGAAGTTCCGTGTCTGTGCCCGTCCGTCCATTCGTTCTCTCTTCCCTCTTTCTCCGCCGCGGTTCCGTCATCTCATCTCGTTCCGCCAGGTTTCATGCCCGGAGCGGTGACGTGTCCGCAACTAACCGCCAACGGAGAACAGGACAGGCTCGGGGCGACGGAGGTGGAAGTGAACGGTATACGACGAAACGGAACGGAACGGAAATCCCAAATACCGGCTTTGGCCACGTAGCCGAGACGGAAGGAGCTCCGGGGCTTTGTTAGGAAAGTCCAGGAGAGCGAGCGAGCGAACAAACGTATGCCCGTATATACCCCGGCCATACGCAACGGATATATATTGAGATACCGCCAGCCTTGCGGTCTCGCGAGGCCTCCGTCGTTTGTTCGCCGACCGATATCCGATGGCACGCTACTACTCCTGCTACTGCTGCTACTACTGCTACTGCTGCTGCTACAACCGTGGCGGGTAACGGCTTTGTCGCTGATTCGGTGAGACAGTGCCGGGGATAAGAGACACGAGTTGGTCTGCTGTCGTAGCAGGTCAGGGGATTTTGATCACGGCCACTGAGGTTGTTCTCCGCGAATGGAAAGACCGCGGATGTCATATGGAACCGACGAAAGATACGAAAGATACTCGAGTGGAGAAAATAAGGACGGAACGTGAAAACATAGCTTTCTTGCTTTTTACCTCGGATGATCTGATAAGGGAAAAATTTATAGAAAGAAAAATACGCGAAAAGAATTAATTCGAGAGCCGACAAAACGGGAAAAACAACGATGTATTAGATAAGTCACCGAAATCTATCTGTACGAATGTTTAAAGATCAGTAATATCATCGGAGCAGATATTGCGTCACTCAGGCTTTGTCTGCGCGCGATAGCTCCGATATCGGATTTGTGTCACGTTAAAACTCCGTCGAAAATTCACAGCACGTATACTCGTCAATTAATAGTTACTTGACGGCGCGACACAGAACTGCACTTTCTAGACGTTTATATTGAAGCCGTAACTTCAACAGATTCCCGAAGAGAGTATCAAAGCTTTAATCAAGTAAAGACCTCAGTCGCTCGTAATATTATTCATGCGCAATAAATTTAATACTGTTGCCTGAATTACTCAAATATAAAATCGAGTAATTTCTGTCTATAACGGTAAGCAGAAAAGAGCGCCTTGTTGAGCGAATTAAATTTTAACGAGATTACAAAATGATAAGAAAAATTATAAAATACATAAATACGACAAACAGTGGAGTTAATCAATTTGTCATTTTGCTTCTTACCGAAGTACCGCCAGGAAAAGGAAAACGACTTTTCAAGATAGAGATAAGCTAAATATTGCACTTTTAATGATGAGACAGAGAAAGAGATGCGGAAAAAGAATAAATTCACCGGCTTTGCTCTTAAATTCACGTAAAAGCGCTAGCCGCGCACTGGAGCGCGCTCCCTCCTCTAAGAAAGATGAAAAAGTTAAAACTTCAACCATCCTGCGTCGCGCGTAGTCGCCGCACAGACGTACAGTGTTTAGTTTAGGCAACTTTAAGTCCAAGCACTTCAAAGAGAACAGCGTCAGCTAGAAATTTCCGCGTAAATTTCTCAGATAGATGCGCTATGCCGTGCGAGAGCATGTATAGCGACTGTCGCATACATCCGCATGCATGTGAGTTGCGTGATAGATACAGGATACAAGATACAATATATAGGATATCCCCGTCGACTCGCTTGGAGAATTACGATATTGTAAGCAAGTATCGTGCATAAAATCTACCGTTGGAGGAAGAGCGAGGAGAATAGAGAGAGAGTGAGAGAGAGAGAGAGAGAGAGAGAGAAAAGAGATACATGACCAGAAATCTCTTGATTACATCTCTTGATTACGGGACTTAAGTAATTATGTATTTTACGTTGAAAAGCGAACGACGCAACGGAAGCTTAATCATGAGATTGCCAACGCCAATCTGTCAACAAACTTCGCGAGATAAATGACTGTTTCTTAAAAAAATACCCGTCAATTTTTTTCAAAGTACACAAAATGTACCAATCTCTCTACCGAGCTACGCAAAATAATCAAGAGCATTTCTCTTTCAACATTTGTTTCATTTTTTTTTCTTGATTGATAATGAGAGTCCCGAGAATCCCCCTCTGAAACATTCTAATCCTCAAATCTCCCAAAAATTATCATTAGCTCCCTGGAATGTATCCGTATAAAGGAGCATTCATTTCGAAGCGCGGCAGAAGCCCGCGGCTGTTATTCGCGACAGCCGTCTTTATTGCCGCGGTGAAGGATGTGGACCTAGCTTAACGGAGTGTTCCTTTCCGTCTGCAGAATCCACCGCTTTCCTCCGCCGCGTTTCTTTCTTACCCTTCCACGTGCGTCTCTCCTTTTTGCCCCCCCCCCCTCCTACTCCTTCAACCACCCTCCGTGCCGTCTTTCTTTACGGCTGCGCCAACAAAGAAAGCGGGTAATCTGCAAACGACTCGGCTTATATCTAACGAGGCGGCGCATTAGTCGTGGCCGGTGATCTGTATGCGAGGATATTGCGAGCGATGCCGGCTTTATTTACGGCGCCGCACGCCCCCCGGGGGGTGTGGAAGCGCGCCCCATGATGTCCGCCGCGCGGAGTGCCGTCGCCACTTAAGCGCCCCGGCGTGCATAGCCCCACGGACGTATTTCTTCTCGAGCAGCTCGTAATTTCGCGCGCCGCTGCGACGAGAGCTCGTCGGTATCCACTGAGACCTCCGAGGGGTATAGCGATATTATTCCATGTTTGTTTTATGGATGCCGAGGGACCGTGCACCTCCCCACGCCGAGATATCCCGGGGAAAATGATCCAGTCAGCATCGATACGTTAGAATATTGACGCCGTTTTTATCAACAGATTTTTTTTTAATAATTTCTATTAATCTCTTTTGAAAACTTCTCGAGAAAGATATGGGCTAAAATTAACCTTTCCTAAAAATACTAAAATGGAGTGCTCATTATTTAATAAAAATTAATGGCCCAACTATTCAAGCTAGGATGATTTATTAATATAACTTTATTCCCTGAGGAACAGACATGTAAATGTTTCGACTTGACTTATTCTTCTTCAGTACAAAAAATTAATTTAAATTTCCGCCGCGTTGCCTATCCAAAAATAATAAATCGAGTCCGCGAAATTGTTAAAATGAGTGATAAAATTAAATAAAAATAAATTTAAAAGAACAACAAAAGGGATCAACAAGGCATTACATTTTCTATTTCTTAGTAAATAAAATTATGACGTGTAAATTGTAGCTCGTTTAGTTGGCCCATTATTCCTATTAATAATTTCTAAGTTACGATAAAAACTTTACGATTCATTTGTCACAGTAGTTTTCTTCACCGACAACAACCAAAAGAATTTATGCGACAAGAAAATTTTCCTTTACATCGCAATGTTATCATGTAATATCCAATATTCCGACGGAAGTAGCATCTCTCGCTCCGCGGGAGAAAATATCGCGCAATACAGATGCATCCGGAATTTTAACAAAACATTAGTCACCACGCGCGTCTTGTTTCAGCCTGTTATTGTACTAGCGTTATCGCTCGCGCAAAATCGCCTATCCCACCGAAATTCAAACCGCCGCTGTCCGGTTGTAGATGACGCACAACCATCACATAAAAAGGTACAGAAGCGGAAGTGCTTTTCCCGCGTTCGCAATTTTTCCATTTTGTATGGTCTGCCGATCGGTACGTTGATGACATTCGCACATACCTTCCCCCGTTCCCACCTTGCATCCATGAATATTGGAAAATCCGATTCGGCATTACTCAATCCGAAATCGATCCTGGATCCTCCGGTCACCATTCTAATCGCGCGGTTTGCGTGGGCGAATTGAAACGTTAACGCGGCGTGTTATCGGATAAGTATTAACGACGTTGTGAAATTTGGATGCAAACTATCATTCGTTTTTATTCCGTTGCGATATTGAATAAATTCTCAAGCAATTTCTCGACAGCACATTGTACAGCTACATAAAATAGACACAGCGTCGCCTTCCTTTCATCGCCGTCTGATCATTCGATTTATCGGACGCATCACACTGGAACCTACGTCTAATTCCGCGACAACTTCCCGAGAACTTGCCAGATCACTCTCGGTGTCTTTGTATTGTATTGGACCTCATGCTCGAGAAGGTCCAAATACCTTCTACGGTATTCTACGGATCGTTCTACGGATTCGCCGTATCGTCAAGTCTCCCGATGAATTCCCGTTCGTTGTGGTCCGTTGTGGCGTGATATCACGAGCGTTATTCCCAGACACCTCCTATTGGGATTCGCCACTACTTAGAGGACACGCGTATTCGCGTTTCCGCGCGCTTCGAGATCCGATTCGCCGAGCAGCTCGAGTCGTACACTATAATCCGGGATCTTTCCTGGAATCGGCTAATCGTGCCGTCCGGAATCGCCGCGGCGCGATTAGCCGGAATTCGTGCGAGGAACCAACGACCGCGCGGCATTCAGCGAGGAGAAACGATAAGCCGTTGCGCCAACTCCAGGCGGCCTCCGAAGTAGTAGTTGCGGAACGAACTGGAACGGCCAGCGCATAACTTTTTCCACCGATTTTATCGCGTAAACGGGCGACACGCTTAGAAGCTCCCGGAGGCTTCGGGCAACTGTACCGTCGCTGTGCCGTCGGAATTTATCCGAGGTGAACTAAATCGCGAGCGCGTAGGTGCCGCCTAATAGTTCGTAGGTACTCTCCGGCACGTACAACCTCGTAGGGATCTCTCTCTCTCTCTCTCTCTCTTATTTTCTCCTCTCTCTTTGCTCCGCTCGCCAAACCATTTAAAGTAATTGCACTACGTTATGCAACGGCGAACCGACCGACGCTGTGTCGGACACGCCCCTGAGAAAAATTGGATTGTATCGCGGAAATATTTAATCGCAGAGAGAAACTTGTCGGGTCGTCTTTTAAATATATCACAGTTCGCTCCCATCAAACAGCGCAATGTGCTTTTTCTTCAAACACTCCGCACTCCGAATTCGATGCTACCTTCAAATTTTAACATTTTTACATCGTTTCGTTGATTGAAAGTAGCACGTCCTTCACAGTTACGAAATTTAAAATTTCGAAATGGATATTCGCGTTTAAAATCAGTGTCGTTCAGACATTATTTCAAATACCTTCCTATCGGAATATTTAGGCGGCAAAAAGGGAGCTAAAATACAAGTTCAATACAAATACAGTCTGAACAATTGAACGGGAGCGTAGATTATTTTCTAAAATTAATTTTGAAATCCTACCGGTATCGAGTAGTCGAGTATGTTATCGCGCTACCGCGAGGAAAGCGGATACGTTTTCCCGCGGAATCCGCAAAAGCGTTTTATCGGCTACATTATTCTGCACTTGTATAAAGCTGTCGGTCGGCCACGCTTTCACTTAACTGTGGTGAAATCTGTGCACACGTCCTACGTACGTACGAGGTATACTGCGGGTGTCACACATGCCGAAGTCATTATCACGAGACCATACGAAACGCAGGAGCCGGGATTTCTGCCTAACAACATGGCACGTTGATGCGTCTGGCAGCCCCCGAAGTCGCAATTCCCATAGAGTCCCGGTACGCTCTAAAATAGAAACGCTACGCTTTGCTCGGAGTTAGGGAGAGTTGCTTCTGGGCGTCACGTCGGCGCCAGATATTTACGATGGAAAGAACCTCCCGAGCGGGCCACGCTCAATGGAGCTGTAAGGAGGTTACGACAGTAGTAAACTCCGATCAATTTCGTTTCGTTGTTCCCCGCCGTGTAATGTTGCAAAGGAACGAAGGTATAACGTGGAAGTTACTAACTTCGATCCCTTCGGGGCCAGTATCGGTCGCTAAATCGAATAGAACATTAAGGCGGGCATAAGCGGGTTTTATGTACGAGTTAATACCTAAACGATCGGCAAATGATCCGCTTATCAAGTAACATGGAATAAGAGATAATTCGTACGTAAGGCAATCATTCGGGACCGGCGCGGTGGGACCTAAACTTTTCGGTATTTTCATCTCATCGACGTTATCAAAGCGTTTTTTTAAAAAACGCTTAAAAAATAAATGCCATTTGATATAAAAATTTAAATTACATAGTCAAATAACATAAAAAAATGCACATATTCATGAAATTATAATCTTATTTAAGTATATTGCACTATATTTTATCACGTATGCTCGTGATAGCGAAAATTTTTAGTGTACTCGACAAGATATAAAACTCGCCTAGGTAGACAACATGTTAATATAATATTAAACATCAACTAGATTAGTCCATTTTCGCGAACAGCGCATATTTTAAAAAATCGGGGCGATTTTTTTAAATCATATTATCGTTAGGCATACAACGTTATCCGGATTTAATGGCACTTCCGCTCGGCGTGTCGCGAATTCCGAAGTACCTGTCAAATTTGTCGTAACCATAAATCCCACTCCGCGCCCGTCGTTCCGGCGCGTACTGCAAATACCGGCGAAGGAACCGGGAATTTCCGGAGGATTGACGGTTGAATCTAAAGTTTCTTTACGTAGAAGCGCAAAAGCGCTATTTTAAGACACGTACGTGCCGTAGAAAGTGCGCCGCCACTTTCAGACCTTGGCGAGGGCCGTCGTCGCCCATCGGCCGTCGTCCGTCTCTCGAGCTCGACGTCCGCACCGTGGAAATGAATAAAAGCGTCAAACGCCCCTTTCGTTAGACATTCCCTTTCGCTCGCAAAAGCGAAATGTCGTTGCGTGGTAAGCTCGTCAACAGTTGGCAAATTTCGCGAAAATTCCGCCGAAAAACCCGCTTTGCGTCGACTCGACCGTCGCTAGGAAAGGCCACGGCAAAAAGGGCCAGGCCGTTGTGCTTCGCGCGCTGTCGATCCATCGGGCATCGCCGATGATTCATTCGTGTTTACCCGCGCGCTCGAAACTTCGCGCGACATACGACGACGAGCAAAAAGACAAGTGTGCGCAGATGCGAGATGCATACGTCGGTTCGACGTGATGCATCGCGGTTTTACGCGTGACGATAAACGGCCCCCGTCGCGCCGCGCCACGCCGGCTTCTTGTCGCGAGTAGAGATTATCTGTAATACCTGCGTAAACTGCACTGCGGCTTTATCAGCGCTATTATCGCCGCGCGAGGCTTTTTCGCACACCGTGCTCGCAAAGCACGGCTCTGCAACGGAGTTTTAACGCGAGAAAACTTAAAACTGAGTCGGCGTCGCCGTTATCGATTGTTTAAATAACGTCGCGGATATACTTTTTATCGGTAGATACGTCGTACTCTTTTTTTTTAAATTAAAGGATACCGGCCGCTTTTACCGATGTTTTAGAATTTAACAATTTTATGCGAGGAATATGTTATATATTTTGCCGGAGCTTTTAAACGGATTACACATCGTGCTTGCTTTCGCGATCGTATTACCGTCTGCAAAAGTTTTTACGAATTTACGGGTCGATGAGTGCGATGTTAATGACATTCCCATTAGCAGTTTCCAGCCCTGAACGGCTCAAGTTAATACAACGACTTAAGTTTGTTCGATAATTACATTCGTACGTGACAACATATCGAGTTAGCTAAGGAGCTTCCCCTAAGATCAAGCGCCTGATATCGGAAAAGTTCATAAAACACTGATAACTAAAGGATCTTTCCTCGTTGTAAATTTCATTTTCCACGCAACATATTCGCGCAATCATTCACGACTGCGGAGTTTCGAAAATTGACGATGTGTCATATACGGGATAGTTTGTTTTCTTTCGAAAGGAGTGAATTTCGGTAAAGTGGAAATTCTCGCATGCATGGGAGAAACAAACAGTTTTGACAGTCGTGTCATCAAGTTGTCGATAAATATGTGTGAAGGATGAAATATTACATTAAAATTCGCACATTATAAAAATAAATAGATCTCGTCATTATTAAAATGTTTTTTTTTGTTTGATAAATTAACTCGAAAATAGCATATAAAATATAATATGTATATGTGTATGTCAATGTAAAATATTTCTCACAATATTTGTTTTTTTTATTTATGCGTGTACATGCGTGTATTGTAAATTAAAAAAAAAATCTATTACTTTCTTGCATCAGTTTTGATAAAATTTAATCCTGGAAAAAGGTCAAACGCGATTCTCAAATTTTATCGCGAAAAAATATTTGGAAAGAGGAAAAAAGAAAAAGTAAAACAATATCCTATTAACAATTTTTTTCTCTAATTCTATTAATATTAATTTGTTTTCATATACGTATAACGGATAAACATCTTCTGATCTTTCGATCCACATCAGAATGCGTCAACGAATATTTGGACGTATATAGTGAATAAGTTCGTGTTTTTGCACATGCATATTTTCGCATTTTTTTGCATGTACAATATATTACAATAAAGCGACAAATAAGTACGTCGTGCTCATCTAGGATTGAATATTACAATTAATTTGTTTCAGTTCATTCACTTTGACGTAGTGGATCTGTGAGACGTTATATTTATATTTATAACACTTTTATTTTAAATCTTAACTAGATATACACATATACATATATTTTGCATATCTCTGATAGCAGTTCCATGGATCCATTATTTTACATTAAAATAAAGCATGATACATCACTTACCGAGACGGCGCGCAACAGCGGAGTTGTAAACGACGTGGTAACGATCGATCTATAAAATACAATATAATACTAAATTATAGCGACAAAATAATTAAAATTAAAAAGAAGATGGAATTTTCGCCCGCACGCGAAATGATTATAAACGACCGATTCGGTGCGCGACGAATGCAATAGTAAATAATAAAATATCTATAATAATCACCCTGGGTTGCTCCGCCCGCGCCGTCACCCGATGCCTCCTTTCCGATTACCGCCGGTGTTGCGCACTCACACGCGATTCGTTGCACTCACACACGCGATAACGCGGTTAATTACGATCGCGCCCGCGCTAATCATCCGAATCTGACCATCACACAATATTTCACACGACTCTTGCCTGACATTAATCGTGTACGCGCGATCATTAAAGAATTGATATATCACGCGTGTATGCGCAGTTTTCTGTTATTCGACCTAGTGTTCCTCCTCCGAAGACGAATCGACGGATCTCGTCAACTTGCTGATTATCGCGGAGGATTTTTATGAATCTAATGTTTAATAAAAACATATTTTTTCGTAATTAAATACAAACCTTGCCGTCTGAATTTTGAAAATCTAAATTAATATTATTTTTCCAAAGGATATAAATAGAACTCTCGTATCAGGATATCTCAAGACTCGACGCACCGACTCGACCAAAGAATTAAGTTGCATAACCTATAAAATTACGTTGCGCCAGGTTATAAAACGGAAGCTATAAAACGCGAGATGCGATCGCGTTCGAGCATCGTTGTAGGAATAATTATTCGTTCGTGCACATTGTAACGGCGCTAACCTAGCAATTCTCATTCTTTATGTATGACGCTTTCGGTTCTTGTCTCAGATCGCGCGGGATAGTTGGCAAAAGCGGCCACTCACACTGACGCACTGATGCGCCATCGCGCCGTTCGCGATCATCGAAAGTCATCGCGGAAGCCAGCTTCGCGCACCCGGACCGGGAATCGTAACTCGTTCAACGATCGCACGGGATATTCGGGCGACGCGGACGGAGCCGTTCATACGGAGCGACCCTCCGCGCGAGACTGCGTGCAAATGGTAACGCGGCGACCTTGCGCACACAACGCGACGTAGCCCGTCAAAACAGCAAGCGCCGGCCAGCGAGCATCGAGTATGTAAACAAAGTCGTGGCTTCTACAGAATATTTCACGTGTTACGAATCAAATGCATAACGAATATCCCGAATGCACTGTTCCTCGTTCATTTCAGAGGGATTTCGGGTTTTCCAACTGTTACCGCCACGCCGAATCGAGTTTACCTGATGATATTTTTTTTCTCGGATCAAACAGGCATTTATGCGACTTAACTCATTGTCGTTACTTTGCGCCAATTTTTTATGTTCCCGAGAGAACATTCCTGATTTTCTCGAACGGAGAATTTTTCTTCTGGTTTTTCATCAAATCGAGAAAATGAAGTTCAATTTTCCTCTTTCTTCTCTCGCTTTATTAAAACCGCGCGATTGAAATTATTCTTTTAAAAAAGCTAGAAATTTAAAAGAGAAGAAACGACGAATAATGAATTATATATTTTTCATTTTCTGCTCTCAAAACAGGGATAAGCTTTCATTTTTTCTTTAATTAATATTAGTCTTGTTATTTCTTTTCAGACAAAATAATTAAGTGAACTTTCTCAATTTCTCACAAGGAAAGATTGGCTAAGAGTGAAAGAATCAAGGCGCAAACGCAAATTCGAAATATTTTCGTCATATAACCCTTGAAAATATATTTCTCCACGGGACCAGCTCCGTCGTCTGATCGTTTACATGGCACTACTACTGAATGCGGAAGCGGAGCCCGGGCTGCAACAAAGTCAACGCGCGTTCCGCAGCCGCGGTAACGACGGCGTCAGCAGGCAAGCAGGCGGTACGAAGCTGACGGGCATCGAAAGCGAATTACCACCACGAGACCCGATGGTTCTCCGGGCGCACGTTCGTTGCGGCACTTCGACACTCGCGCGATCCGGAGTCTGGGATGTAAATGGACCCCGACAATCGCGAAAGCGTCCGGGGGGCTTGCGCGCGTATCACTCCCGCAGCGAATATAACCGACGACACGCGGAACGAAATAACAGCCGCGGGAAAGTGTTGGCGCAACAACGAGCAACAACTTCGCCATTTCATAAGTAGCTTCTGATTACGCACGCTAATGAAGTTTTCACGTTTGTGCGTTTCGAGTGCTTGTCGCGTGTTAATTGGCTATACAATCATCTAATTGTATCGCGGTGAGAAAATCAGAATTACTTACAGGGAGTAAATTATGGGAAGGAGACGCGTTAATATTACTTTCGAGTCTAATTCGCGGCGAGAGGGAATAACTCGTGATCAACTATATTTATGCTCATTGTACACAGAACGTTTCAAATCTATAATAATATTCTTGTATATAACAGACAATTTGTTCACATAAAGAAATGTTTAAGACTACCAAATTGTTTAAAGAAGATTTTATATTCTTGCTTATAGATGAGAATATTATTGTAGATTTGAAATTAATGTTTGCTCTGTGTAAGATTAATCTTCCAATCGTCGTACGGAGACTTACAAGTTCGACATTTAGTAAAACGCATATTTTTCGTAATAATAAATATACAAATTGCGCAAATTTTTGAATTTTAAAAATTTGAATAAATATTACCTCGAAAAAGTATGAATTAATTTTTTTAAATTGGAATATCTCAAGACTTTACGTGTCGACTTGTGTTATAAAAAATAGCGCGACGACAGAAGGAGAATTTTAAACAAATTTCACAAGTAAATTCAAGGAGAATCCGTAATGCCACAACGCTGAAATAAAGTTTACGATAAAGGATCTAGAGCGAGTTTACATTTAGCGACTTCATATTTCGGCGAATTGCAGGATAACCCTGTCTCTTTCCCTTTCGTTCTCGCTTTTGTGCCACAGCGTCACTCGGGCGCCTTATTCTCAAGATATAATTGTCCCAGAACAAATGAACCAGTCCCTCGTCCCATAAGAAATTAAAAATTTCAGTGGCTCGACCTGCCGTTCTGTCGCCCGACAAATTACCACCGCGACGAACGTGACGGCTCACACCAAACGCGCCTCTAGCTCGACGGAAAAGAAATAGAAGGAAAGTACGGACACTTCGCTAAACGAGACCTCTTTGACGGAAATTAAAAGAGGAAATTTTGTATTTAAGGATAACTCTACCTCTATGGAATGTCAAATATCTCATGGTACCTCGTGGTGTAAATACGCGACGATACTTTTTATAATAATCGAGAATTATTCTCCACGCGACCCTTTTGTTATTATAGAGAGAAAATATTTTTTCTTTTAACGAGTGGTTCTTCTTTAAGGCAGAATATTTCGGCAAAACGCATTCTACCGCCAGTGTGGCTAGACAAAGGGCCATTTTCTGATCGCTCGATACGATAATTGTTGATCCTCGAGACTAACGTGTCGGCGGGCGCGTTATGCAAATGCGGCTCAGACGTCACGTGATATTTTCATGATGCGAATTCAGCCGACCGCACAACTAGCTGCCTGCATACAGGAGGCTGTAATATCGAGTAAACGAGTTTGTCTCGTCCGCCGCCCACCGGCTGTCCGCAAAATCTGCAAATAATTCTGTGACAACCTCCCGTCGCGCGGCGAAAGAATCGCGTGCAATCGTGTTTTAATGACGTTTGTGCCAACTCAACTATTCTGGATCTCGTTACCATCGAACGGCATTCTACACGATAATATTCCTAATCTTTAATCGGACTTCTCTCTCGCTCGGAACGATCATCTATTATTTGCGATCGAATTCGCCACCGAGATCTCCTCATTATTAATTAATTATTGCCCGCATACTTTTGACAATCGAATTCTGTCGCAGCCGCGCATCGCCGATTATCCCGTCAATTATAGATCGGATTAACGCAAACTCGCGTTATCATAAAACCGGGGCTAGGCAGGGCTGATCAATGTTGATTACGCGCGGCAACATCCTCCGCCCATCCCAGACCTGCATCATCTCTCTTTTCCGCAGCATTTTATTATCTCCAATTTCGCCGCCGTCAAACGACATATAGAATATTCCATTTATTTGACACCGATATTTCATGTCGGCCAATTTTCCAGGGTTGTATAAAACTAAACTTTTTGTGTCGCGCGAAGCAGTTATTTACAACGGCCGCATGAAATACACACATTCACGTGCATCGTCGCTCCCCTTCCGCAAAAAAGATCCACGGATCAGAGTTTAGAAAATCGTGTTTACTCTCGTTTAGCATTTTTCCCGATAAATGTATCGAACGTACATATGCAAATAACGTAACGTCAAAATGATCCCCGATTGGGAAAATACTGTAATTTGTGCCATGTACACTGCAATCATTATTACAAATTTATCGCATTTTACATGTGTAGAGCCGCAATTTTCCATGTTATTAAATTCCGAAATAAGGGCTTCATATTTTCATCAAATTTTTACAACGTAACTATATTTTTCCCAAATGCGGGTGATTATCGCATAATACTTATTATTATTCTCATAAGTACCCATAAAATCGTAATTACGATTATTATTAATGCCTTCGTAATAATCATTGTGGTATATACGCCGAGTGCAAATCGCGAATTTTCGAATGATTAATTATCCTGCGCTTTTACTCCGCTCGCAACGAGTCGAAGTCGTTTAATTCACGGGCGACGGCGGCGACCGAATAGTCGATCGATATAATTTTTTTTTCCTATTTCGGGCTCAAGCCTTAATCCATAGATAAGCTTCGCGTACACGTAGAAACATACATTTGCGTACATCCGCCGACATACATTTAAATTTCTGCGAGTTGAGCCGAGCTCGCAACGACGTTCGTTTTGAATAGAAAAAAAGGATTCAACCTAAATTGATGGAAACGTTCCGAAGCTGTTAGCAGACTGTTTAATTTTAACGTTCGTGAGAGCTTTGCATTGTCATACATCGTCCGGCGATGCAGTTTCGCCGTCCTTAAATTTTCGATTCCCATTTTTACATTTAGAACGTTCGCGCGACTGATTCTTTTTCCCGCGTACGCATGTGTCTTGATTTCGTTCGATACAATCGCGCAGAATGTAAATCAAATTCTCGTAGATTTGATTTTATAAAATCAATCTTACCTTAGAAATTGTGCAGTCTAATACGGCGCAATTCAATCCGAAAACCTGTAACAAAAATATGAAAAATTAATAAATATGAAGGAAATAATAGCAACTAACTACGCTAAATAAATGATATTTATTTTATAATTTGAACGGTTTCCCGTGTTGTAATTACTAATAAATTAGCGTTGATTATTATGGAAATTATTCTCATTTGCTAATCATTAAAGCAACGTAATCATCGAAACAATAAAATGAAATTCTCTCATTGAGAGCAGAATCAACGCAAAAGGACATTTGTTTTGATGTCGATACTTTAGTTATAACGACTTGTACACGATTGTAATATTTAAAAAAACCTGCCAGAAGAAAAACGGAGAGAAGAGAGGAAGAAAATAATTTGCTAAAAACCGATATTCATTCAAGTTTCTATCGAAAAAATGTCTATGTGAATAGTATAGCAAAGTAAAATGTAATGTCGATATATATATATTATGGTAAACTCAGAAAAGAAATGATGAATTTTCTATAATTTGTATATCTGTTTGTACTTTGCGAATGATATTTACTAATGTATTGTGTGTATTTGAATAAATCAACAAAGATATTTTCCATGATTAAAATGTAAGATACATTGCATTTCAATTTTTACACATTAACCGATTCATAATATTCAATTAACATTTTAGCGATAACCACCATGTATAATTTCGCATAATTTATATGCTAATAAACAGAGCAGCAAATTTTACATTTTCGCGAAATGTAGAGCAAAATGTCGCAAACACGTAAATTTCAAGTGTTGTCAAATTTACGACGTGTCCATATTTATATTATATATGTATATTATATATCATACATTCTTTTCATAAATTATATTTGTACATATCGAAATTTATATAAACTATATATTAATTCAATAATAAATTCTGTTTTACTTAACATACTAAAGTTTTCTGTTCAAAAAACAATTATAACATCACAAGTATATTGATTCGTGAATGATTTTAACTATTTGAAGCAGATATCATGATAATGCTGGTCTCTCAGAAGAAGTGGTTCAGTAATTATGCATAATATAGCGGAACTTATTTATAAATTAACACAATACGTATATAGAAATTTGTATAAAAGGATTTTCATTCATCAAGAGATCCTTTTCTTTCTCGCGGCAGGCAGCTCGACGAATGGACAAAGGGGGGAGTTGGGAAATATTAATTTATGACCAGGACGAAATTATGCGCGCCACTAAATCAGAACCGCTGCTCTTTTGTTCGAAAATTCCGGTCCTGGTCCTGGCGCCTTCAACTGGTAAACCGCCACCACCGTCGAGGAAAGCATCCATCGTCCTTCACGCGCGAGGTCACACGACTCCGCCACCCTCTCGCCCCGAACCGGCATTTACCCTGATTTCAGCACTCGCCGGTAATTGACTGTCTCGGCAGGCTCAGGTTAAGACTTCGCGCGTTCGTAGGCGACAGCGGACCCGCGCAAATCCAGGCTCATTCGTCGTCCGTCGGAACTTTGAGATGCCACTCAGAAGTGGAGGCTATATCGTCTGAGAGTCCGCGACAAAAGGGATTGGGACGGTGGGGCGGTAGAAAAACGCGGCGAGAAAAATAGCTTATGTCAGGGGGGGATGCTGCGGTTTCCCATTTCGGACGTGTATAATTTTTCACGCGTTCCGTAGATCGCTCTTGCAAAAAAAAAATCCCATCACGCGTCTCTCTTTTTTTTATTTAGATCCTCTCGTTCGCGCTTCGAAGTGACAGATGTGTTATTCCCGACGTGAAATATTCTCCGCGCGCGAGAATATTCCAGAGGTTGACCGTACTTTCTCCGTTTGATTTTGATGTATTGTTAATAGCGTTAGACATGGGCCCCTGTCTGATATGCTTCTCCCCGCGCCTTCCCGCCGCATTTAGTCCCGCAGTTGCGCAACACACTATTGCGAGATTTACTAGGTAACGTCGCGTTCGAACGGCGCTGGCATTAACTATTCTAATCTACGTTGTAATTTATTGCCACGCGGCGGTACATGTCCGCGACGTTAACTCCCGGTGAAGTATCAGCGTGTTTACAATATCGCGCGAAGCGCGCGCGAACCCGGGACGTAATCTCGCGTCGCTCTCGCTCGCGAGAAATTGAGTATAAACTTAGAGTAATTACCTGCTTTCGTAGATACACGAGAGGAGGATGAGAGAAAGAGAGAGAGAGAGAGAGAGAGAGAGAGAGAGAGAGAGATCGCATCCAATTTTTATTCGCATCCGATCTTTGTTGCAGAAACGACAACGTCCTTCCGCTATCGATGAGGACCGTACATTAGGCTGACGGAAGAAATTTGACACCATGCGCGATAAGTCGCTGACTAAGTAACGAGCATTCTTTCTCATCGAAGATTTCCAATCATTTTATGCAAATCCATGGCCAACTGAGAGCCGGCAAGCGTCTTTTAATGGCATCGCTATCGCCGTTATCCAATACACAACGGATCGTTAAACTCTTCGAGCCATAAAGAAGATTATACGTCAGCCAGTTAATCTAGTTGGCGCGTATTGCACAGTTTCATCTGTCTTCTGCTATGAATTTACATTTGCCTTTATGTCGCCCCATATTATCCGACTTTCTCGTAAAATTTTTTTGCGATGCCGATTGAGACACGTTGAAATAAAGATGCGTTCAAAATAAACGGCGTTGATATAATTCCAGGCTAATATTTGTCATCGACATCGCGATTGTTTGTCGATTGTTTTTATCGGTGTAACAATCGCATCTTCTCATCCTGAGATCACACGTAGCTCGAATACTAAGAACAACTGATTGCACGCTCATCCCCTTCGCCGAGTCTCTTATTGTCGCGCCCAACTCCCCGTAGTAATGTGTTAAGTCAGGTATTATTCGGCAAAGCCGCATAAATCCCCCTCCGGAATACATTACAGTCGGTTGTAATGCGGTGAGGCGGGAATAATGCGATTTGCATAGAATAATTCCTGGCGCAATATGCACTCGTTCGGTAGTATCGTCTCCCCCTTGAGTCGACTCGCGCGGCGTGTTTTTGCTACCGGCGAAAAAAGACAGTCTCGCGGCTCCGGGTTAAGTGGAATCTCTCGCGAAGTGCAAGCGTACATCGTGTAATGTACACTGGGTGTAATGTATTCGATGACACAAGAAGCACGTCATTCTATGCGAGAATAATTGTCCGCCTCCCCCTTCTCTCTCTCTCTCTCTCTCTCTCTCTCTCTCTCTCTCTCTCTCTCTCTTCTTTTTCTTCTCTCTGTCGGTAATATCTTTTATTTATGAGCTCTCTGTTAGCCCGCGAATTCGCCGCGTTTCTGTGATCCACTGTTTTTATCCAGCATCGATCTGCCTCGGGATTCCCATGCACCATCCTCCGAAATTCGCCGCTGCTTCTTCGTGGCGAACGCGAAAATTGTTTGTGAGTTTCAGCATTAAGGGTTTCTTGCTGTTCGTCCGCGCGGGAACAAATTTCTATCGTCTCCCTTCTCGATTCTCTCTCGGTAAACGTTTAGCATAAATGCATAAAGTTTCTAGTCTCAGCAACGTCTACTTTAAATAATAAAATCGTAATTTCTTTGGGGAATACCCTGTTACGATAACAGTGCGTCGCTAATTATCGTCTGGAAATGAAAAGGGAAAAAGAAGGATTTATTTGGCGATTTTTCGCGAAAAAGAGAATCTCTTTCGTGTCGTTTATCATTATTATAATTCCCTTCTCTCACGTCGCGTCAATTTCCAAAAAGATTGCATGCGCGCACTAACTGGATAATGTTTCGCGTTTATTGTTACAGGGCAGCCAAAGAACATCAAAATGAATATTAATGATACTCGTTATCCGGCAAAGTGATACGCTAGGCGGGAGCCCCCTGCGAAAATTTCATGTACGAAATAGCAGCGATTGTCGAAAATCGTGTTACCAGGAGTAATCGAAATACGATACTCCACGGAATAATAAAGCAAAAGCAATTACGCAAACATCAAATGTACATAATGAATGCATCGGCGACCGGACGGCCATTACTATATGTATGTTTCTTCTTTTTTGCAAAATTGTGGAATTTTTGCGATATTAATCGTCGTTCAACGCATCCGGATAATTTTGTAACGGGCGTCAAAATGTTTCCGTATGTTCGTGTTGCGCGACGTGCCTTGCAATCGGCAGTGCTGTATTTGCACGGCGCGTCCTACAATTTACTCGTCACTTCGCCGCTCGCAATATTCCGTATACGAACGGCGGAGAGAATTTTGTTACGGCACATTGTGTATGTTTAATTACTACGCCGCTTAAATACATGACACTTTATTTTAATATTCAACGTCGCTCCATTTGGAAATCCACTTTTTACGAGATACAAATGTCGACATCACCAATGTCGATTAATTATCCTACAATTTTAGTAAATTTTACGAGTGACAAGTGGAATCTCGGTTGAATAACGAGGGGGAAACTTTAATGCCTGAAAGTAGAGAGCGGAAACTATTGAAAACCGTACAAAGACAGAAATATTACCTGTTTCTCTCCTACATTTTCCGTCCGTGTATTGTAACTTAACTTCGATTCAATGCATTTATATTCGCGCACGGAAACTATTTCGTTAGCGCTAAGAATTATTTGTAATCGTGAATTAATTCGCAAGCGACAAACTGCGACGCATTTGCGAAAACGGTGCGAGAATGCCGAGGCAGTAACTCGGCTGTAATTGAGAAATTAGCTTGGCGGAATAGCTCGAAATTGTCCAGGCGGGGTGGTTTATGCGCGCAGCAGGTAGATGGACCCTTCCGCTCCTTTCTCTGGAAGGAGGCCGAGAGGAGGCTTCTGGACGGGTCAGTAATTTATCCTATATCACGTCAATTTGAATTACAAATTTGTCGAGATTGTTATTTTACTGTGACTTACACAAGACGATATGACCGCACATTTATGATTAATAAGAACATTTTCTATATAAAATCGCGTATAAAAAAATCTCGCAGATTCTACAAATGAAACTAAAAACTGAAAAAAAAACATCGTCGCATTCAAATTTAATGATCGACGATCAAAGATGTAATACGCGATAATTATTTTATTATACAAATTTTTAATATACAAATTAAATTATTAATTAATTTAACCATTGTGTGAGTTTTTTTTAAATTCCGACATTTAACGCATTTTTCATAATAAAACACGAACTTCAAAAGTACAAAGTACAAAAAAACATTTGAGATTTCGACTATAAATAGAAACTATAAGTTGATTTTTTTATATGAAATCTCTCAAGACCTCCGCATTGACTCGCGTTATGAAAAACAGCGCAATAACTGAAGGGTTAAGGCGTGTCGATCGTTCTACTGAAAGAAAAGCAAATTAACTCGAGGTTTCAGATGTAATCGTTGAAATAAGGGAATTCTGCAGTACTTTGTATAATACAGCGGTACAATCGTCGGCAAACGGCGTTCTCAAAACGCGGAATTAAGTCCGGGCATCAAAACCGGAGCGCAAATGCAGCAATAAGAGATTTACATAGTAAAGTCGGCCGTATCGCGCCGCGATATTCCCGTGCGACCGCGTGCGTGTTGGCGCATAGGGCAGGCTGATATTTACATTGCTATTAACATCCAACGGGCATATTGTCGTTGCTGTCCACTCCTGCTGACGTAACAGCGCGAACGCTCGTTAATTCGACGCTAACAGCTGCGGTAGGTCGGCGTTTTACAACGCGATGCTTTCCGCGGTTTTAAATGTTTTTTTCCCGCTGCAAGTTGCGGTCGTTGCAAAGATACGTAAAAGTCATTAGTTGTAATTCGTGGTATTGAGGAAAAAAAATTTTTTTTATAATGTGGTCAGTTTGTTATATTCTCTCAATAACAATTTTTATTCTTCAATCGTAATTTCTCTTTGACAATTTTATATATTTTTTAATTTTTTTTAACGAAACGAGAGAAAACGACAGTATCATGTAACGACCATAATTGATATTATTATTGGCGTACAAGCTTAAACCAATTAAAATAGGATATTGCTTCATTCACTGATCACGGAATTTTGATATCCCAGCTAACAGGGGGTGAGCGCATCCCGGATACTCCCCATAAATTCATAACTTTTTCACAAAGGGTGCTTTTAACTCTGCGCGTAATTGAATTAGTCGCGTAATTAATTTCGGAGTTCAGCAAACGCGCTGATAACTATCCGAAAAATATGGGGATAGTTTTCATTGAACGGACGAGAAAATAACGGCGAAGTAAGGGGACGAAAGCGGACGCAGCGGGGCTCGTATAACGCGAATTGTCACGTACGCGTGTTGGCACTTATGCCCCTATTTACCCTCGGTTATAACGACATAATTGTCATTACATGTAACGGTCGTACGACCATTAGGATCCGCGTGCCGTAGTCAAAATGCACATTCGCTCATCATGTATCATACACATAATAGGATGCGAACATAATCGCAACGACGAAACTTAATCTTATTTCAGTCAAGTCTCTTGTAATTTAGCATGCGATGTGGGAATTTGGTGTCAATTAAAACTCGAAAGGATCGTGCTCGTGAATCGTTTGCGACAATTTAAGTTCTCACTTCTTTGTTCTCACGCGAAAAGAAGAAATAATTAAATTACACAAGGTAACGTGAAATCGATCTTAATTTCCAAATGTACCTTTTTTCCTTCTATCGCTTATCCAGGAAGAGGAATATCGAATAATTATAATTAAATCCAAATAGAGGTAGCTCCTCTTAGAATCTGAGAAGATATGACGAGCGGTCTTTGTCAAAACGTAATAAGCGTGCCCCGTTATGGCGCAACGCGGGGATATTAAAAAAGATATTAAAAGCATAATGTTTCCGTTACCCCTCCAGACAAATTTCCATATACAGGCCTATTTACGAGCGCCGCGGTGCGCGCACTGACGATAATGCTCACCGGTGTTTAATTCGCTGGCATAATGACGGCGTGATGATTGCCGTTGCCATTAATAATTTCACGACTACGGGTCCCGCTCGAATACCGCCTTGATTTGCCGAGCGGCATTCACGGGCGGTCGCGCGCGAGAACACGTCCGCTAAATTTACATGATAAAAGTGAGAGAGAGAGAGAGAGAGAGAGAAACAAACAGAGAGGGATAGGAGGCGGGAAAGAGTATATCCCTCAATTAAATAAAATTACGCGCGACAATTAATTGCGCGGAGTCGGAGGTGTTATTTACTGGGATCTCAAATATTTTCGGTCGGTCCGACACGCGGATATGATAGTGAAATATTATACCACGCGACACCGAACGCATCAAGAGTGAATAACGAAAAATTGCGCAAGCTGCGCTGCAATTAATATACCGTACAAGCGGACATTGTATCGGTAGCGGCGACGTATAATAGCGCGGAATTTTTATTGATATGCGTAGCGATTGCGCGATACGGTAACGGTAACATTTCGAATTTTGCGCGAAGCGCAATGTCACTTTGATAGAAATTTATTAGCTTCGCCATGGAAAGTTTTAATAGCTGGATATATCTGAGATTTATTAGCACATAAAATATGCCCGACCGAGCTGGCTTTTACGGGGGCCGCCCGGCCGGCCGCTGCTAATAATGAGCTACCAATTTGTGCGTAATGTTTCGAAAAAGGAAAGCCGCGAAGACAAAAGGGAGCGGCGCGATTCATTAATCAAAGGAAGAACAAATCGCGCGTAAAAGGCGACGTTTTAAAGTAACTTTTAATTTTCTCGTGCCTCACCGAGAAGGACGAACGAGGTCTGGGAAAAATGCGTGGTGCTTCTCTACATTTGTATAGAATATAGAAGATAAAAGTCCTTTTTTCATATTAATTATCGCCGGTACAAGGAATCTTTCATTATATTTCTCGTGCACTCGATATAATTACGTACTTGTATAACGTATTCCGCGATACCACCTCGTTGGGTGAAAGTCGCACGGAATCTAATATTAATTTTCAACTCGTGGGCGGCTATGCCGCTCGAACGTGTAGATTAATCAAAAGTTTGGCGCGCAACCGAGTACGCTAATATTTTAGTAATGAAATATCGCCGATTCGCGTCTCGAAATTGTGAACATCATACGCTCAATTCTCATCGCGAGCCGTCAACGCGATGGCGTTTCTCGCACATTTCCAATATACGAGTACCTCTCCCGGTTCTCGAACGTGCGTAGTGCACTTGCAAACGCATGATATCGCGTGACGTGGAGTTTCCGACAGTCAATATACGTCCTACATTTTTGCCGGTAATCCGCCTCAACGATAATTTGGCGTAACGTCACGTTTTATTAGTAATCGAGGGGATGTTGTAAGTTATAATCCATAAAATCTCTCTATCTCACTGCTTCTTTTTTTATCTGATCGTCAATTCTTCGCAAGAGTCACTATCGCCGTTTCTTCCCCCATTAACTAAGACATCCTCCGTAATACCTTCATCTAATTTATAACAGCGCGCGTACGAAAGATTATATTTTACAAGATTATCTCGCGTATTCTTCCATTAATGTGCAAAAGCTCTCTTCGCAAAACTAATTTACAAGATACCAGGCCGTATTAAAAGTAACTTGGGATCTTCGCTACCTCAAAGCGAAGACGCTCCTTTATGTGAGTTTGCGAGAAAGTGCCACCGCTTCAAAAATTTCATCTAATTACGCGCGCCTGTTTTATTTCGTCTGTATTTTATCGCTATATTTGTACCTGCAAAAGTGTCGGGAAACTAATTCGCAAAACTAATTAACGATTCCCCTGCAATCTCACAATCAGTGGCATTTCTGTAATAATCCAATTGTTGTAATGCAAATATATTGTATATATATATATATATACATATACATCTCTCTTTGTTTCATTGCTATATATCGCTCTACAGGCGTAATCCTCACGTTAATAATAACGGTATCGCTCCTTATCGTTGTCCATTATCACCGACAACGGTTACACCGTTGTACAGGTAATATACGGTACTTTAGTGTACGCGAGAGATACTCGCACGAGAGAGAGAGACGTCTTGGTGTAATGAGATATGGGCGCGTATCGATCGCTCGGAAAATCGAAACGTTGCTAAGACAGTTGCCTAAGCAGAGGTATAGCGAGCACGCGATTATGTATCTTCCTGATAAAGTACATAGTCGAAGTATAACGTGCTGTCTCGTTTGCCTAAGAAAATATTCATGATCGAGAGGAACTTTGCTGACTGCAGTCGATTCAGTGAGTTTGAATAAAAGTGCGGTCTCTCTCTTTTTCTTTTTTTTTTTCCTTTAAATGAACGCAGCAGTGAGAGATCCCAGACAACGTGTGAGGAAAGTTAACGAGGTTTATCGTGGACGGCGCCGCTTGTCGCACGGTAAGAAATATTCCCTTTGCACCGTTCGTAAGAGCGCCTCGTATTTTAGGCGTTTCGCGTTAGTCCCATTCAAGCGGCGCGGCAGTTGCGTTCGTATTGGAATCATTCTCGTGGAGAGCTATAAACCGCATTATATCGTACATTATACAACAGCTGTCTATTGGCACTCTCTCGTAAATTGCCGTGCCGTTCCGTGATCGGAATTTCGGATCAGAACTCCATCATCTCGCAACACATATCGGGAGCACATTTTGCACAATTGTACACATTGCCGAAAAATCGCTTCGCTCTTCTCCTTCGAAAGCACTTTCCTTGTCTTTTATCTTTCCCACATTTATTAAAAAGAAAACTCGTATCAAATATTTGTAATTTAAATGACATGACACCGAATTCTCATCCGAAGAATACCTTCCAATTGAATCTGTTCCCTTTAAATTGCAAATTTAAATTAAAACGTTTGCAATATTTAGTTTTATTTATAATAAACTTTATTAACAAAATCTAGTTGTTGCTTTAAGCCTCTTTTTCATTCTGTTGATTTTTTAATCACTTGAGCCCTTTGTCATTTATTTGTCACTTACATCGTTATATTTTTTCATAACTTTTATATGTTGCGAACGATAAAAAAGAAAATGATTTTTCGCAGAATCAGATTACCGTTGGATAATGAAATCTTAACTGTGTTGCAAAATCCACGCTGCAATCGATGGTTCCCTTTCGTAGATTGAAATCTAGCGTGCCGGAAGGCAGCCCGCGAGAGAGAGAGAGAGAGAGAGAGAGAGAGAGAGAGGGAGAAAAGGAGAGAGATAGCGAAATTACCGGCGCCGACGGAAGTCGTGCTCAGCGTCAGGTCGTTACCTTCAATTTCGCGAGATTAGATCCGACGATGAGCGAGACTCGAATCCGACGGGACACCACGTGCGAACGCAGGCTCAGACAATCGCGCAGCCTCGACGGTGGTCCACGGTTGGAATCCGAACGTAAAATTCGTCGGGCGCAACGGCGAGCGACGACGGAGAGAGCCGGCGAAACGTGCGGGGTAAACGGGGAAATTTCGCGAGGCGCGCTTACGAGCCCGCTCTGAACCCGACCCGACCTGAACCGACCCGATAAAGAGCCCGGGGCGAGCGTTCCTTTGATGCAGTTTCTGAAGAGGTTTTCATGTGCACAGACGGAGAGAGAGAGAGAGAGAGTGAGACGAGGGTGAAGAGAAAGGGGGAGAGAGACAGAGAAAGGGAATGCATCGTGCACGCCGGCGAACCAACGCGAGCATGGTATGTACGTATGTGTGTCTATGATGTGGAGATACGTGAGTCGGCGGCTACCGGGATAAATGGTGGTCAATGGCACGGGAGTAATCTCGGCTTTTCGCATCGCAGTGCCAGATTCGTAATGAGAAACTTGGCAGCTGTAACCGGACCAGCGCGTCGGCAATTAAACCACCCTCAATCTGCGTGCAGCGCCTTTCTTTCTTCGCACTTCTCTTCTTCTTATCCTCGTTTATTTCCATCAATCTATAAGATAAACTTTAATCCCGACGCGTTTATTATAAATAAGAAAGATAATTCATGCCTGAAGGAATTGAGTAATCTCGTTTCTAATGAGCACGAACCGTCCGTAGAAGCGAAGGAAAGTTTCGGCATCGTCACGGTCATTCATATTAAGCGTAACGGGTTGAACCGGCGCTTCCTTGGTTTCAACTTACTTTCGCTAATTGTCCGACGCTGGCAACGATCCGCGTCGCGTTTTCAAAAAGAATCTCGTGATTCTTTTACACCCCTTTTATCTGGGACGAACAGGGAATATTGTCGAACGTACGCCGCGGCCAAGTGTCTCTCCCGATTGCTCTTCTCGCGTAACATTGTACTACACTCTACTGTTTAAAAATTTTCTCTGCGTAAGGGGAGAGAGAGAGAGAGAGAGAGTAAAGTAGTCAAACAAACTTCGGGACACAAGATCTCAGTTCTCGGAAGTCAATTACGCGACGGCCACGTAAAAACCGCCGCGCAATCTTGCCCACCGTCCTTTTTCCACTGTTTCGCGCTGTCGTATAACAAAGTTTCCCCTCGCGAGCATGCCGCTCTTGTGCGTAGATTTATTCCTTCGCCGCTCTTGTCGCTCGCCTCTCTCCTGGACGCTGTCACGCGATTCAGGGCAGCTAACTTTTCCATTTCTCGGCAAAGGCTCACGGCGGTTATCGCTAACGATCTGTCCCGGCCGCGCACGCAAAACAGGCCAATTCTATCCGCATGCGAAAATCTGATAAGGATATCTAGAATTCACGGCCATTTGTCAAAGCGACAAGCATCACTGTGCACATCCATCAAAGACACTTTTAATTAACTTGACCCGCTCCATCAATAAAGAGACCTGCGAATTTTACTTACATTTATCAAAACGGTATTATTAAAACGACGTTTAAATACCGATCCGAAGATTGATGTAGAATTCAGAGAGATAAGATTTCTTGAATGTGAATATAAAGTTAAACGGAATAATTATTAACTTAATGAAAATATTTTTACGAATACAAACTTGACTGATTCATTTTAGCGGAAAGAAAGAACATGAAGCTCCCCTCATGAATCTGTTTAGGCCGCAGCGTGACAGTGCGGAAGATCGACAATTACGTCTATATTACGAATAATTGATATCGAGAGCGCTAGTTTGTCGCGACCCAATTGACAATCGAAATGGTGGATACAGTGAATACAAAGAGATGAAGATAAACTCATCAAGGAAGATAGAATAATACGAGGGACAGTTCGCGTGCTCTCTTTCTCTCTCTCTCTCTCTTGCTTTCGTGTCATTAAATGCAACGAAGATCAGCTTTCGAGCTTATCGAGAATTAAGCGGCTTAAACGCGTCCATTTCTAAGCGAGTGTTGAACCCGAACGAGCGACTCTTGAAAATCCAGATCCTTTGTAAGACACGTCGTGAAACGATAGAATGCCGCGTCTCTTGGTCACCCTTCTCCAACTTGCTCGTATTGCCCTCTCAACAGGAACCAGCACTCTTTCTCTCCTTCTCTTCTCTCTTTTTCTTCCACTCGCTGCCTTGTTCTTCTCCATTTCCTTTTTTTGCCGGCTGTGGCGCGTTGATATAGACATTTCTACAGCGCTCCTACCGCTACTCCGACGACAGCATTTCGACCCTTTTTTTCCCCTCCAGACGAGGCCGCATTAATTCGCGCAATTGAGGAAACTGCGGACGAGATCTCTTTCCTATGCGCGCTAACTTAATTACGCGGCTTATGCTCGTCGTTTACTTCAGGAATTGCGTTCACGGGTCGAAAGCTTTTTCCCGCGTTTGCTGCAGCTCAACCACGGCTGTTTTGCCGATTCCAAATCGCTTTGGCGCGACTTAGCCACAATGGGCAATAGCCACTCGTTTCTTATGCTCGTACTGCAATTCATGCGGGAGGGGGAAAAAAGGAAACGGCTTGGATTAGTCGGATATTTTGCACCGCGAGATCGATATCCAAAGTTTGCACGAGGTTACCGTAAGTGGTAATTCGGACAGTCCGAACGGACGAATAATCCCGAAAATTTTGGCGAAACAGCTGCAATAATTTCGTGCTACGTATAATTGCAGATATGTTCCCTATATACGCGCAGGAATGTTCGTAAATTTTGTCAGTGGCTTTAAATCGCGGTACAGCGAGAGAGTCGCGAGTCAATTAACAGAACTTTAAGAGCAATGTACGCTTTTATGGATCGCACGGATGGATATTACGCATGCAGAATCTGCCACGAAATTACTGCCGTTTCAACGCAGCACTTCTAACAATAATTTGCCAATAGTATCTCTAATGCAACATAACGATCTTGTTCGCAATTACTTACTGCTGTTTAAATTCGCGTTTCAAAGGTACGTTTTATTCATATTTTACGTTAAAATAATTTTATAACTTTTATTTAATAGAAAATCCTTTTCCTTCTTGAATATTATTGTCAAAAAGGAATCCCGAGTGAGGTAACGTGCATCCCCCCCCAAAAAAAGTGCTTAACAAGCGGCGTAACAAGCGCTATCTTATAGCCCGTCCTCGTTAGAGTGACTGTCAAGTTGTTTCGACAATTTTGATGCTCTTCGAAGAAATCTCGGAAAAAAGGAAGAGAAAAGGAAGAGAGAGAGAGAGAGAGAGACAATCTCAGCGAAACCGTCCTCGCTTCACGAAATTCCGCACGTTGATGCAATCACGGGCGACCGCTTTTGAAGGACCTCGACCTCGTCTCGAATCTCCATATTCCATTTTAATGGCGCTCTCGAGGGCTCGACAGCTGCACACGCCTATATAGATATATATTCTCGGCCGTAGATTTAATTCGGGCATCGATCTAGAAAGTATTTCGCGCGCTTCCACCCCTTTCCCCTCCCAAGGCAAAGGCGGTGAGAGTCGATTCTGATCGACAAGAACGACCGAGGATATGCTTTGGGCGCGTAGGACTCTTAAAAATGATTGCACGCTATAAAAGCACCCGTTGCACGATTACCGGCGATATCGTAGCCGGGCTGATGGAATAGAATGGATTTTCTGCGTGATATAACCGGCGTTCTTATGGGCACTCGACTGGGAACTGGCGAGGCGAGAAAGCGAGAGGGAAAGAAGGAGCGAACGAGAGGCGGATACTTCCGAGAGCGCCGAGAGCCGAGTGTCTTAAGATAAGATTTACATGGGAACATCAATTGAAAATATTATATTTCTCTAGTTTATAACCGGCTTAGAGTCGCGAGAACGCGGCAGTTGCGAGCGAGACTCAGGCAATTCCCGGTTATGATGCACGGCGACGTTTCCATCCAGCCACGGTTTACGTTTTGGACTATAGTTCGTGTCTCTCCCGCGTTTAAATCTGGATTAAGATCCGGAGTTAGCACACGCTCTTTCGTCGTTTGTCGTTCTTTCGCGAAGGGCCCTGAATTTGGTCGGGCGCGCCTCTCTTTCCTCTCCCGCGAAGCAATAATATCTCTAGCGTTTTCAAGGTGTTCCACTTAAGGAGTAAAATGTAATTTCTATTTTGCATCGCGCGATATTTATAGCGGGACTTAAAATTTAGTTGCCGAAAGACGTTTCCAGCCAGCCGCTGCGCGCTTTAAATAAATGGTTCGAGCTTTGCATAATAGAAATTATACATATACGCGTAGTCGAGTTAACGTCGTTGATAATTAAAATGGTTGGACATTACATCGCGATTCCATGGACGGCGTGAAGGTGGACCCTTCGCACTTACTTTACAAATGCATATACTCCACGACGTAGCCTGATATTTGACCATTTCGCCAGGCGTGTACAAGGTGATAGATCATTTCCGGACGTTATTACAAAATGTAAACGTTGCCGTCGAGCGGCGATAGCAAGAATTACTGTGCGAATATTATCGTGACGTTGACGAGTGCGCGAGCGGAAAAAGAGAAAGTCTTACCGCCTCTGATTTTACAACCACCACGCGATAACGTCATTCATGGAAAAAAAAAAAAAAAAAAAATCACAGGCTGCGATACGGCAAACCCTCGATCTCCGCGCGGCAATCCTTCTGAGTGAATTACAAAGAAATTGGCGTTGATTTCTCTTTTCGTGAAATTACGCGATTTCGTGTCGCGATTTATCCGCACGCGTTGTAAAATCGCTCTAACATGTACGCTGTGTACGCGTGTAAGTGATGAAATCTCCGCCCTACCGGTAACCGCGAGCATTAACCGGGCGCCCAAGGATCGGTATATTAGTCCCTCGGGATGGCCAGAGATGCCGAAAGGGTAAATCCCAGGTGTTAAAGGATGCAACTTCCGCATGCGGAATCAACAGCAGTAGCTGCATAATTGAAATATGAATATCAAGCGAGCCTTAGTGCAGTCATTTTCAGAAATTCAAAACTCACGTTACACGATAATTTCAATATATGAATTTCAATATAATAATATCGAGATTCACATAATAATATCGAGATTAATATTAATGGAATATTATATACACATATGTTAAACACACACACACGCATATATAATCAATTAACATGAAGCGAATGTGTTGGCGCATTACATATGCAGCGCTGGATGCCAGACGTAAATTGCGTTCGTTGGGAACGACAAGTTCTTAGCCGGAACAGAAAGCGTTAATGTAACCGGTCTTATCTTCTAATCAGCCCGCGATCCTATGTAACGCCTACTCTCGTGCGATCACCCGCTCACGATAGCGTGCGTCTACCTAGACGTTCGTGGATATCGCAGCCGTTAAGCGAGATCAGCAGGATCCGCGTATTAGTTCCGAGAGAGATGTCCGGGTAGGACGAGAGACGCAAAGGACGGTACGCGCGAGCGGGATAAACTGGCCAGGTGGCAGAGAGGATGAAACTTCCGCACCTGCATAACGGTCTATATACTTGGACCCTCGTTATACGTATTACGAGAGCACGTAGTGCAGCTCGGTTTGCAGCGGCACGTTCGCATGCGGCTCACGTGTCCGGATGGATTTTGCATGTTTGACCTGGGGCTACGTCGCGGGAGTGGCGGCGAACGGGCGTCTCGTTTCCGGTAACGGCGGCGCACAGGTGCATCTCGAGATGCAGCGCATGACGTCTTATCGCGAGAATTCGCTCCTTTCTCTCACTCTGTCGATCTCTTTCTCTTATATCTCGTTGTTCCGGCAGGCGAATCGCGTAACAACAATCGGATGGACAATCTTCGCGCCGAATGTCTGCTCCACCTAATTACTTCCGCATGGTTTCTCGCTCACAATCAGTCGTAATACACGGCCATTTACGACGAGGATATTGCACTTATGTGCGACGACGAGCTCCGCTCCGACATGGCTTTCGCAAGGCAAGTTTCTCGAGCCACTCCACCCTCGGAGTGGCTTGTAAATTTTCTCATAGATATTACATGCGCGAAGCTTCTATAAAATGAATGGATGAATATCTTGCTTCTTCTCTCCGATTCATAAATTCAGAAAGATAAATGTTGTAAAATTCTCTACGTGTAAATAGAAAGATGTATCGTGTGTGAAAATAAAATCATATCTAATATATTTCAGCAATATATTCTTCTAACTCTTCGTTCTTGATACTTTCTAAATTACATCGCATCGTCCGACTCTCATTTTAGAGGTACATCTACTCCGAAAAATGCATATGAGAGCGTTTACAAGTCGCTTAACGTATAAACGAGCGCGCATTCTTGCCATCCCGTTTCTCATCCGTTTCTCCTATACGTAGTCAAATCGCGGCGAAATTGGCACGCACACATGCACATCTGTAGAATCCCGCTCGTTCGCTCACCAGAAGCGATCGCGATTGCGAGTACACAACAGTCGCGCACGCAATAGGCACAGGTTGCTTTTTCGTCTGTTCGTTTCCCGGTACAATTTTAATTCACCGTTCAATCAATGCGCATCGATTCCTTTCTTTCTTGAGCAATATCATCCTATTATAAAGCCGTTGAAAACATTTGAGAATTGGGAATCGACGTAATTAAAAAAAAATTTCGGCGAGTGTTGGTATCGGTGATTTTTCGAGACAAACCGTAGAAAAGAATTCTTGTTAAGTAATCATTGTTTCAATCGCTTTTAAAATGCGATTGTAGAATCAACTGGCGATAAAAATAATTAAATTGCTAGCGATAACAAAATAGTGGTTAAATTACGTGGAGGACGTTGAACACAAATTTCTTACTTGACACGTTGCTGACATTACAGATTTCTTAGGAGCGTCTTTATGAATAAACGCCGAGAATAAATAATTTTGCAATTCATGTAACAATATGTAATTATGCTCACTAAGGATCAATCAATAATAACTGACAATATCCGGCCGCGTATAAATTATTCATACGCGCTTAGAGTATCGCGTACAAATTACGAAACGCAACTATGGGCTGCGTCGCAATCACGATTGCAACGGCGATTGCGTTTGTTATCGCCGCGGCCCCTCTCAATTTTCAATTTGGATACAGTTCACTCGCAAAGCCCAACATTAATAAATCCAGATTACGAACGGTGAACGAACTCGCCGGGATTTATAAGTTTAATACTGCCGGTAACATCGATATTAGACTTATAAATTCGCAGTTTAATGACGTTGCATACGCAAACTGCGAGATAATCCCGGCCTGTCACGCGATAGTCATCAAGCTGTTAAGGACCATAAAATGGTGGCCTACTCGTTCGATAATTTTTAAATAGTGATCGTAAATGTCGTTTAACCGTCGTGGACCTTAATGAATCGTAGTGCCTTTTGTGGATTTTTCTAATTTTCTTCTAACATTTTTCTTTTCTACTTTACTTTATTTACGAATATCAAATGCTGCATAATTAAATTTGCAGTTTAATGATGTGTACAAAATCGTGCACATATCGTTAAACCAACGGACCGTGCCGAGTAATTTTAAACATCTCTGATAAACTGAGAGAAACGACGTCAAAGTGTTTAAAGGGAAAGCGATTCGTACATTAAGCAACGGGAATGTTCGAATCACGAGCAGATACCGGCAGTAAATTTGGTTTACCGTAAATTAGAAGAGAACGTCGGCACGGCAACGGCAGCGGCGGTGGCGGCAGCGACCGTCGCTGGTTTTCACAGATTCACCCCGGAGCAATGGAATGCATAAGCTCGCGGATGGCCTATCGCCGTGTCGACTTATAATTAAAAAGTTAAATTGAAATTGCTTTCGCAACCGCTTTCGCGTCGGATCTCTGGTACGGCGTGGCGTGACGTGGCGCGGCGCTTTAAATTGGAACTTTCTCTCATAATACGCTTGCATCGTGAATGCAACGCGCGAGCGATGCAACGTTGTCGGCGGCGATGAAAAAGAATCCCCGAGATGTCAAAGTCCGTTATCAATGCGCCGCGGCTGCAATTACTTACGCGTTGCCAACGCACAGTTCGCGGTGCTGTGTCGTCGGTCGCGCGTCCAATTTTCCACGCCCATTAATACTTGAAAGCGAACAACTTGCACGGGGTAGTACAAATAAAAATTGCTTCCCCGCCATAAAATATTCTCGACTGAGAGAGAGAGAGAGAGAGAGAGAGAGAGAAAATGTATTGTAACATACAAAGGTTTTTAGTTACGGTTCAAATTTTTCACGTAAAACAGCGAAATCTATTTCGTAAGCTGAAGCAGAGTGATGAAGAAAAATGGGAGGTGAAAATGGAAAAGGCTGAAAGTGCCAGTATTTCATTTGTTTGTATTCCTCTTTGAGACTGTTCTACGTGGGTGTTGTCGAAGTTGTAGACGATTCGGGGAGTGTCAGAAAAATCGTTTAACAATATCAAAGATATGTGTACAATGGAATCATTTTTTAAAATAAACTAGCGATGATTAATTGATGCAAAAATACATTGGAAAAATACACGCGAAGAGTAATTTAATAAAATGTTGAAAATATTCCATTTTCCTGATGTGCTTC
Organism: Tetramorium bicarinatum; assembly: GCA_928718305.1. Taxonomy (NCBI): domain Eukaryota; kingdom Metazoa; phylum Arthropoda; class Insecta; order Hymenoptera; family Formicidae; genus Tetramorium; species Tetramorium bicarinatum. Next base: position 10,931,766 of record OV788328.1, read on the forward strand.
ATACGTTACGTCAAAATTCTATATCAAATAAATAAAATCAAGAAATAATCATCGTTGGAACGTAGCGCGAATTGAATATTCAAGATGACAGGTACGTACGAAAATGTTCCCTCTGTCGTTAGAAAAGAAGATGCGTCGTGCTTCCGATGCAATTTGTCTCTCGTTGTCACGACTTTTCAGAGTCCCGACGTTTCCGTGCTGGATTCGCACTTTTGCGAGCTGATTTTTATTTCAAAGCTCGAGGTGATCGTTTGTGTAGTGCGGTGCGACGTCGCGTTTATTATTTAAACAGTCGCATCCCGGAAACGAGCCGCTCAAAAACAGGATTTCGCGGGAATGGAAGAAGTGAAAGAGTTTCGCTTCTCGTATATGCAAGTTCGCTGTATATATCAACTTGGAATTTTTGTTTAAAAAAAAGAGAGAAAGAGAGAGAGAGAAAGATAATTCCAAAATCGAAATATGTACAGCACCGTTGCAAATTCGCCCATTGTCAGAGAGTAACGGAAAAACGCGTTTTCGCGAAAGCGATTCGATTTACGAATGCGATCGTGTAATGGAAATTCGAGCGGGCTCGCAAACGTCGGTGAAGTTTATCGGGGTCCGAACGGGATTCGCAAAACGATGTAAAAGCGGGTTAAGCAGATACCCAGCGGCGGCAAATACGCGGTCCCGAATACAACGAGAATTGGCGCTTCCCGAATGGCGCGCAAAAGCAATTAAGCATCCGGCGCGTAATTTCACGAAATTATCCGTTGTCCGGCGGTGCGCGAACAACCTGGTGATATTATATCTCTTTGACGAGATAGAGATGGAGAAAGGCATAGCTGATGATGCGCGCGCGCGTGCGAGAGAGAGAGAGAGAGAGACAAAATGAGTGGGTGAAAGAGAGGGAGGGAGGGAGAGAGGAATGTCGCGTATGAGCATAAACAGAGGGAAGAAGATAAATCGCCAGTGCAATATATCATGCGTCAAAGGCGAGCGCAATATCTCCTGGCATCGAAACAGGACCAGAAAACTCGTCACTCTCCGGTCGGTATACGAGTCGAAAATAAACTCACGCTTGGCGCGTTTCCCTCTTCCCGTCGCTATCTGCGACGCGATGCGGCTGCAAGTAGCGGTGGCGGTAGCCACCCTGTTCCCTAACGCGTATTTCGTCCGGCGGACGAGAAAAATGAACGAGTTATGTATAGCGGAGCGATCAAATTTCGCGTTTATCCCGCGCGGACACGGCTGCGGCCGTTCGGCAATTTTTGTTCTGTAATCAAGACATACTGTTAATGACTACTGCGTTACGCGATCCCGACCGCGCGACGATGGCGTGGGGTGGACTTTTTATTATTACCCCGCGGCACAGAATGTTATTCGGTTGTAATTGGAGACTCCAGAGGATTCGCATTCCCGACTGTTGCCCGTCGAGTCTCGAATTTGTCAAATTTTTTCGCGTCTCGCGCTCCAATGTTCGTCATTCTTCTAGTCGGTAAAGTTATTTCAAGTTGACACACGATCGACATTACTTCTTTGCCTGGATTTTCATGTAGGCGAGCTCAAATTCTTCGATTCCATCGAACAAATGAAATAACGTGTCATTTATCAACGCTTTCGTGCTCGGTTTTTATTAAAATACTATAGTGTCCTCACGCGCGAATTTTCCAAAGAACTCAGTAGTACTGGTAAATTATTGGTGCGGCAAGCGACTCTCCTCTTCCCGGACGGATGCATAAATGGATTTCAATTAATGCGTTGCTTCTCCCCGAGCGTAACTTTATTGGACGGGAACGTCTCAAGCGCGTACGGCCAGTACTCGTGGCTAGGCAGCTCTCGTCGTCCCGGAAGACGGGAGCGGTCGCGAAAACCATCACTTACTGTCGCACTCCCACGACGTCGCTGCATCCTGAATACTTAAAAAGAGTCGCGGACCTTCTTTGAATTGTAAAGCAAACCAAAGCAATACTACCGAACCAACATCCGCTCAGCCCTCGGGAGCCCACCCTCGGACTTTTGTTCACCGTCTCCTCGCGTCGCCCACTCGCCCTGGCTCCCACCGGAGTAAAATCGCGTCGCGAAATCCAACTGTGCTGCGCGACAACGGCCATATATATTGTCTACAAAATGCATTCGTGTTCTTGCGTTAAGCAGCGCAGCCGGATCATCTCCATCGACGTCGCCGAATAAAACATGCGCTCGGCTCGAAAGAGTAATGTAGTGGCCATTACGTCGCCATAACGGAAAGTTTAGCTTCAGTCGAGAGGGAGCCTTTTCCTCCGTGATCCAGTATCGTATTGTCGTACATAATACCCACATATAAAGCGGAACGCGCTGTGAGTTATGGCGGGATTAAAATTTCCTAATCCAAAATGCAAAAGTTCCCTTCACACTCTCGTTATTAAATTAAACACGTTATTAAATTACTAACTACAGTTTTCCGACGAGTATTCCCACTTGGTGTCAACCGCGGGAATGGATTAAGTTAATCAGGAAAGTAACGGCCTTCATCTAATTATGTGAAATCGCTCATCGTGCGGTGAAGTGATAGAAAATAAAAATCGTGCCCCTCTCCATGAACGTTTAGGAGGAACAGTGCCGGAGTTGTCACGAGGATTAATTGCATTTGTATTTTTAAGTAGGCTCGGTAGCTTACTTACTGCTTCGCGAATCACTTTGGCGTTTTATCGGCGAGGACGAGGGTGTGTCGATACGCCTCTTGAGACGAAGAACACGGAGAATGAAGGATAAGAGAAAAAGAGGAGTACATGCACGAGTGAGAAAATATTCAGTTTCGCGTAACGACTAACTACTTTATGAAATTACACGTCTAAGGATGCCGAAGTGATTTTCACGGAACTGTAATCGGAATTCTTGAAAAGCCTTTGCAGCCTATCGTCAACTCTTAAAGAAGAAGCCCGTTACTGACAGCGATCTGGAGAATCCTGATAAGCGAACTCAACATTATGAAGAGAGAACCTTCCGACGAACGTAGAGCAAAACGAAAGCTCAAAGCTAAAAACTCGACGCGGCGCATTCTCATGCGCGTTCCACCGTTTGCTATTTCCACGCGAGCGATTAGAGATTAAATTAGAGGAGATATATTTCGCCCTCGCTTTACTATTACAATACACGACTGATAATATTGTTTGGTTTTCATTTCATTACCTAATAGCGAATGCGCCGAATATTCGCATTTCCATGAAACGTCCGATAGTGATTAATGATTGTTGGTAATTAGAAGAGAGCAAGGTGAAAATATTTTGTGAGAAGTAATGAGTTACGCGAGCAATAATGCGAGGCAGTTAACGAATCTTTGAGACGAAACGTTCACTGTCGATGTCGAAACGGAGCTCAATTACAGTAAGCGATTCTTAAATACTTTTTCTCACGTCCTACTTTGATGTCATTTTAATTTTGATCGACTCGTTCAAACTTGAACCAGAGATTTTACCTATGATTTTTTACATCGCTAAACGGATATTTTCCGATTTGAAATATTTATTATTATCTATATGATGTAATATTTTGTCAAAATTATGTGTTTTATTTCGATTAAAATATAATTAAAATTTTGTGCCAGGATATTTCAAATTTTAGTTAAAGATCACTTTGCGGAAAGAAATGTGATATTATTTTACATTATAAAATAAATTATACCGTAAAAAGATATTTTATAATATGCAAAGCAAAAGATATTTAATATTTAATATCATTAAAATTTTGAATTCGATGAACAGAGAGAAATATAGATATGTTGATAATTTAAAATTCATATTCGAAAATATTGTAAATATAAAGGAAACGTATATTTATAAATGCATATGTTTTGCATTTCCAGGCGTTTTTGCGTATGCAGACAAATTAACTCAGGCGTCTGACTAAATATGCAAGTACACTCATCAAATCGGCGTAATATTTAATTAAACTGCGAATTCGCGTATTTCTGTTATACTCAATGCATGTAAAGCGTGTCGATTAATTGATAATGATATATTCCCAGTTATAGACCAAAGCACACGGTCGGCATAAATCAAACAAAGTTTTAGGAACTTAACGTTTCAGAAGTTGAATGTGGGAGTCTGGCTGAGAAACTTGACGTAGGCAATCGTTGTAGTGCGAGAAAAGCTTTGACTCGGTATCATTACCAATCCGTTCTACGTACTTAATAAAGTTTTCCTGCGACGCGAGATCGTTTCTCCTCTTCTCGATCTTCATCAGTTTTGCTTTGCTCGCGAAGATCGGTACGGGTACGGTACGGCGCGATAAAAACAAAGTATCGCTCGCGTTTCCGTTCGATTTCAACCAAAATTGACTTCGCTCAACGATTTCAATAAACTGGATGACGTGGAAATTCGTAAAAATTGCCCCGACTATAGATTGGATCGTTCGTGCGTGCGAACAAACAGGGCAGCAAACAGTGAGTGATTTTCGCAATTGTTTGACGGCGAGCGCGCATAAAAATTGAAAATTGTTCTTTGTGTGTGCGCGAGAGGCAAACGCGATCTCTCCTATTAAATTTCTTTCATTGACGGCCACTCTTATGAGTGCAAATACTTGGCTTCATTTCTCGATTCAAGGAAATCGGACGAAAATCGAGCCTGGTCAGGATCACTTTATCGAAAGTATCGGATGCGCGGCAGTGCTTTTTCGGTCCGTTTCTCGTGACGGAACGTGAGGAAACGCGATACGAGCGAGATTAATCGTGTTTTTTCAGCGCTTCAATTTGCAAGTTGCCGTTATCTTCCGTTTGCTGGAATTTCCCCTATGCTATTTTGACCACCCGATTGTTTTCGACGTTCTCGCATTTGTACATCTTACATTTTCAGGACAACGAAAATTTATAGATAAAATCATAGAAAATATTATATACAAGAATATATTCGCAAATCTTCTCATTTAATCATACCTCATTTAAGCGTACAAATATATACTTGAAAATTGTATACTCTCCCCGAACCTTTACTTACACGTCGCTATAAAGAAATAACGCGATCATTTTCACCTTTTCAAATAGGCACGTACTCCCGGCGAGGAAAACTCCGCTCTAAATTGCTCAAAGACGAATACGTAGACGAAAGGAAGCGCGAGGAGCTCTGTATAAACAGAGTGGATGATCTTCGTTAAGACCGGTTCTATACGGAAAGATCCCGAAAGTACATATTGGAGCCCATCAAACGATGCCGTCGGATAACGCGTCGAACAAGAGAGCACGCCTCGGCATTTCCATTCTTCTCCGACCACGATCCAGACGGAAAACGCGCGCGATGCAGCCCGGGGATTAATAGTTCACCTCGCTTTTCCAATCCGCAAACTGTCGTTCTCGTTGATAGCGGGATTCCTTCGTCCACCAACACCATCATCGCGGACCGAGATCGGCGGTTTCAATCGGCGATCGCGGTAATGTACCATTCATCGTTTCTCTTAGATTCCACGGCTCCGCCCGTCCGCGGTAATTCGTTATCGCGCGATTAGCGCGAGCATGCGAGCTTAATTTTAGCTAAGCCGGAGGAAAAGTTGGTGCCGAGCTAATGAAGACCGATTGCCGCGGACGAGGCAACTCCGACGGTGGCGAGAGCTTTTATCGCCTCTTGGTTATCTCTCTCTTTCTCAATCTTCTTCCGCCTCTATCTCTCCCCTCTCCCTCCCCCTCTAATTGGATTAGAGAAAATAATTGCCGATTCCATGGCATTTCGCGCGATAACGCATTTACGGGGCGAATGTATGCTAATTTTTGCTAATGGAGGCGCGCCGCAACGCGCCGGACGTACGCGCTAAATCAGCGCTTCTTTAATTCATCTCCTATCACGGCGTCGCGATCGCGGAAGGAACACGTCGTCGAGTGTGCCGGTGCACGCCTGAAATTGCTATCTCTCGCTGCGCAGTTGTCGGGCGCCGCGCCGCGCCGTTGCTGCTCGACCATGCAAGGTGTCTCCCCCGTTGGCTTATGTGTGCTGAGCACGCTATCCGCTGGCCGTACGTAATCGAAGCGGCGAATTTTCGATAATGGCGAGAACACGCGTTTTCCAGCGCGTTGACTCGGCTTCGCCGAGATATCCTCCCCGTTATTATGTATACGTCGCGGCTCTACAATTTATCTCTCATTCTTCTAAATAGCAATTTCAACCGTCTGTCCGTAAATTCATTTATGAACTATCATCCGTTATAAAAGTGCAGCTATAATATGTTATAGTAATAAAATACGCGAAACGTCATCGTGCAACGAGAGCCGACTGCTTTGAGCGGAGAGAACAAGATTTTTTCCTATATTTGTCTCCGCAAAATGGAATCATAAACAAATGTCCCTCTCCCGGGATGGATACGAGAATAAACGTCGGAGTTATCTCACATACGGGCGGGACAGCTTTCTCGTATACCAACGGCCCGGCGTTTCTAGAGCTAAATCGGCATTCCTATCGACGTTTAATTTCCCGTGGTACGGTGGAAAACGTAAATTCACGGAAAATACCGGGAAGCTTCGTATATATACTCGGACACGCGAGATAATCACGACGTGTTGTTGCTCATCCACCCGTTAAATTCGCCGCTTACTTTTTTCCCTCTAGTCGCAAAATCGGGGACGTAACCCACCTGCATCGTGATACACTCGAAGAAAGCTTCCTACAAGCGCAGTTAATTTACCGCCGCTGACTCCTCGAAGCGCGTAAATCGATTATTTAACGCCGCGAGCGGAAAACCGGTTTACTGAGGAGCCGTACACGAGCAGTTCTGGAAAAAGCTATCCACCGGCGACAAGAACGTATCCTCGAACAAATTTGTACACTCGGAACTTCTTCCGCAAGAATTTTACATTTTAATTTACGAATTAAATCTTCATTAAGAACGCCAACTTAAAAATTGCTTCAAGAATCAACGTTTACCGTCAGATATTCAAGAGTTATTTCTCAATATGCCTCAATACTTTAATTAAAATAGTTTGTTAATTAAGCTGCCGATTAGAGCTACGGTAAAGAAAAACCGCCGTGCAAGTTATGTAAAGCACAACGCTGCGCTGTTGGACGCCTCTCTGAAACAACCCGCCTAGTTGCAACCGTTTGTAATTATTCTCTGACCTCTTTTTGGAGCAAGAACACGGGACGTCATAATTAGTACATGATATATTGTCACGCAACACACTCTGACTTTCTTGAAATTTTCAAATTAACTCTCTGCCGACGAGTTTCGTTAGCTCTCACAAGTTTTATTTTGCGTTGAAACAACATTGCGGTGACGCAAGATAAACCATGTCGTAGTTTGCTTTTAAATCAACCAAAAGTTGAATTGTTACTAGTATGTGCTAAAAATCTTGATTAATCATACGATTAATACTTTATTGATATGTATCCCGTTTTACATATGTAAAACATATGTAAAATATATGTAAAATGTAAACATATGTAAACCTATTCTAGCAGGGATGGTCATAAAAAAATAGTTATTTTCATCTCATTGAATTACAATTTTTGGTATTTATTATTTGTAATTTGTAATATTTAAATTAGTTAGCGTAAGATAATCATATGTTTAATCAAATCTATTACTTTAAAGATATTTGTCTTTATTTTATAACATTAGTAGCGTTCGTACTTCAAGTGACTATTTTTGTTAAATATCTCTTCAGAAAAAGAATGCCTGTGCTTTCCACTGCAATTAACCGCGAGTACCTATTTTTGTCGCAAGAAGCAATATTGGTACACAGAACACGCGATATCGATTTTGCCACGATTCTTCTCTTCAAGTTCCGACCCAGCCGCCGTAATGCGATCACGACTCCTCCAAACATTTCATACGTATATTTCATATATATATATATATATATGTATATATGTATATATAATATACATACATACGTATGTAATATACATACGTATGTGAATTTTCAATCTAAATTTAGCTCTTTGTTGTTTGACGATACATACTTTAGCTCTTTGTTATTCGATGGGACATACTTCGCAACGTCGTACGTACATTTACCATGCTCTTGGTACACTTGCTGCTTATTTTTCAAAACTTGAGGCAGTCATATTCCCAAGACGTTGCTTCGATACAAGATTTAAAATTTCAGGATTAAAAATCAATAATTCATACAAAAATGTACACGGATTTAGTCTGTAAAATAGAGACTGTTGCAAAGTATTGATATTTATATTACATTTTCCATCAAATAAAAAAACAAACAATTTCTTTAATCTAACCAAGTAGAAAGCGAAGCGTTTCATCCGCAGCTTATGCGAAATTTGTGGAAAGCCGGATGACGCGTGTGTGAACAAACATTGTCTTGAACAATGAGGAGATCTCTCTTCAGGCTGGTTACGGGCGGATTATACGAGCCACAATGTATGCGAGAGTCCCTCTCAGATGCGAATGCGCGACGCTCTATAGCTGTCGTAATAGGGTCCATTTCAGCCCGAGGGTGGCAGTCGCAGGTCGATGCCAAACTGGCGAAACGGGCGAGGCAAGGGGAACGTAAAACAGCAAGAAATGAGGGCTGCTTGGTGGCAAAATATTTGAGCATACGCTACAAATGTTTGCCTTCGTCCTCGACATCACGTAATAAAGCGGCAAAGCTCTTTTCCGATAATGCCCTTCTCCCTTTCCGTCCGACTTCTCGAGCCTCCCCATGACCCTTCGAACCACCCCTCGCGGCATTGTCGTTGTCAGCGCGGCAGCTTTTCCCAGGGTGTTTCCGCCGAGAGAGGCTACGATGGATAATACGGATAAATCGTGCCGTCCAATGCGTTACATTGCAGATGAATTTATTTTTAAGTTTTTCTACGGAAACGGGGAATTTGAGCAGGGCACCGTGTTCGTATCGTTTATTCCGCTCGTTCCCATTATTGCATTATTACATATAAAGATTATGAAAGATTTGATTTCAACATTTATCTGCAAATTATCGATATTCCCCTTTAGCAAAAAGTTTGAATTATTAAATTAAACCAAAATAGTTCAGCATAGAGTTAAATTTCTCCCTCAGGTTTAATGGTAAAGTGAGTATTCTGCGATCCCGTATTCTTTTACATAGCACCATTTACAATGCCACACGTGATAATCTTATTTTCGCAATAAAAGATTCCTTTTATAGTCAGTCAACGTCGCGGCTGATCCACTTTTTTCTATTTAACGCACGTGACTCGGGAAGAATTCTCGTCACGTTAGTTACGCACGTTCGAAAACCCCATCGGGTGCTAAAAGGGAGTCGATGTGACAAGAGGATTGCCGTTCGGCAGCAGAGAAATAGATAGAGTATCTCCGCACCACGCCACGCCGCGCATCGTATCGCATTGTATTGCATCGCGACGCGACGCGTCTCGTGAACCGGGAAACGCGATCGAGGCAACGAATTAAATTCGGCGGCCGGCGCCGAATTGATAACATCGCTATTCGCCGGGACAAATTCGTTAGCCCGGCATTATTTCCGCGAGAAATATCCTGACGCAATTTAAAAACGGGAACGAGTGGCGGCGAGTTATACGACGAGAACACGTGAACGGGATGACGTGAGGGAAAAAGAGAAAGAGCGGAAAAGAGTGTGAGAGAGAGAGAGAGAGAGAGAGAGGAAAAGGGAGAACGAGCGAGTCGGGTGACAAATTGCGGCGGTCGCAATTTCTCGACGGCGGCGTCGGAGGAATAAAGTGGGCGCCGCCGGCCGGCCACGAGTTTTGAGGAAACGTTGATTAATTCCGCATTCTCGCACCCCGCGTGAGAACGCGAGGACGCGCGAGATGCCAAGGCGGCGCCGAGGATAGATAGATAGGCCGGCGGAACAGGTGGGCTGCAGGTGCGAGGTAATGGATATATCGGACGGCCGACGAAACACGATTAATCAGGAGCAGCCCGCCGCCCGTCGCGAGGAGGAAGGAACTTTCCGAAAATTCGCGGGGACCATTCGTCACGAACGCACGAGCGACGTCGAGAAAAATTGCTCCACCGAGTTTGTTCCGCCGCGCTCTGCTCCCGTTCCGTTTGCCGCTGTCGATGATATTGCATCGCGATCGTGTAACCGCGATAGCGTCACAGCGTTTTGCAGCCGACCTCCGTGCAACATTGCGCTCGAAATTACCACATTTACGCATTTAGCTCCGGAGAGCGCGCGTTTGCCCGATCGATTCGAGCGGGAATACCGTTAGGTTTATACGATGGGCGTTACAGTTTATATGAAGGGAGTACGTTCTATTCTAGTATATTGCAGCCGTGTATACGTGTCGAAGAATGTAGCGAAAATAATTTCGTCGTTAATTACAAATAATTAAAATTTATTATTAAAAATTATATAAAATTGCAATAAAATGCTACAATTCACCAAAATAGGTCGCTAGCAAATTCAACGTTTTTATTACAATACCAGAGACCAACAACGATTTGTTTGTAATACCTTTTGGTGCGAAAGGGATGAGATTGCTCACCCACTAAAGTTCGCGGCATGGGTAGCGACACGTGTGACGTCCTGGCTGAATAAACAACAATCAAAGTCCATGCGCGGTTTGCAGCTGTCGCGATCGGCATGGCAGCCGCCGAGGCTCTCGATAAATAAACGAGTAACCGACGTGTGTAGCATCGTGGTTCAATAAACGGGCGCAATTACGCGGCCTATATAGGTCCGTGTCGTATAGGCGTCGTATCGTAAATGCCGTGCCCGCACGTCATCTTATCCCGGGACACGAAATGGTCCATGAAAGATATAAGGTTCGCGTTCCTTTGTCCTCTCGAGACCGGAGACGGAAGCCGCACGTTCGAACGCGAGGGTCGGTCCGAAAACTCGCCGGATGAAAGAGTCACGAACCCCGGGACCGATAAAACCCACGCGGTCGGGCAGGAAATGACACGGGGAGAAAGAGGGGCGGGGGTCGTCGCCGATGTAAAGGGCGCACCAGGCAATCGAACGACGACCACGAGTGTGCCGATAGAATTTTTCTTACGGGACCGAACTCGAGAGAACCGAACTCTCGGCAATTGGCATGAGAGTTTGTGGGCACATAGAACTGACTCGAGACACGAATATGCCACGTTCGTACGGTCGTTTGGGCACGAATCAGAATGTTTAAGTTTCGTGGTGGGTTCGGCCTGGCGTTTCGTGACATTTCTACACATTTTGGATTAGCTCTCGAAAGTCCATATCTCAATCGCGTCCAATGGGCTGCGGCGGGATATCGGTGTAGACCTCCGGGACGGAAATTCTGCTCGCGATTCACTTCCGCGCGCGAGCGACCCGAGCCAGAACGTGAGAACGTGAGGTAGCGAGAGCGGCGCGGGAGGGTAACGACAGGGACAGAAACGTGAGGGAAACGAAAGAAAACTTAGTCAGAGACGGGAAATTCCGGCGGTTCGCCTCGCTCGACGTTTTCGCGCGGCGCGTTGGCGACAATGACGACGACCCCGGCTCTTCTCGACGAGAAACGAAGGAGAGGTCGTAGGTCGGGAGGTGGCGGTGCCACGAGGAAGAAGGTCTACCGACTGCAACGTAGCGAGAAATTACGTTTCCGCAGCCAGCACCGCAGACATTCCTCCGTCTCCTTCCCCGCGTCCTCGTTCACCCCCGGATCCTCTCCACATGCATCCTTCCGCGACCGCAGCCGCAGGAATTTCGGACCAGCATGTAGGTATAGCAAGAGGGGCCGTCCTTCTTTCCCGATCTTCTATTGTCTCGATTACATTTTCTCCTTACACCTAGCGAACGATTTTTATCCATAGACTACATAAAGTGTTTCGCGTTGCATATTTTTTTCGAGACGAACCGATCGCGTGCGATTTACATTGAGAAAGAATCGTTGAAAATTATTATATATATATTACTAAATAATAAGTTTCTCTAATTTGAACTGGAATACTATTTGTTTTGCTCCATGAAGTATTGATTTACTAAAGTTTGATGGGTTTTTTGACACGCTCGAAATATATTTATTTTGTTCGTGTTATTTTAACCGCAGCAGATAAAAATTATTTCAATTCGTTTGAACGTAAAAAAAATAAATAAAAAGTAATGTATATTTTTGATCAATATATGTATTATTTTTTTTTAGTTCCATCAGATCGTATAAATATAGAAAATATGTAAACATCACATGCGTTTGCACTCTTGATGAAGTTGCAATGTAAAATTCTGATAATTTTCTATATTATAGATATAATTCTAGACGAAAATATAGAAAAGAAAATTTTTCTACGTGTGATCGCAATAATAAAAAAACGGCAAATACTTCTCGAAGGATATGTATTATTACCGACAAATTATTTCCATCAATCATCCACAAACCCTTATAGCTCGCGTCATCGACCATAACGCACAATGGCGATCTATCACACCGTGAGAAGCTGCCTTATGAAAAGTTACGGGGGACGAAAACGGCTATAAATCCAAAGGAGAATTTAAATATCGTAAAAAAAGTATTTTCTGCAAAGTTGTGCCCCGTTCGCGCCTGGATATCATAGTTCGTAAATTATCCTTATCGATCGTTCGGTGAGGTATTGTCAAAGTGACAGAACCAAGGAGCTCGTGGAGTCGTCGTCCGGAGCCTGGGCGCACTACGAGCAACGATTATCTTCACGTTACAGCCCCATAAAGGTGGCCGTGAGGCCGTCGAGTCCCGTAATTAGGGCCGAAAGGAATTTACCCCTCTTTAACAGAGAATGAGTTTCTCATCGACCCGACAAAACTTTCGGCCGTGACGCTCATGCTTTATCCCATAGACGTACCAAACTTTGGATCTTGTTAAAGCGGTAATTCAGAGTATAAGTCACTCGAGAGTAACGAGAGAGAGAGAGAGAGAGAGAGAGAGAGAGAGAGAGAGATGTTTGTATAATATGTGACTTACGATTATATTAATTCGTCTGGATGTTTTAGATAGTCGAAGGATGTGCAATATTTAAAAAAGTTGCAAAAAGTTAAAGAGACAAGAAAGAAAATAAGCGCACTTTTCTCCAGCGCCTACTCTAAAAGTTCACGTAATAAACAATGGATCCAAGGTGAATCTTAAATAAACTCACGTCACGAGGCGGTTTTATCGCACCGTGCTACCATTGGCGGGCACGGTGAAAGGGAGAAACTCTTTTCCTTACTCGTCGAAACGGCGCGCGGAAGTCGTTAGCTGCAGCTTGCACACGGGTCTTCATTGAAAGGTGTCCCGGGAAGTAATACGGGTGGAGCGCGGATGGTGTGTAACGATGGCTATTACTTTAAATATGTTCGCCACAAGAACTGCATTCAGAAACGGGAGCACTCGTCGGCTAACGACGTTTGATTCACGCGGAATTGTATGTGCGTCAACGGGACAGTTTTTTTCCTGCGATATCATCGTCACTGTAAGCATTCAACGAGAAAGACAAGAGTGACACGATCGATTTAATACCGCCGAAAAACCTCTATTCAGAGGTATCCTTCACCCCCGACGAAGCCCTCTTTGTTTCACTGTTGCGCAATAACGAGAACAACGGCTACCCAGGTGTCGTTACGTCACGTAAACGACGAAACGATGCCGATAATGGCGGGGCAAATAGCACTAAAATTGATAACACTCGCTATCCAACTTACAACCCGGGGATGGCATCGTTACTAGTAGTCGATGATTAAACGACAGGCTGCAGATTGATCCGTAATGGACTTCTCCAATCGATAGTTGCCGTTCGTGCGTGCGAATGTTGCAACAAAGAAGATCAGTAGATAGTTTGCCAACGACAGGGTCTCGGATCATAAGACACGAGATCTGCAGATTGCATCACCAATTACAGAGAACAGGTGTGAAAACCGCGAGAACCACCGTCGCGGTTCTCGCGCCGTTTCGATTGCATAAAGTGGAATTGCGGCGCGTAAAATTTTAATCGTTGAGATTGGCGAGTAATCGCTCGAACGAGATATTCTCACGTGCGTCACATTTTGCAACTTTTCCCAGACTTGGTTATTGCTAATTACAGCAGCGGACCGTGCAAGTTGATATATATATATATATATATATATATATATATATATATATGTACGTGGAAAATCTATATTGAAAATGTTTAACTGGATTAATACATATTGGCAGGCGATATTTCCGCAATTACACATGTGCACGATTATTAATGCTAATACGCATTAAAGGCATCGATCCACGCGGGAGAAGCTCCTGTTGATAACAGCATTAGCCCGTACATATTGGATGCGTTAATCTGTATCATATATGTCTAATTGGACTTTTTGCGCTCTTAGTGCTTACGTGGATTTAACTCTACGAGCGTGTAGCTCTCGCCAGTTTATAACTCCATAAAGGACTTAAAGCCCGTATAACCCTGCGCGTGCGACGTAAGCCCGTAAGTTCGTAAGGATTTAACTTTCGAACGCGTAGCATTCACAACATTTTGATTCACACCCTGCGAACGAGATTAAAGCGTTTTCCGTTAATTTTCTGCATTACGCAATTGCGTCAAACCCGCTAATGTTAGTGTAGTGGGTAGCGAGGTAAATAGTGAGTAGTAACTTCTTGTAGCATTTCAATAATCTACAGCAAAATAATGTTTTATGTAAATACATGCATTGCACAGTATGAATGTACATGTAACAATGAATACGATATGCAGCAAACTGTGTCATTATTTTATCCTTCATGTAAAACTGATATTATCGGGCATGCAAAAGTTTAACGTTGGAGTTTCTTTCTTCGCGGCGATAGCAGACGCACGTTCTATTCTGTATGAAAATTCGGGTAACTACGTGCATACTGCATACAATGGCCGTCGTCGACTGCGCCTGTTGCAGATAACTGTCTCCACGTATATGGTAGCGTATAACTCGTATAGCAGCAGAACGTTGCCATAACGCCTGCGAATCGATAGCCAATTGGTCGTTGAAGTTGTGCCAACGCTACATTTCGCGTAAATTGTAAATAGGTTCCGCGAACGGCATCGTTTGTTTCGAGAACAATGTCAATACTTGAAAGAGAGCAGCGAATAGAATGCCCTGAAAAACATCTTTATATGATAACGATAAAAGATGTTCCCGCTGCTAACGTATTTTTATTTACAGAAAAATTCATTTAGAATTTCGCATGCCAAATCAAGTGCAAAAAGCTGGAGAATTTACGAAACATAATTTCTGATGATGGGAGAGAGAGAGAGAGAGAGAGGGGACAAGGGACGAGAAAGAGACTCTTCCTAATTGCTTATTTTATGCTTGCTTAATTTTCATCAACAAATTTTCGTACGATTTTTGGTCGATCTAAGTCATTATTTGCTCTCATCACATGTCATTGGTCAAGTTTAATTAAATTTTATTCTCTACAATGTCGAACGGGTGACGGCGCGCATTTCCCGGCGAACTCGCGAGCTCTATTGAAGTTTGGCGGACGATATTTAGACGTGTACGCGAGGATTGTGTCTGTACACGTTTGCAGAAAGTTGTGGCCGTAGAACGGCGTACAGTGAAAGACAATTTGGGTGACGACACTGGCAAACACTGGCGGTTGAACTTGTGCCAGCCGTATTTCATGCGCCATTGAACAACGAATAGTAAATAGCCTCATACGAAAAATCCGCCCTACTTCGCTGTATCTATTTCGGATTTCGACCGGGCTACCTCGCGGTAGCCCAACAATGAGTCTCTTCAAACTCTCAGTACCATCGACCTATCGATCCGCGCGATTCGACGCGCCGCCGACGAAAGTTAACCGGCATGGCGCATTTATCTTCCACGCTCTTGTTGTACTTCAATGAAAAATACCATTCAACAACAACTGGCCGTGAAACCCTTCCCCCCATCCGTCCATAATACTAATTGCGCGAGGAATGTGTTCCATATCTCCGCACTTGTTTCTGATTTCAACTCTCTGACCTCCGAGAAACTTTCGAGCCAAGACTGCCGCGTTGATTCTACGACCGCTGTGTAAATCACTCCGAACGCAATTACGCGATCTCAAAATTTAATTGAGAGCGCTGGATGAGTTTTTGCTCGCATGCACGCCTGGAAGTTTCTTTTCCAGATAAAAAGAAGAAGTCGAAAAAGAAGATACGAAAGGAGAGACCTTAGGAATGGAATGATATCTCACATATAATAAATCTTACTGTTACATCAATTATTTTTTCCCATTATTAAGATATAAAATTACGCTCCTTCGAGCTAAACATTCGTAATCAGATTCATTCGCTGACGAACAATTCTAGGCGACATTTGTTACCTACCGTAGAGAAATCGATGATAAAGAAATATGAACTTTAGAAATTAAAACTTACATATTGAACGTAAAGGAAAAAAAAATAAAAGAAAAATATCTAAAAAGAGCCAAAGAATTCACGAGTGTGTGTCAACCGATTGCTTTCCCGATTTCGCCGGCCACAGGTAATTCGTTTCCGAGATGGCTGCAAGGAACGTAGCGCCGCGCGAGACGCGAAAGAACGTTAATTACTACTCGTTACGCTCTACACGGTGTCGCGGTCACCGTGAATTATATTCCGGACGGCCGGGGCTGCGTACGTACGTGGTCGCGTAAATTTTATACGGCGAGCGAGCGACCGCGCGAAACGAAAGTGCAGCAACCCCATGGTACACGGTAGCAATCACGCCGATGATGAGAGCTTCGCGAAAGAAGCGCCGCGACTCGGGGCTTGTTCATATTCAAGGAAAATTAAAACGTCCTTCATGCTGATACACAAGCGAAAAAATGACGAAAGTCCGAGCGTGCGAAGCTTTTCGAGGTGTTCGCGCGATTGGATAGATTGATATCGCGCGACATGAATTGTGGGGATATTATTACAGGCCGTTGATGAAGAACGAGTGAATTTATAGTGAGCGTGTGTGCAGTCGATAAACTACTGGAACGCTGTGGACTTCCTGCGCAACTTCGTCAGATTTCGTAATGCATGCAAGCGATAATTAGTTTACACCCCACGGGTAAGCATAATGTAACGATACATATTCCTCATTAATTTGCGGCTAGATTTATACGCAACTTGCGCGTGTTCCGTGTCGTAAGGACAAATCGATCACCGACGCTGCGAGCCTCCGTTGATTAAAAGTCAGCAGTATATATTTCATATTTCGTAAAATAAATCGATTTTTCAGCGCGATAACAATTATGACAAGATGGATACTATTCTTCTTGAGGAAAAAGATCTTTTGTCACGGACTGTATATTTGACATTAATCTTTCCGCGAATAAATAATAAACTTGGAAAGAAAATCTTGTCCGTTTTCAGCAAAAGGATTAAAAATAATGGTCGATTTGTCGATTCACGTAGGATTATTCCAACGCACATTAAGTTAAATGAAGAACACAGTTCTGTTATTTGCCGGAAGACGATACTTAATCTCCGATGGCAACAAAACCAACCAATTAGCTAATGTCACGCCTGCAAACAGGCAGTGAGTTGGTAGGATAGATTTATAGACCCCCTCGAGGTAGATGCGATTCAGGGAGAAGGAGAAAGAGAAACCGAGGGAGTAAGTGCACCGCGCGTCTCTCCTTTTCTCCGGAAACAAACGTGGTGGAACGGACGTCGTAAGAGCGGTTCCGCGACGCGCACGTACCTCCATCGATTGATATAGGTCCTCGACGGAAATTCTAGACTGACCCTGATCGATATCCGGACCCGGGGGCGGACTCCCTCCCTCCCTCCCTCCCCTACCTGTCGACGTACACGAGACGAAAGCAGCATTTATTTCTCCCGGAGTGATTTATTCGTCGGCGCTAGCATTTATTTCGGCGTTTCGACGCGAGACAGCGGCAAGCTTTTTGGCCCCGATAAAACCCTTGACGCGTCCCTTGACGCGGGCACGAGACCACGATCGTGTACCACTTTGGTGATAATGGTCCGTCGGTGTCACATGAACATCGAACCTACCGGCGGTCGTAACTTCTTTCGCCCACCTTGCGAATGGTAGCGCGGTGTACTGAGAGTACTATAGTGTGTCAAGAAACATAATAATGTTCCTATGTAATAATATATATATATATATATAAAACTCGTTTCATGCGAAGGATGACGCATGAACGTGAGTTTCGCGTTTGGGGCGTGCGCGATGCAATTTCAGAAATGGATCACGTGTTGCAATCGGGCGCTTTTATTGATATATCAATCGATGGCGGAAGCTTAAACTTCTATTGAGATAAATGGGAGTGTGCGCTTTCTGCTCTTAGCGGGTTCACACTCGCCAATCTCGTGATTTACGTACGAATAACCGGCAGCGTCATTAGATGTATCGTCGGCGCGATTCAATCACAGAACATCGACCATTCCGGGATACTCACGACACAGCTCGACGAAGCACGATTAAATTGCTAATGAAAGATGAATACCGCGCCGCGATGCCTGCGCTAATTGCTCGTTTGCTACGAAGTTCGACAAAGGTCGAGCCCGCGGGCCTTCGCGTTCACGATAGGTATCATAAGCATCAATTTTAGCGCTCCAAAATTGAGCAATTCAAACTTGCGCATATATGAAAGCTGGAATTATTTAGTATACCCCAAAGCATCGGGAAAAATTAACTTTGTATGTTCGTATTGTATATTCATATTTGTCAATGGTATTTATTATTTTATTCCCCCTAGAGTGTCCTTTATATTTTATTCAATTTATTATTATTTATAAAAATTACGTTAGCTTCCTTTCAATATTTTATAATTATTTATAATAATCTAATAAGAGAAATTTGAATTGATTATTATTATATCCCGTTTCCATGTTTAATGACTCGGGAAGATCGTTGCATACAAATACTGATATAATCTCATTATTACGATACCCACAATTTTGCAATCTATTAATGCGTAAAGAGATGCCTCTCGATAATTCAGTGAAACAGCCGTCGAAACTTCACGCAGACGCTGTTAATCGCTGCGGATTTACATCGTTGTCTATACATAATTGCCCCGCCGGCTTGGCCAATCGGAACACCTTAGGTACACAGAATTCGTACACGACACGGTCTACCGAACCACCAACAAATTGACGGCGGAAGATGAATACCGTTCCACGGAGCTGCGCTAATTGCGCGCCATCGGAGGAAGATCAACAAAGGACGGATCTCTGATATTAGCAATTGCAATCTCATAGTTATATCGTCGAGTTAGTTGGAATTGGCGCGAACCGACGTCCCGATTGACGATAGCATTGTACCTGGCGCGAATGCAGAATGCCGTACATATACTCGTACTCTTCTTTCACGAACGACAATCTTTGAGCTATAAGCGAGAATTTAAAGTAAACGTATCAATCCCCGAACATGCTTCTAAAACTTCTTATTATTTTAATTTTTAAGTACAAAATTTAACATATATACATATATATTTACATATTAGTATGTATATAATGCATATTTATGTTGTTGAAAGTTTGATACTTTTACCTTAAAACCTACTTTACCTAACAAAATTCTGTTGTTGGATGATAAAACTATAATAGTCTTATGGCGTGTTACTTTAGAGACCATTACAATTTTATGACGTCTCGCATTTGCATAAATTCGGTGATGAGAGTGATCTATAGGTTTCTTACTATGTCAATACAAGGGAGAAAGTACGAGAAAACTGTCCCTATCGTAACAGGGGACATCTTCAGCTCTCATCAGGCGAAATATCTGAATTAATGTTCGAATGATCCCGTCGCGCCCCTTTCCGCTTCGTAGCTGGTTTCCGGGCTTCCGCGCGTCGAGAACGACAAAGGTTCACGACGAGATATCGTCCTTGTCCTGCAGTCGGGTTTTCAATTACCCAGCAATTCCCGACGACGTCCGTTTAATTTCTCGTCTTTCCCGCCTGCCATCTCTTTTCTTCATCACTCTTTATCGCGTTTATGCTCTCCGACTTTCCGCTTATTCTCTCATGTCATTCTTTCAGTTATAAAATTTTGAACTTTAGAATACTTTTCTTACTATCAATAATTTACGATCGTAAATTATATTTCAATAAGATTTTGGCAAAAATAACTATCCTCAGTGCCTCTCAATTTTATATTATTAACTTCTAATTGACTTATTTAATAATTTATGATTATTAGCACTAGCATTCTTAGTAAATTACTTAAACTTTTAAAGATAAGTATAAATCGGTCTATGGTTACTAAAGTAATTTTCTAGAGTTTCTACTTTCTTTGAAAGAAAGCTCTCTTTTGTTTCGCCAAGTCGCTACGGTACGCCAAGTATAGAGGGAACGCGAAAGTTAAGAGTGAAGGCTAATGCACGAGGTAGAGAGAAATTACTGTAGAAAAATTAGCATATCTAATATAGAGTGGAAGTCAAATGTTCTCGCTACGAGTGGCAGCAGCTGCTTTTATTTCGGTGGCAGCGTGCACGGTAATTTTCCTTCGCATTCCTTTTTCCATGTTGCCTATACACGTCGCCGTTCCTGTTCTCTTGATGGTCGACGTGGAGTAAATCGCTGCGACGGTTTTTCAGCCGGACGCGCCATTGAAATTCAGGAGGCAAAAATTGCGGTAGCTCTCCTATCGACGGATGGCGGGATCGAGATTAATGCGAAACAGCCAAATTTCTTGCGGATAACTGCGATCTTCGATTCACGAAATACCAGAAAGAAATTATACCTTCATATAAATTTCTGCATGACAAATTGTCATGATTATTTCTCCGCAACTATTTCCTCTAAAAAGATTTATTTTTAAACCATTATTTTAACCATTATTTTTCATTGTTTGAAAATTTGAATTTTATGACAATTATCATTGTTATTATTATTATTATTATTATTATTATTATTCGGCGTATGTTATTTTTGGTACTATTATTTAATTGTGAAATGTGCATTGTTCAAATTTTATTCCGCGTGTTTCATTTTCCTTAAATATTGATATCCATTTATGACCAGAATAATGAATACAAATTATTTAACATTTATCTCGTATATACATTAATCATGACGTACTTGCTCTTGTTAATGGATACGCAGTTGGTCAAAGTTTACATGCTAACAAGGAACTTACGAATAGTCCCTAGAAACCGGTTGGGGAACATCCGACATTCTCCAAATTATACACGGCATTTCACATCAAAACTCATACATCTTCATAACGGTGTGCAAACCAAAAATAAAATTCTTAATTAATTAAAATATACATTTCGTTGTCTTTCTGCACAGAAATGATGAAATATTACCGAGATAGCCACGTTCAACAGAGCTGAGTTGTCTAACGTAAAATCTACTACACTTATACCCTTAATTATTCATCACGATATGGATGGAACGGTTAGGAAGTCTGCATCTGTGCTATTAAAATCATTGTTCACTGTTGAAATAAATTAAGTGGCGGTATATTTACGTGCATAATTGTTCATAAAATGTATGGAATAGATTTTCTGCCGTGTCCCCTCTCTCGCACATATCGCACATACACGTGTCGGTTTTACAAAGTGTCCGAAAAATTTTCGGTACACGTGTTATCTCGCGCAATTACAAATCACAACGTGAGTTGTCGCGTGCACGTTTCGCTAGCATATTGCAGGTGTTCATGGAAAAAAAGAGGGAAAAGAGGATCCCAGCTGTACGATTACGCTGACATCCCTCGCGCGTCCTATTTCTTTCAGTCGCCGGGCTTGTAATTCGTTCCGGCAGTTTTTCTGTCGGCATACCCGCGAAAATTCAGGAAGTAGAAATTACCATGGCGCCGCCGGCCCAACGCGGCCCGGTAATAGAGCTGAGATTAATGCGAACGTGTCAAATTTGTCGTCGGCAATGACAAAAGGTCGTCATGGACCGTGGAAGCCACGGAAAAAAAGGGCCAAGTTAGTGGGCCGCGTTTGAAAGAGAGAGAACTCGGACAGTTTTTTCGCTCGGTATTCTCAGTTTCGCATGATCTCATTTTCGCGCTGCAGCATCGTCTTTCTTCTTTTTTCATTCATCTCCTTCCCTCGATTCAGTGATCGTCGCTGCATCCCTCCCGCCACGAAACTTGCATGAATGCACGAGAATTTCGCAACGCCTATTAGTTCGGAGTTCCATTCAACTTAATGAGTGTAATTTCAATTTAATATCAATTGCGATAACTTTTATTCTTTTTCCGTACGTGATAATTTTCGCACGTAAATGTACGTCTCTCTCTCTCTTTTTCTCTCTCTCTCTCTCTCTCTCTCTCGTTCTGATTCTCCCTGCGGATACCCTGGCTCTCGTTTCGAGCGCGGAGATTATCCCCCCCGGAAATCACTGGAGCCTTGAAGCCGTGCACTGGCATTGCTTTCCCTCCGCCCAGCGGTCGCTAATATCCTGATTTTTATGTTTCAAATTCCCGGTATGTCGCAAAGCGTCCCAAACCACGAAACCACACAGCCAGCGGCAGCGCCGGGAGGCAAGAAAATAATTCGAGCATCGGGGATTTTTACGGTTTCTCGCGTATCCGTCTAGCCGAGAAATCTTTGATGTTGCACCGCGTTAATTTCAAACGCCCTTATTTTCGCAATTTGGTTTCGCGATGTTTACTGCAACTTTGCGTACAAAAAGTCTAACGCTTAATTTCTAAACAACATGTCATAAACGCGATATGAATACGTGATATTTATTATGCGACGTTAAATGTATTTCTTCAAAATTAAAACTATTCGTAATGTAAAATTTTTATGCAAAATTTAAATACACGTTTCCATTTCCCAATTCGGAGTCATCGATTGGTAACAAGCTCGCATTAAAGCGTGAAAATTATTTAAGTATGGAGTAATGCGCGCCACAGCGGATCGCATCAAAATTTCATACGACCTAATGCGCTCCTAATTAATTTCGCATTCCCATCACGTAACCCCCTATTATTTAACGGTAGCATCGAAATTCGAAGAGTGCATTTAAAGATACATTTTCCACCTGCGCATGTACTCTTTCCTTTGCTTGCTTGTTAATCCCACCAGCATTAAGTAATTATTCGGCCACCATAGTTTACTTAACCGTCCGTTTCGCCAGTGGAAGATTATGTCGCTCTCTCAAAGGCAAACCGGATTATTCTTTTCCTCCTCTGCGTGCCTTCATAACCGGTTATTATTTTATTCGGTCTCGCAGTCCCTCTACAGGGACCCACTTGGTCGCCGCTTCTAAAACGCTTTCAATTATACCAACTGTGCTTTGGGTCGGGCAATTTCAACAACCTCGACAAAATTTCATGAATTATTTGCCCCTTACATTCAGCATCATTTGCTATTCTGCCCACTTCCCTCTCTCACTTCTTTTCACTTACAAGATTTAATGGGCTGATGGATCGTTCTCGACAAAATAATTGGCCGAACAATCGACAAATAGAATAGACACCGTCATGAATGACCATTGAATCTGTTGACTTTAAATTGGTTGAAAAATCCGCAGATAGAGAGAAAAGAGAAGGATTTCTGGGAGAGTCTCTCTCCCCCGAGATACTTTGTATATCTCGGTAGCTATATTTTTGCGGAACGTTTCATAAACTTTTTAGCGTATCCCATAGATATGAAAATTTTAACTTTTGGAGAGCGCCTTCGCGAGAATAATTCCAGCCACGTAAAAATGTAAGACGCTTAAAATTTAATGTAGTCCCTGCGGGGCGTGATTGCAATTTAATCGCATTTTTTCCAGGATTATCGTCATCAACACTTTCTCAACGACGTCAAGACTCCCGAGGGCTCTTACCCTCAGAAGCGCGTCAAGGGTGGCGGCAGAGATTCGGAAGATAATTTGCGGTATCGACTGTACCACGAGATACTTATCTGCTGAACTGGGTCAATTAGAGGGTAGGCCGCGAAAACCCAACCCTCGACTGATGCCCGCTTTTAGGATGGCGTATTTAAAGAAAGAAAGGGACGCGCGCCGAAGATGATAAGGAGAAAAATTAATGGATGATGAAAAAGTCTCTCCTTCCGGTATGATCAGTCTCATCTCTTATTAAACGGGTTAACTTCTTCAGGAGTTCACGTATAAGTATACGGGTTGTATCATCAATAACGCGGTCATCACGGAACTTTCAAGTGAAGATATTATGCCATTACGTAAGCAATTGTCTGATGTCTCTCATACAGGTTGGATATTATAGATGTTGTACGCGGCAACAGATAAGAAAAGTTATTGTACTCTTAGTTCAGTCCATAGATGCTAGATCCTCAGATGAGGAGAGAGAAAATTGAAGTATGGAAGCCGATACGGAACGATATTGCCCATATTTCTCGCCATACACATCATACTTGCCATATCTTCCTTTATGAGTTCTCAATTGCCGTCTGGCAATATCATTCGCAGCGCCGATCTATTATACGTGTACTTGTTATCTTAAGTTCGAAAGCGGAAAGGCGAGGTTACGTTTTTTTTCTCTCGAAATCTCTCGGAGTGAGGCAACATTTTTCGTAAGCGCAAGTCGTGCAATTTATCGGAGACAACTATCGCGTTCAACAATTCTCTCGAAAGTTTGCCCGGTCCATTACTACGGAGAACCAAAATATCGTTCGCTCCGACCGCAATGTGCACTAGTAGGGGTACGCTCTCGTGTGTCCGTCCGTCTCTCAGCCCGACACCGACCTTGGTATCAGGATTTTCGCTTCCAATTTTCCCAAGGAATCCGTGATTAACGAGACACCCGACGATACCGAAACACTCGACGGCACAAAGCCGGACCGTAATCGGGATTTTGCGCCAAGTACCCTACCTCGTAGAGACGCGGACGCAAACGAGTACTTTATACAACGTCACGAGTAACACTCACGCCTCGCATAAACGCACGCTTCCGAGCGAAACAACGCGCTATAGATACGGGCCGAGTACTTCGCAGCGTCGGGGAAAGATAAACCGAGATATCCCTTGTTTGCGTTCCGAACGGATTGAAAAGAATGGAATCGTTTCCAGGCTAAATCTACGCGTTACTTTCCGCCTGAAAAGAGGAGCATAAGCGGAAAACGGGTAAATATAAAAAGTATCGAGTCAGGTGATAATTTTCAATTTCTCGGATCAATTTAGCAGATATTGCTTTTTATAAGATTATTTGCAGGATGTCCCAGATTTGCACGATCAAAGCTAAAGAGGTAAAGTCAATATGCTAAAATAAGAAGTTTTCATGTCTTACTAGTTACTCAAATAGCTAATATACAGGTAGATATTATAAAGCTTTTTATTAATAAATTTTATTTGAGGAAGCTATTTTTGAGATATTAAAGTGACAAATATATATATATATATATATATATATATATATATACAGAAAAGTCTCGATGTGCTGAATTTATCTCTTTAATTTGGCCGTGCAGATTTGAGATACTATATATAATAATTTCGTATTATATATAAAATACGAAAATATTTATAAAATGTATATTATATATACATATATGTGTGTATTTATATTTTTTAAATATAGTATATGTGTTTTTCTAAATTTATTATATTAAAGAAAGAAATTTATAATTAAACCATTAATGTATAATTGTACAAGTTTCCTCTACCTTCGTCTAAAACGTCAAATTTACCAGCTCGAATCCAGCAATTCTACTACGCTAACGCTAATAACTTCCTTCCACTGCCATTACGTTCGTTCTATTATATGTTCGTTTTGCTCTCTTAAGGAACTCATTTCCAGTTATTTAGACAAACTCTCGCGTTTTCGATGACGCGAAAGAAAACCGGCTTTCGATGCAAAGAAAACGAAGAGGAAAATTGGCTTGGAGTGGAGCAACGAGAGCCGAGGCGTACGAGACGAGGTAGAATCGGTTGCCGTTTCATTGGCCGAGTTAAAGCCGCAGCTGCATCGCACACGGGCATCGCATCTTGCTGCAAGCTGCAAGCGGCAGTAAACGAACCACGAAAGGAGATGAGAGAGAGCGTTCAAGGAGGGTCGAATGGGAGGAAAAAACCAAATGGGACGACCCCTCGGCAACGCTTTTGGATCAAAGCTACCCTCTCGGTCTGTATTCTCTCGAAGGCGCGGAGTTAACTTTCGACGCGAGGTCAACGCAAACATTTCGGAAACTCCGGTCGGATTTCGCCAACGGCGAAACACGCTGCAGAAGCCGGATGCAGATGTTTTGCAGCTTCAGCAGCGAAAGACGACGATGCACGAATGTAGTAGTATAGCGCGATGTGGTATATAGGGCGCACAGCAGCACGCCTGTCTTTATCTCGCCACAGGATGGTTCGGACAAAATTGTGCGCGCCCGGCGTCGTCGCAGGATAACGCGATTTACGCAAGGCGCGGGCTTTTAATCCGCTCGGCGCGATGAATCTGTTAATTTCATCGCGCCAGGTAGTGTCAGCGTTTTAATTAACCTTGCAATTAAGCGCCAAAGTAGTTTAACGAGGTTTAATTACCGGAATCGAAGTAAATATACCACCGACCACCAACGCCACGGTCGAGTCTCTTTCTCTCTCTCTCTTTCTCTCTTACTCACTCTTTCTCTTTCTATCTCTCTTTTTCTCGTCATTAAGAAATAGTTTTTCGTGAACGACGGTATCGCGCGCGACCGTCGATAATGTTCTTTTTATTTTGCAGCACAAGGATCGCTGCCTCCTGCAAATCACGATTTTCTACCATGTCGCCTGCATATGACCGTTACACGCAGCGAAAACACGAAGAAACGGGTTGATCGTTTTTAAAAGCATATTCTGCCGCTTGCTTTCTTTTCTCTTTTTAAATTACAAAACCAACTAAATTCTAAATCGTTGTATGATGTATAACTTTCGCATATTTATAATGTATCTGATTAATTCTGGAAAAATAGACGTAACTTCGATGACATTTTGATAAAATGGTGCTTTGATACAATTGAGCAATCGATGGGAAAACGACAGCGTAAATATTAAATAAAACGCGTAATGAGATCAGAGTTTCTAACGCGAGTGTAATGGCACAAGAAAAATAACGCGAATCTGATTGTGGAAGCAATACAATTCCCAAATGGTCAAAAGAACCGAGGGATGAGGAAACAAGATCGTAATGATTGGCTCAACCATACACCTACCAAAGCTTTCCTGCTTCGCTGAAATATCAGCTGAACGGTAAGATTAAACGATAAATAAATTTTGCGAGAAGCGCTCAAGCTCGAACCGACGAGGCACGTAAAATGCAGCGAGCACCATATCGACTCGATATTCGAAGTCTGACGAAGTAACGCGGTCGGTCACGCGCGAAACAAGAAGAACGGGACTTGATAAGTGCCGGGAGTTTCGTCCCCGAATGACGGAAATAAAAAGGGAGATACGTGGCGATCGTTCTCTGTTTAAGTGAAAACTCGGAGATATGGCCCGACGTAAAGTTGCCAGCCGGGGGAGGCTGACTCTCGAGGAACGCATGCAATCTTCCGCGGAATGTTGCGGCGAGCGACAAGTGCGAGGACAAACGTGACGATAACGATACTGTGGCACATTCATCTCGCACTGAAAAACTAAATTATAGATAAGACGTAATATCTGATAGCGGCGAATAATACCGGGCCACCGGCGAAGCTTTTATGACGCATTTATGACGACTCTCTCTCTTTCTCTCTTTCATTCTGCCTCTCCAACTTCTTCGCCGATATAGCGCAATTCTCCTTCTCGCAATTTACGCCCCGATGTTTACGACCGCTCGTGATTGCGCGAATTCGCGTTTCATCGCCGGTCTGATTAACCTTTAACGTCCAATCGTATGACATATGCAGTGCTATAAGTCCACGGACTACCGTTTCGCTGGATTTCATTAAACGTAAATTTCCTGATTTCATGAATTACGCGCTGTGCTTTTAAAATGAATTAACATATATTGTTTTGGAATTTGTTAGTGAACAAAGGGGCGAGTTTAAAGGAGTTAAATAACTAATGAGCCTTTGCAATATATTGTTTTTGTGCGCGGAGATTACTAATTAATGAAGCAAATAAATGCTTTATGGAAACAGGTTTTCAAATAGAGCGGGAGCGAAAGAGA
This sequence comes from Tetramorium bicarinatum, assembly GCA_928718305.1. NCBI lineage: Eukaryota > Metazoa > Arthropoda > Insecta > Hymenoptera > Formicidae > Tetramorium > Tetramorium bicarinatum. The sequence continues at coordinate 10,959,552 of OV788328.1, forward strand.
GAGATAGAGAGATCCTGCACACAAAATTCAACGAAAAAGGCACCTTGATATCCTCAGTAATTACGGAGAATTCTCGTGCGTCTCGGCGACCGCAAAAAGATTCGCTCTTTACTTTACAAGATTAGCAAAAAAGCACTCGTACAGAATGAAATCCTCGCAATGTAAAAAAAAATCAGCTTGCAGCGCTGCTGCGACCAAGTTCCGCAATGAAACTCGAGAGCAAGGAGTAAGATTCCCTACCGAGAGCGAGGAGGGATTTCCTAGCAGATATTCCCCCGTACTCTTTACACGCGGCTCTCCGGGTCGAGGAGCCTGAGCTGAATGAGCGGAAAAAGAAGTTCCGACTCTTTTGCCGAGAACCAAGTTCGAAGCGCGCCCCATGAACCGTGGATACCGAAACGAAGTGACGCTAAACTAATTTCACCCGCTTCTGCTCAGAACGTTTTTCGACCCTTCCCCTCCTCTCGGTGCCTTCGGCGCCTGGAACTAAACCCTCGTCGACATCAGGGGGAGGTCGTGGTTGGCCGTAGTCGCGAAAAAAAAAAAGGAACAACATCATGGCTGCAGCCATGGATGAAAATCCGCGACACAAAGGACGCACCGTCTCTCCCTCCCGCGCCAACTTCTTCGCGCTCTTCCGTCTCTTACGTTTTACCTCACTTCTTCCATCTGGCGTCACAACATTTTTTCCCCTCTCTTTCTCCTCTCATCTGCCGCATTAATTGACGTTTCGCTGGCGTGCACTTCTGCGAGGTAACTATTCCCTTCGGAGCCAGGCCGCGAGCTCTCTTTGTTATCCTAATCACGAGAGCGATGTCGTTAGCCCGTGCTTCCCGCATGCGCGCGTACGCCGCACGCGCAGACCGCTTTTATTTGCGAGCTAATTTATTATGCTAATTACTTTTCCGAGTGCGCTCCACGCGCGAGTCGACTCGCGTGCTCGTTTCAAGAACGGAGGGGAACGCGCGAAACCTAGTTCTCGTACAATTTGTCCCTCTTACACTCTCTCCTTTCTCTCTTCCCTGTTCGGGTAGATTTCCTGCTCTCTTGGCTTTTTTTAATCATGCGACGAGTTTAAAGAAGAGCACGGGTACCGCGCGTGCCGCAAAAAGAGGACAATTGATTGGCCTGATTGCGATTGTACTACACGAGCGTTTACTCGAATTCTCGCTGCACGTTTTCTGCCCGCGCTTGTTATCTGCTGTTTTATATAAATCAATAGAAATGATTGTTAATAAAAGTAACGGTTATTATTAATACCGATTATGTAAACTTTCTACTAATAATTAGTAATTTTTATCTTCGTTATTTAAGGATTATTTCGAGATCAGTTATCCTCCAATCAATCGAACGTTTCAATTTTTGCGAAAAAGAATTTCTCGAGGTACCGCAACGAAAAACAATAACGTGATTGTGAGATTGAAGCGCTAGATGTCTCGGTTTATTTAGGAAACATCTATCTGTGTCCTTTGTTCATTTTAATCAAGCCTACCATTTATGCAAGCTCGGAGAACCATGTGCTTGTAGAAATTTAATGGAAACTCATTCTGATACAGATTGGGAGCTTTCGATTGGATGATATTCCATTTTGTTTTATCACAAAGAGATAGAGTTCTATGCACAAACATTAATCATTCCCTTTGATATGCAACAACACGCCACATATATGCATTCGATTACGTTGCATTGCAAAACAAAGCTAGAAATGATGAATTCCTATTAAATTAAATATTTTAACACGCGCAAATAGCGCCTAAGTTAATATATTTGGCATAACGTGTGGCGCAATCTCTATCGTTAACTTTGTTATCTGATGGGCTTGATTAAAGGCAAGCGCAATATAATGCCGGTCGTAATAATTCAATTACAATTTATAGTACCACTGCGCATTGCCCATTACCGGTAAACAATTTATTTGCAGCTGCAGCTCATACATCTGTGCATAAATTACGCTCGTTGTAATTATTGACAACTCACCTGCAGCATTGGAAAATACCATATTAAAGAAGCTATCGGTTTCGTATATAATTTTAGGACATAATAATATACAAATTAATTAATATAAATCGGAATATCGAAATCAGAAATTATAGCCTTGGATGTTTAAACATTAATTTGTATTCGTATTAATGTTTAAATATGTAGAATGATTAAATGTTAATTCACAATATGTTGAATGTTTGAACATTAATTCATATCCGCGAGTAACAACTTGACTGAATTGATTGTGAGAAAGAATGTTCGGAAAGATATTATATTCGAAACAAAAATTGCGCGGAAATAAATCGTCTTTTTATAAAATATACTCATTAATATCTTCAAATATTACTGTATAAAATTTACTTACGAAAAAGATTACATGTTGTAATATTAAACACGACGATATCGTGACGAAAGTTATTGTTACGATATAATACAGAATAAGTTTAAAACGACCTGCAATTCGTTACCAACTACATTTACATTTACATACGTTTTACCTCCGATTTACATATTTTGATGTATTACGAGGTAATTTTATATCTAAAGCGAAAGATCTTTCTACTACAATAATTTTTAATTTTTCTACTATAAAATAACAATTTATGGAATTTATTTTAAGCATGCGCGCGAGAAAAGCTGTTCTTCTCCTTTCATAAAATTAATGAATTCCGCAGATTGTGTTCTGTGCTTTATTGACTTTTCGCATCTGAAACCAGGGCGCCTGAGGTGTTAATACAACAGTTCGGATAATACACGAGTCGTTTATTTTGAAAGTAAGCCAGTTTCGAGACATCATGAATTTGAATGAGATGTGAACATGAACCAACACGTTGATATAGCGCGATGAGTTTAACAAGATTTCCGATAAGCGGGTTTACCACAGCCCCGAAATAAATCAGACTCATATCATTTTGATCCGTCTGTGAGGGAGAAAAAAAAGGAGATGTCGCGTCCGCACAAACGGTGAAATTTTCTGGAGAAACGGCATCCTCAGACTCGTCTGCGTCATACGCGGGGTCTTGATTATCTGCAAATCTCACGAGAGATTTACACGGCAGTTGAACGTCTTTCGTCTGTGCCATCCCTCATCTCGCTCTCATCTCTCGCCTACCGTCTGGTTTTTTTTTCTCTCCCGACCTGCGGCGAAACCGTTGTTCGCGGTGGCGGAGCTGATCGGGAAAATCACACGACTCGGGGAAGAGGCGAAATTGACTCCAGATGCGATGCCGGAGACGAGAATGCAGCCCGGGAAAGAAGAACGCGCAGCCAGATGGGAGGTTGGAGGAACGAGGGGAAGGTCGTCGTGTCAGGTTATTGAGAGGTACGCGCCATTATCGTTTGCTGTTCGTTGCAAAAAGTTCCGGATCCCGGGACGAGTGCGCCGGAACGAGGAATACGCGTTTTCGAATACGTGCCTCCAATCCTCGATCCTTGACGAGCGCCGAGGCGCCCGAGGACAACGAAATGTCTCGACGAAAGGAATTTTCGAGAAGTTAAAACGCTACGGGATGGTGTTCCCTGCTCCTAACGCGAGGCTGTAAACTACGAAAAAGGCGAGTGACGGAATTTATGGCACGAAATTCCGACGGTTATCGTTTCAAGTTTTATTCCCCAACGTACGGCCGAAAACTGAAGTTTAAACTATGACGCGGGAAGCAAAAAAATTTACGGGACGTCGACCGCGCGAGTCGGTTGCCGTTCTGACAACGACGAGATTGAAAAGGTGTATCCGCGTCGCGCGCGCAAAACGACGAATCAGCAGAATACTTTGTGTGATAAATGAACAATGCGGCTTCAAAGCGAAACCTGCCGACGAAAAGCGTAACTGAATACAGCGAAACCTAGCGAATGGTTTTATTTAAACGAAAAATTGCGACTTCCTTTCCCATGTTATCCACGTTTCTTCCCCAAGCATCATTTGTAACATAGTAATAGTGATATACCGTAATAATAATAATTGGCTTAGGAATAGACAATATTCCGAATAAATATAATTTATCGCTCTATTTATGATCTTATTGTAAATTGCTTCCAGCAAGCTGAACGTTCGATAATCTTGTCTAAAATAAACGATAATCGATACAACGCGCAATCTCTATTTATTTACCGGTATTCGCACCGCCGGATATTTCATGTCGTTACTTAACGTAAAGAGAAACGATGTTCGTGCAATACTGTTAAATTTATGAACGGGAAGCTACGGCTAAGGTACACGCTGGTCGTCCTCCTAACAAGTATAATATCACCTGCTGCGTGGATGTGCTAGTAAGATCGACCCTTCTGGGGTGTCCTCCGTCTCCTTTCATCTCACAATCAGCCTCCTTGCACATTGGTCCAGTTCGCTCGAGATGGCGGAAAGAAACGCGGTGGTAATTTAAAAAGGCTTCTAGGAGTCCCTAGGAGTTCTCTCTCATCTAGACTATATAAAATTTTCATCGATCTATCTTGCAAAATGCTAGTTAACATATCGAGGATATTCATATTGTGCAGCGAGTTTATCAGGCAATAACTTTCAAATATATACCGCTAATAGGATACTCGATAAGAAAAATAAAAATAAATTTCAAGATTATCGAAATGTATGCATCTTTAAAAGCACGTGTGTATCGTTACGGTCATATTTTCGGTCGGAGGCTGAATTACGAGGTTATTTCAATCGTCTGGCGGTCAAAAAAAAGACTAGCGAGATGTACGGCGCGCGATTAAATTATTATTTACCAGCTAGCTGCGGGCATTAAAAGCTCATTTGCACGTGGCCGCATCGTGATACCGACAGGCGAGCAGTGTGCTTCGAGGCAAACCATGGCGGTTTTACTCGTTTCTTCTCCGTTCTCCGACGAGAGGAGCTCGTCGGAATTCTTTTCTTCAAGGCCGAGCATTATTCTGAGCGAAGAAGCGTGAGATGAAGTGGAGATTAAGCTCGCGATCACCTCGGCTTAATTGGAACCACGAAAAAGGCACGAAAAATTAATTAATAGACGCGGTACACCTCGACAGTCATCGAAACGTTGCTGCAACCCGTGTACAGTTGCACGTTCGCGCCGGAATATCTAGATATTCCATTCTAACCGCGCACACCTGGCTTTTAATTTATTTTTCTCAATTAGAGCGGCTGTCGGCGATTTCGTGTCTCTCCTTTTAATCGCGCTCGCGATTTCTCCCCCATTTTCACGAGGAACGCGTCTCGAGCGCTGAATGGACCGTGGAAAGCTGAGCTCGTTGTTTTCGATATTTCGCGGCTTTCGAGATGTGGCGGGTAATCGGACCCGATAATTATCGGAGCTGACGGATGAAATAGTTCGGATATCTTTGATAAGATCGATATTCACGTTTTTCCGATAAAATGTTTCATTGTGGAACTATCGACATCTAACGATTCGCATCTTGCTGCGACATTTACAGCAGATCTTTACACTGTCATATTAAACGACCTACAAATAGAGTCTAGAATTATAATATCGCAAATTTCTCAATTTACTAAACGATATTCCGTGCAACGATGCATTTTCTTCAAACTAAGCTATTCAAAGCAAAGATAGTAGCACCTTAAACGTCTGGCGCACACACACACACACACACACTCTCTCTCTCTCTCTCTCTCTCTCTCTCTGAGTACATACTTCGTTAATTTCTTTCATCGTTGCTCTCTGAGAGTTTCCCTTCTTTTTGCTCTTAGGATCAAAAGAGCCCACACTCCCGGTTCATATTTGCCAACACAACCACCGAGATAAGCACGTATACTAGCTCGGCAATTTTCCATGCGTTAACAATTTCCACAGACATTATACAACTAAAATCGTTTCTAATTATTTGCGTAAGAAAATGGTATATATACACACATGAGTTCTGTTCATGTTACGATTTGAAAAACTAGTCTTTTCGACGAGGGAAAAGCAATTTTTGTACAAGTATGTGCATAATCTACATGTATTATCGTACGAAAATTTGCATGAGTATTAAAACACACTCATTGCGACGATCATTTTAAATAAATTCATATTCCTACAAGTTACAATGGCTGCTCGTAAAATCAGCGGCACTCGAAATTTCCACTCCAAACAGGCGGCATAATATCACTCGCCGGAGGCGACGCGCGGCACATAGGGAAACCGGGAACAAACGCGTCGCGAACGGACGAAGACTGAAGGGTGCTCGTTTTCCCGTTGTTCGTCTCTCAGAAATAATACTACTACAAAGGATTTACGAAAGTGGGAGGTTCCATGATTGTTGAAGTCTCGCGAATAATAACATAATTTTGTATTTCTTCCCGTAATTGTATTAAAATTAAAATAATACGACCGTGTTAAGAAAAATAATGATAATAAAGGCATTGTAAAAATTAAAAACGAGACATAAACGATATGTTGCGTTTCTATTTCATTGCGAAGAAAAGATGCGATAATAACGTTTCGAATAGACCGGAATGTCCATAGTTGCTTCTTTGTGAAATCCAGTTCCCAGTAGGATTTAGTTGACAAAAATGTTTTTGCTCAGACGCCGGGGATCTTCCAGGCGGCTCTGCGCGGAAAAAACCTCTCTTCCACGTACTGCGGGCGCTCCTTTCCGCGGATGACACTGACGAATGTCTGCCGTCGCCGGCGGAATTATCTGACGTGCGCTCCTCGCCGAGAGAGAAACGGATTCACAAGGGCCACCTGATGTTTCCGCCCTGTGGCGGTGCAAGGTGATACGAACGAGCGGAATATTCGATATCACTTCTCGCGCGCGCGGCGCAGCGTCTCAATCCATTATAATTATATCAGAGGGATGGGCATACACGAGGGGAGGCGTAAGATGTGCTGCGGGGACGGCATGGAGAGAGAGAGAGAGAGAGAAAGAGAGACAGAACGACCAGGGGAGGATGAGAGGGGAAAAAAGATTAATAGTTCGCAACAGCCGTGGTTGTTGCAGCTAACGATGACAGAATGAAAAATAAGTGTCGGATAACAGCGAGTGTTTCTAATGTAATAAATAGGCTGGAATTAATGCGCGATTTTTCATCGACCGTTATCGAGTCGTGTATACCTCGCACTGCAATTTCGCGCATAAGAGATCCCGTGTAACGGCGATTAATGATATCGTACGCGCGAATAAACGATTCTCGCGTGCGACGCTTCACTATTGTGTTTATTACCTCGTGCAAACGCATTCGATAAATCGGCATATTGTCACGAATGCGGAAAATATGGGTTATGTACGGGAATGGTTATTTCTTTCCAATTTGAAAGATTCAGTTTTTGTTCTCGGGGAGTAAACTTGTAAAAAACAAAATACACAGCATCATTTTCTTATTAGTTCCTTGTAGAATCGTCTGGTGTTTGCTAATATAACAGAAAGTTTAATTCCGCCAAGACTTCCTTTCCCGCTCGAGTTAAAACATTCTTTAGACATTCAAATTAAAATATCAGATTAATAGATATTTGCAATTTACAATTTCTCGTAACAGCGTTAATAAGCATTATCATAAAAGTGAGTGCGCGACCCGTCTCGCAGGCGATAGCATCTTACCTTGCAACGCAGCTAAAGCTTTTCAATTGAATTAAAGATATCAATCTTAATAGTGGAGATAGGCAGAACATAGATCCAGAGAGAGAGAGAGAGAGAGAAAGAGACGTCGAGCGCTTACACAGGTACGTCAAGTATCGCGTTACGCGACAGGGCAATGGCCGAGCTCGCAGGAGCTCGCGTTGTGCCGGCACTCCGGCGAAATATTCGTTTGCCTGAGAAACGTAATTTGCGCGAATGAAATTTGTACGGTAATCTTGTCGTACGTGTGCGAGCGAGCAGGCGACCGCGATCTTTGCAGGCGCCAACGGTTAACTGGAAAGTTCAACACGATGATGCCGGTTTAATACGCGGCTTTCGGAGAAGTCCCCGTCGCGTGTACCGGATCGCGTTACGGAGATCGCGATTTCGTCTAATTCATGTAGAACGGAATTCAAACACAGGAGTAGTGCACGATAGCATCGACGACGAGTGTCGACGAGTGTCGGCGGGCGGCGCACCTTATCACATACGCTAACTAGTTAATTAAAGGGCGTACGTTTCCTAATTAAGTCGGCTACCTCCATCCACCGTCTGTCCCTTTGCCGACGTCGCCGCGCCGCGCCGTCTTCGTATAAACGTCGAATTAATACGGCCTCGCCTTTGTACATCGCGCACGGAATTGGTGCGAGCGTCACTTACGCTAATATTGCCACGGTTAAATTCGTGTGAATAATGAGGGCCACTCCGGTAAATGGATATAGGGGATTCGCGCGCAAGGGGGGTGAGAACGTTCTTCACCCGTGCCAATTGTACGTCAGACGACGGGCGTGAATCTCCTTTCGCGTATCTCATGGTATTAAGGATAGTATACAGTACGTATACAGTAGTATGTGTACACGCTGTGCGCGACACGTATACAATACGTGGGAGACAAGAGTGCTTAGCGTCGGCGATGCGCGACTTAATGAAGCACGAACGAAATGTTTAACCGCGCGCGCGAGCTTTCTCTCCGTAAAGAGCCTTTTTTCCCGTCCTTTCGCACGACCAATTCGATTTTCACGCAACGACACCCCGCGATTGATAATTACACGTCACGGGAATAATTGGAGTAGTGGTTAATTCAGATGTGATTAACTTGTGGTAACATTGCAAATTTGCTAGGTAGTATTTACTCGTTCGACGCAAGTAATTAAATATCCCCGAGTGGTACGAGTGCATTCATCCAACTCGATGGAAATGATTTCTGGAAACCGTACGGAATGGTACGGTGATACAAAACGTAGATATCTCTCTTGAGAAGGGTCGGCCTCGAGCCGTGGAATCCTCGCTAGATCACAGCTAGAATGTGCTCGGTTTCTGTCACGTATAAAACGGAAACTGACATACTATTACCCAGTGCATTCTATCATGTTCTCGTGTCAGAATAGTTGACGCTTTATATTTTATAAGTATCCCTTCCGCGTATGTATCCTTTGGATAGACGTAAGCCGATAACATTGATTATTATTAAAACTTAATAATTCTGACAGATGCAGACAAGCACGATGATAATGTATTGCTTATTGTTAGTATATTTAGTACTTTAACGTTTCGGTATTTGTGCCTATTTTCGATCTATGCAGGAATAAACTCGCAAAAAGTGTCTCGAATTGTATTGCATTTTCAAGCGTTCGTTGTGAGAGCGAGCGATTTCGCTGGGCGATCTTGCGTATCGCGAAAATGTCACGTATTTGAGAATGCACGGCACGCGTAGAGCATTCGAGAAACGCGACCGTGTAATCACACGGTTACCGGGCAAGCATCAACTCGTAAAATCTCGAACGACGGAATGACGTCGAGAATGGAGCGACGGGCAGGACGATCGGGCACACGTATGCAGTACGTGTGCATACGCGAGGGAGAGCAGCAGGGGAGATAGATGAACTCGGTGCCCGTGTCGGCCGTGATGCACAAAGGGTAAAGTAACTTGATACACACAAGTCTTGATATGCAAAGCGCGTGTGCGATCGTCGCACATATCCGGCGCCGGCTTGGAAAATCCTACGACGACGTCAAGAATCGCGCGCCGGCTTGGAAACGTTACTTACAATGTCGGGAACCACGTCGCTTAATAGCGATATTTTTTATTCCACGGCAAAGTAACGCAACTCCCCTCGGATCCCGCTGTCGCATGCGCGCACGTTTCACATTTACTTACGATTGTAACAAGTTGCCGTACTGCGCCGAGGAGTCAATTTACAATTTCGCAGCGAGTTATGATGGCGAACGCAAATCCAGGGAGGCAAATGGTGTTGTTTCGAAGCAGAATTACGATTGATGGTTAGCATAACAGTTACTAGTTACCAGTCAGCACAGCAGTTGCTAGTTGCTAGTTCGTCTCATATTGAGAATATATTTCATTTTATAATGTATTCAGAACTTAATAATGCTAATATAATAATATTTAATATATAATAATATAATTTAGTGATGATAATAAATAATAAATAATTAGTAACATTAAACATGATAGTAATTTTGTAACAAATGGTACGTGTATAATATAGTGTGCATTAGGTTTCTCCATTATTCAGATAAATTTACAACCGACCGGAAAGAAACCGACCTAATTCAACTGCCTCGATCCCAAAAATTTTCATACACTTCTCTGTCTCGCAGTAATATTGCACTTTATTGCGTATTATAATTGGCAAGTGTACATTGCGAAGGGTACATTTAAGCTTTACCATAAGTCAGACGTGGTTTATACGCTACTAAACCCGTTCATTAAAATTTTTAAGTCGGCAACCGTGAGAATTTTACAATCCTGTTTATATCCCGCAACACATCAAGATATAAAACTGCGTTCTTTTTATTACGTAAAACCACCCAGCGCGATAAAAATACATATATAATTGTGTAATAAAATACTTTTCATTTGGAATATATATTATCTTATTCGCACATAATACTATAAAGTTCCATTTTCGGAAACACATGTCGAGTAAAATTTTAATTTTTCGAAAATATTTTCCCGATAGGTTAATCTTTATTTAAAAATTAAATATTTAAATAAATATTTAAATAACGTAAAACATGTTACAAAACCAGAGAGAGAGAGAGAGAGAGAGAGAGAGAGATATGTGATGGAGTGTAGTACATTCAAGCACGTTCTACCGGGTCAATATGGTAGGTCGCTATCGTGACTATTATGTGAGAGGCCAAATCATTACGACGAACACGTACGTTGATGTGTGCGCTATTACGAAAATGATGCCACTGAATTCAAGCTGTGATCTAGCAGAGGATTTCGTGAAACCATCTCATTGCTAATCGATTCTCAATAAAGTTATTATATTTCGTTAAAAACGTTATGCTTTAATTACTTTCTACGTGATCGTGAAGAAAGAATGCGTCTAAAAAAATTCGTTTTTAATAAGCGCAATCAATATCGAAAGGATTAAACCAATAGTATTCCTTTTATAAATTCAATGCGCACTGATTAAGACCAGATCTGTCGGATGCGGGAAGAATTGAATGAACGGGAGGAGAAAAAACTTTATGCGTAGCGCTGGAAATGGAGTGGAAAATCGAAGACAGTCGGAAAGGCAGTTCCGATATTGGAGACGCCATAGGCGTACGATAAAATGCAACGCCAGTAAACAAGATTGAGCGTGCTGGCGCTCATTTGAAAAGTAGCAAAAACTTGCGCGAGTATTCTTCCAACAGGAACGGAAAGACTAACTCGATTTGTAGAGGATCAGATAATAGTCCGAGCAATTTTCAAAATTACCCCCAAGTAATTCTCGTAAGAAATAAGGCAATACACGAACCTTGTTCTCAAGAGAGAAAGACGGGCCCGGGAGTAAAAGCGATACCGGAACGGGAGTACCCGAAATGAAAATCGAAATTTCGATTCGAATATCGCTGACGATTCGAGCCGTGCGCTAATCGGATCCTCGATAATGGCAGCAACGTGACCCGGATTTGAGACGTTTATATTCGAAAGTGAATCCGCAAACTCGCAAGGACTATTATATTACAGGCATATAATTACGTTTAAACGCGATTCGACTGGTTTTACTTGGGCGGAATCGCCGTCAGATTCGATTGCGCTCATCAATTAATTCGGAGCGTAGTTAACTATAACGATTCGGAAGCTTGCGTGTGGCGTGCCATTACGATCGTTGTTAAAATGTCAGGCGCATTCAATCGCGGACGGAATTACGAGGACGCGCGCTATGAACTTCTCGTTCGATTGCAAATCAGTTTAACCACGAGTATATATACTCGCGTATGTGTATATATACGCGGTAGGTCATGCTACTCGGAAATTATTTATAGTGGCCTAGTTATATCCAAATTCTAAATTTTCATGAAAATGTTAATTTTATAGATTCAAAATTTATTGTATGTTTATAATAAAAATTTTAATAATTAAAAATTCACAACGTTAAAGTTCACAACGTAAAAATTCACAACGGTAAAGAGAAATTATTAAAATTTTCCACCATGCTAAGTTTGTAGCAATAATTTTAATAATTGATTTGACACAATATACATATGTATGTATACATTTATACATACACATATATATATATATATATATACATATATATGCATATGTATATGTATAAATAGCATTTACAACTTCAACAATTTCATTTAAATTTTTGTCTCTGGATTCGATAAGTAAACATTTTTATAATTTCTCTACATTTATGAATAGAATAAGTTTTAAAAGTAATCATTAAATTTGCTTTTCATTTCTCGTGAAAAGCGCCAGTTCCATTGGTCGAATAGCGTAAAAAAGATATAAAAAGTATATAAAGGTAAAAAAGATATTCACGAAAACTCGTCAAAGTATAATCGTTTCATCAGTAAATGGTTATTTCACACAATGAAGGACATTGAGTGCCAGCTGTAATCAATCGAACGACAATTATCTCATGGCTAATGCTCGATGAACTCGAAAAAGCGTATTATTAAACGAGAGAAGACCAGAAATAATCTGTAATATACTATACTTTACATAGATTCTATTTTCCTATCTCTACAAAAGAAATTAATAACTCCATCAAGATTGCCTTTTACATATTCGATATTCTTCATATAGCTTCTCCGTAAAGAGAAAGAAATATAACAAGATTGTTTATAAAACCAATATTCTCTTTCTCAGCAATTCCAAGTTTCTTTCACCACACAGTATCAATAAAAGCTTAAAAATACCAGTAACGGTCCCGCGATATCTAATCCTTAATGGTTATTAATCGAGCTTCCCTAAGCTTTCGTTCAATGGGAGATTTACGATGCAGTCTGCTTTTTATCCCGTTTCGCGATAAATTCGCGATTAATAACGCGCGGGGCATCAGGGTGAAAGGTTCCGCGCGGCAGATTAACAGTGGATTCGTCAAACATCGACTTACCAGCGGGAGCAGTCAGAATCTCTCTCCAGCTGAGCGTAACGTGTAAATCCACGTCCTGCCGGCCGTTCGCAGCATCCGGTCCTCGTGCCCGGAATAATCTGTACTGTCCGAAACACGCTCCGCGCCGATTCACCCTCACGAACGCGTCAACAGATGAGGGCCATCCTATATCGCATGCCTACACTCGTTCGTATCAAGTCGAGAGTCACGGGAACGCACTGTGTTGGACCGCGTGAAAAGTGCGAGTTTAACTCTTCGCAGCACTACGGATTCTCACATCCGATGAGAAATTTCGGTCACGCCGGGACAATACACCCGAGTCCTCTTCAGGATAAACCCAATCTGTCCAGTAGCACGCTGAACGACCCGATAAGAGAGCGATAATCGGAGGAATGTTCATTTCTGGTCGCTAACCGCTCATGTATGTTACATGCGAGAACCCGTTCGGAAACTGGCAACGATCAATCATTACGCGTGATGCGGTTATTAAAGGCGCGACTGAACATGAGATACGAAGCTGCGATCGGACGATTCCTATGAATTATCGACAGCCGGACGAACTTTGGCCGACATCGACCGGCGATGATAACGCTCTAATGATTTCTGCAGTTCCGTGCAAACTCTCACGATCGCAGAAAAGTCTGGGAAAGTTTCGCGACGCGAGACGGGGAGGGGAAGGCGAGAGAGAAATAGAGGGTGCACGAACGAAGCACGCCGGTCTCGATCATGAAGTGTTTTGATGAAATCTCACTATCCTAAGAGGACCATCGTCGTCGACGACGATAACGACGACAACGACGACGACGACGACGACGACGACGACGACAATGAGTGCGGGCCAAGTTTCAATACGCGCGTAAGCATCAAACTTTTCGATGAGTAGTCCCCGCCGGTTGCTCGTGCGCCTGTATCTCGAGGAAGAGTCCTCGAGAGCGAGATCCGTGATTTCGCGGTCGCGTCTGGGAGAACATCGCGCTACCGATTTACCCCGGCATTTGATCCCGGCACGTTCATTTCCGCACGATTATCGTCACGACCATGTACGCGTGCGGTTTCTCTCGCGCCCGTAATCACCAACTTCCCGATAACTCGCGAGTAAATCACCGAGGAATCTCTCGACTATCTTGGCATTGTCTCGCGATCTCGCGGTGACCGAAAGCGTCCAATATCTGATAACACTGTTGGGAGAGGTCACAATTAATACGTCGGATTTACGCAGGCGAAGGACATGGTCGTACGATCGTAATCCCGGATTCTTGACTACTCGACGAACAGCTGGATGCAGGATTCGTCGGAGAATTTGAGTAGAGTGGAATTTATCCGCTTCGCGAACGACGATTTTCCACCGGCGCGAGGATGTGCAGTCACCGCCGAATTATGTCGTGACGTGCTGGGAGTCACGCGCAGGTAGCACGTGACGCGCGACGCTCGTGTATGACGTTGTCGTGACAGCGAGATGAGGGAGACGTAGGGTCCACGTTACCCCTAGGCACGCGGGGCACCCGACGTGACGCTCTGGTCGGGTCTGTGTACCGGGGTGCTACTGGGGATAGCCGTATGCTTGTTTTTGCAGAGCTACGCGGCGAGAGAGTGAGACTGGGAGCATAGTGGGAGATACAGGGTGAGAGAGGGTTGAGAGCGAGAGAGAGCGAGAGAGAGAGAGAGAGAGAGAAAGGGCGAGAACAAGAAGGATGAGAGGGAGGGATGAACTGGTCGAAGCGAGACGGGCACGTCGGTGGAGTGGATGAACGAAGACGGCAGTAATAGCGAAGCGGAAGAGCACGAGAGGGTTGACAGGAGATGGAGCAAGAGGGAAAGCGGACGAAATAGGAGAACGAGGGAGAAAGAGAGGCACCGTACCCCGGTCGGGTGGACTCGGCTGGTCTCGACGACGAGCGATGTCGCGACGGCGCAGCAGTCACCAGGATCTACCATCCCTCTCTACGCTCTCTCCCTCCCGTCGCGAGATGGGCGACCCTCCACGCCACCATCCACCTCACGCTGCTTGCCGACCCCGTACCCCGCACCTTTTCCAGGGCCATGGATCGATCCCGACGTCCGTCCGTGCATCCGTACATCCGTCCGTAAACTTGCCGCTACGGCCGTTATGTCGCTATGTATATCCGCGATCAGTCAAGACGTATATACGAGTGTCTGCGTACTCATCGTCAGGAACGCGTGTCAAATTTGCGACATCGAGCCGACAGGATCTCTCTGACAATCTCATAGCAGCAGAGCGCACCTAGACCCGAGATAGAAGTACACGCTCGATTGTAGTTGAAACGGAGTTCTCGCTCAGGATAAAAGTTGCCCGCGCGTACGCGTGTGTGGTCATTACTAAAAGCGCATGTCCAACCTATAGCATCGAACTGATCGAAATCTGCCTACCATAGATCGTGAAAGTAGTTTAATCTGTTCCGCGGACTCTTTTCAGCCCCCGAGTACCTCGTTATACGGTGATTAACGGGATTCCGGGAGGATGGCTAAGCCGAAGGAAGTTAGCTTGAAAAGTTAACGAACGTTATTTCAAACGATACGACTACAATTGCAAGTTACGGCGAGAACACGTATGCTCGTTCGCCAAGTTCGTCTTTCGTATGTTTGGTTCTCGACAATTCGCACAGTACTATGTATCGTAAGGAGTCTCATGTTGGTGAGAACTTATACAAAGGCCATATGCGCGCTTATCTCCTGACATTTCGTTTTAGTGGCGTGCACTAAACTCGCTCGCGCACGCACGTTGAATTCGTAGCTTGTACACTTGCAATTTCTCATGATGCAAGTATGCCGCTAGTAAGATCGGATGCTTACTTTGCCATTAAGAGAAACGGTTTTTCACTTTGCAAAGTGATAAACGAGTCAGTGCGAATAGCTTCCTCTCTCAAACTTACAAGGGCAATCCATTACGGATGCGGAAAACTGATATATTTGACACATGATAAAATATCCTTGAAAAGACTATATAATGTCAAAAATAAAAATTTCAAGAGTAGCTACTGTAAAATGAAGACTGATTGCGTGAATTATTTCACGCTGAAGAATATATTAATAAAGAGTATGTGTGTGTATATTTATATCTATTTATAATATAATTCTTAGCCACGTATTTATTATGGTTATTATAGTTTTAAATCTTAATTTAAAAAATAAGATGCTCATGAGAGTATCAAACGAGATACTCAAAATAAAGTTTTAAAATGCGAACGATTCACAATAATGATACTTTGATTAAAAATTAAAATAAATGAGACGGTTGAATTATTATTATGTCTGTTATAATAAATATAAATTTATTATTACTTCATGTATATAGATATATAAATATTATATTTCAAATCTGAGCAATATTCGTGAAATATGAAATATAGAATAGGAAAAAAATTTAGAGATTAAATTTAAAAACTCAAAACTCTAAAAATATCATTTATTATAATTTTATTTGTTTTAATCCTTTTATTTCTCATATTTTATTACTTTTCTAATTAATTAACTAAAAATATAAATAATTATTGTACATTTAATATTAAAAACATTAATATTATTAACATTTCATATCTTTTCACAATGTGTATATTCAGTTTTTGTAAACTCTTGCTTGTATAGAATATGTTTTAGGATATTTTAAGCCTTGTCTGTTCTAGCCTATTTATTTTAAAGCAACGAATCTATGAAATGTTATATACACCTGTAATTCTTTTCTTTTGTTAAATTAATATATACTAATTTAATAGACAGATAGATTATATCTCGTGCAATACTTTCTTTTTCACAAATCCGTTACTTCAATATAAAATAAAAGATAATTTCAAACTCACGGAAACGATGTGCAGCAATGGAGTTATGAACTACGTTGCAAACTACGTTGAACTGCAAAATACAAATATATTCAAGTTATTAAAACGCCCAAAGTAATTAATGTTTTTTGTTATTTATTGCGCGCGTTGAATTTTTTATTTATTTTCGAGTAAATATTTAATAACATAATTACATAATTTTCATAACAATCTTTTTTCTCTTTTTTTTAGAAATGTATTCCTCTATAGCACACATTTCATGAATAAAAGTCTAATTTTTATTTAAACTATTCAAATAATTCATATCATTCGAAATAATCTACATATAGAAATAAAAGTCATAAATAAAAAATAATATACACGTAAAAGATAAATTATATACTCACTCTATAGTTGCTCCGCTGTTGCCCGATGCCTCCCAGGCCTCCTCCTCCTCTCATATTTGTTAGCTCAAGTTAACAAAACACTCGCGAAAACACAGTTAATTATCGCGGTCGCGCAAGACTTTGTGCAGCAATCCGGAAGCGATTGTAACAATACGACGATCGCGCGGGACTTTGTATGCGGGCACTCCCGAAACAATTGCAACAATACAACGATCGCGCGAGACTTTGTACGGCACTCCCGAAGCGACTGTTACAATGCGACGATCGTACGAACTTTGTGCGGCATTCCCGAAGCGATTGTTACAATGCGACGATCGCGCAAGACTTCGTGCGGCACTCCCGATCGCGTTTCGGTACTTAGCTTCTCTTTCGGAATAAATCCTCCACAAGTACTTGGTCCTTCCACTACGCCAAGAGAGTACCCACGGGAGAGTATCGTCTGCAAAGAGATGCAATATTGGTAGGCTTCAAGAAACGAGCATCGAATGCCGTGTGTACCGGCAAATTCTATTACAGAATATTCAACTGTAAAATATATTCGTATGTATTATACATTTATATTCTGAGTTCTCAATCTAAAAATAGCAAACTGCATTTAAATTGAAACGCGATGCGAGATGTATTCCGATGCAAGCAGCATTAAGGAAGAATCGTGTGTAACAAGCAGCAATTTATAATCTTCGTTCTGTCTCGCTTCGATTTTCTTTGATTTCGAACGACTACTTCGCATGAAAGACCTATCTCGACGAGTGATCGTCGCCTTGATGCATACGCAAATTAAAATAATTGATTGTAAAAATTTAATCCACACGAAATGATACTTGTTCACACGGAATAATCGCGTTTCGAAAAATAATGTAGCGGAGCGGCATGCGTCGTGACCGGCTCGTTCGAGTGTCGCCGCGCGAATGATAGCGCAACGACCTTGTGTGCACATACAACGCGATGACGCTGAAGGCCACGCGCGAAGAAATGAAACAAGGCCGTATTTAAAAAAAATCATCGTTATTACAAAATACTTTGCGTATTGTGAAATTATAAGCCGAATATTCCTCCAAGTGCCAAATGAATTTCAACTCCGTAATATAATAAATCTAACACTCATCTAAAAGGATTAAAGCTATTTTTGTTTTAATCCACACAGTAATTATACAAATTAATATATCGTTCCATATTTTTGCATGAGAGGACTAAAAGTATATAATTTTTCATAAATTGAAGATTATATAATTTTAATTAATCAAGAAAATTAGATTGGGCCGTTGCGAAAAATGTTGCGATTTAATTTTAATATTTTTCTTCATTCGTTATAATTCGTATTAAAATCATAGAAGTTTACTGCTCTCAAAATGTAAAAAGTAATCATAATAAATTAATTTCCATAAATATTTTACTGATCGAAACAGAGATAAATTTTAAATATAATATTTTCTTAAATAAACATTAAATTTAACGACATGTACATATTAAATTTGGAAAAAAATAATTTCACATAAATATATATTTTCTGCCTCATTAATTTTACCAGAAATTTGTAAAAAAATATTACTCAACATTATTTTTCAAAAATATCGTAATAGAGGACAATTTTGTGGAATCTGTAATTTAACATTTTAGATCTTTTTTTAAAATCTCAAATCAGATTTTTCATAAATAATTATTCTCTTTTCAAATCGTTTTTAAATACATTAAAGAAATACGCAGTTTTTCCGATTTAATATTCAATTGGAAATGATTAATGTACACGTATACATATTATCTTGTTTTAAGAATCGATTACTGAAGCGTGAGAGAGATAGAATTCAAGCCGTGTCTCAAGACAAGCTCCGTCTCGACCGTCTCGGTATTTCTCAGCTGAATTACAAATATGACATTACGAATATCAAATTGACTCTCAAGATCCATTTATCTTATCGAGTTTCAAGATTGATTGTGAGAATATTTCAAGAGAAACGCGGCTTTAAAAACAGATTTTATTAATGCTAATAAGCTGTTGAACAAAACTTTTCAGCATTCAACACGATTGATCTTATTCACATGTGCTAATTGCATATGCAAATTCCAAGCTGCGGTAGAATCTTACGTATGTTACGAGTTCACAAGCCAGTGTTGTAACGATATGGAAACCGCGTTGCACCACGTATCCCTGTTAGTCAGTTTGGTATTTGTGTGTGCCAACGTAACTTAGCAAATACGGCCGCACGTGTGTACCGTCGCTCGTACGCGCCCGTCCGCGTTAAATTCATGGGAACACAGTCGTATATATTCATCGCAATCCTGAAAGATCTCGAAGGAAGGGAATAAGTCTACGTACGCACTTCGACGCCGCGCATATACAGCGTCGTAAAGTCGCAACGGTATGTAGATGTGGTACGGAAGTGCGCGTCTAGCTCATCTCCGGCCACATCTAACTCGCGTGCCGAATTGTTCTCCGTTGTCTGATAGCTCAGACACGGGGCTAAATCCACGTACAAACGCATACGCTCGCTCGCGCGTGTGCATACGTATGCGAGCGCGCGCGTGATCTATGTGCGTACGTTGTTCCCGTGATTCTCGATTTACACGACACGCTGGTACACCGTATGCATACGCTCCGAAATAGACGCGATTTACTCACGTGTCGGTTAATGTAACTCTTTGCGCGCGTGCGCGCTCGCGCGCGCGCACGTGTACGCATCACCCGCCGGCTTACAATTAGATCCGTGTTACCGGACGGACCTTATCAATTTGCTCTCTCTTTTTGCAAATGGAGCACCGCGGATAATTAATTAACCGTACTTCGGTACGGTTGGCGTATGCGCCGGGCGAGCGCGCGGTACATTATCGCGCAGACAGATATTACAGTGGCGTTTTGTCCACGTTTCATATATCTTACGGTGCCGCGGATAAAAACGCGCGGCCCACGAAATCCGGGATCGCTATTGCCAAGGAATGCCAAGCAAATAAAGAACTTGTACCAATTAAAATGTTGTGAAAGGTTTATGCGAATAACGAACCGGCCGTTTTTTTCTTGTTGAAATTAAAATAGAGATTTAAGTGGAATTTAAACTGATTTTCTATACGCAAATTCCGTGTTCTATATTTTTTTTCTACACGAGAGCCGTATTAAAGTCTGGGTTACAGAAAAGCTTTTTAACGCGGAATGGAAATATGTTTCGACCATTAACGTAATCCCGAATTTGTTTTCCGCACGGGGATTCGCACCAATAATGAAAATTATTCTAAAATTCTATGACTTTGAATTTCCCCTCCCCCTGTTGTAAAAAGCGCCAAATGCATCCGTACTTCGAAAAATTAATTTTTGCACAGTGTAAACGCGAGACCATTACAAAATATATATGTGTTCGACAAAATGAGCGGACGGATGTTGCATGTGATAGAGAGCCCCAACTTTCCCTTTATACGATAACTATAATTATTACGATAATAGGTAATAAATGATGGTAATTAATGGCCATGTCTAACTAACCACAAAGCGACATTAATTACCGTGATTAATGATGTCCCACAATGAACGAGGCGCCAAAAATTTTTCGCTATAACACGATAGGGGTGTCCCACCCTATTAATTTTAATGATAGATTCTTTGACAAATTTGACGGCAATACGATACAATATATCCCGTGCTTATCGAGCGCCGCACCCGAATATATTAGGAGCTTCAATCAAACTCCTGAATACGTTAATAAATTTCTCACACGCATGCACCTAAATTTCCGCGAGACTCATTTGCAGCCTTTTACAGAAGCGTTGCGGTGAAAAAGTTTGCTCGCGTAAAACCAATGTCGCCGCGAGCGAGCCTTGTGTCAAGAAGTTCGATACAAAGCCGGGCGAACTGTTTTCCAAAATGTCCGATAAAAGCCACAATCGCTCGGTCACAGGTTCGCGGCATCTTGATGAAATCCTTCGGGAATATATGTATTCACGACTCTTGGATATACCTTGAGCAGAGGGTTCTCAAAGTGAAGTGCGCAATAATTTGCGCGCATGGCCGTCCGTCCGTTGTGTGTATACATACCAAGATGTATAATACATGCGCGATATGTATACATGCTGCTTGATGTTCTCCTACATGACACTGTCATATAGGATGATCATAAATTATTGTAACGATTATATTGACAATTATGCGCAACGATCGGATGCGAATGTGTGTATTTACCTGAACGACAGGCGCGTCCTCGTTTTAATTAATATAAAATCCCTGCGCTAGTACAAATATTGATAATATTAATTGATAATACTACTGTTTGCAAATTCACGCGCGGCATAAATCTCTGACAATGGTAATTACACTCTGATTAAATATCCTTTCTGCGGAATTTTCAGATCGGATTTTCATCCGTAATATAAATTTCATCGGGGCGGCGCGGGCGTTTACATTTGATATCGTTCTACGGAATTTGAAGTAGTCACTGAGAATCCCAACCTTTGCGCTTTAAGGCTAACGAAGTTTTGCCTCGTTACGTTCTAGGGTTACCGCTCACTGAGTTTTTCTGTCACGATAGATGGTTGATTTATCTTTCAAATAACGATCGGCCTTTCACGGCAGTTTTATATAAAAAAAAAAGATACTTGTTGCTCCGAAATACGCAAGAAAGCAAAGTAACGAGACTCGTTAAATAGTTAAAATTACACCGCCTACTTGCTGAACTTTGCATCTTGAAATCTCAACCAGCTAAGATACTCGTAACGAATACAGCATATCCCCCGGAGAGTTACAAAACTTTTAATAAATCGGACGTGACCGCTAGATATATATTATAATGTTGCTAGTTTATCTGTTTTAATATTCCTTATTTATTAATTTTTGTTAGTCCACGGGCCAGATTCTTTTCTTGTCAACTTTTCTTGCCTCTTCTCAAGAATGCAGAATTAAAGTATGAATACAACGAAGCGTAACTTCGACATAAAATGTTTCTCTAATTTATTCATATGCCATCATGCGCACTAAGGAGCTGGTACTTGTTCTTTACAATGCGCAGTAATGTAACCCGAGCAATTAGTGGGAAGCTCTCCCGCACGGGCGCGCTTGGGGAAGAAGGACGATGGAGAATCGAGTGGGAACAGGACCTCCGGGAGAATCAGCGACGAGAATGTCGAACATCCGTTGCCAGGGTGCGGCCGAGACGGGAAGAAACCGAGTAAGAAATTGCTGCGGGCCAACTTTATGCCGCGCGCGGGAAAGTTAAGTCGAAGCATCATTAACCGGCCGGAGGCTAATGAGATGCACCTGCAGTGCGGAAACGAGAGCGCCTGAACTTTTCGGTACACAGACGCCTAAATGCGATGTAACTTAATGTGTATCTCATTTAGGATAGCGCAGACACAATCTTGTTTTAATCTAGCCACATGACGTTTCTGTCACGTGAGAGAAATAACGTTGGATAATTATAATTCAATTAATGTCTGCGATATATTTCGATGATCTAAGATTGTGTGACGGCGAGTTTTATTTTCAAAATTCTTCTACTGAAAGGAGAAAGAGAGATTCATTAACTTCACTTTCGGCATCATATTAACGCATCGTTACGAGCGCCGGGAAATGCTCGTTGCAACCTCATGTCGGACGCCGCGGAGCGTAGAATATTGAATTCTGAAAATTGACAGACATTAATTGCATCCCGTTAGTTCGAGTCCGGGTCGGACGCGTGAGTCCGGGGCCATAGACGCGTTTTCGGTAACACGTAATACGTTACTATTACCTCTATCTCTCTCCTTCTCTCAACGAGGGAACGAACGCGGCGCTTTAGTTTAGTTTAATTTAGTTGGGCGTTCTCGTCACGTAGTCGCGTTGCACGCGCAACCTGTAAACTATTGCGGCGACACATTCTAAACGCCGATTGGGAGGGTTGGAAGGCGACGAAGGCCCGCGCGGAAGTGCGAGAATAACGAGAGTGCGTGAGTTGCAGCTGCAGGGATTGGGTGGTTGGTTGGCGGTAACCACTCGCGGGAATGTCATCGAGTAACTATACATCGTGAGAAACGAGCATAATCCTTTCGCCGCCGAAAGAGGCTTATAGGTAGATACGAACGAGCTGCGCGGATTTCGTCGAGCGTTCGCGTCGAGTATTCGCTACGAAACACTACGAACGCGGTGCATTCGAGAACGCTTTTGAATTTTCCCGGTCGCGATATGGTTGCTCGTGCGGCGGGAAGGGAGGGGAGGGGGGGGGTGAAGGATATAGAGTACGGTAATGTATTCGAGTGATTCGCGCTATCGTGAAAGTACCGTTCGCGAGCCGGAAGAAGTCGAAAGGTAGTTTCGCTGACGCAAGTTTCGTCGTTGCATTTAAACTCTGTGTGCGTCTTACAAGGGGTCTTACGCTCCCGCAACTTCGAAAGGATGCACGTGCGCGGCGTAGAAGTCCGTTCAACGTTGCCGAGGACCAAAGTGCACAATGTTTAGTCGTGCTGAACGCGTCTTTTGATCTTCGCGATGTACCGGGATGAGAGTGCCGGGGAGGGTGGACTGAGGCCAGTCCGTTCGAGTTAGGGTAACGAAGAAGGAAAAGAGATACATATATATGTATATCTATGTATATATACGTATATACATGTACATTTATTCGTGTGTGTGTGTGTGTGTCTAAAGAAAGAGACGCCGGGGAGAGAGGGAGAATCGCAAGCGGCATCGGCGATCCACTTGAAAAATTGTGTTAAGGGGCCGTCAACCTCGGCACGGTGCAGACAAAGCGATTGGATAGGATGAAATAGCGTTTCTCCGTAGAGCGTTCCTTTTTGCAAGAGAGAGAGAGAGAGAGAGAGAGAGAGAGAGAGAGAGAGGGAGAGTGGTGCGATGTCCCAGCTTTCGTCTCGAGAAACTCTGCTTTGTACGCTGAAAAGAAAATGCACTGCACCACCCTGTTATATTCGTGCGTCTTCTTCTCGATTTCTTTGCTCCCCTCGTCTATCACAACACCCGGCTGTCTTTTGAACGCAACCGATTGCCTTTCACTATTATTGCTAATATAGCTAAGACGCCTTTAAGGATAATTTAACGCGAGATTTAAGAGATTGCGAAAGAATTTACATATTATATATAAATAATATAAATAATGTAAATCGTATATACGTATACATTCATAAGAAAACTAAATTAAATTAATCCTCTATGGTCCTAGTTATCAGGATAGATTACATGCTTTAATTCTATCGATAGCGCCCGAGCGCAAAGTTATTAGATGAGATTAATCAAGGTAGAAGAGTATTTAAAGATAAAATGAATGCGCCCGCGCGCGTCTCTCCCGACTGTAATTATTCGTATGAAGCGAAACGTGAAATCAGTCTTTCGAATGAATAGAGTACTACTCGCGTACATTCGAGAACCTAGTAGTAGTCATGCTTATTAAGCGCACTTGAGCATCTCTTTTAAGCTCAGTTTCCATAAGAACGAGGAAAGCGGCTCGATAGGATTTTCTGTACCGGCGAAGACTGGTGTAACTTTTCGTCTAATGCGCTAAAATAAAGTAGCGGGGAAATTGACTTACTTAAATCAGTTGACTCGAGTTGGCCGCAGAGGAGGAAAACGAGAAAAGCTTCCTTCTTGCTCACCCTCACCCTCCCACCCGCCTCCTTCAGGGACAAAGTTTGCAGCTTGTGCCGTAAAGCAACTTTGCTAATTAATAGGCGTAACAATATTAGCGTAAGCTACGTTAGTCTGACTTTCACGGGCGAATATTATGCACTATGCATAACGTGACAGGAAAATATTAGACACGTTAACGGGCAATGTCGTCGCCTTAAGCGGCAAGAGAGTACACAACGTCGTTATTGACCCTAAACTTGGCGAAGGAAGTGAACTTGAAATTGCGTTACAATGGAGAACGTGAAGGAAATACGAAAGGAAATGATGGGAAGCACTCAACGTTCATCGATATCCAGATTTTTTTTTTATATTAATTTCCATCGTTTTACTTGATGTTTAGGTTTTAACAATGAAAATGCATCGTGGAAAAATATCAAGCCGCATCGTGTTTTGTGAACAAACGCATACGCTTTAGCGTCTGCGTCATACGTACGAGAGAGAATA
The DNA here is from genome assembly GCA_928718305.1 of Tetramorium bicarinatum. Lineage (NCBI taxonomy): Eukaryota > Metazoa > Arthropoda > Insecta > Hymenoptera > Formicidae > Tetramorium > Tetramorium bicarinatum. The sequence continues at coordinate 10,984,639 of OV788328.1, forward strand.
CTGCAATTTCAATTTATGTTTCTAGATTTCTATCGATAGATTCCATCCATCACTATCACCGTGTCGGAAAGATGGAATTTTAGGTTTCCATTGCGCTTTACGTTCAAAGGCAAACGAATATAGGTACACGTACGGAAAATATCTCAACAAAATGCATCGCCACCTGTTCGCACTGTTCGCACAAACGAAAATATTCGAGTAATTACATCAGTGTGCCGATGAGCATATATTTTAACGTGAGCAGTTAATTTTACAACTGTTAATTTTGGTAGAATTGTATAAATAAACACCGTTGTAATATATGCTCTTCGTTTATCGAGTATTATTCTATTATCAGGTTAATAAAAGTTCACGCAACCAACAATTCGATTATATTTAACATAAATTGCATGCGTAAATGGAGCTAATAAAAACACAAACTCGACTGGTTTTTAGCAATATTTCGCGTAAAAACGAAAAATAAATCCGTACATTTCCGTTGCATTTGCCGGGCCATATTTTCTATTCGCATCCGAACGTGTAAATTATTACATAGCGGAAACGGACAGGCACTACCTAAGGAACGGCGTATAATTTATTTTTACACAATTCGCCATTTGCATTTCAAAAGAGCGAGTATTTACGAGATAAACGATAACCTTTCTGCCAAGCACGGGCGTATGAGTGAAAAAGGAAGGCGAAAGGGGTGAAGGCGCGCGGGAGGGCAGGAGGATGAAGAGGGCGGACGGACGGACGTGCAAAATGAGAAGAGTTTCTGACCCCTTAGGCAAATCTACACCGTTCTCAGCGGTGCGTCTGCACCAAACTACAACGTTGCAATGTATGTGAAGTTTCCAACGTTGCTGTGCAACGAATTTTGGAAAATTCACAATTTTGAAATTACACATCCAATTCTTTATATCCAGGAGTTTTATCACAAAATAGAATGACTCACGAAGTTTCAAGTCAATAGAGTCACCGGAACTCACCCTTATCAGAAGGGATGAAATAAAGAAAATTGTACAACTCCCGTGATTTTCGGATTCTCCCCCCAATTATCTATATTTAAATCTTTTATTACGAAACGAAACGACTCACAAAGTTACAAGACAATAGAGTTGCCGGAACTCACCCTTACCATAAGGGATGAATTTTAAAAAATTCCATAACTTCCGTGATTTTCGGATTCTCCCCTCAATTATCTATATTTAAATCTTTTATTACGAAACGAAACGACTCACAAAGTTACAAGACAATAGAGTCGCCGGAACTCACCCTTACCAGAAGGGATGAATTTTAAAAAATTCCATAACTCTCGTGATTTTCGGATTCTCCCCCCAATTATCTATATTTAAATCTTTTATTACGAAACGAAACGATTCACGAAATTACAAGACAATAGAGTTGCCGGAACTCACCCTTACCAGAAGGGATGAATTTTAAAAAATTCCATAACTCCCGTGATTTTCGGATTCTCCCCCCAATTATCTATATTTAAATCTTTTATTACGAAACGAAACGACTCACAAAGTTACAAGACAATAGAGTTGCCGGAACTCACCCTTACCAGAAGGGATGAATTTTAAAAAATTCCATAACTTCCGTGATTTTCGGATTCTCCCCTCAATTATCTATATTTAAATCTTTTATTACGAAACGAAACGACTCACAAAGTTACAAGACAATAGAGTCGCCGGAACTCACCCTTACCAGAAGGGATGAATTTTTAAAAATTCCATAACTTCCGTGATTTTCGGATTCTCCCCCCAATTATCTATATTTAAATCTTTTATTACAAAACGAAACGATTCACGAAATTACAAGACAATAGAGTCGCCGGAACTCACCCTTACCAGAAGGGATGAATTTTTAAAAATTCCATAACTTCCGTGATTTTCGGATTCTCCCCCCAATTATCTATATTTAAATCTTTTATTACGAAAAGAAACGACTCACGAAATTACAAGACAATAGAGTCGCCGGAACTCACCCTTATCAGAAGGGATGAAATTTAAACAATTCCATAACTTCCGTGATTTTCGGATTCTCCCCCCAATTATCTATATTTAAATCTTTTATTACGAAACGAAACGACTCACAAAGTTACAAGACAATAGAGTCGCCGGAACTCACCCTTACCAGAAGGGATGAATTTTAAAAATTCCATAACTTCCGTGATTTTCGGATTCTCCCCTCAATTATCTATATTTAAATCTTTTATTACGAAACGAAACGACTCACAAAGTTACAAGACAATAGAGTCGCCGGAACTCACCCTTACCAGAAGGGATGAATTTTTAAAAATTCCATAACTTCCGTGATTTTCGGATTCTCCCCCCAATTATCTATATTTAAATCTTTTATTACGAAACGAAACGATTCACGAAATTACAAGACAATAGAGTCGCCGGAACTCACCCTTATCAGAAGGGATGAAATAAAGAAAATTGCATAACTCCCGTGATTTTCGGATTCTCCCCCCAATTATCTATATTTAAATCTTTTATTACGAAACGAAACGACTCACGAAATTACAAGACAATAGAGTCGCCGGAACTCACCCTTATCAGAAGGGATGAAATTTAAACAATTCCATAACTTCCGTGATTTTCGGATTCTCCCCCCAATTATCTATATTTAAATCTTTTATTACGAAACGAAACGACTCACAAAGTTACAAGACAATAGAGTCGCCGGAACTCACCCTTACCAGAAGGGATGAAATTTAAAAAATTCCATAACCCGTGATTTTCGGATTCTCCCCCAATTATCTATATTTAAATCTTTTATTACGAAAAGAAACGACTCACAAAGTTACAAGACAATAGAGTTGCCGGAACTCACCCTTATCAGAAGGGATGAAATTTAAAAAATTCCATAACTTCCGTGATTTTCGGATTCTCCCCTCAATTATCTATATTTAAATCTTTTATTACGAAACGAAACGACTCACAAAGTTACAAGACAATAGAGTCGCCGGAACTCACCCTTACCAGAAGGGATGAATTTTTAAAAATTCCATAACTTCCGTGATTTTCGGATTCTCCCCCCAATTATCTATATTTAAATCTTTTATTACGAAACGAAACGATTCACGAAATTACAAGACAATAGAGTCGCCGGAACTCACCCTTACCAGAAGGGATGAATTTTTAAAAATTCCATAACTTCCGTGATTTTCGGATTCTCCCCCCAATTATCTATATTTAAATCTTTTATTACGAAACGAAACGATTCACGAAATTACAAGACAATAGAGTCGCCGGAACTCACCCTTATCAGAAGGGATGAAATTTAAACAATTCCATAACTTCCGTGATTTTCGGATTCTCCCCCCAATTTTCTATATTTAAATCTTTTATTACGAAACGAAACGACTCACAAAGTTACAAGACAATAGAGTCGCCGGAACTCACCCTTACCAGAAGGGATGAATTTTAAAAAATTCCATAACTCCCGTGATTTTCGGATTCTCCTCCCAATTATCTATATTTAAATCTTTTATTACGAAAAGAAACGACTCACAAAATTACAAGACAATAGAGTCGCCGGAACTCACCCTTACCAGAAGGGATGAATTTTAAAAAATTCCATAACTCCCGTGATTTTCGGATTCTCCCCCCAATTATCTATATTTAAATCTTTTATTACGAAAAGAAACGACTCACGAAATTACAAGACAATAGAGTCGCCGGAACTCACCCTTATCAGAAGGGATGAAATTTAAACAATTCTATAACTTCCGTGATTTTCGGATTCTCCCCCCAATTATCTATATTTAAATCTTTTATTACGAAACGAAACGACTCACAAAGTTACAAGACAATAGAGTTGCCGGAACTCACCCTTACCATAAGGGATGAATTTTAAAAAATTCCATAACTTCCGTGATTTTCGGATTCTCCCCTCAATTATCTATATTTAAATCTTTTATTACGAAACGAAACGACTCACAAAGTTACAAGACAATAGAGTCGCCGGAACTCACCCTTACCAGAAGGGATGAATTTTAAAAAATTCCATAACTCCCGTGATTTTCGGATTCTCCCCCCAATTATCTATATTTAAATCTTTTATTACGAAAAGAAACGACTCACAAAGTTACAAGACAATAGAGTTGCCGGAACTCACCCTTACCAGAAGGGATGAATTTTAAAAAATTCCATAACTCCCGTGATTTTCGGATTCTCCCCCCAATTATCTATATTTAAATCTTTTATTACGAAAAGAAACGACTCACGAAATTACAAGACAATAGAGTCGCCGGAACTCACCCTTATCAGAAGGGATGAAATTTAAACAATTCCATAACTTCCGTGATTTTCGGATTCTCCCCCCAATTATCTATATTTAAATCTTTTATTACGAAACGAAACGACTCACAAAGTTACAAGACAATAGAGTCGCCGGAACTCACCCTTACCAGAAGGGATGAATTTTTAAAAATTCCATAACTCCCGTGATTTTCGGATTCTCCCCCCAATTATCTATATTTAAATCTTTTATTTAGAAAAGAAACGACTCACAAAGTTACAAGACAATAGAGTTGCCGGAACTCACCCTTACCAGAAGGGATAAATTTTAAAAAATTCCATAACTTCCGTGATTTTCGGATTCTCTCCCCAATTATCTATATTTAAATCTTTTATTACGAAACGAAACGATTCACGAAATTACAAGACAATAGAGTCGCCGGAACTCACCCTTATCAGAAGGGATGAAATAAAGAAAATTGCATAACTCCCGTGATTTTTGGATTCTCCCCCCAATTATCTATATTTAAATCTTTTATTACGAAAAGAAACGACTCACAAAGTTACAAGACAATAGAGTCGCCGGAACTCACCCTTACCAGAAGGGATGAATTTTAAAAAATTCCATAACTTCCGTGATTTTCGGATTCTCCCCTCAATTATCTATATTTAAATCTTTTATTACGAAAAGAAACGACTCACAAAGTTACAAGACAATAGAGTCGCCGGAACTCACCCTTACCAGAAGGGATGAATTTTAAAAAATTCCATAACTTCCGTGATTTTCGGATTCTCCCCCAATTATCTATATTTAAATCTTTTATTACGAAACGAAACGACTCACAAAGTTACAAGACAATAGAGTCGCCGGAACTCACCCTTACCAGAAGGGATGAATTTTAAAAAATTCCATAACTTCCGTGATTTTCGGATTCTCCCCCAATTATCTATATTTAAATCTTTTATTACGAAACGAAACGACTCACGAAATTACAAGACAATAGAGTCGCCGGAACTCACCCTTATCAGAAGGGATGAAATTTAAACAATTCCATAACTTCCGTGATTTTCGGATTCTCCCCCCAATTATCTATATTTAAATCTTTTATTACGAAAAGAAACGACTCACGAAATTACAAGACAATAGAGTCGCCGGAACTCACCCTTACCAGAAGGGATGAAATTTAAACAATTCCATAACTTCCGTGATTTTCGGATTCTCCCCCCAATTATCTATATTTAAATCTTTTATTACGAAACGAAACGACTCACAAAGTTACAAGACAATAGAGTCGCGGAACTCACCCTTACCAGAAGGGATGAATTTTTAAAAATTCCATAACTTCCGTGATTTTCGGATTCTCCCCCCAATTATCTATATTTAAATCTTTTATTACGAAACGAAACGATTCACGAAATTACAAGACAATAGAGTCGCCGGAACTCACCCTTATCAGAAGGGATGAAATAAAGAAAATTGCATAACTCCCGTGATTTTCGGATTCTCCCCCCAATTATCTATATTTAAATCTTTTATTACGAAACGAAACGACTCACGAAATTACAAGACAATAGAGTCGCCGGAACTCACCCTTATCAGAAGGGATGAAATTAAAAATTCCATAACTCCCGTGATTTTCGGATTCTCCCCCCAATTATCTATATTTAAATCTTTTATTACGAAACGAAACGACTCACGAAATTACAAGACAATAGAGTCGCCGGAACTCACCCTTATCAGAAGGGATGAAATTTAAACAATTCCATAACTTCCGTGATTTTCGGATTCTCCCCCCAATTATCTATATTTAAATCTTTTATTACGAAAAGAAACGACTCACAAAGTTACAAGACAATAGAGTCGCCGGAACTCACCCTTACCAGAAGGGATGAATTTTAAAAAATTCCATAACTTCCGTGATTTTCGGATTCTCCCCTCAATTATCTATATTTAAATCTTTTATTACGAAACGAAACGACTCACAAATTACAAGACAATAGAGTCGCCGGAACTCACCCTTACCAGAAGGGATGAATTTTAAAAAATTCCATAACTTCCGTGATTTTCGGATTCTCCCCCCAATTATCTATATTTAAATCTTTTATTACGAAAAGAAACGACTCACGAAATTACAAGACAATAGAGTCGCCGGAACTCACCCTTACCAGAAGGGCTGAAAAAAAGAAAATTGCATAACTCCCGTGATTTTTAACGGTGATTTTTAATCATAAATATCTCGTTAACTATTGGGAAAATTGCAAAATGGTAGAGAACTTTTCGACTCAGTTTCGTCCGCTCTATCTGCTCGATAAAATTTGTTCCACAATTCTGGGACACCCTGTATATATATATATATATATATATATATATATATATATAAATATATAGATATATGGATATGCTAGCAGGAACTGTAGCGCTCGGCGGGTAGGCAGCAGCGCGCGCGCTCGTACTCGTGCTCGAATCCGCGCGCTGGCTTGTTCTTCTGATTCACAAGAAGAGTCCACGACGTGATACCAATCGATTTCAATGAAACTCATTGTATCGATAGGTATTCACGTCAAACAGTATAGGGTAAAAGGATAGGACGCGCTTCTCAAGAATTCGCGAGAAAATCGAGATTGAAAAATCTTAACTTATTATAAGCTAAGCGGGTTTGAATCTCGACAAATAATTTTTTCAATTTTTTTTAAATACAACTTTCTTGAATAATATATAATTGCACAAAAGAAATGTGTATTACGTATTATATTTTATTTAATTTATATTGTAAAAAATTTATTTTTCTTGGCCTAGAAAATTCGTTTGTCGAATAGCTGTATGAGAGAAATATATATATATTTTTTATTATATATATATTATATATATATATATATATATATATATATATATATTTATTTCTACCATACAGCTATTCGACAAACGAATTTTCTAGGCAAAGAAAAATAAATTTTTTGTACAATGTACAATAAATAAAATATAATACGTAATACACCGTTATTTTGTGTAATTATATATTATTTTAAAAAGTTGTATTTAACAAAAAATTGAAAAAAATTATTCGTTGAGATTCGAACCTACAACCTACATAACCTCAACAAGTTACAAGTTTGGCACGCTGCGAACGCTTCGATAAAATAATCTATTGCACTAGCTTCTATACGAGTCAACAAGATTTTAAATCTCGATTTTCTCGCGAATGCTTGAGAAGTGCATCTTATCCGTTTACGCTATAATGTTTGACGTGAATATCTATCGATACAATGAGTTTCATTGAAATCGATTGGTATCACGTCGTGGACTTTCCTTGTGAGAGTGGCGAGAGGCGGTATCATCGAGCGACGGTAGGCGAGCGGCAAGAGGCTCGCTGGTTGCTACTCGTCCCGCGCCTCTCGCCGCTCGACAACCGTCGCTCGATGATACCGCCACTCGCCGCTTTCAGTCGCTTGCCGCGTCCTACTCACGACTTTCCGCGCGCTTATTCGCTTAGGCACTATTATTAATAACTTAATAACTATTGCGAATTTTGTAAAATGGTACATGACTTTTCTTCTCGATCTGACTCGATCTACTACCAACTTTCGTGTAAGTATTTTTATTTCGAACACCCTCTATATCATCAGCTCTACTCGAAGGCTACGTAATTTTCACGGACCGTAGATAAACCCAAAACGTCGCGTCACATTAGTACTATGAATCATAAAATAAAGAGTGTTAAAAATTAAAGGATAGACCTGAGGCGCGACCTTGCGTATCTGAAAAGAACGTTAAATGCGGAACATTTTCATACTAATATGAAGCACTTAATTTCTTAATATAGCTTTACTATTGGTTAAGTTGAAAAAATAAATTTTTACATTTTTTATTTTTGTATTTATTTTTGTAGATTTATTATGTTATATATATATATATATATATATATATATATATATAAATGTACATATGTGTGTGTGTGTGTGTGTGTGTGTGTGTGTGTATTTTACTAATATTAATTATTGATAATGTACACGTTTCCTTTATAGATATGATTGTAGATTGGTCCTCGCCCGTAACCTCTTCCTCGTCCGCGTCCGCGTCCGCGTTCTCGTGTCCTCCTCTTCCTCCACTTTCTCCTTCCCGCCGAAACCAAGGACTCATTCGTCCTGTCCCTTGTTCTTTATTTTCTTGTGAGATGTTCAGTCTGTTTAATCTGCATTGCATGTTTTGGATCCGGGGATCGTGATCAGCAGCAAACATGTTTCTTAGTTGTTGCAATTCATTATACATCTCTCGTATGTTTGGCAATTGAGACTAAAAAAAGGAAACAGACGAATTTTAATTGTATATATTTTGTTACATATTGATGTTACTTATTAGTAGAAGTGTATCTTTCTACGTGTTTCCACGTTGGAAAGAAAAATACATGTATTTTCTGAATTAGTACAATATCAGGCGTTTGATATCGTGTATACGCGTGTTTGTTTTGTCACTCAGTGTTAATATTTATTTAAATAATAAATTTTAATAATTGATATAAATTTCTTATATGTTACCTCGACATGTTGCTGTGCTGCGGCTGGTTCTCGCGATGATATTGCAGACTCTTTTCCATTTGGCGATCTGTACTCATGTTGAACCTGCGTACTATGTTTCTTATCTCTGTCCTGATCTCGCTGATTCTTATTCTCGCTTTCTTGGACATCATTTCTGTCTTGATCATCTGCCTGGTTTTCCATCTTAGAAGACTTCTTCGGCTACGCACTTGTTCGCTTAGACTTCGAAGATAGACTGCGCGATCTTAAGGTCTAGCTTGCGTCCAGACCAAAGGATAGAGGTAGTCTGTAAGTCTTGCACTTTCTCTCGCATATTACGAAGAGTGGGGAGGAGTACGCAGGGGAATCGCTATGGAAACGCATAGCAATTTCTTGTCTTCGCATCCCCCCCCCCCCCTCGCGTGTTAGAAAGAGACTTACAACGACTTACGTTATTGCCCTCTCTTTCTAGTGTTGACGAAGGTCACGTAGACCAACTTTTAATCTTCTAAGTGGTACCAAATGTCGAGCCGGAAACTATTTGAAAAGAAACGACGTTTCCTAAAATTTTGCCTGGGTCGACTCGACTCAGGTAAAAATTTCAATCGTTTTTGCCTTGAAACCAATGAAGAGGGCGAATCCTACTCCTAACGACTTACGCTATTGCCCTCTCTTTCTAGTGTTGACGAAGGTCACGTAGACCATCTTTTAATCTTCTAAGTGGTACCAAATGTCGAGCCGGAAACTATTTGAAAAGAAACGACGTTTCCTAAAATTTTGCCTGGGTCGACTCGACTCAGGTAAAAATTTCAATCGTTTTTGCCTTGAAACCAAGGAAGAGGGCGAATCCTACTCCTAACGACTTACGCTATTGCCCTCTCTTTCTAGTGTTGACGAAGGTCACGTAGACCATCTTTTAATCTTCTAAGTGGTACCAAATGTCGAGCCGGAAACTATTTGAAAAGAAACGACGTTTCCTAAAATTTTGCCTGGGTCGACTCGACTCAGGTAAAAATTTCAATCGTTTTTGCCTTGAAACCAAGGAAGAGGGC